>CM028369.1:32173-1289673 GCA_016624345.1 Platycodon grandiflorus
CCTAAACCCTAAACCCTAAACCCTAAACCCTAAACCCTAAACCCTAAACCCTAAACCCTAAACCCTAAACCCTAAACCCTAAACCCTAAACCCTAAACCCTAAAACTCCTAAACCCTAAACCCTAAACCCTAAACCCTAAACCCTAAACCCTAAACCCTAAACCCTAAACCCTAAACCCTAAACCCTAAACCCTAAACCCTAAACCCTAAACCCTAAACCCTAAACCCTAAACCCTAAACTCCTAAACCCTAAACCCTAAACCCTAAACTCCTAAACCCTAAACCCTAAAAAACCCTAAACCCTAAACCCTAAACCCTAAACCCTAAACCCTAAACCCTAAACCCTAAACCCTAAACCCTAAACCCTAAACCCTAAACTCCTAAACCCTAAAAAACCCTAAACCCTAAACCCTAAACCCTAAACCCTAAACCCTAAAAAACCCTAAACCCTAAACCCTAAACCCTAAACCCTAAACCCTAAACCCTAAACCCTAAACCCTAAACCCTAAACCCTAAACCCTAAACCCTAAACCCTAAACCCTAAAAAACCCTAAACCCTAAACCCTAAACCCTAAACCCTAAACCCTAAACCCTAAACCCTAAACCCTAAACCCTAAACCCTAAACCCTAAACCCTAAACCCTAAACCCTAAACCCTAAACCCTAAACCCTAAACCCTAAACCCTAAACCCTAAACCCTAAACCCTAAACCCTAAACCCTAAACCCTAAACCCTAAACCCTAAACCCTAAACCCTAAACCCTAAACCCTAAACCCTAAACCCTAAACCCTAAACCCTAAACCCTAAACCCTAAACCCTAAACCCTAAACCCTAAACCCTAAACCCTAAACCCTAAACCCTAAACCCTAAACCCTAAACCCTAAACCCTAAAAAACCCTAAAAAACCCTAAACCCTAAACCCTAAACCCTAAACTCCTAAACCCTAAACCCTAAACCCTAAACCCTAAACCCTAAACCCTAAACCCTAAACTCCTAAACCCTAAACCCTAAACCCTAAACCCTAAACCCTAAACCCTAAACCCTAAACCCTAAACCCTAAACCCTAAACCCTAAAAAACCCTAAACCCTAAACCCTAAACCCTAAACCCTAAACCCTAAACCCTAAACCCTAAACCCTAAACCTAAAAAACCCTAAACCCTAAACCCTAAACCCTAAACCCTAAACCCTAAACCCTAAACCCTAAACCCTAAACCCTAAACCCTAAACCCTAAACCCTAAACCCTAAACCCTAAACCCTAAACCCTAAACCCTAAACCCTAAACCCTAAACCCTAAACCCTAAACCCTAAACTCCTAAACCCTAAACCCTAAACCCTAAACCCTAAACCCTAAACCCTAAACCCTAAACCCTAAACCCTAAACCCTAAACCCTAAACCCTAAACCCTAAACCCTAAACCCTAAACCCTAAACCCTAAACCCTAAACCCTAAACCCTAAACCCTAAACCCTAAACCCTAAACCCTAAACCCTAAACCCTAAACCCTAAACCCTAAACCCTAAACCCTAAACCCTAAACCCTAAACCCTAAACCCTAAACCCTAAACCCTAAACCCTAAACCCTAAACCCTAAACCCTAAACCCTAAACCCTAAACCCTAAACCCTAAACCCTAAACTCCTAAACCCTAAACCCTAAACCCTAAACCCTAAACCCTAAACCCTAAACCCTAAACCCTAAACCCTAAACCCTAAACCCTAAACCCTAAACCCTAAACCCTAAACCCTAAACCCTAAACCCTAAACCCTAAACCCTAAACCCTAAACCCTAAACCCTAAACCCTAAACCCTAAACCCTAAACCCTAAACCCTAAACCCTAAACCCTAAACCCTAAACCCTAAACCCTAAACCCTAAACCCTAAACCCTAAACCCTAAACCCTAAACCCTAAACCCTAAACCCTAAACCCTAAACCCTAAACCCTAAACCCTAAACCCTAAACCCTAAACCCTAAACCCTAAACCCTAAACCCTAAACCCTAAACCCTAAACCCTAAACCCTAAACCCTAAACCCTAAACCCTAAACCCTAAACCCTAAACCCTAAACCCTAAACCCTAAACCCTAAACCCTAAACCCTAAACCCTAAACCCTAAACCCTAAACCCTAAACCCTAAACCCTAAACCCTAAACCCTAAACCCTAAAAAACCCTAAACCCTAAACCCTAAACCCTAAACCCTAAACCCTAAACCCTAAACCCTAAACCCTAAACCCTAAACCCTAAACCCTAAACCCTAAACCCTAAACCCTAAACCCTAAACCCTAAACCCTAAACCCTAAACCCTAAACCCTAAACCCTAAACCCTAAACCCTAAACCCTAAACCCTAAACCCTAAACCCTAAACCCTAAACCCTAAACCCTAAACCCTAAACCCTAAACCCTAAACCCTAAACCCTAAACCCTAAACCCTAAACCCTAAACCCTAAACCCTAAACCCTAAACCCTAAACCCTAAACCCTAAACCCTAAACCCTAAACCCTAAACCCTAAACCCTAAACCCTAAACCCTAAACCCTAAACCCTAAACCCTAAACCCTAAACCCTAAACCCTAAACCCTAAACCCTAAACCCTAAACCCTAAACCCTAAACCCTAAACCCTAAACCCTAAACCCTAAACCCTAAACCCTAAACCCTAAACCCTAAACCCTAAACCCTAAACCCTAAACCCTAAACCCTAAACCCTAAACCCTAAACCCTAAACCCTAAACCCTAAACCCTAAACCCTAAACCCTAAACCCTAAACCCTAAACCCTAAACCCTAAACCCTAAACCCTAAACCCTAAACCCTAAACCCTAAACCCTAAACCCTAAACCCTAAACCCTAAACCCTAAACCCTAAACCCTAAACCCTAAACCCTAAACCCTAAACCCTAAACCCTAAACCCTAAACCCTAAACCCTAAACCCTAAACCCTAAACCCTAAACCCTAAACCCTAAACCCTAAACCCTAAACCCTAAACCCTAAACCCTAAACCCTAAACCCTAAACCCTAAACCCTAAACCCTAAACCCTAAACCCTAAACCCTAAACCCTAAACCCTAAACCCTAAACCCTAAACCCTAAACCCTAAACCCTAAACCCTAAACCCTAAACCCTAAACCCTAAACCCTAAACCCTAAACCCTAAACCCTAAACCCTAAACCCTAAACCCTAAACCCTAAACCCTAAACCCTAAACCCTAAACCCTAAACCCTAAACCCTAAACCCTAAACCCTAAACCCTAAACCCTAAACCCTAAACCCTAAACCCTAAACCCTAAACCCTAAACCCTAAACCCTAAACCCTAAACCCTAAACCCTAAACCCTAAACCCTAAACCCTAAACCCTAAACCCTAAACCCTAAACCCTAAACCCTAAACCCTAAACCCTAAACCCTAAACCCTAAACCCTAAACCCTAAACCCTAAACCCTAAACCCTAAACCCTAAACCCTAAACCCTAAACCCTAAACCCTAAACCCTAAACCCTAAACCCTAAACCCTAAACCCTAAACCCTAAACCCTAAACCCTAAACCCTAAACCCTAAACCCTAAACCCTAAACCCTAAACCCTAAACCCTAAACCCTAAACCCTAAACCCTAAACCCTAAACCCTAAACCCTAAACCCTAAACCCTAAACCCTAAACCCTAAACCCTAAACCCTAAACCCTAAACCCTAAACCCTAAACCCTAAACCCTAAACTCCTAAACCCTAAACCCTAAACCCTAAACCCTAAACCCTAAACCCTAAACCCTAAACCCTAAACCCTAAACCCTAAACCCTAAACCCTAAACCCTAAACCCTAAACCCTAAACCCTAAACCCTAAACCCTAAACCCTAAACCCTAAACCCTAAACCCTAAACCCTAAACCCTAAACCCTAAACCCTAAACCCTAAACCCTAAACCCTAAACCCTAAACCCTAAACCCTAAACCCTAAACCCTAAACCCTAAACCCTAAACCCTAAACCCTAAACCCTAAACCCTAAACCCTAAACCCTAAACCCTAAACCCTAAACCCTAAACCCTAAACCCTAAACCCTAAACCCTAAACCCTAAACCCTAAACCCTAAACCCTAAACCCTAAACCCTAAACCCTAAACCCTAAACCCTAAACCCTAAACCCTAAACCCTAAACCCTAAACCCTAAACCCTAAACCCTAAACCCTAAACCCTAAACCCTAAACCCTAAACCCTAAACCCTAAACCCTAAACCCTAAACCCTAAACCCTAAACCCTAAACCCTAAACCCTAAACCCTAAACCCTAAACCCTAAACCCTAAACCCTAAACCCTAAACCCTAAACCCTAAACCCTAAACCCTAAACCCTAAACCCTAAACCCTAAACCCTAAACCCTAAACCCTAAACCCTAAACCCTAAACCCTAAACCCTAAACCCTAAACCCTAAACCCTAAACCCTAAACCCTAAACCCTAAACCCTAAACCCTAAACCCTAAACCCTAAACCCTAAACCCTAAACCCTAAACCCTAAACCCTAAACCCTAAACCCTAAACCCTAAACCCTAAACCCTAAACCCTAAACCCTAAACCCTAAACCCTAAACCCTAAACCCTAAACCCTAAACCCTAAACCCTAAACCCTAAACCCTAAACCCTAAACCCTAAACCCTAAACCCTAAACCCTAAACCCTAAACCCTAAACCCTAAACCCTAAACCCTAAACCCTAAACCCTAAACCCTAAACCCTAAACCCTAAACCCTAAACCCTAAACCCTAAACCCTAAACCCTAAACCCTAAACCCTAAACCCTAAACCCTAAACCCTAAACCCTAAACCCTAAACCCTAAACCCTAAACCCTAAACCCTAAACCCTAAACCCTAAACCCTAAACCCTAAACCCTAAACCCTAAACCCTAAACCCTAAACCCTAAACCCTAAACCCTAAACCCTAAACCCTAAACCCTAAACCCTAAACCCTAAACCCTAAACCCTAAACCCTAAACCCTAAACCCTAAACCCTAAACCCTAAACCCTAAACCCTAAACCCTAAACCCTAAACCCTAAACCCTAAACCCTAAACCCTAAACCCTAAACCCTAAACCCTAAACCCTAAACCCTAAACCCTAAACCCTAAACCCTAAACCCTAAACCCTAAACCCTAAACCCTAAACCCTAAACCCTAAACCCTAAACCCTAAACCCTAAACCCTAAACCCTAAACCCTAAACCCTAAACCCTAAACCCTAAACCCTAAACCCTAAACCCTAAACCCTAAACCCTAAACCCTAAACCCTAAACCCTAAACCCTAAACCCTAAACCCTAAACCCTAAACCCTAAACCCTAAACCCTAAACCCTAAACCCTAAACCCTAAACCCTAAACCCTAAACCCTAAACCCTAAACCCTAAACCCTAAACCCTAAACCCTAAACCCTAAACCCTAAACCCTAAACCCTAAACCCTAAACCCTAAACCCTAAACCCTAAACCCTAAACCCTAAACCCTAAACCCTAAACCCTAAACCCTAAACCCTAAACCCTAAACCCTAAACCCTAAACCCTAAACCCTAAACCCTAAACCCTAAACCCTAAACCCTAAACCCTAAACCCTAAACCCTAAACCCTAAACCCTAAACCCTAAACCCTAAACCCTAAACCCTAAACCCTAAACCCTAAAACCCTAAACCCTAAACCCTAAACCCTAAACCCTAAACCCTAAACCCTAAACCCTAAACCCTAAACCCTAAACCCTAAACCCTAAACCCTAAACCCTAAACCCTAAACCCTAAACCCTAAACCCTAAACCCTAAACCCTAAACCCTAAACCCTAAACCCTAAACCCTAAACCCTAAACCCTAAACCCTAAACCCTAAACCCTAAACCCTAAACCCTAAACCCTAAACCCTAAACCCTAAACCCTAAACCCTAAACCCTAAACCCTAAACCCTAAACCCTAAACCCTAAACCCTAAACCCTAAACCCTAAACCCTAAACCCTAAACCCTAAACCCTAAACCCTAAACCCTAAACCCTAAACCCTAAACCCTAAACCCTAAACCCTAAACCCTAAACCCTAAACCCTAAACCCTAAACCCTAAACCCTAAACCCTAAACCCTAAACCCTAAACCCTAAACCCTAAACCCTAAACCCTAAACCCTAAACCCTAAACCCTAAACCCTAAACCCTAAACCCTAAACCCTAAACCCTAAACCCTAAACCCTAAACCCTAAACCCTAAACCCTAAACCCTAAACCCTAAACCCTAAACCCTAAACCCTAAACCCTAAACCCTAAACCCTAAACCCTAAACCCTAAACCCTAAACCCTAAACCCTAAACCCTAAACCCTAAACCCTAAACCCTAAACCCTAAACCCTAAACCCTAAACCCTAAACCCTAAACCCTAAACCCTAAACCCTAAACCCTAAACCCTAAACCCTAAACCCTAAACCCTAAACCCTAAACCCTAAACCCTAAACCCTAAACCCTAAACCCTAAACCCTAAACCCTAAACCCTAAACCCTAAACCCTAAACCCTAAACCCTAAACCCTAAACCCTAAACCCTAAACCCTAAACCCTAAACCCTAAACCCTAAACCCTAAACCCTAAACCCTAAACCCTAAACCCTAAACCCTAAACCCTAAACCCTAAACCCTAAACCCTAAACCCTAAACCCTAAACCCTAAACCCTAAACCCTAAACCCTAAACCCTAAACCCTAAACCCTAAACCCTAAACCCTAAACCCTAAACCCTAAACCCTAAACCCTAAACCCTAAACCCTAAACCCTAAACCCTAAACCCTAAACCCTAAACCCTAAACCCTAAACCCTAAACCCTAAACCCTAAACCCTAAACCCTAAACCCTAAACCCTAAACCCTAAACCCTAAACCCTAAACCCTAAACCCTAAACCCTAAACCCTAAACCCTAAACCCTAAACCCTAAACCCTAAACCCTAAACCCTAAACCCTAAACCCTAAACCCTAAACCCTAAACCCTAAACCCTAAACCCTAAACCCTAAACCCTAAACCCTAAACCCTAAACCCTAAACCCTAAACCCTAAACCCTAAACCCTAAACCCTAAACCCTAAACCCTAAACCCTAAACCCTAAACCCTAAACCCTAAACCCTAAACCCTAAACCCTAAACCCTAAACCCTAAACCCTAAACCCTAAACCCTAAACCCTAAACCCTAAACCCTAAACCCTAAACCCTAAACCCTAAACCCTAAACCCTAAACCCTAAACCCTAAACCCTAAACCCTAAACCCTAAACCCTAAACCCTAAACCCTAAACCCTAAACCCTAAACCCTAAACCCTAAACCCTAAACCCTAAACCCTAAACCCTAAACCCTAAACCCTAAACCCTAAACCCTAAACCCTAAACCCTAAACCCTAAACCCTAAACCCTAAACCCTAAACCCTAAACCCTAAACCCTAAACCCTAAACCCTAAACCCTAAACCCTAAACCCTAAACCCTAAACCCTAAACCCTAAACCCTAAACCCTAAACCCTAAACCCTAAACCCTAAACCCTAAACCCTAAACCCTAAACCCTAAACCCTAAACCCTAAACCCTAAACCCTAAACCCTAAACCCTAAACCCTAAACCCTAAACCCTAAACCCTAAACCCTAAACCCTAAACCCTAAACCCTAAACCCTAAACCCTAAACCCTAAACCCTAAACCCTAAACCCTAAACCCTAAACCCTAAACCCTAAACCCTAAACCCTAAACCCTAAACCCTAAACCCTAAACCCTAAACCCTAAACCCTAAACCCTAAACCCTAAACCCTAAACCCTAAACCCTAAACCCTAAACCCTAAACCCTAAACCCTAAACCCTAAACCCTAAACCCTAAACCCTAAACCCTAAACCCTAAACCCTAAACCCTAAACCCTAAACCCTAAACCCTAAACCCTAAACCCTAAACCCTAAACCCTAAACCCTAAACCCTAAACCCTAAACCCTAAACCCTAAACCCTAAACCCTAAACCCTAAACCCTAAACCCTAAACCCTAAACCCTAAACCCTAAACCCTAAACCCTAAACCCTAAACCCTAAACCCTAAACCCTAAACCCTAAACCCTAAACCCTAAACCCTAAACCCTAAACCCTAAACCCTAAACCCTAAACCCTAAACCCTAAACCCTAAACCCTAAACCCTAAACCCTAAACCCTAAACCCTAAACCCTAAACCCTAAACCCTAAACCCTAAACCCTAAACCCTAAACCCTAAACCCTAAACCCTAAACTCCTAAACCCTAAACCCTAAACCCTAAACCCTAAACCCTAAACCCTAAACCCTAAACCCTAAACCCTAAACCCTAAACCCTAAACCCTAAACCCTAAACCCTAAACCCTAAACCCTAAACCCTAAACCCTAAACCCTAAACCCTAAACCCTAAACCCTAAACCCTAAACCCTAAACCCTAAACCCTAAACCCTAAACCCTAAACCCTAAACCCTAAACCCTAAACCCTAAACCCTAAACCCTAAACCCTAAACCCTAAACCCTAAACCCTAAACCCTAAACCCTAAACCCTAAACCCTAAACCCTAAACCCTAAACCCTAAACCCTAAACCCTAAACCCTAAACCCTAAACCCTAAACCCTAAACCCTAAACCCTAAACCCTAAACCCTAAACCCTAAACCCTAAACCCTAAACCCTAAACCCTAAACCCTAAACCCTAAACCCTAAACCCTAAACCCTAAACCCTAAACCCTAAACCCTAAACCCTAAACCCTAAACCCTAAACCCTAAACCCTAAACCCTAAACCCTAAACCCTAAACCCTAAACCCTAAACCCTAAACCCTAAACCCTAAACCCTAAACCCTAAACCCTAAACCCTAAACCCTAAACCCTAAACCCTAAACCCTAAACCCTAAACCCTAAACCCTAAACCCTAAACCCTAAACCCTAAACCCTAAACCCTAAACCCTAAACCCTAAACCCTAAACCCTAAACCCTAAACCCTAAACCCTAAACCCTAAACCCTAAACCCTAAACCCTAAACCCTAAACCCTAAACCCTAAACCCTAAACCCTAAACCCTAAACCCTAAACCCTAAACCCTAAACCCTAAACCCTAAACCCTAAACCCTAAACCCTAAACCCTAAACCCTAAACCCTAAACCCTAAACCCTAAACCCTAAACCCTAAACCCTAAACCCTAAACCCTAAACCCTAAACCCTAAACCCTAAACCCTAAACCCTAAACCCTAAACCCTAAACCCTAAACCCTAAACCCTAAACCCTAAACCCTAAACCCTAAACCCTAAACCCTAAACCCTAAACCCTAAACCCTAAACCCTAAACCCTAAACCCTAAACCCTAAACCCTAAACCCTAAACCCTAAACCCTAAACCCTAAACCCTAAACCCTAAACCCTAAACCCTAAACCCTAAACCCTAAACCCTAAACCCTAAACCCTAAACCCTAAACCCTAAACCCTAAACCCTAAACCCTAAACCCTAAACCCTAAACCCTAAACCCTAAACCCTAAACCCTAAACCCTAAACCCTAAACCCTAAACCCTAAACCCTAAACCCTAAACCCTAAACCCTAAACCCTAAACCCTAAACCCTAAACCCTAAACCCTAAACCCTAAACCCTAAACCCTAAACCCTAAACCCTAAACCCTAAACCCTAAACCCTAAACCCTAAACCCTAAACCCTAAACCCTAAACCCTAAACCCTAAACCCTAAACCCTAAACCCTAAACCCTAAACCCTAAACCCTAAACCCTAAACCCTAAACCCTAAACCCTAAACCCTAAACCCTAAACCCTAAACCCTAAACCCTAAACCCTAAACCCTAAACCCTAAACCCTAAACCCTAAACCCTAAACCCTAAACCCTAAACCCTAAACCCTAAACCCTAAACCCTAAACCCTAAACCCTAAACCCTAAACCCTAAACCCTAAACCCTAAACCCTAAACCCTAAACCCTAAACCCTAAACCCTAAACCCTAAACCCTAAACCCTAAACCCTAAACCCTAAACCCTAAACCCTAAACCCTAAACCCTAAACCCTAAACCCTAAACCCTAAACCCTAAACCCTAAACCCTAAACCCTAAACCCTAAACCCTAAACCCTAAACCCTAAACCCTAAACCCTAAACCCTAAACCCTAAACCCTAAACCCTAAACCCTAAACCCTAAACCCTAAACCCTAAACCCTAAACCCTAAACCCTAAACCCTAAACCCTAAACCCTAAACCCTAAACCCTAAACCCTAAACCCTAAACCCTAAACCCTAAACCCTAAACCCTAAACCCTAAACCCTAAACCCTAAACCCCTAAACCCTAAACCCTAAACCCTAAACCCTAAACCCTAAACCCTAAACCCTAAACCCTAAACCCTAAACCCTAAACCCTAAACCCTAAACCCTAAACCCTAAACCCTAAACCCTAAACCCTAAACCCTAAACCCTAAACCCTAAACCCTAAACCCTAAACCCTAAACCCTAAACCCTAAACCCTAAACCCTAAACCCTAAACCCTAAACCCTAAACCCTAAACCCTAAACCCTAAACCCTAAACCCTAAACCCTAAACCCTAAAACCCTAAACCCTAAACCCTAAACCCTTGGAAAAAAACGATGAGAGCTGCTACTGCGCATGGAGGTGGTGAACCTCCACCAGGCGATGGGGCTGTCAGGCGATCAGTTGAGGATGGAGTTTCACGCCCATCGTCGTTGTTTCAGTCTGGGAGAGGCGGCGGATTTATTTCAGGCGACGGGAGGGTTGATCTCGCTGGCGGGGATGGCAGAATTACTACTGGGCGAGGTTCTTTTTCATACTCTGATGCGGTAAAGGGTGACAAAGGGGTGGAGGGTATTCCACTAAATCCTTTGAAGGCTTGAAAGCACCACCGCGACAGTCAGCACGCATAGGAGGCTCGCCAACGTTGATTCTGTCTGACAGGGAATTGGATGCTGCTGCTCAACGTCTGAAACATGCGATGGTGCTTAAATTTTCTGCTGGTCGTCCTCAACTGAAGGTAATATATGATCATATTCATCAGACTTGGTGTTTAAAAAAGCGTTTCAATGTTGGTTTGTTAGATCCGAGGCATGTTTTAGTATATTTGACGGATGAGGAGGATTTTACAAAGGCTTTAGCTACGAATGCAAATGTTATTGCTAACTGTAATTTTCGAGCTTTTCGATGGTCCTCTGAGATGGATTTTACAGTTGATAGCCCGATTGTTGCAGCATGGGTGCGTCTTCCAAACCTTCCGCTTCATTGGTATGCTTATTTGGAAAATATTGGAAATCTTTTTGGACATTTTGTTAGAGTAGATGATCGTACATCAGGTTTTACTCATTTTGGTTTTGCTCGAATCAATGTTGAGGTTGATGTGTCCAAACCTTTGCCTGATCATGTCTTCCTTGGTACTTCAAAAGAAAATGCTTTTAGACAGCCCATTGAATTTGAAGGCAATCTTGCATATTGTGATGGTTGTGGCCTTTAGGTCACGTCAAGGGCGATTGTCGTAAGGGTCGCATGAAGACAAAGGGTGGTTCTAGGGGAGTTCAGACTGATGGTCGTATTGTTGGAGATACTGGTGATGGAGTTCAGCCTCTTTCAAAACCAAAAGTTCAATCTAGAGAGTGGCAAGTAGTTAATCGAAAAGGACTTTCTAAGGAATTTAAGAAGGTGGATACCCAGATTGCTAGGGAGGGGCATAACATTGAGAAAGGTAAGGGTTTAGAGGAGACTTTTGGTGGGGTTGGTTCTTGCCGCTTGGAATATGGGGGTGTTACGATTTTGGGTGGTAATAATGCGGTGGGTAATTCTGGGAACGACAATTCTGGTAATAAGGGCGTTGGTTCTTCAATTCCCAATGTTCTCAAGGATCCTATAGTCGGTTCTTCGAACCCTTTTTCTGTTTTGATGGGTGCTGATGATGGTGTGGAGGTTGTAGAGGAGGTGGTTGATGGCGTGAAGATGGATGATGGAGGGATTCCAGTGTTGAAGCCAATTGCTGCTGGGGTTTCTGTCGATGGCGATGTGGAGCTTCAAGGAGGGAATAATGTAGAGGATATCGTTCAAGATGGTCAGAAATCTAAAAAAAATGGTGAAGTTTTCTTGGGTACTGCTGCTGTTGTTTCTTCAGATGAGCAGGTTCAAGCCGAGTCTGTCCAAGCCGAGGTTGTGATTGATGAGAATGCTGGCTTGGATAATGCTGTTGTTGGTCAGTCGGGTTTGTGCATGCTGCTGCTACTGTGTTTGTAGACGAGAAGGCTGGAACTCAGTCCGGGGGTCTTGAGGTTGTGCGCCATTTGGGAGAGGAAGCAGCTGTTCAGGTTTGTCAACTAAATAGAGCTTCATCATTTGTTTCTGTAGATGCATCTCAAAAGAATTCAGTGCAGGACATGAGCGTTGATTGTATGGGTCCTTTTCTCATGTTTCGGAATCGTTGGAGAAATCTGTGTGCGCAGAATCTGTGGAGAGCTTGGAGAAATCAGATTCTGTAGAGGAATCGGAGTACTCCGGGGTCGCAATTATGGATGGTTCGCATGGTTCATATGGTCAAGAAAGGGAGTCGGTTTCTCCTTCAAATGGTCAAGCGAATAAAGGGAAAACTGTCAAAGGTAATAGAGGTAATAGGCATGCTTTGGGAGATTCGGATCGGGTGCTTCGAAGCATGGCCAAGGGTGATGATTTTATCTGATCATTTCTAATGTCGGTGCTTATATGGAATGTTAGGGGTGTGGGTAATACCGGTGCTATGGATTCTTTGAAATTGCTAGTGAGGCAAAAGAGTCCGAGGTGTTTAGTAATTTTAGAGCCTAAAATCTCTGGCTCTAGGCTTCCTAAAATTGCTAAAGCTCTTGGTTATAAATACTCGTTGCATGGAAACCCTGATAATACGCATATTTGGATTTTATGGAGACCGGATCTCGATTTAGCAGCAGTCTCTATTTCTAAACAGCAGATTACTGTGAGAATCTCGGTAAATGGGGATTGTTATGGCTTGTTTTCGTTTGTTTATGCTAGCTGTGATCGTTTGGAGAGACAAGTTTTATGGGATGAGTTGGTGCAATTATCTTCTCAATTTAGTGAGCCGTGGCTAGTTGGGGGTGATTTTAACATCATTGCAGTTCCTTCTGAGAAGCTTGGAGGTAGTGGTTGGGATTTTTCTGCCATGGATGATTTTTGCAACTTTATGGTTTCTGCAGGTTTGTCGGATGCGGGGTTTGAGGGTAGTAGGTTTACTTGGTGTAATAACTTTCCTGTTCATGCTCGCATTTGGCAGCGGTTGGATAGAGTGCTTGTGAATGGGTCTTTTGTTGCGAAGCATGGGAGGGTTTCTGTGTAGGTCTTGCCAAGGGAGAAGTCTGATCATGCGCCGCTTCTGGTTAGATTTTCTGCGATTTCTAAGCCCAAATGCCCTTTCGATTTCAAAGGATGTGGATGGATCATCCGGCTTTTGATTTTGTTAAAGAGGTTTGGGGAAGAGATTGTTTTGGGTCTCCGTTATTCCGTTTGCATAGAAAGCTGCAGATTTTGCGTGCAGAGCTTAAGAAGTGGAATTGGGAGGTTTTTGGTAATATTTTTCGCAAAATGGAGTTTCTTCAGGATGAATTGACTAGACTGGATCATTCTATTCAGATGGGTGGTGATGATGTGGTGGCAGCTGAATTAAAGTTTAAAACGGAAGAATTGGCTCAGTTCGTAGATGGGAAGTTGAGATGCAAAGCAGAACAATCTCGTCAATTGTGGGTTCGGATGGGGATAGGAATTCATCTTATTTTCATGCTTCTATGAAGGATCGTCGAAGGCGTAATTCTTTGAAGCTTCAGCCATGATGGCTCGTGGTGTGATAATGAGGCCATTCTAGGCCGGTGCCGCTCATTTTGAGTCTATTTTTGCTTCGCCCTCATTTGTTAGATGACGACTTTTTCGAATATTGAGCCGGAGTGATCGCAGATGAGAATGCCATGCTTTCACTGCCCGAGGAGGTTGAGATTTGGGAAGCTATTAAGTCTCTTAATGCTAGTAGTCCCCGGTGTTGATGGTTTCACAGTCATTTCTTTCGTGGGTGTTGGTCTATCATTCGGACAGATGTGGTAGCAATGTGAGATCTTTTATCTAGGGAGGATCTTCCTAGAGGTTTCTCTTCGAATGTTTTGGTGTTGCTTCCGAAGGTGGACAGCCGCTGGTTTCTCCGATTTACGGCCTATCGCCTTGTCTACTTTTTGAATAAGGTAATTTCAAAGATTCTGCCCTCCGGTTAGCTAATGTTCTTCCTCGAATTATTTCTCCTGAGCAAACGGGTTTTATTAAGGGGCGAGGTATTCAAGAAAACATTGCCATTGCTCATGAAATGGTTCATCGCATTGATCGAAGGTGGTTGGGGTAATGTTCTCTTCAAATTGGATATGTCGAAAGCCTATGATAGATTGGAATGGGATTTCTTATTTCGGCTCTATCGGTTTTGGATTTGATGATCGCTTTGTCGCTTGATTGGTCGTTTGGTCCGGTAACCGGTATTCGGCGTATGGGAGGAGTTACTCATGGCTTTTTTGCTTCGTCTAGGGGTGAAGCAAGGTGATCCTCTTTCTCCGCCGTTTTCATCATTGCTCAGGAGATTCTTTCTAGAGCTCTTCATAGGGCGTTGCAGGATGAGGTTTTTTCTGCTTTTGATCATGGTCGAGGGGATGTGAGGTTGACTCACTTATTATATGCAGATGATATGCTTTTATTTTGCAATGGAAGGCGGAAGTCTATAGAGGGTTTACGGGGTATTCTTGCTATGTATGAAAGGGCTTCGTGTCGCCTTATTAATCTTCGAAGAGTGGCTTTTATGTTAGCTCGAAGCGGAGGCAATTTGAGATAGCTAATATTCATCGGTGGTCGGGTTGCATGCATCAGGAGTTTCCCTTGACATATTTAGGGATTCCTCTTTTTAAAGGTCGGATTTGTCGGGTTCATTTTGCTGCTTTGGAGGCTAAGATTTTGAAGAGGGTTGATGGCTGGCAAGCGCGTTTATTATCTTTTGGTGGGAAGATTACACTCATCAAATCGGTGTTATCTAGTATTCCCATTTATTCTCTTGGTGTGTTGAAGGTTCCGAAGACAAGCTTTGCAAAATTGAGAGCATCATGGCTAATTTCTTATGGAGCAATGGGGATAGGCGAGCTCATTGGGTTTCTTGGGATAAGGTGTGCGCCTTTGACCGAAGGTGGTTTGGGGATTCGACATCTTGAGGACATGAATAAAGCTATGTTAGCTAAGCGGCTTGGGTGGCATATACGGAGATACGTTGTGGTCCCGCTTCATCCAAAGTAAGTATGGTTGTCATTATGCTTTTTCTAGTTCGCATGTTTGGAAAGCCGCTCGTTTTTCTTCCTCGCTGGAGAGTTGTAGTCGATGGGTGGTTGGTAGAGGGATATTAAATTTTGGGCGGATAATTGGTGTGGAGTTCGATTAGGGGTCCTAGCCCCGAGGATCATCGTCTTCTTGTTCGTGATGGGATTAATGTTTTGGAGGATGTGATTCAAGATATTCCGCTAGAGTTTCATGCCGCATTCGCAGGGTTCGTGTTGATGCTTCGAAAGAGGATAAGATGGTATTCACGTTATCTAA
This sequence comes from Platycodon grandiflorus, assembly GCA_016624345.1. Lineage (NCBI taxonomy): Eukaryota > Viridiplantae > Streptophyta > Magnoliopsida > Asterales > Campanulaceae > Platycodon > Platycodon grandiflorus. The sequence continues at coordinate 47,725 of CM028369.1, forward strand.
AAGTGGGGATTTTGAAACCGCGACTTGGTGGGATCATTGTCGTGTTCGTAGTCCTTTGGTTGATTGGGGAGCAAAGGTGTGGCATCCTAATATTCCCACCAAGGTGAGTGGGTTTTGGTGGAGAGTGATGTATGATGGGCTTCCGTGGATGCGAAATTGGAATCTAGAGGTTATCATATGCCCTCTCTGTGTTTGTTGTCCTAATGGAGGTAATAGAGAGACTTTGCCTCATCTTCTTTGCACGTCCATTGCCAAAGAGGTATGGATGTATTGGGCGGGTTTCTTTCGCCGTACCATTATACCGATATTGTTGATCTTTGGGATGTGTGGTGTAGAGGTCAATCGAAGAGACAGATTGGTATGGTGCGTATGGGGATTATGCTTTTTTCTTGTTGGGAGATATGGAAAGCTCGTAAATCAATTTTTGAAGGAATCCCTATGTACGGGCCGACTATTGTGGCGTCGGTCAAGCGTCTTTGTGGAGATGTGTTCTTTTGGTTCCCAAAGGGGCTCCAGCTCATACTGATATTCTTATTTTCGCTCGTATCGGTCTAAAGGTTGCTCTGCATAAGAAGCGTAAGGCTCGATTCTTAAGGTGGGATCCTTCTATTTCACATGATTTCAACCTCAATACCGATGGGTCTCGCGGTGAATGGAGTTTGCACGGGTGGTGGTATTATTCGGGATGCTAGAGGTGCTTTTATTGAGCGTTTTCGTTACTATGGAATGGGTACAAACATGCAAGCGGAGATCTTTGCTCTTCGGATGGTTTGAAGTTGTGTCGGATTTGGGTCTTCAATCGGTGTTAGTTTCACGATTCTCTGTAGCCGTGAGGATGGTGCAAGGTAAATTTCGATCCCTTGGCGGTATTATTATGAGCTTAATGAGTGCATTTCTTTGGCTAGCGGTTTTGGCATGCGTCATGTCCTTAGGGAAGCTAATGGGTTGCGGATGTGCTTGTCGCAGCTCATATTCATAGAGGTCATCAAGTTTTCTTCGGTTCGGGATCTTCCTAGAGATGTTTGCGAGGCTCTTCGATTTGATGAGAGTGGGATTTTTGCTCTTAGGAGATGAGAGGGGAGTTTTGCTCTTCTTTTGTTTCTCTTGGTTTTTTGGTTATTTTGTGGGCTTTTTAGGTTGTATTTATTTCCTTTCGAGGTCGCTCCTCCGTCCTCCCGGTTATAAGGGCAAGGCGGTTGTCCCCTCATGTTTGTATTTTTGATTTATATTAATAAAATCTTGCAGGTGCCGTCCCCTTCCGTAAAAAAAAAAAAAAAAACCCTAAACCCTAAACCCTAAACCCCTAAACCCTAAACCCTAAACCCTAAACCCTAAACCCTAAACCCTAAACCCTAAACCCTAAAACCCTAAACCCTAAACCCTAAACCCTAAACCCTAAACCCTAAAACCCTTAAACCCTAAACCCTAAACCCTAAACCATAAACCCTAAACCATAAACCCTAAACCCAAACCCTAAAACCCCCAAACCCCCTAAACCCTAAACCCTAAACCCCTAACCCTAAACCCTAAACTAAAAACCCTAAACCCCTAAACCCTAAACCCCTAAACCCTGAACCCCTAAACCCTGAACCCTAAACCCTGAACCCTAACCCCTAAACCCCTGAACCCCTAACCCTGAACCCTGAACCCCCAAACCCTGAACCCCCAAACCCTGAACCCCAAAACCCTGAACCCCTAACCCTAAACGCCCTACCCTAAACACCCTAAACCCTAAGCCCCTAACCCTAAGCCCTAAACCCTAAACACCCTAAACCCTAACCCCTAAAACCCTAACCCCTAAACCCCTAACCCTAACCCCCTAAACCCTAACCCCAAACCCCTAACCCCAAACCCCTAAACCCCAAACCCCTAAACCCCTAACCCCTAAACCTCAACCTGAAACCCTAAACCCCAAACCCTAACCCCTAACCCCTAAACCCCTAAACCCTAACCCCTAAACCCTAAACCCTAAACCAAAATATAAATGGTTGAGTTGGTCTAAGGTGCATGTTTTAAAAAAACCCTAAACCCTAGGGGGGAACTGCAATGAGAGCGACTGTGCAGAACTGCGGCGAACCTCCAACAGACGACGAGAAGGACAAGCGTACAGGACAGGAGGGCGTTTCAGGCTCGTTTCTGCAGAATACTATACCAATCCAGAATGGGAGAGGCGGCGAACTGCACACAGGCGATGGGAGGGATAGGTTCGCAGGTGGGGTTGGGCGAGGTGCTATTTTTTCTTATTCTGATGCGGTTAAAGATGACAAAGGGGTTGAGGGTATTCCACTAAATCCTTTCGAGGGTTTGAAAGCATCACCTCGACCTTCAGCGCGTATAGGGGGATCGCCTACGTTGCTTATAACTGATAGGGAACTGGACGCAGCTGCTCAACGACTGAAATATGCGATGGTTCTCAAATTTTCTGCTGGCCGTCCTCAATTGAAGGTAATCTTTGATCATATTCATCAGAACTGGTGTTTGAAAAAGCGTTTCAATGTGGGTTTGTTAGATCCGAGACATGTTTTGGTATATTTGACGGATGAGGAGGATTTTACTAAGGCTTTAGCAACGAATGCAAATGTGATTGCTAACTGTAACTTTCGAGCTTTTCGGTGGTCTGCTGAGATGGATTTTACTGTTGATAGTTCGATTGTTGCAGCATGGGTTCGTTTACCAAATCTTCCGCTTCATTGGTATGCTTATTCGAAAAATATTGGTAATCTTTTTGGGTATTTTGTTAGAGCAGATGAACGTACATTAGGGTTTACTCACTTTGGTTTTGCTCGAATAAATGTTGAGGTGGATGTCTCCAAACCATTGCCTGATCATGTCTTCCTTGGTACTTCAAAGGAAAATGCTTTTAGACAGCCCATTGAATTTGAAGGCAATCTTGCATACTGTGATGGTTGTGGCCTTTTAGGTCATGTCAAGGGAGATTGTCGTAAGGGTCGTATGAAGCCAAAGGGTGGTACTAGGGGAATTCAGCCTTCTGTTCGTATTGTTGGAGATACTGGTGATGGTGGTCAGTCTCTTCCAAAGCCAAAAGCTCATTCTAGGGAATGGCAAGTTGTTAACAGAAAAGGAAATTCTAAGGAGTCTAATAAGGTGGATACCCAGAATCATAGGGAGGGGCATGCCATTGAGAAAGGTAAGGGTTTAGAGGAGACTTTTGGTGGTGTTGGATCTTCTCGTCTTGAATATGGGGGTGTTAAGATTTTGGGTGGTAATGTCGCGGTGGGTAATTCTGGGGATGACATTACAGGTAACAAGGGAGTTGGTTCTTCAATCCCCAATGTTTCCAGGAATCCTACAGTTGATGGTAAGGGGCTCCTTTCGAACCCTTTTTTTGTTTTGGTGGGTGATGATGATGGTGTGGAGGATGTTGATGAGGCGATTGATGGGGCTAATATGGATAATGGCGGGGTTACAGTTATGAAGTCTGTTGCTGCTGGGGTATCTTTAGCTGTTAATGCTGAGTTTCAAGGCGGGGATAAGGAAGAGGATCTCGTTAAGGATGTGAAGAAGTCTACAGATATTGCTGGATTTGTCTTGGATAAGGTGGTTACTGAAGGGGATAAATCTAGTCCTCTTGCTGCTGTTGTTTCTTCAGACGAGAATGCTGAAGCTCAGGCCGAGGTTATGGAAAATGCTCACCAAATGGTTGAGGAAGATGCTAATCAAAGGCTTGTACCTTTTTGTCATTTGAATAGAGCTCCTTCTTTTGTGTCAAGCCCTGTTGTTGCTTTCAGTTCTGAAAATCGAGATGAATCTACTGCTTTGCCTGGGTCTGTTTCTCATGTTTCGGATTCTATGGAGACGTTGGAGAGAACAGCTACTATTGAGTCTTTGGAGAATACGGATTCCTTGGAGAAGTCGGAGTTTTCGGATTCAGCAGCTTCTGCAGGTTCTAAGGGGTCGTTTTATCAAGAAGGGGATTCGGTTCTTGTTCAATCGGGTCTTCAAAGGTATAGGGGGAAGATCAATAAAGGCAAAGAGGGTAATCGGAAAGCTGTTGAAGAATCTGATCGGGTGCTTCGCAGCATGGCCAAAGGTGATGATACTGTTTCTAATATTTGATTATGTCGATGCTTATTTGGAATGTTAGGGGAGTGGGTAACATCGGTTCTATGGATTCGTTATAATTGTTGGTTCGGCAGATGAGTCCGTGGTGCTTAGCTATTTTAGAACCTAAAATTTCTGGTTCTAGGTTACCTAAAATTGCGAAAGCGCTTGGTTTTCAGCATTCCTTGCATGGCAATCCTAGTAATAAGCATATTTGGATTTTATGGAGAACGGGTTTTGATGTAGCAGTGGTTTCAATTTCTAAGCAGCAGATTACTGTCAGAATTTCGGTAAATGGAGATTGTTATGGTTTGTTTACTTTTGTCTATGCCAGTTGTGATCGCATGGAGAGACAAATTTTATGGGATGAGTTAGTGCAGTTGTCGTCCCAGTTTAATGAGCCATGGTTGGTGGGGGGTGATTTTAATATCATTGCTGATCCTTCTGAAAAGCTTGGAGGTAATGGGTGGGATTTTCCCGCCATGGATGATTTCTGTAATTTTATGGTGTCTTCAGGCATTTCGGATGCGGGTTTTGAAGGTAGTATTTTCACTTGGTGTAATAATTTTCCAGTCAATGCGCGCATTTGGCAGCGGTTGGATAGAGTGTTAGTGAATGGTTCTTTTGTTTCAAAGCATGGTCGGGTCACTGTTCATGTTTTCCCAGGGAAAAGTCTGATCATGCTCCTCTTCAGATTAGATTTTCTGCTATTACTAAGCCTAAGTGTCCTTTCAAATTTCAAAGGATGTGGTTGGATCATCCAGCTTTTGATAGTTTTGTTAAAGAAGTTTGGGGTAGAGCTTGTTTTGGGACTCCTCTTTCTCGCTTACATAGGAAGCTTCATATTTTGCGATCAGAGCTCAGGAAGTGGAATTGGGAGGTTTTTGGTAATATTTTTCGCAAGATGGAGGCTCTTCAGGATGATATTATTAGACTGGACCATTCTCTTCAGATGGGGGGTGATGATTCTGTGGCAGCGGAGTTAAAGCTTAAATCGGAAGAATTGGCTCAGGTTCGTAGATGGGAGGTAGAGATGAAGCAGCAGCAGTCTCGTCAATTGTGGGTTCAGGATGGGGATAAGAATTCAGCCTTTTTTCATGCTTCTATGAAGGATCGTCGGAGGCAAAATTCTTTGAAGTTACAGTTGGCGGATGGGTCCTGGTGTGACAATGAGGCCATTCTGGGCCAATTGGGTGCTGCTCATTTTGAAGCTATTTTTTCCTCTGGTCCGCATTTGGTCGATGACAGGCTTTTTCAGGATATTGCTACGGGGATCTCTGCAGTTGATAATGCCATGCTGACAGCTGTGCCAGAAGAGCAGAAGATTTGGGTTGCTATAAAGTCTCTTAATGCTAATAGTGCTCCTGGTGTGGATGGTTTCACAGGTCAATTCTTTCGTGGGTGTTGGCATATCATTCGGTCAGACGTTGTGGCAGCTGTGCGTTCTTTTTATTTTGGGGAGGATCTTCCTAAAGGTTTTTCGTCGAATGTCTTGGTGCTGCTGCCGAAGGTTGACAGGCCGGTTGGTTTCTCAGATTTGCGTCCTATCAGTTTGTCCACTTTCATGAATAAGGTGATTTCAAAGATTCTGTCCCTCCGTTTAGCAACAGTTCTTCCTAGAATTATTTCTCCGGAGCAAACGGGTTTTATTAAGGGGAGAGGCATTCAGGAAAATATTGCCCTTGCTCATGAAATGGTTCATCGTATTGATCAGAAGGTGGTTGGGGGTAATGTCCTTTTCAAATTGGACATGTCTAAAGCTTATGATAGATTGGAATGGGATTTCTTATTTCGGGCCCTTTCTGCTTTTGGTTTCGATGCTCCTTTTTGCCAGTTGGTCGATCGTCTGGTTCGGGGTAATTGGTATTCGGTGCGTATGGGAGGGGTAGCTCATGGTTTTTTTTTGCTTCGACTAGAGGGGTAAAGCAAGGTGATCCTCTTTCTCCGTTGCTCTTCATTATTACTCAGGAGATTCTTTCTAGCGCTCTTCATAGGGCATTGCAGGAGGAGGTTTTTGCTTCTTTTGATCATGGTCGAGGGGATGTGCATTTGACTCATTTATTATATGCGGATGATATGCTGTTATTTTGTAATGGCAGGAGGAGGTCCATAGAGGGTTTAAGGGGAATTCTTGCTATGTATGAAAAGGCTTCGGGTCAGCTTATTAATCTTCAAAAGAGTGGCTTTTATGTTAGTTCGAAGCGGAGGCAATTTGAGATTGATAATATTCATCGGTGGTCGGGTTGCACGCATCATGAGTTTCCCTTGACATACCTAGGGATTCCTCTTTTTAAGGGTCGGGTGCAACGGGTTCATTTTGCTAAGTTAGAGGCCAAGATGTTGAAGAGGGTTGATGGGTGGAAAGCTCGTTTATTATCTTTTGGTGGGAAGATTACTCTCATCAAATCCGTATTATCGAGTATTCCCATTTATTCTCTTGGAGTTTTGAAAGTGCCGAGAGGAGTTCTTCGCAAGCTCGAGAGCATCATGGCAAATTTTTTATGGAGCAGCGGGGGGGATAGGCGTGCTCATTGGGTGTCTTGGGATATGGTTTGCAGGCCTTTGAAGGAAGGTGGTTTGGGGATTCGGCACTTAGAGGATATGAATAAAGCTATGTTAACTAAACTAGCTTGGGTGGCATCTAGGGGAGATACGTTGTGGTCTCACTTCATCCAAAGTAAGTATGGTGGTCATTATGCTTTTTCTAGTTCTCATGTTTGGAAAGCTGCTTCTGCCTTTCTTCCGCAGCTAGATAGTTGTAGTCGTTGGGTGGTTGGTAGAGGGGATATAAAATTTTGGGCAGATAATTGGTGTGGTGCGAGGTTAGGGGGGCCCAGTCCTGAAGATCATCTCCTTCTTGTTCGTGATGGGTTTCATATTTTAGAGGATGTGATTCAGTATATTCCTCCGGAGTTACATGACAGTGTTCGTAGGGTTCGTATTGATGCCAATAAAGAGGATAAAATGGTGTTCACTTTAACTAAAAGTGGTGAGTTTGAAACTGCTGCATGGTGGGATCATTGTAGAGTTCGTAGCCCGTTGGTTGATTGGGGAGCACAGGTTTGGCATCCTAATATTCCCACTAAGGTGAGTGGATTTTGGTGGAGAGTGATGTTTGATGGGCTTCCAGTGGATGCGAAATTGGAATCTAGAGGCTTTCATATGCCCTCTCGTTGCGTTTATTGTCCAAATGGTGGTAATCGAGAAACTTTGTCTCACCTTCTCTTGCATTCGGTCATTGCCCAAGATGTTTGGAGGCATTGGGCGGGTTTCTTTCATTTTCCATACCAATACACCGATATTTTTGCTCTTTGGGATGTGTGGTGTAGAGGTCAGTCGAAGAGAAGACAGGTTGGGTTGGTGCGTATGGGAATAATACTCTTTTCTTGTTGGGAGATATGGAAGGCTCGTTGCAAATTGGTTTTTGAAGAAATTCCCATGTATGGCCCTAAGATTGTTGCCTCGGTCAAGCAGTCTTTGGTAGAGATGTGTTCTGTCTTGGTGCCCAAAGGGGCTCCATCTCATAGTGATGTTATTATTTTCTCTCGTCTCGGCCTTAAGGTGTCAATTCATAAGATGCGTAAGGTTCGATTCTTAAGGTGGGAACCCTCTCTTTCTCATGCTTTCACTCTTAATACTGATGGGTCTTCTTTGAATGGAGTATGTACGGGTGGTGGCATTATTCGGGATTCTAGAGGTGCTTTTATTGGGGCTTTCTCTCGTCACTATGGCATGGGAACAAACATGCAAGCGGAGATCTTTGCTCTTCGGGATGGTTTGAAGCTGTGTCGGGATTTGGGTCTTCAATCGGTGTTAGTTTTGTCAGACTCTCTAGTAGCTGTGAGGATAGTGCAAGGTAAATTTCAGGTTCCTTGGCATTATACTTATGAGCTTAATGAGTGCATTTCTATGGCTAAAGGGTTTGGCATGAGTCATGTGTTACGGGAGGCGAATGGGGTCGCGGACAGACTTGCTGCTGAAGCTCATATTCATCAAGAACATCAGGTTTATTCTTCGGCTCGAGATCTTCCTAGGGCTGTTCTTCATGCCCTTCGATTTGATGAAAGTGGGTGTTATGCTCTTAGGCGTTGATTTGTTGAGGTTCATGCGTGTTTTGCTTTGCATGCGTTTTGGTTTTTGCTTTGGTTTTGCTTTTGGTTTTAGAGGAGGCTAAAGCCTTTCTCGGGTTGTATTTCGTTGTTTGTTTATATATTCCCAGGCGTTGTCCTGGTTCTTCCAAAAAAAAAAAAAAAAAAAAAAACCCTAAACCCTAAAAAAAAAATTTGTAATATTCTTTTGGTTGTGCCGACACGGTTGTCGTGCATGATGTATTTATTAATATTCGTTACTTCCGCATACTCTGATTTGAAGATTGTTATGGTTCTCCGAGCTTGTTGCTCGTGGAGGTTTATGTTATATGTTTGATTTTGTATTCAAACCAAGTTTTAAACAAGTTTAGTTCCGGCTTGTTATTTTGCCGATGAAGTATTGCTTTGGTTTTAAACAAAAGTTTTGCACGTACATTACAGGGTTTTGTGCATATGCTTCATACTTGCATTTATCGCGCATGAGATTTTTGTAATGCGTATTTTGTGTGTCCCATTCGCGGTCCAACTCGGGATTCCATGTAGGAGTCCGGGTGCAGGTCGCGACATCCCTGACGTAGCACATTTGGGACCTCATTTGATTCTACAAGTTTTGAAATTGGATTTATTGAGCTAGCTGCAGGGGACACTTCTGATTCTGAAGTGGACAAATCTTCAATGAGATCATCAACCTGGTCTTCAATACTTTTCCTGCCTAAGTCAGATAGATCATCAAAAACAATGTTCATGGATTCCATCATTGTTCTTGTCCCAAGATTAAATGCACGAGAAGCACCGCTATTTGTAGCATATCACATGAATACACATTTATCACTTTTAGAATCAAACTTAGCTAGATGTTCTCTATTATTTAGCAAATAACATACACTCCCAAATACATGAAAATATTTTAAAGTAGGTTTCTTTCTCATAAATATTTCATAAGGAGTCATAGTACTACCAAGTATTAAATATACACGATTGATTATATAGCAAGCAGTGTTCAAAGCTTCAGCCCAAAATCTTTTAGATAATTTCTTAGAATTAAGCATAACACGTGCCATTTCTTGAAGAGTTCTATTTTTCCTTTTAGCCACTCCATTTTGTTCAAGAGTTTTAAGAGCAAAAAATTCATTTGTAATTCCCTTGTTTATCACAATAAGAAGAAAAAGAAGAGTTTTCATACTCTTTACCATGATCAGACCTGAGCTTCACAAGCTTAAGGTTAAAATTGTTTAACATTTTCTTATACCAAATTTTGAAGGCTTTAAATGTGTCAGATTTTTCTCTAAGGAAGAATACTCATACAAAATGTGAAAAATCATCAACACGCACAAAAGTATACTTCTTACCACCTAAGCATTCAACTTCTATAGGTCCCATGAGATTAGTATGCACTAATTCAAAACATCTAGACGAGGCAAAATTTTGAAAACTTTTTTTAGAAGCTTTGGTTTGTTTACCTTTTTGACATGAACCACATACTTTCATGTTTTTAGTATCTGATTTAGATAACCCTCTAACAGTTTCATGTTTCACCAATTCATCTAGTTTCTTAGTGCTCATGTGACCTAGTTTTTGATATCATAAATCAGCTTCATTGATACTAGACGCATGACATGTAAGACCATTTGCTACAAGATAGAAATTATCAGAAGATCTAAAACCAGATAAGATGCACAGATTATTTCTATCAAAAGCATCACATGATTCTTTGTTGAATTTCACATGCATGTCATCATCACATAACTGACTTATACTTATGAGATTAGCAGTCAAACCTTCAACATGGTACACATTTTTTAATCTAGGTAGCCCTTGAACATTCAAAGTACCCTTACCAATTACTTTACCTTGTGCACCACCTCCATATGTCACATTACCACTTGTGACATTTATGTAATTTTCTAAAAATTCTTTGGAACCTAGCATATGCCTTGAACACCCACTATCGAAATACCATGTACCTGCAATGTTAAACTTAAGAGAGGTAAAAGTAGCATGGCAAAATGTTACAGATTTCTGGGTCCAAACAGTTCTGGCAGAACACGAAGAATGATCTTTTGAAGAGGGGACATAGGAGATTTCATTTGACTGTGATTCCTATGTTTAGCCAAATCAACTTTTCTTTTATAGCAAAAAGGTTTTATATGACCAGAACATAGCAGTAATGACACAGGTACCTATGTTTCCTAGGTTGAGGCTTATGTTTAGGAACATGTTTGTGACTGGATTTTGAAAATTTGAAGAATTTGAAGGAGTCTGTTTAGATTCTTTAACAAATACAAGGGCTTTGGAAGTTTTGTATCCAAGACCAGCTCTACTCGCATTACTTATCTAAAGTATTTCATCAAGCATGGCCTTTCCAGTATTCATCTTATGTAAAGTTCCATTAGATTTTTCAAGTTCAATCCTAACTTTTTCAAATTCCATATCACGTTTGGTGAGTAGAGATTCCAAACAAGCTAGAGCACCCTTTTGTTCATCATTTTCAGAAGAGAGACGATCATTTTCTTCCATAAGAGCTTTTAATAAAACACATTTATTCTTCCAGTCACAAAATAGATCCTTATATTCTTTTTCAAAATCATGAATTTCTCCATCAGAATCTTCCAGATCCTTAGGAGCAGAAGTAGAACAAGAAGGAATATTAAAACCAGTGAGATCAGAAAAGGGTTCAGGACTGGATTTGTTAAATGTGTTGGTCGATGAGCTCACATTGCTAACCACATTCCTACGTAATATTAAAAGGTTCATAGGCAGAGCTCTCTTTCTCTTGCACACAGACTATAAAGGACATCAGATTCCTCTTCTTCACTATCACTTAAAGAAGCAATTAAATTCATATCTTTCTTTCTCAGAGTGTTAGCACACTTGTTGCCATATATGACCAAATCCTTTACAAGGATGACATTGAATTGTATCGATGTTCCTTTGTTCATTTCGATTTCCAAGACCAGCATTAGGAGCTTCCTGAAACCTACTGGGATTAGGTCTAAAGGCAGAATTCATAAAATCATTGTTAGCATTTTGATTATTTCTAGAACCGAATTGACTTTTCCCTTTATTCAAAAATTTACCAAACTTTTTAACAAACAAATCCATAGATTCATCACTCATATCTGATTTTCTCATTTCATTGCAAATCTCAAATAAGTCATCCTCCTTATCGGTCCGAGTTCTTAAAGCAATTTCCTTTTCTTTGCCTTTAGATTGTTGAGCGAGATTCATCTCAAAAGTTTGCAAAATACCAATCAATTCATCAAGACTAAAAGTAGTAGTATCATGAGCTTCCTCTACAGCAAAAATTTTAATATTAAATTTTTCAGGAAGCGATCTCATGAGTTTACTTACCAATCTCTCATTGGAGAATGGATCTCCTAGAGATTATGATTCATTAGATAACTCAATAATCTTGGTACTATAAGAAGAGATATCCTCAGATTCTTCCATCCTTAAATTTTTAAACTTAATCATAATCATTCTAAGTTTAGTTTGCCTCACACTATTGGATCCTTCACAATGTCTTTGAAGAGCATCCCATGCATCCTTGGCAGAACTAAAGTTAGAGATGATCTTAAATATGTTAACATCAACAGCAGTGTTAATAGCATGCATAGCTTTGGAGTTGTAGTTGGCCAAGACCAATTCTTTATTAGTCCAATCAATTTCAGACTTAGGTAATTATCACCTTCATCATCTGTCCTCAAAGGAGGAGACCAACCTGTAAGGATAGCACGTCATACACGTCATCAATGGATTTGATGTAAACATGCATCTGGGTCTTCCAACTAGAATAATTGGTACCATCAAGAATGGGAATCTTGTGATGACCTTTATTCTGAATACTTATCATGGCTACAATCAGTCAGGACCTTCAATTTTTACGTCAAGTGTTGGCTCTGATACCAATTGATAGGATTGTAGCTAGGGTAAACCACTCAAAAATAGTAAAGTAAAACAAAGACTGTAAAACAATAAAACACTTATGAGCTGACCAATAAGTTCAATGAAGTGAACATATCGAAAAGCACATTGAGACAAACGACAGCAGAATATTAAAACAAGTAATTAAAAGAAGTACGAAATTAACACAGAGGTGTAAATATTTAATCAACAAGTAACAACTTGTTGATGTGCCAATATGGCGAAACTTTTACTAGATAAAAACTTGTAGTTTAATGCAAATACGAAAACCTAACAACTAGTGAACATCATACAAAAAGCTCTATATGTAGCTGATTTATCTATATCAGAATAGCTCACTCAAAATAAGAAAGATATAAACTATATGATCTAATAAACAGAAGATGGGTGAAAACAAAAGCACTGCGCTGGAAACACTATGAATGAGTCCTCGGATGAAGGCTCATTGACGAGTTAATATGAACAATAGCAGTAGGCTTTAAAATATATATATATATATATATATATCTCTAAAGTCTCTGTGTATAAACGTTATGTTCTGTACTTCGGTAGTTATGAAAGTTTGAGTCCTTCACTTTATATAGCTTTCAAAGAAACCTAGAAACCCTGTACAATAGAAAAACAACTTACCATAAAAGGATTAGTATGTTAGTGAAATAAATAAAGACTCAAACTTAAGGAATATAGTCTTACCATAATTCTAACAATTAATCCTAGTCCTACACAAATTAAGGTTAGCCGTGTCTTACACAAAGACAATACGACACTCACAATCCTTAAAACAAAAACAATATGTAAACCCTAAGTTTAATATAATACATAAACTTCATAAACCCTAATATTATTACATGTCCCAAGAATATCCTTTCCATAAAAGGATTAAACAGTTAAATATATAATTAACAATTAGTAAGAGCAAGAAAGGCAAAACCAATAATTAATTAAACTAAATAATTCAAATAATCATAATCTCAATAATCCAATATCCAACAAAAAATTTGCATATTCAAATATTTTTTTATTTTTCTACTAATCCGTTTATAATTTTAATTAAGATCCATCACTAGTTGTCACCGTAACGAGCCCATAATAACGAGAATTGTATAAAATATTATAATTACATAAGTTGAAAAATATATAATACAAGATCAATTTGAAATAAAAACAACATAAATTAAAAATTGCATAAAACGTGAATATTAAAAATTGCATAAGTCAAAAATTACATAAAACGTGAAAATTAAAAATAACATAAGTCAAACAATACATGAATCAACACAAATTTGAACTATATTGGATACCCCAAGTATCTCCACTTCTCCTTAAGGATATCACATACACGTTCATGCAAGACACGCGCTTCTGGACTCATTCCACTTGCATCCATTGTGCAAAATTTGATATCTTCAATGAATGTTTGGTGGAGTTGTTTTTCTGCTTTAGTATTGGCTCTGATCTTCTTGGCTTCTGCTTTGATTTTCTTAATTTCATTGTATTCATCCATCTTGAGAGAAATATTAAAATGTTGTAAGTCTAACTCCTCTTTCAGTGTTGAGGATTTGCCTTTTCCTTTTCAGTGTTGAGGATTTGCCTTTCCCTTTCTCTTGGCAGCCTTTTATCCAATTGGACGAGTGCAATTAGTTGTTTCCTCAGCATCCACACTCGTACTGGTGTATCCCTTGAACCCAAATGTCCTAGCCTTCATGCCAATGTGAAGAATGTCTGATTGTGGAGAAAAAGCTACAGTTTCTTTCAACATTTGCCACACATGTTCAAGAAGGCTAGACCATCTGTTTGTATGAATTTGACAGTAAATATGCATCGCTCTTCGATGGCTTTCCAATAGTTTATTGTAGATTGTATTGAAGTGATTATACACTGATGGACGAATCCTACTGTGCCAACTTGGTCTTACCTTCTAAACATCTCTTGCCACTGATCCGTTGGGACGATGTTCGTTGTAATAATCTGTATACGGTTCCAGTAGCTAGGATTGACTCTTCAGGTTGTTACCTACCAATGGATCTTAGCCAATAGTCAAGACTGCAGTTGTAAGGGCAATGTCTTCTTCTCTTTTCTAGTTTAACCGGGTTGACTTACCTTTATCCGGTTTCTCCAGATCATTTGTTTCTAAATCAATTGGTGTCTCGAATTGCGTCTCTGGAACGGATGATGGCGTTACCAGTTCCTTGTCTGATGCAGATACATCTAAACTTGTTCTTCTTGATTCATTTGACGACATACCGTATAGAGAAAATGCACGAGGAGGGCCTTGCATGAAATATTGGTTTCTCATAGGCTGCCAATATTCATTGGGAGCCATGTAATTGGGAGCATGAGGAACGTTACTCAAAGAATTTCCAATAGTTTGAGAAGCTTAAAAATTTTGGAAATTTTTTGCACCTTGAAAATTTCCAAAATATGGATAGCTGGAAAAATTTGGATAGTTAGGAAAATTTGGTGGGTATTAGGGAATAGAGGAAAACTGAGAATATTAAGCATTATCAGTAAGACGAGAATTTTGAGAGTTTTAATTTCCTTCCAACATTTGAAGAATTCAATAGATTTTTAAAATAATTACCAGAGTTTTCATCCATTTTGGACAAAATTGAAGAAGTGAGGATATATAAATTGATGAGATAAAAAAATTAGAATTATAGAGAGACAATTATTTTAGAAGTGAAATGAATGGAGATTGGAGAATGTATTTATAATGAAAAAAAATATATATCCGTTTTTAACGGATAAAGGCAACGGTCACAATGGTGATTTTTTCAAAGGTTGCATTGTGATTAGTTGTTTAAAAAAAATCAAGTTGAAATGGTAACATTTGAAAAAAAAAAAAAAAACATATTTTTTAGTAAAGTAGGCAATATATATATATATATATATATATATATATATAGAGAGAGAGAGAGAGAGAGAAAGTGGCAATGGGCTTCTTCACGCCCCTCCACAGCGCGTGAAGGGCACGCACCCTTCCTGGCCTCAACGTGCGTCTCACTTCTCTCTCCCGCGGCTGGCTTTCTCTTTTCTCTCCCCCATTCTTATTTGGGCTCCTGCAAGAATTTGGGGTGAAGAATTTTTTAGCAAGAATCTCTCCCAATGGAAGGCAATTCTTGACTTGCCCAAGAATTAGCTAAGACTTCCCCATTGGGGATGCTCTAAAGCCTTTTCGCCCTTAGGTTAAATAGTGAATATGATGTAATATTAGGAACATACTATTTAATACAGATTTATCTCTCTCTCTCTCTCTCTCTCTCTCTCTCTCTCTCGCATTATACTGCAATCTCTCACGCCTCCGGCCACCACCGCCTATGGTGGTGGTCCAGCAATATCCATTATAACACAAAAATTATCATGGTATCAGAACGGGAGATCCAATCTCTGTGATTTCATACAATACTCGTTTCCACAATTACTCCTTTTTGGTTCAAATCCGATCAGCGCCATCGAAAGCGGTGGTGCTATTGATTGTGACAATTTCCTCTTCACTAAACTTCTATTTTCACTTAAAGTCTCTTTTTCTCAATCACTTTTTGTTCAAGAATCCATAAATAATTGATCTCGCAATACTCTTTCACCGATTGATCTCGTTACATGAAAAGTTTACTTTTGAAGTATTTTCAAATCGAATTTTGGTGAATCTATCTCAAAATTGCCGGTGCCTACTTTGGAACGTTCTGTGTCATATGATTTAAGAACACTTGTGACTTAAGTCTCGGGTTCTCATATTGATTTAGAGGTTCTTTGTGCTACCAATTACTTGGGCTAAAGTTGAGTTTTCCAAACAAGAATATTCTCGGGCTTCTCCTTCATCTTGAATTTGCCAAATATTGAAATAGCTTTTTGGGAATTGGCTCCTGTTTGTGCTTCACATGTCAGCTACAGCAATTTGGGCAGTAAGCTCTTCTACAAATATTTAGCACGTCATTGGGAGTGTTCAGAATATACTAAGTTAAAAAGCTTCTTAGAACTACCAAGAAATACTCAACGATAGGCCCATTTTACATTTGTTGCTGTAATAGTTGGCCCAATTGGCCCATTTTACATTTGTTCAATTCTAGTGTATAAAGCCTTTTGGCCCTTAGGTTAATTTCTGAATTTGATGTAATATTAGGAACATATTATTGAAATACAAATTTCTCTCTCTCTCTCTCTCTCTCTCTCTCTCTCTCTCTCTCTCTCTCTCTCTCTCTCTCGCCTATGGTGGTGGTCCGGCAATCTCCATTATAACACACCAAAATTATCAGTTTAGCAGCAAAGTCACTTGTTGGGTGAGGGTATTTATGCTAATTAACGAACAGAAGCATGCGATGCGCCAAAAAGCAACAGAACTAACGACCCTTTTTTGCCAAAAATGAAAACAAGCACAATATTATTTCAACCCTAGCATATCAAAACAATGATCCAAGTTGCTACAGTATATAAAGGGGGAAAATGGAGAAAGAAAGTTATATAGTGATCAAATATTACAGAACTACCTTATTTCCAACAAAGGTACAAGGAGAAAGAAAAAAATTGATATTTCATACAACACTGTAGAATTTTATCTGAGATGTTGAATAGGTAATGAAATACTAGTGGCTTTTGCTTTACCGATACCTGCAACACATCAGATGTCGTCAGGATACAGAATACATACCACTAGAATTATACATTCATTCATTCATTCAATAATCACCCGTTTAAGAACTGAAATTTACTGGACGTCAAGCAACTTGAACATACAATTAACACGTTGCAAATGCAGATTACAAAGTGGAATGGTGCATCTGTCTGTCGTCAAATGATATCTTTCAACCAACCAAAAATTATAACAAAAAGTGGGAATCAGAAAATACTGGGCATGATAAAATCTATAAAGTGCAATGTTACTCAGCTATCTTGTGTTCACATCTTTGTAGCCATACTGTTCTCTCTGTGTTCACGATTTTTGGGCAATACCCATATTGTTATCAGTTGGTTGAGAAATACCAAGAAAATAAACTGCAGCAATATATAAAAACAATAAAAGATTGGGTCATCTTCATATTACACACCAGTTCCAAATCTGTAGATGATAAACTAACATTTTCATGGGAAATGCAACCCCTCTTTCCCCTAAAAGTCAATCAAATCAATACGAACCTGACACCTGACATCAAGATAAAATGAGGCTACCCCTCCAGTAAACAAATTTTAGATAAATACATTTTTGACCTAACAAGTTTACAGAAGTTCACTTATGCCCAAAATCTTTCAAAAGTATCACTTGGCCGGTTGGCCCCTAGTATTTTAAGTGGCCCTTCCCTCTATTTTCGTTACTTTTTCCATCCAATTTTTGCCATGTGCAAGTCAAGTAACCAAAATCTAACGTGTGGATTTTGATAACTACGTACAATTGATGAGAATGCCCTTCCTTCCTAAATTCTTCAAACCAAAATCAGGTACTTAAGTCTTACCAAAACCTTAATTAAGAAACAGAATAGTAAAATGATTTAGAAAAATAGAAAATGAAATAAGTGGTAAAAAAAATACAAAAAAGAAAAGGAAAGTCATCCATTCTTCAGTTTTAGTTAGTGAGTCGAAGTAGATGAAGTAACTAGAATTTTAGAAACAGAGGGATGGGAGGACTAATTGTGAGCGTGCAAATGATCTACTTATTGAGATCCATATTTGTACAGAAACATCTTACTTGAAATATCTATCATTCAAAAGATATAGTACTAATAAAACACAAACATCAGGCCATTTGGTTGACATATCATCTATAATCGGAATTCATTTGACTTCTAGTCCTATTGGCAAGTTGCAACATATATTTAGCAGCTGGATCCCGATACTCTGATGTGACAATTACTAATACTAAACAAAAAGAAATAGAAAAATCAAGAGAAGAAGCAAGTAAGAAAATATATTAATCTCCAGAACCCAAGTCAAATACTGTAGCAGTTAATGGCAATCAAGTGATCCTGCAGTACTTCAAATGGGGATGGGCAACTGCGGTATTCAGGTTACTTATCTCTGAAACCACTGAAAAAAGTTTGGGATTTTACTGATCATGTGTGTTAGATCATGGAGAGGGTTGGGGTGAGAGTCAAACTAGTTGACGCCAGGTAGTCTTTGGTAGTCTGGAATGACTTTGGCCACCGTCTTTCAGTTAGGCGAGGGCTTCATGAGATCAGGTGGAGGGTGCATATAAAAATGAATTTGAAGTTACCTTGATAACCTTTCATCTCATTGCAAAACACATAATAATGTGGTACAATAGTCATTCTAAATACCAAACCAAAAGATTCCAAAAAAAATAATAATAATAAAAGAAAATTGTCAATTACAATATGTCTATTTACCCTTTAAAAATATGGCTAATAACAAGCACAAGTCAGTTTTTGAACGGATTTCATTGGCCCAATGAAACAGAAGGGCTGTCTAACAACAAACAGAAGTTACAAAAGGCCAAGCAAAAATTTGAAAAAATTAGGGTCTGAAGTTAAGTTGGTGAAACTTATTAGGTCAAAAACATATTTAACCCAAAAAAATTCTCAGCACCAATTATCCATCTAGGTTCACCACCGACTCGCCAAACCCGACTATACAGCCCAAGGATTAATCATACTCATTACTTTCACTTGTTTTGGCCGCCTTGGTTTACTTTTAAGTTTCTCACTAGACCAATTGTTGGGTAGTCAAGCCATCCACCTCTTTTGATTGGATGGAAAACAACGAAATAACCTCTTATCCCTTCCTATTTCCAGTAAAACACAGCCTTATTATTATTAAACACAGCAGAATACCATGTTATCTGCAACCATCAAAATGGTTTATGTACGATTGGACACTTTACCCTCGGATACGGGAATGGGATACAATTCTCATTAGAAATGCTACAAGTAAGTGTATCCAAGACCTCAATGATAGCACAAAATTTGGATAAAATCAAATGAATTGCCCGTTTTGAGCAGTATATTTCATGTGAACACCCAAAAAAGTAAATATAAAAATGATGCAGGGATAACTATGATCGAATTTGAAAACCCAAGCCGAAGCCATGTGCAAAGTAAAATAATTTCGGTGGGCAAGTGTCCATTGTAGTTTTTGACTAGCATTATTAATGTTATTTAATTATTAGTGATGGTTATTTTAGTCTTTTAGCTAGTAGGAATTTTTATCTACAATATTCCTAGTAGTATTAGGAGAAGCAACTGTATACTTTAAATAAGATTGCAATCTTCTATTGACACTTAGAATTGAGTTTTAGATATTAAGCTTGCAAGCTTGTGTGTGTGCTTCTACCAATCCCTTGCGAGGGTAGGTTTACCCCTCTTGTTCTATACTCTATTCAAATCCCACCCCGTCCCCATCAAAAGATGACCAAATACATGGAAAAAATACCGGTATTCCAGTCAGTATGATTGAATTGGCAGACACTTTCATATGACATAGGACAATTAACCACACCCCACACTACATTTTCCAGGGCCAGGGTATAACATATGAGAAATTACAATAAAATAGAGTAAATCAAACATAGATATACAACCAAACACTGTCCACCACCTATACCAGCCATCACTGTGCCAGCAACACGGCTACAAGTCCATTACCAACTGCTCAACATCTCCAATCATTGTCACTCTACCACTACCAACCTAACCCTACCATCATAGAACCCCCCATACCGGTATTCCAGTCAGTATGATTGAATTGGCAGACACTTTCATATGACATAGGACAATTAACCACACCCCACACTACATTTTCCAGGCCAGGGTATAACATATGAGAAATTACAATAAAATAGAGTAAATCAAACATAGATATACAACCAAACACTGTCCACCACCTATACCAGCCATCACTGTGCCAGCAACACGGCTACAAGTCCATTACCAACTGCTCAACATCTCCAATCATTGTCACACTACCACTACCAACCTAATATTTAATTGGGGACAGATAAGAGCAACCAAGAGAATAAAGTTGTGAGGAAGAAACACTAGGGTATTTAAGATCTTATCTCATGAGAATCTGTGAGATCCCAAGACACGCAACAAGACAAAACTTCATCAATCATCCCCCTAGGATCCGGAAGCACCACTACTGATACTGACTCAATCTCCTCAATGAGATTCCCCTGGAAAGATTACAATTCCCCTCTCCAACCCAGTTACACCTCTAGATCTCTAGCACCAACCTGCTTCTTCCCTCAAAATGACATCCTCTAACTCATCCCTCAACTCGGCCCTCCCTAAGAACATGATCATCCAAAAGCTCCAAACATTTCAAACAGAACTTTGAACTTTAAACGTTTCTCATCTCTAACGTCCCTAAACACCTCCTATTACAAAGGTAAAACAGAACTTTAAACTTTTCCACCATGAGTCCCTTTACTCGTACATTTCTCACAAGAGCTACTAAATTAATTAGCTCATACAATTACATATTTGACAACAGTCCTTTTTCTTCCTTTTCTTTTCTTTCTTTGTGGGTGATTAGCCATGGAATCTAAAGATAAAAGCGAATAAAGACTATGAAAGGGCATCTCAGGATACACCTAATAAATGCAAGCAAATCCAGTATTAGACTATCGATAGGATAAATTTAGTAATGCTGGGGTAACTGCAAGCCAGCTTATGGGATTATTGAACCCACAGTAGTGCTCTTCCTTGGCTAATAATACCATCCATAATAAAACTCCTATCTCTCATACAGGTAGCAAAAGGGGCCCTAAAGTCTTAGGTTGTACGAGATGACAATGCTCACTAGGAAAAAGAACCATATATATTGTTTACCTTAACAATGGACAGCCTGGCAATGATCTTTACAGCTGAAATGGCACCAACACCTCACTTCACACAATAGTGAGTGAGGTTTCTCTCCTAGCGTAAGTGAGGTTCTACCCTGCATCAGAAAATAATTACAAATCTGAAGTCCCCCTAATATTTCATTTCAGATAAAAATAACAAGGGTGGTTTAAGTATGTTTAGCCTTGCTATCAATAGAGGAGACCCACGCATGAACTCTGTTACCTGGTATCTTACTTCTACCAAATACTTTTTTGGTGGTATTAATCAACTTATTAACTTCTGACATTTTTAAGTTCTCGAAATCCTTTAATGAAGCCAAGTGACAACTTTCAAGAATAACAGTTGGACCAAATGGAAATTTCAGCCTATGTTCTTTTAATATGTAATAAATGTTGACCCTCCTCAGAACTAGCAAAGGCAGGAGCCCAACTAACAAGGTAAAGGGAATAAGCCATGGTCTGGAGCATTAACTCTGTTTATTACGCTCATTCCTAAAGTTTATCACACTCATTCCTAAGAAAGAGCGGTCCTTTAGAGTGAGAGATTTTGCATCCCATTAGTTTGGTGACTAGCATGTATAAGTTGATCACTAAGGTTCCTTCTCGGAGGTTAGGCACAGTCTTGGTCTACATCATTTCAGTGGCAGTAAGCTATGCTGCTTTAGTTGCTACTGTGGTGGTGGAAGATTTGAGTCATACAGATAAGGCTTTAGCTCCATAAGGCCACCAACAAGGTAACGGGAATACGGCCAAGGTCTGGAGTGCTCAGTGCAAGTCTGATCCGGCTAAGCATAAGGCTCCTGGCCTCGATGGTTTTATGATGGCTTTCTTTCATTCTTGTTGGGATATCAAAGGTTTTCATGCATTTCTTTACCAAGTTTTATATGTGGTTTGCCAAAGCATCAACTCTATGTCTATTACGCTCATTCCTAAGAAAGAGCTGTCCTTTAGAGTGAGAGACTTCCATCCCATTAGTTTGGTGACTAGCATGTATAAGTTGATCACTAAGGTTCTTTCTCGGAGGTTAGGCGCGGCATTGGCCTACATCATTTCAGTGGCACAGTGTGCTTTTGTGGGGGGTCAGCAAGTCCTTGATGCTGCTTTAGTTGCTATTGTGGTGGTGGAAGATTTGAACCGTACATGTAAGCGAGGGCTTGTTCTTCAATTAGATTTTGAGAAGGCTTAGGACCAAGTGAATTGGCTTTTTTTCTACACGGTTATTTCTACATGGTTATGGATAGGAAGGGTTTCGGTAGCAGGTGGCATAGATGGGTTTCAGGTTGTCTTTCCTCCGCCTCGCTATTGGTCATGATCAATGAGGAGCCTAAGAAGTGGTTTAGAGCTTGGAGAAGTTTTCTTCGAGGGGATCCTTGATCCCCAGTTTGTTTTCCTTGGTTGTGGATTTGTTGAGAAGACTCTTATTTAGGGCCAAGGAGAGAGGTCTCTTTGCAAGTTGTCCAGTAGGTACGGCTGAGCTTAGGGTGTCTCACCTACAGTACACTGATGCACCTTTAAGAATGATCTGTGTTGCATCTTTTTTAGTCGGTTTCTGGCTTGAAGGTTAAATTTTCAAAGTGTGGGTTGGCTAGAATTAATTTGGAGAGCCGATTTTTAAATGAGTATGAGTCGGGTGTTGGGTACGGGGTGAAGGAGTGGCCTTTTACTTATCTCGGGGTTCCTTTAGGAGGAAATCCACGATCTATTCATTTTTTGGATCCTGTCATTGAGAAGGTGTCAAAACGGTTGGATGGGTGGAAACGCAATTATTTTACTTTGGGCGGTAGGCTTACTTTGATTGAGTCGTGTCTCTCCAGTATTCCAATTAATTATTTATCCCTCTTTAAGCTCCCCGTGGGGATTACGGATAGGTTGGAAGGCATTATGAGACGATTTTCATGGAGTGGGGCAGGCGAGGAGTGTAGGTATCAATTGGTGGCTTGGGTTGATGAGTGCACGCCTAAGGACAAGGGTGGTTTAGGAATCAGGAATTCGGTCCTTGAGACTATTTCCCTGATTGGCACAGTTTCGGTTTCCCTTGGAGCGTCATTCCTTGTGGCATAAAGATATTAAGAGCAAGTTTGGAAAGATCCATTTCATTTCTGAAGAACTCATTATTATATAGTTTGTTCTTTTGGTGCACTAAGAATGCGGATCACTACTCTGCTATATTTAATTCTTGTGCAGATTTTATGGATAGTTTACTTATAGTGTAGGCCCTTCTTTTTTTAGTTGTATACTCCTAGTATACACAGGATGCGTCACCTGGTTTGACGCCTTTTGTTATATATATTCTTACTTATCAAAAAAAAAAAATGGTGTTCAGTGGAATGGATGGCACTTCTCACACCTATGCAAGTCCTTGGAAATACATATGTCATTGCTGCCATTGCTTTCATCTTTTCTGGCCTCATATACGGTATGTTGTGGGAAATGGGAATTGTATTCGTTTCTGGAAAGATCATTGGATTGAGACATCTCCTCTTTGCACATCTTTCCCCCGTTTATATCGGTTATCTACCACTCATGATGCTCCTATTTCTAGTTTTCTTTTCTTTTCTTTTTTTTTTTTTTTGGGGGGGGGGGGGATAGCACGTTTTCCTTAAATTTTCATTTCGTCAGGAACTTAAATAATATAGACACTCAACATATGATTGTTTTGCTTGATCTACTTTATTCTTTCCTTCCATCTGATCATGCCAATCATAGGCATTGGATTCCGGATTCTAGCAGGTCTTTTTTGGTCAAGTCTATCGGTAATGCTATTCTTCATTCTCAAGTTCCTCACACTTTTCTGGAAACCACTTTTATTTGGAAATCCAAGGTTCCATATAAACATTGCGTTTGCCTGGTCCTTGGTGCTCACTCAGCTACACGCCAATGATTGGCATCATAGGCGTAGGCCGCATAAGGCCCTTTCCCCATATATTTGTGTGGTGTGTGATGTGTGACTTGCCCTAGAGACTGCGACGGCTACTACACCTTGCGACGGTGACTACCCATTGCGACGGCGACCAGCCCTAGTCCACGACGCGACCGCGACCAGGTTATCGCCTTGTTCTTCATCTGTCTTTTCTTTTTTCATTTTTCTTTTTTCTTTTTATATTTCTTTCTTGGGCTGTTTTAGAGAGTATTTACGTTGTTTTATTTTTTTGGACCTTTATTATTTGGAACATTACATTTTTTTTAATTCCACTTCTTTTTTTTTCTTCTTTTTACTTTTGTCTTTTTTTCCTTTTAATTTACTCTATCTATCCCTGTTATTTCCTTTTCTTTAGGCTTGCTATTATATATGAACTTAATTTCATATATTATTCTCATTTATACGTGCTTTGGGATTTGTTACAATTAATTAAATAAATATATATACTATTGTTGCCTTGCTCGCATTTTGGTCACCGCCTCTTACCTCTCGCCTTTAATAACTATGACCTAGACCTAGAGTCGAGGAGGTCATGGTGGTCGTGGCAGTGGTGGTCGAGGAGGTCATGGTGGCCAAGGTGACGATACACATGGACGTGGAGGGAATCAGGATGATGCTACCATTGTGGGACATGGAACATTGCAGCACAACGGTTGGAAGCTACGTGAGAAACCTCCTAGTAATAGGTTTGCTAATATTGCTTCACACCTTGAGCCAGTTAGTCAGAAGGAAGATGATTATAATGTCGGATGAGGAGTATGCTAAATATACCCAGTTTCAGGTTTCTTAGTCATCTCCATCTTCCAAAGCTACTTTGTCCATAAAAGTAAACCCACTATGTCTTTCATACTCGTGTCGCAAATGAGTTATTGATTCTGGTGCAACAAATCACATGACGAGCGATGTAGGTATATAATCTTCCTTAACCCCTTCTATATTGTCTGGCGTCACTTTCGTCGATGAGTGGAGTAGCATTGCTTGTATCATTCTATTCCAATTCTAATGTGTTTCAAGATATTACGACAAAGATCATTATTGGTAGAGGGTATGAATAAGGAGGGCTTTACTTTCTGGATGTTGTTCCCTGCATGCGTGTTGCGTGTTTCAGTGTTACTTCCCTCACTCAGCATCAACTATATTGTCTTGTCGCTTGGGTCATCCTTGCCTCTTGAGTCTAAAGAAATCATGTCCTAGTTTAGGGTTCTTGTCTACATTATATTGTGAAGCTTGTGAGTATGCTAAACACCATCGTGTGTCATACTTAACTAAGGTCAATAAAAGGCGCCCCATTTTTGTTACTACATTATGATGTATGGGGTTCGTCTACAATTGTGTCCAAACTTCATTATAGTTATTTTGTTACCTTTGTGGATGATTTTTCTCATGTAACTTGGATTTACTTAATGAGAAGTCTTCTGAATTATTCTCGATTTTTTTGGCTCATGTGCTGAAATTAGAACTCAAACTAGTGTGCGTATCAAAATTCTTCATAATGACAATGCAAAAGAATATTTCTCTACTCCCTATTCCACATTTATGCTAGCATGACCCATGAATCCTCTTGCACACATACACCTCAACAAACAGGGCGACAGAGAGAAAGAACCGCTACTTAATGGAATCTGTTGAATCAGCATAAGACTCAAATGATGATTTCCTTGTTTATCACATTATACGGTCACGCACCACCAGTGTTACAGTACCTCGTTCCCCCATTCACAAAGTCTACTCTCGACGTCTGCAGAAAAGCCCTAATCAACACCTCCTAATGAAGGCTCTACCGAGTCAATCCTCTCGTCTCAGATTCTAGCACTCTCGTGCCATCACCATCTAATTTAAATGTTCTGATTGCTCTTCGACAAGGTAAGCGTAGCTGTGCTTAATATTCCATTTCAAACTATGTTAGTTACTGTGGTTCGTCTACCTTCACTTGTTTTTTAATTAGTTTACTTGAGTCTTATATTCCTAAGTAGGCTCACCGTTGCTGGAAAGGCACTAGGGAGGAAGAGATGAGTGCTCTCGAGTATAATCAAACTTGGGATTTGGTTCCGCTGTAGAATGAGTGCAATTGGTTGTAAGTGGGTATTCACGGTGAAAGTGAATCCCAATGGCTCTCTAGCTAGATTGAAGGCACATTTAGTTGCCAAGGGTTATGCTCAAACTTATGCTCTAGATTTTTCTCTGGATTATTCGAACACATTGTCTCTGATTGAAGAATGTGTTTCTGCACGAAGAGGTCTATCTCGAACAACACCCGAGTTTGTTGTTTAGGGGGAGTCAAGGATGTTTGTAAATTAAAAAAGTCGTTGTATGGACTGAGGAGACTTGGTTTGGAAGATTTAGTGAGATGGTGTTAAAGTTTGGTCCTATGCGGCACATTGTATTCTTTTACCCGGTTATGTTGATGAAATCATCATTACCGATGGAGATAGTATGGGTGTTCTTGCTCAAAAGTCCTTTCTTCAAGAAAGATTTCAAACAAAAGACTTAAGAAACTTGAAGTATTTTTTGAGAATTGAAGTTGCCCGTTCAAAACAAGGCATCTTTCTTTCTCAATGGAAGTATGTACTTGACTTGCCTACTAATACTGAGGATGTTAGGGGCAAAACCAGCAGAGACTCCTATGGATCCAAATGTGAAGCTTAGAGTTGATGATGGTGAAGAATTGGCTCTTCCATAGAGGTATAGTAAGGTTGCAGGGAAGTTGAACTATTTAGGCCCGACATTGCATTCCCAGTTATAGTCGGCCAATTTATGCCATCTCTACTATCTACTCACTAAGAGGTTGTAATGAGAATCCTCTAATATCTCAAGGGAGCTCAGGTTGTGAGTTAGTTTATGGAGTTTATGAACACACGAGAGTTGAGGGTTTTTGTGATGCTAATTAGGCTAGCTCTCCTTCATATATGAATTCAACCACAGGGTATTGTTTATTTGTTAGAGGCAACTTAGTGGCTTGGGAGCAAGAAGCAACCGGTAGTATTGAGATCGAATGCGGAGGCGGAGCGACATGTGAGTTGATGTGGATTCGCCACACTTGAAGAGATAGGGTTTGGTAATTTAACATCTATGCAATTTGGTGTGATAATCAAGCAGCTATCCATATTGCTTCGAATCATGTGTTTCATGAACGCAAGCATATTGAGGTTGGTTGTCATTTCATTCGTGAGAAGCTACAACACAAGGTTATTGTCACAAAAATGTCAAGTCGCGTGAACAACTTGCTGAGGTGCTTACCAAGTCCATGGGTGGAAATAGGTAGAGTTATATAGTAACAAGTTGAGCATGCATGATATTTATGCTCCGGCTTAAAGGGGAGTGTTGAAGAATAAGGGTTATATGAAAGGTGCTAATTGTAAGTTTATGTTTCATATGCACATATATATATAAATACCCTAACAGAGCCATTTGTGGGTTACGGCTTCCAAATCACAATCTATTCTCCTCTTCTTCTTTGTTAATCAACAAAGAATTTCTTTTCATGCTTCTGTTTAGGCGTCGGCGTTTGGAGCTTTTAAGGGAGTGTCCGTAGCTACTATTGCGAGAGATTGGAGAGCAGTTTTGCACTATGTCTCTTTTTTCCACTTTTTGGTTCCACGGATGGCTTGTTCGCTATTTTCGTATATTCTTTTCTTGTTCTAATACATTCTTCTTTTACCTTAAAAAAAAAAAAAGGACAGGTATTGGGAATATAAATTTGACAAAGCAAAAACCTTTCGACAACATTCATATTAATAGATAATAGACTTACCCAACATAACTAATAGTTACAAATTACCCAATCTTCTTTGGACATATCAAGAAACTCAAAACCACCGTCTTCAAACATGATCTGTGATAATACAAATTGCTTTGTCACTTTATAAACTGATTACTAGCTCTACATCAAATGGACAGAAATGTTACACTTACCAAGTGTTTTCTGGTATTGTTATCAAACCGTTTTACAATCCCAAAAGATCTGAAACACGTTAAGCATGCAATAGATGAGATTTAGCAGCCAAATATATAAAGACAAGAATGAAGAAAACATAGCAAAAATTGAGTACAAATTTGTCTTAGGCACAAAGAACACAAAACTTACGTGTAAAAATGCTTTGTTCTCGTAATTTAAGGTTGATCAGAATAACAAGTGCACCAAAAGTATGAACAAAATGTATTTTGTTATCCCTCGTTTTTCTTTTCTTTTCCTTTGTCCCTTTTTGTTATTGTTCTTTTGTTTTCTTATCAGTAGGTTTCTCAGTTCTTTCACGATGCTCTTTAGGGAGGTGAAAAATCTTCACTAACGTATTTGAAAAATAAAATTCAAAATTACCACGCAGGGTAATTTTGAAAATAATGTGGACCATGCAAGACATGTTATCCACCAACCTGGCATATAACAAGAAGATTAAAGAATAACAAATGAAAGCAAAAATGAGTATATTGTCATCTTCAGCATGAAATACACAAAAATAAATGTGTAAGAATGATCTGCTAACGTGATTTAAGGTTGAACTAATAATGCTGCACCAAGAGTAAGAACAAACTGTTTTGTGCTTTTTGTTTCTCATTCCCCCCCCCCCCCACATCAGTAGGTTTCTCTTTTCTTTAATGATGCTCTAAACGGGGTGGGAAGCCTTCACTGTCATATTTGAGAGATTTTTCATAATTACCACTTCCAACAAAAATGATGTTGACCATGCAAGAGATAATATTACCGACCTGATAAACAAACAGAAGACTGAAGACTGTAAGAAAGCAATGCTTGAATAAAAAGTCGTAATGGCATTATTAAGAACACAAAAACAATGTGCAAGAACACTTCATCAACGAGATTTAAGGTTGATTAAATAATGAATGCATCAGAAGTAACAAATGTAGTGCTTTCCATTTCTCTTTTACCTTTTGTCTTATTAATTAAGTAGGTTTCTCATTTCTTTTATGATGGTTTGTAGGGAATCTGAAGTCTTCACTATTGTGTTTGATGAATTTTTCAAAATTACTACAAAGGGGTATAAAAGTGACCATGAAGACTCCTAATAACGAAAAAAGATTCTAAAACATGCAAGGAAATTCCTCAAAGGGGAAATTAATATATCAGCCGTACCTACTATCACTGGAGCGGACCATTCTGATAACTTCGCCAATGCAATTATGAGGGTATCGTCTTGGTTGATTAATATCATGCCTCCGATATCCTTTCAAGAAAATAGAAAAATAATCAATTATGTGCCCAAAAGTAATTTAATTATTATCAAATGGCTTTCTTTTCGGGGGGAGAGAGAGAGAGAGAGAGAGAGCATAAACCGTACCTGTATGTAGAGCTCCACTTTGATAAACCTTCAAAACAGAAATGCCTCAAATCAGTTAACACTCACATAAGAGATCATCCAAGAGTAAAACATAAAAGAAATTCACACATCAGGGACTTCAAATTACTGGTGTAAAACTCTTTATGAATTTCACTAATATCAAATGAGAAATTGGAAGCTGAGATGGATCTATCAGAGGAGGAGGGGGGAAGAAACGAGTAAGTAGTCAAGGGGACAAAAGAAACACCTCAAGTATGAAACAGAAACATAAAAAATATGGAAGAAACATCAAATCTAATAGATAGTTCTGTTTTCCTTTATCAATAAGTCATATCAAAGAAAAAAAATCATATCCATAGAGCTAGTGAGCTACTAGCAGAACCTTCATCGTCCTCTACAGACAACAATCCACTTCAACAAGGCTCACTGCAATAATTAGAACATGCTTTAAGTAGACTGCTAAATACAATATTTGAAAAACTCCAGAGATGAAAGGTAAAATATCAAGGATCTAACTTCAACAATTCTTCTATCAGCTTAACCTTAAAGAATATTCTCTATCAAAAAATCGATTATACTCCTAAAGGCATGGCAGCTAACCTATCTCAGGTCAGAAGAGTCTGAGAAAGAACTGGCAGCCAATAAGATAGAGCATAGACTAAATTTTCGTTTGCAGGTGATTACCATATTAGAGTTCATGATCACATTCATGGTGGAATCATAACAAAAACTAGCATGAGTTGATTCACCAAAAAAAATAAGGATTATGGTGATTAGTTAAACATTCATTCAATTGCTTTTTTTTTTTTATTCAAGGGGGGAAAAGGAAAAAAAGAAATGAGGCCCACGTGCAGTTTGATTGAAGATCCTGGAGCATGCAAAACAATAGTATTTAAGATCTCAGACATACCTCATGATTTGATGGATTATATATTGTAGTTAGACTTCAGGACCGAGGCGCAGTGGACTAAAAGCAGTTCAACTTGAAACTTTGCTTCTTCGGGTGTTTGGTGGCTTAGACGAAACTGCTTTTTGACAGCAATACTTTTGACCCAAACAGTTTGTTTAGAATAAAGTTTAAAAGTTCGCACAACTTTAAAAGTTGGCACATGGTAGAGAGGTTGCTGATTTCATCTTTAAATCAAATCTCGGATTTTTGGACCCAACATTCTTTGACCGACTAGTAAGTGCACCACAAATACAAATTTTCCAAATTTTAGAAAGAGGCACTTGATCCGAAGCTTTGATGTGACAATTTGTGCTTAGTGAGACTAGGAGATGTTTGGCCACTAACTTGCTTAGATATTCTGGTGAAGACTTCTTGGGCTGCATATCATATCCTAAGTGAATAGAAAACATGGTACAAATTTGTTCCATAACACTAAGTTTTGTGATCCAAAACATTTTTCAAGATTTTCTTCTAGTAGTTCAAGGATTAATAGATTAACTCAACGTAGGATGCTCAAACATCATACTCTTCTACATGGTTTTTATTAAGAAACTCCCTCAGTCCCCACACCCCCAAAAAAAAAAAAAAGATAAGAAAGGAAGATTATATCGATAAGAATAGAAAGGTACAAGATACGGACAAGAACTCCATCGAAAGACAAATACAGAAGAAACGGAAAAGAAACTAAACCCAAAAAATTCAAATTATCAAGGCTCTCCAATTCTGCTCCACGACAGTAATGGGAGCTCCTTGATGGGCAGACCTCGCCGAGGCCTATAAAGAAGGCAAATGGACAACTCTAAACCACAACATCTGTATAAACGTCAACTGATCATTAAAAATTCTTGGATTCCCCCAGTTTGTGTCACCTTTCTAAATGGCCCACAGATAAATAATTTTTATTTGTTTTAGATCATACCCTTGTTCCATTTTATTATTTCATAAATGAAAAGTGCAATTATGTGGTATAGCATTAATTGTATTAAATGTAATTTTTTGGTTCTCTAAGGAGAGAGAATGCGTGTAGTGTAATTTCAAGGTAAATGTGCATTAAATGATTCACATGTTCTTTCACTTATTAGGGGCAGTATTGGAAGTTCGTGCTACATTCATTACCACTTTAAGAAAGTGCATTCATCTAGGGACAAGCCAAAAAGGAACGAGTGACACTCATTTTGGGATGGAGGGAGTACAAACTTGTCAAAGCAATCATTCACCTTTTCTTAAGGTAGAGTACTTGTACATTTAGACATATTCTACATAAAGCTACCCCTAGCTTTCCCTGTTTTAGAGTGTATAGTGTATCCCTGTACCAAGACCTAAACGATCCGTATTTCGGCTAATATAGATCATAACCCAACATTACCAAACACTCCCTCCCATTCCTAAATAAGGGTCCTGTTTTGAATTTTTTTCAAGTCAAGCTGATTGTTCATATGAAAATTTGACGTATATTTTTTTATTTTTTTCAAAATCATAAAACACATAATTATGTGTTTTATAGCTTTGAAAGAAACCAAAAAAATACACGTCAAATTTTCATTCGAAAAACATTCAATTTGATTTTAAAAAGTCAAAACAGGACACTTGGTTAGGAACGGAGGGAGTATTTATTTTTAAAGACATGACCCTATGAAACAATAATGGGCCCTGAGCTTGTGCTCCACATCACATGTTTAAATTTTTTTCTGACTTTAACTTTTACCTATGACTAATTAGTAAAGTTATAGGTAGCACATGGGCTCCTAAAGGTTCAAAATTCCAAAATAATCAAGTGATACTACCCCAAGAATAGAAATGATTTTAACCAACCAGACCATGACCACATTATGAAATGGAGAAGTGCACTCGGAGTGTTATGTGATCGAAGTATACCGGTTAAGTTGAAAGGAAAGTTTTAAAGGATAGCCATCAGACGCGCACCGCATTATGGAACCGAATGTTGGTCAACTAAGAAAAAACATGTTAACAAGATGAGTGTAGCTAAAATGTGAATGTTAAGATGGATATGTCGTAAAACTAGGAAAGACGTAATGAAAAAAATTGCGAGAGAAGAAAAGGTGCTCCAATAGCATATAAAATGAGAGAAAATTGCCTAATATGGTTTGGACACCAACATAGAAGCTTAGTACACCTGTTAGGAAGTTTGAGTGTATTAACATCTACCAGGCAAGAAGTAGGGTTATGGAAGGAACAAAACTAACATGACACATAGTTATTAAAGGTGAATGCAAGAGGCGGGCGAGAGGTACTTTTCAAGGCCGAGAGGCGAGGCGAGGCGAGATGCGGGCAAACAAGGTAATAATTAAGAAAAAATCATTTTAAAATATTATATGCCGTAAAAAAATTAATTAACTAGTTATAAATAAAAGTTATTCCAGGAACTAAGTTCACAAATGATAATAATAACACCATTTTCAACTTCTAAGTTTAGTATTTAAACCAAAAACAAAACTTTTTCACGAAAAGTGAGAAGTTTCTTTCATCGGTCAAAAGGTAAAAGGTGAATTCTCAAAAATACAAACAATAACCATCCAGATCCTCTCAAACTGGTCAACCTACTTTGGATCTAACTTATGCAGTTGCCAGCCACCCTATCTGTACAAGTCCGGCGAGGTGATTCCAGCGCTGACACTGACGCATGGCGCGTGGCATCTTTTCCGGAAGTTCCAGCGGTGGAAAGGGTACAAGATGTGATCGTCTCCTCAAGGAGATGACGATTGTAGCCTTGGATTGGTCAAATTTCTGTTTGACCTTGGCCTGCTTTTTGCTTCGCGCCTAGGCCTAGGCAAAACAGGCGACCGCCTGCTCCCACCTTGCCTGACCTCTCTGGTGAGGCGCCGACCCCTCGCCCAATCGACTCAGGGGAGGCAGGCGCTCGCCATTAATAACTATGCATGGACATTCGTAATAAAGAAAGATATGCAAGAATGTAGGGGGTGCGATGACCTAGCTTTAGACCGAATTAAACGGCGGAAAAGGACTCATGTAGCCGACCCCAAGTGATTAGGACAAAGGCTGAGATGAGTTTGAGTTGATGTTGAGTTGAGTTGAGTAGAGAACATGACCACATTATATCTATTTCCTGGCCAACTAAACAAACAAAAGCAGTTTGTCTCCCCGATAATTAGAAAAGCAACAATAATAGCATAGTGACTTCGTACATGTATTTACGAAAAATCATGCTTGCAAATTTCCCATTTTTACTAGCAACAAAACTACAATACCCTATTCTCTGCAATGAAAAATTATAACAATGGAGGAATATGTTCAAGCAATATATGTGTATCTATAAAAAGTATGAGGCATCATATGACTTGTACTCAAATCATATATAGGAGTAACCACACATACATCTTTCCTCAATAAAATTTCTTTTACTTTTGGAGAGGTTACAGCCACCTGACATGCAACAATCTTTAGAGCAGCATCTGAAGATGGCGTCTTTGACTTGTTAGAGTTAACCCCAAGCTTTTGCCTACAACCTACAGCACCACAATGGCAATCTTGATCTGCACCAAATTGAACAAACCTGCTGAATTTGTTAGACTGGTTGAAACATCCTAAAAACCTCAAATGCTTCTGACAGTCAAGGAAGCAAAACCAATAGTTACTTGATAATCCAGGAAAACAAAATAATTTTCTTGGCTTAGGAATTGGAGGTTGGGGGAGAGAATAATGGAAGAGATTCATTAGAACAGCCCCTGAACAAAAGAGTTGGTGGACCAAGAGGAAATATGCAAACTTTTTCTTGGCATTTCCATGTCAAGACTCGTGCAATATAATCCCACCATTCCAACCAAAGGTCCACTATTTTATTTTGGAATGCTCCCCTTAAAGAGTTCACTTTCAAAGATTATGCCTACAATCCCCCTAGGGATTATCAAACATTTTTGATAGCAGGACCAACTCCAAGGATACTATTATATCCCCTAATTAATAGACTTATCAAACTTGGACTCTTCGATCAAAAAGGAGGGAGTATAACAGAGCCTAAGGGGCCAATCACATCTAAAATAATCAATGAATACACTAGGGATGTGAAGCAACCTTAAAGTATTTGAGGGGGCAGACCCCTCCAGAAATATGTATATATTTTCTGCTGGGTATTAAAAATAAATAAATAAATAACCCATCATGTCTGCTTTAAAGTTAACCAAGAAGAAACATGCATAATACAAGTAGTTAAGAAAAAGATAAGTAATGTGTGCTCATACTGATAATCATAGGTTAGATGCTCGCCCCTTCTTATGTCACGAGTTGCAAATATGCCAATTCTTGTTTCACCATCTATCCTCCTACAGAAAAATAAATAAATAATTGTAAGACTCAAGTAAATTATAATTATAACTACAAATTGAGTAATAAGGAAAAAAGATACCATTTTTGCATCTCAGTATTGGGACTACAACTATGATTTATATATCTTGATTTGTTTCCCTTGTATGTGGCATCAATCACCATGTCTCGGTTGATTTCACATAAGTAAAAGTTTGTTTCTCCCTGATGTTTCATTTTCCAGAGCCTTTCCTCACATGTTTTATCATCAATAACTGCAGTAGAAGGAGAACGAAAATATACATTCTATCATAAATTTTGACAATAAGAGAACAGTTTTTGATTGGGTAACAAGAAGGTCAGCAAAAGACGTCACCTTCTCCAACATATTCAATTACAAACTCTCCAAGTTTAATATCTTCATCGGCCACAATCCCTGATCCGCATTTTTCAGTCTGTAAACCGCAGTTCGCATAAAAATTCAAAAAAAAAAATACAGGTCACGAACAATGATGTCTAATGAAAGCAAAACTTGTTCCGAATTGAAAATAAAATGAAACCAATTTAATAGAACAAAGAATTCATATATACAGTAACAAAAATGAAATAAATTGAATAGAGAAAAGATAATGCATATCATAGTCCCCAAAAGGTTATATGGAAGGCACACAAACGCCATTAGCGCAAAGGGCACCATCATCAGGCATAGTAATGACTAGGCCTAGTATCAAATAGCCCTCAAAAGCTATAGGCTGAATCAGTGCCAAAGCAATGATAAATGTACAAGGGTCCTTGCACTTTACTGGATGACTGCAAATTAAAAACCTAGACAATGGACATAGGGTTACTTAAAGCCCTAATTGCAAACCCGAGGTTTCTACCTAGTCACGCATTTTGGTAACTTGAATTTTGCAATTTCCTGTCTAAGGAATCAAAATCAATGCAAAGTGGGGGTTTCCGTGGTCGCCCATTCAATAAGATTAAATCAGCCCATGCAAACACATGCAATTATGTCATTTGCCAACCTTTATTTTCTTAAAACAAGGAAAGATAAAATCTTACAACTTAGGGTACTAAAGTCTCAATTAAAAGAGTAGTGATAGGGATACAAATTTTTTGTACAACCTTCTTATAAAAATCTAGGTGGTAAGCATGTGATTGGTTAGATATCACATGACTTAGAATCTAATGTCACCCTTTAACCCATCAAATGCTTGACACCTAGACTAGTATGAGAAACTTGTACAAAAATATTTGTATCCCTATCATTTTCCCCACTAAAGTAAATAGATTATCACTAAATTACTGAATTTACCTCACAACTATCTCTTTATCTATACAACCACAGAACTGAACTCAACCTTAGTTCCAATAACTTGGGTCGGCTTATGAATTCTTTACAATATACCGTTTGCAAATCTCTCTCTTGGTATGGAGCGAGGGGATCAAGTAGGATTACAAATGAAAATCTGGCATGAGAAAGAGACACTCTTGAGAAAAAATCCATCTGATTCTTTGTTTGGTGATTTAGAGACTGTTATGTTTTCAACACTGAGGCTTCAAGTCGCTCACCTGTACCCACCGGATGATACTTTAGTTCATATAAGCAATCAGCCCAATGCAGTCCAAATCAACATTGCATAAGTTGGTTCAGTTTAACATTGAAGATTAAAATTATTTTGAAATTTTGAGACTAATCGTGTCTTTTGGTTTATTGATTAGATGCTTAGGAAGTCTGAAAATACTAATATGGCTGAATTCTCTTTTTCTTCTTCTTTCTTTGATTGATAAGAAATATGAATTCTCTAGATTGTCTAGATGTGAAGATTGATACCTACTTATATTTTTTTTTAGAAGACTAAAGGTAACCTTTGACCGCAAGCTAGCACGAGATGCTTTAGCAAATGCTGAAATGTCGTACTACCAGGCCAACCATTGACTAGTTAATAAGATACTCAATTGGCCAGCTTGCACATTGTAAGTGACAACTTGCAAGCAGTTATCTACAACTTATACTATCCAAAAAGCATCATGTATCAACATATACACAATACAATGTTGAAGGATGAAATATTACCTTCACGATTTTCATCTTTTTCACCGGCCGTTGATGGAAAGGCTTATTAAGACATGAACTGTTACATTTACAGCCAGACGAACAGCTAGACAGCAGCATTCTGAGAAAAGAAAATATCGTATCATAGATATAAAAAAAAAAACCCATATTGCTGGTAAAGAAACTTGCGTAATTCAAGCCCCCTTCGGTTTACATATACACATGATGATAGATCATATCTCATCCAGCAGTTGGAATATCAGAAGTGGTAAATAAGTCAGAAGACGGAGAACAACAATTAACTTAGAGCTTAATCTTAATTCAATAAATCCTTCTTTTTTTTATTCAGAAAAGAATCATATTAGATTAGAAAAGAAGGTACAAAAGGAAGGACAAGAAGTCCATCAGAATGAAAGATGAAGAAAAGAGAAAAACATTAAATAAATTTAAAAATAAAAAAAAGGAACCCCATGGGAAGCTCCCATCACTCACTCCTAGAGCGAAGCCAGACATACAACTCCATCCCACAAAAGAGTCAACATCAAAGCCTGATCTCCGAAAATTTGGCATTACGTTCCATCCAAATGCACCAAAGCATAGCAAAAACCCCACACTGCCACAATACAGAACCATCTTCTCCTAACCCAAAACCACTAACCTGCATGTGAAGAAATGAAGCAATAGAAGCAGGACTAAACCAGCCTCCTCAGCCACCCCAAAGCATAGTTATTAAAGGCGAAAAGTGAGAGGCGAGCGAGATGTGCCTTTTTCGGTCAAGAGGCGCCGAGCAAAAGGCAAACAAGTTGATAATTAAGAAAAAATAATTATAAAATGTTATATGTTGTAATTTTTTTCATAAACTAGTTATAAATAAAAGTAATTCATGTAAATTAGTCCACAAATTATAATAATAACACTATTTTCAACTTTTAACTGTTGTATTTATACCAAAAACTACTCTCTCTTTTTTTTAAATCAAAAGATAAAAGGTGGATTCTCAAAAATATAAACAATAACCATCTAGATCCTCTTCAAACCAGCCAAACACTTCGGATCTAACCTGTGCATGTGCCGGCAACCCTTTATGTATAGTGTTGGGCGCGCGGCAGCGTTTCCGGCGAGATCCGACTGTAGAAATGGTATAGATGTGCTCGTCTCCTCAAGGCAAAGACGTCTGTGGCCTTGGATTGGGCAAATATTAGGTTGATTTGTCTACATCTAAGAAAATATCTCAAGATCTTAAAAAAAAAATCAAATATGGTCAAATATTGGCCTTGGCTCGCCTTAGGTTGCCTTTCTTCGCCTCTCGCTTCTCAAATAGGCGACAAAGGCGTACACCTAGGTGCCTCAGTCACATCGCCTCACCTCATGCGAGCCAAGTGGTTGCCTTTAATTACTATGCCCCAATGGGGAAACAAATCACCGTGAGATTCTGAAAAATTCTTACAAATCACACACCAAACCAGGAAAATCCTCTTGTTAGGCCTTTGCTTTTGCATCATGTCATTAGTACTCAACTTATGAAGAACTATAGACCAAAAGAAAGGCCTTTTTAAAAAGCGTCAAAACAGGTAACGCATCCTTTGTATACGGGGAGTATGCTCCGACAAAAGATTTACAAAAAAGAAAATATATCCATGAAAGGAACAAAAGAATCGTCAACCCAATCCGAACACCAAAAACACAAAGTCTAAATCAGTCTCTCCTTCAGTCTCTCTGTATCTAGCTCCACGTTCTCGAAAATTCTATGATTTCTTTCTTTCCAAATGCACAAAACAATAGCGAATGGAGCTGCATCCCATACGACATTTCTCCTTTTACGTTTATATAGCAACCAACCTCTAAAAAGCTCGATAATGGATCGAGGCATAGCCCATGAGACACTGAATAAACAAAGAACAAAGTCCCACATTTCTGTAGCAACAGGCAATGCACAAACAAATGATTGACACTCTTTTCATCCGTTTCGCACATGAAGCACCAATTCACATAAATTCTCCTTCTAGCCCTCAAATTATCTCCCGTGAGAATAGCCTCTCAAGAGGCCTCCCAAGCAAAAAAAAGCAACACTACTCGGGGCTTTAGATTTCCAAATCGTCTTCCACGGGATGACACTTCGACTCCTGCCACTCAAAGCCCAATAGTAGGACTACCAAAAAGGTCCTGTTCTTCGAGACCTCCCAAATTACTCAATCATCTCTGGAAGAAAGAATTTGTCGAGCGTACAGAAGCTCAAAAAGATGGCCAATCTCCCCAGTCCCGCAATGCTCTTTTAAAGATGGGATTCCAAGAACTAGAACCTCCTGAAATCTCATGAGCACACCATTGCCTCAGTGTCCACCGCAATTTTGAATAAATTGGGAAAAACTCTCCAAAGCTCATTTTTGCCGTACCACCTATCCTTCCAAAAACTGATACTTACTCCATTTCCCACTTCTAGAGAGAGAAACTTCTTAAAGGAATTCCAACCTATCAAAATGCCGTTACAGACACTAGTACCATAAGAAGTGGAGACTTCTCTTGGAAAACAACCGTTGATGCCCTCCCCATATTTCCAACACACCATTTTCCTCCACAAAGCTTTTTTGTCGTCAAAAACCACCATAACCATTTGCCCAACAACGCACGATTAAAAATTCGGATCTTTTTTATCCCTAAACCTCCATCCCGAACATTAGAGCAAACCGAGGTCCACTCAACTAGATGATACTAACGCTCCTCTGCGCGGCCCTCCCATAAAAAATCTCTCCAATTTTTCAATCCTCTTTGCCACTAATTTAGAGATGGGGAAGACAAATAAAAAGTAAGTAGGAATGTTAACTAGAGTGCTCTTTATCAAAGTCAACCTACCCCCCCCCCTTTGAAAGGAGTTATCTCCTCCGCCCCGCCAACCGTCACTCGAACCTCTCTAATACCGGATTCCACATAGAGACACTCCTCCCAAGGTAAGTAGTTAGGAGAGAAGTGGTCTTGCAACCAAAAAAAGAAGCCAAATCCCAAATTCTCCACCAACTCCACAAGGATAACCTCGCTCTTCGGGATGTTGATCTTGAGTCCCGACACTGCTTGGAAAAATAAGAGGACTAGTGTGAGGTACCCCAATTGAGCCCTGTCCACCCCACAAAAAACTAGAGTATCATCCGCAAACAAAAGGTGTGACACCACCGCCCCTAACTCATTAACCTTGCCACCTGGAAGCCCTGGATAAAGCCGCCATCAACCAATTTGTCAAGCATCCTTCTTAAAGCCTTCATGATGTATGAACATGAAAGGGGAAAGGGGATCCCCTTGCCAAAAGCCCCTTGAGCTAGCGAAAAAACCTTCCGACTCCCCATTGATCAAAATTGAAAATTTGGCCGAAGAAATGCAAAAAAAAAAAAATACACCTCCATTTCTCCCCAAAACCCATTCTAGAGAGAAGGTAAATGAGAAAATTCCACCTTACGTGATTATAGGCCTTCTCAATATCTAACTTACAAAGGAGCCCCAGGGTTCCACTTCACTCTCTAGAATCCACCGCCTCATTCGCAATCAAGATCGCTTCCGTGATGTGGCGATCTCCCACAAAAGCATGTTGAAACTCTGAAACAACCTCTCTGATC
This sequence comes from Platycodon grandiflorus, assembly GCA_016624345.1. Taxonomy (NCBI): domain Eukaryota; kingdom Viridiplantae; phylum Streptophyta; class Magnoliopsida; order Asterales; family Campanulaceae; genus Platycodon; species Platycodon grandiflorus. Next base: position 87,689 of record CM028369.1, read on the forward strand.
ACCCTTTTCAACCGAGACGACAAAACTTTAGCAATTAAGTTGTACACAGAACCAATGAGACTAATAGGTCTAAAATCCTTCAACTCCACACCTCCAGATTTTTTAGGAATGAGAGTGATGAAAGTATCATCGAGACTTTTCTCGATACCCTTGCTGAAACAGAAAGACTGAAACACCTCCATTACATCGTCCTTTACTACCTTGCAACACTTATGGAAAAAAGCCAAAGAGAAACCGTCGGGGCCAGAGCCTTGTCTTCATCCAAGCTGCGAAGCGCTGCCCATTGTTATTAAAGCCGTACGCATTGGCCGCCTCGGACGAGGAGAGTCGTGAGGCTGCTCGAGAAAGGTCAGCGAGGCAGATTTGCAAAGGCGAGGTCGAGGCATCGCCTCCCTCGACTGGGCGCAAGGCGGGAGGGGTTGGTAAGGTGTCGCCTTCACGACAAGGCATCGGCAATTGGGTTTTTTACAAAACGACGCTGTTTAAAAGAAAAATTAAAAAAAAACTTTTTGACTTACGGAAAAAACCCTTTTTGACTTGCGACTTCTCTCTCACTCGACACAAGGGAAAAAAAATCATACCTGGAAATCCTAGCGAGCGAGACGAGAGACGACCATCGCAAGGAAGAGAATCGATTGGGACCAGCTATGCGACGACCCTAGAAGGCACGCAACAACCACAAGGTACTACAATACTAGTTACTTACTGTCTCTCTCTCTCTCGCGGCCTCGCCGGTCTCTTTATATTTTTTTTCTTTTTCTTTTTCCTTTTTCTATTTATCAGTGAATTATTTTTTTCAATTTCTAGTTCCTTTCCCTTTTTTGTTTCCTTTCTTGTTTCTTTTCTTGACTTTTTCTTACTCTGTTCTTTTCCATTTACTCTTTGTTATTTCCATTTCTTTAGGCTTTAGCTTGCTTACTGTAGCGGGAAAAGGTAGCTCAAACAAAACTAATCCAGCATGGAAATATGTGACTTTAGAAGATGAAAAGAGCACCAACAATACAACTTGCAAGTATTGTCGCCAAAGATTCTCGGGAGGGATATGTAGGGCTAAACAACACGTCGTGGGAGGGTTCCCTAATGTTAGGGCTAGTGATAAAGTACCGGAGGTGAAGGAGGAGATTAAAAATCATATGAGCTCAAAAAAGAGAGTTAAGGAGCAAACAATTTTAGAGAAACAAGGCAAGAGAGAGGTTAGGAAGAGAATTTGAGAAGTTACGGTGATGATAATGAAATTCAAATTGAAAGTGAAAAGATTCAATCATCAAAGAGGGCAAAGCAAAGTGGCCCAAGCAAAAAAAGACCGATGGATTTATTTGTAAGTCACGGTCAGCAACAATCTTCGAAAAATATGAAAATACAAAAGAGTAATAATGAGAACGCCTTGAAAGTGTTGAGGAATCGGGCATATTCGGCCATAGTAAGATGGATGTATGATGCCGGCATTGCTTTCAATGCCGTGAATTATGATAGTTTTCAAGACATGGTTAATGCCATTGGAGAATATGGTCCAGCAATGAAACAAGTTTTCATGAAGTGAGAGTTCCTTTGCTTAAAAAAGAGGTGGAGTCGGTCAAGAAACAGATGAAAGACCACAAAGATGAGTGGAAAAAACATGGTTGTACTATTATGTCCGATGGGTTGAAAGACAAAAGAGAAAGAACATTAGTTAACTTTCTAGTCAATTGTCCTAGTTATAGCAAGATGGGGGAGAAGATATTTGAATTGCTTAGTAACTTTGTGGAGAAAGTCAGCCAGAGAATGTGATTCAAGTAGTTACAGTTAGTGTTTTAAATATGAAGTTGGCGGGTAAGAAATAGTGAAATACTTTATAACTTTATTTACTTTAATTGATAAAGTTATTGCTTATTTTTTCCCTCTTATTTTTTCTCTCCTTTTTTCCTTTTCGTAGACACGCTATTGATGGCGAAGTATCCAAATTTATATTGGGCGTCGTGTGTTGCACATTGCTTGGACTTGATGTTGGAAGATTTGTTTGAAATACCTCGGTTCAAGTCAGTTTTTGCAAAGGCTGTGAAATTAAATAGTTATATCTATAGTCGCCCTAGTGTAGTGAATTTGATGAGGAAGTTCACTCAATTAGAGTTGGTTAGACCCGCAAAAAGTCGTTTTGCCACAGTTTTCCTCACTCTTGGAAGGATCAATTTAGTAAGGAAAGGCTTAAGGGCAATGTTTGAGTCAAGTGCGTGGACAAACAGTAAATGGGTAAAAGAGGTGCAAGTTAAACAAGCTTGGAAGACTGTTACGGATGCTAGATTTTGGAAGGTGCTTCGAATTGTTGATGGGGAGAGCAAACCTACCATGGGATATATTTATAAGGCAATGAACATAGTGAAGGAGGCCATTGCAAAGAGTTTTAATGATGATGAATAAAATTACAGTTAGTGTTTTCAAATCATTAATAAGAGGTAGGAGTCTCAACTTCATCAACCTTTTTTACACGCAACATGGTATTTCTTGAACCCTGAATTTTTCTACAAAAATGAGGATGTAGAGAAAGATATTGAGATTTTGGGAGGGCTTTTCAAATGTCTTGAGAAACTAGTACCGACCTTGAAATGCAAGATAAAATTAGTAACGAGATGATCGCTTACAAGAATGCTCGAGGTCTCTTTGGGTTGGAAATAGCTAAAAGGCAAAGAACGCAAAACCCACCAGTAGTTTACTAGTTTATGAGATATTTTTTGCATATATTTTTATGTGAATTTACTAATGAGAGTAAATTTCATTTACTAGTTGAGTGGTGGACGAAGTACGGTGGAGGAGCCCCAAATTTGCAAGCCTTTGCTATTAAAATTCTTAGCCTCACTTGTAGTGCATCTGGGTGTGAAAGGAATTGCAGTTTCTTTGAGCACGTAAGTTGTAGTTAGTACCAAAGTATATTAATTTTGGGAAGTTGTTTTAGCAAAAATATATACTTAGATTATGGAAACAATTAATTTGCATATGCTTATTTTTTAAATTACGTGAAAATTGGCAGGTTCATAGTAGGAAGAGAAATAGGTTGGCCCAAGCCAAGTTAAATGATTTGGTGTTTGTGAAACATAATAGAGCGTTGCGGCGACGTTACTTGTGCCGAGAGCGTGTTGACCCAATTGCCTTGATGGACATTGATGATTCCAATGAGTGGTTGGTTGCCGAAGATGAGGAAGTGCGTGTGGGTGGTGAAGAAGTGCCGGGAGATGACATTGATTGGGAGGTAGTTAGTAGAGCTTGTGGAGCTAAGGAGCCCGCTACTTTACTAGAGATAGAAGAACATCCGCTGCTACTGCTACTAGCTCGAGCCAACGGCAAAGGGTGGGAGTTAGTGGGATAGGCACTTCAAGAAGATCTAGGACACGTGACATTCTACAAAAGAGGATGAAGAGGAAGAAGAAAAACATGAGCCTATTACCACCGGCTGTAATGTAGTGGAGGATGATGGGTTTAATTTGGATCTAAGGATGTTTAGTGTGTCGCTAGTTGCTACTTGTTTTCTATGGCTTTATTTTCATTTGTTGCATGACTACTTATTTTCTTGTTTGAAGTTTTAAATACTAATTAACTCGTAAGTTCATCTTTTGCTATGTAAGAGTCTGTTTTTGGATGTTGAATTTTCCTTGTTGACTTGTTGCTATTATATTTATATGTGAACTTAATTTCATATGTTATTCTCAATTTTACATGCTTTGGAATTTGTTACTATAAAATAAATAAACATATATACTATTTTTCCTAATTTGTCGCCTTGCTTGCTTTTCGGCCGCCCGCCTCTCGCCTGCCTCTCGCCTTTAATAACTATGGCGCAGCCGCGGTGCCATAACCTCCTCTTCAGAAAATGGCCTTTCAAGCATATCGCAAGACTCCATCGATAATGATCTTAAACACATCCCATCTAAATTTGGATGCCAAGCCCAGCCTTCCGAATAAAGTTTCTGGTAGAAATTCACAATCCCCGTCTTTATCTCAACTTTATCTTCCATCATAGCTCCATCAATTTTGACGTTTCGAATCAAGTTCCCCTTTCTATGAGCATTGGCCATTCGGTGAAAAAATCTTGTATTCTTGTCTCCTTCCCTAAGCCAAAGATCACAAGATTTCTGCCTCCAACATATTTATTCAGTAACAATAAGTGTGTTGAGTTCAATCTTCAAAGCCTCACGCTGTTGGATATCTAAAGATCCCACACACTCCCACTCATCCAACCTTTTAATTTCTTCTATAACATTTTTTATTTGGATCTCGATCCTCCTAAAACATTCCCTATTCCACCTTTTGAGATCCTCTTTAAGCATCTTTAATTTCCTAGAGAGCCTAAAGCACGGTTTTCCCTCCACCACATAGGAACTCCACCTCGCTTTCACCAACTCCGAAAAGCAAGGCTCCGCAAGCCACATATTTTCAAATCTAAACGGAGATTTCCCTTCGAGAGTAGCACCACATTCTAACAAAAGGGAAGCATGATCGGAGATGACTCTCGAAAGACAAGACTGAATGGTCCCGTAAAAAGACGACTCCTACTCTGAAGAAATAAGGAACCTATCGATCTTTGAGCGTTGATGCCGGTCTCCACCTCTCAACCACATCCACATGAATGTACTCCTGCTAAAGGAAGGTCTACAAACTCCTCTTCATTTATGAAATCATTAAACTCTAACATAGCCTAAGAGAACACCCGCGATCAAGAACGTTCATGAGGAAAGTAGATTACATTGAAGTCTCCACCTATGCACCAAGGAAAATTCCACAACAGTCTAACTGACTTTAACTCAAACCATAATGCACCTCTCCTTGCATCTGCACACGGGCCATAAATACCAGAAAACACACCGGTGACATCCTTCTCCACGCCTTTGAACAAGCAAGATATAGAGAAGGAGCCTTTAAAAGTCCCCAATTTAGAGAAGAATCTACTGTCCCACATCACCAAAATTCCCCTGCTGCCCCAATAGTCCCAGTCTACCCACTTATTGCCACCCACGCTATCCACGACCGCTGTACTATCGTCTCCATCTTTGTCTCTTGCAAGCAAATCACATGAGGCTTGCGTCTTATAATTACACGACTGACTATTTCCCTTTCGATAAATCATTTAGCCCCCACACATTCCAACTTAAAATTTTCAGCTCCATATTAACAACTCAAATTTTTTCTCCTAATCCTCCCCGACTTACTCCCCTCCCCGTCATAATTCAAGTTGCATCTCAATTGTTTTAATTCCCTGATGGCTTTCCCGCGAGTCTTACTTTGCTGCTTGTTACTCCCCTTCGCTGAAGTGCGTCTTCCCCTCTCTATTTCCAGCAAAAATACCACGATTTGCTCCTCGTAACCTGAACAAGAAGCCCCCAAAACTTTCCAAAAACCTTCTGCCCTTTTTTTTACCCAATTTGAGATATCAATTTTTCCGTCATCACATTCCACCATTTCCTGACCACTAATCTCCTCAGGTATGACCACAGCCAAAGGAGAGCACTCAAGGGCTTCCTCCGCTTCCGTTTCCGAGTTCTCCCTTGACACAATAATGGTACCTTCAAAACCATTCAATTCTGACATACCAAATTGATCCGCCTCACACCAAGCCCTAGTCCTGTTGTGAACTAAAATTCCAGCTTCCTCATAACTTTAAATCCCTTCAAAAAGTCCAGCTGATCAACGACGATTTCTGGATTACATGTAATATCCGAGCGTTTCATTAGCATATTAGTCATGAACTCATGTTTGTATGTCTTGGCATGTTGCTTTCTTACATGATTCCATGCCATAAATCGAGTTGAAATGGAAGATATGAACCACGATACTTTGAACTTGGGTATGCTTGTTATATGGGTTTCATGATGTTAAACCGAGCCTTGAAAAAGAGTGATGTGTTATATTGGGTCTCAAAACGAATCGATTTTCATATGGAACCTTTAGAGACAACCTTTGATGAGTTATAAGTGTTATACATTCAAATCTATGAGCGTCCGAGCAACCGAACCAAGGAAATTGCACGAAAGAGCAAAAATCACCCGGGCCATGAATAGTAGGCGCGCTCGCGCCTCTTGCCTTGGCACAGCCGCGGCGTCCCGTAACCAGAATTGCGACAGCTCACTTTTTGAGTCAGTTTGAGCTGCCACCTCCTGGTTTCTTGCTCCAGGTCTGATCTAAGTCGTGTAATAGTATAGACACTTCATTCCAGCCTTTAAACAGACAAAAAACACATTTTTCTCTCTCGAATTCTCTCCATAGTTCATCTAATCAACCTAGGATTTCATCGACCTTTGCTTGATCCACTTGTTCCTTCTTCAAGGCACCTCAAAGGAGTTGAAGATCTTGAGTTCTACGCTGGTGTAATCATTGGATTTCAGTGAATAATCGGTGGTTTAGCTCTCTAATTGGGTAAGGGACCTCTAGCTTATCTATGTTTGTAACTAATCGGTTTATTTCGGTTATATTCGATTGTTATGTTGTAATAATGGTGAAATTATGTGATTCATCCATGCTAAGTTGTTTAATAGGCTGATATGATTATGGGTAAGTGCTATTAAAGTGTACTGGTGGCTATGCGAACTTTGAATATGTTGTTAATCGGCCATATACTTGAATTTGCGAAATTGGTCGGAAACTAGTTAAACCCAAGTGTGTAACTTGGCTATGAAAGTGAAGTTGTGACTTGAAATTGAGTTGTTTAATATGAGTAACTTATAACTTGTGTTAATTCGTGAATACGGAAATCAATTAGATCCTTGAAGGATAAATGTAATTCTTGAAGTTATACTTGAATACGGAATGATACGTGAACATTGAATTGGTAAATGAAGGTGAAACAAACAAATAATACCTTTCAGGGGGTTTTGGTTTACCACCGACTGCATGGGGCCGGGCAAGGTAGTGATAGTCGGGTTATGGCGACCTTAATCTGGCCTACCTCCCTATTTCAGCCAAAATAGGGCTTTATACTACGTAAATTATTTGATAAGAGTAGTGTTGCCTTGCAATTCTCGAGGTCTTGGGTTCATGTTGACTTCTTCTGCGGAAACACGTATTATATGAGTTGAAACGACATGATATGAACTTCAAGACTGATTAGTCGGAGGTGTACCTCGACTCTTATATCCTGTTGTATATGATCTCGTGGTGTTATTACTTGCTTTAATACGTAATATGAGATCTTGGTTAGCTCATTGCTTTGTAGGTTGGTCAATTTTGGTTTCTTGGAGACAAACAATATGAGGATTCCATCTCCATAAAGCTGCCTAGACCACTTGCCTCTTATTTAAATCAATCAATCCCCTCACATTCCACAATAATTTATAGATACATAATCAACCCAATTTCCTTTTACTTCTCCCCTCTCCTTCCCTAACCCAAGATTGGTCAAAATTGAGGTCGCAACACAATTGTTTGAACTCCCTATTACCTCTTACCCGAGTCGTGTAATGAATGTTACTCCTTTTTCTTTCCCAACGAACGCTATCTCTTTTAAATTTCCGATAACAAGTCCAAAATTTTGTCCTCAAACCCAGACCATGACACGCCCAGAAATTTGCAAATCCTTTAGCCCTTCTTCTCGCCCAAACAGAATCGTCTTCCTTCACCTCTATTGGCCCTTCGTCGCTAACATCCTCCAGCCGCACTACTCCTAGCGGTGAACAAACTATTGCTAGCTAAGGAATTCTCTAAGAGATCCACAGAATCACTATTTGCAGGTCTTAGCGGAGAATGAACAGGTTGAGTAGTACAATTCGCCTGACCATTGTCAATAGCGTCGAAACCCCTTTTCCCTCTACTCTGGCTCGCTCATCGTTACAGACTCATCCTTTCTAGTGACGGCAAAAGACGTAGGGCTCGACTCACGGTCGAGATCTATTAGAGGAAGCACACCCCCTAGGTACGAGCAAGAGGTGACCCAGGCCTTTTCACCAAGCCTTGACTCGGCCCTCCCATCAAACCCTTAGGCCCTTTGCTCAAAAAGTTAGGGTCAACCAAGAAATCTGAAGTAAAAGGCCAACTGTGGACTCTTGGGCTTCCTGATTAATTTTGTTACCCTCAAAGCAATGAAAAAAGCAACCCTCCCCACTGGGCTTATTATAAGAGGTGAACTATGGGCCACAACTGGGCCTTGATGACTTCCATTAATAGAGACCTCAGCACCCAAGCCGGAAACCCTTTCTTCAATGCCCGAAGCATAAGCAAATTTAAATTTTGAAAACCTGTGAGATCCGCTCATCATCTTCACGCCGCCCGGTTCCGCCACTTTTTCTCCGCAGCCAAAGCTGCCATTGGTACTACCCCAATTACGACAAAGTGTGGTGGTCTCAGCCCATATCAGAACTATACAAATCAGATTTCCAACTCCAATCCGAATAGAAGCTAGAATTTCTTCCTTGTAGTGAACTAGAATTCTAGCCCATCTCAACTCTGCCCTAGATTTTGTGGCTTGATCTACCCTAATAAAACCATAGCTTTTCTGCCCAATTTTGAAAAACACGTCTTTTCCCCACAAATGAAGTGGCAATCCCAAAGCCGTGATCCACACCACTTGAGGTTTCCGTCCTTCCCCGTGTGACAGCAACCAACGGGGTCCCAACGATCCAAAAACAAGGGCTTCTAATTAACGATCTAGTTCTTCGAACCAAGAATACGAGTAGCTTCCTCCTTCAAAGGAAATTCAAAAAGAAAATATTTCTCATTCATATCCACCACCTTTACTCCGACTAATTTCCACTTCTGATTGACCGAATTTTAAGCTCGGTCCTGAAGGAATAGGACACTCTAGGTGTAATACCCGAGCATTTCATTACCATATTAATCTTATGATTATGTGCATCTATTGTTAATTTGATTATATCGTCTCATGATCACGAATAGATGAGTTGTAAACTCATGTTTGAACGTTTCGGTATGTTACTTTCTTGCATTGTTTCGTTGTGTAAATCGAATCGAAATGAAAGAGATAAGTCATGATACTTTGAACCTAGATATACTTGATGTTACATAGGTTTCGTAATGTTAAATCGAGCCTTGAAAAAGTGAAAGATGTTGTGTTGTTTCGAAGTTTCAAAACGAAGAAGTTTCGATGATGTTTTCGGTTTCGTAAACTTTCTCGGACTTTGATTTGATCTTAGGATGATATGGAACCTTTAGAGACAACCTTTGATATGTTATAAGTGTAAAACAATCAAACCTAGGAGTGCTCGAGTGCTCGAACCAAGGAAACGGAGCAAAACGACAAAAAATTGGCCGGGCTGATAAACAGTACGCGCTAAGGCGCGGCGCCCTAGCGCGCTTGTCGGGCAGTTTTGCGACAGCTCACTTTTTAGGCTATTTTTTTATTGCCACCTCCTACTAAACCCCTCCAAGGCTGGTCTTAGTCGTGGGTATTCAGGGGAAGCCCATTTCCAGGCCTTAGAACACAGCAAAACCCTCAATTCTCTTCCTCAAATCCTCCAAATTTCACCAAATTAACCTAGGGTTTCTTACATGAGCTTTTGTTCTTCCACCAAGGCAGCAACTAGGGGTTGATCTAAGGGACTTCAAGGATGGTTTAATCGCTTAATTCAAAAGATAATCGGTGGTCTTGCTTTCTATTTGGGTAAGGGACCTATAGCTTATGTATGTTTGTTGTTTATTCGGTTAATTTCGGTTATATTCAATTATTGTGATGTTATTATGGTGAACTTGAGATTTCCAGCCATGCTAAGATGTTCAAATTGCTGAAATGATCATGGGTATGTGTTCACAAGGTGGTTTGGTTGTTATATGAGTCTTGAATACGTTGTAAATTGATTACGTACTTGAATTGGTGAAACAGGCAAGAAATTGACCTAAATAAAGTGTGTAACATGGATGTGATTAATAGGTTGTGACGTGATATTGAATTGTTTGCGATGGTTAACTTGTTCATTATATTGGTTCGTGGAAATAGAACTCGAATCGATCCTTGAAGGATAAACGAAATACCGATATTGTAAATAAATACGGAATAAAGTGTAAATATGGAATTGGTTAACAGAATGTGCACATTCTAATACTAACTTTTCTGGAATTTTGGTTGAGTACCGATTGTCATGGGGCAAAGTGTAGTGATAGTCGGGTTGTGCCGACCTTAATCCGGCCTGCCTCCCTATTTCGGCCAAAATAGAGTACACCACGTAAATTATTGGATAAGAATGGTGTTGTCACATAGTTGCCAAGGTTGTAGGGACTTGGGACATGTTGACTTATTCCGCGGAATATATGAAATACGAATCATATGACCTGCAGTAATCTGATATGAACTGCAAATTCGAATGGTATTATAAAGGGAGCTTGTTAGTCGGAGGTGTACCTCAACTTTTATCCTGATATATGTGATTCCGTGATGTTACTACTTGTTTAATACGTGATATAAAATGTTGTTTAGCTCATTACTTTGTAGGTTGGTCGTTACTTCCAACTGTTATGGGACGGTTGGCAGTCGTGAGCCTTCTTGCGCTCGTAATGAGACTTAGTTGGTTATCTGTTACGAGGATTATGTGTTGCTATGTGTTAGCATCCTATTACTGCGGCATACATGCATAATATGCATAAGTGTAGTAGAATCTTACTGAGTCATAGGTGACTCACCCATTCACTAATATTTTCCTTAGATTGAAACAAGGATAAAAGGAATTCCACACGTGAGGCTATACGACTTGTGGTTCAATAACAGATGGTTGATCTTAATTTAGATTGGCTTTGATTTGTATATATGACAAGATAGTGATTTTATTGTACTGGTTATGAATCATTAGCATTGTATAGAAGGGCTGGATGCCTTTTAAATTAGGTTGTATGTAAGTTGAATAAGTTTTGTAAACGCAGTTGTATCCTCTCTAGTTTATGAATTTAAATGGCGTGTTGCCATGTCTCGGTGTTAATGGTGAGGTGGTGCTAAATAAGTGATTATTATGATTATATATAGCTGATTCATGCCCGGATTTAGACTCTGTTTAGATGCTTGAATCGGGGTGTGACACTAGGTCACTGATTCTACCTACCAAGCACCTCTCTAAAAACTTCGACGACCCCTTACAAGAGCTTTCCTCCACAACAAAATCAACAGTTGCCTAACCTAAGCTGGGTTACGTTAGCAGTGCCAAAACCGGCCCGCTATCTTCTCAAATTTGTTCGCTTGGGAGAACCTTTTGATCTTAGCCGCCACCATTCCCCAACCTAAATCCATCACTATTTCCAATATACTGATCAACGAAGGACGTCCCTTACCCTTGATTACTATTTTAATAAACTTGCCTGAGCTGTTCCTTTCCCTACACACGAGCACATAGCGCCATTGCTCCTGTCTCTTTCTCCAGAAAACTCCTTTAAATCTTGAACCCTTCTCCATCCAGTTGCATACCCAAATGAGTTCACAAAAAGAACAATCTCATGGGTTCTTCCTCTGCATCTCTCTAATAGCTGATATACTATACTCCCCTAATCAGATTTCCTCATTTCCTCACAGCATCAAAAGTCTTTCTCCCCACTTGAAAGATGATCCTCTCCTCCATGTAGGCCTACGTTTTTGCAGATGGTCACTTGTTTTAAGCTTATTAAGAACTAGAGACCACACAACCTCCCCCTAATTAAAGAAACGGCAAAGCTGCTGCCCCCTGAAATCCATTACCGGAAAATGGAACGAAGACTATTGGGATATATATATATATATATATATATACACACACACACACACACACACACATAAGATGAGTAAAGAAGCACCACAACTAGGCCAGTTAGGTGCAAAGCACCTTGATCTGGCTTACACATCAGCAACAGGCCTCTATACAGATACATTGCCTAAAATGATTGTGAAATCCAAATTTTTCATAAAATATAGTCAAACTTGTACAAAACCATAACCTCTTCAATGTGTACAAATTTTTATAAGGCTCAAGAATGCAGATTCGCAGGAATTAGACTACTGTATCTCTCAAATGCAATAATGTCCATACAGCTTAAAATGGTAATAGAGACAACCACAACAAAGTCCAGAAAACTAGGTTCACTTCCACCATAGATTTAACGAGAAAAGAAAAGCATAATTTATCAAAACAGTCCTTACCCACAATGGCAATCTCTACCACACACACCAGGGGAGCCCACTGGAGAGCTGCAGGAACAGAATATGCCATCATCCTCCAGGCGTCTCTTTACCTTCTTGGTGAGATATATATCTTAAAATTGTTAATCTCCCAAAAAACATGTAAGCATCTGTATAGATTGAGAGGGATCTCTTTTATTTTAAACGTGTTTAAGCAGAGAAAAATATATAGATATGAAACAACCAAATTAAGGCCTTTTCAAGGGAAACTACAAACAATACATTTAAGATAACACAGGTGTGACAAAAGAAAGCATGCCAGGATTAAATTTAGAAACAACAGTAAATATGGTATTTACAGTTTAGAAGGATACTGCGCTTTATGTAAGTATAGTGCGTAGGCTTTGATTTATTAAACCAGTCTGGAAGTTCAAACTCAACTGGATTTCCAATCTCCTGGAGTAATTTGTCAAATATTTTCCCAATACCAATGCGCTCAGGTTTCTGTTGAATAAAAAGAGAAAGTATTAAGAAACACGTATGAGAGAGAGAGAGAGAGATGCACTTTAGCATGATCTACAAATAATTAAGGGCTCTAAAAACAATATGTAATCTTCAAGAAAGTAACTCCTGGCTCTCTACTAGCTGAATGAAAAATTAATTCAAGAAAAAGTTGCCAAATAGTTACTTAGCCACAGATTCGAAAATGTCCTGCATGCCAAATCAATTCCCAAGAATAGAACTCTTCATAGGTATAGAAGAAGGTGTAAGGAACTTCAGTATCCTTTGGGAGATCTTCAAAAACCCTCTGGACTCTGGAGTTCCTTGGCACTGATAGGGAATTTCACATACAATCCCAAAAACTTGACCCAAGTCTACTTCATTCTAGAACAGAGCAGAACAACGAGAAACACACAAATAAGACAAACACCTCACTTATTGTAACAACTGAAGAAAAAAGGTTAAAGACCTTCTTACTTGACCTGGTCAAGAAGTACCCATCCTTCACATTAGCAAAAGGCGAAGCGAGTCACACATTTATTATAAGATTCCATCTCATTCAACACTCACATAATTTGAGCTTGCTGGCCCTGTATAGCCAGCGAGGTAAGTACAAGTCATGGATCATCTACTGGTGCATGATAGTGCTTGGGCTGTCTAGAACTGTGAACAGGAATAGGGTCTGATTTCGGGTTCTAGGTCTCTAAAATTCAGATTTAGCACTGGTTGCTATGTTCTTACTTTCAGGTTTAAAGAAACGAAATCATATTTGATTTGCAGAGCTAAGGGAAGGAAAAATATGAGAAAAACTAACAGATAGTTCTAGGCATCACCAGACCTATGGTCCATAGGCATCACACCTATATGGCAAAGGACTTCCCTAAACCAACTTTCTAACACGTAATATTAATATACACAAAGTCATGAAACTGGACTATAGCAAAAGCTCAAGCCCATTCCGGCCTATCTTCAGACCACACAATTGGATTCTTTAGCAACCACTATCTGTTAACTGTCACTTACGCACCCACTTTTACACACAGCCTGATATTCAAGAAAGAGTCTCTAGTGCCAAAGGGACACGAGTGAGAAGAGACAAATGAAAGACAGACTACACCGAGCCCTCCTTTTGTCAACATAATTCAAGCAAAACTTGCATTGAACTATTGAAGGTCCACTTCCAGATTATTAATTAGGTTACAGAATACAGGGATGGCTAGATCAGAGAATAATTCAGTTCATAGGAGATTTGAGAAACACCCGTGTTAACCATTCTTGATTAAAAATAACTCATACAGTAAGGAAAGAAAATAAATTTTAGAAGAAGCTGGGACAAATCTTTACTAAAATCCTAAATAATATGCGTGTTAACGATACTTGATAAAAAAATAGCTGGGACTAATCATTGGTTACAAAAAGGTATATCCTAAATAATATAGTAGAGAAAATAAACAGTAAGCTGCAAGAAAGAATCAAATTACAAGGGAGTAGTTTCACTGTAACCTTCTTCATGGCAGGCATGCCCTTGACAAGCTCCACCACTTCAAACTGTGCAGGAAATTCACCTACATATAGAGATTGACTCAGTAATAAGAAGTAGTCGACAATTGAAGGTCAGAGTATTGTATTGTATTGCATTGACCCTGTATATCAAGGACTTACATTGACAGAAAAGACAATTGGCATAAAATCAGCATATATTCTATAATTGATTGATTGATTGTAATTGATTGTGCAGATTGATTAGTTGACTATCCAAAAGTAGTCATTTGTATCTTGTATTTATATCCTTGAGATATATGAAATTCATTATTCAGCCAACTTATCAATTTTGTATCAAAGCGGTAGGGAAGATATCCGCTGCTGTCTCACTTTTTTCCCTGGCTCAATCCCTAAACGGCTGATTTTTCAATCCTCCCTTCTTTGTTTCCATATCATGTCTAAGTCATCCACGGTCACCATTCATGAATCATCCCCCTTTGCATCTGCACAGTAACAGCTCAAGGCATACCGAGTGGGACTCCTATGCCAATCTCAGGCCAGAAATGTCTCATTCTCTTCCACACTTCCCATGTCTTCTGTCCAACTTGCATCTAACCTCTCAAATGATCTCCTTTCCATTAGCAAGATTACCAAAAATCTTAATTGCTCTGTAACCTTTTATTCTACATGTGTTTCAGGACAGTCTTACGAAGACGACGATTGGCATTGGTAAATAGAGAGGGGGTCTTTACTACCTAGAAGAGGCAAGGGAATTACAACCAAAATCAGATCGCACTCCTCAAGTAACAAGGGAGACATTTGATAGAGAAAAAGTTATGTTGTGGCACTGCCGATTGGGTCACCCATCTTTAACTTACTTAGAACGTTTGTTTCCTCTGTTATTTAAAAACGTTTCAGTTTCTAGTTCACGATGTGAACAATGCATTTATGCTAACAATCATAGTGTAACTTTCAAAATAAGTCTCAACAAATATCCAACTCCTTTTGTCCGTGTCTTTATTGATGTTTGGGGTCCTTTTTCTACTTATTCTGCTTCGGGTCACAAATACTTTGTGTCTTTCATTAATGATTGTCCTGGAGTGAGTTGGGTACATTTGCTAAAATCTAAGCGATGTTTTTCATGCTATTCCTCGATTTTCCAAAATGGTCGTAACACAATTTAATCCGCATATTAAGGTTTTTCATTCTGATAGTGGTGGTGAGTTTTTAAATCACTCTCTTGCTAATCTATTCCAAGAAAATGAAATTCTCCACCAAAACAATAATAGACATAAGTTTTTTTATATAAATTTTCATCACAATTAGAGGTGGCCAACGGCCTGCCAGGAGGGTATACGCAGCGCCCGTGTGTACGACGAACTCAAATGGCGGGTGAGTGAGTACCCGATCGATAACATGAGCATAAATGAGCGGCTAGGGCGCCAATTTACCTATTAACATAAAAAATATATAACTCAAAAATATATGGACATTGACTCAACCCACTCTCGATTTCAAAGCTTACATGTTCCACAAGGCTAACCCCGTCAACAAAGCCTTAGATGAATCCATCACCATTAGAGACCCACCCATGACCCACTACGCCATGCGCTACTCCCTCCTCGCAGGTGGTAAGCGAGTCAGGCCCATTCTCCACATCACCCATCACGGCATGGAGCTCGTCGGCGGCCACCAATCCACCGCCATTGCCCGCCGCAACAACCAGCCATAAAGGCTACGTTGCCGACGGAGACTCCGTCCTAGCTTACACCTACAAGTACGTCTACCGCACGCCACAGTGGGGCCACACCTTCCCGAATCTTAGCCGAAATCGGGGAATTATCCAAATCAATAGGAACTGAAGGTTTAGTCGCAAGCCAAGTTGTTGACATAGCATCAATGGGACAATCTCACGTAAATGACCAAGGGTTATATGAGCGTCCATTTAGGCTCATGTACGCCCATGAAAATTAGTGGTTTGGAATGTGCATGCCCATTTATAACCACTAACAATATTATACGTGCCCGTACCCATTAATTTGTGGGCAGGCTGGGACGCGCAAGGATATGGGCATGGGCAAAAATTGTCACCCCTAATGTAGAAATGAAGCATGTGATATCTAACCAATCACATGCTTGCCACGTAAACTAAAATGAGAAAATTAGACAAAAATTTTGCATCTCTATTACTACTTTTTGTTTAATGTATATATTACTCCCTCCGTCCCGGATAAATGTTCCTACATTCTATTTTGGGATGTCCCAACTAATATTCCTAAAGACTTTTGATCTACCTATTCTCTACCGTTCTTCCTAATATACCCTTAAAGTTTCATTTAATATAACACATCCCAAAGAAACCCAATTATTTAGAATAGTTGAACTCAATTAATGATTATGGTTATTATCGTTCGAACACATTTTATAGCACATTATTAATTATATTTCTTAATTCCTGTGTTTTATCCACTAGGAACATTTATCCAAAACGGAGGGAGTATTATATATCACTATCCACATATATGTATATATTTTGTAGTAAAAGAAAGAAAAATAATAAGTAGTTGGCTTCTTGTGTGATGAAGTGGAAAAAATTATCTAGTGCCCAATCATATAAAGAAAGAGACTGAGTTGGGCCTCTTTCTTTATATCTACATAATACATGCTTGTAACTTGTGCGATGAAGTGCAAACCTTTACCCATTGCCAACCGAGTCTCTTTCTTTATCTTACATAATACATGAGATACATGTGTGTCAAATTCAGAGTTATATTCATGAAACTTTACGATTGATCCTGTTTGCATGGTTGGTTCTTTTTTTTTTATTGTAATTTCTTACTATCTCTCTCATTGGTCTAATTATTCTTTTCTCAATCTCTCTTATTTTTTGATTCAATCATTAGGCCAAAAAACTTTTAGCACCCCAAAGTATACACCAAAATTCTTAGTGCACCCCAACCTAAGTTTTGTTCCATAGTCATTCCTACGTTACATTCTGTCCCAACTTTGCCCTCTGGCCGTGACAGCTTTATAAAATTAACGTTTTCCATTGGGTCTTTCCTCCATATATGCGGAACACCAATTATGCCCAGAATGCTAAATAAAAGGGGTCAAAGTACCAAATCAAAACTACGACCACTTATTGTCCAAATCATGCCCACCACCACCCACCGCCCAAATCACCACCGCCACCCACTGCCCAAATCACCGCCGCTGACCACCCAATCTAACAGTAATGGATGATTTCAATTTCAATCAAAGCTCAAACTATTGAGCAAAAAGAAAAAAATCAAGAATCAAACGAGAATAAAGAAAATGAATTCTGAATCGAACAAGGAAAAGAAAATCAAAATCGAAATAAAAAATAAAACCCGTTCGTTCTTCTCCAAAAGAGAAACCCTGATTTGAAAACAAAATGGCATATAGGTGCATTCTCTCTCTGTGCTCGGCAATGGAAGGAGGGGACCCTTAAGTTGATTGAAAGAAAAAAATCATTCATTTCTATTTTATTTATTTTTTTGTAAGAAAAAGAGAAATTTATAAAAGGGAAGACGAGACAGCAGACGGACGGTACCAACGCCCCTCAAAACATTTGAATTTCCGCCAAGAAAATAAAAAATTGAATGAAATTGGAAATGGGAGGCAGCAGCTGTAACGAGCTAATGGAGGAAGGGCGTACCTGAATCCCAGGCAACAGCAGCAGGGGGAATCGAACGGCGACGGCGATGGCGATGGCGATGGCAATGGCAATGGCAATGGCAATGGCGATGGCGACGGCGATGGCGACGCTCCAGGCCCGAAACTATCTCACTCTCGGTCTCCAGTACTTGTGGTGGTTTTGATTTTGAGAGTTTGCTATTTGAACCCACACTTTTGCATAGTACATCCGCCAACATAATTTATGAAAATGCCATTATAATTTTAGACTTAAATACCCTTAATGTTACTAAGTTCACCCCACTCCTTTTTTATCTAATTTCAATAATACTTAGTACACCACCCCAAGATTTTAAGTACACCCCTAATTTTGAGCGTTCATTTTCTTCCTCACCTTCATTCTTTTCCATATTCCAACTTCTTCCTAATTCAAACCCTAAATTCCACCTAAATACATCCACATTGCTGCTAACAATGGAAAAACCAGTAAAAGGGACCAATTATGTAAGTATTTCATCTCATTTCATGTCTTTAATTGCAATTTTCTTCAATTTTTTCGAGTTTTTCTGGGTGTCGTGTTCGGCAATGGATAGTGGAACACAAAACAGACTGTTCGGCACCCTTGCCGACCATGTTGTAGCTAGTCCGGCTGGTACCAACCAAAATTCCTTGAAGTAGCTCGGCAGGGGTACCGAACAGTTACCTTTGTGTTCCATTGGTAGCTACCGAACAGTATGTTTGTTTATTTGCTAATTAAGTCTTGTTATTGTAATTGTTAACAGGATTCAAATACGTTGTCTTCGGAGGGTAGTGTGATTGGCCCTGAAGAAAATCAGATCATTCCGTATCAACCTGAAGTTGAAAACAATGTTGAAGACATTGCCATGGATTTCACCGAAGTTTTCACGACGCATGAATTGTTTTCATCTCGTTAGCTTATGTTTGATTGGGTGCGTGCTAGGGGACAGGAGCATGGCATTGTCATAATAATCAGCATGTCAGACAGTGGTACAGCTAGTTGCAAAAGGGCTCGAATGTTGATGACTTGTGAACGTATTGGCCATTACCGTGAAAAGAAAAAGGTTGAGGCACTACCATCAGCATCAGAAAATGTCGAAGAGGCTAATGCTAATGTGAGCAAACGAAAGAGGAAGAGAGAAACTGGTACGAAGAAGTGTGGATGTCCTTTTCGTTTGAGGGGGAAGCAGTTATCTGCTAATGAATGGCAATTAGAGATTCAATGTGGTGTGCATAATCATCCAACTGCGGAATACTTAGAA
The DNA here is from genome assembly GCA_016624345.1 of Platycodon grandiflorus. NCBI lineage: Eukaryota > Viridiplantae > Streptophyta > Magnoliopsida > Asterales > Campanulaceae > Platycodon > Platycodon grandiflorus. Next base: position 106,652 of record CM028369.1, read on the forward strand.
GGTCACTCATATGCTGGGCGATTATCAGTGGAAGAGGAGGAATATGTAGTTGATTTGTCATACAACAATAGTAAACCGAAAGACATTTTGTTTGGTTTAAAAAAAAAATTTGAACAGAATAAGTCCACAATCAAGACGATCTACAATGCTCGTACGAAGAGTAAAGTTACTGAGCGTGATGGCCGATCGAAATGCAACGGCTTATGTTTCAATTGAAGAAGCATGGGTATTTATATCATGATCGGCGGCGAGAAGACTAATACGTAAAGGATCTTTTCTTTGCTCACCCGACGAGCATTGATTTATTGAAGTGTTTTCCGAAGGTCATCTTTATGGATTGTACTTACAAGACAAATAGGTACAAGTTACCTTTGTTGGAGATTGTTGGTGTGACATCGACACATATGACTTTCTATTGCGGTAGTGTATTTGGAGTCGAGAAGGAAGACAACTATACGTGGGCATGCACAATATTGAAGTCCTTGATGCATCAATCTGAGCTACCCAGTGTAATTGTTACCGATAGAAAAAGGGTTTGATGAATGCAATTGAGCACACTTTTCCCTCTTCAAGACATTTTCTTTGTCGGTGGCATATTAATAAGAATGTCTTGGCAAATTGCAAGAAAATTTTCCGAAAAAGGAGATGTGGGATTCGTTTATTGCGGCTTGGAATGTTTTAGTGGTTGCGATCGAGGTCGAGTTTGATCAGTTCCTCAACAGCCTGCAATCAAACTTCAAAGCATATCCATCTGCTTTGAAGTATGTCATCGAAAATTGGGTAGTGCCGTACAAGGAGAGATTTGTTTCTTGTTGGACAAATACCGTCGTCCATTTTGACAACACCACAACAAACAGGTATATTCACTTCAATGTATATTGATTTCTATATGTCTTAGATAAAGATGTGCTTTGAACCAATGGATTTCTGATTTCAGGGTGGAGAGCCATCATACAGCGTTGAAAAGACAGCTCGGATCTAGCCAGGGTAACTTTGATACTTGTTGGCAACAGATTCACACTCTCATTGAGACGTCACACAATGCAATAAAGCAATCATTTGAGAAGAGCAAGAATGTAGTTCAACATAAATACAAATCAATTGTATTTATGTCTCTGCGAGGTATGGTGTCAATACATGCATTGAACAAGATTTATGAAGAAATGAGTGGAATCGGTGAAGATCCTGTAGACCCTCTGTTGTGTGGTTGTTCATTGAGAAAGACTTGCGGATTGCCATGTCATCATGAGATTTTCGAGTATGTGAGATCGAACACACCAATTCCCCTTGAAAAGGTTGATTCATTTTGGAGAAAATTAGATATGATACCACCTAAGGGAGATGAGGTTGTTGGTGTGAGGGAGGAACTAGAAGTTAAAATGACTCATTGCGTTGACGAGTTTGTAAAAAACTTTAGAGACGCCCAGACGGAGGATAGACTGTTAATGTTGAAACGATTGATGGAAGCCTCTAATCCAGCAACAACACCATTGGTGATACCCAGACCTCAGGTCCAAACTCGTGGTCGTCCCAAGATTGCAAAGACTAGGATGTCCAAATCAACAAAACGGGATCCTAGCGCATTTGAGTATGTCGAGGCCATTGATCAAGGTAGTTGTTCGCCGGCTGAAGAACAACTCGTTACCTACGAGGTTGGTCCATCATCTAAACGTCCTACATTCACGACCACGAAGACAAAGATTCCGGTAAATACTTTTAATTTTTTATATTTAATTAATTAGTCATATTTAATGTTTCTTTTCATAAAGTATATTGACGTCAATTTATCTTTTTTCAATAGGTTGTCCGCCGAACCACCCGAGCTGCAACTTCGACTGGTTATATTCATCTACTACCGCCAAAATTTAAAGATTTTATTGAAGACACTAAGAATGTTCTTGGTGATGGGCATTGCGGTTTTCGCGCAATAGCTGAATTAGTTGGATATAAAGAAGAGGATTGGGGTAGGGTTCGAGGTGACCTCCAGCATGAGTTGTCGAACCACTTAGACTTCTACGCACAGGTTTTCAACGAACATGGTATGGTTGATAAGGTATTGAAAAGTCTCGACTACTACGAGGTGACTGCACCGAAGAAATATTGGTTTTGTAACCCATATATGGGTTACTTGGTTGCATCATTCTATAATGTTGCCTATGTTAGTTTAGATAAGAGAATGTCAATCATGTACCTACCTTTGAGAACCGAACCCCCATCCAATCCAAAATTGATATGTACCGGTTGCGTGAACAGAGACCATTATATCCAGGTACGCACACATCTATTTATATAATGTGTAATTTATATTAAAACAACACTTTATATTGCCCTAAATGACATATATGTATTTCTATTGAAGGTGTTCTTGCGCGAAGGTGCCCCATTGCCTCCGGTGACAACATACTAGGAAACGAATTGGTTACAATGTGCAGCTCCTTGGAAGGATATTTTTAAAGTTCAATTAGATATGTACGATGTTGAAACGATTGATGGAAGAAACAGTCGCACTACGGATAGTAAAGATACTATCGTTGATGTAAACTAAACATTGTTGATGTAAACTAAACTTTGTTTGGAATGTTTTTAGGCTAGTTTATATCGTAGTTGATTGTAGTTTGATGTAAACTAAACTGTTGATGGTAGTTTCGATGGAAATAGTTATGTTTGATGTCAATATTTCGTTGTTGTTTTTTTTAGTTTGGCAAGAACTTGTTTTTGGATTGATGTTCAGATAGTTAAGCAAAAAAAATTCAAACTAAACACACTGTTCAGTAAGCAGCTACCGAACAACTCTTAAACCGTTCGGTAGGGGTACCGAACAGTTCTTTTTTGGTTCGGTGGGGGTACCGAACAGTTCTTAAACAGTTCGGTTGATGGCTACCGAACAGTATGTAAACTTGCAATTTTTTTTAAAAAAAATTACACCAACCACAAAACATAAAGTATCATAATGCTATGATTATATTGTCCAAACCAATCATACTTAACATTCATTAAAATGACGCTAACATAATATAACATAAAAATTTACATCAATTATCATAACAAGTTACATCAATTCTCATAACAAGTGACATCAAAAGTTACATCAAAAGTTACATCAAATAGTTACATCAAATAGTTACATCAATAGTTACATCAAAAGTTTCTTTGTCAAATGTTAATCAATTTCGTCGTCTCCTACGACGAGTTCCGCCGATAGATGTACCCGCCTCGTCACGTCCAGTAGATGGACCCGCCGTCTCGCCCTCCAAGAAGGTCCCGCGATATCTGGACCTCCCACTATCATATAAGTCATGTCCAATACATCCGCCAATTCATCCGCCGTCATCCCCGATCCCCTAACCTCCATCTCGCACGGGAGGTTGTACTAACTTCCGTACGACGTAATCATCTCCCATGCGTCGGTACTCGAGCGGGAGATGTCACGGTAACGGGGGACCGTCTCTCGGGGTTTTGAACCAACGGATGTGAATGTGCGTTGTACCACCGCATATAGTCGGGGCACACTCCCATGGTAGTTGAGCAATATTGCCAAGACGATCGCGAGATAGGACGTGACTATCCCAAACAATAAAGTATGGTACAAAGGGCAGGAGGGTAGACAAACTCTTCTTTTCCCATCTGACATGGACATCAGCAGCGATCGGTGTACATGGAATCGTCTGTACATAACCGAATTGTCTAAGAACTCGGTCCGGATGGTATGGTTCCACAACATTGCACGCCACTAAACATCCATGATATAACGAGACGGCGGGAAATGGATGTAACTCCCTAAAAAGACCCGTATAGGGCATCCAAATTACCTACAATAACCACAGAAAATTAATTTAACATACATGTGTTATAAAATAAAAATAAAACTAAATTAAATAACACTCACATCATTGGGCTTAAGGACGTCAAGACGCTCCCGGTATTGGACCAACTTTTGCATCGAGGCACCAACTTTTCCTTGTGGTAACCACCTCATTGCAAGTGGGTATTGAGCCCTGTAATTTGATCGATATGGAGGCCTAAAAGCAGGAAAATGCTCGTATATCCAAGCCTACATGCAATAAAACAGTTTCGATCAAATATACTATGGTTCCATAACATATGACTTTCTCTAATGTTTGAATGTAATGAACTGAAAATACAAGTATGTTGCCTCCAATAGCGTCGAATATCTCGCCATCTGCTTTGTCTCAGCTCGAGACGCTTGCCCTAACTGTCTATACAAGTACGCAAGAGTTGCAGCCCCCCAGGCATACGAATCCACCCTGGTCAGGTCATCCAGAAACTCTAAATAGTTCGTGTTCACCCGTGTCCCACTCTTGTCAGCGAAAAGAGTGCAACCAATAGTGTACCACAAATATGCTCTGGCTGACCGAGCACAGGCAAAAGGATCATCAGAGGTACCCTCTTCCTGGAATCTCTCACGGAGCCACTCTAACTTTATTGATGGCCCCCTAGCACCATGCATCCCAACGAGCACTTCAGAGAGATGCAATCCTAAAATATTCGCAACCTCCTGAGGTGTTGGTGGCACACTCCGCCTAGATAACAGTGGTTGCCCAAACACATTCAGTCCTGTCAGACAATACACATCATCAAGTGTAATTGTCATCTCTCCAAAGGGCATGTGGAATGTATTGGTCTCTGGATGCCACCGTTCCACAAATGCCGAGACAAGGACTTTATCCACTTCTGCATAAGGCCATCTGGATGACACATTGAGGCTCGAGCTATTGACAAAATTCTTCATTACTTGACTACAGTTATTCTGAATCGACCACTCTTCCTGTTTGGTTGTGTGATTTAAGCACTTCAACAATGGTCGCTCTTCCCCATTCCATATACATGCTGCTACATGGTCATTGAAGGTCGTGAGCAGCAATGGAACTTGTGGCCCTCCAGGAAACGGGACAAATGCCTCTTCTTCTTCATCCTCATCCTCCTCATCCTCATCCTCATCCTCAACAGGGCCTCCTCTTTCATACTCATGTTGTTCCTGTTGTTGCTGTTGTAGAAGAAATTGTTATTGTTGTTCTTTGTTGTAAGTAGTTGTTGTTCTTCCGTAGTTGTTGTTGTCGCATAGTTCTTGTAAATGTTCTTCTTGTTGTTGAGCTTCTTCTTGTTGTCTTTGTCGTGAGCCCTAGTGAAGCCGTAGGTCTTCTTCGATATGTATTGATTTACGCAAATATTAAATTTGTATTAATGATCAACAAAGGAAAAAAAAAAAACAATAACACACTGTTCGGTACCCATGCCGGACAACTCAAGGTCTGTTCGGTACCCATGCCGGACAACTCAAGGTCTGTTCGGTACCCTTGCCGAACTACACCTTTTCTGTCCGGCAATCCAGTGCCGAACGGTCCCATCGAAAAAATGCAATTTTTACTACAAAACTTCCTTTAAATTGTATTTTTTTCAACAGAAATATGCAAAAAAATGGAATGTAACTATGACCTAACAAAAATTAAACACATATATTCAAAAATATATAGCATTTTAACCTAGAATATAAAGACGAGATTCACACCTTTATTGTCTTCCATTGTTGCTGTTGAAGTTGAAGAAAGCTGTTTTGCGTTGAAGAAATGTTGTTGTTGTGTGCTTGTTGCCGTGCTTTGCTTGTTGCCGTGGGTTGATGTTGCCGTTGTTTGCGATTGTCGTTTGTATGCGTGGGGTGTGAGCGGGTCTTTCAAACAAGGGTATAAGGGTGTAGGGTGTAGGGTGTGGGGTGTACTTAGCAAACAAGGGTATAAAGGTGTAGGGTGTGGGGTTTACTTAGCAATATTTTCAATATTTTGTGATAAATATTATGAAGGGTATAATAGGTAATTAGGGTGGTGTGTACTTAGTTTTTTGAGGGATTGAAAATAATGGGGGGGTGTACTTAGTAAATGGGTGTACTAAGTAATTTTGTGGGTTCAAATAGCAATTCTCTTTGATTTGAGAATTGCTATTTACGACCCACTATTTTACAAAGTACAACCCTACAAAAAAATTATTATAAAGAGGCTTACTATTAGAGCGTTGCTATTTACACCCGAAAAAATACTGAGTACACCCATAATGGTGTTTGGCAGGGGTGCCGAACATCACTTTTACGGCAAAAGTGATGTTCGGCACCCCTGCCGAACACCATTATGGGTGTACTCAGAAATTATTTGGGTTTAAATAGCAATGCTCTTACTATTAACACCACATTTTCCTCTTAATACACCCATTTTCTTAATACACCTCCTCTACTAATTTTACACCAACATAATTTCTAAATACACCACCCAACATTTTCTATTTTACCCCTCTCACTTAATTCATTATTTCTTTCCCAATACACCCACCCAATACACTTGACACCCACCACAATTTCTCAATACACCGCCTTAATTCAAACATTTTCTTCCCGCAACGTACTGAGCCTTCCCCTCCGTATAAGAAAAAAAAACAATTTCAAACTCAACACCTCCGTTCTGCAAACTCCCCAAAAACAACCCAGCAATTTTGGAGAATGAAGAAGGAAGAAGAAGAAGACAAAGAAAAATTTTGATTTCACAATGAGGAAAGCCCTAGGCATGAAATTCCTCTATTTTTAAGTTTAAATCGTTTCAATTTGTGCATTGAATATCATTTTATTTGCTGGGTTTTGTTAATTTTCGTTATATTGTATGGAACTGGTCGAAGGGTGTTCGGGACTGGTTGAAGGAACACCACAGTGGTGTTCGGGACTGGTTTATGGAACACCACAGTGGTGTTCGGGACTGGTTTATGGAACACCACAGTGGTGTTCGGCAAGGGCTTACCGAACATCCCTATGATGTTCTGCAACCCCAACTGTTCTGCAGGTGCTTCCCGAACACCACTAGTATGTTCTGTAGGTGGTTCCCGAACACCACTAGTATGTTCTATAGGTGATTCCCGAACACCACTAGTATGTTCTGTAGGTGGTTCCCGAACACCACTAGTATGTTCTGTAGGTGGTTCCCGCACACCACTGGTATGTTCTACAGGTACTTCCCGAACACCACTGTGGTGTTCTGCAGACCAGTGCCGAACAAATCCCGACCCAGAAAATGCATGAAAAAAATCGAAATTAAGTAAAAATTTTGTAGTATAATGAAGTTAACGTAGAAAAGAATTGAGATTTAAGTGGGTGCTTTGATAAATTGTTAGGTGGTGTATTTAGAGATTTAGGAGATATCTTAATATAAGGGTGGATATATTTAGTAAAGAAAGGGTATTTATGTCTAATAATATAATGACATTTTTGTAATTTAATTTGAGGGGTGTATTAATAGGAAATGGTGGTGTTAATAGTAACTCTCTATTATAAATTTTGACTTAAATGTCCTTATTTATTTTTTAATTTTTTAAGTATAAAAAAAATTAATTATTGATTTGGTTTTTTTGGAGGGGGGAAGGAGGGAGGGAGTGGCGGGCTTGACTAGTGTGGGTTGGGGGAGGTAGGCTTGACCGGTGTGGGGGATGGAAAAGGAGGAAGGAGGGAGAGAGGGGTGGAGGCTTGACCGGTATGGGTGGGGGGAGGAGGAAGGACGGAGGGGAGGTGAGCTACGCACTAGTGGTGGTGGTGGGGGAGGGGGAAGGAGGAGAGGGGAGGAAGGGGGATGGGTGGGTGAGGGGGAGAGGAGGAGGAGGAGGGAGGAAGGGAGTGGGCTTGACCGGTGTGGGTGGGGGGAACGAGGAGGAAGAAGGAGGGAGGGAGGCGGGTTGTTGGTGGTGGTGGGGTGGGGAAGGGGAAGAAAGGAGGGTGGGGTGTCGGCTAGTGGGGGGAGGAGGAAGAAGGAAGGGTGGGGTGTACTTAGTAAATAAGTTAATTTGTAAAGATATAATAGAAAATTAAGGGGGCGTACTTAGTTTTTTGAATGGTGAAAAATATTTGGGTAGGGTCTATTCAGTAAATTCTTGGGTGTAAATAACAACTCTCTTCTGATTTGGTACTTTGACCCCCTTTATTTTGTGTTTTGTAAAAGGCATTAATTGGTGTTATGCATTGGTGAAAAGACTCAATTAAATGATACTACCTCTATCCCAAAATAATTGTTGTTTTAGCAATTTGCAAACAGGTTAAGGAAACTTACATAAATATTGATTTACCATTATTTAAGTTTAAATAAGTTGCATGAGTTTTTTTCTTTCTACGTTAACAACCCTCATTAGGGTAATAAATAAGGGTAGTTTTGGTAGAATATAGACCAATGTTTCTTGAAATCCTATAATGACAATTATTTTAGGACAAAAAAAAATTTGCTAAAACAACAATTATTTTGAAACAAAAAAAACTTTGCTAAAACGACAATTATTTTGGGACGGAGGTAGTAATATTTTAACACCCATCACAGCTAGGGCAGAGTGAGACAAAATGTAATGTCAAATCTATATATATATATATTTAAAGTTGGTGAGGAGGCCTATGAGTTTGCCACCTCACCCATAGTTGTTAAAGCTTCATTCTCATGGCTTGACCTTTTGAATTCTAGGGAGGATGCCATTAGCTATTAGTCTTAGCTAAAGTACTATAGGTATAATATTGTGGTATATAATATTCTTTAAATATATTTGTAGAAGAACTTTAGCTATTGACAAGGAGAAGCTAGGAAAACAAAACAAAATGATTTTCAATAATGAGACTTGAACTTACAACCTTTCAAATATAAACACTCAACTTAAACCAACTCAACTATTTATATTTTATGCATTTATTTAGAACACTACATATATTATAGTTAAGTGAGTTACGTGACTCATGTACTACATTATCCATTTATTTTGATTAATATTTTTGTAAAATATCAAAATATGCGATATCAAATGTGTTACAATTCTTTTCAGTTATATGTGTGATTTTTTGGGTCATTTAAAAATGGGACAAGATGGTTCATGACTACAAATATGTATTTTTATTTATTTTTTTAAATAATGCCGCTCGACAGTGTAGTGTTAATTATCATATGAATATCATGTTTATGGCTAATTAGTGTTTGAAGTTTCTCACTCAGAGTTATTCTTATATGTCTATCGATAGGTAAGATCTAATCATTTTATTGAGTTCTTATCCATCCTTCTTCAATAGTTTTTTATTTTCTATTGTACTTTTAATTCAACCAACATATTATCTTCTTGATATTTGTTTTTTGGTAATTATTTTTAGATTCTATCACTCATGACTAGAACAACAAAGCTTTTAATCTTTACTTTCATGATGCCGAAGAAAAGGTAAGTGACTCCTTCAAGTTCATAAAAATATATATATGGGCTTTTAGAATTCTAGGGAATATGTCAGTATATAACTTTATTCAAATATATAAGTAGAAGAATTTTAACAATTAACAAGGAAATGAAAGGTTAGAAAAACAAAACAAAGCAATGTTATCAATGAGTTTGTCACCTCAACCATGGTTGTTAAATATTTATTTTTATGGTTTGACCTTTTAAATTTCAGGGAGGATGTCATTAGCTAATAGTCTTAGCTAAATACTGTAGGTATAATATTGCGGTATATAACATTCTTTAAATACTTTGGTAAAAAAAAAAAACACTCATTAAATCCATTAGTAGAAGAATTTTAGTAATATTATTGTGGTATCGCAACCATAGGTCAATTTTATAAAATGATACATCAATTTTTATAAATCAATCAAGAAAATTTTAAAAACATGTAATATTATTCTAAATCACCCTAAACTAAATGATAACCCGTGCGGAGCCCGGGTTAAATTACTAGTATGACTATGAAACAAAACTTAGGTTGGGGTGCACTATATCATTTAGTGTATACTTTGGGGAACTAATAGGTTTTTGGTCCAATATTACAAAAACCATGACTCAAACCATAAAATATATCCCAAAAAAATGTTTTAGTTTTCTGTTTTTTTCTTTTCATTTTTTTCCTTCTTTTTTTTTTTTTTTGTGAAAAGATGATTGCTTTTGTTTTAATAATTTTTTTGTTTTTTATTTATTTTTTCTAAACATGGGATTAGATATGTGTTTGGCATAGCGATTCAGAGTTGTTATTTACACACCCAATTTTACTAAGTACACCTCCTCCCAAAAAGATAAGTATACCCCCCTTAATTTTCTATTCTACCCTTATCAATTTTACTAAGTACACCTCCTCCCAAAAAGATAAGTATACCCCCCTTAATTTTCTATTCTACCCTTACCAATATTTTCCTCAAAATTAACTTATCCTACTAAGTACACCCCCACCCCAAACAACTAATTCCTCCTCTCAAGAAGGCTACAAGTCAGTTTATTCAAGCATTGGGAATCAAACGCTCTGAGGTCTACTCTTTCGGTGGATGGTCACTTTCTTACCTTTTTGGAGTTCACAACTTCTTCTTGTATATGCCCTAATTTGAGTCAATCAGTTCGGACGGGCATAGGGTACGAAGCCCTCAAAGAAAGCATTCCATTATCCGTCGTGAAATCTCTTGTCCCCAGTGTAATCTCGAATTGGAGAAAGCGAGCTCATTCACTAAAAATGGAGGTTTTTTTTTTTTTAAGTTGTTCGGCACTGTGTTACCGAACATCAACATAGTGGTGTTCGGCACCCACTAACCGAGCATCACTATAGTTATTCGACACCCCTTACCGAACAGGTTTAGTTGTGTTCGGTAGGGGCTGTCAAACAATAATTAAATTTTTTTCTTCTTTTTTTAACCTATAAAAATGAAAAATAAATAAGGGCATTTAAATCAAAATTTATATTGTCATTTTTGTAAAATATGAGGGGGTGTACTTAGTAAATGTGGGGGTGTAAATAGCAGCTCTCATATTCATTTTAGGTTTTGAATTTTTGTTTTATAATGATTAAATAAAAAGTAAGAAAGATGTAAAGAGAAGCTGGTGGGGTCAAAAGGATAAAAACTCCAAAAGTAAAAAAATCAAAGTCACTAAATGATGTGAAGCAAAGACACCCAATATTTCTTTTTCAGGTACTACTATTAAATTTCTTCTTATTTCTTCCTTGCAGTTGACTTTTTCTATTGTTGACGTTCTTGAAAATAAATGTTTAATTTTTGTTATTCTCTTGTAACTTTGAACTTTTTTTTGTAAAAATGTTTTTACTTTTAAGATGTCAAATAGCACCATTTTTCTTTTATTTATGTTTTTGTTTAATTGTTATCTTATTTTTATTAAACTTAACTTTTTTGGTTTTTAAGGAAACCCGTTCGTACACTGACAAATTTTTATTAATAGATAAAAAACACAATGAGGGGGACAAGGAACGTTCTATTAAACTTAACTTTTTCGTAGATTTTGAAAATTATTGCATCATACGAATTCGAAATATGTTATTACGTGTACGAGGAGCGTTTTCGGCAAGAAACCTGACAGGGCCCATGGTGCCACCTGAACGACCCAGATCTTATCCCAAAGGATCCGTCGTCAATCCGACACTGACCTAAGCTCGATTCGTGTTCGGTACGTAGGATACGAGATATTTTCGTGTCTGTCACCCAAAAACGCCAAATCGAAACCATTCTTCAATGGTGACGCTATTAACACGCCAAAAAAATTATTAATACACCCCCTTATATTATATAACAAAAATGTCATCAATTTAAAAGACTAAATTGCCCTTAGCTTGGAACATGTTAGGCTTGTTCGACCGACCTTGGTCGAACATGCTGCAATGTTCCAAAAGGCATAGCCGAACATGCTTGAAAAGTTCGGTCATTGTCAGCCGAACACTACTAGAATGTTCGGCGAACCAGGTCCGAACACCTTCGTTTCTTTTCTGAACATTGGTTAAGGTTTGCCAATTGAAATTTCAAAGGTGGCAGGGTGCCAAAATGAATGAACTATTATCCTTGTAATGTTTTTCCTTTCCGGGATTAAAGCGAGGGAAACGAAATTGACTTCTTCTTCATCCTAAATGGCTCAATATAGTAGTACCGAACATGACTACTACGTACAATGTTGCTCTCAGTTTTATACTTCACCACATGACTTTGGTATGTTAATCATTCATAACCTTAATATATGATTTATGAATTTGGTAAGAATCGTGGCCGCGTACCCAGAGTTTCCTTGTGTTCGGTCTATTGGGGAAGGGCTTTCAAACACAGAAAGATGGAATGTGAATAATAAAAGGGTAAAATAGAAAATATATAGAGGGTGTATTTAGTATTTGGATGAATTAAAAATAAAGATAGAGTGTGTACCTAGAAGGTGAGTGCCCATTCCCTCTATCTCTTCTTACATCTGCACCCTCCCCTATTTAATTCACTTGGATCTCCCCATTGAACTCATTCTGCAGGGAACATAAAAGCAACAACATCTTTGAGCAACACCAACAAAATCAAAAAAATGAGAGAGGAATAACCAATGAAGTCAGCACACATACTTACCTCCGATTGATGGCGTGCAGCGAACAACAACAAAAAGAAAACAAGCACCTCACTCAAGCCCATCGCTCACCCTTACATCTGAGCTTTTGATTGTCTTCTCGAGCTCCTATGTCTCTTTGTGCGATTAATTAGCAACAAAGTCAATTTAAAAATAAAAAAATTGAAGGGCATATCAATTTGGTGTTGTTCGGCTCTAGTTGACCGAACATCACAAGATTGTTCGGTTAGTCTTAGCCAGTGATGTTCGGCTAACCTTAATCGAACAAACACTGGTTTTGAATATCAAGCTCTAGCTGTGGCAAACCTCGATTGTTGAAGAGGGGGTGGTTGCACTGTGTAGTTGAGTGTCGGTAAGACTTGGACAGAGGAAGAAGAAACATGAAATGAGTTACTTGGTCGGAGATGGAGGTTGGTTCGTTGAGAGAGAAGGGAGAGAGCTATGAGAATTTGGCTTAGGAGAGAGTGATGCGCAACATTAAGGGCAACAAAGTCTAAGAAAATAATGATATTTTTGTAATGAAAATAGGGGTGTATTTAAAGGAATAGAGAGCTGTTTGGTAATGAGAATTAAGGCCGAAGATAATTAATAAGCCAAATTGTTGAATGTTTGGTATGCAATAGACCCTCAGGACTAATAACATGAGCTATCATGATATAGTCCTTATCCCCGCTAATTATACCAAGGGAGAGAGTGATATTATTAGCGTCCTTAATAAAAAAATACGTGACTAATATTTTTAATCATAAAACTATCCCAATATACAGGTATGGATTAAAGGCATCCACAATGTGGAGAACCCAATCTTGGTTCCGAGGTGGACTCCACTGTGCCACCTTGTATTTTCAAGAACTCAGTGATTTTAAGAACTAACCTCACAATGTCTAGTTCTTCAACTTAGTTCCTAGGTGGACCCATTGTACTTTTTAAATATAAATCATTTATATTTATACTTTTCAAACAAATTAATTTTTTTATAGTTTTAATTAATATATTGCATATTTCAAAAATTTTGTAAGAATAAATTAATTTAATTATAGAATAAATTAATTTAATTATATTATTAATTAGATATATTTATATAGAGGAAATATTTTTTAAAAGTAAATAAAGAAAAAAAATTTCAAAAATAGTGCAAAAACAAAATACTTTTTTCAAAAAAAAGTAAAAAAAAATCAAAACAAGTAAAATTTTTTTTGTCAAAAATAGTACAAAAACAAAATACTTTTTCAGAAATAGTACAAAAACAAAAAACTTTTTCAAATTTATAACAAAACAAAAAACTTTATCAGAATTTAAAAAATAACATTATCAGATAGATTAATAAATGGCTTTCCTTTATTAATTAAAACAAAAGTCAAATACTATAAACAAAAGAAAAGGAAAAAGAGAGAGAGAGAGAGAGAGAAGTGTTTCTTCCGTGGGATGGTGGGGCAGTCGATAGGAGGGGTAGGGGCAGGGATACTTCACGCGTAAAGCAGCAAGTGTGCTGCACGTGCCCGAAAAGAATGGGTTGTGGCTCTCACGCGGGTGGTGTGGAAGTGGGCTTGGAGGTGGACCATTTGGTGAAGAACTAGTTCCTAAATGGGTGATTTTGGGAACTCAAAATTTATGAACTCAAATTTGAGAACTCACCCAATGTAGAGAACTAATTTTTTGAGTTGGGAACCAACAATGTGGATACTCTAATAGCAAGGACACTAATAACACCAAAATTAGTAATAGAGAGTTGCTATTTACACCCCCAATTTTACTAAGTACACCCCTTTACTAAGTACATCCCCCCCCAATATTTTCAACCTGCCCAAAAACCTAAGTCACCCCCCTTAATTTCATATTCTACCATTAACAATATTTTCCCCAAAAGTAACCTATCATACTAAGTACACCTGCACCATTCTCATTTTGAAACACCCCCCAAAACAAAACTTACGGTTTCTCTTCAACATCGACACCCCCCATTTGGCAACCAATGGCTACGGCAACCAACCTTCTTCATCTTCCTCTTCTTCTACAGTAGTCCTTCAACATCAACAATAAAGGAAAGGCTCGTAGGTGTGAATCACTTCTTTTTACTAGCATTTTACGTTAAAATGTTATATTTTTACAATTTATATGTTTAATTATTGTTAGGGCTTAGTTACATTGCAATGTTTTTATATTTTGGTGTTACAATATTGTGATTTAAAGCAAGTTTTGTCCAAAAAATCGACTTGATTTGGCTTGGGTTGTTCGGCACTGGGTAGCCGAACTCCCTTAAGAGTGTTCGGCAGCCACTAACCTAACAACCTTAAAGGCGTTCGGCTAGGGGGTACCGAACGCCTTTAAGGTTTTTCGGTTAGGGGGTGCCGAACAGCCTTAAGGGAGTTCGACTACCCTTTGCCGAATAGTATGGTATATATATATTTTTTTTCTCTTCTTACCCTTTTGGAATTGATCTAATATTGATTATCGATGTGCAAAACAAACACAAACATATGTTAGGAGAAGACCTACTGCTTCATATAGGAGACAAAGACAACAACAACAGCCACAGCAACAACAAGAACAACTACAACAACTACTACTACAACAACAACAACACTCAACTCATGATTATGAGTATGAAAGAGGAGGCGGTGTTGAGGAAGAGGAGGATGAAAATAAAGAAGAGGCATTTGCCCCATTTGTTGGTGGGCCACAAGTTCCATCGTTGCTGACTACCTTTAAGGATCATGTAGCGCTTGAAATGTTTGAATCATACTGCGAAGTTGGAAGAGTGGGAAATTCGTGATCACTCTAGTCAACTACTGAAGAATCTTATCAATAGCTCGAGGCTTACGGTGTCTAGGGGCTCGTATGCAGAGGTGGACAAAGTATTTGTAATACCTTGGTTCCTCTTATGCTTGACGTAGTTACTTTGATGCATTGTTATCATGTTAGACATGTGTTAGGTTTACTTGAATAACACGTTGAGTGAATAATACATTGGTCTTCTTTCATTCCCTAGCTGTATATCTTGTTAATGTAGCCATGCTTTGGTTGGGATTTAATCATTGTTGTCATTTGCATTTCAATACTTTGAGCTTATAATCATGTTGTGAGTGGTTTCGGATGAGTTTCTATGTGTTTTAAACATTGTTTGAGATTAGGATCATGTTAGGATTGCTTGGGAATACTTAGGAAACATTTTTGAACACTTTTGGAGTTCCAGGTCGCGCCCCAACGCGCATAGGTGCGCCCTATCGCGCAACAATCAAAAGATTTCAAAAAAATTAGAGAAAATTTCTAGCCGTGCTGCTCCTTAGCGCGCATCCTGCGCGCCCTAGCACACCAGCCCACTTCAGCAATTCGTGATTTTTTAATTTTTGACCTTTTGACCATTAAACCTTGGTTGACTTTGAGCCACGTCCCCACACCTCTTGGATCAGCTGAAACCCCTCCTTAAACCACTTGAAAGACCACAAACACTCCCATTCTTCATCTCATTTCACCATAGAAGCTTAGAAAGTGTGTGTATAGAGAATAGATGAGATTAGTGTGTGCATGTCCATTCTCTAAGATCCAACCAACTAATTTTTGATCCTAGACCACCATTGTGTTGCTAAGGACTATGAGACTAACATACAAGGCTTTAATTTTGGTTTTGCTTCTTAAATTGCCCATTTCAAGTAAGTTACTAAATCCCCTTATGCATGCTTAAGAATTGCTACATAATAGCTATATATCTACATGCATGACTTGTATAAATGGTATTTTCATGTCTACATGCTATATTGATGTGAGTAACATGTGTTTGTGATAAATGTTTGGTATGGATAATGTTGCTTGTGTAGAGATTATGTTGTCAACCATAGAATTGAACGGTAGAATAATTTTGGGACTTTAGATGGAAAATTTTGCACATAGCAATTATACCCAAATTTTGTGAAATGTAATAATGACTCTAAGAAGTTGATTTTTGGGAAAAGTAATATTCATCGAACAATATATTAAATTTCTACGAGAATTAGAGTTCGTTTGGTATAGATATATATCCTCCGAATATTTGGTACTGGTAAAATAGAAACTTGTCATTTAGCTTTAAAGTGATTGTTTAAAGTTCTTGCAAAGATATGCTTGATGTTAGTTCTTGGTAGAATAATATAATCTACTTGATATTACTTTTGAACTTGGTGGTAATTTGCATAAGATGAGTCAAATACCTACTTGTGCATCACATTGAGTCCAGGTGGCAGTTGTTGTTAAGTCAAGGTGGGACGACCTATAGTCTTTACAAATCAATATTTGTGATCGCTATAAGTCGCCATACCGGAGTTCACACAACCTCACCTGTTGGCCGCAGGTGGGATGTAGCCCCACTATTGTAGCAATACGCCTGACTTTGGTTAGCTAGCAGAACCCGATGGGATTTATCGGGGACATCGATACTACTTACACGGGTATCAATAGCACTTGTTTTCTTGTGTATTGCAGGAGCAACGCAAAGCTGGAGAAAGAGAAATGATATCCTTTATAATGTGATTTAATTACAAGCACTTATGTGAACATTAAAGTGTTATGTGACTTATGTGGATTGTAAATCAATGACGATATTACATGTTCAGTTGTGGTATGTAAATGATATTACCATGTTATGATTATCGCTTGAGCATTATGCCATGTCATGTAGTTGCATATAATAACTTATTGAGTTTCGACTTGTTGCATTTAGAAAATGCTGAGGTGATTGAGGGCACCCATGGTAGGAGAGGCTGCTCTTTCAAGTTAAAGTGGCTTCGTCGTAGGTTCGAAGATGAAGCTACAAGTGATAATGATGCTATGCAGACTAGTGCTGCTAAGGCATATTTATTGTACATATTCGGCTACACCATTTTTGGGGACAAGAGTGGGAATCGAGTTCCTGGTTCCTATATGGAATTTTTGGACAATGTCAATAAGATACCAAAGTATGCATGGGGAGCTGCAACCCTTGCCTATTTATATCGACAATTGGGCATGGCATCTCGTCAGTCATGTCGACAGATGACGGGATACACAACGCTATTGGAGGTAACAAATTTATTTGATTTATACTTAAAATGATATATATATTTTTAGTTATTAATAGGGGGCCGGTTATATAATAATGTACTGTATTATTTTGTTGCAGGCTTGGATATATGAGAGATTTCCATGTTTCCAACCTCCACATAACATTGAGTACGACGTCACTTAGCCACTCGCTCGGAAGTGGCAACCATTATCCAGAGGCGCCGGACATAATATACTGCAGGTGTACCGAGAGAGACTTGATGTCCTAACAGCCGATGAAGTGAGTTTAATTGCACTATTATAACTTTCATATTAATCAGTCTACCTATTAATGCTATATTAACTGTGTTAATGGTTATAACTTTTTCTGTGTTTATTGTATGTAGGTTAATTGGACTCGTATTCGTTTTGGTACGCCGGCCCTATCCATTTCACCGGATCTCTTATTACCATGGATGCTTATCTGCGCCGGGTGTTGTGGAGCCATACAATCCAGATCGAGTGCTTAGGCAATTCAGTTACGTCCAGACGATTCCTTTCCCTCCGATTGCTATTGGTCTTGGTTTACGAGACAACAAGAACATTGCAAGGCTAATGCAGCAAGTCCTATATTATCGTCAATGGCGTAACCATGTTTTATCTAATACCAGCCTCGGTCAAGAAGCCATCCCATCAAGTGCATGCTCAGCTGACTATTTACAGTGGTACACAGTATATTCACATCCAAAGATGCAAAATCCAGCTAGCCAATCTACATTTATTTCTGGCGCGGATGTACAACGTCCTTTGGATTATCCCACCATGTTTCGGGCTGTGGTTGATGCTATATTAGAGCCAACATTAAGATATCGATCAGGCGATCGAAGTATATCGTACGAAGAGTTTGGGTCAGCGTACGCTATATTGGCTCCTCATATCGGGGATGCAGGTCCTTCAGATCAGGCAGGTCCTTCAAGTCGTCGTCGTAGGCATCCATGACAGTGATTAGATGAGCTAGGTTGTTGATGTACAAACAATTTTATGTAATGAACATCTTCTTTATTAATGTATTTGTTATTTACAAACAGTTTGTTGCACATATATCCTCCAGACTTGGCATTTTTCTAAGTTTTTCATATCAAATTCAATTTCATGTTCAATGATTTAACAATTATATTCGAACATAAACATACATAAACAACAACACATTTCATAACGCAAATGAAGCTCATACATAAAAATTCACTTGTCCATACATAACATTTTCGTTCACAACACTTGACTATTCTAATACAATAGGTGTACGCTTATTGCTAACACGACTATTTCCTGCTCTTTCACTGTTCTTAGCCCATCGTTCACTGTATATTGTATTCCACCCTTTAGCCATGGCTTGTTTATAATCAGTCCATTCGCTTGCGATTGGTGGTAATGGGGAATCGTTGCGCAAGAAGACCTATACACATTCAAAAAATGTATCAGTAATTTAACAATTGTATTCGATAAGTGACAGACGATATCCAAACAAAAAATTAGTTTTATACCTGAATATAATGGTCCCCGTTCACGAATGCAATGCAGATCAACTTAGGTTCGTCGGGGGCTTCGGTTCTCAACGGTAAATACGTCAAAGAAGATGATTCTGAAAATACAACAAAGCACACATTGTAGAATGATGCTACTAAGTAACCCATCTCCGGAGTCTGAAACCAATGTTGCTTTGGTGCAAAGTCAGTGTAGCAGTTGAGCATACTTTCAACTAAAACAATGATCCGCTGCTCCATGAAAACATCTTCGTACAACCCATGGTATGCGTCCAACTCCATAGCTAGTTCACCTCGAACTCTACCCCAATGGTCCTCCTTATCATATATATGTGCAGATACGGCACGAAAACGGCAATGGCCATCTGCAATGACATTCTTCGTCTCGATGACAAACTCTCGAATCCATATCGGTAGTTGATTAATATAATCACTAGCCTGTCCAAAGCGGGTATTTCGGCGAACAACCTATTGAAAAACAAAGTATGTAAAGATTATCCGGTAAGTAAAAATAGATGTTGACCAAAGTATGTAAAGATTATCTCGGCGAACAACCTAGTTGATTTACCTGAATCTTTGTCTTTGGAATAGAAGTGAACATCGGAGGTTTGTCTGATGGATTTACTTCATAAGTTACCACATCATCAACCGGCGACGGCGAGCAACTATCTTCAATCGATTCCACGTACTCAAACTTGCTCGGATCCCGTTTGGTTGACTTTGACTGTTTAGCCTTTACAGTCTTAGGATGACCTTTAGGCTTCGGTCGAGTCTGACTTTCAGGAGCGGGCATAATTAGTCCAGTGGTAACATGATTGTCTACCTCCATAAGCCTTTTATACATTGCTACCTTCACATCATCAGTGGCTTCCTTAAACTTAACATTGAGATTTTGATGAAGTACACTCCATGCGCCAACTATTTCCTCCCCGACACCAACAACATCTCCCTTGCTCGGTACGAAATCTAATTTCCTCCAAAAAGCATCAACCATGTCGAGGGGAATAGGCTCCTCCAATCGGATATATTCAGATAATTCATGCGCACAAGGAAGACCACATGTCTTTCGCAATGTACATGAACACAACAGTGCGTCAACACCTGTTTCAGGAATAGCAACCATTTCATCGTATATCTTGTTCAATGCATCCACCGACACCATACCTCGGATCAACCTATATACATTTGCCTTGAATTTATGTTGGACGACATTCCTACTCTTCTCGAATGAATCCTTTTTGCAACGTGTGATGTTTCAATAAGCGTGTGAATCTGTCGCCAACATGTGTCAAAGTTTCATTGGCTCGATCCGAGCTGTCGTTTCAACATTGTGTGCTGACTCTCCACCCTGAAAATAAGATACAGTATGTAAGATATTGAAATATGAGAAAGTTATGGAAGCTGCATTTTATTTAAATATACCTATTCGTTGTGTTATTGTCATAATGCATGACATTATCAGTCCAACAAACCACAAATCTCTCCTTATACGGCAACAACCATTGCTCCATTACATAGTTCACCGCAGGCATTGATTCTTTGAATAGAGATTGTAGTCTTTTAAGTCCCTTTTCAAATTCTGTCTCAGTTGCTGAAATCACTAATACATTCCAATGGAGATTAAACGCATCCCATTTCTTTTTCGGGCCTAGCAATTTCTTGCAATTCGCCAAGACATTCCTATTTATATGCCATCGACAAAGAAAATGGCTCGACGTGGGGAACGTTTTCTCAATTGCATTCATTAAAGCCTTTTCCCTGTCGGTCAAAATAACAGTGGGCAAGGAAGATTGGTGCATTAGTGATTTCAAAATTGACAAGGCCCACATATAGTTCTCTTCCCGCTCGTACTCCAAAATTGCGACTGCAATCAGAAATGTGATCTGTGTAGATGTCACACCAACAATCTCCAACAATGGTAACTTGTACCTGTTTGTCTTATACATGCAATCCACGAAGATGACTTTCGGAAAACATCTCATCAAGTCAATGCTCTTTGGGTGAGCCCAAAAAAGATTCTTCACGATGTTGGTCAATTCGCAGCGTGTATCGTAGAAGGTATAACCATGCTCCTTCAACTTGAAGATAAGTTGTTGCATTTCAGATCGACCATCACGCTCATTAACTCTATTCTTTGTCCGAGCATTGTAGATTGTCTTTATTGTTGACTTATTTCCCTCAAATCTTTGTTTCAGCCCAAATAAGATGTCCTTGGGCTTAGTATTGCCCTTGGAAAAATCAACAACAAAGGTCTCCTCAGATTTCTTCAATCGACCTATATATGAGTGACCCTCCATGTTATCAGCGGTTGGATGATTGTGTTTGCCACATTCAACCACTAATGCCCATTCATCAATCGAGACTTGCTTCCCTCTCAAACGGAATGGGCAACCACACTTCTTAGTTCCGGTTTCTCTCTTCCTTTTCCCCTTACCTACCACATCATCGACATTTTCAACCTTTTCTTCATTATCAATTCGTAATGATGATGACCCAATCTTGACCTTTTCTTTATATACACCACTACGTTCACAAATCAATAACAGCCGAGGTCGTTTCTTACCGGCACCACTGTCCGACCTACCGATGATGATCACAATGCCATGCTCCCGTCCTCTAGCTTGAACCCATTCAATCAATTTATCCCGAGAAATAAAACATTCCTTAGTTGTGAATACATCTGTGAAATCAACATCGAGGGCTTCTTCGTTCACAACATGTTCAACTGCAACAATCTCTTCATTATTAGGACCCAGAACACTGGGCTCCGTAGTTAACGTGTTTGAATCCTGTTAAACATTACAAAAAAAAATTAAAAAAAAAATGAACATCATTGTGCGGCATGACCCTGCTGCACACTCTATAGAGTGTGCGGCAGGACCCTGTTGCACACTCTATTATAGAGTGTGCGGCAGGTTCAGGTCGCACACTCTATACATTGTGCGGTCGTGTCCTGTCACACACGACGGGGTAACAGCTCAATTTTTTGAAATTTTTTTGCATTTTTTACATAAACTAAACTGTAAAATGACTATAAAAAGAGTTGTAGTACTTACACAATTCATCTCTTCCACTTCCTTGTGCTCCTTTTCATCAATGTGGACCGATTCATTGCTAGGGTTTGAGGGTTTGAAATCCATTTTAGTGTTGAGCTTTTTTGAATTTTTGTTAAGTTGTTAACAATGAGGATGGTGAGGAAGGGGGTGAGAGTAATAGGAGATGGGGGGTATACTTAGTATTTTTAGGATTCTAAAATTCAGTTGGGGGGTCAACTTAGTAATGAATTTATTTTAAGGGTAAAAGAGTCTTTTTATATTGTGGCAATTTTTGTAATATTACAAGGGGGTAAACTCAGCAAATATGGGGGTTGGAATAGCAATTCCCATTTTCCCAAGCAAAAATTGCACACGTTATTCTCCGGTCCTCTCTTATTCCACGCATCATATATATATATATATATATATATATATATATATATATATACACTGTACACACAAGTATATTTGGGCATTAGCTGTCCTGGAAGACGAATGGAAGCAAAAGAAAATCTCGACAAATTTCAAGTTGGGTCTACCCCGACGCTGTTCTACGTGCCCGCCTTTATCACGGACAGTGAACAAGAGCAGCTTCTCAATAATGTAATTACCATCTTCTTTCCTCCGTGGGTTTGCACTTTGCAGAATATATACTAGACCTTGCCTCTCAAATATATATATATATATATATATATTTTTTTGTTTCTGTTTTTTTTCATTTTTTTTGGTTTTGTAGATATACCAAGCTCCTGTAGCGAAGTGGAAGCCTTTGAAAAATAGGAGACTGCAAAATTGGGGTGTGCTACTCTTCAATTTTAACAGTTCAACTCCGAGTTTTCGGAATGGATTTGAGGATGATGTATATTTATTTGGCATTTGATGAATTTGTTTGTTTGGTTCTACTCTCGTGACAGGAGGTGTCGTCCATGATAAGGGTCTTCTACCGCAAGATTGTAAGTATCAACACTTCATTCCTACTTATGTTATTCTGGTCGTGAAGTTCTCATCCATCCTGGTTTTGATGCTTCCTGTTGGGAATGGACATTGGTCATTGAATTATTTGACACGTATGTTTTGTAGAGTAAAATAGTTTTTTGCAGGTCCAAAATCTGCTTTAATGTCTGTTCTTGGTCTTCGATTGACTAATTGGTTAAGGTTGTGCTCAGCTTGTTTTTCTAATTGTGCATAATTTTTTGAATTTTGCCCTGCAGTTCAAACTACCTCCTCAACATGCTGACTCCCTTTTACCCATGTTACCTCCTTTGGCACAGGGTTTCTTTTGTTGTATCCCAAACATTCAAACAAGTCCTAAATCCTTTCTGACTCATAGTTGAAGAGCATTATCTGGAAAACTCTTTGTTCTAGGAAGTAGGAACACAGATAAGCAGAACTACGTAGAACAAATATCACATTAAAGACCTTCATCCCGAGATCATCAGGATTTTGAACTCATATGTTTCTTCTCTTCCAAATATTTTCTGTTTTCCTTGGAATGCAACTTCATTGAAAATCCATCTTCCTGTCATCATGAAAGTCAAATCAAGTCATTATGGTGATTTTCTTGCCCTATGCTAATAGATGTATGATAGATAATTCCAATACTACTTGACTGTATTTTCAGACTTATTTATTTCTTTTTGTTGTTATGTTCTATTTAAATACTTAGAGAGGGAGTTATAATGTAAATACTTAAAGAGGGCGGGTTGTCTTTGTAATTTTACTCTATTAATCCCGATATATCTACAGAGAGTTCTACGGGCTAAGTAGAGCGCCCTTTCGTTTTCCTTCCTTTTCTTTATACTCATTCTGAAGATTTACAATAACTGCGTTCCGTGCCCTCTCATATATGCGAAGTGTTCAAATCAAGAGTTACTCTCTTCAGGGTTACCTCCAATCATATCGACTTGGATATTAGGTAGGGGTGGAGTTGGGTTTGGGGTGGGGGATAAACTCAAGATTGAAAACGTAAAATGTTGTTGATGATTAGCATTATGTTTTTGAAACTTTAGATATCCTAACCTGAAAAATATTACTATTACCTCCCTCTGTTCCAAGTAATGAGTTGAGTTTTGACTTTTTGCTCGGATTAAAATTTGACCAAAGATATTTATCTTCACAAAATTATAAAAGTTGTGATGTTTTGTTAACTAAAATAGAATAAATGTTAGTTGAATATTGATTTGATAAATGGGCATGTTGACTTTTAAATATAGAAATTGGTTCTTTGGGCTGGTTATGTATGGACGATTGGTCATGACATTCCATGTGATATGAACTATGATGGAATGAAATTTAGACAAACAACATGGAATAAAATGCTCATTCTTGCATACCAAATGAGCACTTTCAGTAGAAAGTGTGGGATTATTTAAGAATTAACATCACAAGGACATGGGAATTTCAGATGTAAAATGCTTAATTCAATATGCCATGGTTAGTATAGTTTTTCACCATGTAAGCTGTAAGCATCACAATCGATACGTCTATGTAAGTTCCTAAATTAAAAATGAGTTCATTGGGAAGGTCCTTCTTAGGGTTTGTGAGTCTAATGGTTCTAATGTATTTTAGTGTGCAACAATATTATCTTCTGTGTCATCTTTTTTTATTCTTTTTAAAATTTTTTTTTATGGGCCTTTGTGATGCTTACATTACTCTAAATGAATAAATAAAAATCAATAATAACAATAATAAGAGTAAAATTTTGATACACTATCGGTGTAATTTTTTTTTTCTTACACAAGCTGCCTTAATCTTGTTCGATTTGATATCAAACTCCAGAAAACGACTTACACATTGTTTCCTTATCACATATAACGTATATCATAAAGTTTTTAAAGAAAAATTCTGACTTTTGATACTCAATTTATGGAGTTTTCATTTCAAGTAATTTGATTGGCTTATAACACATAATATTTCAATTACTACAGTACCTGATATATATATATGTTTATATTAACTGAGTTTTTAAATCACTTCATTCAAAATTGATGTTTTTAGGGTGCTTGTATAAACATTTTTTTTATATCGACAGTGTATTAAAAATAAACTCAAATAATAAACACACAGAATATGCTTTGGTTTACTAAAGGATCAGCAAAGCAACTTGAAAATTTTGGGCCCCTCCTTCAGTCCATGATCTTTGGAGAAACATAACTTTTTTTCCTTCTCCACATGCCCAAGTGATTTGGGGTTGTCGCCATTTTTTAACGACTTGTCTCAGATGATAAAGCAAGACAATCCTTGTAGCTCTAGCATTTGGGCTACTATTGACTGGGCCCTGCTTATTTTTCAAACTGCCGCCTCATGCTCCCTCTTAATGTCACTCATCAACCAAAAATCTTCAGTTGGATAGTTGCTTTAATCTTCTAGGGCTTTATTTCGCTCCCAGAACCCCTATAATTTAAGATTTCACTAAAAATGCAGTGAAGTTATTTCTTTCACTGGACAACAGTACTAATACCTGAAATACAAATCTTCAAGAATTTCCGTATAAGCTTTAAACAGCTAGATGTTTGGGTATATATGGGACAGCTGCAGAACATAATTTAGTAAGATGGGAAGCTGAACTCTAATGTTGTGATTCTACCTTACCTGCCACTTCAGCATAAAAGCGAAGTTACTCCTCTTTCTAGAAGGGAATCCTTCATGCTACACGAGAAATATAGAATTGAATGGATTTTATTTTTTATAGGTAATAGGATGTAGTATATACAAAGCGTCAAATCAAGTGACACGTCTTTTGTATACAGGGAGTATACTCCTACACAAAGATCTAATAACAAAAGATATATCCATAGTCTTTACAAAAGAGTTATCAAAACACTCAGTTTCTTCATTACACCAGAAAAGCAGGGTCTTCAAAATAGTTTCCTTCATACAGCCCAAACACATCTCCTCATTATCAAAGGCTCTCCTACTTCTTTCCTTCCAAATGGTCCAGCATACTAAAAGAGGGGCAGCATCCCACAAGCAATTTCTTTTCCTCCTTTTGTACAAGGACCAGCTTCTAAATAGATCCTTAATAGTTCTTGGCATAACCCAAGAAAGATGAAATAGGTTAAGCACAACATACCATAACTCCCAGGCCACTGGACAGTGAATCAACAAATGATTTACGCTCTCCCCATCGCCTCTACACATGTAGCACTAGTTAATGTAAATCTTCCCACGAGTACGCAGATTATCCCCTGTCAGGATGGCTTCACTCACTGCCTCCCGCACAAAAAAAGTCACTCTACTAGGGGCAATTGATTTCCACACTGTCTTCCATGGAAAAAAAGTCTTTCATTCTGCGATAAAATGAGATAGAGAGATCTGACCGAGAAGGACTTTTTCTTAGAACCCTCCCACAACACTTTATCTTCATTAATGCCAAGCTTTTGAGAGAATAATTTTTCAAGCAATTGCGAGACAACATCGAATTCCCAATCTTGAAGATTCCATCGAAAAGTAGGATTCCATGAAACTCTACCTTCTTCCAATTGCATAACAGGGCCAAGCACTCCTTGTCCGTGGCTAGGTTGAAAAGAGAAGAAAAGATCTCCATAACTCCTCGTTGGCACACCACTTATCTCTCCAAAACTTGATCGACGTGCCATTTCCGATTTCGAAGGATATATTCCTATCAAAGTAAGGCCAACCTTTATGAATACCTTTCCAAACTCCTACCCCAAAAGAAGAACTGACATCGTTGGGAAACCACATATCATTCCCTACTCCATACTTTCACACAACCAGGTTCCTCCAAAAAAGAATTCCTCTCCACCAAATATCTCCACAACCATTGTCCCAATAAGGCAATATTGAAAAGTTTTAGGTTCTTAAGTCCTAGTCCTCCATCTTTCAAGTTGGAACACACCTTATCCCACTTGACTAAATGATATTTCCACTCTTACCCTCCCAAATAAAATCTCTCTCCATCTTTTCTAACCTATTTCGAACGGATGCCGGGAGCACAAACAAGGACATATAGTAGGTAGGAAGATTAGATAGGGTATTTTTGACTAAAACAAGACCCCCTCCTTTCGACAAAAGTTGTTTCTTCCAACCCGCCAACCGACGTTCAAATCTTTCTACCACCGAATTCCACATGACTTTGCTTTTATAAGGGGCCAAATAGGAAGACCAAGGTACGAAGGAAGGTTAGAAACCTTACATCCGAAGAAAAAGGTGAATGACTCAATGTTCTCCACAACCCCCATCGGAAGAATCTCACTCTTCCAAATGT
This sequence comes from Platycodon grandiflorus, assembly GCA_016624345.1. Lineage (NCBI taxonomy): Eukaryota > Viridiplantae > Streptophyta > Magnoliopsida > Asterales > Campanulaceae > Platycodon > Platycodon grandiflorus. Next base: position 133,813 of record CM028369.1, read on the forward strand.
TAATTCTAAGATCTTGACGCCTGAAAGAATATGAGAACTAATCGTAAGTAGCCCAACTGAGAATTCTCAACCTCACAAAAAATCAAGGTGTCATCCGCGAACAAAAGATGTGCACCATCATCTCCCCCCCCCCCAACTCTACCCACATTAAAACCTCGATTGAAGCCTCCCATCATTGCCTTATCCAACATTCTACTCAAAGTCTCCATGACAAGAATAAACAGAAAGGGGGAAAGAGGACCCCCCACGACGAAGACCCCTAGAACTAGCAAAAAAAACTGTTGTTCCCCATTAACCAATACGGAGAATTGCATTGTCGAAATGCAAAAAAAGATCCATTTTCTCCACTTAAACCCAAAACCCAATCTAACAATCATGTACTCCAAAAAAACCTCAATTAACATGGTCATACGCCTTTTTTATGTCCAGCAAGCAAACTTGGATCTCTTTCTTTCAATCTAGCATCCATTGTCTCATTAGCTATAAGACGCATCTACCATTTGACGATCCCCTACAAAAGCATGCTGAGGCTCGGAAATAACTTTGCCAATCACTTTTCTCAACCGCAAAGATAGTACTTTAGCAATTAATTTATAGACACCACCGATAAGGGTAATAGGTAAAGTCTTTCACATCACAAGCTCCTTTCTTCTTTGGGATTAATGCAATCAACGTTGCATTAAAGCGTCTTTCAAAACACATGTTCACATGGAAATAATAGAAGACCTTCAAGATATCTTCTTTGACCACCTTCGAGCAATGATGAAAGAAAGCCAACGACCATCGGGACCCGGAGCTTTATCACCACTCAAATTGCGAATAGCTGACACCACTTCCTCTTCTGAAAAATCCTGTTCCAAGACTGTCCTATCATTTTGCTCAAGAGAATTAAAATACATTCCGTATAGTTTCGAATGCCACCCGTCACTATTAGAGTAGAGCCGATCATAGAATCCCACAATGCCCTCCATATCTTCCTACAAAGTATCATTCACCAAGACGCTTCGAATACGATTCACACTCTTGTGAACACTCGCCATTCTATGGAAGAACTTGGTATTTTATCTCCTTCCCTGAGCCACTGAATACGGGATTTTTGTCTCAAGCTGATTTCTTCACAAAGGAGCGGCCTCTAGATCTCCTTACGAAGTAACAACCTCCGACTCTCCTCCTCTCTACTTAGACGTTCATGCCCTGCTTTCTCATCCAAGAGTCTAACCTCTTCCATAACTGATTTCAACCTAATATCCACCTTCCCAAACACCTCCCTATTCCACACCTTCAATTCTTCCTTAAAATTTCAACTTTCTAGTCGGTTTGAGCTCATATTACCTTCAATTTCATAGGACACCCGTTTCGATTTAACCCACACAGCAAAATCCGATTCCTTTAACATATTCTCGAACCTAAAAGGGGATTTCCTTTTCTGCAATCCACCGCAGTCGAGAATCAATGGAACATGGCCCAATAGCAATAGCACTCTGTATAGAGTTGCTAAAATAATCCCCCCATTTAGCAGACAGAAGGAATCTATCAATTCTAGAGGATTGACTAGAATTTCTCATGAACCAAGTATAAGCTCTCCCTAACAGATTAAGGTCCACCAACCCAAGATCGGTAATGAAGTCATTGTACTCCGTCATCACTTGAGAAAAAACTCATGAACCTGAGCGTTCATAAGGGAAGCGAACAACATTTTTTTTTTTGATAATTAATAATGGTGGAATAAAAACAAATCGTCAAAATAGGTGACGCGTTCTTTGTACACAGTAAGTATACTAGACAAAAGAATTATTAACAGAAATTTTTTCCATCATCTCTACAAAAGAATCCCCTAAACTCGAATCTCCCTCCGTGCACCAAAAGCGAAGGGTCCACAAAACATTCTCCTTGATGCTAGCGATATCGAACTCAACGTTGTCGAAAACCCTACTATTTCTTTCCTTCCAGGTCTGCTAGTATACTGTTAACGGAGTAGCATTCGAGAAGCTATTCTTTCTTCTTCTCTTATACAGAGACCACCCTCTAAACACCTCAGAAACTGTCCTAGGCATCACCCACGATACACCCACTATGAGAAACAAGTGATTCCAAACCTCCCTTGCAGTGCAAAAGAAGATGATTCACAGTCTCCATCCTCGTTTTTACACATGTAACACCAGTTTATGTGAATTCTCTTTCAGGCTCTCAAGCTGTCACCGGTTAATATAAGCTTCCCTCGCAGCCTCCCAAGCAAAGAAAGCAACCCTAAAGGGGGCCTTCGATTTCCAAATTTCTTTCCAAGGAAAGGAGTTTACTCCAGATCCTTTCATCTCCAAATAAAGGGATTTCACCGAGAATTTCCTACCATTTGTCCCTCGCGAAACCGCTTTATCTTCTCCCATACCACTACCCTTGAAGGCATATTACAAGTCAAAAAATTGAGTAATCTCTCCTAACTCCCAATCTTGCAAGTCTACCGAAAAAATAGGATTCAGCAGACTTGCCTTCTTTAATTTCGAGGACCGAACTCACTAAAGCATCCTGATTTACCGCAATATCGAATAACCTTGGGAACAATCTTTGAAGCTCAGAGTCTCCACACGACTTATCCTTCCAGAAATTCACATGACGACCATTGCCTATCTTGAAAGAAATAAATCTTTTGAGATGGACCCACCCTCCCCTAATGCTCTTCCACACACTCGACCCATGAGATGTAGAAATATCTTTAGGGTACGAATGATGACTCCTCTCTCCGTACTTGCCAACCACTGACCTCCACAAGGACTTTCTTTCATTGAGGAACCTCCACAACCATTTGCCCAACAATGAACAATTGAAGGTTCTAATTTTTTTATTCCAAGGCCTCCTTCCCGTATGCTAGAGTAAATCGTGTTCCACTTTACTAAGTGGTATTTCCTCTCTTCCCCGGGGCCTTCCCATAAGAAATCCCGCTCTAATTTTTCAATTCGCTTCGCCACGGAAGCTGGGATAAAAAATAAGGACAAATAGTAAGTGGGGAGATTGCTCAAGACACTCTTAATCAAAGTTAGCCTCCCACCTTTAGACAAAAATTTCCTCTTCCACCCCGCTAATCTTCTCTCAACCCTTTCAATAACTGGATTCCACATAGCGACATTCTTGAAAGGCGAGCCCAGCGGAAGACCCAAATAAGACAAAGGAAGGAAAGCTACCTTGCACCCAAAAAACGAAGTCAGATTCTCCAAGTTGTCCACCGGAATAATCTCACATTTAGATATATTAATTTTTAATCCAGAAGCTACTCGGAAAAAAAGCAGGACCAAACGCAAGTACCCCAATTGAGCCCTTTTGGCCTCGCAAAAAACCAAGGTGTCATCCGCGAAAAGGAGCTTTCATTACTACAATGAAGAGGAAGGGAGAGAGAGGATCCCCTTGACGAAGGCCTCTCGAACTCAGAAAAAATTCCGCTGGTTCTCCATTAATCAACACGGAGAACCTCATTGAATAAATACAAAAACTGATCCAATTCCTCCATTTTTCCCCAAAGCCCATTCTACTCAAAAGATAAAGCAAGAAGTCCCACCTCACATTAAAATCCCCTCCTATACACCATGGAACATTCCACCTTAGTTCGCTCCAGAAATTCTTTCGAATAGCATCTACACAAGGACCATAAACACCCGAGAATAACCACAACTAATCGTTATCCACCCTCTTCAACAAACGAGAAACAGAGAACGAACCCAACTGCGATCCCATTTTAGTGGATAATCTCCTATCCCACATCACCAGAACACCTCCGGCTACACCTACTGCCCCTAAATGCTCCTAGTCTGTCCATCTATCTACCCCTATACTGATTATCCATTTGCGATTAACAACCTGCATTTTAGTCTCTTGAAGGCAAATTATATGTGGTTTCCATCTTCTCAAGGCTGCCTTGACAATTTTCTTTTATCTACGTCGTTTAATCCTCATATATTCAACAGTCGTCTTTCCCTTATCTCCCATCCCCTTCCAGACCCCTTAGCAGCTCATAATTTAGGATGCAACAAAGCTGTTTTAGTTCTCTCTTGCCCCAGATTTATTTTGCTTCCCCCCTCGGAAGACCTCTGTTTCTTCTCAATATCCAGCAGTAAATCAATTATCTTGCCTTCAAAACCCGCACACGACACTCTCAAGAATTCCCAAAACTTTTAGCTCAACGTTTGACCCACACTGAAATATCCTCGTCAACTGAAGGCTGACACTCACAAATATCTAGCAGCTGTACCATGGCTTAAGGGTAGCAAATAATTGGAATTGTAGAATCCCCACCATCAACTTCTATCAATCCATAAGGAATTGAGTTCTGGCCACTCATTTCGTCGCATGCCTTAGACTTGTCAAACAGTATTGCACGGCACGAACTCTTCCTGTGAACCCAACTCACCCATAGACGATACAAAAGGATCCCTATCCCATCGCTGGTCCCCGCATTCTTGATATCGTTGGAGTCTCGGGTTCGCAGTTTGACTCTGGGATGTCGACACTTGCGTCAAGGGAGAACATAAAATATCACCAACATTCGACCTTTGTTGAGCCTCGTTTGCCTTTTCGGAAGAACGGTCTTGGTCTACCCTAGAGACCGACCCAATCAAAATGATACTGTTGGTTGTGTTCGCAGTTCGAAGGCTGAAGGAAAAGGGCCATTAAGTCTACCCCCTGTTGACTCGTTGGCTGCTCCACCATTAGCCCTAAAAAAGTCTTGTTTAGGAAACCAGGCCTTTCTCATGTAGATGGGCTTGGCAAAATATGGGCCCTTTCTTATATTCCTTCCAAAAGCCCCGACCTCCTCTACTGAGATTGGACTGCGAGCAACCCACCTTTAACTCCGGGCTTCTTTAAATATAAACCCCCCAATTCTGAACTCTAGCCTCCCCTTAAACAGCGTCGCATGGCTTACCGTGGTTGAATTTTGAATTACTGACTTTTCTCAACCCCTCATTAATAGGGCAAACTTTAGGCCGGTCCCTTTTGATGAATTTTCAACCGGTTAAGACCCCGATATTTGTTTCAAAAACGGCAAAAGGCACTTTTGTTGCGAAATATCGTCTCTACTCTTAAAAAACACGGAACAGGCACGATATGGATCACAAAACAAAATTGATGCATCACAAGTGTAATGTTGTGCATCGTGATGCACAAAATTATACTAAAAAGTACTATTTTATTGCATCGCGATGCACAACTTTTATTTTCGATGCATCGCGATTTCCTTAAGAGTTCAAAATGGGCACGCCTATAATTTTGAGCTCTACGCCCATAATTTTGGGCTTCACGCCCGTTCCAAAATTTATGCATTGTAAAACAAAATTGATGCATCGCGATGCAAAAAATTGTACTAAAAAGTATTGCTTCATTGCATCGCGATGCACAACATTACACTTGCAATGCATTAGTGTGCTTCGCAATGCACAAAATTGTATTAAAAAGTACTTATTTGTTGCATCGCGATGCACACAAACGTAAGAAGCCTTCGATGTTGTCCATTGTCCTTATAATCACCACCTTGAACCTGACCATGGTACTCGTACTCATCATTTAATGATTTTCTGTCACATCGTAACCAACTACCTCTTGTGGCCTTCGATACACATAGTTCTATTATCGGTGCTTTCCCAATTGTTAGGAGCAACGATATGAACCCAGTAGCATAAGTTCTATACACGAGTCAGAGACCAAAACAGATAAGTTGTCTATAAACTCTTATGCATATATATATATATATCTATATATATATATATATATCCCATCCTTCATCCTCCATACTCGATGCCATTCTTTAGGTTGTTGGGGGCATTTTTGGAACAATTGGCCAATTTATCAATCAAACTGGACTTTAAAGGTTGGAAACAAGTATTGGGGCTTTAAGCGGTTGAAAATTTGATAAATGGTACGGGCCCACAAATATTCCACATTAATACCCCTACTAATACCCCTACTGTGTCCGATGTCACCATCCCTGACCGTGGACTTTGAAACGTATTTTTCTGCTGCATTATAGCCACACGCCTTCTCTCTCGCATCCTACGTCCTTCCTCTACCTTCCACCGTCACCATTGACACCAAAACTCCAATATTGGCAAAAAGTCGTCTCCGCCCAAATCGGAATCAAAAAAACATGGCTACCTACCTTTTCTTTAATACACGTCTGCATTTCTTAATTTCTTTCTTAAAATGGACTAAGATTCTTGCCCATCTCAAGTTTCACGTCTTCATTTCCTCATCAACCTTGATAAATCCCCGACAAAGATGACCAATTTTTCGGAACACTGCCTCTCCCATAAATGTAGTGGAAGACCTAAGGCCCTAACCCAAGCTTCTCGAGATTTTCTACCTTCGCGATAACAACATCCCATCGCATCCCAACGAAGCCGAGGTCCATTGAAAAACCAGCTCTTCTCCTGAAAAATCCGTAAGGCTTCTTCCTTCGACAGGATTTCAGAAAGAAAAAATTTCCCGTTCATATCCATAACTCTCAACTCCTCCAGCCGTTTTCCACCTCCGATCAACACATCTCTGCACTTCCAACCTACTAGGAATGGGGCATGCTAAGTCCCCCACTCTACCAACCGGACATCTTGCAAGAAACTCAAGAGGGTCCTTGTAGGAGTTAACTTCAACTTCGAAATCTACTTCAGGCTTTGAGACAGTAGTGGTATGCAATTCCAGACCAGGCCAAGAAGACTTCTTTATAAGACTTGAAATGTTGCTTCTTCTCGGGATTTCTCTCCAATGCAAACCTATTCATTTTTTCCGCTAACGCAGTCCACCCTTGATTCTCCATAATTTCCGGGAAGCAAATCATCCCTGATTTTCCCCTATCCTTTACCTCCACTCTAAGAAATTTTCATCCTCTATTCTCCTCCTTCAATATCACAACTTCCCTCCATTTTTCTGACCATTGGGATCTCACCACATGGCCCACTCGTGGCCTTTAGTCCCCTCAGCTACGATGAGCAAGTGGGCTACCTCCGTTAGTGTCAGGTACTCGGGTGTGTGGAGTAGTGGGTTGCAGGGTAGCGGCTTGCAGAGTAGTGGTGTATGCTGGCTACTATTCTTGTGACTTCTGGGTCCCGATGATACCATCCTAACACCTGTTCTGCAACTATTGGTCGGGACGAGCATTTTTCATCATAGGAACTTTCCCGAGCTAGGATTGCCTGGATGAGCTCTCGTCGTGTGGACTTATTGGGTCGGGCCTTTGGCTGGTTGGTGACTCAATAATGCTCTGTTTGGTTCTCGGAGTTCGGGCTATGGGTTTTACTTATCACTAAGATTTGCGGGATGCCAGCAATCACTTGAGGTTTTCCCTTTGCTTCACCCTAAGAACCATATCTCCCAGGCTTATACCTGTGTTAGTTGGAATCAGATAGACTTCCTTTAAGTTTGTGGCAAAGACGCAAGAAAATCGGAAGAGATTAAACTACAGATTGATTGGGTGGCGAGAAGGCTCGATTATTTTATGAGCATATTGATGTTCCCTTGGAGAGATTGATGAGAGCAATCACAAACCTTCAGACACACTTAAAGCTAGTCTTCAAGAAGAATTAAGGAAGGAGAAGAAAAATTGATCCTCGAAAAATCTGGCATGATGTCTTGATGAAGGTAAAGAAAAAAATTATGCACAAAGTCGTTTACCGGGACATCCACCAATCGAATATCGTGACGAACACAATGTACCTGAAGAAAGTTAATTGCAGAAACTTGATGAATGAAAATTTACCTCGTAAGTGCACGAGTATACCGGAGTATAGCTGCACAGAACAAGGGTCTATCCACGGAGACTTGAGTTTGATTTATCAAACTTACTACCAACTTCGATTGACAAATAAAATAAATAAAGATTGTTTGAGATTATTAACTAAATTATCTAAATAGTAATTAACTACTACTGATTATCAAACAAGTATTTCCGAGATTTAACAAGAATTGGGAAACTTAGGAATTGGGATTCACTCTGTATCTTGGATTTATGCCATTCTAATTTATGTATCAGCTCAGTTCTAGGATTGGTTCACAAAGGTAAAGACTGAGACGCTTGGATCACGATTTGCAGGCTTAGTATTCCTAGTTGTTATACTTTCTTGATCGATCCATATAACAAGCAGGGATCCTTTAAGAATTTAGGAATAATTAATCTCTTTCCTATCTTAGCAAGATTATGAATCAATAAGAAAGAACATTCATAAAAGATGGCAAACATATGACTTATGCATTCGGATCGTGCAGTTCATCATTCCCCGATAATCTAACAGTTGTAATTACCTACACGCAAAGACAACACAGGAAGATTCAATGAAAATACTTTTATGAATGACTAGAACCACTGAACTGAATAAGAGCTATATTACGGCATAAATCTTTGATACAAAGTTACCTCCAATTCCTAGATAATGAGATTATTCTTCATGATTGAAGCAAACACCAAAATAATCTGATAATCCATCTATGAATTCTTGGAAGAAGAAATTAAGAAAAGATAACAAGATGTCTCCAAAACAGTTTTCTCCCCAAAAAGCACGCTTAATTTCCCAAACAAAGGCTGCTTATATACAAAGTTACAGGCCAAGGAAAATTTCCTAAAAAATAGGAACTAGGTCAACTTCAGAAACGGCGCAGGGCGGCCGCCTGGGCAAGCGCTTAGGCTGGCTTCTCAAAAATCCCAAGTTTCTGGAACCGGGGCGGCCGCCTAGGCGACCGCGCAGCTTGCACTTTTCAAATTCTTCCTCACTTTCTTCTGATTCTTGCATTCAAGTCCCTCAACATTCCAGGATAGCTCAAATGACCTCCAATTTGCCCAAATTTCCACATAGGACCCTGAAACTTCATTAAAGCACCAGCAACCCATATTAGATGACAAAAAACTCGAGAAATTGCTAAATCTAAGCCAGAAAAGTACCCTTCGGATGAGTATAAAATTCATCCATCACAGCCCTCTTTTTAAGATGCTAAATCTTGGGATCGCGAACCGTTGGATGAAAATCCTAACTATGATCATCTAAACATACTTGGCCAACAAACATGTATTTCCGATATTGCAAGTGTTCATTATTATTCAAAGTTAAAAGAGATCATTTTTTACTAACATTTAACATATTGTGAGAACCTCGTTTCGAATGCCATCGTCACATGAAAGACAACCCTTCTAAACTTTAGCGCGATGAATACGTTTGGCCTTAAATGGACTCTCAAATGCATAATGAACAAGAGTCTTCACCTCCGTTTATGAAGGAACGAAAAAAAACCTATATTGTAAGGGTTCGGGGGCTAAGTTACGAGTTGGGGAGATGTTAGGCACCAACTCGCCCTTTTGGTCTCGAGAGTGCTGCGATGCTTGAATCTCAATGGTAGGTCTCTTGCTAACGGTTCTCGGTTTCACGTAGCGTAAAAGGGAAAGCACGAAGGAAGCATGGTTGCTTCTCATATTTTACTCTTAACACAAAAGATTCCCATATGTTATGTTATGGGATTGAAAAAGATGATTTGAGGTCAAATCTAGCATCCTAGGCCCTGATTGATGAAATAGGGTCAATCGGAGTTTAACCTTAAACACTTAATCTCCAAAAGAGCAATAAGAGCATGCTTGATTAACATGAGAATGGATCCTAACATGATTCTACACATGAAAGTGTGCATGGCTACTTCTTCTAATCACGACACTCCTAGGATGAACATAACATCTCATTGCTTTGGATTTAGATCTCCTACACAACCACAAAAGAATTGACTCCAAGTTTGGCATGGAATATGACAAGATAACCATGTTGATGTTAGGCCATGAAGTAGAACATAAAGAACACATAACCAAGGTTTCAAATAGCCTAATAATGATTCCACTTCACAAATCCTCCCGTCAATGACGCAAGGATAACATAGTTGGACAATTGGATCATTTGAGACTCAAAATGTCATCTTCAAGCTCACTATTGGGAAGGAGTAAAGAAGATGAAAAATGGGAGAAAAGGGAAGACAATACTATTGAATTCAAGTCTCATGCGCAACCTCCATAGATGGCTTTGAGACTTGAATTCTATATAGGGATTACATAGGGGGAGATGGGGATTCAAAGTGAGCTCTAAGATGACACCTTAAAACACTCAAACAAGTCCTCCAAACATAGTGTTAGGCTTGATATACAGTGTTCGACCCCCCTCCAACTGCTTAAGCTTTTAGATGAGTTGGTAACTTAATATAGTATTAGAGTCGTGGGTTCGAGTCATCCCACTTGCATATGTTTCCCGAAATATTGTGAGTGCATGTGTTGGCACCCTATTTGGTGTGTGATGCCCCTGGTGAGGCATGTTTGTTTATCGCTCCATGTGTGGACGGGTCACACGTGAGGGAGAGTGTTAGGCTTGATATACATTATTCAGCCCATCTCTAACCGCTTAAGCTTTTAGATCAGTCAGTAACTTAACACATAGCAATCCCTTGGGAGAATTCCATAAGTCTTGAAAATCAAAAGAAAGAGAAGAAGAAGAAGCATGGATTACACTAAGAAATTAGAGTGTTTACAACATGTCTTCTAGCAAAAAAGACAGAGAACCATATACAAGAGTACTACATCTTTGAGGAATAAAGAAGAAGACTAGCTAATCTTTATTTCAACATGTTGAAAGTTTACATTATTACAAGATGAAAGAGTTACAAACTTACTACAAGAAACTATCAACTAGATTAGCTTACATACTTCAATATCTTACCTTCAATCAACGTGGAATGGTGTAGGCTTTATGTAGTGTTTAGAGGGCTCAAAAAGACTTGTTCTTGAAGGAGAAACAAGAGCTTGAAGAGAGAAAATTGCAGAATTTCTAGCTAGAGAAATTTCTCCAAATGTCTCTCAAACTTACAAATGTTTTCCAAACTTAATAACCTTGGCAAGTGTTCATGATGAAGGCTTGGAAGAAGGGTATGTTTGCTGAAAATTTTAAGGGAGACGAAACCTTCTCACTTGGGTTTTCTTTCAATGTTGATCAACCTTGGCAAATGGAGATGAAGGGTGGTTTTTATAGCTTTAGGGGGCTTCCAAGCATGTCTTTTGAGTCTCAAAGCAGCCTTGGACATTTTTTAAGAGGTTTGAAACCTTGGGGGGTCGAAAATAGGCCAGCAAGGCTCAAAAGTGAAATTACAAAACTGTCCCGGAGGCACTTGGCGCGGCAACAAACTGCACAGGCTTGCGAGCTCTCAGTAACTCAGCATGGTTGGCGAGGCGCCAACTGCTCCTGGCTTGACATTTTTTACTTTTTTCCCATTTTGACTTCTCCCATGTTGCACTTAGGCCCCCTGGATGTCCTTCCTTCATATTTTGGTCCTCCTACAACATTTAAACAAGGTTTGATTAGTCTGAAATGTGTATGAAGTTTAACCAAAGTCGGAGAATGCTCGGGTACGAGATTGGGGTGTCTACTCACATATTACAGCAGGTGATATAAAAAACGTTCCATCAATTAATACGGAAAAATGTTACGAGAAGAGGTCATAGGAAACCCACTTTGGCTGATTTATAAGATACCTGTAATGGTTATACTGGTTATACTGTAAATGTTATAGGGATGCAGATTCATTTTCTTAAATATTTTTGTCGGTTTTGCCCTATTTGTTTCTAACTTATATCAAGATGAACGTGGAACGAGGCAGTGGATATACGGCATTGAAGGGGCCCGATAGGTCCGAGGTGATTCCGACCTTTGCGGGTGACTTTTTGGCTGGTGAGGGAATGCCAGTCAGCTCACTAGCGCTGACATGTGGTACATGCGGTGGCCAATAAGAGTCCGTTGTGTGACAGTAATGTTGGGCTTCTTAAGCTTGGATGGGGTTTCGGGGCCTTGGGCTGGGCTTGGGATTCTGCTTTTGTTTCTCTTGTATTGTATTTATGTGTACTTCTTTGTCTTAACTCTTGGGTCTTTTTGCTGTGGCTGTCTTTAGTGTCTTTCGGGTCATGTTAGTTGTTGTGTGTTTCTTGGTCGTGTCTGTAATGGTTCTGTAATAGTGGTTTACTCTGTCTTGGTTGTGTTTGTAATAATCCATCTCTTATTTTTCTTCCAATCTATTAAATCTTCTTCTCCATTTAAAAGACAAAAAGTAGAAGACAAACATGGAAAGCTAGACCTCATAATTTTTTATATATGGAGAGCAAAAGTCGCAGACACCCAAACATTTTGCCCCTATTAATATCTCTACATTTTGGACAAACTATGAAAGCTATGATTGTCCCACATTTCAAAAGAAGATGAAACAAATGCCTCGCATCAAAATTAATTTTGTAATTGAAATAATACTTCAATTACTAATTTGGCACCCACTAAATAAAAAAAATTCTGTCCGCCATTGCATGTGCTGTTGCATGAAAATTCTGTGTGATAGATGGCATATATTGAGAAATGGACAAAAAGGTATAACTTTCCCTCTCTTTCTCTCTGCAGTGCCCTCTTGGCTGACAAGAATTACACAAAGAATATACGAGGAATCAAAGATGTTTCCTTCTGCGATTAATCACGTGCTAATTAATGAATACCTTCCTAACCAAGGGATAATGGTTTGTGGTGGACTCTTACCCACTTTGTTTTACTCACTTATTCAATTTCTTGTTCTGTCTTGTTTTCCTCGCTTCTCATTATTTTCTTGTTTCCATGGTTAGACCCATTTTTTCCTCCAACATTCAGCCTAAAAGTTGCAAGACTATCCATATCTTACACATTACTGATTTGACTTTTTATACTTTGATATTTCTGATTGGATCTTCAGAAGAGCAATTGGAAATGCCGAGACTTACTTTATCTCAAAACATTTGTTATTGATTCCTTTGCTTTGTCACCTAGGGTCAAATTTTGCATCTACTTTTGAGACAAATGGTCTCACATCATTTTGGTAACAAGTTATCGCTTCCTTCGCTTTGTCCCCTAGGGTCAAATTTTGCATCTACTTTTGAGGCAAAATGGTCTCATGTCATTTTGGTAACAGGTTGTATGTATTACAGCCTCACCAGGATGGTCCTGCTTATTTTCCAGTGGTGGCTATTCTTTCACTTGGATCACCAGTGGTTATGGATTTCACTCCCCATTTTAGTTTGAGAGACTGCTCAACTACAATGAGTAACAACATTGAAGATAAAGTTTCTGAGGGAGCTTTGAAGAGAGAAAATGATGGACTGTTGGAAAAATTCCACCCTTTTTCTGTTGTACTGATGCCGCGTAGTTTATTAATTTTCAAAGACGAGGCATACTCAGGTGGGACACTTCAACTACCTTTTCTTGTTCCCTTTTTCTTGGTTTCAACTAAACAATTTTCTGTTTGTTTCCAGACTACTTGCATGGAATTAAAGATTGTGACGTGCAGCAATATAGTGGGGTAAGAATCTAGTGCAGATCCAGAATTTGTATCTGCATGGGGAGGGGGGCAGTGATATAACTTCTTCATAAAGAGATGACGTTAGGATTAAAGTTTCAGAAACTATAGGGAATGGAAGTGTATTTTTTACTAAAAAAATAAAAAATTAATCAAATAAAAATAATTACTGAAGTTCAAATTATCAAAATGGAGGCCCAAACTTAGATATCTCATGAAGGTCTGGTAATCTATACAAATGGAAGGGCCTCACTCTTGAGTAAATTGGTTGAATGCAATTATTATGCCTTATGGCGTTGGCAATGTTTCTTTTTCAGGCTGTGAATGATGCGGAAACTTTGGGATATCATGGTATAGTTCACCCACTGATGCACTTGGTGAAAGCAAATTTAGTGACTAGAGGAGAAGGTTGCAGTGCTATTCATAGAACTTCCACCAGGGTTTCTTTGACTTGTCGAGTAGTATCAAAGGTTCACAAAAATTTGTTTAAATTCTAGTAAGGTTTTACTGAATTCTCATTCCTGAATTTTGGCAATTGATTAAGATTTGACATTGTAAAAAGATTTTAGAAGAAAATGATTTGGATTGAAAGCATAGCATCGACTGGTTCAGTTGTTGCTCTAATGCCAACGACTTTCATGATTATGATTGGGAGAAGCTATTTTTATCCCATAACCAAAACACTTTATATAATGTCTTGTTCTACTTGTACGTAATATTTCCCGAGTTGTACTTTGTAGTAGTGTTTTGGTCGGAAAATTGTCTAAGAATAACATTTACTAGTTTTACCAACTGGGTTAGATACAAGCAGCATCCTAGGTGTTCATTGTGGTTTTGTATTTTATTTGACATTGTAAAGTCTGTGACAATAGTCTCTCTCTTTCTGAATAAGAGTCAAGTATTTCCTTATCTTATATTTTTGGATGTTTTCCTTCCAAAATATTGTTGACTTTGAAGAGTCCATCTTTTAACAAAATCAAAAATTGACATTTATATATTGCATCAGCTTTAAAGGTAAGTTGAGATGTAAAATATATTGCATCAGCTTTAAAGGTGAAGTGGAGATGTACTCCCTTTTTGCTCGAAGAGTTTACGGTTGGAAAGTCTAATAAATAATTAAGCAATATATAAGTATTATTATTGGTTATAACTATAAAAATATTTGAGCATAATTAGGATGCATATAGTAAGTTGGATGGTAAAGTTAAAAAATTGTAAGCATAAATTTTTAAAAATAGGTTTATTAAGTGAAATGTCTCAAAATAATGAACACTTTGTATGGAATACTGTGGAGTAAAACATGTATATAATTAGTAATATCATAGTTGACCCTCTTTAATCTAGCTAAGTCCATACATAAAAAAGAGAATAGATACCTCATGATTTATTTGAGTTGTAGACTTGTAGCATCAATAGAGAGGGCAAGTTCTTAATTTTTTTTCCGCTGCATTTCTATGAGCCCGTTTGTTCGTGTGTTTTGGCCAAAATGTAGGGTTAAAACGCAGCTTATTCTTTAACTTAGCATTTCAATGTTGCGGTAAAAAAAACAGCGTTTTGAAAACGCAGCTGCGTTTTAAAACGCTGGAATTTCTAAATTTTTTTCAAAACGCAGATTTTAAAATGCAGTAGGGAATAAAAAGCTGCGTTTTAACATAATATCTCAAACGCATTTATAAAAAAATAGTCAAATTTTAAATAATCTACATTTTAAAAACACTGCGTTTTGAAAATGTTACACCAAACGAGCTCTATGTCTCAAACTTAAGACCCTTATAAGTCGATCCAGGTAGTTGGTGCAGTTGTAAAAATGTTGGGAGTCATGATTAATTCAAGTTGTAGACTTGTAGCAGCAATCGAGAGGGCAAGTAATTAAGTTTTTCTTCCCGGCTCTATTGCATGCATCAAACTCGAGATCATTACCAACTGATTTACGTGCTTAGTTTAGTTGTAAAAAGGTTGAGGGTGCAACACGAGGACTTCCTCAGGTTAAGGTTACCCATCAGGCATCATAGTACCCATTTCTAGTTACTTGACATAAAGAAGTAATAAATTTAAATTATTTCTTAATTATTGAGAAATACAAATCTTTTAATTTAGAAAATCAAGGGGAGAGAAACATCCCAAAAATTACGAAAATTACAACCCTTAATTGATGGCAATCAAATCCTCAATCAATGAATTTTCAAATTAGCCCTCACCCCTAGCCTATAAATAGAGGTCATTGTGGGAGAGCAAAGGACGGAGAGAATCCCTCCAAGAACCAGTTGAAGCACTTTCGAAATTCTACTTCAAATTTTCCTCTGACCAAGCACTCCGATTGAAGAACAACAAGCGCATAAGAAGCCGCGTCATTCTTCGTCTTTCACTTGGTCTTCTTGAAGCTTCGTTCGAGATCAAGCCTTCCCGACCCTCAACTGAAGTGACACAAAGCCCTTCGAATCTTGCTCGAGCCCTTCGAATCTTGCTCGAGATCAAGCCCGTCGGCCCTCGTTTAAGACTGCACCGTCAAACACTCAATCATTCGGATTCAAGATTAAGTCCACTCGGCTCTCAAGTCCAACCCATTACAAAGATCGAATCAGAGGTTTTATACTTTGTAATCGGTATAAAATTATAGAGTTGTAACCTATTATTTTAATACTAATCAAATTTAAATTTTTTGTGCATTTATTTCTTATCTTTGTCTTTGACTCAAAATTTGTGTTTACATACCCAATAAGAAAAAGCATTTTGGGGGCATGGCAGGAAACATCACATTGACAGGAAAAATTATGTTTTCTTCTTTTTAGATTTGAAATTAAATTAAATTAACTCTTGTACTCAAATTAGTGGACTTAATCTTGAATCCGAATGATTGAGTGTTTAACGGTGCAGTCTTAAACGAGGGCCGACGGGCATGGCAGGAAACATCACATTGACAGGAAAAATTATGTTTTCTTCTTTTTAGATTTGAAATTAAATTAAATTAACTCTTGTACTCAAACTTCAATAACTTTGCTTCTTTTTTCCTTTCTCCACCAACCCCCCCCCCCCCATCCTTCGTATCTCTCGAACATTTAACGGCCTCAAACCTCAATTGCACTTCATTTAGGTCTGGAGGGTTAAATCTGAACTGTGACTGAACCTCTTGTGAGGATGAATCTTCATTTCCGTCCTTGTATTTATTTACGTTCTTTATTTAATATAAAAAAGGGAAGGAAAATCCTGCATATTTTAACAGATGTAGATGGACATCCCTGAATTGGATGCTAATTTAATTTAGGTAATTGCTTAATAAGAGGAAAAACAAGGCACTGAAGAACAATCAGACGAAAAGTTGATGGATAAACGTCATTTTCAATGCGGCACCAAATAAACGCTAATGGAAAAGTTCAAATATATATATATATATATATATATATATATATATATATTGTGACGACCTGAGTCCGAGATCTGATACCCCAACTCAGTGCGTCAAACTAAAAGAAATAACTAAAGTCCACAGAAGTAAACAAGCTACACAAGCTCAAAACCAAAACTATGCAGCGGAAAACCACAACTAAATAAAATCTGAGTTTCAAAAACTCGAATAACAAAATCATAACTAGAAAACCTCCACGGCCAAACACAAGCCGGAGAACAATACTAACTGTAATCCCAACAATAAACATCGACAGCTAAATACAAAAGTCGGAGAAACAACAACACTAAATACCCACGAGCTAACATGCTCAGAAAAATTACAATAATAAACGGCTCGACATCAAGTGTCAGCTCCAAAAGAATACAACAATAAAAAGAGTTACAAAACAATGTTACCCATGTACGTAGTATCGACGTCCCTGATTAATTTCATCGGGTTCAATAGCTAACCAAAGTCATGCGTATTGCTACAACAGTCGGGCTACATCCCACTTGCGGCCAACAGGTGAGGACTGAGGGGTGTGTGTAAATCGGTACGGCAACCCATAGCGATTACGAAACACATTCATAAAGACTATACGTCGTCCCACCATAACTTTACCAAGAATGCCTAGACTAAATGCAATCTACAAGTAGATATTTACTCGTCATTCTCAACAAATCATCGTGTGTTCTATTGAATCTCATACCAAATCAACTCAATGTGCTTATAAATACTGAACACACAATCAATCATAAAAGTAGGTTGATTGTCCTACAATCAATCATCAAAGTAGGATGATTGTCCTATCTCATACTAGAATAATCACATCATGCCCGTAATCGCTGAACATATAAACAAAACAAGACAATAGGCAAAGTAGGTCTATTGTACAACTCAACCATCCAACAATGTCTGTGGTAACTAGACACATACATAACCACAAACGTAAGGTATTCCTACCGTATAAACCATTATCAAACTATGTACACAAGGTGGAACCTATTCATCACAAGGATAAGCTATCCATTCCTAATCCCAAAATAAAGTAACATGTTCATCACATGTACACAAACTCATAACCCCACATAGGTACGTATACTCGTACTTACAACCATTAATTAATACATAACCATTACATTCAACTTAATATCTCTACAGTATCATATAATCACTCAATACACTCTATCTCATGTATATCATAACATATCGCATATCGTTATTATCGTATACTATGTATATTACGACTCATTACAAGTCACATCATCCGTATTGGAACGATAACCAAGGTATGTCACTATTACCTAGAATATAATTAACACGTCATCCGACGATTGAGACTATACATCTCACATCTAATGTCACACACTAAGGGGTATATCTAATCGATAACCCTCACGAAAAGACAAGTATATACAATTAACCCATGTTACTTCTATGTCACCAATCTCTTGGGACTCATCATTTCAAACCTATTCTTAGGTTATAAAAACACACTACATATTACTAAATCCCTCCTAATGACATCTTCATATAGTTCAATGTCTCAATTCATTAACTTATTTATCAATAACCCAATTTGATTCAATTATCACACTTAAAAATCTGTGCGCAACCGTATTGTAAAAATTCACTAAATATTACCATTCTTTCATATTTATAAAATAGACATCTTGAACTATAATTTACTACTTTAAGTTATTCCATTCGAACCTATAACACCATGATCTGCTCACTTCAATTCCAAACCCACATCCAGAAATTTCTGTCAACAATACACATAGTGCAATTATGCGCAACATTAGTATAAAATTTACCAAATATTCTACACAAGTCCAAATATTACGAATCTTATATACCCAGAAACTAGACATCCCAAATTCCGATTTAACATTTTTAATCAGTCCAATTGGACTTATATTCATCCACATGCAACCACATAAAGTTGGAACTACAACCCAGAATTTCCAGCAACAGTTCACACTGCGCAGCGATAATACGAGACCTATTTGAGATACTTCTTGATATCAAAACTCGATGAAAATTTACAGGATGCTACACAACATATGAATGTAAAACATAACTAAAAATTAGACAAATCCTATGGACGGATTTTTGACAGGACCTTCCGGACAGTAGCCTAAAACAGGAACAAAACTTACTTCAAAAACTTTGTATTTGGTTTCAGAAAATCATCAATTATTTCCCGAATCATGTTTCCAACTTAATACAGCAACTTAGTATAACATAACATCATGTGGAGTAACCAATCCCATATTTTCCAAGAAATTAACACAAAGATGAACAACTAACACATCCTACATGCTTTACTCTTCCAATTCAACTCATAAACCCTCAAAATATTATAGTTACTTACCTCTACATGGAAAGTGTTCTCCTAGTCAAGAGCTATACAATGGCGAACACGGATCGTGATTTGGACTTCAAATGAGCAAACTATGGCACTTTGTCACTTTAGAACTCTCTCATCTCTCTCTCTCTCTCTCTAAGCTCTAAGGTTGAAGATGAACAAATGAAGGTGTTTTAGGGCCTCTAATGGAGTCAAGGTGACTTAATAAGTCTGGTCAAAGAGTCAATGGACGTGCATAAGTGTCAGCCAAAGAAAATTGAGTCAAATGGTCAACTCACTTAAAACCTAGTCAAAGCTGTCATAATTCTGATTCTCAGTCAACTTTAAAGACATGCCTGTGATGATTTACAAGTCCAAAAATTACAAATAAGGTATAGTTGGAAAGCCCTTGAAGTCTAGTTTACACAGAATCAAACGGGTTGTAAATCCGAATTTTCTACACAAAGTTATGGCCAAATCACTAAAAGCTGTTCGGATAGGAAGAATTTCAGGTTTAAGCATATACATGCTTTTGTGTGTAACTTTTTCAATCTCAAAGTGGTTTAAAACACGACTATTAAGCTAAGTAAACTTATTCAAAGTAACCATAAACAAAATAAGATGAAAATGGTAACGGGTCTCACATATATAACCCCCAACCAGCTGCTACTATTATTCATTAATATGTTTCACTTCTTTTTTCTGTTTGGGTGCAATTCATGGAAAACTATCTGTTTCATGATCGGTTTATTTCATTTAAATTATAAGATTGCACGCAACATTTTAAAAAAAAATAAGAAAAAGGCACATTAATACTACTAAAACTCAAAAGAATATATATATATATATATTTTTTTTCTTAAACTTGATTTTGCTTAGGCAGCGTTGTAAGAAGGGGGCTTGGGTAGGCCCTTGACTATGCCACAAAGCTGGGTGTTGTCATGGATGTTGTATTCATCCCTGAGGGAGCGTTCCGGGGACAAAACGCTAAAGTAGAGCTGCTGTCCCAGGTAGAACCTCTCCCACATCTCCGACCTCAAGCTCCACATTCCAGCATTGTCCAAAGTTGTCATAACTGCGGACCATGATCCTGGGTACACCTGGATATTGTGCCTGCTCACCGCATCAACCAGGTTGTAGTTCTTCCTCTTCTCAGGGCTCCACTTCCCTGGCTCGACTGCTACCGCAAAGAATGAATACCCGTCCAAGTTATATGTTTGGATTGTCTTCTCGTGGTTCTCAAACACAATCTCCACAAAGTTGCGGAAGGTAGCGTTCACCACGTTTGGTGCCAACACCACCTTCTTGCTACTCTCTGGCTCAGGCTCGTCCTTGATGATGTCGTACTTGAATTCCTTGTCCGCTACCCCAAAGTACTCTGAGAGCTTCAACGGGGTTGGGGTGTCTACGTGGGAGACTCCATTGATGCCAAAGCGAAGCTTGCCACCGATGTTGTTCCTGGTGTTGACGAGCTTGATGGTGCGGGTGATGTTGATCTTTCCGTAGTGGTAGGATCCCTGTGGGTTGGGGCGGGCCGCACTTGCGGTAAGGTTCCACCGGAAGGACCTGAACTGGTTCATGGACCAGGCAATGCCCTGGGAGTTCTCGGGTGGGGGTGGTGGGAGCTGTGGGGAGGCCGCGCCGGCTTTGCCGTTGGTGTACCGGATTATGGCAACAGCGGATAGTGGCTGCTTGGTGAACCTGCTGGAGGCCACGAGGTAGTAGTCCTTGGGTTCTTGGTTAGCGGTGACGAGCACGGAGAGGCACTGTCCGACGTGGAGGTCGAGGGAGTCGTAGTCATTCTGGACGGTGTGGGAGCCTTCCATCTCCACAAGCTTCAAGGTGTGGCCTTGGAGCCTAATATTGAGGGAGGTCCTCATTCCAACGTTGCACAACCTGTACCTGTAGGTCTTTCCGGCCTCCATGGTGAAGAGCGGCTCGGCGCCGGCTTGGCCAACCTTGCCGGACTTGCCGTTGATCTGGATGCCGTCAGGCCTGCCGATGGAGTGGCCACCATCAAGGAGCTTCTTGAGGGCCCTGTGACCCTTGTTGTACCAATCACCCATGAGGACACTGTACTCATCAGCTGGGTTGTCGAAGGGAACTGGGATGAGGGGACGGCTGTGGACCTGGAGGACACCCATGCCACCGGCTGCCCTGTGCAAGGCAGTGGTTGGGAAGTAGTAGTAGGTGCCGATCTGATCCTTCACCTGGAAGCGGTAGGTGAAGTTGGTACCGGGCTGAATGGTGCACATGGTGCCGGGGGTACCGTCCATCCAGGAGTTCTTCCTGTGCTGGACGCCGTTCCAGCTGAGGAGGAAAGGCTCGTCAAGGTTGTTGAACACATTGACGACGATGTTATTGTTGGAGGTGCAGTTAATCTTTGGGCCAGGGAACTGGCCGTTGATGAGGATCACCTGCTGTGGGACGCCCAATGGAGAAAGAGTTCCATAGGTGACGTTCCACTCAAAGAAGTGGTATGGGTCCTCTGCCTTCACTGCCACCAAGAGACACAGCAATAGTGCCACCAACCTCGTCATGCTTGATCCTGCCGCCGCCATGCTTCCTGCCTCCTTTCGCGTGCCGCCTGCACTCTCTCCCCCAGTCAAACAAACAAACTACGTACTATCAAATTAAAACAAGGCTCTCTTTATTCTTTTTTTTTTTTTTCTTTTCGGGTGGACTGGGGGAAGGGGATGACAATGTGATTTATTTCTTTTGGTTTTTGGAAAGAAGAAGATTCAAGGGAGAGAAAAATCTTCTTTTTTCCAAAGGGAAGTTGGAGCCTGGATTGTTCTGCAAATCCCATCATCTCCTTATATAGTCACCGCTAGCTGCCTTAACTGCCACCACGCATCCAAGCGAATCACTATAGTTTGGTTCCACAAACAACATTTCTCTCCATCCGTGGCTCTCCCCTCATTTCTACTCCGACCTTTGCTCCCTTCCTTTTCTTTTTTTTCAAAATCCCATTTTCTCCGTCTCCGATAGTTTCTAACCTTCAGCTTAGGGCCGGGCGCTCTAATTTTAAGGAAGATTCTTTCGTTTTCCTTCCATTTAGGTTGCTTAATTTGAATTGGTCTTTTCTTTATTCCTAATTTTGGATAATTTTTAAATGTTGTCAAGATCTTGTACAGAACCATTATAGAAATGGATTTGTTGTCTTTGTGTGAGTGAGAGAGAGAGAGAGAGAGAGAGAGAGAGAAATTGTGTTTAATCTATAACATTACTTATTTTGTTTCTTAAGGCAAATGATTTTATGAGCTCGTCCTAATTCTACAAGCTTTAATGTTAGTACTATCAGATTAAATTTATTATTTTCAGTGATATAGTTGTGACTTCACAAAGTGTGAGATTTCAAATTCGATCCCTTCTTACGCCCCCTAAAACACACACAAAAAAAATCACAAACTCGAGCTCGTAATATCAAACCTCGTTTCTTAACGAAGATAATATCACATTCAATAAGTTAACTTTAAACTGCCCAAATATTAAAGATTTCTAAAGTATTTAGTTTTTATAAATAAATTTTTTTGTTGCAATATTAAACATAGAAATGGTTATTAGTAAAATACATGAGCAAAGTAGATAATAATTTTGGCAAAATTTTATATCTACCCAAAATTTCGTTTCAAAGAGGTAGGAGTTGAGTTCTATAAAGAAAAGATAAGTAAATGTATACTTTATAGCACTTTTTATATTACTACTGAGGTGCACGTTCATTGCATGTGTTGTTAATGATATTTTTAAAATGTTTTGCTATTTTTCTTTATTTTTTGTTTATTTTTAATTGTTGTGTTCTTTTTGTATTTTCATCTTTACAAAGTTTTAGACGTATAAATTGTGTTGTTGTGTGTTTGACTTTTTTCGTACTTTATTTTTCCTTCATTTAGAATGTATATTTTTTGTCATTGTATAGCAACTTATCATATACATTTGTCTCTTTTGTTGGTTATTTTTATATCTCTTTTTGTAATTATTTTCTTAAAAAAAATGTACATTGGCTCACTTATTTTTTTGTTTCCCATAAAAATATCTATATTATATAAATATTTGATTTATAGTTATTAATAGTTATAATTTTCTTATGATCTTATCTTAATCTTAAATTTAAAACGATCATCTTTTATTAACATGATACATGTGTTGCCACTTGAATGATTAGAAAAAGAGAACAATTTCGTGAGGCCTAATAGTTGGCCGCCACTCTTTTGAAGTAAAGGAAAATGTGACTTTGGCTCATATTATTCTTGTCAATAATAATTAAACTAATATTAAAAATAATAAACTTATTATTATAATATGTTTGTTATGCTGAAACTGATATATATATATATATATATATATGTGTTTATTATCGGAAATTTAATTATTATCAAGAGAATATTTTGTGTGAACTAATATTCTTGTAACTAATGACTTCTTTATTCTAATAATTATTTCTGAAAATTAGATATTCAACATAGTTTAATTACGTAAATCTCCTCATCAACCCCCTGCTCATATTAATTCTTCTCATCCTTAATCTTGATGGTTACAAAAATGTTTGCCTTTTTATTTATTTCTTTATTTGGAATGTTTTTCCTTCCACATTTGTAATGTGTGTCATCGTCGTCACTTGAAATATGGACTTCGCAAACTTTTTTGTTGTCTTTTTTTCCCTCTCCCTAATCTTAATGTCTTTGTTAGTTAACTGGTATAAAATGGAAATAAATACTTTAAATATTCATTCTAATCATGGGGCGTAACCTAAATACAAAGAGATTTATTTAATTTATAGCTTTCATACATTCTTAATTTTATGTTTTGCTAAACTAATTTAACTGCAATGAAATTTAAACTAACAAAATATATCTTGTTATAGAATTTGTCTTCTTCTTGTCTAATTAGTATATTCTCAGTCAAGATTTCTCGGCTTTTAGTAGCTGCTTTATTGGCTACTATTTTTCCAATATTGTATTGCAATCTTGTTTGACCCATTGAGAAAAGTAAGAGACATTGCAAAGGGTCATAACATCTGTAATAATGTTTTATTCGACGTCTCTGGCTCGAATGTGCATGGGCTACAATCTCCCGCTTAGATGGCATACTACCATATTGTTTCCTTCAATCCATATAGCACACAGTTGTTGGCGAGTTATATACACATTAATCTAATTTCACATCTTTTGCAATATGGGATTGAATATCATCCACTGAGGGACAATCCTTCACTTAACATTCAACATTAATCCAACCAAACCATTTTTTCCATTTCCTAGTACTCCGAGTCACAAATTCCAGAAACGACATAAATGAAGTCTCAAACAACAATGGGAATACGCATTTTTAACCACAAGTTGGTTTATGGATTCTATGACATTGTACAAGCTAGCTCTAAATCTTTTAACGCACGAGAAAAATATCTTAAACAATCATATAAAACTGGCATTAGAAAAGAACGTAGTATCAATTTTTTTCCAAGTTTTTCCTTGAGAAATGAAATAACTCAACAGTACTAATTATTTGTCAAGTTAGAAGACGTCAAATTCCATTACTAATTAAGAATAGTTGAAAATCTAACAATAATTACCCATTTAACTACTCTTATTGTTTATGTGAACATAAGGGCTATTTTTTAACTTATGAGAATAGAAAGGGTCAAAGGGTAATCAACATAACAACAAGGAGGAAAATTGTAACTTTATTTTCTTTTTCCTCTGGTCGTACGCCTCCAGCTCCGTTCCACCTCCAATTTTTATTTTTATTTTCCTTTCGAGCGTTCTCTTTACTCTCTCCTCCTTTTCTTTATATATTTTTCCAACCCATACACATGCTTACACAAACATATCCAATTCTACTCCGATTAAGTATTTCATACAATGGTAACCCATGATAAATTTACTTATTTAACCTTAATTTATTTTTCTAATATTTTAATGTCATCATGTTTCACTCATTGGGAAAAGTATGGGATATTGCAAATGGTCATAACATCTGTAATAATGCTTTATTAGGTGTCTCTAGCCCAAATGTTTATGGACTACCATATCCCGCTGAGATGGTATACTGTCATTGTTTCCTTCAACACATATAGCAGACACTTGATCATCTGTTGGAGAGTTATATACACGTTGATCTTATTTCACATCTTTTGTAATATAGGATTGAATATCATCCACTGAGGGATAATTCTTCAATCAACATTCATCCAATCAAACCATATATTTTTTCCACTTCCAAACACTCTAGTCACAAATTCCAGAAACGACATAAGCGAAGTCTCAAGCAACAATGTGAATACACATTTTTAATTGCAAGTTAGTTTATCGAGTCGTTGACACTGTACAAGCTAACTCCAAATCTTTTAACGCACGAGAAAACATCTTAAACAATCATATAAAACTGGCATTAGAAAAGAAGGTAGCATCAACCTTTTTGACGAGTCTTTCCTTGAGAAATGAAATAACTTAACAATACTAATTATTTGCCAAGTTAGAAGTTCATAACTAAAGGATAGTTGAAAACCTAACAATAGTCACCTAGTTAATGCTCTTGTTGCTTATGTGAACATAAGGGTTGTTTTTTAACTAATTATGAGAACATATACGGTCAAAGAGCAATCAACGGAACAACAAAGGGGGCAAACTGTAACTTTGTTTTCTTCTTCCTTTGGTTGCACGCCTCCGGCTCTGTTCCACCTCTAATTTTTTTATTTTATTTTCATTTGCATCGTTCTCTTTCCTCTCTCTCCCCTCCTCTCTCTCTCTCTCTCTATATATATATATATATATATATATATATATATTTTATTTTTTTCTAACCCATATACATGCTTACACAAACATATCTAATTTTACTCCAATTAAGTATTTTATACAATAGTAACCTATGACAAATGTTGAACGGTTTATTAAATGTAGAGCTATTTTGGTCTATATTCATGAAATTGCTTAACTCACGATAAATTTTCTTGTTTGCCCTAATTCATGTTGAGTGATTTATTAGATATAAAGATATTTTGGTATATATCAACTCACGGCAAATTTAGATGTTTGAACTTAATTCATGTTGAGTTGTTTTTCAAATGTAGGGCTTTATTAAATCAAAATTTAACTAATTGTTCTTGTGCAATTTTGAAAGTTGTTATTAATACTACTTTTAATAGCGTTTGATTAACATGTGCCTAAAAAGCATATTATAAAAACCTAGATATAGTAAATTTTGTCACAGTGATCCTCCTCCATTAATAGGAGGGGGGAGAGAGAGAGAGATATTGGGGTTAAGGTTAGTGAGGGGTGTTCTAGTCTTTTCAAGGATCAGTCATTGGCATGTACCCGGTTTTTAGTGTGTGTGTGTGTGTGTGTGAGAGAGAGAGAGAGAGAGATTAGGGTTTAAGGTTAGTGAGGGGTGTTTTAGTCTTTTCTAGGATCAGTCATTGGCACGCGCCCGGTTTTTTGGGTCTGCCAAAAAGTTTAATAAGACAGTTGATTGAAAGAATATGATTTAGGAAGACATGATGTTACAAGGGAATTTAGTGTAATTTGCCCTAAAATTAACTGTCCCCATTATTTTTGGAGATAAGTAAACGGCACAAAAATGCGGCTCTTTTGTGGATGATGCAGATCCTGTCTGGCCCTTGATGAAAATTGTGATCCCCTCTATGCATACTTTGGATCGAACCATAATATGCTGGATTGCAATTTGACAACAAACTTTAAGAACTCTAATCACAATACACTGGATACACTCAAAAAACAAACAAGACCGCGGTATTTTTTATAGCATAAAACGAAAAAGATGGGAAAAAGAAAGCCCTAAAATTACACTTCATATTTTTCCAGTTCTTTACAGACAAGTTAAATACAACAATAAATTATGTCGTAACACACAAGTGGACTATTTACCAGAATGATTTTGGGGGAAATGGAAATGCACTGATACTTCAACTTCCATGATTTAAAGAGAAAAAGAAAGAAAGAAAGAAAAGGAAGATGTCACTGTTCTTTCCTTCGGCATTATTTTCTTGTTATTCCTGGTGTGGAATCAAGATTCAAGCTTGGCTGTGTGCCTCAAAATGTTCTTTGCCAGTTGAGATGCCAGATTATTCAAACATCAGTGAAAGATAAAGGAGAAGAAAACTAATAAAAATATCACAATTGCATCACCCCTTCACACAGCTGGACTGACCTCTAATTAAACTGTCATATATATGGTTCGGAAACCCTTTGATTTCTTGCAACTCATTGATTTACTTCTTCACAAAATACCAGAAATCATCGGTGTTCATCTTTGTGGGGGGTCTACGTTCCGCAGATTTGCACCTGTAATTCCTTCTATTCGGTCCTTTGTTATCTCCACGAAGTGACCAACCATCTCATAGAATTGCTTCAGCCCTGACAGTGGGAGGATGATGGAGGAGCGATCTGAACCTGCCACCTGCAGTTGGATTCCATCTTGTTATATCTGAGATATACTATGACCTTACAAGAAGAAATCTCATATATGGTAACTATTCAAGATTTCTTATATTTAGCCTCACTATCAGGATAAACTGTACACCTCAGATATTCTCAAGAAATGACCCCTGTTGTTGCTCCCGAGATCAAAAAAGAACCTCTTTTGATCAGCCCTGATCACTTTGGAGACCCCCAAGCTACCAATTTCATCAGCAGCTGGTGGAGGCGGCAAATCGTACGATGCCGACCTGTCTACAACATTCAAATCAGACGATACCGGAGGAGCAGATTGAGAACTATGCCCTGATATAAATCCAGCCCCTACATCATCTGAAAGCCCAACTAGATGTTCTGAGGAGACTTCAGAATTTTGCTGCCAGCAAAACATAAAGAACAAATAATTCGAGGAGCTAGTGACCAAGGTTGCTTGATAGGAAAAAGAAAAACAAAAGAATGGCAAGCGCAGAGTAACATGATAAATTTAATAGGAAAAAAAAAAAAAACCTGATTGGGCAGGACAAAAAGTCTTGATGCCTCATTTATCTCTTCCAAGATGTTCCTAAATGCAGTCCAACCTTCGTCTCGGGCATTTCCTGCAGGAACAATAATAGTACTGCGGTTTCTGCTAACAGAAGCTTCAGATACCTGCACAAGATGGCAAACCCAGAAATTTCTTGTAAGGGGGTCACATTTTTGTATAATCGTCCTCACAACACTAGCAATATGATAAATATATGAACTTAATAAAGTTATTTTTTGTTATACCATTTAAAACTTGTATGAATATGTTCAAACAAAAGAAGTACTCATTTAGAAACAAATTAGACTTATACTTTACATTTAATTAGGACTCTTTCTACAATAATAACTGTAATGGGCGTCAAAATTCCTACGAAGTAGAAATATTTTGAGCAGAAAGGGGGTCAAAATCTCCAAAAAGTAAAAAAAATTCTTCATTATTTTAAAAAAATTGACAAATTTGTAGTACTAAAATATACATTTTTCAAGATGAAAGGGGGTCAACTAACCCCTTTCCTTTCTATGCAAAATTATATATCCCTACGTTAGGAATTCCCTTCTGTGCAAAATTTTACGAGTTGAACACAGACAGGCACACTTGGGCACGTGACTAGACCCAAAGGTCATCAAGGCTCAGCTATAGCGCCTCACCGGTGACAGGCCAAGTTACTTTCATTAGTTAAATCAAAGACAAGAAAGCAACTAGAAAGCCTTGTGAGCTTGCTCAATCATCAATGTCGTGGGTGGTAACTTTTCCAAGTTACTTTATAGTTTAACTTTCTTTCTTTCTTTCTCTAGAAACTAATCAAAGACAAACAAGTAACCAGAAAGCTTTGAGAGCCTGTTCTATGACGTGAGTGGTTACTAGGGAGGATGGATTGTGTACCATATCCAAATGTCAAAAACCAATTGTGACTGCCCCAATCATGATATTTTCAAGGGCAAACTACATCATTGGTCCCGGTACTTTTAGCCCCTTTTGGGATTCATCGCTATACAAAAATTCGAAAAAATTAAATCCTTGTATATCTAAATCAAGCACAATTGGTCCTTCCGTCTAATTCCATCCAATTATAGCCGTTAAGACCCTCGCATGATATTTTGCATGGGCAAAATGGTCATTTGACGTGTTTCTCTTTCCTCCACCTTTCCCCCTCTGTTTCTCATTCCAACATCTTCTCCAGTAACAGTCTAATTGCTCTTTTGAATCGACAAAGGGAATCATCCCAATAATTTGAATCAATAAAGGTGATCATCTCAATCAACAAATTCATACCAAACTCTTTATTTCTCCTTGGTAAATTACAGACCGGGCGGTGAATAGGAATGCTCTGAGATACCATATGTCGTTGGCGATGATAGCAAGTAGAAAACATGGATGGATTACCATGAAGCGTCGGTTAGTTGGTTCAGTAGATGCATCCTAATAACAATAATTTTATATCCCTACATAAAGAATATGTGTATATATATATATATATATATATATATATATATATATTCCTCTGAGCGAGTCAGTGTCTGTTTCTACGCGGTGACGAGGCGAAGGAGTGGAGTCAGCAGGGGACAGCTGAAATGGGGGTTGTTGGTGGTTAGGATGTTGTGGTGGCCCCATTTCAAGAAAGGTTGTGGATTGGTTGCTACGATTTCATCAGCGCAATCGACATTTAAGAGAGAGAAAAACGCGCAACTGACATTTGACATTTTAGAGAGAGAGAAACTATTCCTGCAATTACTTTGAAATTTCTCCAAATATAGTGCTAGAGATGGAGACCCTTTTGCAAGAGAGAGAGAGAGAGATGACTGTAGATATGTGCTGGTTTGTGGGATGACATTTTTTATTTGAGTTCCAAAATTTTATACAGGCTGTTTGCAGGCAGAGGAAGGAGAGAGACAAGTGAAAGGGAGGGGGAATATGTGAGAGGAGAACAGGAGAGAAAGACAGTAGCAGTGGGATTGCTTTGTTGAATATGTTCTGTAATTCTTTTTTGGTGTTGGTGTTGGTGTTGGTGGGGGCTTTAATGGGTTTTGAGGGTGGAACTGTGAAAGAAGATGAAAGAGAAATAGAGTGCCATGAGGCCCATGACCATTTTACCCCAGAAAAATATCACAGGAGGAGCACGTGGTAGGATTTAACAGTTGAAATTGGACAGAAGGACCAATTGCGCTTGATCTGATCTGTACAAGGAGTTTATTTTTTCAAATTTTTGTACGGGGACAAATCCCAAAAGGGGCTAAAAGTACAAGGATCAATGGTTTAGTTTGCCCTATTTTCAGTATAATAACATTGATTCACAATATGTAGAAGAATTTGAGAGGCCAAGGACTAATTAAGGAGAAGACAATGCTGCTTCTAACACCTATCTCGAGATTATAACCTGGTAGTCTGAAGCTTAACCCAAGTTTTTTGGATATTTTACTTTGACAAAATCTAATCCTTTCTGCATATTTTGTTGAATATGCTGACTTATGTTAGGGCCGAGTATTTAAAAGACACATAATGAATATATAGTAGACAGACATGAAAAGGGACACAAGTTTAAAAATGACAATGCAACCTGATACCAAACCAGAACTGGAGTTCTGAGTTTCGCAAGGTAGCTTGATAAGGAATACTCGAGGAAGACCAAGAGAATTGGCTTTTTGTTTAGAGACAACCTGAGCCGTAACTAGGGATACTATAGTTGGTTATGGATATTTTAATCTATTACCTTTACAAAGGAATTTTGGTCTTAGGACTATCTCATGTGGCAGTAGTAGAATTAGGTTCTATGCTAATACTCTAACGTAGCAGTAGTTGAATTAGATTTCCCTATTCCACCCTTCATTATAGCCAACTCTAAATTCTACTCTACTTTCTTACTAACAGTACTAATTCTTTTCCAGCGATAGCATTCACGCTTGTCCTTGGCCTCCTGTGTTGCATGCATACTTGCACCAGAAAGGAACAAAATGCACATTCTCTTTTGGGAATTGAGCAAATATGTTTAGTGATCAACCATGAAAGTGCTCTATCAAGATGCACTAAGAAACACGTACAGATGCACATTTTTAATCCTGCTCCAAAAAGAAAAAGAAAAAAGAGGGCTTCGTAAAATAAGAAATCAGCATATATATGCATGAACCAAACAGAGCCACCAAAACAATATTTTGTTAGCAACACCTTACACTACAAAAGAAGGACCAAAAAATTTACTCGCTGATAGTGCAATGGATGGGATTTTGTATCTTTAACAAAACGTCTCATAAGTCATAACTGATCATCAGAGTTGAAGGGCAAACAGAACTGACTATACAGACAGCAAGAGATTAGCCATGGCGGATTCAATGGAGGAAGCATCCTGGAAATTGAATAAAAGAATATCCGGCACTAGTCTTCCCAGAAAAGCTCGCAGCAATTCGAGAAGTCATTAATTTTTCTCATTTCCTACAAGACTAATCTTTATTTTATATTTTTTTGACAAGTAAGATATTATATACTAAAAGGCGTCAAAACAAGTGACGCATCCTTAGTACACTACGAGTACACACAATCCGAACTAGGCAAGATTAAAGCTATTAACAAAATCAAAAAAAGAATTACTGGGAGAAACGGGATAAGCAAGTGTCTCGGTTCGAAGAAAACTGTTCCAGCTGCTCCATAGACCCTTCTACATTATCAAAAGCACTTCTATTCCTCTTCCTCCAAATTATCCAACATACTCCCAAAGGAGTTGTCTCCCACATGTGATTCTCCTCCTCCATTTGTACAAAAGACCAGCTCAAAAAAAGCTTGATCCAGGCATGACCCATGAAAGCCTGAACAAGCTGAAAATCACATTCCACAAAGCCATCGCCACTGGGTAATGAAGCAATAAGTGATTTGCACACTCTCCACTACCTTTGCACATGAAGTACCAACTGATATAAATTTTATGACGGAGGCGTAAATTATCTCCAGTAAGAATGGTTTCATGGCAAGCCTCCCATGCAAAAAAAAAGCCACGCGACTGGGAGCTTTGAATCTCCACACTGATTGCCACGGAAAAGGGACACTACCCTTGCTCGAGAGAATATAACGATACGACTTAACGGAGTAGATATTGCACCTTAAACCTTCCCACCTCACCTTATAAGACTAATCATTCTTCTAGGTCTCCAAAAGTTATCCACTCTTATGCATGTCCGGATTTTCTTTTTCATAGAGCTTTATATAATTAGCTCTTTCTGTTTTCTTTGCTCTTTTTAATAGAAGAGAGAATTGTATGAACGATAAGCTATAGAATAGTGGGGAAGGGAGGATACCTTACATCAAAAGTGGGCTACTATAAAGAAAATAAACTACAAGTACAAAAAAAAATCAGGAAAAGGCAGCAAGCCAATCCCTACAGAGGTCTGCAAAAGCAATCCCTCTAAAAAACCCAAAAGAGCAGAAAAGAGGTTAAAAGGACAACACCCTCCCACAGGAAGCTGGAAGATCTTGTAAAAAATTTATGGGTGTGTTTGGCATCATGATTTAGAGACTCGATTTTGAATTGTGTTTTCTTTTGTAATGATTAAATAAAAAGAGAGAGATAGAGAGAAAGTTGATGGGACCAAAGGGAAAGAAGTCCAAAATCACAAAACCAAGTCGGTAAGGGTCCGTTCTCCATCGCGATTTAGTGACTTTAGTTTTGTGATTTTGGACTTCCTCTCTCTTTGGTCCCATCAGCTTTCTCTATATCTCTCACTTACTTTATCTTCAAAAAAAAAAATCACAAAACTAAAGTCACCATAATCACGAAGCCAAACACACCCTAAATCGCCAAGGAGAACAGACTTTTCAGTCAAACTGCACCAAAGAATGGCAAAGAGCCCACACTTCCAAATGATCTTGGAGCCAAACCACACCATTTTCTAGTAAGTCTGAAGGAACCATAGAAACGGGACAAACCCAATTCCGGTTCTGATTACAAATTGATAACAAAGAGACCCGTAAACCAAAGCCACCTTACAGAAGAAGAAAAGATAGAGAGAGTGATTTGCTAGCCAAAATGCACATAACACACATCCAGACTTAGCCTATATATGTCGACTTCATTGTCTACAATCATTAGTGTTGAGCTTCTTAAGAAACAATGACCAAACAAAAAAATCGTTTTTAAAGGGAATTTTAGCACGCCGAATGGGTCTAACCAAAAGGGGTTATTAAGGGGAAAAGGCTGATGATTCTGGGAGCGAAAGAGAAACCCATAAATGCAATGATGGATCTATTCCAGACATCTATCAGTAGAGGTGCGTGTAGGACAAGGGCCAAGCCAAGGAATCAAATATAGAATCCCCTCATACTCTCTTATCATTAGGATTGCAAAAGGAATGGAATTCCAAGCACACATACACTACAAAACCTCATCTTCGAAGACAACTCCAAAAATGTGAGCCCTATGTAAGAAGGATGACTGCAAGAGGCGAGGGAACAAAGAATTGAGAGGTCCACCCTCAAACCAAGAGTCCTCAAAGAAAACAACCATTAGTGACTCTATACCAAATGTGAGGAATGAAAATTGGAGCGTTAAGAAATAACCTTCCAGGGGTTTGCATGGGTTACATGTATCTTCATCCTAGCATCCCAACCATTCTAACTAAGCGAAGGCGAAAGCATTAAGAAAGATAAAGAATTAAGAAAGACAAGAAGAAAGAAGACAAGGACAAGGAGAAACACACATAGATTAAAGGCTCAACTCAAATGAACTAAAACTAATACTATTAGGACTAGGAAAACAACTAATTAAGAAATAATAAAAGTTTCCTAATTAATAAAGCAACTTAATAAATAATAATACCAATCCTAATCTACCAAGGACACTTTTCAATTGACCAAAAGGCATTATTTGACTGGGCATGAATCTTGGGCTTTAGCTTGGGCTTCCAAAGTCACATGAAGCTAGTTTGTCCTAATTCAACTCTTCTTTGCTGAAAAGAACTCGACTCCAGCAAGTTAGGAGCGGGACCAAGAAAACCTTTCTCATTAGAAACACGTTGAATAACCAAAGAATTATTCTTCAACTTCAGCGATGGCATGTATGTGGCATAAGTGAGAGAGTATTTGGTCTTGCAGAAAAAGACTATGTAGTGGCACAACCAAAATGTTGTACATCACGATCCAATATCCACGTACGTCCCAAGAATATATGAAAAGGCTTGAGGAGCAAAACATCACACATAACACAGAAAGTCGCTAAGCATTGCTTGTTTTGTAATTAATCCATGCAACATCACAAGGCTCACGGTGTTGTTGAACTTCCAACCCCATTTTCTTCACAACATCCTCGGAAATAAAATCAACACAACTACCAATATGAATGACTAAGGAGCACGACTAACTTTACAAGTTCCTCTTGTTTGGAAGATTCTTTCCCTTTGTTGAGGTGTATCATTCTTTCGCTTAGTTGAGGTGTATCATTCTTTCGCTTATTGTTAACAAGAACTGGACGAATAACTCCCACATAGTCATCTTGTAAGTCATCAGCATAATAAGGAACACCATAAAAGGGTCATTAGGATCATATACATATTCCGCACATTCATCCTTTTGAATTTCTTGAGGTTCGTTAGGTGTTTCCTTCTCAGCAAGGGCTAATAATTTTGTTGAAGTAACCTTTACAAGTTCCTCTTGTTTGGAAGATTCTTTCCCTTTGTTGAGGTGTATCATTCTTTTGCTTAGTTGAGGTGTATCATTCTTTCGCTTATTGTTAAAAAGAAATGGACGAATAACTCCCACGTAGTCATCTTGTAAGTCATCAGCGTAATACGGAACACCATAAAAAGGTCATTAGGATCACATACATATTCCGCACATTCATCCTTTTGAATTTCTTGAGGTTCGTTAGGTGTTTCCTTCTCAGCAAGGGCTAATAATTTTGTTGAAGTAACCTTCATCGAAGGGGAAGGACAATTGAAGGAAGTATGTCCAAAACCATGACAATTGAAACATCTAGGTGTACAGGAACTTCCTTGAAAAGATGTTAAATGGAATTGCATGTTGAAATTGGAAGAATTTGCTTGAGACTTATCAAAAGATTTACCTCGGTTTGCACCCACAAAAGTTTGCTTACTCCAAGATAGAGTTGTAGGCTCTGTTGATGTCTTTACCTAGGCTGGATTTTCCTTTTTAATATCCTCTTCTAGTTGATAGGCTACTTGAACAGCTTCGGACAAGGTAAGAAACTAACTTGTTGCTAGCTTAGAAGAGATCTTGGAGTCAAGACCACGCCATTACACAGAAATCATTACATTCTCAACCCATGGAAAATCGGCTCTAGTAGCAAGGGTGTAGGAACAGGGCTGTGTATTCTTCAACAGACTTAGAACTTTGCACTAAGTGTGTGAACTAGACATAGGATCGTCAGGTGGTACAAAGTGATCTTGCATAGCTCCTTTCATGTCTTCGGATCTGTCATTAGCACCATAATGAGTCTGTGTATCAAGACCACCAAATACAAGCACCACACTCTAATTTAGCTTCAAAGAACAATTTTCTATCATCAGTCAAGTTATACCAATGGAAGAACATCTCCAAACTATGCATCCAATCATGATTAAACCTCTGGATTATGATCATCATGAAAATCAACCACTTCTAATTTAGCACCTCTATCCACCTCAATCAATTGAGGGTCAACTAGAGCTGGTGGCAAGGTTTGGGCTTGTGAAGTACAAATTTCTACCAAGGGGGACAATTGACACCCGAAGAAGAGTCAACATCCAAGATAGGATCTTTTCCTTTCATGGCTGCAACCATTCTATTCATTGCTGCAGTATTCTCAGCTAGTACTTTATCCATAGTTGCTGTATTTTCATCTAACAAAGCCCCCAACAAGCTCAATTCATCAAACATTAATGTTCATAGCTTCTACTTTTCTACGAAACTTTCCAACTTTTCATCAACTTCAGCAGCACTCACCGTGGTTAAAGACAGAAAACTCTAAATAAAGGAAGAAGGGACATAAGTCAAGAAAAAAGAAAAATAAAGTTTTTTTTTTCTTTTGGTTGTTGCTGGGATCAGTTTGACAACGGTTCAGGGTTCCGATATCAGTTCTGGTTTGGTTGGTAGACCGGTTCAAAGAGAGGGCCAGTTCACTAAAAGGACTAGATCAGATTTGCGTTATAAAATCCGGGGTCAGATTAAAAGGTTTCGAAAATTAAGAAAAGAGTTTGAGAACAGAATTATGAAAAGTAGAGAAGAAATGGACAAAAGTATCGAAGTTGTTCAACAAATATGACGATCCAGGCTTCGCTCTTGATACCATTTGAAGGGGGAAGTAGTAAGAAAAGATAAAGGATTAAGAAAGACAAAAAGAAAGTATTGGGTGCTATTGGGTCTTCTCAACCAGAAAAGCTAGCTCTAAGGGTGAGGTTTCCCTTCCCCAGCCAATGTGGGATACTCCCCCTCACACATCGCCCTGGTTGGGAGCAGCAGCAACCTGTATCTCCAGGAACACAGAGTGGAGATGTAATAACCTAGGCTACTAGTGTTGGGTGTTGGGTGCTATTGGGCCTTCTCAACCCCAAAAGCTAAATCAAAGGGTGAAGCTTTCCCTCACAATTATTAACCACGCACGTGCCCTTCCAAAACCGATGTGGGATAACCCAACAGAAAGAATACAAGGAGTAAGAGAAACACAAAAATAGCTTAAAAGCTCAACTCAAATGAATAATCAATTCTGAATAATTATAAGGCATTGCATTTATAGGCTAGGAGATTCTCCTAATTATACTAGGACTAGGGCTAGGATTAAACTAATAATGTTAGGCCTAGAAAAACAACTAATTAAGAAATACTCCCTTCATTCCTAAATTATTGTCTTTTAACTTTTTTTAGTCAAACAGAGTGTTTTCAAATTAAAATTTGACAAATATTTTTTTATTTTTTGAAAAATCACAAAACACGTAATTCGTAGTACTTAAAAAATACTACAACTGACGTGTTTAGTGATTTTGAAAAAAATAAAAAAGTATATGTCAAATTTTAATTTGAAAAATAGTTTGACTTTTTTCAAACACAACAATAATTTAGGAACGGAGGGAGTAATAAAAGTTTCCTAATTAATAAAGCAACTAAATAAATAATAATACCAATCCTAATCTACCAAGGACACTTTTTCGATTTGATTGACCAAAAGGCCTTCTTTGACCGGGTATGACTCTTGGCTTTAGCTTGGGCTACCAAAAGTCGCATGAAGCTAGGTTGTCCTGCGTCACTAAGTCCACACTTGCTTCTGATCACATGATGCCAAAGTGAGTCAGGTTCAGGAGGGACTACCCACAACCATCTGGTGATTAAGATGTTCTTGAACACCAAATTATAAATAAGATGTTCTTGAACACCAATTATGAAGACACAGACCCGTGGGTTTACCGACCATCTCCCAACTCACTAAATGCACCCTCTTTTCCACCGCAGGCCCCAACCACTAGAAATCTTTCATCATCTTCCCTAAAGTGGAAGCCACTTGATCAGGTATCCTAAAAATTAAGATAATAAAAGAGAGAGAGTACATAGGAATGCTCGGAAAGGTAGTTTTCAAAGAGTAATACCCCCTTTCAGTGATCAAAGTGACTAGCAACTCTACCACTACATGACCAGAAAGATACAAACCTTGAATTTCGCCCCAAGGGGATCACAAAGGTACAAAAGCAGATATCCTAAATTCTACAATCTATTAAGGAAGCCAACTCGAGGAGGCGGCTCACCCAATATTGATCCCAAAAATACTATATCTCGAGTATTGATCTAAGACCTGAAATACACGAAAACTCTAGAGATTCTTACAGAAAGTGCGCAGCTTAAAGCTTTAAATCTAGCTAAAAAATCAGAAAGTATGACTAATACCATTCATTAAGCCAAAGCCTTGTGGAATCCAACTCAAATGGCTTTTTCTATTTTTTTCTGTTAATAAGCAAGTAAAAGGCACAGGCAATGACACCGGTGGAACCATGTAAGCAGGGCCGGTCCTAAACTTTTGGGGGCCCAGGGCAAAAAGACAAAAAAAGGGCTCTTGTTGAAATATAAAAATAATAATTTTACACAAATATTTTTTTCATTTTTTATCATTGAAAGTATTGAAAAAGTACAATATCTACAAACATACAAGAAATAATAAGTATCAAATAATTATTGAAAATTACTATTCTGCACCGATTTACACAATTTACAACAAAAACAATATACTTTGTTTGCATCTTTTGAGTACAATAGTAATTGAACCCGATTTTTGCTTAAAAAATTGTTATAATCTACCCAATGATTATTATAATTTGACTTGTATTACAATCTAAGCAATTTTTACTTTTTTAATGACCCAGTTAAAAAAAATTGATGGTCAACTAACACATTTTTTTTTATAAGTATATTCAGCGGATCAAAAATAAAGGTTAGATGACTCAGCTAAGGTCGAACTCAAAATCTCTAATTTTATAAAACAACACCTTATCGATTGAGTCATGAAGTCAATTACAAAATTATACTAATATTATGTATTATACATAAATAAGGTTTGTTAATTAAATTCAGCGAACCAAAATAAAACAAAAGGTTGAGTCGTGAAGTCAATTACAAAGTTATACTAATACATTATCTATTATACATAAATAAGGTTTGTTAATTAAATTCAGTGAACCAAAATAAAACAAAAGGTTGGACGACTTTGTTAGGTATCGAACCCAAAATCTCTAGTTTTATAAGTAAGTATGTTATCTATTGAACCACAAAGTCAATTACAAAGATATAATTACATAATATATTATACTACATATTACAATGGTATACATAAATTTGGGGCCCCAAAAATTGGGGGCCCATGGCAATCGCCCCCCAAAACATAGCTCAGGGCCGGGCCTGCATGTAAGTATGGAGTAATTAAAACACTTCACTAAATAATTAGACAATCTAAAGGAGGAGAGAAGGAGAGACAGCCTCCCGTTGATCCACTGCCATAAATAACTTTTTTCTAGATTACATACAAAAAATTACTCCCTACATGATTTACTAAGAAACAAGAGTCTCTTGACCCGAAATGAGTGTCCCAACTCCAATGGAGGCATATTAAGAAGCAACGTCCACATAAGTGTAACTTATTCAGTTTCTCTTTCCACAAAAAGTTATGTCTAAGGTAAAATATATATGATGATTATGATATTTGTTTTCATGGGGTCACATCATCTCTTGCATTGTCTTTTTTCATTAATGTACTTGGAGAACTTAATAATCTAAAGCTCCATGTGTGCAATTATTGCTAGACCTGCCTTTATCTATGTAATCCATACTAGCAACTTAGCATGAACTATAATCCTCATGTAACAATCCATACTAGCAATTTAGCATGAACTATAATCCCCATGGAGCATAGCACGTGCTGAAATAGAGTCGGAAATATCCACTTGAGGCTCTTGTCATCATTCCCATTCCTTAACAAGGCAAAAGAACTATAATCCCCATGACATGAAGCACATGTTGAACTAGTCAGAAATATCCACTTGAGGCACTCAGTCATCATTCCCATTCTTTAACGAGGTAAGAGACAGCCTTTTTAGTTATTTAGGGGCTATTGTTAGCTTTCTACTCTTTATCATTTTATCATGCTAGAATAAACACTGCAATCTACATAATATCTCTTTTCCCTTTCTTCTTTTTGGGCATTGGATCAGAGTCAAAAGCCACTCAAGGAGTTGGAGAACTTCACCATTCTAAAGACTCAATCTTGGAAAAACTATTTATTATTATCAAGTCAATAAGTAATATATATAGACACACACAGAGGGAGACATTTATATATAATAAACATGCTACGAGTTTAAGATAGTGAAGTAAAAAAGAGTTAATAGTAGGGGACAAGGGGGGGCAATGAAAATAAATGCTAATACTTGTAATACAACATATATTCCAACAAGATTTTGGTCCACAAAGATAGCACCTTAAGTTCAACAACTTTTAAAGCAATCACCATGTTAAAGTTGATGGGGGAGCATAGAAAATTCAAGACAGATTAGAGACGGGCAAGGAAGTGAAAAATGAAAATTCACCTTCAAAAAGCGTCCCCTTCTATTCTCGCCAACATCAAAGTAAAACACCTGCATATCAGTGACTTATTAGATATGTTACTTAAAAAGAAACAATAGCCCCAATTATAATGCGATCGAGAGCGAGTGTGGGTGACTTGTGAGTGGTATAAGTGGTAATATTGCCTTGCTATCAAGCTGAAGTTCCTTGCTAGAAATATCCTGGTCGTCTGAAGTGACGTAGTAATTGAAGATATCGAAGAACCAGGAGATGCCGTTGAAAGGGACGATGATGGTGGACCTGGTGGCAGAGGTCTTCTCGGAAATCTTGAGGTAGCGTCCGCGTGGGTTCTCCTTGAGATCAAAGTAAAAGAGCTTGTGCTCCACTTGTAAAGTCTTACAAAGCAGCTCCACGTCATTCCCACCGCCACCCCCACCGCCACCCCCACCGCCACCGCCACCACTCGAGTTGTTGTCCATCTCAAATTTTCCCGCCCTGCTCAAAAATTGAGCTCAAACACTAAATCTATTATTTGTGGTTTTTCCTACAGCGCACCCTCCCCTCCCGGCCACCCACCCCTCTTTTCTACTTGCGCACGCACACACCTAACCTGAAAACGTGCCTAACAGCCTTGTTGACATAGACTTAGCGTCAAAATAACAGCACAGCAGCAGCAGACCCAATCATTAATCATAAATTCAAGAACGCAGTAGGTGATGGGAAGCAACTTAATAACGGAAGCAAGCAGATCTGGGATGATGAGAATATCTTTGACTTAGGGTGAGTAGTTGCACTAAGACGATGGGAGTAATTTTGCAGATTAGGGTTGAGGAAGGGGATATGTAGCAAGCATGGGGTATTTTGACCAAGTCACCATCCTCGTTTCCTTTCTGGGAATTGCTATTCTAACCCCCCAAATTGTAAGTATACTCATTTACTTAGTTTACTCATCCTTCAAATATTATACCACCTATATTACTAAGTATACTCCCACTTATTTTTCTATTTTACCCTTGAACAATAAACCTCCAATTCTCACACACCCAAATTAAAACACTATCTACCCAACCCACCTCCCTCCCAAAATTAAAATACTCTCCATTTCTCTCTCAATCATCTAATCTTTATCCTCTCCATTTGTTTTGAAATTTCATCTACTTCGACTTAGCTTCCTAAAAATTGCACAAAGTCAAGCCACTACTTAGGCTTGAAACACGCATTTTGGTTAAAATTTTTAATGATTTTTTAAATTTTTTTGGAGGAAACTGCGAACGGAGTGTGCGGTACCCCCCGGTCACACGCCCTAAGGAATGTGCGGCACTGATCCGCCGCACATACTGCGGCCGGGGGTGCCGCACATACCATTAAGCGTGCAGTAAGGGGTGCCGCACATATTTTAGGGTTTTTAAAAATTTTAAGGGTAATATAGTCTTTTAAAATTGTGACAATTTTGTAATAATGGTAAAGGGGGTATACTCAGCAATTTTGGGGGTGGGAATAGCACTGCTCTTCCTTTTTTTCTTTTTCGTTTATTTTTCTTTTTAATTAGAGCATTGCTATTAACACCACATTTTCCTATTAATACACCCCCCAATTAAATTACAAAAATATCATTATATTATTAGACATAAATACTCTTTCTTTACTAAATACATCAACCCTTGTATTAAAACACCACCTAAACCTCTAAATACACCACCAACCAATTTATCAATACACCCTCCTCCATAACCCGATACATCGTTGTTGTGAGACATACATCGCTGCTGACCAAAAACTACAACAATTCTCCAACTTCTTCAACATAGCATTCCTCTTATCAAACATCCAAAGTCAAACCCTCAACTTCTAAACTCTTCTACTTCTCCAACTTACCAACTCATATCAAACTCATCACCCATGAACGACATAAACAACCACATTGTAACAAAAATCAAGCATAGATACTAAAGAAGTGAAGCAGGCCATGAATGTAAGTATCTCAACCGTTCTCAAGTTTTCAATTTGATTTTTTCATGAAATTTCGTACATGCTGGAGACGGTATTCGTTCTGGACTGGTCTATGGAACACCACAGTGGTGTTCGGTGACCACCTGCGGAACATACCTGGGATGTTCCATCAGTGATTCTCGAACACCCTTGTGGTGTTCCTTAAGTGGTTCCCGAACACACCTGGTATGTTCTATCAGTGGTTCCCGAACACCCCTGTGGTGTTCCTTAAGTAGTTCCCGAACACACCTGATATGTTCCATCAGTGGTTCCCGAACACCCCAGTGGTGTTCCGTAGGTAGTTCCCGAACATTCCTGTTATGTTCAATAGTTCTTCCCGAACACCCCAGTGGTGTTCCGTAGGTAGTTCCCGAACATTCCTGTTATGTTCAATAGTTCTTCCCGAACACCACAGTGTTGTTCCATCATTTATCCCCGAACACCACTATGGTGTTTCATATCCTCTTATAGAAGAGAAACTTTTCAAGATATTTTTTGTTGTAAACAGGATTCAAACATGTTGTCTACCGAGGGTAGTGTTGCTCCGGTTATTAACGAGATTGAACTCGTTCAAGATATTGTTATGGATTACACAAATGTGTTCACGACGTATGAAATATTTATATCTCGTGATGCATTATTTGATTGGGTGCGTGTTACGGAAAAGGAACATGGAATGGTGATAGTAATTATCAGATCAGATAGTGGGTCGTGTAAGAAAAGAGCTCGGTTAGTTCTGGCATGTGAACGTAGTGGGAATTACCGTGAATTCAAGAAGGTTGGAAAGTTGTCTAGAGTAAATAACGAAGAGGCTACTATTGAAAAGGATGTTGTGAGGAAACTAAAGAGTAAAAGAGAAACTGGAACGAAGAAGTGTGGTTGTCCATTTCGTTTGAGGGGTAGACAAGTATCAGCTGATGGACCTTGGGCATTGGATGTTCAATGTGGTGTCCACAATCATCCAACTGCAGGCTATTTGAAGGGCCACTCATATGTTGGTCGATTATCACCCAAGGAGAAGGACTATGTCATTAATTTGTCTCACACAAATAGTAAACCCAAGGACATTTTGTTTGGATTAAAAGAAAATTTTGTAGATAATAAGTCCACAATAAGGACTATCTACAATGCTCGCTTGCAAAATAGAGTTGTAGAGCGTGAGGATCGATCTCAAATGCAGCAGCTTATGTTCAAATTGAATGAGCATGGATATTTATATCATCACATTCGCTGTGAGAAGACCGAAGTTGTCAAGAATATTTTTTTCGCTCACCCAACGAGCGTAGAGTTATTGCAATGTTTTCCGAGAGTCCTCTTTATGGATTGTACATACAAGACAAATATGTATAAGTTACCTTTGTTGGAAATTGTTGGTGTGACGTGTACACAAATGACATTTCATATTGCAGCCGCGTATTTGGAGTTCGAGCGGGAAGAGAACTATATGTGGGCATTGACAGTCTTAAAAGGATTGATGGGTCAATTCTCTCTACCCCACGTGATTGTTACTGACAAAGAATTTGGTTTAATGAATGCAATTCAGAAAACCTTTCCCGACTTGAGACATTTCCTTTGTCGGTGGCACATTAACAAGAATATTTTGGCAAATTGTAAGAAATTGTTCCGTGTGAAAGATAAATGGGATTATTTTTCTATGAATTGGAATACGTTGGTTCTCGCAGATACTGAGTCAAATTATGATGACTTGCTACAAAGACTCCAGTCAGACTTCAAAGATTATCCACTTGCCGTTAAATATGTCATGGAGCAATGGTTAATGCCATACAAGAAAAGATTTGTGGCTTTATGGACGGATACAGTTATGCATTTCGACAATACCACAACAAATAGGTATCTATTATTTTAATATCGGTGTTTATTTTATTATTTTATATATTTTGTTAGATATATACTTAATAAGGTTGTAACTTGTATTTCAGAGTGGAGAGTCAACATGCATTGTTGAAAAGACAGCTTGGCTCGAGTCAGGGTAACTTTGAGACGTGTTGGCGACAGATTCACACCCTCATTGAGACTTCACACACAGCAATCAAACAGTCATTTGAAAAGAGCAAAAATGTTGTCCAGCATAAATATAAATCAATTGTATTTAGAGAGCTGCGAGGGATGGTGTCGATGCATGGATTGAACTTGATATATGATGAATTGAGCACTATTGGTGAACATGGTATAGATCCTCTGTTGTGTGGGTGTATACTGAGAAAGAGATGTAGGCTGCCTTGTGGTCATGAGATTGACGAATATATATAAGAGATCGGACATGCCAATTCCACTTGATAAGGTTGACGCCTTTTGGAGAAAATTAGATTTCATACCTCCAAAGGTAGAAGATCCTGGTATAGTCGAAGAAATAGGTAGTCAATTTAAATAAGAAATTGTTGAGCTTTCATCCAAGTGGGAACAAGCACCTGGGCCAGAGAGGTTGTTAATTTTAAAAAGATTGACCGAAATAAATCAACCACCAACGACATCACTTAATCATCCCGTCGAGGGTCAGAAAATTTTGACTCGTGGTCGTCCTAAGTCCATAAAGGCTAAAAAAGATAAGTCAACCAAACGTGATCCGAGTAAGTTTGAGTACGTCTAATCCATTGAAAATAGCTGTTCACCATGTGAAGAGATTGCCTGCGAGGTTGGTCCATCGATTAAACAACCTCTTACTCTCAGTACGACACCTAAGCCAAAGAAGAAACAGGTATTTTTTTTATCCTTTTAAAGATAGATTGAACAGTCATTTAACATGGTTATACGCTAACGAAACAAAGAATTGATGCATCTTTTTTCAATAGGTTGTTCGGCAAAGGGCTCGAATTGCGACTACAAGTGGTTTTATCTAACAACTACCATCCCACTTACACAATTGGATTGT
Source organism: Platycodon grandiflorus (assembly GCA_016624345.1). NCBI lineage: Eukaryota > Viridiplantae > Streptophyta > Magnoliopsida > Asterales > Campanulaceae > Platycodon > Platycodon grandiflorus. Next base: position 178,753 of record CM028369.1, read on the forward strand.
AGAGACTAAAAATGTTAAAAGTAATGGTCATTGTGGATTCCGTGCCGTAGCAGACCAACTTGGCTTCACAGAGGAATCGTGGGGTAGGATTAGAGGAGAACTTCTCCACGAGTTGACAGTTAACCAAGAGTTATACAAAAATGTTTTCATTGAACATGGTCGCGTTGAAGAAGTGTTAGAGATTCTAGACTACTATAAGGAGCCTGCACCTAAGGAACACTGGTTTTGTTTGCCAGAAATGGGTCATTTGGTCGCATCGGCTTTCAATGTTGCGCTCGTGTCTTTGGATTTGCAAATTTCGATGACGTATTTACCCTTAAGAACCCCAATCCCAAGTGATCCGAAGATGATATGTATTGGATTTGTGAATAATGATCATTATATACAGGTACACACCATATTAAGGATATTATCTGAAATTATTTATGTTATATATATCCATGATATTGATATGTAGTATATTTGTAGGTGTTCTTGCGCGAGGGGAGTCCATTACCACCCGTCGCAGATAAATAGAATACATATCGACTTCACTGTGCAGCTGGTTGGAAAAATTTGTATAGCGACCAACTTAATTTGTATAGTGAAAGTGTAGGAACCAGTCAACTTGGTCGAAGCGTTGCGATTATAGATTTAGATTAGCTTGAGTTGTAAATCAATCTGTTAGTTACTTTTATAAATCAACTTGGTTGTAGATGCATATCCTTTGCTTATTTTATAAATCAACTTGTGTTGTAAATCAATCTTTTGCTTTTATGTTATTTAACTTGGTTGTAAATCAATCTTTAATACAAAATGCATAACATCCAAAGATATAATAGTACTAAGTACTACCAATATGCATAACATCTTACACTTAAATACATAACATCGTTATTTAAATACAACAATATCCAAATTGAAATACATAATACATTACTATTGTCAACTTCAACTAACACTTCTCCTCCTACGACTAGACGCAGTATGCGAAGGTCCTGCCTGATGTGGTCCCTCATCATCTGGACCTCCTAATACATCATATGCTCGTAGGATCATTGACTCAAACTCTTCTCTGAAGATAGATTGGTCTCTAGATCTCAATCGTTGCACCATTGGTTGCATTAAACCCCGTGCAGATTTGACAATGTCCCAAGCATCTAGCGGAGCAGTATCAGCAGCGTTGCTGACGTAGGAGGACCGACTGTCGGGGTCTTGAACTATAGGATATGAATGTGTGTAATACCATTCAAGATATGAATGGTCACACTGTCCTGCTGGTCGGACAGGTCTATCAAGTTTCTCGTCAGATAACACATGACTATCCCATTGTACAAAGTACTTGACAAGTACCCCCCATATCACCGTAGTCTATTGGGTTTTCTTTCTGGGGACACTGGGAGCAATACGGGCGTATGAAATTGTCTGTACATATCCAAACTGTCGCAGGACTCGATCAGGATGATATGGCTCCACAATAGTGTTTGCTGAGATGCATCCATGGTAATACGAAATATGGTGGAACGGAAAATGTTGTCTCACCGTCTCCGTATAGGGCTTCCAAATAACCTGTAACAATTTAAAAAATGAAAAATTACAACATGTATATTTGACACGAGATTTTCAAGTCAACCATCATATATAAAAACACATTAATACTCACTTCACTGGGTTTAATGGAGTCAAGAACCTCACGCACTGCCATTAATCTTTCTATAGATGTTCCTTGTCCAGCCTTTGGTAGCCACCTCTTTGCAAGATGATTTTCCTCATTGTACTGAACGTTATGTGGAGGCCTAAACATTGGGAATCGTTCGTATATCCATGCCTACATGAAATGCAATAAGAAGACACAATAATCAGTTAATAATCTAATAAATATTTATTTCAACATATTGAAAATAATTAAAAATATGAATTTATTACCTCCAACAACGTGGAATATCCAGCCATCTGTTTGGTTGTGAGTCTAGACGCTAGCCCTAGCTGTCTATAGAGATAAACTAGAGTGGCAGCTCCCCATGCATATGTATAAACCCTCTCAAGATCAACCAGGAACTCCAAGTAAGACGTATTTGCCCGAGTGTCACTCTTATCAGCAAAAATTGTACAACCTAAGGTGTATAATAAATAAGTCCTAGCTGAGAATGCACGCCTTTCCAAATTATCTGACATAGCATCTTCACTAAACCTCTCCCTAAGCCACTCTAGCCTCATAGAAGATCCCCTCGCACCGCGCATTCCTTCTATCGCTTCAGCGTAAGAAACTCCTAACCATTGCTCAACATCATAAGTAGAGTTTGGTGTAAAACTCCGTCTCGATAAAACTGGAGTCTCTGTGATCGAAAGACCTGTAAGGCAAAATACATCATCCAATGTGATTGTCATTTCGCTAAAGGGTAGATGAAAGCTATTGGTCTCAGGGTGCCAGCGTTCCACAAATGCACTGACCAAGACTTTGTCAACTTCAAAGTACGATGTTCGCCTTAATCGAAACAACTTGGAGGCTTTGACAACGTCCAACCACAAAGGGTCATATACTTCTCTGCGACAACTCCACTGAACTAGTTTCTCAGTATGATTGTTACACCTGAGAAGCTCTCTCTTTTCCCCCTGCCATATCAATTGTGCTACGTGCGACTCATAAGTAGTCAGTAGAGATAGATTAACAGGACCACCGGGAAATAGGGTATATGTCACGTCTTCTCTTTCCTCTCTAACATTTTATTCTCCCTTATCTCCAACATCTTCCTCTCTATTCTCTCCAAAATCAGTATCTCTTTCAAAATTATAGTCAGTCATCTGTATAGGAGATTGTTCTTGTTCCTATGAGACGCGTGGGGGATCCTCAGGCTGTTGTTGTTCACGCTGACCTCTTTCTTTTCTGTTTGAAGCAGTGGTTCTTTTTTTTTCACATACATTTGCTAATTTACCTGCAATAATCACAATATGGATCAGCAGAGATTGAAGAAACTAACTTGTATAGCAAATTGGGAAGGTATGAAGGAATACCACATTCTGTTCGGGAATGACTCATAGAACACTGCAGGGGTGTTCGGGATGAGTTGTGGAACATTGCAGTGGTGTTTGGGAAAGTATATGAAACAACACAGTGATGTTCGGGATGAGTTGTGGAACACTGCAGTGGTGTTTGGAAAAGCTTATAGAACACCACAGTGGTGTTCGGGACTTGTTGTGGAACACTGCAGTGGTGTTCGGGAAATCTTATGGAACACCACCGTGGTGTTCCTTCAACTAGTCCCGAACACCCCTTCGGTCAGTTTCATACATATAACAAAAATTAACAAAACCCAGCAAATAAAATGATATTCAATGCACAAATTGAAACCATTTGAACTTAAAAATAGAAGAATTTCATACCTAGGGCTTTCTTCAGTGTGAAATCAAAGTTTCTCTTTGTCCTCTTTTTCTTTTCTTCTTCTTCCTTCTTCCTGGCTTCCTTCTTCCTTACACAAAATTGCTGGGTTGCTTTTGGGGAGTTAATAGAACGGTGGTGTTGAGTTTGAAATTGTTGGTGTATTGAGAAATAGGGACGGGTGTGATGATATTAGGTGGGTGTACTGGGAAAGAAATAATGAGTTAAGTGAGAGGGGTAAAATAGGAAATGTTGGGTGGTGTATTTAAAAATTATGTTGGTGTAATATTAGTAGAGGGGGTGTATTAAGAAAATTGGTATATTAAGAGGAAAATATGGTGTTAATAGTAAACCTCTTTTAATTATTACTCCTAAATATAGCAGGGCGGCCATTTGGGGTTTAAATGGGTCGGTTTACATTAAAATCATAACCTCATTTCTTAATGGTTTTAATTTTTTCAAATCGAATCAAACCGTTTGAGGTTTGAAACCGAACTAAATTGCAGTTTAATGGTTCAAAATAATTTATTTTTTGATTAATTATTTTTTTAGAACCACTGAAGATATATTGAAAAAGAATAAGACAAGGTCAATTTTTAAATATTGAAAAAAAAAATTGAGACTAATTTTGTAAGATCGAGAGAAATCTTACGATGGTTGAAAAAAAAATTTAGTTCTATGAGGTCTGAGAAAGAATGTCAGAGAGGTAAAAGGGAGAGAACATTGGCAAAGTGAGAGAGACAATGGCGGACTATTGATGAGGTGCGACATTGCGTTGATGTGAGAGAAAAAGAGAAAGAGTTGAGAGATGAAGGCGTGCAATTACCATCTTTACGCTTAAATTTTTATAGATTTTGGTACAAAATTTTCAAAACAAATCAAATGACTACTAATAACAAGAATATTATATATATATATATATATATATATAACCACAAACTGAACCGAACCGAACCAATCGATTTATAAAATTTCTAAACCGTGACTGAATCACCCTAGTCTAAAACCAAACCAAATCGTTCCATTCGATTCGATTTTGCGGTTCGGCAGTTCGAATTTACACCCCTAGCAGCCATAGCCCCTTTCTACACTCGCCCAAAGCACAACTTTCATTCACTCAATTCAGCGGCTTAACAATAAATATTTACTTCAACTTGTACCCAAAAAAGAAGAGGGTTACTATTAATACCCCTAAAACCTTCAAGTACACCACTTTACTAAGAACACCCCCTCCAATATTATCAACCCCCAAAAATCTAAGTAGACCCCCCTTATTTTTCAATTCTACCCTTCTAACATTTTCTCTAAAATCAATCTTTTAAAACACACACACACTGCAACCCTCTCTCTCTCTCTCTCGCTCACACACACAACAACAACAACAATGGTCAGTCATATATTTATTTATTTATTTTGTATTTTAAGTTTAAATAACACTTATTTTGCAATTTGTATGTTAAATTATTGTTAAAGTTTAGTTACATTTCAATTTCTTTACAATTTGGTGTTCAAATTTCGTGATTTATAGCAAATTTACTTTAAAAAATTAAATTTTCTGGGTCATAGTTGTTCGGCCGTGTGTTACCGAACACCCTAAGCGGTGTTCGGCAGCCCCTACTAAACACCATTAGTAGTGTTCGGCAGCCCCTACCGAACACCCTTAATGGTGTTTGGCAGCCCCCTACTGAATATCATATATTTATTTTTTTAACCTAAAAAATGAAAAATACATAAGAGTATTTAAGTCAAAATTTATAATGACATTTGTGTAATATATAAAGGAATTGTACTTAGAGGTATTGGGAGGAGGGGGTGGGGCGGGTTTTAATAGCAATGTTTAAAAAAGAATTACTCAACTATTTTCTTCAACCAATACGCAGGAGAAAATAACTCTAGGGTAGGGGCAGAGCCAACATGAGCTCTTTGCTGATAGTTGAGTCAAATTTTTAGTTTTTTTCTTTTTCTTGTAAGCTAGGTGTTTGCTGTGTTTTTATAATTTTTATTTTTTCTTGCTTTGGTCTAATTTTTTTTTTATCTCTCTCTTAATTATGATTTGATCATTACAAAATTAGAAGAAAAAAAATACTTCAAGCGACAAAATAAATCATCTATCAAAATAGGGTCATGTTTTTAGATATTGAATAACAAATTTTGAAAAGTTAACGTGTAAAAAGAAATGAATTGCCCTATCCTCCCATCATTTTTGTTTGGTATGTTTGGAGAATATGGGAGACATAACTAGAGGCGGTGACATTCAACTCAATCTCGTCGATGATTAACCGTGGAGAACATCATTACATATTTGCAGAATTGATTCAAGCAAAAATATAGAATCTTCATAAATGTGTTATCTTCAAACCCACCCTTACAATTTTGTATATATTTTTTATTTTAACAATTTTTAATAGGATCACGGTAATCAAAAATTGGCTCAACCACTGCCCAAACCACCTGGTGTCCATCTTCGTAATATAGTACAAACATATTAAGGGGATTGGTGCTTAATTTCTTGTTTGCAGTAGCAAAGTTTGGTTTTTGGTTATTTATTTTTCATGTTTAGTGGAAAAAAAAAATTTTCATTGTTTATTTTTCTTATTATTAGTTTAACTATCTTTTCCTTTATTTTTCTTATTTTTTTAGTTTCAATCAAGAACAAATTTTAAGAAAATCATAAAATAAAAGACCACCAAAGCAAACATTGTCAAAATGTTTGTGTTACTTTGAACAAAATAGATATGAGAGATGCAAAATGTTAGACAGTTGAACAACTTTTGTTTGGGTCACTTTATGAACTCCACCGATTTTGTTATCTTCGTTCCCTTCCAAATTAAGTATCATTTTCCAATAAACTACTACTCTCTCTTTTCAGGCAAAAATTTCACTTTAAAAAAATATGCTTACAATTTTTATAATTTTATAATTTTACCCTCAACGTGTAATGTAAATATATTAACTACACTCAAGCATTTTTGTAATTATGAACAAATTTAATGATACTTATATATCTCTTTATTATTAAAATTTTCAAATATGAACTCTTTTAATGGAACGGAAGGAGAATCATTTTAGCACGTTCTTAACATAAGACGCGCTTCTCAATGCCCACGAAGCATAATTTACTTTCACAAAAAAATAATTAAAATTAAGAGTACGAAAACTAAAGACAAGAAAAAAATTAAAATCAAATCCAAACAGACTTGTTTACAACTAAAATAAAACAATAATCAGTACAAAAAATCAACAGGAAACTGAGAATTCCGACACAAATATAATCCGACACAAATATAAACTAAAGTTTCAATCAAACATATTAACTCTTCCCTATATTAAGATTGTATAATATTAAATATGAGAAATTGAAACTAAAATCAAAGTCAAAATCACAAATCAAGAGTAAAATCAAAACACTAGTTGTAATCAAATGAAAAGGAAAACAACTAAACAAAATCATCATATACATAAAAAGGAATGAAGTAACAAAATTATGCATGCGTTTACAATTAAAATTAGGGAGAGTCTATTTCCCTACAATTTTCGCTAATCCACTACATTATCAATTACTACATTAAATAAATACATGTTTGGACAAAATTACCCTTAATTATTTGCTTATATTAAGTTGACTAACAAAGTTACTTTTCTAATTACATTTCAATATTATTTTCTAATTCAAAACATATTACATGATCATTGATTAGAGTTTACATGAACAACATTATTATTTTTATTTTATTTTTTATTTATTTTAAATGGTTATTTAATTAAACTCACGACTAGAGTCACATTGCATTACAGAAAAACTAATATCATAAGAATATTTTTTGTCAACCAAACTTTGAAAAAACATGTGATCTTTGATTATTGAAATAAAAATAATTCACAATTGAATTTAAAAAATTAATTGTAAAAAATTAATCCAATAGTAAAATTATATTGTGGTATTGTATCGTAAGTTTTAATACATTTTATCTACCTATAACAATTGATTCTAAATTTAAATTTTGAATTGATTGAAACCGACAATATTCAATACATAACATATTGCTATTATTGAATTCATTTTTAAAATAATATTTTTTAATTTAATTAAAGTTTTTTATTTTAGTAATAAAATATCACATATTTTCTAAAAAATTGATCGATAAATGTTTTTAATTATTTTATAATGAAACATGAAACAAGTCATAAGCAAAAATGAGATCACATATTTATTAAAAATAAATATAACTAGAAAAAGTAAAACCACCTCGTTTGTTGATATGTTAGGAATTAAAAGTTAATTTGATAATAAGAAATATATTAATGCACTTCAAATGGCAAGTAATTAATTCAGGAGTAGTTTTGTCCAAATATGTATTTATTTTATATAATAATTAGTATTATAGTGGATTAGCAAAAATTGTAGTGGAAGTTGTATTACATAGGTTTCACAATAGCTAATTATGGATAGCCCACATTAGATTACTCTCTAAAAATTTCGTTGTTAAGTTGATTAGTTGGTGGAGCCTATAGGTGAATGGTGAATTTGCAAGTTTAGAATAGAAGTTGCGGATCGGGAATTCAAGTTGGAAAATAAACTTGAGTTGAGATTTTAATTATGGTTGGTTTGGCAAAGCGTTTAGAAGGCCCAACGTGTGTTTGGAGCCCAAACGCATTACCAAACCTGTTAGGATAGACCAAATTGTTTTTGCGTTTAGAGGGCGAAAACACATAATTTTGCATTTTATCGAACCATTTCACCTTTGGCTTCTGCGAGAATCGATTCTACGATTATCTATGCCTCAAATGAAATCTTCATTTTGCCCCTAAACATCGTTCAATTTTACCATACCTGTCGCAGCCTACACTCGGGCGTGACTAAAGTGTATTGTGGTCTTCATGTTTGTTTCCCTATAGGGCCAAATGACAAATTGAGTTGGGTGTAAACAAGTTGTTGTTTATTAAATACTTATAAATTTCTTATTTGGTAAAAATGAAAAAAAAAAGGAGAAAATGTTATAATATTATCGTTTGAACCGGTTATAAAAAAAACAGTTAATGTCAACCAGTCAACTATTCAGTTAATTAAGGTTTTTTATCTTGAAGATAAAGTTTTTTTAATCAACTTTTATAAAACGTTTATCATCAATTCAGTAATTTAGCAAGTTTGAAAACATAGCAAATTGCTTAAACCAAGTATGCTGCAACTTTTTGTTCCACTAAAAAAAATACCATAAACGTTTTGGAATTGAGAGTACTCGTTGTATTTGGTTTCGTGATTTAGTGATTCAATTTTAATATATATATATATATATATATATAATATATATATATTTTTAAGAGGAGTGATAGGGTTCCAAATTTTTTTCCAAATTTCTCATTCTAATTTAAGTGACATGAATGTGATTGCTTTGATATATTATTACTTAATATATGACGTTAACCTTTAACCCATTAAAATTTGAATATGTATTATAGTATGATAAAAGGGTGAGAAAATCTAACACCGTGAACCAGAACTATAATGTTTGAGGGGGTTTCTTAATGTATGGCGCAGTCGAACCTCTAAAGTTCTTATATGTCCTAATTTATTCCAAAACATCGTCTGATGACTTTTTTTTTGTCAAGATCTCATAATACGACACATTGGGTCGTTCGATGACTCATCGAACGACCCTAGGATCGTTCATGAATCGTTCGAACGACTCTAGGGTTTGATCGAACGGCCATAGGGCTACTCATGAGTCGTTTGACGAATTATTCGAACAATTTATAAACAAACCCCGAAATAAAAAACAATTGAGGCAGTATGTGTGCGAAAAAAGAAACAATAGAGGTAGTGTGTGTATAAAACAAGGGAGAGAGAAGGACATACCAATATTTCAATGACACGAGCAAGACGCAAGGTTTTTTGAATGAGGAAGGAGCGGGAGTAGGAGAAATTACTGCAACGAAATGACCTTTTAAGTTTGACAAGGTTATTTGGCTATGAGAGTTGTTATTAACACCTTAAATATCTCTAAGTACACCCCCTCATATATTACAAAAATGTCATTATAATTTCTGACCTAAATGCCCTTATGTATTATTTATTTCATAGGTTGGAAAAAAAATTGTATTGTTTGACAACCCCTTACCGAACATAGCTAAGGCTGTTCGGTAAGGGGGTACCGAACACCAATTATGGTGTTTTGTTAGGGGGTGCCGAACACCACTATGGGTGTTTGGTCACACAGTGCCAAACAACACAGAAAAGAGAAATGAAGAGGGCAACTGAGGTGGTGGTTTTGTTGTGAACATTGGGGTGAGGAAAGAAGAAGACACCCATCGGCGGGGATGGAAGTTGGGTTGGTGACGGAGGGCGGATGAGGTGGCGAGTTTGTTGTGAACGTGGGGAAAGGAAGGACGAAGGATGAAGGACGAAAGATGAATGAAGAAGGATGAAGGATGAAAGAGGAATAAGGAAGGATAGATGAAAGAGGAGGAAGGAAGGAAAGACGAAGGAGGAAGGAGAAATGAAGAAGGAAGGTGGAAGGGTTATGTTAATTTTAGGACAATGTTATGAGGGAAAAATAGGAAAATAGGGGGTGTACTTAGATTTTTTGGAGGTTAATAATTTTAGGAGGTAGTGTACTTAGTAAATGGGTGTACTTAGAGCATTTGGGGTGTTAATAGCAATACACTTTGGCTATTTGGAAATAGGTATTTTGATAAGTTTGTATCAATTGTTGCTAAAAAACAATAAAAGATAGATGATTGCTATTCATACCCCCAAATCCTCTAAGTACACCTCTCTTCAAATATTACAAAAATGCCATTAAAAAATTTGACCTAATTGCCCTTGCAAGGTATCACTCGGTTGAGGTGAAAATATGGGTTTAAGAGAAGGAAGTAAGAAAAAAACATAACAGCGTGTAAACACATAGTGGATTTCCCAACTATATGGATCAACAAAATATCACACATTCAGAACACAAAATCCACCTACAGAATTCAGTTTCTTCAAAGGAATATCTAGTTTAAAAAATGTCCAGCGCTCAATAATAACCCCCATCAAAGACCTTATATTCCTGGGCAAATTTCTGGGTAATTGATAAACTAAAAGCCTTGGATATGATTGCCGAAAATAGGCAGTGGAGCCTGCTCATTGTTCACATCACCACTGCTATAGAGGCACAAAGAAGAATGAATCACATTCCTCATCTTTACACGATGAAATGATGACAGTATTTGGTGTTCGGTAAGCGTTGGGCGAACACCCCTGTTGGTGTTCGGTAGGCTCTAGCCGAACATCCTTAGTGGTGTTCGGTAGGCTCTAACCGAACGCCCTTAAAGGTATTCGGTCGGTACTTGCCGAACAACCTAAAGAAATTACTTTGGTTTGCTGGAAAAAGAGAGAAAGATGAACATAAAGAGAAACATAAAAGAGGGAGAAGTAGCAGATTGCCGGAGAGAGGGAGTTGTGACGGGTAGGATGAAACTAAATAGGTGGAACCAGTGACGATGAACCGAAGGAGATCTAGAGACGAGGTGCCGGCATGAAAATTGGGAAGAGGGAGAGGATTGATGTGACGCCCCGACCCGGATTCCAATACGAAATCCCAAGGTCGACGCGCCAAAACAACACGCAAATAACAATAACAAATACTAAAAGCACGTGGCGCAACAACCCGTGCTTACCACAAAACCATAATAATAAAAACTTTGATAAAATAAAATCAATCATCGGCGACGTTACAGCCGGAACCCAACTAATAAAACACAAGTATAAGTTTTGAAGAAAAACATTAATAACACCAACTACCTCGGCCACAACATGCCGGAAACAACTGTACATAAGCCACAAGCTCCGACATGCTTGGGAAAATAACTGAGTTAAATATGTAACAGAGTATATGAGCTCGACATACACGTGTCGGCTACCCAAAAGAATAATAAGTACAATCAATGTATCAATACTACCCAAAGTAAAGTCTACATGACTTTACTTAACCAATCGTCCTTACCAAAAGAATTACTACCACTAATAACAAAAGAGCTCCAGGGTAAATGAAGCAAAAGACCACCTGCGAGCTAACGAAAAATACTATCCGGCCTCACCGCGAACTTCCTGCTTGGCTCGGATCTAAGGAAAACAATTAACAACAAACGGGGTGAGTCGAAACTCAATAAGTTACTAAATGCAACTATATGTCATGGCATAATGCTCAACGATAATTTTAACATTGCAATACATTTATATATCACAACCAACATGTAACATCATCTTGATATACACATAACACATCTCAATGAGCACCTTGATATTCACATAAGTGCTTATAAACAACCATGTTATAAAAGGATATCATTTCTCTTTCTTCGTCTTTGCGTTGCTCCTGCAATACACAAAATAACCATGTGCCCTCGATACCCGTGTGTGTGGTATCGACGTCCCCGATAAACCTATCGAGTTCAATCTAGCGAACCAAAGCCATGCGTATTGCTACAACATTGGGGCTACTTCTCAACTGTGGCCAACAGAAAAGGGGTGTGTGAAACTCCGGTACGGCGACTTATGGCGATCACAAACGTTAATTTGTGAAGACCATAGGTCGTCCTACCTTACTCAACCAACGACGCTAGCTGGACTTACACAATGCACAAATAGATGTTCTTATTCATCTAATGCAAACAACAATCAAGCTCAAAAGTAGTGAACTCGACAAATGACAAGTAGATTATTCTATTCTACCACCGATCATCATTCAACACATATTTGCAAGAATTCTAATCAACACATTAGAGCCATTCACAAGTCTCTACTTAAATAGTACCAAAAGACGGAGGACTAGAATCTCAATCAATCGAACTCTAAACCTCGTAGTAATTTAATATATTGTTCGGGGAGTCATAATCTTCCCAAAAATCAACTTCTCGGAGTCATTACTAAAGTTCACAAAATTAGGGTTTCAATGCTATATGCAAGATTACCCAATTTCAAGTCTCAAGTTCTCTATTTGTTCAAATCCTAAGATTTATGTTCAAACCCTAGCTCATTAAACATCATCCACCCATAAACATATCACAAGTATAATGTACCCATCTCAACCTAGAGATTTGTACACAAAAATAATATCCATAGCAAGTCATACAAGATCAAAGATGGACTAGCATACTATAAAGCTTAAAGCATAAAAAGGGAGTTTAGTAACTTACTTTGTGACGAAAATCAAAGCAACTAAAATGAAATCAAAGCCTTCCAAGATGATCTCCTAGTTCTTAGCAACACAATGGTGGTCTCGGATCGAAGATCGGATGGTTGGATCTTCGGGAACCCAAATACACACACTAATCTCACTATAACTCCCACACACACACACAGGAGCTTCAATGGAGGGAAAGAGGGAAGAATGGAGAGAAATGAATTCTCTCCACTTGATTTAAGTGGATAGAAATCAGATTTTTGGGGTGGTGATGACGTGGCTCAAGGACAGCCACATAAGTGGTTAAGTTCAAGGGTGAAAATGTAATTTTTAGAAATCAGGTTTTAAATCTGCCCTGCCCTGCACGGCCGCGTCAAGAAAGGCGCACAGCCGTGCAACACTCGCACGGCCGTGCTAAGGAAAGGCACACGGCTATACCAAACTTTCTGGAAAAGTCTGACCACTCTTTGCACGGCCGTGCCAAGAAAGGCTGCGCGGCCGTGCCTAACATTCTGTCCAGCCACATTTCCATTTTACTCTATTTCCTCGGTTTGAACACTTGGCCACTCCTAGGTGTGATTACACAACACTTATAACACATCTTATAGACATCATGAACCATAATAATCAATTTAACAATGCATAATTAATCTAACAATTCTTATAAACATGAAACTAAAATGTAAATTTAAGCATAATCCAACTAACATGCTAATAAAACAAGTTTAACACATAAGTCACACATAAAATAAATAAATTATGCATAAGAGGATTTAGGGTGTTACAATTGATGAGGTGTGAATCAAATTTAGGGTTAATTTTGAGGAAAATGTTAGGAGGGGTAAAATGGAAAAATAGAGGGGTTTAGCTAGTATTTATGGAGGTTGAAAATATTGAAGGGTGGTGTATTTAGCATTGTTCTAAAAATCGGGCTAGGTGCCCCCTAACATCGAGAAATGGACCAAATCGGGCAATTAGGCATTTTTTCCAGAAATCGTCGCTTAGGCACCAACTAGTCGCTTTAGGCGCCGCCCACGCCTAGTCGGAATTTCATTTATTTATTTTTTTAAAAAAATTGCCCCAAAAATTTCTGACCTTGAAAACCCAGAAGACGGTTGGTTCCTTCGTTCCCGCCGGTAAACACCAAGGCTCACTAGATATCCGAGTGCCATCCAGGTAGTGAGATGATGTTGATCGAGTTCTGGCGAACCTTAAAACAGGGACTTAAAGTAACGGCTTGAGGCAAGCGCGATGGGTTTCGCGAATCTCGATGCAATTATGCAAAGTCGTCGCGCTGTCGTGTTTTCCGGTGGGTGGTTGGTCGGCGGGAAACATGAAACTGGTTGAAGATTGGGTTAAACAAAAATGAGTTTTATTTCCAGTAGATGAATAAAATAGAGTACCCATTTCAAGATTTGTTCGTTCTGTAATTTTGTTGAAGAAGTAAACAAACACTTACAGTTTGCTCTCCCTTGAACTGTTGGACTACTACAAGTAGAAGTAAAGACTTTCAAATTGATCCCTTAATTATATTTCTTACATACAGGCCTCTATTCCGTTAATATTGTAAATGTTGTTTTTTTTACTATTCTTATTATTGATCCCAATTATGAAAAAAATATTTATTATTATTACAACATATATTGTATAAATATATAATTACGTCTTAATTTCTAGATCTCGTCTATGCCCTGATTAGTCGACTAATCATAGGCGTTAAGCGTAGCTCTGCTGCATAAGCATCCGCCTTTTAGAACACTGGTACTTAGTAATGTACTAACCTGGATACTTAGTGGTGGTGTACTTGGAGGCGTAAATAGTAATGCCCTTAAATATCTGTTCGGTAAAAGACTATACTTGTACCCGGTATATGTTGAGAAGGGCAGCTTTCAGTGACCTTTCACTTTCCCGCCCGCCTCCTCTCTCCCCCCCCCCTACGCCTTCTATTCATTTTCCTTTGAGAATTGCTATTTATACTCATTAATTTATTAAGTACACCTAATTACTTAATGCACCCCACCCTAATATTTTTCAGGGACTTGCTATTCCCACCCCAAAAATTGTTAAGTATACCCATTTACTTAGTTCACCCACCCTTCAAATATTATACCACCTATATTACTAAGTATACTCCCACTTATTTTCCTATTTTACCCTTGAACAATAAACCCCTACCAATCTAATCTACTAAGTTTAACCCCCAATTTTCACCCACCCAAATTAAAACACTATCTACCCAACCCACCTCCTTCCAAAATTAAAATACTCTCTATTTCTCTCTCTATCATCTGCTCTCTATCCTCTCCATTTTTCTCCATTTGCTTTGAAACTTCATCTACTTCTACTTAGTTTTCTAAAAATTGCACAAAGTCAAACCACTAATTAGGCTTGAAACACGCATATTAGTTAAATTTTTTGATGATTTTTTAAATTTTTTTGAGGAAACTGCGAATGGAATGTGCGGCACTCCCTGACCGCACGCCCTAAAGAGCGTGCAGGTCCGTCGCACATACCTTAGGGCGTGCGGCCAAAGGGTGCTGCACATACCATTAAACGTACAGTAAGGGGTGCCACACATATCTTAAGGTTCTCAAAATCAGGAGGGGGTGTACTTAATAATGAAATTATTTTAAAAATAATATAGTCTTTTGAAATTGTGATAATTTTGTAATAATAGTAAAAGAGATATACTTAACAATTTTGGGGTGAGAATAGCAAATATCTATTTTTCACCACTTAAAAAAACTTAGGCTCCGTTTGTTTTAAGGAAAATAACTTCCGAAAAATGATTTCCGGAAAATGGTTTCCGGAAAATGAAAATGTTCTATTTTCAGGCGTTTGGTAAATCTTTTGAAAATATGTCGAAAAACATTTTCCGGTGTTTGGCAAACTCATAAATTTTTTACGGAAAACATATGTGCAAAGGTGATATTAGGAGAAAATTGGAATGAACAAGTTTTGAAAAATGACTTACGGAAATTGAATCCGTAAGTCATTTTCCAGCAAAGAAAGCTTCATTTTCCGTTGACTTGGAAAACATCTTACATTGACTACATTTTCCAAATGTTACCAAACACCGAAAAATAAAGAAAACGTTTTCCAAAAATTATTTTCCGTGAAACAAACGGAGCCTAAGTACACCCCCCTCAATTTCCTATTACACCCTTACAATATTTTAAACAAAATTAACCCATTTACTATTACACCCCACCCTGCTTCTTCCATCTTCCCCCTCCCACTGCCAGTACACCCCACCCCCTTCTCCCTCCCACGCAACCCACCCCTTTCCTCCCTCCTTCCTCCTCCTCCTTCCCCTCCCCGCCACCAGCCACCCACACCAGTCAACCCACCCCCTTCCTCCCTCCTTTCCCGCCTCCCCTCCCTCCTTCCCCCACCACCACCACCAGTGCAGCCCGCCTCTCCCTCCATCCTTCCCCCCACACCAGTCCAGCCCACCCCCTTCCTCCCCCTCTCTTTTCCTTTTCGTTTTTAAGTAATTATCGGAGTTAATATACATATACAACGGTGTACCATCCTTTTCAAATCCCTCCATTCAGTAGGCGCCGGCGCCGACCAGCAGAATGGTTGACTCTGAAAGCAGTAACGTTATAGAATTGGAATTGGAGGAGGTGGAAGGGGAAGGAAACCAAATCGGCTCCAAAAACTACCGTTTTAGTAAAATTGGGGAACCTGTCCCCATCCGCGATATCGACCCCGAATTCGATGCCCAGAGCCCTCCGTCCCGTCCATTGGCCGTCTCTAATCGTTTTCGAGTCCTCTTTGTCGCTCATTCCGCCGGTCAGTATACTTTTTACTCACTCCTAATATTCTCTCTATATTTCGTTTTCATTTCTCTATTTCATTTTCATTCTGACGATCGGTCAGTGTGAGTTTACTTTCATCCACTATTACTAATCCTCCTTCCAACTTTTATTTGCCTTGCTGCTCCTAGGGTTTTGTGTTACCAGGACCAAAGACGTCATCAAATCCGCCGAGGATACAAGGAATGAGGCGGCTGGTTCGTCCATACTGGACCTGTGTGTTGTGGATGTTCCTATTGGAAAAGTCTCTATAGTGGCCTTGTCCGCTGACTCTTCAACCCTTGCCGCTTCTGTTGGCTCCCACCTTCATTTTTTTTCCGTTAATGCTCTCCTCGAGAAGGTTCGATACTACTAGTACTACTTATAGTGTTGCTCCCCTCGCCACACAGATTTGATTTGTTTCGCAGCATACTTTGTTATCATGTCCTTTAGAGTCTTTTCCATCGTACTTGCCCAAACTTGTTTCTGATTATTTGATGCAAGGGAGAGTCTCCTGGGGTCAAGAGCAAACCACCATAACTATTTAATCTTAATCTGCAAATTGATTTATTTGACCCAGTGTGGACATTTTTAGTATAAATTTATTAAACTCACCTTTGCTAACTATTATGTCATAATGTTCACTTACAATACTATAGCATGGACATTAAGGGCATAAATGTATAGGTGCTACTAAAATGGTTTAAAATTCAACTTTTAATTTTAGTGAAAAACTAAAAATGGACACGCATAAAATTGACACTCATTTTGGGATGGAGGGAGTAAAACACAGGCGATAAAGTTAAATAGGTTAAGTAGATCACGACTCTAGCTTGATCATTGGGTTATCTATATGAATCATTCCCAAACAACCTAGTACACCGGTTCCAAAAATATACTCCCTCCGTTCAAAGTAAAGAGTTCACTTTTCTTTTTTAAAAGTCTAACATGTGACTAAATCAAATCAAAATTTTATATATTTTATTTATGTTTTAGGAAATAAAATTTCATTAATTAAAACTACATTAACAATACAATAGATTACAACTTTCGTAACTTTGTGAGAACAAATAAATCTATGTAAATTATTGGTCAAACTTTAACTAAGTTGACCTAAAAATGTTAAAAGTTGACTCTTTGCCTGGAATGGAGGGAGTACTAGTTTATTATTCTTCTATATTTAATATTTTATAGTTATGCTTTAAGATGATTTTTGCAATGCATTTATCATTAAAAATATACTGGTGAACTGGAATTAAGCCTTTTCTTTCTTTTGCATTCTCTTTTACAGGAGCAAAAACCCTCTTTCTCCTTCTCACTCAAAGACTCAAGTTGCATCAAGGACCTAAGATGGAATACGAAATTGGATTATTGTTATCTTGTCCTTTCAAGTAATGGGAAGTTATGCTATGGAGCTGGTCAAGATGGTTTTAAAGATGTAATGGATGAAGTTGATGCTGGTAAGCTTCATATATCCTAGTGCGTATAATTCTATCACGTGTCTGTTGCCACTTGGTCTGATTTAGATGCTAGTCTTTTGGGTTTTCAAGTGTTTGGAATGACAGTCTTTATGGATATTTATTTGCAAGGTCCTGAAACTACTGTACTCAATTTTCTGTTGAGAAAAACATTTCCATATTATGCCATATATGTCATTTGTGTAATTTCTTGTTCTATAAAGTATAAACAAATGATTGTGTAATTTCTTGTTCTATGAATAAAGGAGAGATTCGATCTATTATAGAAAGGAAGGTTTGGACTGCTGGCAACAGGAACTGTTGATTCACGTATGATAACTCACATGGGACAAGCTGCAATGTGGTCTAATATGTTTTTTGTGTTTTTGCTTCTAGTTGATTGGAGTGTAGAAGGCAAGTTTATTGCTGTGGCAAGTAAGAATGTTTTAAGTATTCTATCATCAAAATTCAAAGAAAAACTGCGAATGAAGCTATCATTCAAGTCATGGATTGAAGATTCTGATGCTAACTGCATCATAAAAGGTACTTAATTTCTATGATCTTGATGCCTTCCATTCATAGGATTTATGTTATCTTCACCAAGAACTTATCCTTGCTGTTATAATTGCCATTTATTGCAGTTATTGTTGTAATTAGCGTAAAATTGCAATGCTTTCTGGCCTGGTCTCGTTCTTAAGGATAGCATCTCTAGTCAGTAAATAAAGTGTTTGCATCAAAATGTATAGGCCAATGTTGGCCCCAACATCCCCCCCCTCCCGCACAAGCAGCTCTGCGTTCGTAAAGCAGGATAGAAATACTTCAAATGTAAAATACTTGAGCCGTTAAAGTTGAGACACCAGCTTCAAGTCTGATAGCAGTCACTTTGTACAAATATAAAAGATGTTTGGTGAAGCTTCCCTTTAAGGGCTGCACTGGATAGTTGGCTATCATACATGTAGGAATTATGCTTCAAGGTCTTAATGCTGATCATCTTCAGGAATGTTGAGACTAGGGAAATTTACATGGTCCTTAGTTCTTAACAAGTTTAACACGTATGACATGCTTCGGTTGCTCACCTTACGAGAGGATTTTTTTGGATTGGTGTGTGATGTGTAAGTCATCCTCTGAATCTTTCTACCTTGCAAAGGTGCCAGGTATTTTTGGCACAGGCCTTTTGGGGTGGCAGGTGAGGATTGGGTTTCTCATAATTCTACCTCATCCTTCTCTCTAGGTTGAATTTCGAGGTTTTGGGAAGAGGGAGATAAAATTTGCTATGGCAGTATGGGCCTTCACGGTTTTATGGTGCATTTGGATGGAAAGGAAAGCTAGAATGTTTAGGAGTCAGAGGGTCTGTCAACGACCCTCTTATAGGATAGGATGGTCCATTTGGCTTCTCTACTGACATCAATGAAAGGCACCTTTCATGGGGTTACCCTCTCAGTTATTCAGAGTGATTGGAGGGCTTTGCTTTTCTAGCCTTTACTCTTATAGGCGTAGCCTGTTTTGTTTTGTATTTCTTGATGGATTTTTCATCTATCTTCTTGTCAATTTTTCTTACATACATATCTTTTATTGTTTTTCTTATAACAAAAAAAAAAAAAAGGTTAAAACCCGCTTACGCACACTCACTCATCTCTAAATCTTTTTAAAAAAAGTCTAGATACTAATCAATCCTTGTTACTGGCATACCTTCAATAGGAGGGTATTAACCCAATAAGTTTGTTAAATCTCCCCCCTCCCCGCCTTAACCCAACTGTATCAAGCTTGGTCCCATCAATAGACTCCCGCTCCCCACCTCTTAAACACACATTATCACCGGCAATAGTCACCATAGCTGGTGCATGGGTGAGTTGTGGAGATGATGAAGTTTGGGTGGATAGCAGTGGTTACGGAGTAACAGTGCAGAAGGAGTTGATCCAGCGCGGTAGTGGTAAGAGAAAAACAAGGGTTTAGCTTTCTTTGCAACAGGAAAAAAGGTACCCTTCCATCGGTTAAGCCACTCCATTTACCTTAGGATGTGACTTTACTGCTGGGTGGAAGTTTGCGGATGAGAACTCCATTGAGAAGCACGGAAAATAAGAATTCTATCCATGGCGATTAAGAAGTTTGGATCTAAGAATGGGGTAACCTCAAAGCCTGTCATTTTTATTGACTGCGGATGCCATTATTATTTATTGCGGATGCATATTAGATCTTAATCTCTTTATTTTATGAATTTAGTGCTTTGTAAAATCGGTTTCCTAATTTGGTCACTTGTTCGTTTTGGTTTTGTGGTTTTGACATTTATGTTTGAGATTTCTTTTTAGATGAACATTTTTGTTGAGATGAATTGCCCTTGAATATGATTATGGTTTTGGTCTCATTTCCAATCAAGAAGAAATAAAAAAGAGAGCTAAAAAGAGATCCATGGCTGATTTGTGTGAACAACTCTCTTAAATGACTGGATGGTACTTTGGGCATTTAGGAAGTATGTGCAAGTCCCAACTCGAATCATGCTAAGTACTCGATGGTAGGTGGATAGAATTGGGTAAAGGGTCAAGAACCTAAAGCTTATTGGGTTCCCTGTCGGGTATTTTTGTTCTCGTGGTGATTTGAAAACCCGAAATAGCTTAAAGTTTTATGCAATTTACCTTAAAGATTAATGCGAAGTTCGGTTGGTGTGGTTAAGAATATTGAGTGGATTACGAGGAATTTTTTGTTGGAAGGATTGCGGAAGGGAGGTAAGGACCATCTTGTCGCTTGGGAGAAAAGGTGCCTTCCCAAGCAGGAGGGTGGCTTAGCTCTAGTCTTGTTTGTAGGTGTATTTCTCTTGTAGGTATGTGGCTGTGGCGTTTCCCTTGGGGCTTGGAAACACGGCCTATATGACATAAATTGATTAAGAGTGTTAGTGAATAAAGGGTATTATGAAGGGTGCTAGTTTTAACGTTATATTTATATGCGCGTATATATAAATACCCTAGCCTAACTATTTGAGGGTTACAGCTTTCAAATCATACTTTATCTTCTTCTTTGTTAATTAACATGGTATCGAATTCTTCATAAGAAAATGTGCTAATCGACTTCATATTCTTCCATCTTTTTTTCTTTTCTATTCTTTTGTTCTCTCTTCATGATCAAATAGAGAGACGTGATTCTATACCGACGACAGTCTTAGCATTGGAGACTTGGAGGTGTGTCGCCAAGGGTGTGGGACTGTGAAACAAAGGTAGGATAACTCGGGACGTGGTATGGCTACCAGTGTTTGAGGTGTAAAGGGATTTTAGGTGCGCAGCCTATTTCATGAGTGCGTGCGTAGTGCCAAAGGGGTTTTGTTTATGCCTCCTTCGAAGACGCGCCAGCTAGAGTGGTTCGCCGACCTGAGACGATGCCGGCGGCATCCTTTTCGTTGCCGAAAACCGTCACCATCATCGGAGCTCCGACGAGTCGGCGTGAAATTTTACTAGAGTTAGCCTTGTTGGATTCACCGGGTTCTTAGAAATGTGGTTGGTTTTTTCATTGGAAGTGTCTTTCGGTGTTTTTTGGTTGATTTGTTATTTTATACTGCCCCGAGTTTGTTCGTTGCGTGATTTGGGTTATTGTGTTCATTGCTATGTCGACTTCAGAGGCTACCGAGGTTGTTTTGACGGTCATTACTACTTCTAACAACCTTACGGATAAGAAACTTGATGGAACCAATTACATAATGTGGTGGAAGTTGGTTAGTAAGAGTAAGAAGGGTGATCATCTCACGAACATTAAAACGGGTGAGGGTGCAAAGGCTTGGATTCGGGATGATACATTTCTCTATGGCCAGATTGTGAATTCTATGACAAATAATGATGCGGAGTTGCGGAAACAATCAAAGATCTTTGGTAGTACTAGAGGTGTTGTATTCGGGCCGCGATAATCTGAATCATTTCTATGACTTGTCCCATGATGTGTTTAGAGAGAATCAGAAGGATCTAACTATGACTCAATACTTTGCCGATTTTAAGAAGTTGTTTACGAATGGTGCACTTTACTTCCGATTACGGGATGATGTTAAGCAAATATAGGCGCAACGTGAGCAACTTGTTGTCATGAGTTTTTTAACTGGTTTGCAACCCAAGTTTGCTACTGCTAGCTCACAAATTTTGTGTGGGACTGAGATTTGTTCCTTATCTCAGGCTTTCACGGGGCTTGAGGTAATGATCATGGTGGTCGTCGTGGTGGTGGTTCCAGAGGTCGTAGAGGAGGTCGTGGTTATGGACATGGTGGGCATGAGGCAGTGTTCTAAAAATTGCTAGGCGGGAGAGCAGGGCCTAGCGCTTAGGGGACTAATCGGGACCTAGAAATGTTGTAATTACACATAAACACCATAAATTCTTATAATACCTACTGCAACATTAATAAATAACTAAATATGACAAAATAAACTAAAAGTAATGATGACATTACAAAATTAATAGTTAAAAATTAAAACCAAATTCAATAGTACCATTCCAAACTTCAAAGTTTAAATTTTAAGACAAAACAACAATACTACAATTCCTCTCTTTGTCATTTTAGCAAACACCTTGACTATATACCCACACTCTATGCCCCAAATTATACCAAATTTCAACAACTAAACAAGAGTCACAAAATTCTGAAAGCAAAACAATGTCAACAGAGTGATTTAACACAATGATTTCAATTTTTCATTTTATTTTTTTATATAATAAGCGCCTAGAGCCACTAGTTGGCGCCTAGGCGGCGATTTTTTGAAAAAACGCCTAGTTGCCCAATTTGGTCAACTTCTCAGCGTTAGGGGGGTGCCTAGTCCGATTTTTAGAACATTGACATGAGGTGATATCTGAGTATGTTACAATTGTGGGGACACGGGGCATGTGTAATGCAACTGTGGAAATTACATGTGAAATTTAGTGGTAATCGGTTTGCTAATGTCGCTTCTCATCCTGAACCTATTACTCAGTCACGATGTCGGACGAAGAGTTGCAAGGTATAGTTTCAGGTTTCTCAACTGTCTTTGCCTTCTTTTTCTGGTGCTACTCTTGTTCAGATAGGTAAACGCACTGCATGTCTTTCCTTCTCGCGTCGCAAATGGGTTATTGATTTTGGTGCAACTGATCTATGACCGGTGATGTAGGTATTTAAGTATTTTATCTTCCTTCACCCCTTTTATATTGCCTAGTGTCTGTTTAGCCGATGAGTTTGTTGTTTTTGTGAAGGGGAGTGGTACCACTCGTCTCACTCCATCTCTATCCTTGTCTTCTGTCCTATTCCTTCCTGGTTTTCCATTCAATATACTATCTATTACTAGATTTATACGTGATTATAACCGATGTGTCTCATTCTATCCCACTTTTTGTGTGTTTCAGGATCTTACGAAGATAAGAATTATTGGTAAAGGCTATGCATTTTGGAGGAATTTACTTTCTAGATGTGGGCCCCTCGCGGGTTGCACTTCCCTTAATCCTTGTCTCTCGAATAAACATCATCGTGTTTCATACTTTCCTAGAGTCGATAAAAATGCGTTTGTCCCGTAACTTGGATTTACTTTATGAGAAGTCGTTCTGAATTCTTCTCTATCTTTTGTGGCTTCTGTGTTGAAATTAAGACTTAATTTGGTGTGCCTATTAAAACTCTTCATAGTGACAATGCAAAAGAATATTTCTCTACTCCTTATTCTACTTTTATGCATGATCAGGGCATCACTATGAGTCCTCTTGCACATATACCCATCAACAAAATGGGGTGGTGGAAAGAAAGAATCTCTACTTAATGGAGAGTGCTACTTAATGGAGAGTGCTACTTAATGGAGAATGCTAGGGCTCTTTGCTTTCAAATGCAAATGCCGAAGCCATTCAGGGCTCACATAGTATTGATTGCGTGTCATCGTATTAATCGGATATCCTTTTCTGCCCTTTAGGGGAGATCTAGTATCGTGTCTTATTTCCTTCTCAATCGTTGTTCTCAGTGTCACCTAAGATCTTTGGATGTGTTTGTTTTGTTCGTGATCACCGTCCCAAGTCCCTCAAGTGTGTCTTCCTAGGTTACTCTGGTACTTAAAACGGGTATCGTCGTTTTTCTCCCGAATGAATCACTATTTTGTCTCCCTTGATGTCACATTTTTGAATCACAATTTTTTATTCTACATGACCGGATGCATCCTTATCTTCTGACTCAAATGATGATTTCCTAATTTATCACATTGTTTGGTTAGAAACAACTCGTGTTCCACATCATGTACTTCCCTCTCGTCCCCCCTTTCTGCATATCTACTCTCGACGTCGCGAACAGAGACTCTACATGCGGTCCTTACCTAGCCAGTCCTCTCATCTGCACATCTAACACTCCGGTGCCTTACCATCCGATTTAGATGTTACGATTGCCCTTCGAAAAGGTAAGCGTAGTTGTGCACAATATTCCATCGCTTACGTTAGTTACTCTGGTTTGTCTTCCTCGATTTGTTCCTTTATTAGTTCACTTGATTTTTATCCTATTCCTAAGTTAGTGCTAGAGGACAAATGTAAAGTTTTAAGTTGATGATGGTGAAGAATTGGCTCATCTCGAGAGGTATTATAAGCTTGTAGAGAAGTTGAACTATTTAGCTTCGACTAAAGTCAGCCAATTCATGTCATTTCCACAATCTACTCACTGGGAGGCTGTGGCGAGAATCCTCCGATATCTCAAGGGAGCTATTGGTCGAGGGTTACTTTATCGAGATTATGGATGGGCACACGAGAGTTGAGGGATTTTTTGACGCTGATTGGGTTGGCTCTCCTTTGGATAAAAAAATCAACCACGAAGTATTTTGTATTTGTTGGACGTAACTTAGTATCTTGGAAAGCAAGAAGCAACTGGTAGTATTGAGATCGAGTGGCTCAATCGACATGTGAGTTGATGTGGATTCGCCACATACTTGATGAGATAGGGTTTACCAGTTCAACACCTATGTAGTTATGGTGTGATAGTCAAGCAGCTGTCCATATTGTGTCAAATCGTGTCAAATCCTGTGTTTCATGAACACAAAACATATTTTGGTTGAATGTCATTTCATTCGAGAAAAGCTACAAGAGAAGGTTATTGTGAGTAGTTATGTTAAGTCGGGCGAATAACTAGCTAATGTGCTTACCAAGTCTTTGGTTGAGAATAGGTTGAATTATATTAGTAACAAGCTGGGCATGTATGATATTTATGCTCCAGCTTCAGGGGGAGGAAGTGTTAGTGAATAAAAGGTATTACGAAGGATGCTAGTTGTAATATTATGTTTATATGCATGTATATATAAATACCCTAGCCTAACCATTTGAGGGTTACGACTTCCAAGTCATACTATATTCTTCTTCTCTTCTGATTTGTTAATTAACAAAGAGCAAATATGGTATGCATCAAAATGGGGGCTGGGGTTTGCTGTTGTTTCTTCTGGGTCTCAAATTCGTTTTTGTGAAGATGCTTAAGTAGGAGATACCCCTCTATTTCATCTCTGACAGTTCATATGGTTCCTTTTTTCCGAATTTTGTTCTGGGAATGAGTTTGGTGGTCTCTGTTGTGACTTCTATTTCTTTCGTCAATCATCACCCTAATGATAAAGTGCCGAGGCCCTGCTTATTGAAGTTCTTTCCAATTTGCGTTTCCTTCCTTGTCAAGACTCTTGGGTCTAGAATTTGGAGGGGTTAGGAGTTTACTCTTGCCGCTCCTTCTCACTTGATTCGATCTCCTGATCCATATCATTTCCCCCTGTCCTCGTTTATTTGGAAGGCTGGCCCCCCTTCAAAATTTGAGTTTTTGCTTGGTCTCTTGTTCTTAATAAACTCAACACTAATGACATGTTGCAAAAGCATAGGCTTAACAAGAAGATATCGCTGTATTGGTAATGTGCGAGTGTGGAGCAGAATCTCGTTATCAATGTGTGGAATAATTTATTTTGGGTGGTTGGTGAGGCCTGGCCCACCTGAGCTGGTCCTGAGTCTATAGCCTCTTTCCTTCAATACGCATTTAGAGGTTTCGGGATGGTGGGGATGCTGCCTTGCCTTGGAAGTGTGGCGTGTTTGCTGTTCTTTGGTGCCTTTGGACGGTGCAGAATTCCAGGATCTTCTTTTGTGGGATAGAGTGGTATTCATGGCTTCTCTTTGGCTTCGGCTAAGGTTGCTTTCCATGGCTGGGTTCACTCTCGGTTACTCAGCGAGACAAGATTGCTTTTCTTTTTAGTTGTTTTCCTTGTTTATTTTCTTCTTTTCCTTTTGTTTTAGACTTCCCGTCCGTCCTTTTGTACTTTCCCTCTTTTTAGTCTATTAGATTTCCCTTTCTGATCAAAAAAAGAAAAGCAAAGAAAAAAAGAACTAAGTACTTGAATATTTCATGATTGTAGTAATGGACTTTGCCTGTCCAATTTCATTTGGTCATAGCTCGCAAAGAAACGTTTTATTTATATCTATTTGACACATTTTAACTATTTTCCTGAAACCTATTGGTTTGTTTTACAGTGGACTCTATTAGATGGGTTCGTCCGGATTCTGTTATCTTAGGCTGTTATCAGTTAACTGATGATGGAAAGGAGGTGAATTACCTGGTCCAAGTCATCACAGGCAAATGTGGCACAATTAGTAATGTAAGTGCTCTAGTACATCTCTGTCCTTGATGAGGATTTGATTGATTTCTTGAGTTGTTATTGTTTGTGTTCGCTCATGGGTGTTCTTATCTTCATTTGTGCAGTTGCATTTTTGCTAGTGTTGAATTTCATAAAAAGATTATGCAATTGTGCCATTCTTTTTTCCTGAATAGAGAAAGAAGATTAGATTAGATATATATATTTTTTTGTTGATAAAAGAAGAAATTTCATTAGATCAGAAGAAGAAATACAAAACCAGCAAACAATCCATCTGCCGATCAGGGAGAGCGGAAAAAAAGAAATAAAGAAGTAGCATAAACCTAGGATCTAATGAAGCACCACTGTTCAATCTCTACAAATGTCTGCTATAGTCACTCCTTTTAAGCCCATAAGGCTGAAGCCAAAAGAAGCATAGAAGAGAACTCTCTCCTGCAGGAGAGAAAAGGTAAGAGCCTGATCTCAAAAAATATGGGGTTCCTCACAGTACAGAGCACCACAACAAAACCTGCCATAAAACCTGCGCAACCTTGCTACTCCTAGAACCCAACATTTAATCATGAACAAGACCTCCACGGAGTTGGGACAAACCCAATCCTAACCAAGAAGATAGATTATTGATAGAAGGATTGAAGGACAGACGAGAAGTCCATCGAACAAAGGCAAAATACAAAAGCCACTATCTAAAATATTACCCCCTCCGTCCCAAATTGAGTGTCCATTTTTGGTTTTTCAAGGAAATTAAGGAAGTTGACTTTTAAGCCATTTTATTTGCACATATACATGTATACCCTAGTTGTCCACCTTATAGCATTACTAGCCGCAAATTGGGAACATGATAGTAGACAAAAGTGAATCTAGTACCTTCACTACAAAATGGACACTCATTTTGGGACAAATATATATATATATATATATATATATATTTATCTTTTAATTGGACATTCATTTTGGGACAGTTGGAGTAATACTATAAGTTAAAGCAGTCCAATACCATTGTATTTCTGACACGGGCACTTCTCGAAAGGCACCCCTAGGTGAAGCCCAAAGATTATTAGACGTCATAAAAACAACCGTGTCCCCGAGAAGAGGCCAAGAAAGTGATTGATCCCTGAATTTTCTTTCCTGTTTTTTCACACACGACATTGCAACTAGCATGGCTCCCTCTGAAAAACTTACTTTTCATATGAAGAAATGCCGAAATAGATGTAGGATTGACCCAAGCTTCCCCTACCACCTCGAACAAGTTAATTCAAAGAAACCTGCCGAAGGAATAAGTGATCAAGAGATTTAGAGGCATACTAACTCATAACACTGAGCTCCTCTTGTACGGTTTTTGCTAGACATCATTAGTGTTGAGCTTATTAAGAACCAGAGGCCATGTAAAGGTTCTAGTCTTAAGAGGAACTTCAAATGACCGAAGAAAACGTGCAAGGGGATGGTTTGGGGACAGATCAAAGTGGGATAAAAATACGGCTTAATCACCAGGTTCCCAAGAGCCAAACACTCCCTCTTCCATAGGGTTATCCAAGTAACACTCCCTCCCCTCAGGAAATAAGGAAACTCTCATTATTTTCTCAATACCATCACGGGACTAATTAAGTGCTGCAAGTCAGCAGATGAGATAGATGCCAGGGCCTCTCCGCCTGCTGCCCCTTAGTTTCGGGCAGGATGTTTTGCTTTTAAATTTGGTATATGAGCTTTGATTATGGTCTTGTGTTCAAGTCTTCTCGCTTATATTGATTCCAAGTAGGCGTAGCTTGGATATATTTTCTGGACATGTTTTGGCATTTAGGGGCTGTTTGTAAAACCTAAAGCCTGGATAAACTGGTAGATATTTGGCCAAATTTACGAGGAACCTAGTTGGTAACCACATTTATCTCTAAAAACCAGTTCTTATCTACACTTGTTTTAGCCCAAAATTGGTCCTTGTGCATTCCAGAGTGTAGGTGTTTTTTTTCTTGTTGATAAGCAATAAGATGTATATATAAACAAGGCGACAAAACAGGTGTCGCGGCCTGTGTACACTAGAAGTATACTCAAAAGGCCCTAGCTAATACAAAAGCTATCCACTAACTCTACAAAAGAATTATCCACAGGCCCAAAACAAAAAAAGCTCTTTCTCATTTTGTTTTCATCGATCCACCTTCTTCTTTTTCTTCTTCTTTTTCTTCTTTTTCTTTTTCTTTATTGGGAAAGCTTTGCTCCACTCCAGTAACATGTTTGCCTCTCTCTCTCTCTCTCTCTCTCTCTCTCTCTCTCTCTGACAATCAAAATACTTTGACCTTAATAAATTTCTCTTTTGTCCTTATTTGTCTTTTTTCAAAGAATTCTTTCTAAATCACATTATATTTCAACCTATGGTGAATATTTTCAGGGCTTTCAAGATAATATTATTTTTAGATATTTCAATGACGTTGTAAGTACTTTCTCAAAAAAAAAAAAAGAAAACAAGTTTGCGTTTGTTTATTTTTTTTCTTTTGTTTTTGTTTGTTTATTTTTTGCTTATGGTCTTATATGATAAGTGGATAATTATTTATTTTCTTCTTTATGCTCAAAGAGTCCACATTTGAAGGCCAAACATTATAGAGACTTAAATAAAATTTTCTAAATAGCCTAATTTAATGGATAAAGCAAAAGGATTTCTCATTTTTAATATAATATTACAAGGATACATTTGAAAATTCGTAAAATATACACGTTTATTTTTTAAACAAAACTCTTTACCTGAATCGCCCCAAAATCAAGAATAAAACTCTTCGACGTTTGAGCAGAACAGAGGAAGAATCACTTTGAGATATCGGTTGACAAATGCTTAAAAGAAAAGTAGTTGCACTCATATTTTACCGAACTAGGTACAAAATAAAACAAGTTCTAGTAAAACTCGACTCTCATTGGAACTGGGCTAAGTAAATTGATTCTGAACCAAACCGATCCAGTTCCTGATATTCCCAGACAGGCCTTTGCTCTGGTGCTCTAAGTACAGACAGGCCCTTGCTCTGGTGCTCTAAGTACAACTGCTTTTCGTGTTGAGTTTTGTGCTTGTTGTCTTCATCTTTCATGATAACTTTTCGATGCCACAATGTACTACCAAGTGGCATGAATAATTGCTATTGATTTTCATATGATATATTACTACCATGTTAAACTTACATTTACATAAGATATATCACTAACATGTTAAACATTAATGATGGTATTTGTATAATTTATAGTTTTTTGCTTGATTTTCTACAATTCCATTCTTTATTCTGTATTCTGTATTCTGATTTCGTAAATTTCTTGTTTTGTAGGCCTCCTCCAATCCAGTTGTGTTATCTTTCAGTGATGTGTTTCCATGTTTAAACGACGATGCTGTGCCATTGGGAAGTAGGCCACATATGTGCTTGAGTTACTTAGATACATGGTATTTATTTTTCTATAAAGTAAGAATGTGATATGCCATTTGAATAGTTAGTTTCTTTTTAGGTAATCATGGATGTTTTGTCACTGGTATTGTTTATATACTCGCTTTGCAAACAGCGCAATTGGATTCCGTCTCTCATATAAGACCTTTCATATTCAGAGGTTGGGAAAATAGGTGTATATACATGGTTGTCAATCCATAAGACTTGATTCAACTAATGTAGCCCTTTGTCTAAACCACTTGGGCTTGTCTACGTGAATCCTTTTTCATGATTCAGTTGTACACAAAACAATTTTATTGTTAAATCACAACCTATTTTGTCCTTAAGTATCATCTTTTAGTTTTGTTCTTTCCCTACCTCTACTTAGATAGAAGCACTTCTAAATACAGTTTTAGGTCTACTTTCTATGTCCAATGCTTGTAAACATATTTAAGCTATATCTCATGATAGCTTGTGTAACTATTTCTGCTGTTTTAAGAGGTTTTCTAGTTTCACCTTTCATCTTATCATTCTCCGCTTGGCTACAATTATCTCTCATGTATTTGGAATATCTAGGGTGGCTGGTGAAGTGTGGGTTAGCCAGGGCTCTATTTATTCTTTCTCCAAATGTAGTTAGATGTTTTGGAGGGGGCAAAGATGCTAGTTTGTTATGGCAGTGCACGGCGTTTGCTATTCTGTGGGGCATTTGGACAGAAAGAGATGCCAGGAGTTTCAGGGGTAGGGAGCTATCTTGGTCTATAATTTGGGACAGTGGTTTTTTTCCGACGTCCCTTTAGCTTTGGCTAGGGTGTCCTTCAAGCTGTGCCCATTTTAGAGATGCAGTGAGATTGGATTGCTTTGCTTTCTTGATTTCTTTTCTAGCTATAGGCTTTGTCCTTCTGTAAGTTTTACTGGTTTTGTTTCGATGGACTTCTCATGCGTCTCTTGTATCCTTTTCTGCTTTTAATCTAAGCTTCTTCCTTATCCAAAGAAGAAATGAAAAGAAAATATCGTGTATTATTTCCTTGTATCCTTTAAACTTCGTAATGGATTACTTATCAAGAGATGTCTCAAATTGTTTATGCTATAGTAGTCCAAAAAATTTCAGGTTTCTTTGTGTCCTGGTCCATTCTGTTCCACGAATTCTAGCAAACTTTAGGACCTGACCTGCAATAGGTTGCTCTTGATAAAATGAAAAATCGTATGAGGCATTCTTCAAAACGAATACTAGTATATACTCCCTCCGTTCCACCCAAAGAGTCCATGTTTGTAAAGTCTAATTATTAAGGGATATATTAGTGTTATTGGAGTTGGTTATAATTACAAAAATACTTAAGTGCAACCAAGATGATTACAATCCAAGTGGAGGGTAAAGATGAAATATTATGAAAATTATAAGCATAATATTTTGAAAGTGGACTCTATTAGTGAAACGTCCTAAAATAGTATAGTGGACTTTTTACCGGGAACGGAGGGAGTATCTCATTGACCTGAAATTTCTTTCATGCCTCTATTTTTGTACATCAGATTCCTCCTTTTACCCCTGGGATTATCGCTAGGGTCCTTTCATTTTCAGGTAACAGTGGCATAGGTCGTCTAGTTCCTCCAAAATCATCCAGTTGGGCAGTAGTTGCTTAAACTTGAAAAGCCCATGTGTTATTTGCACTGTTTTCTATCTAATTTTGCAGAGAATGGGGACGCTGCTAATTACTTTTTCTTATTTCTTTCTTTAAATTTGATTACAGTCAACTTGCTTTTACTGCTAATCGGAAGAACATGGATCAGCACATTGTATTGTTTGGTTGGGCAATAGATGAGAAAAATGAAGCTGCTGTGATTGAAATTGTGAATGATTCGTGGCTTCCAAGGATTAGTTCTCAAGGTGAACCTTTCAATATTCTGTTCTAAATTATTTTTGTTATTAGTTCAGGTTTTGTTCTTTATATCAAGATGATGTCTTTAGTAGGGTATTAACTAGACTGAAGAAGTTCATGGGGTTGAGGGGTGTTTGTTATGACAGGGCGGTTAGGGTATCACTCTTTTAGATTGTTGATTTGACACCATTTTATCTTTGCTAGATAGCACTAAATTTTATAAAAGGCTCTGGGCTTTTTGAACATGTTGAGAGTATTTTCATGTCTAAAGCATAATCTAGGTGGTTGTATATATATGGGTGGGTGCTTTATCTTCTGCCTCTTTGGTTGGTTGTGGTGTCTTGGGGTGCCCCCAGCGGAAAAATTAGGTGCTATCATATAGCTTTTATCGGCCAAGTCACATGTTGGAGATAAGCGGACTCAAATAGGTGGCATCCGCTGCAGGATGAATCCCACATATGTTGCCTTTTGGATCTAGTTATGGAGAGGATCTCTCATCATAGAAGGCCATGTGTCCATAGTGGGGCTCACAGTGATGAACACTTTACTTAAGCCACCAAACCAATTCCTTTGGTAGTCTGATGTTGGTGGACTTAAGCTGGGTCTTCCAGTCGTTGCCTCCCAGGAAGGGAGAAGGTCCAAATTTGCCGTTAACGGTGGTTGTCCATCATCAGGAGGGTCGGATGATCACTCCCGAAAGTATTGGAGGGGTTTTTCTCCGGATTGATTCCTTCCCTTAGAATGACATAGCTTTAGGGGTTTTAAACATATGGATCACATTTATATGTAATTCATTACGTATATGATATATTGGGCCTTAGACTATACCACATTATACTATACCACATATGCTAAAGCTTCGGCTGATCTTCTCAGTTAATTACCATAAACTATTTTCCCAAAGAAAATAGATGTCCCGAAGGTCCTATTTACACTTGAGAATCTTCACCTGTAGACTTCAAAATTGGTGAATTTTGTAGGTTAAGTTATATAAATGTGATTCAGCTTTCTGAATTGGAATTTGATAATTTGTTTTTACCCTAGTTTTTTTGTGATTGTTTTTTTAGCTTCAACGACCTAGTTTTTGTGAGACTTCTGCATCTATTCTTGTTATTTGCTACTCCCTCCGTCCCTTAATTATTGTCTTGTTTCCCGACACACGAATTAAGAAAAAATAATTAACTTGATTATTAATATTGGTATAATGTGTAATTTTCTTTAATGCCCATGTGTATGTAGCCCATAATTTAAGTAGGGGAAAAAGTAAGGGTAAAATGGTAAAAGTGATGTCCTAAAAAAGAAAGTTTTCGAACAGGACAATTATTTTGGGACGAACAAAAAAGGAAAGGAAGACAATAATTTAGGGACGGAGTGAGTATTTGTTTATGGTAGTTTTTTGTGACTCCAGTTTGAAGTACCTTTTGTTTTTTTTTTAGCTCAGAAATTCAAGTTATCCTGGTCAAATGTTTTGGAATTATGTTAGATTTGAAGTGATATGTGCGAACTTTAAAAAAGTATAAAGTTCTTCTATCATAAATATAAGTACATTACTCAATATAAGAACATCAGATTAGTACTAAATGTTAATTGATTCTGTGTAGGCATTTTGGTTGATCTAACTCCTCTCTTTCTATTAGTAACTCCTTTGGACAGATTCACCTCAACTCAGCATTTGTCCAACTACTTTTGGTCGGCTATGGGATTCCTTCTTTTTTATTTTATTTTCCTAATTCACTCTTGTCTGCAAGATTCATGTTAACCACATGCAGTCTTTCTCAAAATTATAGGCTACACTGTGTAGGGAGAGTTGTTTGCATGGATTGATGTAAGTTTTTTTTGAAGTTCTCTTTTACCGCAATACGTTTAGGAGTTGATGTAGCCGAACTGAGTATGGACTAGTGTGGCTTGTGTGATGACCTTGCATTGAACTGTATGAATGGCGAAAAAGTTTTGATGTAGCCAACTCCAAGTAGTTGGGACAAAAGGCTAAGTTGAGTTGAGTTTATGTTTAGGAGTTAATGGAAGACGGTTTTCTCAAAACTTGAGTAAGGGGCATGTGAAAAAAGGTCCATCATTGAAGCTTGACTTTCAAAGTGGAGAAGAGTTTTGGGCTTCAACAACTGATCAAAAAAAAAAAAAAAGCCAAATAAAAAAGGAACAGAGTGAAATCTTTCAAATAGCTAGATTAGGTGATGATCTGTTTGTCAACAGTTTACTTAGTGTGAATTTCCAACTGAATTCATCCTCATTTTTGCATAGTTTATGACTTTATGTTGATGATCTTTGTTGAATGACCTTTGTTTTCTGGAGATTAGTTTATTTTGTGGAATATCTGATGACTCACTCTCTAAAACAGGTAATGGGGATGATAATCTGATCCTGGGGCTTTCTATTGACGAGGTTTCCTATGATGAGAATGCTAAACTCATATGTGGGGAAGAAGATAAAGAGGTTTCACCATGTTGCATTGTTCTTTGTCTTACTATAGATGGAAAGCTTTCCATGTTCCATTTCGCGAGGTAATTTTTTATGTTTGATTACTTCTTTTTATCAGTTGCTCAAGTAGGCTTGTTGGTGCTAAGCTGGCAACGTGTTCTGTAGTGCCGCAGGCTCCTCGGTTCCACCAGAGGTCGCATATTCTGTTTCTGATGAGGAAGAGGATAATCCTCCTCTGGGATCCTCAGGATACGGAGTGCTGAAATTGTCTACTAATGACGTGGAACAGAGTACGAATAAAACTCATTTTGGACTACGGTCTGATGAATTAAAAGTGAATGAACTGAATGGGAAAATAGGTAATGAGATTCCTATGAAAAATAGAATCGAGCAAGTGAGAGCTGCTGCAGGTTCAGAAATATCTGGAGGTGGGGCTCAACAAGAAGTTCCTTTTGTGAAGCTCAATCATGATAGAGATGACCGACAGCGACCTATTTCAGGGAAGCAGGATGGAAACCCAGAGCAGACAAAGACATCTCAGCTTGTAGGTCCTAGATCTGTGGTTAGAGATTTCAGCAGGTCGGAAACCCAAGAACATGCTGAAGTAAGGTCAACTTCTGCTTCCTTTTCAAGACAGCTTTCAACTGATTTATCCAACAAAATTATCCGCGGAGCTTCAGTAAAAGATTCCACGGCAGGCACAGTATTATTAGGACAAACAGGATCAACAAGTTTGAATAGCGCTTCATCTGTTTCCTGGTCAAGGGAAGCACTCATTTCTTCAAAACCTTCTGATGAAAGAGCTCCTCCTTTACTTTATACTGGTCTTGAAGGGAATCGATCTGATGCTAGTTTGACTACTGCCAATTTTTCTATAGGCCAACTCCATTCTTCATATTTGAACAAAACTGCTGGTTTATCAACTCCAGCTAATCATCTTGGGATCAAAGCTTCAGTTGCTGTTACTGGGATGACCAGCTCATTGCCTATCGTTCGTAGTGCTCAATTGCAATTGCATGAAAATTTTACCTTGGGAAAATCTTCTGACTTTAAGTTCCAGTCTGACACGAGCAATCAGCGAACTCATACGCCAACAGGGCTAAATTCTGAGCCAAACCTGTCAAAACAGATCCGCAGTGTAATTAACTTGTCTCATTGTCTCTTACTATGCTGCAGGACATATTTTTATTAACCCTGCAATTCATGGTTTACTGGTTTCCAGATGCACATAAGATTGTCTTTCTTTGCTATCCAAATATATTGGGGGCAAATTTGGGTTTCGTTATCCAAGTGTTTCAGTATTTTTGTCGCCTTCCTTTCTTTGCCTCATTTGAAATTCTTCTCCAAGTTTTAGGTGCATGTGGTTTTAATTTAAACAATATGTTGTCTTTTGTGTCTGACTCTTGAATTTTTTTCAGGTTGAAGAGATGGCCAAAGAATTAGATGCGCTTCTGGAGTGCATAGAAGGACCTGGTGGTTTCAATGATGCATCCATTGCTCTCCGGAAAGACTCGGTTACAGCACTAGAAGAAGGGATATGGACCCTATCTGACAGATGCAGAACATGGGCGGTTAGTTTCTTTTTTGATAAAAGAAGAAATACAAGAGGACGGACAGGGAGTCCATCAGAAAAGAAACAAAATACAAAAGAAGAGAAAATACAGAAAATAAATAGACAAGCAAAGCATTCCAATCACGACTAATCTCAGAGAAGGGGACCCCACTGAAAGCACCCAGTTGTTGACGCCAAAAACAGCCTATCCCACAACATAGTCTGATCCCTACAGATTCTGGAGTTAAAATTTGTCCACATGCACCAAAGAATAGCGAAAACCTTAACACTGCCACAAAGCCAAACCATCTTCTCATCGCTTGAAACCTAAAACTTCATTGGAGGAAAATAAGCAATAGAGGCAGGACTAACGCAAGCCTCCACAGTCACCCCAAAAAGATTATGCCATAGGAAACGGGCACCTCCACAATGAAGAAACATATGATCATGAGATTAGAATAATTCTTACTCATCACACACCATTGTGGGGAAATCCTTTCGCAATATGTCAATAGTATTGAGATTATTAAGAACTAGAGACCAAACAAAATCACTAATCTTAAAAAGGAACCTAAGCTTTCAAAATAAAGGAAGACAAGTGAGATGGAGATGGGTTAGGACTTAGGAGGCTGGATTAAATGAAAAAGAAAGACCGTGTAGGAAATCAAGCTGTCAATTAGGAATATTAAATTAGGAGATCATTACTATGTATAGCTGTTTCATAGAATTAGTATTAACAAGTGTATATATGCTAGGTCAACTTACCTTAGCCAGTTTTTTGGTCCTCCTGATTTATAGGATCATGATTATGGCTGATTTGTAGGATCTGTGATTATGATTCTCCTTGTATATATACCGCATGATTTTCTTAATGAAAGCTATCAGAGAATTCTTCCATAAACAGCTTCAGACCGACTAGAAGACTGACCAGAACCCTCTAAAATCTAAACCCGGGAATCAGAACCCAGCAAAACCTCATCCGAGGGAGAATATCAAGAAGAGTGACCACTCATCCGCTTGACGAACAGTAAGATGAGAAAGATGTGAAAAGCCCAAGAAATATTATTATTCCCTCCCCTCTCAAGAGAAACTCCTAAATAGTAGCCAACTGAGCCACCGAGAGACGGTAGCCAAGGAGAAGCAGAATGCGATGGAATGTCCCCCGCCCACACTTCTTCCCAGAAATGAACACGGTCCCCAATCCCCTTCCTGATCATGTCTTAGTTCTTAATTTGTATAATCTTTGTTTTGAAGATGAGCTTATTGTAACTGGTGCTCTTTTATTTCATTTCATTCAGAACCTTTATCAGAAAGTTGCTGACTTGTATGCTTCCTTGACACAAATTTCTTTTGTATGCCAAATGCTGTTTTAGAAATTCTGGAGGTTTGAACAGAACGTATGTGAAAAAAAAGAAGTAAAGAAAACTGATCGAGGCTAGTCTGAGATACATAAACTTGCTAAACTCAAAGGGAAGAAAATTAGGGATTTCAATTACGTAGATATATAAGGATGAAGTTTAGAGTCGTAGTCACTAATGAGGAAATCATAGAAAGATGAAAAAAATATAAAAAATTATGAAAAAATAATATTGGCTGAACCAAATAACATTGGCTGAATTAGATATTCTACGTCGTAGAAGTTGCAGGTTGGAGGTGAAGAGTGCATTAAGAAAGACATAAACATGGAAGGCTCAAGTCCATAGGCATGAAAGTGCCTAGGTTATGTAGGACTGTCATGGTTAGTGAAGCTATACAATAAGATCATGGTGTTGATGACTATGCCTGATGAATGGGTGTGAGGAAGAGTTTAAGGTGTCAATGAACAAAATTAAAGGAGATATAGAGTTGTATGAAGTATAGAGGTTGAAAGTTAATGAATGTCATGATGAAGCTATGGGAGAGAGTTAATGAGAATAGAATATGACTTGGACCACTGTTATCTGAAAATCAAGAAACACAATACATTCATGAGCACAACATACACGACTAAGAATGATTGAGCGCACTTGTTCGTGACAATAATTTAACGTTTCACGATTTGGACTGAATACCTCTTAGTGAGGGCTGCTCTCTCTTTAAATAGCCAAAAGAATCCTCATTACAAAAGAGAACTAGTTACAAAAGGAAAGAAAGTAAATTCCTAGCACATCCCTAAACTCAAGGAAACTGATTTACAGCTAATCCCTAAACTCAAGGAAACTGATTTATAGCTAATCCCTAAACTCAAGGAAACTAATTATAGCTACCAAAATTCAGCAGTCAACTACAATATTTACTTGACATATATATTAACATCCCCCCTCAAATTGATGCTACACCATCAGAAAGCATCAATTTGCTAACTAAGAACTGATGACGTTGACGAGATAAAGCCTTTGTAAACACATCAGCTGTTTGTAATTCAGTGGGAACATGAGGAAGAGTAATCACTTGTTGATCAAAAGCCTCACGAATAGAATGACAATCTACTTCAATATGTTTGGTTCGCTCATGGAAAACTGGATTACTGGCAATTTGAATAGCACTAGTATTATCTGCATGGAGCGGAGTAGGAGAAAACTGAGAAATACCCAGTTCGCCTAACAAACCACGAAGCCACACAATCTCAGAATAAGCAGAGGACATAGCACGATACTCTGATTCAGTAGAGGATTTGGAAATCCGATCTTGTTTCTTACTTTTCCAAGAGACAAGAGCGTCACCTAGAAACATACACCACCCTGTAACAGAACGACGTGTGTCTGCACAGCCGGCCCAATCCGCATCACTATAACCTGCCAATCGTAATGAATTGGTCCTAGGAAAAAATAATCCACGACCAGAGGTGCCCTTCAGATAACGAAGAATTTGTCGAACAGCTGCTAAATGCGAGTGACGAGGGGCTTGCAAAAACTGACTAACTTGCTGTACGGCAAAGGAGATGTCAGGCCGTGTAATTGTGAGATAATTCAAACTCCCTACAAGCTGCCGATATAATGATGGATCAGATATTAATTCACCGTCATCATGTCGAAATTTTAAATTAACCTCTATAGGTGTAAGAACTGAGTTCCCAGACTCGAGACCAGCTAAGGTGAGGATTTCTTGAGTATACTTGTTCTGGTGGAGGAGTATACCAGTAGAACAAGAATGCACTTCAAGACCAAGAAAGTAATGAAGTGAACCAAGATCTTTCATGTGGAAAGCAGACTTGAGATGCTGTTGTAGCTCGCTAATTGACTGAGAATCTGACCCTGTAATGACAATATCATCCACATATACCAAGAGAATAACAAGTCCTTTACCAGTCTTCTTAAGAAAGAGAGAGGAATCATATTGACTTTGAGTGAAGCGAAAATCAAGAAGCGTGGTATGGAACTTCTCAAACCAGGCACGTGGGGCCTGTTTTAACCCGTACAAAGACCTCTTTAAACGACAAACATCAGTGGACTCGTTGACAAATAAACCAAGAGGAGGAGTCATATAAATTTCTTCCTTCAAATCCCCATGTAAGAAAGCATTCTTTACATCCATCTGTTGCAAGGACCAGCCTCGGGAAGCAGCAATAGCAATAACAGTCCGAACAGTAGTCATCTTAGCAACTGGAGCGAAAGTCTCTACATAGTCAAGTCCATACTCTTGACGATTTTCGAGAGCAACCAGACGAGCTTTGTACCTATCAATGGTTCTATCAGCCCGAAGCTTGACACTATATACCCACTTACAACCAAGAAGCTTGACCCCATGAGGACGAGGAACGATGTCCCACGTATGATTATCCAGAAGTGCCTGAAGTTCTTCACCCATAGCTTGTTGCCAACAAGCTTGAGTGGCAGCCTGAGAATATGACTTTGGAACAGTAGAAATATCCATAACAGCCTGATTAGCAGTATGTGAGAATCCATACCTCTCCGGTGCTCGTGATATACGGGAAGTCCTCCGTGGACCAGGTAGGAGAGAATCAGACAACGGTTCAGGATCCGGAAGGGGCGATAAGAATTGAGGAGTACGTCTTTGATACACAATTCCCTTCCAATGTGTATCAGGACTGCCAACAATATGAGTATCATGATCAAAAGTAGGAAGAGAAACAGACTCAATTTTAGGAAGAACAAAGGACTGAAAGAAATATTGATTTTCAAAGAAAACAACATTTCGAGAGATGCGAAGTTTATTGGCTTTTGAATCATAACACACATATCCCTTATGAGCAGTACTATACCCAAGAAATGCGCATCGAACAGCCTGAGCAGTAAGTTTGTTTCTTTCAGTAGGAGGTAAGTGAACAAAGCACACACAACCAAATACAAGAAGAAAGTCATATTCAGGGACAGCACCAAAAAGACGTGAATAAGGAGATTCAAATTTTAAAATTTGAGAAGGTAAACAATTAATCAGATAAACTGCCGTAGACAAGGCTTCTACCCAAAATTAAGGAGGCACAGATGATTCAATTAATAACGTGCGAACAACATCTAAAAGATGACGATTCTTGCGCTTTGCAACCCCATTCTGTTGTGGAGTATATGGACAAGAACGTTGCGATATAATACCCCTAGATTTGAGAAAATTTTGAAATTCACTAGACATGTATTCTCCCCCAAAATCAGAGCGTAAGATTTTGATGTCTGCAGAAAACTGATTTTTAACAAATGCAGTAAATTCCTGAAATTTCGAGAATACTTCAGATTTGGAGCGAAGAAAGTATATCCAAGTAAAAGCGACTGTAGTCGTCAATAAATGTAACATAGTACTTATAACTAGCATGTGAAGGAATTGGGGTTATACCCCAGGCATCTGTATGAATAATCTCAAAACACTTTGTAGCACGACTCCCATGTGAAGGAAAAGGTAAACATTTACTCTTACCTAATTTACAAGTACTACATTTAGAAATTATATCGGAAGGCCAAATTTTATTTCCCAAATAACCGTTTTTGACAAGATGAGATAAAACAACTTTATTCGGATGACCTAATTTCTTATGCCAAACATCACTGTCGCTAATAACAGCAGAACAAGCAGCATAATTGACACTAGAACTAGGAATAGAAAACTGAAGAGGAAATAGACGTCCAACTTTAGGCCCCTTCGCGATCACCCTCCCCGATGTTTGATCCTGCACACAACACCCATTATGATCAAAGTGAATTTCACAATTATCATCCACCAATTGTCCAACATAAACTAAATTTGAAGATAATTTTGGAGAGACAAGAACATTTTTCAAAGAGGTTCCGAGAGATCCAACATCAGTGATAGGAAGAGTACTACCATTGGCTATCTGAATAAGTTGATTACCCGTATACTTACGAACATTATGTAAGCCCTCTGTACTCCCTGTCATATGATTTGAGGCCCCGGAATCAACTAACCAAGGAGCAATAAGAGTTTGGTTCTTACCTTGAATACTGAAAGCAGAAAGGGCCGAGACAATCATCTGTTGAACCATATCTGGTGTCAGGGTAGATGTAGAGCTAGATGTAGCAGGCTGATATGGCGGAGGCGTAGGAGAGAGAGCAGCAAGATTAGACTGGATAGAAGAATTATGGACTGGCCCTTGTCTATTCTGATGTTGTATACGACAATCTTTGATTAGATGTCCCTCGTTCTTACAGTAGTTGCAGAATTTCTTCGTGCAGTTCTTTGCGATATGCCCAAACCCCTTACAACGATGACACTGTATCGATGATTGAGATCGCCCTCTTTCTTGGGCCGCGTATGCAACATTTACCAGCTCGGTAGAAACAGAGTCTTGATTAAGACTAATCTGGGTAGCTAGACGTTGTTCTTCACGTAATAATTCACTCAAACAGGTTTCCAAGGATGGAACAGGGTGCCGATTGATCAACCCAGCCCGTGCAGTCTCAAATTCTGGGCGAAGCTTCATTAGAAATTGATCTCTTTGGCTGTCAGCATGAACCTTCTGTAGAGAAACTAGAGCCTCTTTTGGAACTGTAGAAGAAACAATACCAGAGTATTCACTCCAGAGATTCCGGAATCGAGAATAGAATTGTTGAACAGATAGATTGCCTTGTTTGGAATTCGAGATATCTAATTCCAGTTGATATTTTCGAGCAGTGTTATCTTGATAATAGACTCGTCGAATGTACTCCCACATCTCTTGGGCAGTAGGAAAGGGTCGAAGATC
The DNA here is from genome assembly GCA_016624345.1 of Platycodon grandiflorus. NCBI lineage: Eukaryota > Viridiplantae > Streptophyta > Magnoliopsida > Asterales > Campanulaceae > Platycodon > Platycodon grandiflorus. Next base: position 220,476 of record CM028369.1, read on the forward strand.
ATTCATCATATAAGGTTCAATAGAACCGATCAACCAAGTGACAATCTGTGCATCTTTACTTTCCCATTGAAGAAGCTCCTTTGGATCAGTAGGAGCTCGAGATGAACCATCTAAGTGACCCCATAATTGTTTTCCCTTAACATACATTGAGAACTGAAATTCCCAAGCAGTGAAATTCTTGCCATTAAAGCGAACAATAGATATTTTTTCTTCAGACATAGTGAAAAGAAAACAGCAGTCGACGGGAAAACACAGAAAACAGAAAAGAAATACGTAAAATATTATTAAATACCTCACGCCAACGCCAAAATCTTACGGCAGAAAAGAAACCCCCACAATCTAACGCTCTAAAGTAACACAGAAAACAGAGCAATTGGATAGAGAACTAAACCGTCGGAAATTTAAGCGACACCGTCGAAGGAACTAGTGCTGGAAGAAAACAGCAGAAGGGGAAAATTGCAAATAGGGCTCCTCTGATACCATGACAATAATTTAACGTTTCACGATTTGGACTGAATACCTCTTAGTGAGGCTCCTCTCTCTTTAAATAGCCAAAAGAATCCTCATTACAAAAGAGAACTAGTTACAAAAGGAAAGAAAGTAAATTCCTAACACATCCCTAAACTCAAGGAAACTGATTTACAGCTAATCCCTAAACTCAAGGAAACTGATTTATAGCTAATCCCTAAACTCAAGGAAACTAATTATAGCTACCAAAATTCAGCAGTCAACTACAATATTTACTTGACATATATATTAACAGTTCGAACCGAAGAGATCCAAGACACAAACATCTTTATGAAGGCAAGCATGCCACATTGATGCCTCATACATGACATAGGTGCTAGGTGCCTATGGCATCACACCATATGATCCATAAACCCAATCGTTCTCAGAGTGCTGCACGTGGAAGGCTCCAATAATGGTGCAGGATACTCAACATATATGACCTCTTGCCAAGCTCAATATTGTCCCAGCACGGTCTGTTGTTGTCTGCACTAGCAATTGTACAGTATGCAAGCATGTCTGAAGCTTGAGAAGTGTCCCACGTCCACTATAGGGGTGTATATGAGCACCTAGGTAGCTTGTTCTGCTGGTAGCGTATACCCTGTGCCACATAGTTACATGAGAATCTGTCGTGACGTGGCATATATGAATACCAACTTTAGACCCATGAGAAGATGCACTAATCAACTCGATGACCACGGGAAAGGTCCTTCCCCAATGGAACTCTTTGCCACAGGGCCCCAAGCTGCCTTTTATTCGCAAGGGTTATACTCCCTAAAATCTAGCAAGGCATGAGTGGCAGAGATTATGCTCCACAGACGGCCGTTCTCCCCCGTAATTCCAAACTTAAGCTATCTATATCACTTATAAGTCTGGAGTCATAGTGTACTTGAAGCTTTTAACACTATAATTGCCAACCTTTATCTACTGACCTCACTTTTCCGACCGAGTCACGGTGTTTAGGAATCCTATGAAATCCATTCCAACAAAACACAAAACTATGTTGTCAGTCCTACAAGTTAAGTTACTTCACTGATCCCTACTACCTAAGCTCTCCAGTCATTCGTGGACAATATTTCTTAAGCTGACGTAGTGCTACTCCTTTTATTTGCCATTATTTTCAATGGGATGAGGATGTTCCAGATCTGATTTTTTAATAGATGGATGCGCCGCGGGTAGGGTGATATGGGTGTTTTGGGCCTCTTTTTAGTGCATGCTGTTGTCTTAAGTGGGTTTATTTCCAATCATTGGGGAATAAAAGGTTATTATTACAAACTGGAGGAGACAATGCAGGAGATGTAGAAGATGTTTCTAATTCATCCTATGTGGCCTTTATGGACCAATCCAAGCATAGTGAAAATATTATTTGACGAGTTTCAGTTGGGAATTGTTCTGGACTGTATGATGAAGGGTTTCAAATGGTATATTTTGAGGCGGCACAACCTTTGGTGAGTGAGGCAAGGAGACTTGAGCTTAGATGTTGAGAACCATTATCTAGCTTTCAGAGAGGAGGGAAGGATGTCTTCTGGCATTGAGTGTTTGGTGTATTAGATTGTCAATGATTTTGCTGTCGTGGATCATCTCCAGAGGGAGCTTTACGACCTCCTTATGATAGAACTTTTGTGTTCTGTGGAATTTTTGATAAGAGAGGAGTTGCAGATTTTTCCAGCATACATTCATAAGCTTTTCTGTAGATTGTTATTTGGTATGGTTATGACAGGTTTGTAATTATTGTCTTAGGGGAAAAGTAATTCTCAGGGATTTGGATTCCGTGCTGAAACTTCAATTTGTTTTTCTATATATTTATTTATTTATCGGTTTTGTTTTTTGGTTAGTGTCTCTTGGGGTGTGCCTATCTCTGAGTTACAGCACAACTCGGCTGCTCTGCTTACTTAGTCGTTTCTTTTTGCCCTCACTTTCTGGCTGTTTTTTTTTCCTTTGTTTTTAATCTAATATATTCTTTTCTCATTTTTTTATTATGGCATTCCTTCTGTACGTTGTGTGTACAGTGTACTCTTCCAATATGCTTGGTTGATTGTCCGCATTTGCTTTTGTTTGTCACATGTAACATTTTGTTATGAATACGTGAATTTGAAATTTGTTGTCATCTTGACTTTGTAGGAAATAATAGATCATCGGCTTGAGGAGATCCAACTTCTTGCAGATAAAATGGTGCAAGGTACATTTCGAGTATCCACGGAAGAAGATATGATAATTGTCGACTAGATTTTTGTTTAATTTTTGATCTGTTGTTAGAATTTAAAGAAAGAGATCTAGGCCATACAAGGATAATGAAATACTAAGGTACCCTCTGTTTATTATTCTCTCATATATAATTGGTCATCCTAGCTTGTTGTTGAATTGGTTATTACTCGAGGATTTAACCATCTTTAATTTGATCACACAACTAAATATAGGCAGAATCTGTTACTCTAGCCTCTTGCTCTAAGTGGCAATTTACTTCTATATGATTGGTTTGGCATGGAAAGCAGTGGTACTAGCAATGTACAAAGCTTCCCCGAGTATCAGATAATAGTCTTACTATTCTTCCTATTCTAGAGGTTTTGGTAGAGGTTAGGAGGAGGCGATTTTGTGGCAGTGTGGGATGTTTGCCATTCTCTGGTGCTTAATGAGAGGACTCTCGTATTTTTGATGATTTGACCAAAGTTCTGTTATGGGATAGGGTGGTTTTCCTTGCTTATCTTTGGGCAAGCGCATGGGGTGACTTCTTTTGGGGAGCCTGTTTTTGATATTCAACAGGATTAGAGAGCTCTCTTGTTCTCATTTAGTCTTTGCTTTAGATTTAGTATTTTTGCTTTTCCTTTGTTCTTCTTTAGATGGATCCTTGTAATTTCTCTTTCTTATTAATATGTTTGTCTTTCACGATCAAAGAAGAAAAGAGTAATAAATCCCATTGCTTTGAGATGGTATTTTACTGTAAAATATCTCATGCCATATGTGCCATAGCTAATGATCTTACGATTCCACGGTAGCTCAACAAAAATTTTATTCGCAAAAGGAAATTAAGGAGGAGGCACAACATCCACCTTACTAGAATTTTATTTATTTTTTTGTTTGTTTATTTATTATTATTATTATGTTTTTTTTTTCTTTTGTGGAGAGGGGAGGTTGGAAAAGCCCTAGAAAGGCCTAGGGAAGCACTGGTCTCCAATTATTCGTAGTATCTTTGCTCAAGCTCAACAAAAGTGCCAATGCTAAAAGCCTACAAAGAAGATAAATTTTTTTGCAAGCTTTTCCCTCAAAATTGCTGCAGAAATATCATGGCTTTTGCGATTTCCTCTATTCCGTTTTGTCTTGATGGCGAAGGTTCCCCCTAAAATATGGGTGTTTGTGTGGTCTCTTGTCCTTGGTAGGCTTATTACTAATGATTGCAGATAATTAAAAAGGCGTAAGAAAGCTTTGAGCCTGGATACTTGTATCATGTGCATGAAGATTAGTGAATCCCACTTACTCATTTCTCCATTCTGGGGTGGCTTGGAGTTTGTGGTGTCTACTGTATTCGGGGTGAGGCTTGGGTTTGTCCTCTGGTATTGGAGGTTTTATTGGTTCAGTATTGGAGGGGCTTTGGGTACCAAAAAGCTGCCAAGTAACTGTAGACTATGGGAACTTTCGCTATTCTATGGTGCATTTGGACTGAGTGGAGTGCCAGAATTTTCGATAATCAAGGCCTTCCTCCCAATCTTCTCCAGCTTTGGGTACTGAAAAGCTGCCAAGCAAATGTATACCAGGGGAATTTTAGCCATTCTATGGTGCACTTGGACGGAGTGGAGTGATAGGATTTTCGATAATCGAGGCCTTCCAATCTTCTCCATCTTTGGGTAACGAAAAGCTGCCAAGCAACTGTGTACTCGGGAACTTTTGCCATTCTTTGGTGCATTTGGACCGAGAGGAGTGCCAGGATTTGAGGCCCTCCAATCTTCTCTGGGACGGGTGGTCTTTTGTGCTCTATATGAGTCAAGGCTTTTGGATTTTTCGAAGAATTTGCCTCATCTAATCTAGTGAGGGACTGGCATACTATTTTAGTTTGGTTGGTGGTGTTTAGTCTTGGTTTTGGATCTTGTAGGTCTTATTGGTTTGCTGTGATTTTCTCATATTTAATTAAGGAATCAAAACCCTTTTGATTTTTAGGAGTACCTTAAACAGAGGGGGCTGTATAGGATGATATGTCGCAGAAACAGTAGGCGCAAGTGTTGGGTATTCTTTCTTATTCACAATAGTCCTTATTCAGCGACAAACATCCTAGCAATTTAAAATAGAGGAACTGGAAAATATTAGGGGAAACTACTATTTTGGCCTTCTTACTATTTGAGAGGAACTAATTTTGGCATCGTACTATTGAAAATACTAATGTAGTTAAATTTTCGCTGTCAATGTGATCCTCCATGTTAACAGCTGTCTAAATGGAGGATGGAATATGCTGATGTTGCTTCTGTGGGACCCACCCACCTGAGCTGTCCAGACGAGAAAAAAATAAAATAAGTTCTTTTATTTGAGAAAAACTGTTCTTTTGTTTTTTCCTTTTTCTTTTATCTTTTACCTGTTTTTCTCAAATTGTCACCCTCTCAGTCTTTCAAATACCTGCCATTTCCATGGGAGTACAAAGAAACACCAAATCAGATCTCATTGTCAAACAAATTATGACCTGTAAGCATTTATCAATCCGCTTAATCCTTCACCCAGCCGTGTCATCACCATCATCTTTCATTGACTTTGACTGAAAGTTTAGATATTGTAATTCTGGCAAAGAATTTTTGGGTTTGGTCAAATGGGGGAGTTTGTCACTTTTTGTATTTAATCTAGGGATAGATTAGCTCCACCAAATTTCTTCGAATTTGATTAGTGGTTTTCAATTTTCAGAGAGGAAGGTTGTGTGAGATTGGACCATTTTTCTCCCTCTAAGGATGGTGGCCAGTGGGAGTGAGGGAGGTGGTGTGGTCTCTATGTGTGTGGTGGTGGTTTGATTCGGCTGTGAAATCGTGAACACAGAGAAAGTCGGAACAGAGGCAACCTAGTTTTTTTATGGGGGGCGGGGTCTGATGACGATGATGATGTTGGTTAAGAAGTCCAAGAAGCAACATAGAAGTTGCAGCATTTTTGTAACCAGATCATTGCAAGGATACATATCCATATGTGATATACCGAGGATTCCCTTTCATAATAGAAAAGGAAAAAAAGTAGAGTGAACAGTGATTTTAATTGGAGAAAAGAATAATTTGCATTTCCACTTAATTTAGTTATGATTTCATTTTGAACTTTTTTGCCATCTGGAATGTCAGATGGGACCTTACAATTGCCACATCAGCAAGTCCTGTAGCAATTTAAATGACTGTTAGAATATATGGCCGCATTGATAGCAAAAAACTAACTACGTTGGTCACATTTGCAACTTTTACAGTACGATGGTCAAAAAAATAGCTTTCTCAAATATTATGGCTAAAGTATGAACTTGCCATGGATTTATAATAACTATATGTTTATAAATTTATTTTTATCTGTAGAGCTATTAACCATACATTATAGCAGTTTCATCCATTTCCATTACATACGATCCTGGGAATAGCGCGACACAGTCCACTAGCGGTCTGTAACAGTAACAGTTGTATTTTTAAACTCTGGTCATAACCTGAAATATATATCCCACTTAGTGACGTCCCTTCTAATAACAATTCATATACTTTGATAAGTTTTAGGAGTTTGTAATTGCTTGACTTCATCCATTAATGATGTCGATTTGTTTAGTTTTGTCAAGGGAAAAATACGTGGAAGGAATTGTCAAGCAGGCTACTGACGGCCGTTATTGGGATCTTTGGAACTGTCAGAAGTTGAGTTCTGAACTGGAGATAAAGCATCGACATATTTTAGAATTAAATCAGGTGGCCAATTAATTGTTTAATATCAGTGTCTTTGATCTAAATGTGATCCATTGCATCACTAATTCTGTATGTGCTCCAGAATTTGACAAACCAGCTGATTGAACTGGAACGGCATTTAAACACCCTTGAGATTAAAAAATTTGGTGAAAATGATGGTGTCCAAATGAGTGGCAGATCAATTCAGAAGCATGGGCCTTCAAGGTTTGACACATGGTTTCTGCTGTCTCTCATCATTTGTAATTTGAAATTGATTGTAAATTAGGCATGTCAAACTTTTAGGTATATCAGCGTAGCCAGTTTCTGTGCTCGCGCTCCCCTTCTCTTCCCTTAGTCAAGATATCTCTTTTGAGTTATACTTCGGCTTATATTAAGATATCTTCTTTGCAGGCACATTCAATCCTTGCACAGTTTGCATAATACAATGAGTGCACAATTAGTGGCTGCAGAGCACCTTTCTGAATGTTTATCAGAGCAGATGGCTGTACTGAGTATAGAATTGGCACCTTTGAGAAAACAAATTGTTAGAAAGGAATTATTTGACGCAATTGGAATCTCCCATGATGGTGCCACTTTCAGCCCTCCAGATGAAGAAAAGGCTGGCAAAATGCAACTCTTAGTCTCGTCATGCTCTACTGCTGCAAATTCAAAGTCTACAAGAAACCAGTCAAGTTCGCTGAAGAGTTCTGAAGCAGAAACTGCTAGGAGGCGTAGAGACTCACTCGGCCAGGTAGCATTTCTTTGTTTTGGCTATGCTATTTGGTTGCATCTAGATAATAGGATAGAATGGAGATATCTTTTGGAAACGAGGTTGAAGAAGATCACTGCCAGAGTATAGTGATGTAAGAATTAATACCTCACAAGTGCACGAGAATACCGTGGTATAGTTGCACAGAACAAGGGTCGATCCACAAAAGACAAGCGTGATTTACTGTAATTTAACCAATAGCCAAACACAATTGAAAGCAAAGATTTGAATTTGTCCTAATTAATAATGAAAACAATTTAAACTAATTGATTGCAACAATTGCTTCTTTGAGAAAAAGAGATGAGAAAATCCTAGGAATGAATTTCATTTATATCTTCAACCTGTTTTTCCGCGTTTTGTCTATATATATTTTCTTACTTATCAAAAAAAAATTAAGAGCATCAATCAATTGTCAAGGGTTCGTTCGCTACAGTAAAGATTGGAACGCTTAGGTCACGAATCTAAGTATTTCTCATTAGCTATACTTTTTTGATCCGTCCATATAGCCACTAAAAACATTAAGCACAATAAGAACATAGAACCTAAACCCTATCTAAGCACTTTCATGAATCGATAGGATCTAATTACTACAAAAGATGGCGACGTATAACTTATGTATTTTAGGTCATATAATTTGTCATACCCTAATGATCTAATCAGTTGTAAAAGAAAACACCCGGAATAGATGATTAAAACGCTTTTATAGTAAACAAGACAATATGATTGAATATGAATTAACTTAGGACATCAGATATAAACTACGTCCAATTCCTAGAGAAGAAAGTTAGTTCATCATTATCTTATGAACTACACAAAAATATGAAGAATTCATAATTCAATACTCATAGATAGTGATAAACGAAATCACCAATACAATTCTCCAAGTTGCTTTCTCTTCTACCGGGGTCCCTAACTAAGACCTACAAGGGTTGCTTATATATTCAGTTTGTACAAGGAAAACGAAACACTTAAACAACAACTAGGGCAACAAAATCCGCGGCGCTATGCGGCTGCATAGCACGTCTGGATGGAATCTCGCAAAACTTATGCGGCCTCCTTATGCGAGCTCGCGCTGAAACTGTCTTCTTTAATCCCTGAAACTTCATAAATGCACTAACAACCCATATTAACTACCAAAAAGCTCGAGGATTAGCTAAATCTGAGTCGGAAAATACCTAAAAGATGACCATCATAGAGCTTCAGATTCACATAAAGGGGGTATATGTGTGTGTGTGTGTGTGTGTTTTCCTCTTTGGTTTGTTGAATTGGAATTTTTTGAGGAAATAATATGTGGCAGAACGGAAAATTTAAGTAGGGAACATTCCAACTTATGTGAAGAAATTTGTTGAAATCCCTGATAATCTAGCAATTCTTTTTTTTTTGTGTGTGTGTGTGTTTTCCTCTTTGGTTTGTTGAATTGGAATTTTTTGAGGAAATAATATGTGGCAGAACGGAAATTTAAGTAGGGAACATTCCAACTTATGTGAAGAAATTTGTTGAAGTCCCTGATAATCTAGTGATTCTTTTTTTTTTTTTTGGTCTTTTTGTTTTGTTGAAATCAATTTTATATAGGGTAAATCCTTTTGCCTCCAACTATACCCAAAATTTAAGTTGCCCGCCCTCAACCATTGATTGCATTAACATATCTTCTTGAACTATAGCATTTGTTTCAAATTTTCCATCCCATTAATTCTGGCCGTTAAAGTTAAACTGAAATCACTATGGTGAAGCACACTTGACCAACAAAAACTAATTTCTGATGGCCATTCTACCCTTATAACACTCAAGATACTATTCTACTCTCTTCATCTCTGATATAACTTTATAAGCAACTATCGTCAGCTTAACTTATACAACTAAAACATATTGATACTGTTTTAAAAGTTGGGTCATAGATGATAGGCAGCGGCGAGGCCACCACTCATGTGGAAAGGGGGTCAGTTGCCCTCTTTTGATTTTTATTGAAAAATAAATTTTAGTGGTGTGAATTTGTCGATAACTTTTAGAAACTAAGGGTTTTAGTGTATTATATGAAAACATTGACACTTCCCCTGCTTTTGTGAAGAAAGAAATACCCCACCTTTTCAAATCTGTGCCCCTTAAAGAAAATTGAGGTTTTTATGAACTATAAAGTGACCTTTTTTCTTTCGTATATACGGAGCATATTCAAGTGATCCACTTTCTTGTTATAGACTCAAAATATATCATCTAAGCTTTTAAAATTTTAGCTAAGAGTAAATGTTGGAGTATTTAGGGTGAATTAGAAAGGAAATATGTTTTATTAATTTTGCAATTAATAATATTGGGTAACCAATGAGATATTGATACCTATTTTTACCAATTTGAAAATCAAAATTATGAAAAATTAGGAATTGGGTTTTGGAGCTCATGTAGGCAGGTCACATTGTTTTATATATATATATACAGTACTAGAGAGAAATTTGACCAAATGTTGTAGTTGAAGGGATATATTATAGCAATTGATAACTGAGGAGGAAAATTTAGATTTTTGGTATAGTTGAAGGGAGGAAAAGGTAATTTACCCTTTTTTCTACTAACTTGTTAAGCAATTTCTATAGACATGGAACATGTTCTTGACATCTTTTCTCATGTGCAACCCCATCTTAGACATGGAGAGCACCCAACTGAAAGCAAAATGGTACTTGGTAGTGGTGATACGTTACTGTATTGTAGGATACGTTGTCAAATGGGATGACACCTAAGATATGTATCAATCAGCCCCACTTTTGATATGTGATACTGATAACTATGATAATACAGATATAGCCTATATGTTGCCCCGATTTCTCGTCTTCCTTGGACGTATGTAACTATGCATGTTAGTGTCGCACGCCTCAATGCAGAGTTTTGCATAATCTTTATAGTTTGTAGGAAGAGTTTGTGAGTTCCATCACTCCATGTACTAAGTGCATGATATTCAAGTTTCTTGATAAGGTATTAGGCAGGTAAGATGCTTTTGAGTTCTTAACATTTACTATTGATTTTGATATCAAGATCATAATACGGATTTTAGTCTTTTATGTTGCCTTGATTTCTCGTGTTCCATGAATGTATATTTGTTAACATCACATGACTCAATGCAGAGCTGGGCTAGTTTTGAGCCTCTGAAAACAACTGTAAAAAGGATGCTTTTACAAGAAGATCACCACATCAGCCCAGGCAGGTTATCCTCATCTATTGTGAAGCAGCATCTCAACCCAAACTTGCATGAGGGATCAGCACTATCTCACACAAATCAAGTTACATTCAAAAGCAAAGGCAAGTCCTTATGTCTCCACTCCCCCCAACCCCAAAACCCTTTAAGTATGTTTTATCAAGTTCTTTCTTATTTAGAAGCAATTTGAAAGGAAGAAGAGAGCAGTGCCTTAATTTATTTGTTCTACAGGAAGCCTGGATACTCCCATAAAACAATCTTTGGAGGGTCCATTGAATCGTTCGTTCCAGTGGGCCACTTACCGTCCAGAGTTATCAAAATCTCTAGGGAGTTCCGCATTCTCATCTGGTTCTACTTCGAAGATGACACCTAATATAAGTCAAAATGCTGCAAGGGACTCACCTTTGACTGCTGAAAGATCCAGAAACCATTTAAATTCCTTTGAAAAGTCTGTTCACTTGACAATTAATAGCGCAAAATCTAATCAACAGTCTGAGAGTTACCAGTACCTGGATCAAACACCGTCATTCCCCGGGAGATTGACATCACCAATCAAATCCAGGGAGTTTGCAGATTCCAGTGATAAAGAGACTGTAGCTCCAAAACCAGCACATAAGAATGGAAAGCAGAGGCCTGCATTTACTGAAAACTCATCTTTTCTGTTCAGGAATAGCCTGGATCCTCCATTGCCTACTATAGCTGCTGCTGGTTCATCTCCTGTCTTGTCTGGAAATAGCTCTTGGTCTGAGACATCAACCAGTGCAAGTCAGCTTAGTGAGGTCGTATCATCATCTTCTTTGCCATCGTTGTCACTTCCAGTTACATCACCAGAAATACCATCGTTCATAGTTAAACCTACTGCACCAACTGCATCATCTGCCATGTCTCTAAACAGACTATCTACTGGCTCTGGAACCAAGATGGATGCTAATCAAACAGTCTCTCTGTCCGGGTCATCTGCTTCAGTCCCCCTTTTTCCTTCTACCACCTCTTTGGCTTCTGAACAACCGGTATCCTCTTCTATTGCACCTCCTGTGAATATAGTATTGAAGTCTCTCAAAACAGTGACAACGACAGATAATATTTCTACCCCACAAGCTTCAGCGCCCAAGTTTGTCTCGATGCTAGATGAAAAACTATCACCACCACAGTCCGCGTATTCCTCTGGTACTTCTAGTTCAAAGTTTGAATCTACAATACGATCAATATGTAGTAGCGAACTTTCTACGAGTTCTCAGACTGGAAGTCGGCTCAGCTTTAGTGCTGTTTCAAGTCCTGCATTAAATGCTGCATCAAGTACCAAGTCAGAACAACCACTGCAAGCTATTCTACCTTCTGCGGCTCTCTCAAGCTCTGGGACTGGGGCTGGCGGAAAGAATAACAGTTCATATGTTGCATTTACGCAGGAGGATGAGATGGAGGAGGAAGCTCCTGAGACCTCTCAAATTACACTAGGAAACCTCAGTGGGTTCGGGATTGGGTCGGTCCCTAATTCAGCTGGTCCTAAACCACATCCATTTGGTGCAGCATTTGGTGATATAGCAGCAAATCCAGTGTCTCCATTTAATATGTCAGCACCTAATGGTGGGCTGTTTCGGCCGGCATCTTTTAGTATCCAATCCCCACAACTTTCTCAACCACATCAACAAACTAATCTCAGTGCCTTCTCTGGTGGCTTTAATAGTGGGACAAGTGAGGAGACCAGCACTGGAAAAGGGTTTGGGCAGCCAGCACAGATTGGATCAGGGAAGCAGGCTCTAGGGTCAGTTCTTGGTGCTTTTGGACAATCCCGCCAGCTTGGCTCTGGTCTACCTGGAACTGTTGCTTCTCAAAGTGCCTTTGGCAGTGGTTTTGGTGGCAGTCAGTCAGTTGGTGGTTTCTCAAATATTGCTACTGGGGGTGGATTTGCTGCTGCTCCTTTGACAGGTGGTGGTTTCGCTAGTATGGCTTCAGCAGGTGGTGGCTTTGGTGGTGTATCCCCAGCCAATGGTGGATTTGCGGCTGCTGCCACGGGTGTCGGAGGTTTTGCAGGAGCTGTCTCTGCTAGTGGTTTTCCTGTTGCAGGTATCTTTTTTTGTTTTTACTTTTTACATTAAAAAGGATTTGGATACAACATTTGGCAAACCTAACCGCATCCCCATCCCCTCTTTGAAGATGCCATCCAAGCATTTAACAAAAATATGACTCGTAAATGTTTTTTCTTTTTTTTAAATGGATAGGGGATTTTACCCTTTAAATCTCATAGCCTATCTTTGATTATTTTTGTTGAGGACTGTTTCAAAAAATTGTGAAGGTGGATTTGGATCTTTTAGCAACCAAGGAGGAAGTGGTGCCTTCTCTGCATTTGGAAGCAGTGGAGGAACAGGAAGGCCTTCGTCGGAGCTTTTCACACAGATGAGAAAGTAATTAATCCCGAACATTGATAAGAGAATGTGTATGTATTTTGAGCCATTTGAAGTGATGTAATCTAGACTTGGAGATTAGTCCAGCAAGATATGGATGGAGTCTGGACTCGTTCATTTCTATTAGCATATGTAAGAAAGATGCTCTCTACGTCACATGTGATATACCTTTTTCCTGGTACCTCATAATTTTACTGGCTGATACTCCTTCCATCCCCAAAAACTAGTCTCAGTTTGGCCTTTTTGGTCAATTTGATTAAACTTTGACTAGAGATTAATAAAATTTTATTTATTTTTAACCAATTTTTTAAATGAGTAAAATGCAGAAGACCCCCGTGGTTTGACTAATGTGTGAATAACCCTCCTTTGGTACAATATTCGGCGCATAACCCTATTGTAGTCAATGGGGGGTTGCTTTTCTTAACTTCGTTTAAAGAATCTTCTAAATGGTCACAACATCCTCTAGAGTCTACCTAGTTTTCTTAACCTTAATGTCCTAGAGCATCATTACAATATAATATATATACACATTCAAACCCACCAGCCATCGTCGATCATTATGCACAAACATCGCTGGCTTCCTGATACAACATGCCAAGACGACAATTGAGACATTAATATCTCACACCCAAAAATTGGAATCTAAAGAGCATGAAAATGCTTGCACAATGGAAAAGTGGAAGGCAAGAATTGGGATAAAAAGCTCGACCTCTTTTTCTCTTCCTCGCACGCACGTGCATACAAAAAAAAAAAAAAAACTCCAAGGTCTTTACGATATACAGGAGTAGCTATGACCATCGATTCCATGCTTCCACGACCACCACAGAGTTCCAGCACGGGCATCTATCTGCCTCATGCTTCAAACAAGCACATTCTATTTGGTTCAAATCAACATAGTTGGAGTCTATCTTGCGAGAGTAATCTCGTTGTCCAGGTTAGCTCACAACTCGGTCATCCTGTGATCCCTGAATCAATTTTGATGATGATGTCTCCCCATATTGAATCCCTTTCTCTCGGCTGCCATAATTTGCTCGTTCACTCTAAATTTTCTTGATTGAATCACCAAAAGCCATTTTGAGTTTCTTGATATTAGTTATCAATGGAGATTTTGCATTTTAACCCGAAATACTAATGAGGGGTCAAACGTTTGGCTTTTGGTGCGTGTTGTTCACATCTTGTTAGTTTGGACGGAAACATTAATAGAAGCAACCCCCAATTTATCATGAGCGCTTAGATACCTAATGTTGAACCAGAGGGGGGTTATGCACACATTAGCCAACCACAGGGGGTATTTTGCATTTTTAACCTTTAAAATGTTGTTATTAATGGAGTAATATTCTTGATTCTTGATGTTGCATTAATGATGGAAACTTCATTATCTAAGTCATAATAAAAATTTAATATTAACTTTCTAGTAGACTTGTTCCTCCTTTGTTTTACACAACTACAAACCACGAACAGTGCCTACTCAGAAGAGCTGCTCTTCTTTCTTTGGAGTGGCCAAAAAAAGAAATCCAAAGAAAAGGATGAAATCAGTAGGATTATTATCTCAACGCATATTTATCAGGAAAATTAACTATTATATACTCCTTACATACCACTCAATGAGTCTATGTTTAGCTAGTCTAATAATTAAAAAATATGTCAATATTATCAGAGTTGATCATAATTACAAAAATACTGTAACATAATCAATATACAAAATGAAGACATTTCAAGAATGGACTATTTAATTAGAACATCTCAAATGTAATAGTGGACTCTTTGTAAAATTAACGGATAGAAAATCTTGGATACTAGGTTGGATAATCTCTTATCAATAAGAGTTTTATCTTATACCCATCTCCCTTGGCAAAGGTTAAGTGTATGCAGTACAAAACTGAGAGAGGATTGCAGATACGTAATAAAAAGTAATGAAAAATTAAAGAAACAATAACACAGAAAAGTAGGGCAGTTTCTGGAAGTTGGTTTCCCCGCTCCACATTTATAGAGTATGTGTAGATGGTAGATGAAAATGCCACTTTGGCAGACGCCCTTAGGATGAACAATAACCTATTCCACCTGGCTACAAGAAATTGAATGTCTCAAAACCTAAAACTCTGCCGATATCCTCTTATTACATTCACCTACAAGATCACAAGTCAATAGTGGTGGAACAAGGTAGGAGAGGCCGGGAAAGAAAAAGGGAGGGTGGGGGGTAGTAGTGAACATGAGAATGTATTCATATATTTGCAATCCATTACACATAAACACCTAGTTCAGTTATTTTCATTATTCTCTTGTCGGTAGCAATCCTCTGATCTCGGAGAACCGATGCTGTAGAGGCAACCTGGAAAAATAGACATTGAATTATGTCAGTACATGCATTCCATGACATAATGTTGATACATGGGATTGCATAACAGACAAGCCTTGAGTGGAATGAAGGAGCAAGAACTTCCCCCGAATCAAAAAAGAGGTGCATAATATGTTTCTAGAACTGTAATTCTGCATCTCCCAACCCCAGCTTGCTTTCATCCCAAGGGTTGGCCTAGTTCCATCCCATCTATATGGGATTGCCAGTTCAAGTCTGGTGGTGAGGGAGGGAGGGTTAAACACCCCCACCCCACCACTATCAATTGTGTACCTATCATCGTTATGAAATAAAAAGGAAGAAAAAGGAGGAAGCCCCGGGCAATCCCATGTAATTTATATCTTGACAATTTACCAACACATACAGGCACGCATGTGGTGACTCACCTCTGCCCTTAGTCTCAGAGCCTCCCTGCCTGGAATTTCTCGCAGAACATCCATCAGATCTATCAGAAAGGTGGAATCAATTAGTCAATTGAACTTGCACGCAATGCAGATAAGTACTTCCCAGCCAACCCCCAAAAAAAAAAAACTCCCAAGAATAAATCGGTGTCTAAGTTACTAAAGAAACTGTTCTCGTCTCTGACTTCTAGAAAATGATTGACAAAACCATTCTCATGGAAATTATTTGGTGAAAATGGAACCAAAAATATTTTGTGGAAGTCTTGTTCTAATAAGATTTTATGGAAGTCGTTTTCCGTAAAACTAAATGACTTCCAGGAGAGGAGAGTAGAGATACAAGAGGAAGAGACGATGTTTGCAATTTCAGGAAATTAACTAATGGACCTCAAATCCATAAGTCAATCAACAGAGGAGAATGAAGAGTTTCAGGTCACCAGCAAAATATTTCTTTTTTCTTCTTTTTATATTTTTTGATAGATCACCAGCAAAATATTTCTGGAAGCAACCTCCCAATAAATAAATGGGGGTCATTTCGGTGCTTTATTAGCCCTGAGGCTTGAGGCTACATATCACTCGCTGCAAGTCTGCAGCCAGGAATCTACCTGCCCTTTCTGGCTTGAGTACAAACCATATCTGCCTTATTTTCCTTTCAGCGTATTTGGAAACGAAGCGTAGCCATATATTCTTACCAAGACACAACCTCAAGATAAAGGAAAACAAACAAACCGACTACATACCATTAGCTTCACTTTCAACCTTGCAAACTGATTTGCCAAAACGTAGGATCTGTCTTCCAGCACTCCTGAGAAAAACATCACATTCAAGGTATTCAGAAAATAAGTAATATATGCAAGCAAGACATGTGAAATTGGCTTTACCTTAGTGCGGTATGGCCATGTTTCATATCCATCTCAGCAAGAGCAGACCTTTCGAGCAGCTTTTCGCTTTCCTTCTTCATAAGATCAACTGACAAAGTCAACTCCTTTACAATCTTTGAAGTTCTAATAATCTGTGCCTGCAAGTATACAGCAGCCATAAGATGCATACAAATGCTTCAGGGTTTGAATGATTAGACTAAAACTACCATAGTCTCAATGACAATTTTGTGCCTAACTTCTCTGAATGCATCAATTCTTTAGATTGACAAGGAGGATTAGATTGACAAGGAGGAAAATCATTAAGAGAAAGCAAAAAGTTACCTCCTCACTCTGAAGTCGACCCAGTGTATGACGAAACAAGAACCTTCTAGGACCTAGATATGGGAGGTCGTAGATCTTTGTAAGAATGGAGAATAAATCCTCAATCAGCATGTCTATGGTACCATTACATACATAGTTATTAAAGTCGGTTGCGTGGGTCACCTCAGGCGAGAGGCAATGTCAGGCGAAGGTTGGGGCCTCACGAAGGCCAGGAGGGCCAAATACCGAAAGGCAAAGGGAGGTGGTCACCTCACTCGCCTACGCGAGAGGTGCGAGAAGGCGTTGCCTTCGTTTCAACCGACTTAAAAGGTATCTAATACCCAAACACAACGTAGTTACGAGATTATACTAAAAAAGAAAAAGAAACCCTAAGTCAACTTTAGTTCAGACAAACACCCTTCGACTTCAATTACTACTTCTCACCTGGGTTGTGATGGCAAGCGAGTCAGCTTCTCCTCTTTTATTTTTTTTTTCTCCAGCCTGTGACTCCTGATGACGACCTGCGACGTCGACTCCAGCTGCTGGAAGGATGATGGGTTCTTCTAAAACTTCTTCGCGTCTCCGTTTGTTTCTTTGTCTGTCTTGACGTCAACTCTCTACACTCTACTCCTCTGTTACATGGACTCTTCCTTTTCTCCAAAGTATCCGACGACACTACATGGGTACGGGTGTGGCACTTGGACACCTATATGTAGTGTAAAATTGTACTCCCTCCATTCCTAAATTATTGTCATGTTTGACTTTTGAGTCAAACTAGGTGTTTTTCAAATGAAAATTTGATGTATATTTTTTAATTTTTTTCAAAATCGCAAAACCCGTAATTCGTAGTATCATTTGAAAAACACCTACTTTGACTCAAAAAGTCAAACCAGAATAATAATTCAGGAACGAATGGTGTAAAATTTTGCCATGTCGGCCACCCGGATCCGATCCTTGTACACGAGTACATGTAACATAGCTCTACTCTGTTTCTCTTTTCTTTTTTCTCCCTCTCTTTTCTTTACTTTAGTCCTTACTCTTGTCTATTTGTTCTTTAATTTCTTAATTATTTTTTCAAAATTTTTATTGCTTTGTTCGGCTGAAAACAAAGAAAAAAGAATCTTTTTTTGTCTCTATTTCGATTACTTCTTTTTCTGATTCTTTCTTTCTGTTTCTTCTTTCATTTCTTCTTGTTCGTTTAAAATTTTGTTTTGCCTCTCATTTTTTATTGAAGTTTTAATCGAGTGAACTTTTGCTAAGGAAGTGTAAATTTGGATGTTGAAATTTGTGTTGTTGACTTGTTGCTATTATATGTGAACTTAATTTCATGTATTATTTTCATTTATAACATCCTTTGAAATCTGTTATATATATATATATATATATATATATATATATATATATATATATATATATATATATATATATATATATACTCCCTCTGTCCCAGATAAATGTTCCTACTTTCTATTTTGGGAGGTCTTCATTAATGTTCCTAGAGACTTTTAATGTACAAATTCTCTACCATTATTCCCAATATACCCTTAAAGCTTCATTTAATATCAATATTGCACATCCTAGAGATACCCACTTAATTAGAATAGTGGAACTCAATTAATGTTATGGGTATTATCGTCAGAATACATTTTATAGCCATCGTTAATTAAGTTTCTTAATTCATGTGCTTTTTCAACGAGAACATTTATCCGGGACGGAGGGAGTATTATATTATTTTTCCTAATTTATCATTGCCTCGCCTCTCGACCTCAAAAGATACCTCTCGCCCGCCATCGCCTTTCGCCTTTAATAACTACGACTAATAACAACAACTTTCAAGGTTAGTTAAAACCTATGATGAGCAGAAAGTCCAGATCGATACTCCAAAGTATTTGCAGAAGTGCAAGCATAAGAGAATTTTAAGGAAAGGTTGGGAGCAAATAAGAGAAGCATGCAATAACCAGCACGGCGACAAGCCTGCTGATAACTTTGAATTATACAATACTGCAATGAAACAATACATTCAGAGATTTATTCAATTAAAACAAGCAACATGCTAGAGAATACTTAATATCATGCACCCAAATCATTTTACTAAGCTACAGTCTCTCAAATTCTCCATCGTGCAATCAACTAATCAAGAGACTAAGTGAAAAAAAAGAACGTGGGCTTTGTTACTCCACAATTCTAACACTTAACAACCAGCAATTGGACACATCGCTCGACCTAAGAGTTGAGATTTGGCTTCTCTCTGCAAAGGGCAAAGAAGATAAATTCATTTTATTTATTTATTGATAAGAAAAGAAGAGTTAGATTAAAAGGGGAAAAGCAGTACAAAGATGGACAAGACATCCATCAAAAGAAAGAAAAAACAAGGAAATAAAAACCAAAACTCCCTAACAATCAAACAGCAAGGCTATCCAATCTGCTGAATTCTGAAATAGGCATCCCTCTAAAAGCACCATTAACTAAAGTCCAGAACGAAGCCGAATGAACAGCACCAATCCAAAGAATGCGCCGAGATAGAAACTGCTCCTTAAAGATTCTGGCATTCCTCTGAATCCAAATGCACAAAAGTACAGCAAACACGCCACACTGCCACAACTGACTAGCATCCTTATCTCTGCCAAACCCTCTCGGGTACATCTGCAGAAAGGAAGAAATAGAGAGAGGGCTCACCCAAGCTTCCCCCCACATCCGAAACAAACAATTCCAAAGGAAGCCAGCAGTATCGCAATGGTGAAAAAGGTGATCATGAGTCTCCAGTCCAGATATATCTTCTGATAGGGCCTTCTGATTTGCAGGATATCATTAGTGTCGAGCTTATTAAGAACTAGAGACCACACTGGTTAGTAACATATAGTGAAGAAGTGATGGGTTCATGATAGCAGTTATCTACTTGTGGTTGAGATCTCTGGTATTTCCTGATTCAAGTGACTGTTTACAAGAAGCCAGTGGTGAATAAAACTCATAAGTCACAATACACTCAAAGTATGGTATTCATCCTTTTCTTTCCTTTTGTGATAAGAAAAGAGATATAAAGCTCTGCTACTAAGAAACAAATAATTCCAAAGGAAGCCAGCAGTATCACAATGGAGAAAAAGGTGATCATGAGTCTCCAGTCCAGATATGGGGAAGGCAGCAACGATTGGTTTCCAAGAGAAGTCTCCACTTCTTATGGTACTAGTGTGTGGAAAGGCATTTTGATAGGTTGGAATTTCTTTAAGAAGCCTCTCTCCCTAGAAGTGGGAAACGGAGTATCAGCTTTTGGAAGGATAGGTAGTGTGGCAAAAATGAGCTTTGGAGAGTTTTTTCCAATTTATTCAACATTGAGGTGGACAAAGAGGCAATGGTGTGCTCATACCTTTTGATTTCGGGAGGTTCTATTTCTTGGAATCCCATCTTTAGAAGAGCATTGCAGGACTGGGAACTTGGGAAAATTGGCCATCTATTTGAGCTTATATACGCCCAGCAAATTCATTCTCCCAGAGATGATCAAGTCATTTGGGAGGTCTCGAAGAACAGGACCTTTTCGGTAAAGTCCTATTATTGGGCTTTGAGCGGCAGCAGTCAAAGTGTTTTCCCTCGGAAGACAATTTGGATATCTAAAGCCCCGAGCAGGGTGGCTTTTTTTGCTTGGGAGGCCTCTTGGGAGGCTATTCTCACGGGAGATAATTTGAGGGCTAGAAGGAGAATTTATGTGAATAGGTGCTTCATGTGCAAAAAGGATGAAGAGAGTGCCAATCATTTGCTTGTGGAAATGTGAGACTTTGTTCTTCGTTTATTCAGTGTCTCGTGGGCTATGCCTCGATCCATTATCGAGAGCTTTTCAGAGGTTGGTCGCTATATAAACGTAAAAGGAGAAATGTTGTATGGGATGCAGCTCCGTTGGCTATTGTTTGGTGCATTTGGAAAGAAAGAAATCGTGGAATTTTCGAGAACGTGGAGCTAGATACTGATTCAGACTTTGTGTTTTTGGTAAAGTCCTATTATTGGGCTTTGAGCGGCAGCGATCAAAGTGTTTTCCCTCGGAAGACGATTTGGATATCTAAAGCCCCGAGCAAGGTGGCTTTTTTTGCTGGGGAGGCCTCTTGGAAGGCTATTCTCACGGGAGATAATTTTAGGGCTAGAAGGAGAATTTAAGTGAATTGGTGCTTCATGTGCAAAAAAGATGAAGAGAGTGCCAATCATTTGCTTGTGGAAATGTGAGACTTTGTTCTTCGTTTATTCAGTGTCTTGTGGGCTATGCTTCGATCCATTATCGAGAGCTTTTCAGAGGTTCGTCGCTATATAAACGTAAAAGGAGAAATGTCATATGGGATGCAGCTCGGTTGGCTATTGTTTGGTGTATTTGGAAAGAAAGAAATCGTGGAATTTTCGAGAACGTGGAGCTAGATAGAGAGAGACTGATTTAGACTTTGTGTTTTTGGTGTTCGGATCCGAGCTTGAGGGTTGGCGATTTTTTTGTTCCTTTCATGGATAGATTATCTTTTTTGTAAATCTTTTGTTGGAGTATACTCCGTGTATACAAAAGACGCGTCACCTGTTTTGACACTTTTTATTTATACTATCCTTACTTATCAAAAAAAAGCTAAGAAACAAAGTAAAAAACCAAAGCATGCCAATCATGCCAACCCTGCAAAAGGTGCCCCACACCTAGACGCCCAAGGAGAGGCCAAATGAACAACGTTGTCCCAGAGGAGAGACCTCAACGAAGCCTGATTTCTGAAAATTCTGGAATTCCTTTTGGGTCATATACACGAAAGAAATGCAAAAACTTCCTTTCGGTCCATATAGACCAAAGAGGAGCAAAAACCCCACAAGGTCGCAACAAACTCACATCCACCACCTCTCCCAAATCCTTGAAACTTAATCTAAAGAAAGGATAAAATAGATCCGGGACAATCTATGCCAAAGAAACCAAGCACCTTTGTTGTGTGAAAGTGATCATGAGATTGGGAGTTCTACACATCACACACAGTCCCGGGATATTGCAAGTCTGTGCATTAGAAAATTACCATTTGAGTTAAGCTTGCTAAGGACAGAGGACCAAGAAAAAGCTCTTATTTAAAAGGAACACGAGCTTTCCAAATAGAGGAAGGGGGAACATCACTCGATTGGGAGATCTAATCAAATGAGACACGAAAGAACATGTATATAACCCATCATCCTTCAATACCCAAGAGCAAGAATTCGAGCGGCATATAAATGCACTCGGGAGAGAGTATCAAGAAAATTGACGACCTCTTCAGTGTCATGATCGTTAAAGTTCGGAAATAGTGGAAATTTCATGAAATATCAACATCTCCGCCCCTGAGTAGAACTCGCCTATAGGAGCAATATGAACCGAGGAAAGACGACACATGCGAGGGAAAGCAAAACACAACCTCCCAAATACGAGCACCATCTCCCACCCAGAATTGGATAAGAGGGAGGGACAGAATGAACTTCCCAGACTTTTGTGATTGAACTTTTCTAATTGAAGTGTTGATGTTACTAACATCCCACAACTCTTGATAACTTTATGCCATATAGACTGCGATTCTAGAAAGAAAAAAAATGAATCAACTTCCTTACAAAAGAGATGTTCCTAAAAATCAGATTCCCAAGTGCGAGGCCTCCCTCCTCCTTGGGCCTGCAAACCTTATCCCATGCAACTAAGTGTCCCTACCACCCTCTTCAGGCCCTTCATAAAGGAAATCCCTCATAATAATCTTAATGCTATCAGTCACACTCATCAAAATCTTGAAAAGGGATGGGACATAAAGTGGGATACTCGACAAACAAGCTCTAATAAGAGAAATTCTACCTCTTAAAGAGAAGAAAGCCCGCTTCCACCCATCAAGGCGCCTCCACGCTCCCTCAAACACCATATCCTTAACTAGACCTAATAAGAGAGATCTACGATTACCTCCAATGGGAAATCCTAAGTAGGACAAAGGCTAGGACAAGACCTACAACCTATTAGGGAGGCATAGGCACTGACCTTCTAGAAATTCATGTCAATTCCCACTAAACCACCTTTTGCAAGATTATTTTGAAGTCCTGGACAAAGAGACGAACTCAAAGATCTAGAGCAGAGTAGGGGTATTCTTAAAACAAGTGCTTTCAAACACAAACAAAATAGTATCATCCGCAAACTGTAAACGAGACACCCTATAGTCCTCTCTCCCCACTAGACATCTAGAAAACAACCCGACCTCCTGACCACTTGAAATCATCATACTAAGGGCATCATACAAAAAGGTAACCAAAATAGGGGGACAATTCCTATTGACGTAGATGGCTGGATGCACCAAATGACTTCTTAGCCAGACCATTAAGAATAACCGAGAAGGACCGGGAGCGAAAGCACCCTCAAATTCTGCTTCCACGAATCCATTGACGCCACTCAAACCAAAAACCTTTCAAGTTCCATAACCAGGTCAAGAAATTTCCACTTCACACGATTATAGGCTCAAAATCCAACTACAACACTAACTGCCTACTTTGTATTCAAGTCTTCAACCACCTCATTAGCCATTAGAGCCACTTGAATACTCTAGCGCCCACCTACAAACCAGTCCAAATCTTCAACCACCTCATTAGCCATTAGAGCATCATCAATACTCAAATGTCCACCTCCAAAGGCACTTTGAGCCACCAAGATGGTATTCCCCCAACACACTCCTCAATCTCTTCAAACACCTTAGTAATGTACTAATGATTTTACAGACACTCGTAACCTGAAAACACTCACCACCCTCAACGATCTATCCTTCTTGGGCACCAAAGTAATAAAAGTAGAGTTCAAACTTTTGCTCAAAATACCGTTAACATATAACTCCAACAAAACCTGCATGAGATTGCCTTTTGCAACATTCCAACAAGACTGGAAAAAGCAGTTGTCTAACAAAGAAGGCAACTGAACTTCTTATGCTTCTTTATCAGAACTCACTATTTTTCTTGGTTTGTTATTTATTTATTTATTTTTGATAAGTAAAAATATATATAAACAAAGCGTCAAAACAGGTGACACGTCCTTTGTACACTAGGAGTATACTACTAAATTAGGCTAAAGCTAAGCTATTCACAAAATCTACAAAAGAGTCTGTAGAAGAAGTGGGTTGCTCCCCTTCCTCAGTGCAGTGCAGCGCAGAAGTATAAGATATGCAATAAAGAGTTCTTCAAAAATAGAATAGATCTTTCCTCATTATCAAAAGTCCTTCTATTCCTCTTCCTCCATAAAACGCAACACACTCCCAACGAGGCTACCTCCCAAGCAATAAATCTCCTGCGTTTGTAAAGAGACCAACAAAGAAACAATTCTTTAATTGATCTCGGCACAGCCCAAGCAATATTAAACAAGCTGAGTAATTACATTGCCACTCAGCTGTGCAACAGTAAATGATTAACACTTTCTCCGCTTCCCTTACACAAAACACATAAATCAAACGATGTTTCCGCAAAGTATTCCCCCATAAGAATAGCTTCATGCCCAGCCTCCCACGCAAAAAAAGCGAATCTACTAGGAACTTTAGACTTCTAAATAATTTTCCAAGGAAAGTAGCTCCTGTTCTTGTTAGCCAAAATATTATAATAGGATCTTATAGTGAATCTGTAATCTTTCGACCCCTTCCAAATCACCTTGTCAGTCGTGTTTCCCCCAACCTGATGTCTAGAAACTATAGCACTGCCTCGATCTCCCGATCTTGCAAATTTGTCCGAAATGTTGTATTCCACGTTGTTCTATCTTCAGCCAAATGTCTGCAGAACTAACCCTTGCGTCCTGATCAGTAGCTATGTCAAAAAGGTTTGGAAATGTCCTCCAAAACTCCTTGTCCTCACACAATTTGTCCTTCCCAAACCTAACAGAAGAACCTCACCAATCACAAACTGAATACGCCTCTGAAACAAATCCCAACCTTTTCTAATACTCTTCCAAACCCGCACCCCATAGGAGGTAGATATAGCCTTTGGGAGCCAAAACAGATCCCCTTCACCATATTTGCTCACCATCACTTTTCTCCAAAACGAATCTCTGTCTATCCCACATCTCCACAACCATTTCCCCAATATAGCCTCATTAAACAGTTTAAGAGTTTTCATACCAAGACCCCCATCTCTCACACTGTCACAAACTTTATCCCAACTGACTAGGTGATATTTTCTAACCTCCACCTGACCACAAAAAATCTCTTTCCAACTTTTCAAGTCTCTTTTGAACCGAGATAGGAAAAATGAAAAGTGACATAAAATAGGTAGGTAAACTTGAGAGAGTAATTTTCACTAAAATTAGCCTACCCCCTTTGGACAATAATTGTTTCTTCCATCCTGCCAATTGGCGATCAAATCTCTACACCACTGGATTCCACATCGCTTTACTTTTGACAGAAGCTCCAAAGAAAGAGGCCAATGAGCGACCTTACACCCAAAGAAAGAGGCCAGAAACTCAATGTTATCCACATAACTGACCGAAAGAATTTCACTCTTCAAAATGTTAACCCTAAAGCCCTAACACCGCTTGAAAAAACAGCAAAACTAATTGGAGATATCCCAATTGAGAAGTCTCAGCCTAGCAAAAAACAAAGTTGTCGTCTTCAAAAAGAAGATGCGAGACCATTGTATCCATATCTCTGCCTCTGCCCATTTTAAAGCCTTGAATTAAACCTTCACTGCTTTCTCTATCAATCTGCTGAGGCCTCTATGATAAGGAGGAAAGGGGACAAAGGGTCTCCTTGTCTCAGGCCCCTCGAACTAGCGAAAAATTCAGCGGGCGCACCATTAACCATAACTGAAAAGCGAACGGTTGAAATGCAAAACTGAACCCATGTCCTCCACTTACCCCGTATGCCCATCCTTGCCGCTAGGTATAACAAGAAATCTCGGCTTACGTGATCATATGCTTTTTTAATGTCCAACTTACATAACAACCCTAGAACTCTGCTTTTCACTCTAGCATCTACCGCCTTGTTGGCGATCAACAACGCGTCCAAAATTTGGCGCTCCCCCACGAAAGCATGTTGAGACCCAGAGATAAGCTTACCAATGAGGCAATCACCTTCCTCAATAGAAGGGATAACACTTTAGCAGTCCACTTGTACATGCTTCCAATCAAACTAATAGGTCTATAGTCTTTAATATAACTAACACCTTTTCTTCTTCGGAATAAGAGCAATAAAAGAAACATTAAAGCTCTTCTCAAACCATATGTTAGCATGGAAATAGTGAAAAACCTCAAAAATATCATTCTTAACCACCTCCCAGCAATGTTGGACAAAAAAAAACAAATCAAAAACCATTCGGGCCCAGGGCTTTGTCTCTGCTCATAGAACAAAGCACTCCTGCCACTTCCTCTTCCGTGAAGGGATTTTCTAAAAGATCTCTATCCTCCTCCTCTAAAGAATTGAAGAGAACCCCATCAAGTTTTGGACGCCACTTACCATCTTTGGAATAGAGACTTTGATAGAAACCCACAATACCCTCCTTAATTGCTTCCTTGTCCTCCAAACCCACTCCATTAACAGTGATACATCTGTTTTGATTGGCCCTCTTATGAACATTTTTCATTCTATGAAACTTTGTACTCCTGCCTCCTTCTTTAAGCCATTGAACCCTAGATTTTTGCTTCCAACTAATCTCTTCACTAATCAACAGTCTCCCTAGCTCCTTTTTAAGCTCTGGTTTTCTTGGTTTATTCTTGTGGGTAGATGATGTAACTGATGTACACATTCAAGGACTGATTGTATATCTGATATATATATTTCCCTCTCGTCTTGATGTGAGTCAGAACATCTATGCTATAGCCTAAGTTTTCCCATATTCACAATTTCAATCAAAATATGCTCATCTTCTGCTGGCAGTCTGCTTATTTGGGTATATGTTATAGATATATCATAATTTAGATGCCATAAATTTATCGTTTGCATATCCAAATGATCCACATATTTTCCAAGATAATTTAGTTAAAATACAATTAGAGACTCCAGCGACTATACCGGTCAGCATCAGGTTATTTGTCAAATGGCAGTAAACCCAAAATTTCATTGCCGTATGATCCCATTGCTAATTGGAACTAGAAGTACACATACACAAGACTCAAAACACATTGAGAAGATTTCACCATAATAATGCATACAGCATATATAGTTGAAGAATTAGTTCCTTCTTTCTCATTATACATGATGAATAAGTTATATGCATGGTTGCAAGAATTGTTATGCAAATACTTATGTTATCCACATTAATAGGAAATATTTTGGTGAAAAGATAAAAAATAAAATATAAAAAGAGGGTGTAATATACTCTTCATACCTCGCATAAGTAGGAGACCAGCAGTAATAGCAATTCCACCAGCAACGGTAGAATGTTCTCTTGCACTTACTAACTCATCTATTCAGACATGGGGAGAAAAGATCCAAATAAGAAAAAGCTATTCATCACCAAAACAAGTAATATAATTGACACAACCACTAATAAGAGTTTCTCCACTTTTTTAGAAAATCATTGCTCCCGTAGACACCATAAAGAAAGTAGTCCAAACCAAATACTCCATTCGATACAAAGAGTCCACTAATCTATGTTAGGAATGTGTCGCTTAGAGAGTCTACTAAAACATGGGGAGAAAAGATCCAATAAGAAAAAGCTATTCATCACCGCAACAAGCAATATAATTGACACAACCACTAAAAAAAGTTTCTCCACTTTTTTAGAAAATCATTGCTCCCGTAGACACCAGAAAGAAAGTAGTCCAAACCAAATACTCCATTTGATGCAAAGAGTCCACTAATCTATTTTGGGAATGTTTCACTTACAGAGTTTACTTTAAAAAATTATGCTGTCAATCTCTCGTTACCTTTCAACTTTACCCTCCATATCTAATACAAGCGCCTTGTATGAGCTCGAATATTTTTGTAATTATAGAAAAGCAAACAGTATGTTCACCGTTCTACCCCAAACACATTTCTAGACTGGAATATGTTTTCCACTGTTCGCGAAACAAAATGGGCTCAATGGAAAGTAACAAAGCATCCTCCAAATTAGAGTAGAGATCATGAAAAATGACAAATTTATCTAAGACAAAAATAAGAGAAGCATAAAGGAGATGAGTACCACTGTGTGGACAATATTAAATGCACAAAAGTATGAGGAATTTCATGAATCATTTGTTAAGAAATAGGATGTCAAAGTACACATGAAATTAATGGTGACTAATTCCACATCACCAGAGTCACCTTTAACTTTCTTGAAGAAAGCATCTTCATAAGTGCTGTACCACGATCTAAACTGGGGTACAAGATCCTGAAAAGGAAAGATAACTTTTTAAGCGAAGTCGAGCACTTTTTGAAAAAATAAGGGAGATGAAAAAAGTGTAGAAAAAGAAGAGGTATTGTAAAATGTTTGACCCCTCTTCCACTAGATGTTATAGATGTTAATCATCAACAAGAACCCCCAAGAAATTGAAAATACAGGCCAAATGTTCAGGAAAAAAATTAATGAAGGAAACTAAATCAACGACAAGTACGTACTTATTGTTTTAAATCTTACGTTTCATGCAATCATATAACTAAAAGGCTCGCCAAATCATGAACTTAAGCTACTAAAAAGTTGCATGAGAATGAAACAAGCCAGGGAAGAAATGTATCCAGATATGGTTTTTATTATAGTTTTCTAGTTCATAAAGTAGTCTATCAATCAATTGATCATAACTCAAGTGATTAGATATGTGCATCATGAATGAGAAAAGGTTAAAACATTTTCTAATAACAGAAAGAAAAGAATGTACAAGCTATCCACCTGAGACAAAAGTAACCAATAAGACAAACATCAGCCTAACAAGAACAATTGAAACTAAAATTTCCTGCCAATAACTCACAAGATCATATAAAGTGAAACCACCAAACTGCCCTACCCAAGGCCTCCTTGACTATCCCTTATGTGAAAGGTCTCTCAAGCTGAGACTTGTCCTACTCTAATACAGAATCAACTATCAGACTGCAACCCATCCACCTTTGGCCTCCACTGCACCTCCTGTGTGTACAAGTTTTTGTAAAAAGCAACAATCTCGTCCTTGATTCCGTCCCAATCACAATGCTACCAATATTATTGTTTCTAATGTAAGCATTAGAAATACGACCGAAAAAACTGCTATTACCATTCCCTTCTCTATAAATGAAAACATAATTAAAATAAAAAGGGGAGAGCAGTACCTGAAGAGTTCGAATATGAGTGGAAGAGTTGTGGTGAAGAGAACGGGCTGAGCGAATAGCAGAATCGGTGGATTCGATGACTGTACGCGACAGATCTTCTGAGATGTAGGAATGCCATGCTTTCTCTTGCTCCTTCTCCTTGTGTTGTTGCTGCTGCTGCTCCGATGATGCCCCTACGTCGACGTCCTTTCGCGCGGATTCACTCGCTTCACCCATTTCTCTCTCTCTTCGGTTCAGTTGGCTGTGTCTGTTTATTTGTGTATTGTGTGTTGGATGGGAGGGAGGTGGGGACTCGCAGTTTATTAGTTGAGAATCGAACCCCTCCCCTTTTTTTAATTTCTACTTTCACTTCTTAAAATATTAAGACATCATCTTTTGACTTAAAATTTTGGCTATTTTTAAGAGATACTTAATTTATTAAGTGATATAATATTGCATTATCAAACAATCTTATTTTTAATATCACTTAAAACTTTCCTAATTAAGCTCTTAATTAGATTACCAAACATGCTCTAAGTATACCTCTTTTTTTTTGTTCACACCCGGCACCCCCTAAATTGTAAATTCTTCTAAATACTAAGTACGCTTCCCCTCAATTTCTCATTTTACCCCACCATGAAAATCAACTCTTTCCCCTCTCCTGCAACAATTTCCCTCTCTCCGAGACACGGCCATGGCCGTTTCTTTCACTTCAATTCCTCTTAAACCTCTCTGTATCCTCTCTCTAACCTCCAAAATTCCCAATTCACGTAGTTTTGAAGCTTAACCCGGCAAAACTGGATGCAATAGAAAAAGGAAACTGCGTGGAGGTTGAACCGACTTGAGCAACAACTAGAGTCGGAGAAGGGTAAAAAGAGGAAAAAGGAAATGGAGGAAATTGAACTTTTTGATGCTTATATGGATAACTGCACAAACACAAGCAACTGCCCATGGCCGTGTTAGAGAGAAGAAGAGGTGGCATTTCTTGGAAACAAAACTTTAGGGGTGTTCGGCATTCGCTCACCGAACACTCAGTACCAACTGAATAACTTTAGAGTTGTTCGGTTGGTACTGACCGAACACCACCAAAAGTGTTCAATCAGTACTGACCGAACATTTTAATGATATTTTTGTAATAATTGAATATGAACAAATATGTCAAGTTTTATAATGACATTTTTGTAATAATCGAATGGGGTGTACTCAGTAATTTGGGGGGTGTGAATAGCGATTCTCTTATTAGTTTTAGGTATTCTTTCCCCATAAGCCTGGGCTATCAACACCTCATTTTTGTCCAAGTACACCACCTAGCACTCCAAAGTATATAACAAATCTCATATCGCACCCTAACCTAAGTTTCATCCCATTTGATGTTACATTTTATCCCATTAACGCCCGTCACGGCCAGGGGCAAAATGGGACAAAGAGTAACGTTTAATGTCATTATGGGATGAAACTTAGTTTCGGGTGCACTATGAGATTTGGTGTATACTTTGGGGTGATAAAAGTTTTTTGGCCAAATACTAAATACACTCCCTCATATTTCTCATTTTATCGCTCTTAAAATATTTCATAGGTTGATGAAAAATTATACCACTTTTTAAATATAACCCCCCTCTTCTTGTTCGGCACCCCCACCCCAAGTGCGAATCAATCTTCTTGTTTGACACCCCCACCACAAACGTAAACCAAACCAAGCAATACCAACTCAGCGTGCAAGGAAGAAAAGAAACCAAACATTTTCCCATTCCAAATAGGACTTGCTTTGCAATTTGTATGTTAAATAGTGTTTTGGGTTAAGTTAGCAATTTGAATATGATTTTTTGCAATTTGAACATGTATTGGATGGTTTATGTGAATGTATATCAGTTTTAGGTTGGCATTGCAAAAAAACTGGGTTGGTAAATATTCAGCCCTGGTTGACCAAACAACCTAGTGTTGTTTGGCTAGCCTTAATCGAACATAACTAGATTGTTCGGTCAATGCTAGTCGAACAACACTAGGATGTTCGGTTAGTACTTGCCGAATAACACTAGGTTGTTTGGTGAGCATTGGCCGAATAGTACTTTTTGTGCTCTTTACCTTTGTTGATTGGATCGATCTAACTAAATAAAATTTCTTATATATGTGCAGAAAAGATGTATGAGAGGAAAAGACCTACAACTTAGAGTAGGAAAGAAAGACAACGAGAGTGTGAACAATAACAACCACAACCACAAGAACAATAACAACATGAACATGAACAACCTCATCTATAAACACATGATTGTGATTTTGAAAGAGAAGAAGGTTATGTTGGAGAGAAGGAAGAAGAAGAGACATTTACTCCATTTTTTTGTGCTCCATATGATCCATCGCTACTGACTACTTTCAAGACACACGTAGCGGCATCCATATGGAATGAAAAAGAGCGTGGGGTGGTTAAATGTAACAATCATACATCGAAGCTATTTGAGTGGGAAGTTCACAGAAATTCATGTTTTGAAACATGGAAGAATCTTGCCAAGGCCTCTAAGTTGCATTAATTAAGGCGAGTATCGTATAATGAGGTCCATAAAGTCTTAGTAACTGCTTTTGTGGAACAGTGGTACTTAAAGAGTAATAGATTCCACATGCCCTTTAGAGGTGTTATTTATTACAGGTCTTCCAATCACAAGCCAGTCTAAGCAACATGGAGTGTTTCTCCATATTCAAAGATGATGTTTTTTCAATGTTCAAAGTGTTTTATGCTGAGATGATTGAGGGATTATAGTGTGTGAGGGGGTCCTCTGTGAGGCTAGAGTGGCTACGTCTCAGGTTTAATCAAGATGCTATCTCTGATGATCTAGTTAGGTATGCTTGTTCAGTGATGACTTTTTTGTTGTACACGTTGGGTTGCATTCGGGTCAACATAGCGTACCTGGAGTTCCTGGAAAAGGTTGAAGACGTCCATACGTATACACGGGGAGTTATCACACTACATTATCTGTGTGGGCATCTAAGGCTATCATCTAGAACGGGAGTTAATCAGATGGCTCGATATCCGACGTTATTGGAGGTAATAAACTCACATTTCAAGTTATTTTCATTCCGTTAAAAAAAATGCTTGTTTAAATTATATTTTTATATTTATAGTTAATTTTACAAATTATGCGTTTTCTTGCATGCATGTAGGCATGGATATGTGAATGATTCTCAGTGTTAAGACCTCTACAAAACGTGGACTACTAAGAGACAATCCACTTGCAATGAGGTGGCAACCAAAGGGCAATCAAGGAGTATCACTCAGCCAATTACAGGCAGTGCCAGAGGTTCTTGACAGCCTTAAACCCAGTGAAATGAGTATTTATGTGTTTTTATTTATTTATGCTCGTTATCCAATAACCATGGTAAATGTTTTTATTTTTTGTTTATTAAATTTTTATAGGTTATTTCGATGTCTTATTCGGATGGGTGAGGCAACAATTCCCATTTCACCCCATTTCTTTATACCACCATCGGAGTGTGTAGTCGGATATTTGGATTTGTACAACATACATTCACATCCAATTGTTCAAAACCCCGGCACTCAGTCCACCTACATTAGAAGAGCTGATGAAGGTGTAGCAGACACAGTTTGATGGGACCAACGGTGTGGCAATGGAGATCGGGAGACTAAACTATATTAGTCAAGGAGTCTATGTTAGTGAAGGATAGAACATATGCAGCATTAAAAGGTCCAGATGAGACGAGACCATCTACTATTACACTAAATGAGGCGGGACCATCTACTAATGTGCCTCGTCGTAGGAGATGATGTTGATGTTTTGTATTTTGACATTGATGTTATGTATTTTGACATTATTTAAATGTATGACTATAGTTATCAAATTATGCATATTTAAATGTATGACATTGATATTTCGTAATTTGACATTATTAGATTACGCTTATTTTGAGTTTGTTTAAATGTATGGATCGTACGTGTTTACATGTCAGTTGTGTATTTTGACATTATTTAAATGTATACGGTTATAGTTATATTGGTAACACACGTATATTTTCATGTATTTGTATTGATCAAATTTAGATTAAATCACAACAAATCTGGGCTGATTGGCACTTTTCGGCTAATACTGAAGGAACATCCTAGTAATATTCTATCAGAGCTAGCAGAACATCACTAAAGTGTTCAGCGAGTGTGTAATACCCTGACCCTACTTCCTTCCTGGTCTTTCATATCGGCTTTGAAACCTTTAGAAATTGGGATGTCATGCTTGTTAAGCATGACGTGTTAAGTTATAACTCATGTGCGGCACGTGATTAACCTACGATGGGTTGTGAAGTGTTTTCGTATTTGTTCGAGGCTATTCTTGACTTCGTCGCGTAATGGTATACATTGTATAACCATCATGTTTGTTTTGACCTTAAGATAGAAAAAGTTATACACAAAAGCATGGATACATGCTCAAACCCGGAATTCTGCCCATCCAAACACATTATAGTAATTTGACCATAACTTTATGTAAAAAACTCAGATTTACAATCCGTTTGATTCTGTGTGAATTAGACTTCAAGGGCTTTCCAACCATACCTTATTTGTAATTTTTGAACATGTAGATCATCCCGAGCATGTCTTTAAAGTTGACCCAAAAATACAGAAGTTTATTCTAACAATTGACTAGTGTTTTAATTTGTTGACTTTTTGACTCTAAACCTTGGCTGAACTAAAGAAACATCCAAAGACCATTTGACCAGATATTTTTACTCCTTTAGACCAGCAAAGAGACCTAAAATACTCCCCTCCTTCATTCCATTCCACCATTAGAGCTAGAAAGAGTGTGTAGAGAAAAGGTGAGATTAGTGTGTTTTTTCATCTCACAAAGATCCAACCATCCAATTGACGATCCGTCTTCACCGTTGCGAAGGCCTTGGCAAGAGGATTGTTGTTCACCGATTGCATGTTGATTTCCTTGGGTTAATTTTATCAAGAAGTAAATAACTATAATATTTTGTATGTTTATGAGTTGAATTGGAAGAGTAAAGCATGTAGGTTGGGTTAGTTGATTATCATTGTGGTAATTTCTTGAAAGACATATGAATTGGTTACTCAAAGTGATGTTATGTTAGTTGATAATCAATGACTATGTGTAGAGGTTGTCATGCGACTTGGTGAAGTGTTAGTTAAATGTTAGAAAGTAAAACACATGAATTTCAAGTTAGTTGCAATCCCTGTTTTGGACTATTTACGTGAAAATTCTGTTACTAATTTACTATTGGAAATTTGGATATGTTATTCTTATGTATGTTAGGTAGTTCTCTGTAAATTTTCATAAATTTTAGAGGTCGGGAAGTACCTCGTTTAAGTTGTGTATTATCGCTGCATAGAGTAATCTGCTATTGGAAATTCTAGGTACTAGTTCCGGATTTAAGTGGCTGAATCTTGATGAATATAAGTCAAAATGAGGTGATTCAAAATGGTAAATTATAGTTTCAAATGTATAGTTTCTAAATATGAAAGAATGGTAATATTTGGATGTTTGTGGAATAATTGGTGAATTTAACGATACTGCTGCGCAGTGCTGAATAAATATCGTTGTTGTTAGTCTCCAAGAATTAGAGACTCGTTGAGTTGCAAGTGTTGTTATTGTTAAATATCGAGTAATAATAACTCGTTGGAATTTTGTAAGTAGTTACTCGCGATGAACTTGCGGGATGTATATGGGTGGTAAACACACCAAATATGGAGTATTGCGATTAATATAGTTAATTAGGGACGATACTGCAGTTCGTCCCAATGTTTCGAAAATGGGTAATGACTCTAGCGGAGTCGACATAAATAGTATAAATCATTATGAGTTGTAATTTAGTCTCCTACTATGTAGGTTGACGCATTGGGGGAAGTTATAATTCGTTAGAGTTTGACTTTAGTTAATTTAATCAAACATGAGTTGATACACCTTGGTTATCGTTCCAATACAAACGATGTAATTGTAGTAACTTGTGAGACACTTATTATACAACGATAAAGTTAAGTAATAGATTATGATATACATGAAATAGAGTGTATTGAGTGATTATAGAATACTGTAGAGATCCTAAGTTGAGTGTAATGGTTATGTACCAACTAATGGTTGTAAGTACGTGTAGATTTATGTATGTTGCGATTATGAAGTCTAGCATTAACGGACTTAGATAATTTGGTAGAGTTGTACAATATGCCTACTTTGCCTATTGTCTTGTTTTGTTTATATGTTCTGTGGTTACGGACATGATATGATTGTTCTAGTATGTTATAAAACAATTATCCTACTTTAATGATTAATTGTGTGTTTAGTATTTACAAGCACATTATGTTGATTTGGTATGATATTCAATAGAACACATCATAATTTGATTTTGTTAAGTTGTGATTCAATAGAATACACTTTGAATTGTTTAGCATGTCAAGTAAACATCTACTTGTGCATTGTATCGAGTCCAGCTGGCATATGTATATTTGGCAGTGTATTGATGCTCGATTATTGCGGGAGCCGGGGCTACGTAATAGTTGAAGGCCCATACATCGGGCCTCGCCCTACCGTTGGCCACGGTAGGGGAATAACGCCAATTCTTGTATGGAATAAACGCTACCTTGGTAAGCTATTTCTGTGGTGAATTCTCGGGTTGTAGGGACCGAGGGCACTCGGTGACATGAATACAGAAAATGGTTCACATGTTCTTGTGGTATTGTGTTCTTGAGTTATTGGTTTTGGTTTATTGTTCGAGCACGTCAACAATAGCTTCGAGTTCTTGATTTTGATTCATTGATCGAGCACGTCAACAACGGCTCCGATATTTGATATTTTATTGGTTGGTTGGTCGAAAGTGTTCCAAGGGATTCGGAGGTGTTCCTCGATCCACCGTATCAACCTTTATGTGTTTACTTTATCGCTCCTTATGTGCTTCCTATATGAGCGAATGTTGGTCGTGATCTCCAACTCGTATGAGACGGTTAGCGGCTACTGAGCCTCTCATTAATATATGGTTGGTTGCTCTTATGTGCTATTACATGCTTATTTTTGTATTATATTATTGTGTATAATGCCATGCCATATAGTCGCATGTAGCCACTCGCCGATTTATGGTTAAGTTGGAAACGTTACCTAGATTTAATTTGCCGATTTATGGTTGTGATGTTAGGTAAAGCTGGCATAACTACCTAGACTAGTCATAAGTAGGGTTTGCTTTACTGTTGCATTCATACTCATAGCACATAATACATTATAGTGGCTTACATGGTCTTTTAGACTCACACAACATTTTTCTAAGTTTGCAGGTTGTAAGTTCCAGCGCAGTGAGACCTGAGACTTGGAGTTAACTAGTTGTATTTATATTGTCATTTCTTATTATTTCTTGTACTGTGAGATTGTAAGGTTCAACTAAGTTATGTAAATATAGTATGTTGGGTAAAAATATTTGTGTTCTTTAGATTTGTATTTTAAGGCCGACTTGTGAGGTCTTGCTGGTTGTAGTACTTTATAATTTTGGATTACAGACTCGTGGTTTTGGTGTGGCCTTGAGCCCGTTGATACTTTATTAGTAGTTTTTCATGAGAGTGTAGCTCGTGGTGTTTAGTATTGTTGTTTCTTCGGCTCATGTATTTAGCCGCCGAGGTTTAAATTATGGGGTTTACCTTTGTGTTGTTTTCTGGTATTTGTTTGGCCGTTGAGGTTTTACATAGTTGTGGTTTCAGTTATTCGAGCTTTTGAAGCTCACGTGTTTATCAGGCTTTCTGTTTTAGTTGTAGTTTTGTTATACGAGCTTTTGAAACACAGGTTTTTATTTAGTATTCCACTGCATTATTTTTTGGTTTGAGCTTTTGTGGCTCGCTCTTTTCTGTTGTTCTTGCTAGTTTGGTGCACCGAGTTGGGGTTCAACATCGGATCTCGAACTCGGGGCGTCACAGAGTGCTAGCCGAACATTACTATATTTTTCCTCTAGCAATGATCGAACATTACCAACCAACCCTGATTTTTGGAACCTAAAACTAATCAATAGATTCATACAAACCACCAAATTGAAAATATTCGTGAAAATATACATGAAAATATAAAACAACTCTGACATTGCTTCAAAAAAAACAAAGTTAATAATAAAAAAAATAAGCAATACAACTTGAATTTCAAACTTTTCTATTCTAAATTTATAGTTTCAGTTCTACAACCAACACGACTGTTTCACACACTTTCACTATACAAATCGAGTTGTTTACTATAAAAATCTTTTCACCTTGCTACACAACCATGACAAAACAAATTCCATATGGTTGCTATGGGTAATAGGTGACACTCGCGCAAGAACACCTACACATGAAAATACATATCAACAAAGGTATACATATAACATAAATCATTTGAATAGAGATGTGTGTACCTCAATACAATGGTTCCCGATCATAAATGGAATACAAATTAGCTTCGGAGTAGATGGGACTTCGACTCTCAAAGGTAGATATGTAAGGGACATTCTCTGATTCAAACACACCAGACCAACATTGTAAGCCGATAAAACCAAGTAACCCATATCTGACAAAGAAAACCAATGTTGCTTTGGTGCAACCACATCGTAGCAGTCGAGAATCTTCAACACTTTATCAACACAACCATGTTTAATGAAAACATTGGTGTACAAGCCTTGGTTTTTTGTCAACTCATTATTGAGGTCTTCTTGAACCCTCCCCCATGATTTTTCAATGTAGCCAAGTAGGTTGGCTACGATACGAAAACCGCAATGACCATCACTCTCAATATTTTTAGTCCCAACAATAAAGTTGTGTAAGTAGGATGGTAGTTAGATGATTATGCACACCACATTCAACATCCACTGCCTATTCTTCATCAACTAATACTTGTCTATCCCTCAAACAAAATGGACTACCACACTTCTTTATTCTAGTTTTTCTCTTCGTTTTTACTTTATTAACAATGATTTTTTGACATTTAACTCTGCATTGTTTCCTTGAGAAGATGTCCTAACATTCTTGAATTTATGGCATTTCCCACTACGTTCACAAGACAAACTCCGTGTGACCCAACAGTTCGTGTGTGCTTGGAAAAAGATTGGGAAATACAATATTTAAGCGTAAAATGAGAAGATATACTTACAATATTTATCCCCTTCACTTCTTTGTGCTCCATGTATGATTTTTGCAACAATGTGGATGTTAAAAAGTTTAGGGTTTAGAGAATGTTGGAAAGATATTAAGAAATAGAATGTGGATGTTGTGAGGTGTATTGATAGGAAAGAAAATAGGTGTATCAAAAATATTGGGTGGTTTAGAGGTTTTGGGGGTGTAATAAAAAATAAGGGGTGTATTTAGAAGAACTAAGGGTAAGAAAATCTTTTTAAATGTAGCTATTTTGTAGTAAAAGAATTGAGGATGTATTTAGAGGAAAATGGGGTATTAATAGCCCCATTATCTTCCCAATGCCAAACTATTCACTAAATTTCACTTTGCACCTCTCATGTGTAAATTATATCAATTGAACCCTTAATATTCAAATTTATCTCGCATAAAATTTTGTCAGGAACATCGTCATTAATCTAAGATACCGTTTGGATGACAATAATGAAGATAGACAGTGGGATGTCCCTAACTATTGTTCTAAACTGTAAGGATTTAGTTGTTTTCAAAATTATTTGTTAATCAAATTACTTAAGTTTGCTTGTCACACTCAATCACTTGTTTTGGAATCAAACAATAGTTTAACTATTTTGTTAAAATAGTTTAAATAGTTTTAGGTATAATCAGTTTTGTTTGATATCAAGATTTGCACAGAGAGATTGTAGTTTTGTAAAGTGATTAAAGTGTTATAAAACAAGCTATGATCTTGTTTTATGTCTAGTTCAGAGAGAAATTAACTATGAGAGAGAGTTAGCAGTTTGTTGGATATTGTTGAGAAAACAGTTATGATATGCATAACAAACAACGATAAAGTAATCAATGTAAAATGCAGAGATTAATGAGAGATATTGACATAGTATTTAGAGTGGTTCGGATCTTTTATCGTATATCCACTTTCATCACAACCCTCTGACTCTTATGTGATCAATAATCCACTATATTCTCAAAATACAAGGACTATTGTAAAGGAAAAAAAAAAATATATTTTCCTCTTCTAGTTGGCAGCAATCCAACTATGACACAATTTACACAGTTTGCACAAGAGGATTATTCTTCCTTAGAGTGACTCACTCTAAATAGTCTGATATAAGCTCTAATTAAGATCTTATTCTAATTAGTCATTAGATGACTTAATTTCTTTTGTAGACTTGTAAATAGTTGAGCTTTAAGTGCTTCGGTCTTTGATGTAATGATGTAACCAGTCTTCTTCTTCTTTCTCTTTTTTTTTTTGTATTCTCTCTACCTTCTATTATGTATATCTTTCTCTTGTATATGTTCTACATGTCTGTTGAGTATTTTCTGTGTATGTTTTCCTTTTCTATTCTGTTCTTCTGTTTGAAATAACTTATTGATGTGTGTGTGTGTGTGTGTATATATATATATATATATATATATATATATATATATATGGGGGAGTATTCAATGGTTACTTCATTTTTCTAACCATCAATGGTTACTATTATGTCAACTATTGGATGAAAAATTAATGGCTAAGATTAATTGCATT
Source organism: Platycodon grandiflorus (assembly GCA_016624345.1). Lineage (NCBI taxonomy): Eukaryota > Viridiplantae > Streptophyta > Magnoliopsida > Asterales > Campanulaceae > Platycodon > Platycodon grandiflorus. Next base: position 259,926 of record CM028369.1, read on the forward strand.
AAATGACTCACCCACTTGCATTAATTGCATTTCTCAACTAACCATAAAATCTTAGTCATTGATTTTCAATCTAATGAATAATAAGAATGGTAACCATTGATGGTTAGAGAGATGTAGTAACCATTGAATACTTCCATATATATATATATATATATGTAGTGAGAGTATGAGCTAGTTGTTGTATAACGGTTATACTTGCAGCTTGTCTGATATATTCCCTGTTGAGTGTCGGTCCACTTGTAGTCAGCTTGCAATTCACTTGCATTATCAACCGTTAGGAATATTCCTTTGTTCTCATTGTTTCTTGCAACATGCAGATTAATCCAATGATTTTCATTTAGGGGATTTTTGATGTAGTCACGTGCCAATAGAAGTCTTCATTGCTTCCTTTGAATATGTCTGTTTTTAAACATTTAACTATTTATAAGATAACTAGAGTAAATTCTTCAGGATGGATGTTTCTAAAAAATGAGAGCAGCTAAACATCCATGTTTACTTTTGTTGTGACAAAAACTCTTTTTACAATAAATTTAGTTTTAATGGGTTTATTCTAATCTAATTAGCATCATCAAAACACTAATCTATACAAGGGTCCTAACATGTGACTATGTCTTTTTTTTTTCCCCCTTGTTTCTCACTCATTGGTCCATTATCTTTCACTTCATTTATTTATTACTAGTAATTCTACCCGTGCTCTGCACGGGATGTATTTCTATTTGACTACATTCACTGGGATGTATTTCTATTTGACTAATTTCACTTTTGCACTTCAAACACACTAAATAAAACTTAAACTAATATAAATAAGAAAGAACATAAACAGCTTTCCCAACTTTTTTTTAAATTTTTTATTAGTAAATAGGTGGAAAGAAACTTTCAAACCACTAGTGCACTTGGAGTGATTAACTAAAGCTTCAGGTCTTGCTTTTTTCCCTTGCCCTTGTCGAGCCACCCTCCTTTCCACCACCACCACCAACCATTTCGCCAACGGGCTGCCATGAAAACAAAGAATTAGGGCTATTTCATAGTGAATCATGTATTTGTACAAAATTCCAACGACGAACATTCAGAGTATTATTTTTCTGTACAATTCTCCAACTACAGACATTGAAAGTAATTAGAAGGGATGTAAAAAAGATCAAAACAAATGGAAGTATCAATAAACAAAATCTTTGGTATCCAAACCTCACTTACATGATCATAGCAAATAATAATATACATATATAATTATAGATAACATATATCATTAACTCGTAGAAGAAACCAATAGTTTTTGTCATTATAGCTAATATATAAATATAAAGATAGTCATGGTGGAAAACCATGAGCATGAATGATTGCTAGATTTATGTTTTGATTCCAAACAATACATAACAAAGTATTACATACAGTTTATATTTCTTTCTTTTAAGTGTAGTTACACCTTCTTAGGATGGTAAATGAGTCTTTTGAAAACAATTTATGACACGCAAGGGTAGTTCTTGCCTCATCATCCTATGAAATGTTTGGAGATTATCCAACTTTTTAATTTCATTAGAACAAATAAAGGATCAAAGTATGTTTTCCATTAACACAGGTCACTTCATTATAGACTTCCACATGATAGCAATAGCTTTTGTTGGATTACAACTTCAGGTCAGTTCTAGAGTGAACTGAAAATCTAAAGGATGATTTTATGTAAAATTGCTAAAGCCAGAACAGAGCATACATTACATTTAGCAAACAGGAAACTATCTAGGAGGGAATTAGTTACGTACACAAATTCCATCTTGGCCATGTCTTGACTTAAACTTCAAATTATCACAACTTCATACCATTTCTTTCTCCTCTGTACAACCTATAGCTAGCTTGAAGGTATCAAAACCACAACAAACAACACAAAAAGATAGGGAATGAATCCAACAAAAACTTTCAAGCCAACAAAACATCCTGTGTTTGTATGTATTTGTGTTAATCATTTAAAATTTTGATAACTAAAATAGTAAAATAGATTATAAAATATGCTTTACAACAAATCTAAGTTCCAACCAAGAATGGTCGCACATGTTCATGGAAAATCTTACTTGATTGATTGTACGATGTAAATGGATAGTGGAAGATTGCTCACAGTGGACACTGACTATGTCAACTCCGGCTCAACGTGAATCCAAGCGCAACCTGCCTGCAAGCTCAACTACTTTTACCTATATGTACCAAATAGAAGTTTAGGTTATCGGATGAGAGTGATTAAACATATGAATGTCCTATAGCTTGAAAATTTATTTGGAAACTAAAAGATGATCTTAAAAATTTGATCAACAGAAGATTTTAGGGGAATAAGAAACTAAAAAATCTGCAAATTATGGATTATAATACAAATCATCCGTTTTTTGCATGCAAATAGATGCGTAAATTATGGTCTCAATTAAAAAGAAGTGATGAATATGACCCGCTCTCCCAACATTGAGAAAATAGCAGAAAAAATCGATGGAGAAATGATGATGTCACTTTTTCATAATTTATCGACCCGAGAAGTTGCCTTCACTACGGTTTAAAAACTTTTTTTGGATACACAAATTTTGAAACAAACTGAATCATATCAGAAAAGGATTGCAATATTCTCTGTAACAGCTAAAACCACAAATAATCATACACAATATAATTTTGGCAAAATGTGCATAAGTGATAAGTGAGTATTTTACTCATTTATTAGGTATTATTCGAGCTTAGATTTTACTATTTCTCGAGGTTTTTGTGATCTAATGTTTTGTTTTAGTATTATTTTGTAGTTTCAGGGTTTAAGGGGCTAATCATGCAAATTTGGAGGACTTTGAAGCTTATTTAAAAGTTTAGGGGATATTTGTGCAAATTCTGAAAAGCTGAAGGAAATATTTGAAAAATTGTTTTCCCCTAGAATTAGGGCCGGCTGTTCCTTTAGATTTTGATCCCTTTTGGTTTCCTTTTTGTATTGTATCTCCTTCTCCCAAAAGTATTGTACATTAGTAGTGTATAAATATATCCCTTTTAGGCTAGGTATAGGGATCCAATTTTTAGAGTCGTCTTTGAGAAAAACAAAGAGAAGAACAACAAAATACATTAAAGTCATTAACCAGACCCCTTTTTGTTTGAGACTTTCTCCTTTTCATCCTATCTTGCATGATTTGAGTGGCGTGTTACCTGCGTGACAATCAATACAAACAACAACAACTACGAGGGGATATTTGTGCAAATTCTGAAAAGCTGAAGGAAATATCTGAAAAATTATTTTCCCCTAGAATTAGGGCCGGCTGTTCCTTTAGATTTTGATCCCTTTTGGTTTCCTTTTTGTATTGTATCTCCTTCTCCCAAAAGTATTGTACATTAATAGTGTATAAATATATCACTTCACGCTCGTTGGGGTGTTTTTACACCTAATGCCTTAAAGTCATTTGATTAGAGAGTCATTGGCCTAACACTCGTTACATGGGTTAATTAGAAAGCTTAAGGGAGCTAGACATTGCACAAGTCCACAAGCGCGAGTTGAAAAAAAAAAAGGGAAGAAGAGAAGAAAAAAGTTCGGTATTACTACTTATGTTTGTAGTAATGGATGGGAGTAATTACGTGTTTTTACGTTTCATGAAAAACTCTGATATATATTATTCGTGAAGGTTTGTTCATGTGACATTTGGGGGAATGGATGGAATACTTGGCCTTATAAGGAATTTTAAGTTTTAAAGGTGTTGAACATGGTTTTACACACACACACACACGGAGATTTAGGGTGAGATTGATGACTATCGAGTGAAAGTTTATACTTGTTGCTATGTGTTATTATTTGCAAATTGTTGTAAATCTTACTCTGAGGCATTGTGTAGTGCCATGCCGTGCCTCGACTTGTGAAAAAAAAATCTTGTAAATATTTTAGTTTTTGTATTTATTCGTTTTCTTGTTTTACTCAAGGACGAGAAAAAGTCTAAGTTTGGGGGTATTTGATAAGTGAGTATTTTACTCATTTATTAGGTATTATTCGAGCTTAGATTTTACTATTTCTCGAGATTTTTGTGATCTAATGTTTTGTTTTAGTATTATTTTGTAGTTTCAGGGTTTAAGGGGTTAATCATGCAAATTTGAAGGACTTTGAAGCTTATTTAAAAGTTCAGGGGATATTTGTGCAAATTCTGAAAAGCTGAAGGAAATATCTGAAAAATTGTTTTCCCCTAGAATTAGGGCCGGCTGTTCCTTTAGATTTTGATCCCTTTTGGTTTCCTTTTTGTATTGTATCTCCTTCTCCCAAAAGTATTGTACATTAGTAGTGTATAAATATATCCCTTTTAGGCTAAGTATAGGGATCCAGTTTTTAGAGTCGTCTTTGAGAAAAACAAAGAGAAGAAGATCGTGAAAATTCTTCCAAGATTCAAGTATTGTATTTATTACTTTAATCAATTTCAATTTTCTTTCTCATATGCTTAATTTTTTATATCTTTTAAATGGTATGGATTTTGTTTATTTTATTATGAACTCAATTCATAAAGCTAGGTTTTAGGGTAGCCAATTCATGAATATTTAATATTGATTCGACTAGGGTTTCAATTTGAATTATAATTGTGTGAGTGTAATTTCTTGTTCTTAATGCTTTGAAAGATTGGCCACCTTTTAATTGATTTAAATCATGTGGATGAGACCGAGAGGAGATTTCATGTGATGGATCATGGAAATTTACACCGTGGATCTAAATCTATGCTAGAGATAGATGGGTTGATACACGCAATTAGCTATAGATCGTCTCGAAAGCTAAGAGGATTTCACAAACCCTAATGCTTTGTTTTCTTTCTAAATCTACCTAGAGATACGTATGTTGTCAGTTAACAATAGAATTGATATTGCTCGAGAGAGAATATTGATTAGATTAGGAAATTCCGTTGTCGCACATAAATAATCAGTTGATACCTGAAGTCGTTGATTTATTACTTGGAAGTGAATTGGTGAACCTAGACCTAGCGTTTTCTCTCATTGATATCTCTAAATTCTGTGATTACTAGTTTTAAATCACATCTCAAGATAATTGTTCGTCTAGATTAAAGTGAAAAATAATTAATTTTGATATTTGTTGCCAATCCCTTGGGTTCGATAATCTGTAATTTACTTACACTTATTACTTGATCTAGTGCACTTGCTAGTATTCGATTTTGACTACATCAATAAGAGCTAATGAAATTGGATATTAATTTTTTTCAAAGAAGGGCAATTATGAAAGATGTCTAAGTCCACTCGCTCCTCTTAGGGAATAGAGGTACAATTTCTCTCAAGGCAACAAAGAACACATGGTAATATGCTAGAGGGATTAAGGAATGTAAATACTTTTCATAGATGCAAATCTCAAAGATTAAACTATTAAAGCAGTCAAACATCCAATAAAACAAACAACAAAATCTAAGAAAATTAAATTAAATTTGAACTAACACCATATTCAGTAGCAGCAAGCATAACAATCCAAAGAATATACAAAACAACAAATCTCTGTCAAGGGGGTGTTCAAAAAAAAATCAAAGCAAAGGGAGGTGGGTGGGTGCGGTGGGTGGGTGCGTGGGGGGAAGAAGGAGGCGGGGAAGGGAGGAGGAAGGAGGCGGTTGTGTTGGGGGAGGAAGGAAGGAGGCGGGGAAGGGAGGAGGAAGGGGGTGGGGTGTACCAGGAAGGAGGAGGATGGGGTGAGGTGTGTTTGAGGTGGGGTGTACTTATTATTTTGGAAAAAATATTGGTAAGGGCAGAATACATAATTTGTGGGGGGTGTACCTAGTATTTTGAGGGGTTGAAAATATTGGGGTAGGGTGTACTTAGTAATGGTGTGTACTAAGTAATTTTTGAGGTGTAAATAGCAATCCTCGTGCCAATACCCTTAGTTCTTCTGCTATTATAATTTGAAGAAGAGCTTTAGCTTAAGTAATTTAGTATTATATATACCTTTTATCATAAATATTGTAATTAGGTATTGTTAATAGCTAATATGTCAAAAACTGCCAAAGAAGAAGGCGAGAAGTTGAATCATACTTGGCAGCCTCATGATCCATCTTTACAAAAGGAAGGTGATGTGTCAATCCTATAGGCAACTTCACCAACTTTATATATATATATATATATATATATATATATATATATATATAGAGAGAGAGAGAGAGAGAGAGAGAGAGAGAGATTTTACTTTAATTATTACAATGTTAAGAAAATAACATGAAAAAAGTCGCACTATTATATTTCTCTGTTCAAGCGTTGGTTAATAAGAAGAATATTTTCAATAAATGTAATACTCCCTCCGTTTCAGGCAAAGAGTTCACTTTTGACTTTTTTTGGTCAACTTAGTTAACGTTTGACCAATAATTAACATAAATTTAGTATTTTTACAAAGTTTTAAAAGTTGCAATCCATAGTATTCTTAAAATAGTTTTTAATTAATGAAATTTTATTTCCTAAAACATAAGTAAAGTGTGTAAAATTTTGATTTGATTTAGTCACATGTTGACTTTTAAAAAAGGAAAGTGGACTCTTTGTCTTAAACGGAGGGAGTAATTAAGAAAGATAAATAAATGAATTCAATGTATTACACCACATTGACAAGAAGTCCTAAAATAGATCATTCACTATCCGTGGAGAATAGATGATCTACTCATTATTTTTAGGAATCACATTGACGAAGGAATGAAATTTTCGCTACCAAACATGCAGTAATCGCTACCAAACATAAAAAACATGTAGAATGTGAATCGGATTCCGAATATCCTTATCCAAGGACCATACCTTGGTTAATATTGATGATTAACGAACTTGTCCATACATGTCTTATTATATGAGCATGTGATATGTGCATTCAATATATTATACTCCCTTCGTTCCAGGCAAAGAGTCTACTTTTGACTTTTTTTTCAGTCAACTTAATTGAAGTTTGACTGATAATTAATATAAATTTAGTGTTTTTTACAAAGTTTTGAAAGTTGTAATCCACAGTATTCTTAAAATAATTTTTAATTAATAAAATTTTATTTCTTAAAACATAAGTAAAGTGTGTACAATTTTGATTTGATTTAGTCACATATTAACTTTTAAAAAAGAAAAGTTAACTCTTTACCTGAAACGGAGGGAGTAATCATTTGTATTATTATAAAGTGAGAAGAGTGGATGAAAGCCCGTCACACGTTCTAGAATTATCAAAAATATCTCTAACTTTAATTATATCAAATATATTTATCATCAACAAAATAACTACTCACTCTTATTAAAATTAACTACCAACCTTTTCCATTCTTTTTAAATTAAATTTAGTCATTTGGGTTATCGGCCAGATGATGACCCAATCACATTCAAAAAGAAATTTGGCTAAATAATTTTGAAAACTCAAAATAAAAAAATTGAAAATGAAAAAGAAGCACTAACTATCAGGACACAATGTTATTGAACCTAATCGAAAATGTTGATTGCCACAGTAATGCCTTGGATATGTTTGTTCAAATTTAAATAATATTTCACCCATTCATTTCATTATTAACAAATGAGTTTCTTTTAAAAACATAACATTATTAACAAATGACGTTCTGTTAATAATTTAAAATTATTTCACCCTGTCCCTTCGGGGACATCCGATAAAATAATTTCACCCTACCAAACTACCTAATAACTTTATTGAAACTCCCACCCCTCCCCATCCATCTTTAGTGTTGTCCCTCCATCTCCCTCGTCATCCCTCCTCACTATTGAATGCAACCCCAAGTCGCAAACCCAAATTAAAACTCAGACTCATTACCATCGGTCACACTCTCACTAATTACTTGGCGACAAACCCAGACTTACTCATCTCCTCTAGCGTCCCAAAAACAATTATCACGAACCATCCAAATAAAAAAAAAACAAAAGTCAGATCTAGAATTCGTTGAAGAAGTTGCAGATGTTTGTGCAATACAATCTTCGAGGCCGTAGTTGGCTTCTTGATGGTGGCAATCAAAGCTGAAACGACGACGGTGAAAAAAATAGAAGAAGTTGACGCTGTTGGGAGTGGCATTAGAGATTTTCTTTAAATGTTTTAATTAAAAGGGGTTATAAGTGGATCAAATTCACCTGATATGTATCAATGATTAATCATGTTGGGACCTTTGTATAGATTAGTTTTGATAATGTTATTTAGGATTTGAATTATCCCCAGAATTATTAGGACTTTCAATCACAAAAGACATTTCTACGGTAGAAACATGGCCTAGCCAGCTTTTGGGATTAACTTGGCTACATATGAAGATTAATAAGTATAGATGCTATCTCATTAATGTTCTCTAGTTCCAACCATCACAAAAGAACAAAGAAACTTCCTACAAACCATCTTGGATAGAATAAGTCACTTATCTGTAGGTTAACTGTCTCATACAATTAAAACAGTTATCCTAAGTCATAATCTACAATAAACAATATGGGATCTCACGTCGAGGGAATAACATGCATCTACAAGCTGTCTAGGTGTTATGAAATGTTTCCTAAAGCTTACAAATATTCAAGATAAAGTTACTGATTAAATAGTGGAGCTTAGATGACATTCTCAGAGGATAGCTAACTATTTGTAATCAAGCGATAGATCATAATGGGTATAATTGCTTAAATGCATAATTATTTATGACAAAATAATTGGGATTCATTCCATGATTATTAAGATACTTTTCAGCTAGGGGTGTAAGTGGTTCGGTTTTGTTCGGTTTAGGCCAAAATTATGAACCAAACCGCCCCCTATCGGTTCCATTTTTTTCCAACCGAACTGAACCGTCATAAACTTTAAAATCAAACCAAACTGAACTGATTGATTCGGTTCGGTTCGTTTCACCGTTTAGTTACTTAAATATTAAAAAAAAAAGACTTTTAAATAGCAAAGAAATGCTTTTAACACAAAATAAAATAGTTAAAAGTCAAAAAAAATAATTTTAAAATACAATAATCCAATCAAAATTTAGGCAATCAACAACTCTATACATATTTTAAGATAATTTATAATATATATAATATTATATCTAACGACTCACAATAGTTAATATAATTTATATATATATATATATATATAATATAATAAAAATATATATGTATCGGTTTGGTTTGATTTGGTTCGATTCAATTCCTAAAATCTCAAACCAAACTGAAACTATTGGTTTTTGAATCCCTGAAACTGAGACCGAACCGCCTTGGACTAAAATCGAGTCAAACTGCCAATTCGGTCTAGTTTGATTTGGTTCGGTTCGGCCTTACACCCCTATTTTCAGCTATTTCATATTGAGGAATGATACGTGTTCAATTTTCAGCCAAGTTAAAACCTAGGAGACAATGACAATAGGTATGACTGCAAGTGGATTTACAAGTGGGCTTGCAAATGTATGAAAGTAGTTGTTGTATCTAATAGCTAATTTTTATACTCAAGTCTTGAAAATCTATAAATTGATCATCATTCAAATAAGATTACATACATACATACATACATACATACATACATACATACATACATATATATATATATATATATATATAGAGAGAGAGAGAGAGAAAATATATACATTCACCAAAATAAACTAATTCTGAAAATGAATTATACATTAGTTCGGTTTGGTTCGACGGTTCGACCTTACACCCTTATTTTCAGCTATCACATATGGGGAAATGATACGTGTTCAATTTTTAGACAAGTTAAAACCAAGAGAAAAGGAGACAATGACAACATGTAGGACTGCAAGTGGATTTACATGTGGGCTTGCAAATGGACGAAACTACCTGTTGTATCTAATAGGTCTTGAAAATCTATAAATTGATCATTATTCAAATAAGATATATATATATATATATATATATATATATATATATATAGAGAGAGAGAGAGAGAGAGAGAGAGATAGATACATTCACCAAAATAAACTAATTCTGAAAATGAATTATACATTATCTAAAGACAAAAAGAGCTAAGCAAGTTCATCCATGTACATAAAAAAAAATTACATCACTAAAGATCTACATCAAAGGAGATTCAATACAATTGATTCAATTAGTCTACAAACAGAATTTGAGCTAGTCATTCTAAAATAATTATCCTTCTTTAAGCAAGAATCCACAATCTTCAAAAGCGCTTCACATCAAATTCCATCAAGCTTTCAAGAGTCAACTAAGGAAGCATCAACCACCAACCTTGTGCCTGAAACAAATATGTAGAAAACATTCCAGTTGGAGAGCCAACTAGAGGAGGAGAATTTGGATTTTTTCTCTCAATAATCCTTATATTTGTGTGAAATAGGGGTGTAAGCCTGAATCGTCGAATCGAATTGAACCGAACCGAACCGAATTGGCCAGTGTGGTTCGGTTTTGGGTTAGGATGGTTCGGTTTAAATTTGAAAATTTTATAAACGAGTGATTCGGTTCGGTTTGCGGTTTTAGGTGCCGAACCGAACCACCACCATTTAATTTTTAATTTTTGATTATATATATATATATATTATTTAGTAATTAGTAATTAGTAATTGAATTGAACAAGAAAATTGTTGTTGTTTGCCCACATTTTGATTGAATTATTGTAATTTTAAAGTTAATTTTTTGACTTTTAATTACCTAGTTTGTGTTAAAATTATTTTTTTCCTATTTAAAAGTTTTGTTTTTATTTTTTGAATATTTAAATAATTAAACCGTCGAATCGAACCAAACCGATTGGTTCGGTTCGGTTTGAAAAAAAATGGAACAGTTAGGGGGTGATTCGGTTTGCTGTTTTGACTCAAACCGAGCCACTTACACCCCTAAGTAAAATACAGTAAATTATTGTCTGATTAATTAAAAGGATTGGGATGGGTGGATGTAAGAGAAAGTTAGTCCGAACCACTTTGAAAAAGCCTGTGTCCTTATCTATCTCGTCCCTTAAACTCCTTTGTAATTGCTTTAACTTGCTTAATAGCTTTATAATTTATTAGTAAAACAGCTGACCTCCACTCAAGATTGATAAATTACAATTCACTATTAAAATAAGGTCACAACTTGTTTTAGAGCATCTTTGTATTATTAATAGTTAATCATATATTCTGTTGTGCATAACTCTTTCAGTATTCATTTATAATTTTAGACAACTGTTATATCAGAACAACAAACATGTGATCCAGGACAGTTAACCTACATACAAATTCAGTAATAAGTATAAAAGAGACATCTCACATTTGAAAATGTTTAAATAGACCACTGATCCATGTGTCAATGAATCACAATTTAGTTGACTCGTGTCATGTTAATTGGGCTGAATTACTGATCCAATGGATTGTGAGCCAATCATTTCAGACCTAGATGCCAAGGCCAATGCACAAAAATATGAGTCATTTGTGGCTTACGTGTTAAACATCTCCGTCGGTTGAACCAATTCGGGGGTTTCGGTGATTTGTTTAAAAACCATTGGGAGGTCATTTGTAGTTTAATGTAGCCAAAAATAAAAGAGTAGTACTATTCCCACCCCCAAAATTACTTAGTCTATCCATTTACTAAGTCTACCCCCCCTTCAAATATTATACCTCCTATATTACTAAGTATACCCCTTCTTATTTTCCTATTTTACCCTTTAACCATAAACCCCTACCAATCTAATTTGCTAAGTATACCCCCCAATTCTTACCGACCTACATATGAGTGACTCTCCATGTGATCAGCGGTTGGATGATTGTGTTTGCCACATTCAACCACTAATGCCCATTCATCAATCGATACTTGCTTCCCTCTCAAACGGAATGGGCAACCACACTTCTTAGTTCCGGTTTCTCTCTTCCTTTTCCCCTTACCTACCACATCATCGACATTTTCAACCTTTTCTTCATTATCAATTCGTAATGATGATGACCCAATCTTGACCTTTTCTTTATATATACCACTACGTTCACAAATCAATAACAACCGAGGTCGTTTCTTACCGGCACCACTGTCCGACCTACCGATGATGATTACAATGCCATGCTCCTGTCCTCTAGCTTGCACCCATTCAATCAATTTATCCCGAGATAAAAAATATTCCTGAGTTGTGAACACATCCGTGAAATCAACATCGAGGGCTTCTTCGTTCACAAAATGTTCAACTGCAACAATCTCTTCATTATTAGGACCGAGAACACTGGGCTCCGTAGTTAACGTGTTTGAATCCTGTTAAACATTACAAAAAAATAAACATCACTGTGCGGCAGGACCCTGTTGCACACTCTATAGAGTGTGCGGCTGGACCCTGTTGCACACTTTATAGACTGTGCGGCAGGACCCTATTGCACACTCTATAAAGTGTGCGGCGAGTTCAGTCGCACACTTCATAAGTGTGCGGCAGTTCAGTCGCACACTCTATAAATTGTGCGGGACCACGCGCACGACGCGGCTCGGTTTTTGAATTTTTTGCAGTTTTAACATAAATTAAACGGTAAAATGACTATAAAATGAGTTGTAGTACTTACACAATTCATCTCTTCCACTTCCTTGTGCTCCTTTTCATCAATATGGATCGATTCATTGCTAGGGTTTGAGTGATTGGAATCCATTTTTAGTGTTGAGCTTTTTTGATTTTTTTTTAACTTGTTAACAATGAGGATGGTGAGGAAGGGGGTGAGAGTAATAGGAGATGGGGGTATACTTAGTATTTTTAGGATTCTAAAATTCAGTATGGGGGTGAACTTAGTAATGGATTTATTTTAAGGGTAAAAGAGTCTTTTTATATTATGGCAATTTTGTAATATTACAAAGGGGGTAAACTTAGCAAATATGGGGGTTGGAATAGCAATTCCCAAAATAAAATCCATCTATATATTATTACTAAAACAAAATTCAAAGTTGTCACTTGACAACTTTGTGTTAAAAGTTTTACCACCTAATCTACATTCTCTCTAATTTATTAAAAATCCTCGTATCCTGTCTCATTAATTATATTTATTTCAATTGATCTTCACACTATCTCTTCTACATTGACAAAAATATCGTCTTAACGATGTCCACATGGCAACCTCCTCCTTAATTTTTTTTTAAATTTTAAACTCTTCTTCTATTGTATTACCTTTTTTATTTTATTTTAAATTACTAATATTTTATCAAAATTTATGTCGATTACTTTAAATATAACGATCTTAACTAACTAAAATATTAATTACAAAAAAATTATAAATATTTTTTTTTTACAAATTTAGATAACTGTTAAAGTCAAAAACAATAATTTAAAAAATTATAAAATTATAAATAATTTTTTTTATTAACATCGTGCATGTACCCTAATAGAGTACTGTAATTGCAGACGTAATTAATTAAGAAAAAAAAGAAAAAAAGAAAAAGAAAGACGTGGAGAGAGAGAGAGAGAGAGAGAGAGAGAGAGAGAGAGTTTTACAGGAACGAGGAAGAGCAATTCCAAAAGCTTCGTGACAGTAAAAATCGTCCATTTGAAAGCAGGAGAGTCAGTCCATCGCAAAAAGAAAGAAAGAAGGTTTAATAGACTAAAGGGAAAGCGATTACGTGGACTGTATATGTGGTAAGTTGTAAAAAGCGGAGGAGAAGCATTCATTCGTGGTCGGGGAAATCACAGGTTGCCGTCGCTCTGGAATCCCAAAGCCATGTTTGATCAATGTAGGCCCTATCTATTTGTTTCAGCATATACGAGCCTCTAGAGACCCGATTTTTAATATATTTTCTTTTTATTTAATCTGAGGGGTTGTTGTCCTGGTCTGGTCTGGTCTGTGGGGATTGGTTCCTCGAGGGGGTGGGTGGTTATATAATGCTTTGTTCTGAACTGAGCACTCAGATACAGTCGTGGCTCCGTAATTACGACAAGATTCAAGCCCTCGCCGTCATTCTCATTTACATTCAGGTCACCCCCCTCCTTCATTTCATTCCTACTGAAGTTTTTTTGTGCTTTTTTTCTTGATTTGAAATATTTCAATTCACACTTTGTGAGGGTGCTTTACAAATGTTTTTAGTTATAGCCTTACAGGTTACAATTTTATCTAATTCATTTTTCTATTTTCTCAATTCCAATATTTTTGATCTATATTTCCTTTTCACTTGCTTTCTTTATTTTCATTTGGAAATTTTGCTGCCATTGTAATTGAAAAAAAATAAAAAAAATACTGTATTGGTGTTAAAGATTGGCTGTGCGCTGATTGGATCACTGGGGGCATTGTACAACGGAGTCTCACTCATTAATCTGGGGATTGCTTTATTCGCACTCATTGCAATTGAGAGTAGCAGTCAGAGTCTTGGCCGAACCTACGCTGTTCTCCTATTTTCTGCTATCCTGTTAGACACTCTGTGGTTCATTCTCTTCAGCCATGAAATCTGGTTTGTCATCTGCTTATTCATTTTTCCTTTTTTATGTGTCAATCTAATTTGCATTACTAGTCAATCATGCTACCTTATTATTGACTCCCTCCGTCCCAAAATGAGTGTCCGTTTTTGTTCATGATCATGTACAAAACTGGATACTCATTTTGGGGCGGAGGGAGTACTATATGTCTTCTTCGGAATGTGAAGAAGTGGTTAAAGAGGATTCATCAAGATTGTTGAATACTTGTATGGTTGTTGATGAATGAGTACCTGCCAACTGCAACTTCACCCTTGTTTCTCTCTTAAGTCTTACCAATGAAAAATAGTTAGCCATATGTTTAGTCCTAATGTCTTGGACAGAATTTTTGGGGGATAAATGAAAAGTAGCAAATGATCTTATGGACAATGCTGGGCAAGTGGAAGTGGACTTCATCAATTCCATATTTTAAAAAATGGAACTCCCGCACCTCATCTGACATTCAGCATTGCAATGCACAAGGGTGCTTCCAATTACATGGTTTGGGAGATTGCAAGAGGGTATGCCACCGCTGAGTTAATTTGGATAGAGTCTAGTTCTCGTGAGCAAAGGATACACTTTTGCACCAGTTAGAACAAGGCTCTTCCTTGTCTTTATGCTATGATCTCTATAACTTTAATATCGTTAAACAGGTCTATTTGTTTTTCTATTTTAAAGTGTCTACACCTTAAGAGTGTATGCATAGGTCGAAGAATGTGATTCATGCTGTTCTATTTTCATTGTTAGCTCCTTTGCTTCAGAAATTATTCTCATGGCTGACTTTATCTAAGGAGGAGTGAGATTCTGGGGCTAAGTTTAAATTTTAACCAACTTAGATGCCATTATGTCCACAATGACTTCTATATATTAAAGAAGACAGATCTGTTAGGTGAAGAGTTACACTAGGAAGCTAATTGCTACTGAATCCCGGCTTTGGGTTCTGGTCTTCTTTTAAATGTTGTGGATTCTGGGCTGAAAAAATCAAGGAACAATGATCCACATAATTTGAAGAATTAGACTTCCTCTGCCCAACTTGAACTGTCCCTATTTGAGGTTCAAACATTAAGGGAATATGCAGCTACTCTTGAGATTAATCCATCCTCAACTATATCCAATTTCATTATAAATAAGCGTTAAACCTGTATACATTGGAACTTGTAGCTTATTCGCTATATACACATTCTTCCAAAGAAAAATGTATCTCGAGAAAAGGTGTATTTCACGAAAATGTCAAAAGTTTGTGACCGAAAACATTCCAGCATTGACGAACCTGTTTTTTTAATTAATATAGTATATGCTACAATGCCATACTATAAATCTTATATACTCTATGAACAATGACTGGAGCCAAGAGTTTAAAACGTTGATTAAATGTGCAATATTTAGAAAATCAACTTACACTTATTATGTATAATTTTATGAAAAATTATCGTAAATTTCTCTTAGTTAAGAATTTATTTTAATTGTAGTAATGATAAGATACTGTACCTTCCAATCATATTTCAATCTTTAGTGAATGATTCCAATTAGCAGAATCAAAGCGATAAATAGAAAATACTCCCTCTGCTCTTAAATTATGGTCAAACAGGATGTTTTTCAAATGCAAATTTGACGTATTTTATTATATTTTTTCCAAAATCATAAAACACGCAATTCGTAGTACTTTTAAAATACTACGGATTACATGTTTTATGATTTTGGAAAAAATAAAATAATATACGTCAAATTTGCATTTGAAAAAAATTATGTTTGACCAAAAAAGTCAAACATGACGATAATTTAGGAACGGAGGGAGTATAATTTAAGGGACATATTATTTATCATTGCAGCATTGCTGTAGTTGTATCATTTAATTAATTCTCATTGAGAGCCTCTTATGCAATGCAGCATAGTTGGCAATGTTCATTATCTGAAACCATTATCAGATACCTGGTTGAAATGAAAGAGTTCCAGTAGTCTAACTTATTCTTGGATTCCAAATCAAGAGCACAATACTACTTATCATTCTCCATAAGCAATCATGACTTGTGAAGCCTTGCTCCGTTTTATATCTATTCAACTAGACTAATGGGGTTCACGTGTTCAATGATCTTGTATAGGTGAGTTTGTTTCAGTTCTTCATAGAGCGAATGTGGGATCCACCGTTCTTGTATAGACTGGTTTATATCAATTGTTTGTGGAGTGAATGCGTGCGTATTACAGTGATCATATTGTATGAAATATGTTCAGTAAGAGATTGAAGACAGTGCCAACAAAAAAGAATGCATATATTCCCTTATCACTGGTTTCCATATTGAGCATGGGAGTATTTGTAAAAGTTACATATGTAGATGTTAAATACGCGTATTATATGTGTTTGTACTAACTATGCACCTCTCAAATGTATATAGTAAAGAAAAAGAAAGAGGGACTCTCTATGTGGCACAAAGGGGGTAAATTGTAATTGCAGAAGATACTGCTGAAATTAGATAACTAATTGCATTAAATTGAAGTTCTATGTGTTAACCATGTGGTTACTTATAAAAAAAACCATGTGGTTTGAATGAGTTGGTCGCTCCGGCACCTATTGTTTCTGTTGTGGATTAACTTTTTGGCCGACAGAAAACTGAGTTAGATAAATGAATGTGCAGTTGGAATTATGGCCTTCTTTTGGGCGATTTAGATGTAGACAAAGACAAACTGTCATAATTTTAGATACTGACATACCTTTCTTTGATAGAGGATCTTTTAGCAGTACTCGGAAAAAATAAGAAAAACAAAAGAAAGAAGAACCTAAAGCTTCTTTTTGTGCTCAATGACTGGAAATGCAAGGGTTTGCATTAGTTTTCAACTTAAAAAAATTGCAGGTAGCCTCACACATAAGAAGAAGAAGACATGTTGTACCTATCTGATTTGTAGTGATTGCTTGCTAATTCAGGCATAAAGAAATTTGAATGCATACTCAAAGAAGGCAGTAGGAAAATCGGTTTTTGAGTGAATCATGGAGGTATAATGAAAAGACTTAAAGAAGGTTTTCGGGATTGATCTCTTTCTTTCCAGCTCTTGCATGATAGGTGATCTTCTTGGGATCTTTACAGGATTTGGCTCCTGGGGTTGTTTAGAAAAGTTTTGTAGGTTGTATCTTAGATTAGGGATTGCTTCTTGGTTCTTCATTGATTTTTCAATGTCTTTTCATTGCTACATCTTTTTTGGTGGTTTGCATGGCCTCCTATCTTTCAATATGTAACACACTCTCTCTCTCTCTCTCTCTCTCTCTCATAATAGATGGTTTCCTTTTTTCATAGAACAGGGAAAGTATTATTCCCTCCCTTCCCAAATAAGTGTTGACACAAGACACATTGACGGTGAATCTAGGTATCATATTACTAAAATATATTAATGAAAAATCAATCTTTGGAGGCCCAATGTGATTTTGTGAATTTATTTGTATAATGTATCATCTACTTCCTTGGTGTCAAAGAAATGGTACCATTTTGACCTTTTTTGTCAACTTGATTAATTTTGACTGAGTATTTATATAAATGTACTGATTCTTACAAAATTCTAAAAGCTGCAATTGATATTATTTTAATGTTGTTTCAGTCATTGAAATTTTATTACCTGAAACATAATAAATACTCCTATATGTTAAATTATTGATTTGATATTGTCCCATGTTAACTTTTGAGTACAGAAAGTGGACCTTTTCTTTTGGGAGTAGATCTTTGAATCCGTGCCACATGTATCATTAAAACTGTGGACACTTCTTTGAGAACGGAGATAGTAGTTCTAATGTTAAAGATAGGGGTACACCGAAACCAACTTTCGTGGAGATTATCTGTTAAATATTACCGGTAATGTTAAGCTAGGTAGAAAATTTTCCCTAGATAGAACTGAATGGCATACTTATTAAAGCATGATATACATTATTGAGCCCTCTCTCTAAAAGCTTCTCTAAAAGCTAAAGCTTTTAGATGAGTTGGTAACTTGACATAATATAAGTGCTCTTTGGTTGTGCAAGGTCTTGTGAGTCATCCTTGCATTTGTTTCCCCTCGTATTGTTAGTGCACAGGTTGTCGGCACTTTGTTTGGCTTGTGATGGAGAGTGTTAAAGTATGATATACACTCTCTAACAGCGTAAGGTTTTCGATGAGTTTGTTACATAGCATGATATCACAGCTCTGGTTATGCAAGGTCTTGGATTTGAGTCATTTCACTTGCATTTGATTCCCCCAGTATTTTTGTTGTACAAGTTGTTGACACTACATGTGGTTTGCGATGCTTGCTATTTATTATATGTGAGCACGTTGCACACGAGGAAGAGTGGTATGAGATGATTTATATTGTCGGGGCCTTGCTCTACCAGCTGGAGCTTTTAGATGAGCTGGTAACCTAACAAAATTCAATTAGCTTAGCATCTGGACAAGGCATAGTTGTTAGTTGCCAATTATGGGCATGGCTAAACGAGAATAGTTTAAAAAAGACTACTGCCTGTGTAAGAACTCTGCAAAATCCAATGATCACCTGTTTCTTCATTGTGAAGGTGCTCGGTTCTTATGGCATAATTTATTTGGTGTGGCTGGGGAAGCCTGGGTTAGTTCTGCCTCGATTTCTTCATTTCTTCAGATTAAGTTTCGAGGTTTTGGTAGTGGCGATGATGCGGTGGTTTTGTGGCAGTGTGGAGTCTTTGATATTCTTTGGTGCATTTGGACGAAGCGTAATTCCAGAATATTCAGGGGTCAGGCGTTATCAAAGTCTCTGTTGTGGGATCAGGTCGTCTTTCTGGCATCGTTTTGGCTTAGCTAGGGGAGCTTTTACTGGGATCCCCTTTTCCGAGATTGGGATTTAGGCGTGATTGGCAGGCTTTGCTTTGTGTATTTTCGTTTTCTTTTTTTCTTTCTTTCTTTTCACATGTCCTTTCTGATGGAGTTCTCGTCTGTCCTTTTGTACCTTCTTTTTAATCTATAACATTCTTCTCTTATAGAAAAAAGAAAGAAGACTACTGCCCTCCTTGAACACCCCCTTCTGAGCTTCTCCTCCAAGGGAAAAGAAAAATCTTCTCCTCCGTGGACCTTTTTCTGAATAAGACTTATTCTAACTCTGAAGCTCTTTGTGGCAAATAGGGGTCACTTGGAGAAAATACTGTATGGGGGCTGGAGAAAGAAAGCTCTTCAAATATTGGTCAATGATTTGGGCTGAAGGAGTTCGGTAGCGGCCTTGGTCCTAGCGGCTAGGGATTGTAGCTAGAATGTGGGAGATCAGCTACAAAATAAATGGTACAGAAAAAAGAGAACCTAATACCTTCCTGCTGTAGGCAAAAACAACTGAAGAAAAATTTACTTGAAATGTGTGATCATACGCATCTTCAGATAGAACTGTAACCGACTTTGATAATTAATACATAATCTCGCTGGATTTAAAAATTGTGTAGGTATATGCTCCCTGACTATTTCTTTTTTCCTTTTAAAATATATTTTGAATATTATACGGTGGTTGATATGGTAAATTATATTTTTTTAAGATAGCTTGTTTGTTTATGCAGGTACATATCTTCTGAGATCTTCGGAAGTTTGGCCATCTTTTCAGTGAAACTCACTCTATCAATGCAGATTATTGGGTTCTCTGTGAGGTTATCATCCTCAGTATTATGGATACAAATGTATAGATTGGGGGTGTCACTTGTAGATGGTACAGTTCCTCGAGAAGGAGATCTGGATTTGAGGAATAGTTTTTTAAGTCCTGCAACCCCTGCTGTAGTTAGACATACTTCTGGTTCTGATGATGTTTTAGGAGGCTCCATATATGATCCAGCGTATTACTCATCTCTTTTCTCAGATGGTCAAGATGACGGATATTTACATGGGGTATGGTCCCTTTCTCTCAAATGTGATAGCCCATAAGCCCACCTGCTTGAGTGGGCTGGGATGCTTTTTATTGATACTTTTTCTCTTTATGATAACAGAATCTGATATCTTCAGATTCATCTTAGATAGATGATTAATTGTATTGTTAATATGGAATCAAATTTGTCTCATTGGTTTATACCGTTTTGTATTGAGAACAGTTTGAGAACTTATTTTCCCCTCATTATTTTTGGTTAGGCTTTTCAACATATAAGCTTTTTAAGAAAAATGTCATCTTGAAGGATGAGAAGTGAATAGTTTACCCAACCAATTTTCAGTTAGGCTTTTCAATGTATAAGCTCTTAGGTATAAGAAAATGTAGTTTGAATCTTTATCATCGTTGAGATTGATATACATTGTTGGCCCCTATCTAACAGCTTAAGCTTTTAGATGAGTTGGTAACTTAACATTGGTATCAGAGCTCTGATTTGGCAAGGTCGTGGGTTCGAGTTGTCTCGCTTGCATTTGTTACCCGAAATATTGTGAGTGCATGTTGTCACTTAGTTTGGTTTGTGATGCCTTATGGTACATATTTGTTCGTCTCTTCACGTGTGGACGACCCACATGTGAGGGGGAGTGTTGAGATTAATATACATTGTTGGGTCCCTATCTAACACCTCAAGCTTTTACATCAGTTGGTAACTTAACATAGTATCATAGCTCTGGTTTGGCAAGGTCGTGGGTTCGAGTCGTCCCGCTTACATTTGTTTCCCGAAATATTGTGAGTCATGTTGTCACTCTGTTTAGTTTGTGATGCCATGATGGTGCATATTTGTTCGTCTCTCCACGTGTGGACGGGTCACATACGAGGGGGAGTGTTGAGATTGATATACATTGTTGGGCCCTATTTAACAGCTTAAGCTTTTAGATGAGTTGGTAACTTAACTATCACAAAGGATGACAACTAAGATTTGTAATGTTCTTTCGACTTCACACAACTCTGAAATGTCGCGACCTGGTGCTCGGAGCTGATTGATAGCTTGACCATGTTAGCTAATGTAGAGTTTTTATTTTTATTTTTATAGTACTCCCTCCGTTCCTGGATAAATGTTCCTAGTTGATAATAAACATAATTAATGATGTGCCGTAAAATGTGTTTCGACGATAATACCCATGAATATTAATTGAGTTCAACTAATCTAAATAATTGGGTTTCTTTGGGATGTGTTATATTAAATGAAAATTTAAGGGTATATTAGGAAGAATGGTAGAGAATAGGTAGATCAAAAGTCTTTAGGAACATTAGTTGGGACATCTCAAAATAGAAAGTACTAACATTTATCTAAGACGGAGGGAGTAATAAGAATTATATTGACAGAGCGTTAGAACTGGTGCTCGAGCAGATTGATTGCGGACGATATCTAAATTAAACAATGATTTTTCCACTATCTCTTACGTGTGGGCTTCCTGAGCTTGTAGGGATTTGCTATGCAAATTTTTGAAGGGCAGACATGTGATTAAGCTGACTCAAGTTTTTCCTTGAGCAGATAAGACTTTAAAAATATACCAACCACTGTATACGATGATCATTCAACTGTATTGTCTAGGAATGCGTTAGTTTTCATTCAACGTGTGCAAAAGGACAGTCTAAATGTAGTGTGGTTATTGAGATATTTGAGATTAATTCTTGTCGTTGACTCGTGTGTATGCATGCCTGTTTTCCCTAGTTTGTACATGCACGTCTTAAGACATCATCAGCATTCATATGAACTGTTGAAACGAGTGATAACTCTACTGGCTGTTTGTAAATGTGCATCTGTGAGTTGAGATTATCTTAAACCTTCATAATTACACTCTAGGTTAGATAATTGTATATCAATATGTTATCTGTATGTAGGGTCCAAACCATCGAATTAGTGAGGGTGGGTCTTTTTCTGGTGCATCTCAGCTGAAGTCTTCTGTGAGCAGATCTTTTCAGGCTGTACATGTAAGTTCTCGTTATTGTAGCATCTTATGGTATTATGTTATATTTTCTATTAGTGCGTGATAACTCTTGTTTCTGAGGTAAATTCTTTTTGCACCTTTATGCATCAGATAGGTCAATGGCATTTAATTTGCCTTGGGTAGAGTTGTTCTCTTGTTCGAAAGTTAACATCTGAATGGGCACTTTTGGGTTCTGAATCTCTCATGGCTATATTGATTCATACAACTTGATCTGCGAGGTCATAATTGACTTTGTTAAGTTCCTAGCTTTTTACTAGAAGTGACACTCGTCTAGGGAGAAAGGAAGTATCATGTATCCATTCCACTACCAAGAGTCCCCATTCGAATGTTTAAATATTTTAGTGATACGCAATCGCCATTGGGGGTACCCATGATAACAAACATTCTTTTTAGAGCAAATTATAGTAAACCCCACTGAACTATTTTGGGTTTCTGGGTCGGCTCAACTATGTTACCCTACATTAAACCCAATTTAACTACAAGTTAACTCCACCCCTTCGGGTTTATAACGGACGTGTGTTATGTGACTCAAATTTCAAATGACTAAACTACCTTAGAATTATCTTTTTTGAATTGCAATTTTTTTAATAAATAATTACTCTCTCTTCTTAATCCAGCAACCACCTACTTCTTTCCTCTCCACACCATTCAATCCCTTCGGGCTCCTCATTGCCGTCACTGCATCAACCTCATCCCTTGATCTTCTTCGCTCTCTCACTCAGCTCACACCTTCATCTTGATATTCTTTCTCTTTCGCTAATCAGCCAACTCAATCAGGTACACTGCAATCCCCTGATGAAGTCTCAATTCTAACCATCTGTAGTTCATCTTCACCTTCATTGGTGATTTTAAATTTGTAATGGAAGGCGATTATCTGATTTCGTTGCTTACCTTCGCTAAGTTCCTATTGGGGTGTGTGCGTGTGTTCTGTTGAATCAGGATAGGGATAATCTCATCTTTTTGCACATGTCATTAGGTCCCTTGATGGAATAGTTTATGGGAGTTTATTGTCGGATAATAAAGTTCAGGAAGTCGACCCTGAAACTCAAAAGTAGTTAATTTGTCTCATTTTTTAATTGCTCCCAACTTGTTTATTTCATGAGGGGTAAAGTTAGGAATTACAAGGTTAATTTTAGAAACGAGACTTTTTGTGTGGAATGCTCTAAAATGGGGAGCATCACTCTTTATGGGGATAACTTCTTCCGGATGTTGGGAGCTTTATGTCTTATGAATGGACTGTACTTTCAGTTTAGATATGAGTGAACTTTGACTTACTCGCACAGTTCAAAGAAGATAGCAATTCTGTCAAATAGTTGGCTTGTTGCATTGAAATTTACACCAAGTGATACTTGGTTTTGCCTTAGGAAAGTATTTCTTGTTCTAAATGGAACTCAACCCAAGCAAAATATGGTTTTGCCTCAGTTACTCTTGGTTGGCTACATGAATCCTTTTCCTCTATGTGGTTCGGGTCATTGCAATATCATCAGTCCTAGTGAACACTAGATTAATGAAGAATTTATTAGATGAGGAAAAAATGAAGGCCGAGAGTTATGAGAGTTGGAAAGGCTTTTGAGAGAGAGTAAGGGGGAAGGAGGATAGCGTAATGGATTCCTAACTGAACGCGTTACACTTCTTATTTTGGAATTTGATCTGAGAAACAAATAGATGCTCAATAGTTGCTTGTAGTCACAGAGCAATTAAAATAGGAGGGTGTTTGAAAATGTTGAATCCCATATCCCTGCCTTGAAGGAGTCGCTGCTGCATTTATTGTCTTTTTTGGTGCTCGGAGTCGATTCCTTCCTTAGACCATTCTTATGTTATCTTTGTGGATAATATGAAGATATATTAGAGCTGTCTGTTTGTATACTCCCCCCTGTGTACATAGGACGCGTGTTTTGACGCTTTTCTTTTTTTATATATATACATTTCTATTTAAAAAAAAAATTTAGTGCACTTTGAATGAAGTACAAGTAAAGCTACAATCTTAAAAAGTTTGACCGTTAAATGAGACTAAAATTTTCGGATGGAGGGAGTACACACACACACACACACACACATATATACATATAATATACATATGTATGTATAACTTCTTTTTTATTTGTATGCTTGATGTGTATAATTTTAGTAGTCAATGGAAACGTGTCCAAGTAATTTCAGCTTAAGCATTTATGATCAAAATTTCCACACTTGCAGCCTGTTGATTTTAAGCTGGATTTGCAGGAAGATAATGCGGTAAGCAAGCTTCCGAGCGTTTGAGGTGGATTTACATCGTGTATGATGATGGAACAAGGCCAATTCCCCCATGTTTCCGTTTGGAGGATTATTTTTTATTTTTTCACTAAATCTCACCTCCTGGTTTATATTATGGCAGTGAGCTTTGTACAGTTGCCCCAGGTGGTAGTATTGTTTTTTAAGTATAGTCAGTGACATGATCCTTTAACCAGTAAAGGGAGGGTTTATATAAATGTGTGTCTAAAGATTTCGTTTAGACGGAAAGAAAGGGGGGGGGGTGGGGTTTCTCTCTCTCTCTCAATCTGTAATGTGT
Source organism: Platycodon grandiflorus (assembly GCA_016624345.1). NCBI lineage: Eukaryota > Viridiplantae > Streptophyta > Magnoliopsida > Asterales > Campanulaceae > Platycodon > Platycodon grandiflorus. The sequence continues at coordinate 284,584 of CM028369.1, forward strand.
TTTTTGGCCATGGGAAGAATGAATGATTTGCTGGCTGGGCTGGTTACGGGTTTAGAATTGTTGGGGATATGCAGTTTGGCTGGTCTTCTGTGTTTCAATAAAAAGCCTATTTTCACGCGGTTTGACATTTCGGCATCATAATTGGTTGACTTCTCAAATGCATTATGATATTATAGAAAGACAGTAATATATACCATTCTTGTGTATCGGCTTGCGCGGGGTATGGCCATTAGAACGAAACAAATGTAGTTTCGAATTTGCCTTACTAGTTCTTAAATAATTGTCATATTTTTTTTTTGTCAGCGACCAGATCTAATGTCAACGTTGATTCCATAACCCAGTTATAGACTAAATCCTATATCAACGTTGATTCCACAACCTGGTAAAGATAAAGGTAAAGGTCATGGATCTATGAGTACTGATGTGAAAACGTTCAACACAAAATTTTTATACCCAAACGATGTTCTAAATTGGTTTCTAAAGTATATAATTGGATATACTAACGTAAAGGGAGATGACCACTGTGGTTTTAGATGTATTACCCTTTGTGTGTATAGCGACGAGGATTTGTGGGACTTGGTAAGACGCGATCTGCTTAAGGAGATGTACCAGAATTGAGCTTTTTTATTAGAATGTTTTGACAGAACGAAGTCTTCAGAAAACTTGTTATATATGTGACTATCATGAGGCTACAACGGATGAAGATCATTGGTTATGTTTGACTGAGTTGGACTAGTGGTTGCAACGAGGTATCGGCGAATTGTACAGTGTTTCTCAACGACATTTCCTAAATAAAAATTTATATATTTAGCAACTGAAATATACTAAAGTAAATCAACTAAATAAACTTCATTATATAAAATAAAGGAAGTCTATAAACTAAGAATAATACTGCAGATTTTGATTTGTGATGCACCCAACATCCACAAAAAATATACAGTCGCTTTTCGTGTTGGGTTGACCATTGGGCCGCTCGTACTACACTCTCGAGCGATGGTGTTAAACTTGATCAAGTGAGTCTTGAACTCAACATTCACTTGATCAGCCGTCCACCCTAATACACCCCCTATCCTCGGCTTCAGCTCAGATAAGCTGGTATCTCCCATGATAGGTCTCCCAGTCACAGGTATCTGTAATAGATACCATACGTCGTGGAGAGTGATTGTCATCTCTCCAAACCGAAGATAAAAACTGTTGGTCTCAGGATACCATATTTCCCCAAAAGCAGAAATCAAAGGCATGTTCACGTTTGGAAACAAGCAATTCTGCAAATGTGACAAGCCTATTTGTCGATTGTGCAGAATCCACTTATGCATCCGATCGCCACCGTGGAGTCCCAGTAAATGAGATTTATCTTGTTAGACATAGAAAAAAAAAAACATAAATACATATTAGCATTGTTAGGTCCCTTTGGTATGCTCAGAATATAGGCTAGAGGGGGGAGGGGGAGGTGAATAGCCTATATGACCTTCATTTAAAATTTCATCATAATTTGAAATATCTTTTAAAACAAAGATGAAATGTTTATCGGGTCTAGTCAATTTCCTTGCAAAGCAACTCTGCTGATGTTAGAACGAAAGATTTACTTCAGCAGACATTAGTTACTCTATCACAGTAGACTTTAAACAACTGCTGGGAAATTGATGTTATAATATATGATGATACATATGAATTGTGTAGCGTAAAGACTTGTAGCAAATATATATAACATAGAAGATCAAAGTGGCTGTAACTAGATTAGTACAAGTACAACATAACAGCAGACTTAAATCTTCATTAGATGTTACTATCTTTTCCATGAACAGATTGCTTAATATGTAAGACATATAATACAGGAAAGATAAGTAAAGACTGAATGTAGAAAGTATATTTTATATTAAAATTCAGCAGATGTTTACTCAAAGGTACACATGCATAATACATCAACCTAAACTCTTTAACCTAGCAACCTTCCAGGGTTTCATGGAAAGGAAGGTATGGAAAATGGAAGACATATATGGGAACTTTCACCTTGGCAATTCCTAATACCCTAGGAAGAGGGATATGGCAGTGCCAATATGAGAGTGATGTGAGAAGACAATATTATGGGTTGTTCAGTTAGAAAATAACTGAACAACTGAGTAACTAGCACTCGACCAACTGTGATAACTCAATATTGCACAACCGATAACTCTTGTAATGGATTAGAAGTCTGTCAGTATGAATGCAATGTGGATTATTAGCTCGTGATCTTTATCGGACATCTTCAAGCAGGTTCTATCTTCAACGTCAGGTTGGAATGCTTAATCTCTTGCAGTAGATTTGGAGTCTAAGAGCAGTAGAGACTGAGTCTTTTGAAGGAAAAAAGAACTCAAGTCAAAAAGTGAGTTCTTGACTAAGCGAAGCTTATTGCCTTTAGGTAGTTTCCTGTAAATTTTCAGTAGGTATGTTATACCTTGGGATGTTAGGTAGTTTCCTGTAAATTTTCATTAAGTTTCGAGGTCTGGAAGTACCTCAATTAAGTTACGTACCATCGCTGCGCTGGGTGATCTTGTAGCACGGGAAACTGGTTAGTAGTATGAACTTGATTTGGCCATAAGTTGATTAATATAAGTCCGAATGGACTGATTTAAAGTTCTAAGTTATAGTTTAAGATGTCTAGTTTCTGTATGTGAAATATTTGTAATATTTGGGTCTTTGAGGAATATTTGGTAAATTTAATTGTACAGCTGCATACTGATTAATAAATACTATACTTGGGTTAAATTAGGTTAGTGATTGTATTAGTTGATCATTGTTAACTATGGACTCTGTTGGATTGATATTATGTAAACTAATAGTGTGGGCTATGCTTTCTTTGAACTCTAATAATAAGCTTATGAAGGTGGAATCCAAATAATTGGTAAGTAAGTGAATAATATGAGGGTGGTTGTATAAGAAATAGGTTCTGTGAAGTAATTGGTGACCAAATATTATGTAAAGTTTACATGTGGAGCTTGAGGTAGATCTTTAGATATGAAGGGACATGAGATTGTAGCGTGCTAAACCTTGAAATTGTGTATTGTGAACTTGTTAACAAGTTATTGATACGTGGATGAAATTGTGTACTTGAACAAGTCTTAACCTGTTAAGCAATACTGCTTGAGCTAGTATGGGACATTATCTCGTATTGTAAAATCTATCATGTGAATTGAGTTAGTAGTGTGGATACAACTTACTTGAATCTTGCATATGTACTTGAAACGTGGTGTAGCAAATTGTGAGTAGTTAATGGCATGGATGAGTTTACTTTATAACTCATCAATGTCTCATATGTTACTTTCAATGGTCATGAAGTAGTCAAACGTGAATAACAGAAATGACATGGCTAGAACACCCAAGTGGTGATAATGTGAGCAACAACTTATGAATTTGTATGAGAGTAACATCCAGGGAGTTTAGGGTAACCTCTTACTATGTCACGGGGCGGAGTGTAGTACTAGTCAGCAGCGGTACCCTATTCGAACCTAACCCTCAGTTATTGGTCATAACAGAGGTTTTTTTCTACTACTCTTGCGGGAGGTAGTGTAGTTTTCACCCGAGCTAGGGGTTGTAGGGACCCGGCCACGTGTTGACTTTGCCCGGGCTTAGAAATCGAAATTTGTGAAGATGATCGTGATTGTTCAAGCTTCATCAACAATGGAGGGGTAACAAGGATGGAAGCGGATGGTCGGAGATGTATCTCGAGCTCGTATCCTTAACATTCTTGCTTTATGCCTTATGTGTAGCATGAGATCTTATTACTCGTGATGGGTCAAGTCATTCGCTGGTATGGGACAGTGAAGGTTATGAGCCAGCTACGTAGTAACGGGACATGAATGGTTATCATGTTGGAAATGTTCTGTGGTTCTCTACTTGATATCATACTTAAATTGTTGCATACATGCATATCATACATAAGTATAATAGAACCTTACTGAGTCATAGGTGACTCACCCTTTCCATTATTATTTTTTAAGATTTGCAGCCAGGTGGAAAAGTCTCGTGTGCGAAACTAGAAGGACTCAGTGAGCTAGAAGGTGGTTAAGTTTTTTGGTAGATGTTCTGGACTGTAAATATATTTTATATAGTAATGTGTTGTGTTGTAATAAAAAACTGGGCCCCTTCCTTTGAGTTGTTTCATAGTTGTGGTTGTGTTGTACAAACTCTTGATGTCTCTCTTCGAGACGAGTTGCATATGTGGAATTGTATATCATTCTGTTGTGTTAGTTATTATTGGTTTGGTATCCAGATGGTTAGTAGTGATTAATAACAGATGTTGATCTGAGCTCTAAGTAGGGGCTGGATTTGGGGCGTGACACTCCGTCTTGTGGCTCCCTCAACCTCCAATCATTACCATCACTCACGCTCCTACTACTAGGGCTAGGGCGACGACCACGAGGAATAGCTTCAGGTAAGTCAATATCCGGCTCACTATTATCCTCCAACTGCCGAATAAAATCTTTGTTAATACGATTTTCCAATTGTCGTAGCGGGAGAGTGCAAGTAATGTTGACCCCATGAAGCTGTTTCTCCAATTGAGGAGGTCGAATCAAAACCTACCCCAAACTAAACCAGAGACGGCTGATAGTCGTGCCATTGAACAAGAGCCGGGTTATGTACGACATGCGGCACCAGCGGGACCGACTCCTCATTCATTTCTGCATGTCTATGTCTCTGGGGGACATCTCTTGGAGGGACCCTAGCTTGCGTAGACGCAAATACGCATCGATTCTTTGCCCCGACCAAAGTAGTCCAAGCTATTCTCGTCCATAGTCCTCTTCCCACGATCATCAGACATCTACATGTCACAAAAATTTCAATTTTAAATATATATATATATATATATATATATATTAACAATATTCTCATAATATATATGCAATTATAAGTAACATTCAATAAATCGCATAAAAATTAAATATTAAGATATTAATAATTATTTAAGCATAATGCAATTGGGATAAAGTGTAACATTTTCATATACCTAAAAAATTTAACTTAATTAACAAACTCAGGGGGGTAAATTTGCATTGCAAATTCATTCAATTTAACGATTTAATGAAACTAACAAACTCAGGGGGTGAAATGAAACAATTTTAAAAATGGACAAATACAAGGGTTCAAAGTTAAAAAAAAATAAAAATTGGGGACACATGCGCCTGTACCCGGCGTATTTCAAGTTGTACATGCGCCTAGACTATGTGCATGTACAACCTGACATACGTCGAGTACAGACACATGTTGCCTTGATTTTTAATTTTATATTTTAATAAAAAACGAAGAACACCCTGGACATGTGCATGGTACAGGCGTATGTGTCCCCATTTTTTATTTTTTTGTCTAAATTGTACATTATAACACAATAATAACAGCAAAAAATTTATATTTAAAACAAATTATGCATAAAACATACATATTCAAAGCAAATAACTAAATAAAAAAATTAATTTAATACAAAGTATATGAAAAATATACCTTTAATGCAAAAAAACTATGAAAGAGCTAGAGAGCTTTTTAGAGAGAGAAAATATCAAGGGTTTAGAGAGAGAAACTGAAAATGAAGAATAGAGTTTGTGAGTTTGTTAGGTTAAAAATCCTTTCTATATATATGAAAAATAAAGGGCAATTTAATAATTTTGTCGGGGTGGTGAGGGTCTAAGTGTAATATTTTAAGGGGTCTAATTGTAATTTTATAGGGGCCTAAGTGTAAATATTATAGGGGCAACTGTATATATAAAAAAGTCAAGGGGTAATTGTAATTTTATAGGGGGCGATTGTATATAGAAATTTTATACGGGGAGGGTGTAAATATTATAGGGGCGTCTGCAAATATAAAAAAGTCAAGGGGGTCACTGTAATTTTAGGCAGGGGTGGCTGTAAAATTTTAAAAGGCAAGGAGGGCAGTTGTAATTTTAAGTTAATTTTTTAAAATATAAAAAAGAAAGGAAAAAAACAAGTTAATAATTTCGCTGGAAGGAATTGCATTTAGTGTCTATGTAAAAAAAAAAAAAAAATGGGGGAGGGGGGAAGATAAAAAGGGTAAAATGCGAATACATGTGATATTGTAAAAAGGAGAGAGAGAGAGAGAAAAGAATTACCATATTAATGGGAGAAAATATAGGAATAAGATATAAAATAAAAAAAAAGCAATAAAAAAACTACACGATTACACAAATTAATTGTATTCTATTACAAGAAATTTTGATAAATTTGATTTATTAACAGAGCTCTTTATACAGTAATATATATATATATATATATATATATATAAAGTGGTAACTAGTGATTCTAAAAATCAAATCAAATCAAATCAATCATTAAAAGAAAAAAAAAAGAAAAGAAAAGAAAAAAAGTAAAACAGTAAAGAAGAGGGAGGGGAGATAGATCCTCTCTCTCTCTCTCTCTCTCTCTCTCTTTCTCCCCACTCCATTGCATTGCATTACATTATTGGGGAAAATAGCCCGCAAAGATAATCAATTGTTTTCTCTTTTTTAATTTGGTGGTTTCAGGTTTATGATTGCTGAAGAAGGCGGCAAAACCATCCATCCATACGTAATTGTTTGTTGAAGCTTGCTCCTCCTCCTCCTCCTCCTCCTGCTGGTGGGTTTTTCCTCTTATCTCGTTTTTGTTTTGTTTTGTTTTGAGGGATTTTCATTTGAATATTTTTGACTGAGGCTGCCCTGCCCTTACCCTGGGTTGGTTGGATTTAGGGTTCTTTGAAACTAATCAGATCCAACTTAAATTATATCCCTTCTTTCTTTCTTTCTTTCTTTCTTTCAGGAAAGAAGATTATAGAAGAAGAACAATTTTTATTCTAATAGTATTATTTTATAATTTTTGGGATGGGGTTGCTATGCTTGCGGGTCAATGATTAATTCCCTAGAATAGAGTAGAGCCTCCCTCTCTCCTCTCCTTATTATTGTCAATTTCTTCCTCTCTCTCTCTAACCCTTCCAGACTCTTCTATAATCGTGTTGATCATATGCCCCATTTCCTTTTTTTTTTTTTAATAAATAAATAAAATCACATAAGTTCATCTCTCTCCCTCTCCCTTTCCTTGCTATCTATCTTTTATACATATATACGCATCATCACTATTTATATTTTTGGATCTGGAAAATCTTAACCAGGTTTGGGTAAGTCATTTTTTTCCCCTCTCGATCCCCCCGCTTCTGCAACCAAATATGCCTTTTTTTTCTCTGTTTGGCTTCTAGTTCCTTCAATTTAGGGTTATTTATATTCCTCAAGGATGATTGATTTTATTTATGAAAATTTGTGGGTTTTGGAAATGACATGCTTGTTTATTTAGATCTATACTACTATTTGTTCTTCGTTGCAATATTTAACTTTTTGGGTATTCATCCCTTTGTTATGTCTTTATTATTATACCTCATTAAAAAATTGAAAAGCTGTCTGATTAATCTTTTCCCTTTTTTTTTTGGCTCACAATATAACAGAAGAAACTGTAAGCTGAGTGGAAGGGAAGAGACAGAGAGAGACAAAGAGAAAGTGGAGGGTTGGGTAAAGAGATGGAGGAAGAAAGAGAGGTAGCGAGGTACTGGTGCCATGGGTGCTCTCAGATAGTGGATCCCATTCTGGAGGTTGAGACCATCAAGTGCTCTCTTTGTCGTAGCGAGTTCGTTGAAGAAATGGGAAGCATCAGGAATGACCATCATCACTACCATCATCTGGAAAGCGACCTCGGGGGTGGCTCTGACTCCGATCGTGCTCTCTCCCTGTGGGCACCCATCCTGCTTGGTATGATGACCAATCCTCGCCGGCGCCGCAGGTTTAGGCACCTAGAATTTGATGATGATGACGATGATGATGAAGATCACCATGACCTCAATATTAGTCGCCCCCACCGACGTGTTGGTGAGGGAGAGACTGAGCTAGATCGGGAACTTGAATCCATCATGAGGAGGAGGAGGAGGAGCTCGGCCACTATCCTCCAGCTCCTCCAAGGCATTCGAGCCGGAATTGTGTCTGAATCTGAGAACAATGTTGGCAGCAATCTTAGGGATAGGGACACAGATAGGGATCGGGATGGTAGGCGGGAGAATAGGGACAGAGAGCGCGTTATCCTTATCAATCCCTTCAATCAGACCATCATTGTCCAGGGTGGTTCCTTTGATTCAAACAACTCTCAAAACCCTATTGGTTCTTTGGGTGATTATTTCGTAGGTCCAGGTTTAGATTTGCTGCTGCAGCATTTGGCTGAAAACAATCCCAACAGGTACGGGACCCCACCAGCTCAAAAAGAGGCCGTGGAAGCACTGCCCACTGTGAAAGTTGAGGAGAATTGTTTGCAGTGTTCTGTTTGTTTGGAAGACTTTGAGGTTGGCACTGAAGCAAAGGAGATGCCCTGTAAACACAGGTTCCATAGTGGATGTATCTTCCCATGGCTGGAGCTTCACAGTTCATGTCCCGTATGCAGATATCAATTGCCCTCTGATGAATCAAAGCTGGACCGAGACCGAGAACAAGGCCTAGGTCATGACCGTGAGCGAGAAGAGGCCGGGAATAGCACCACTGAAAATAGAACTATTGAGGAGACAAGCAATGGCAATGGTGCAACGGGAGATGGGGATGAAAGAAACGACAGTGGGAGGCGGTTTCCGGTCTCCCTTCCTTGGCCTATAAGTAGCTTGTTTTCATGGTCTGCGTCTCAAGCTGCAAATGCCAGTTCCTCTTCTTCGAGCTCATCTTCAACCTCTGGGTCATCAACAAATGCCAATGCCAATGCGAATGGATGAGGGTGCTTTTGCGTTCAGGAGATATGATTGAATACTGAATATGTCAGTAGCCCGTTAAGTTTTTCAATATTAGCTTCTTGCTATCTCTTGCTTATATATATATATATATATATATATATATATATATATATGTATATGTATATATGTATATGTATTCTTCTTCTTCTTTTTGGTGGTGGTGGGGGGATTTTTGATCTTTGTACATAAGATTCTCTACTAGGGTTGTAATGTTGCTTTGCAAGAACGAAATTGTGGATTCATCTGCCTGTACTCTACTCTAACTTGTATAAAATGGAGGGTTTTCTGCCTTTTTGAATGATAGAACGCTCAACTAACTACCTGAGTAGATCACTGGAATGAGTAACCAGAATGTTTTTTTTTTTTGGGTTCTGACCCCCCTAGTCAGAATTATATTTGTTCCCACCGGCCCTAGCATTATTTGGTTTAGCAGAACAAAAAGCTAGATTCATCACCAAGGTGGGTGCATTTGCATCTTAAACGCAAAGTTGTCACCAGGGTGTTAAACCTAGCAATGTCCTAAAATATTAGGTTCCTCCTAGCATCACGGATTGAGATGAAAGGTCAAAATAAAATATTAGGTTTCTATCATTACTTGTCTTATTTATTGCTTGTAGTATGCGGGATAGGTGTTTGTTTTTTTTTGTTTTGTCCCCTCAATAACCTAACCATACTCGGTAAGTAAGTAAAAAGGTGAAGTGTTTGAAATATGGCTGGCTGGCTGGTACTGTGGAGTGAGTGAGTAACAACTGGAGTCATTTGATTACTAGTGAAATCTCTCATTAGTAGTGTCATTGATTCCGTTGTGTACTAGTAATAGTGGAAGCTAAAGAAACAAGAGTTTACTGGTAGTATTTGAAGTCAGATTGGTTGATATCCCATACCATTATAATCAATGCAGCTGTATTAACAGGAGGAGGAGGGAGGGAGGGAGGCTCATTTCATTTGGCTTGTCACCGAATGCATGCATTAATCACGTGCTACTTTGGTTTGTTGTTGTTTCCAAAAATGATATTTGTGGCTGGCCAAAGTTGTTGGTTGGAGGGGGTCTGGCAGGTTAAACACTTGGTTATCCATGAGCTTGAGCTTGTCAACGCTGTTGGCCTTGGTCTGCATCTGCACAAATGGTATGTATGTATTGTGTTCTGAGCAAATAAACCCGGGTTGTGCGTTTTTGCTTTTTCTAATGGAACTCTTACTATGACTTGTATATTGTGCTTAACCCATTTCATAGCATATGATATAGCCACCAATCGGAATATGAATCTCGACGACCTCAGCAGATAACCATATGTATTTATTCAGTTCAGTGTTTCTCATTAATGGGTATAAAGCAAACAAGGTATCCCAGGCTGTTCAAATGAGATCGCCCTTTAAATTAAGCACAGAATTGTCGTAGTAGATGAAAAGATGAACCAATTTCTTTTTATCAGTACTAAGAAAATATATTACTTAGTTTTATTTGCAAAAACCAAGAAAGAGAATCATATCATCAGCTTCTCCTCCGCCATTCCCAACAGCGTGGTGGCTTGGCTGCTGCCTCCTATAAAAAGTCCACCAGCAGAGAAAAAAAAAAAAAAAATACAGTAACAAAAAAGTCCAAGTATTCGCAGGCCAGGCCAAGCCAAAAATAGGAGTACAAAAAATAAAAGAGTAGCACTCATCTCTCATCCTTGTAACCGCACAGAAAAATCAGCAAAGGTAATCTCATCACTTCACAGTCACGATCTTGATTACAGATGCCGTTCCAACACGGTGTAGGGCCACAACAGAGTCTCCCTCCTTGCAGAGCCCTTTTCCTTTTGCATGTTGCAAGGCAAACTCCAGTGCCTCTTCAGTTGACTCTGCATGTGAAGCCCTCGCTGATCCTGCACATAGAACTGGAATCAACCCCCTGAAAATAAGGCTATGCCTTGCCGGGGATTCATCACTGCATGACCAATCAAAGGAATCAGTCTTAATCTCTGGGACAACCACAGACAATATAGGCATGCCTGGTCTGTACTTGGCCACTAACTTAGCAGTACTTCCTCCTCTGGTTAGAACCAATATAAGCACAGCCTTGGAGGAGTTGGCCGTTCGAACTGCAGAAGAGGCCAAGCTTTCCAATGGGCTCATGGGTACCGGTGCAATTGCAGTGATCCTTTTGAATACATCAGCATAATCGATTGTACTCTCTGCTTCTACGCATATTTTGGCCATCGTTCGAACGGCAAGTTCTGGATAGGCCCCAGCTGCTGTTTCACCACTGAGCATTACGCAGTCTGTGCCATCAAGAACGGCGTTGGCAACATCGGTGGCTTCTGCCCGAGTTGGCCTTGGAGACTTGATCATAGACTCTAACATCTGAGTTGCTGTTACCACAGGCTTTCCTTGGATGTTGCACTTGTACACCATCACTTTCTGTGCTAAGAATATCTTCTCAATTGGAATTTCCATTCCAAGATCACCTCGCGCCACCATAAAGGCATCAGAGTTGGCAAGGATGTCATCAAAGTTGGCAACCCCTTCTTGATTTTCAACCTAGCAAATATTAATAACTGGAGTTATGATAGACCGCAACCTATCTGTACTTGGGGGCAAATTGAAGATATACCCAAAGATTAAAGGCAATTTCTACGGTATAAACTCCACACTTCTCAAACCAAATGATGGAGCAGACTATAACTATTGTTTAAAACAAATGCCTACAATGTAGTAATATATCATGGAATCTTTAACTTCAAATAAGAAAAAATATATAATTTTTTTTTTAAGAAAAGAAATCTTTGTTATACTTTAATAGTTAAATCATTCAATTAAATAGCCAATCATGCCTCACATTTTGTTAGAAAGATAGCAAATAAATTTTTATACTACGCAAGTTTGAAATTTCATTAAGTTTCAGGAAAGTCTATTTGGATTGGACTTCCAATAGCTGATTTTAGTAGATAATATTCAATATGCTGAATAGTAGAAGCACCGCGTTAAATGAACGCTGACACAGACATTCAAATTTTAATTATATTTTTCCTGTTAGAAAGGGATCTATAACCACACCTTTGACATGAGAAGGATATTTTTCGAATGCTCCCCCAGCAACTTCCGGACCTCCACCAGATCTGAACCTTTGCGAACAAAAGACAAAGCAATCATATCAATCTTGTTAGGAACGCCCCATTTCAAAATATCTTCCTTGTCTTTCTCAGTCAAAGTTGGTAGATCGACTATAACGCCTGGAAGATTAACATTCTTTCTCTCACCAAGAACCGCCGTGTTCTCACAACGACATCTAACCAAGCCTTTTTCTTTGTCACAAGACAGAACGGTAAATGAGATAGTTCCATCAGCACACAGTATTACACTCTGTGGCTTTACATCCTCAGCCAACTTTTTGTAGCTCATACAAATCATATTCACATCGCCCTTAATACTATAATCAGTGGAGATTGTGATCTCTTGACCCTGCTTCAGTTGGATGGGCTTGGCATCTTTCAAAAACCCCGTTCGAATCTCTGGACCCTATAATATCAAAAGAAAAGAAGAGTTTACATACTCCAGTAAGCAAGGTTTCAAAATCTTCTGCAAACCAGATGGAGAATTTTTTTTGTGAAATACAGATTCGCAAAAGAAGGGGAAGCACCCACCTCTCTATCAATTTAACTGGTGCTACCAAGTAAGCTCATTGTGATTCATTCATTCAGTTAGTCTTCCTCTTTCTTTTACAAGTATAAGAAAGCTCCAAGGAAGTATGAAGAAAGGTCGTGACAGACTAAAGACTATTACGACATAGTATTATAATCCATGTCCATGCAGAAAGGTGAGTACAGACTAAAAACTCCTATGACATAGTATAAGTATACAACATCAAAATGCTATTGATTCTAACAGAATGAATAATAGATGAAAAAGAGCAATCGCCAGTATGAAAAGAGTTAATAGAATGTATTAAAAAGAAAAGGCAAACGTGGTGAGCTTAGCTCAATCTCGGTGAGTCAAACTCTTATAGCATTGCTACTTTGAGTTCCCCAAACCCGAAAGTGCTGAAGTGCACATGACATTTGACGGCTGAATCAAACCGTCTTTAAAGAATCCAGATCAGTGAAGTAAGCAGCCGCCTCACACAGAATGGTTAAAATCTTATAAATTTGAAATTAAGGAACAGCCTTATTTTTCCCCAAAAAAAAGGAAAAGCCTTAAAAGGCTCGACAATATTGAAGGCAACAATTAAAAATTCCTGTCCTTTAATGGTATATATAGTCAATGGAGAGGTGATTTTGTCAAACAGAATGCACTAGATTCAGGGATAACTTTATACATCCAAAAAGTATTGCTCCTTGTTGCTAAATTCTACCTACTGGCAACTAGTATCTTTCAATCAACAAAAGATATTCCCCTATATCCTAGTCCCCTTTCCCCTTTTCTGGTTGTCCAAAAAAATTTCAGCAATCCATTTAAATTTTCAGTTATGGAAACAAATGATTTTTCAATAACAACCCTTAATAAAATTGTGTAGAGACATAGCTATGTCCTCGTACAATCTGTCAAGTTCATGATGGGGAAGTCAGAAAACATCTGATTTCTCAAAATACCAGACTGGGTGCAGCAAATGTGGGAGGCCAACAGATCCCATATATCAGACTACCTCACTGTTAGATGCAACAAATGGCAAAAGATAACTAAACAAGCCCAATCTCTGGTCAAGAAGTAGAGCAGGAAAGCAATATTCATATGAAGAATAAATAAACAAATTGACACCTAATTTCAAAAGTTAATCTCAGTCACTAGTGTGTTGTGCATGTCCTCTTTGCTAACTTTACTAGTACATAACAAACAAAAAACTGCATTAGTGCTATTGGCATCATTTGGCACCCACCCATCCAGCCAAAAGTGGCAAAGCAGAAGGTGGACATTTTAGAATGTCGAAAAGATAAATACTCCTTCCGTTCAAGGTAAAGAGTCCACTTTACTTTTTTAAAAGTCAACATGTGACTAAATCAAATCAATATTTTACATATTTTACTTATGTTTTAGGAAATAAAATTTTATTAATTAAAAACTACATTAAGAATACTATGGATTACAACTTTTATAATTTTGTAAAAACAAATAAGTCTATGTAAATTATCGGTGGAACTTTAATTAAGTTGACTCAAAAAAGTCAAAAGTGAAGTCTTTATCTGGAACGGAGAGAGTAAAAATCTTTGGTCAAACTATAATTAAGATGACCAAAAAAAAAAAAAGCCAAACGGAGACTTTTTTTTAAACAAAGAGTAAAAGGTAGATTGGAAACAGTACCCTTGAACTGATGACGTTTAGATTGAATACTAGATGGAAAAACAAGCCCAATTCTAGCATATACTTTTCATTCAAAGCTATTGCACCTCATCAAAGTATATCATAGGGTAGGTGGAATGGTATGCATAAATAGAGGAAATTCCAGTAACTTTCAGTAAATTGCTAAACATTTATGTAAAAGAAGAAACAAAACAAATTTAAATTTTTGGATTTTGTTGTTTGAGGGGGGGGGGGGTGATGAAAGTAAGAAGAAAAAGATAACAAAACAGAAAACTAATACTAGTCAGACTGGTTCATGTAAATTTTTGGATAAAAAACAGGGTGGTCTGACAATCTCAGAATGGCCTCTCCGGCCCTCCGGGAGGGGAAAAATAATAATTAAAAAAAAAAAACCCCGCAGTAATAAGGTAACAATGATCAGAAATAAACAAAGCAATTTATGTATGTATGAAGAGAAGTGGGGAGCTGTCACCTAGAAAAGTAGTTACATAACAAGTCAAACAGAATCATCAATTAGGTGGATCATCATCATCAACATTCACCAGACAACAAAATCAATTACATACATACAAAAAAAAAAAAAAAAGCAAAGCACATGCTGATGGTGTAGATATGTAGAGAGAGATATATATACTTTGGTGTCGAGCATGACGGCACATAGGATGCCAGTGTGATCCATGGCGGCGCGAAGGTTGTCGAGGGTTTCCTGATGGTAGTCGTGAGATCCGTGAGAGAAGTTGAAACGGGCGACGTTCATGCCGGCCTTCAAGAGTTTCTCGATCATCGGGACAGACCTAGATGCGGGGCCCAGGGTGCAGACGATCTTAGTTTTGGGCCTCTTCTCTACCAGTTGCTGCGTCTCTCCCATCTTCTCCATTTCTCCTTCAATTTGATCGATCGATCGATTTAATTGGATTTGATTTGACTCTCAACACACCCACGACTGAAGACTATTATGAATCAGACAGAGAGAGAAAATTTGTGTGTGTTAGTTTTAATAGTAAAGTAATTGAACGAAATGAAAGGATTGCCCAGCTGACAATGCGGGCGGGAGAGAGAGAGAGAGAGAGATGTGTTTGTTTTGTTTAATGCGTACTACGGAGTAGTATTTACTACTTACTTAATTTGTTTGAGCAAAAAGGTTCTTCTGATTCTCAATATCTACCAATACCACACTATACATACCGTATAAAACTTGTGACAGTAATCAATGAAATGGAGCCCAGCCGCCCAATTGATTTTCCGGTCAAACTTTTTTTTTTTGTCAACTTATTAAAATTTGAACTACTCGCTCCATTCTTAAATTATTATTATTTTTTTATTCGTTCTAAATAATTATTTTGTTTAAAAAAATTTCTTTTTAAAATATTATTTTTACTATTTTATTTTTATTTTTTTTTCTACTTTAATTATAGACCACATACACATAGATATTAAAAAAAATTACACATTATATTAATATTAATAATCAAGTTAATTATTTTTTCTTAATCCGTGTACCAGATCAAACAAGATAATAATTAAAGGACGGAGGGAGTATAATTTATATAGATTCTATTATTTTTACAAACTTATAAAAGTTGTAATATAAATATTTACTATCTTCGTTCTAAAATAATTGTCGTTTTAGCAAAGTTTATTGTCCAACAAAAATTATCGTTATAGGATTTCAACAAATATTTGTCCATATTTTGACAAATTTGTCCTTATTTATCACTCTCATTAAAGAGGGTTGGTAAGAAGAAAGAAAAAAAATACTCTTACAACTTGCCTACAATAATTGAACTTAAATAAGAGATCAGTATTTTTTAAAGCTTCCTTAATCTGTATGCAAATTACTAAAACGATAATTATTTTGGGACGGAGGTAGTAGTATTCTTAATGTAGTTATCAATTAATAAAATTTTATTTCCTAAAACATAAGTAAAGTATGTAAAACTTTGATTTGATTTAGTCATACGTTGACATCTAAAAATAAAAAGTAAACTCTTTATTTGAAACTGAGAGAATAATATAATATTGTTATTTTACTAAGTAGACTTAGTCACACCGATACCATATATATTTTCATTGCATTTCCTAATTTTAACCCTCCTCATTTGTTCACCCTATATATTGGCAATTAAATTTTTGTCTTTATAACCACCTAGACATTTATTAGAAACTTTAATTTTAAAACAATGAATTTTTGTCTTGTGACCAATATTAATTAGAAAAAGAGAATATAACTTTCTCTAGAACTATTTTTCTTTTTAAGTGTCCTGACATTCAAATAAAGTCTTATTAGTAGCTAATATAAACGAGATTTAGCGAGTATAACTTTCTTAAGAACTATTTTCCTTTATAGGATTCATGATATTTAAATAAAGCCTATTAAGTGTCTATTGAAATATGACGAATAACAAAAATATATTTACTGATTAAATTTTTAAAAAAAACTTATTCCAAAAAAAATAGACAGTTGATTTAAGGGAGAGGGAGTAATAAGAGTGTTTGATCGTACGATTTGGCCAAAACACAGGGATAAAATGAAGCTTATTTGCAGAAAATTGTGTTTCAATGTTGCGGTAGAAAAAACCGCAACACTGCTAGAAAAAATAAGCTGCGTTTTAAAGTGATATTCCAAACGAATTTATAAAAAAAAACTGCGTTTTAATAACACCACATTTATAAAACGCTGAACCAAACAAATTCTAATTAACAAATGTAAAAATAGCAAATTTACGATTACAATAAGGATGGTTGTTTTCAAAGAGTTGACGGACTCCAGATTCTCAGTATTAATTACTCTCTGTGTCCCTCATTGCACCACCAAGCAAACTAATATATATATATATATATATATATATATATATATATATAGCTCATAGTCCCATATTCTAATTTAACTCGGTGATACAGGAGACACAAGCAAATTGATATATCCTCTGACCTCTGTACTTGAGTTGAGAAGCCCAGAAAAAGAACACCTTGTGATGGTAATAAATAAACAAAACTGTTTTTCGCGGTTCCAGAAATTTAAAAGTTGTCTTTTTATGTGGTCAAAGAGTTGAAAGGTCATCAACTATTACTCCCTCCGTTTCTAAATTATCGTTATTTTTTTTTTCAGTTGAACATTATATTTTTCAAATACAAATTTAATATATATTATTATGTTTTTTCTAAAATTATAAAACACATATTTGTAATATTTTAAAAGTACTAGTATAAATTATGTATTTTATAAATTTGAAAAAAAAAATTTATGCATCAAATTTGCATTTAAGAATTATCGTATTCGACCAAAAAAATTTAAACAGAACGATAGTTTAGGAACGGAGGGAGGGAGTATCATTTATGTCCACAATCATCTTCTTCTAGGAGGGGTGGCTAATGAAAAATAAAAATTCTCAGGAATAACTTCAATTTGTTCTTTTCTTTTCCTAATGGAACAAAATGGTAATAAAATAATAAATTACTTTAGACAGCATAGGCTAGGGAAAAAGTAGAAGATTGTTTACCAGGAGAAAGCATAATTGAAAACTAACTAGAGTATTTTGGAAAAAGCCCCTTCAACTATGACTCATTTTCAACTCAATGCCCGGAAAAATTGACCGTTGAGTTTGTTGACTGTTAGTCAATCGTAACAGGCACATGCCAGCCTAGTAAAGCTACTTTTTTCTAAAAGAAAGTACCCTCATGGTCATGGCAATTGTAATCTCCCCCAACGCTTATTAATCGTTTTGGAGGAAACAAGTAATTGTCTTGTTTGACCCAACACATACATATGGATTAAAAAAAATAATTGACTTGATTATTAATATTGACATATTGTGTAATTTTCATTAATACCCATGCGCATGTGACCCATAATTAAAGTAGGAAAAAAAAGTAAGAATAAAATGGTAAAAATATTATCCTAAAAAATAAATTTTTAAACAAGACAATTATTTTGAGACGGACAAAAAAAAAAAAAAACAAGACAATAATTTAGGAACTGAGGCAGTATAAATTAAAAATACATCAGTGGCCTTGAGACTTGTTTGAAACTCACCTAAGAAGGAAGGATATATACTGCTGTCTACTAATTTCCATTAGAAGTGACACTTGTACAGTACTTATGGCTATATATAACCAATTAACCACCGCAAACCATATAATAATAATAATAATAATACTGAAAATCTTAAACACTAGTAATACTCAACCAAAGGCTCTGCTAATGCTAAAAAAATCGCAAAGGTCAAAAATTAAAGGGAAAGGCCTTAATCCTATTTGCACGTTTCTTAGAGCCGGCAAAATTAGCCCAGTCCAATGGGCCGGCCCAACCAACCCGATATTATGGGGGGCTTGGGCTTCAATTTATAAGGCCCGAAAAATTTGGGCATTTTTGGCCCGGTCCAATAGGCACGTGGGCTAATTGGGCTCGGGCCAAAAAAGCCTAATTTTTTCGGGCCAGCCCAACCCAGCCCGATACACTTTTATTAAGTTTTCAATCAAACAATTTTTGCTGCTTTAAGTGATCTTTTAGTGTTGTACATGCTGTGTACAAAACAAGTTTATGTGCAATGCTTTTAAAAATAAAGGGAACGGACAGGAGTGTAAATAAAGGGAACGGACAAGAGTGTAAATTATTTGGAACGGACAGGAGTGTATTTTCGAAGTCCAAGACTTGGTTATTTGAAGTCATGAAGTTTATGTTCAATGTTTCCAAAATTAATAAAGGGAACGGACAGGAGTGTAATTTTTTTATTTTTAATTAATATGAAAATATCTCTTATGTTTATATGCAATGCTTTTAAAAATAATTAGAAAAATGTTTGATTGAGATTAATGCAAATTTTTAGTCAATTGTTTCTTATGTTTTTAATGTATTTTACACTTCTCCTGTCTACAAACAATTTATATAATTGTATTTTAATCATCAAGATACGACTTATTATTTAGAGATTTTATTTGATAAATTGTAAACTTGTAATGAGTTGTAAATTTTTTTTTATGTGATAACTTGTAAATTTTGTAAAAAATATGTTTTGGTAGAAATTTGGGCCGATTTGGCCCGAAAGCCCGATGACTTATAACTGGGTTGAGCTGGGCTAGAGGTTTGAGGCCCGATGTAATTTTTGGACTAGGCTGAGCCAGCCCCAGCCCATTGCCAGCTCTCGTTTCACATGAAAATTGTTGATGATTTTTACTAACTAGTTTGGATGGGAAGTACAAATGGACGCAATTAGGTCTAAAATTTTATTGGATTTTATAGATCCAATGGATCGTGCAACAATTAAGGCGTGCTAATTTGTTACCAACATGCTTCCACGCTGGCAGAGTGTCCCGAATATGCGAATCCTCGCACATAGGGTTACCTTTTTCAAACGAGATAAGTGTTGAAATTAAGATTCGATCTTAAACACTACTCTGCTGCAATATAAATTTTACGGGTCAGAGCCAACTCCGTCCTTAAATGAGTGTCTGACCATAAACGAAAACAGACACTCATTTAGTATGAACAAAAACAGACACGTTTAAGGAGAGAGGGAATAGTAAAATTCCTTCGAAATGCCTCATAAAAAAGAAATGGATTGCAAGCACCAACTGTTGCAAAGTGTTCCAAAAGTCCAGACTATTAATTTTCCTCTTTTCGTTAATGATCATTAGATATTAGCAGTGAGCTCCAAAAATGGAACATGTAACGCACCACACGGCACCATCATACTGGAAGGAATTTTTTCAGTCAACCTTCACAAAGAGATTGGCCCCGAGTAACTAACTCTATTACTCTCTAGCCAAACTAATACCTTCCTGAAGAAAAAACATAAATTTGTCGCTGCTGACTTCAGCATACTCTGAAGCATCATCCAAGGCAAAACCATCCCAGAGGATTCAAAGTTCATCGTGACCCTGTGGTTGTTCCTTGTTCATTGAATCTAGTTTACCTTCTAGTTCCTATCAAATTTCAGTCGAAGACCATTAGAAGATGCAATTGCAAGTGTAGCTAAAAATGACAATTTCAATTGAAGAGGGGACGGGATGGGAGGGGAAGACAATGAAAGAAAATAAGAGTACCTTGAGTTTTTCTTCAAGGCAAATAGCTGGGGTGGATAACAAGGCCACGTACCTGCCATAATAAACTATGATTTAGACAAGGCCACCTTGAGAGAGAAGAGAGAGAAAGAGAGACTTAAAGACTTACTCGCAACGGCTAGGTTCATCTACATCAGTAAGCTCATTTTTCAATCCACATCTTAACCTCACCTGCAGCATTAAGAAGAAAATAAAAAACTCGAATTTATACGATGCAACCTCCTTTCAGACGAGCATATGCATAATAACTTCAGCATGTCTCAATAAATAGGCCAAGTAAACAGTCTTCATAAGCCAACAAATTAAGCAAAAATGAGCATGTGAAACAGGGCAAAAACAAAGAAGGAAGAAACACAACCCAATCGAGTATAATTTTTAACCTGGATATCATGAGTGCAGTTGAACTTGCAACAACCGATGTGAACTGGGGTAAACTGGCCGTTTTCTACCAACAGTGGCCTTGAACTGGACGCGTGTGTACTGGATTATATGTATGCCTTGAGTGTACCACACACACATTTGACTAATTATATTAAAAACACAATAAAGCTAATAAAAATAAATTTTTAATGAGCAGTTCAATCCATAGTTACTCAAGGCGGAAGGTGCACCAAAGCACACCAGCCTGCTGGAGTCTCAGTCGCGAGGCACAAGGCAAGGGGTGGGCTTCATACAAGTGAATTTTAAAAATTGAAATTCAACCATGAGTAAAGATTTTCAAGGATTCAAATTAACTATTCATTCGTAAACATTTATGAATTACACGACATATCAACATCAAGCAACATTAGCAAAGCAATTAAATACCAAAAAGTGAAAACAAATATCTAAAGAAGCAAGCAGTAACATAGTAAAATAAAAAAGCAAACAAGAAAAAAGAATAGAAGAGTGGGAGTCTATGAGGGGAAAAAAAATTAGGAAAGAAACAAGTATGAGGAAGAGGAGGGAAAAATTCACAGTTCACTTGAAGAAAAAGAAAGAGAGAAGAAAGAAGGAAAAGAAGACAAACAACAAAACACTGGATAACCACTTATCCAGAGTTCACGGGAATCAGAGGACTTCGCCTGAGGTAGAAAAGTCGCCAGAGGTCGCAGACGTCGTGGACTAACGTTTTGAGTCGTCTGAGGAAGAAAAGTACTTAGCTTCTTAAGGGGCTGTAGACACCCCAATCTCGTACGGGGTTCTCACAGGGGTTGAGGCAGAACTTTTAAGTTTGGGACATTAGAACGAGGTCATATGAGGCAGGGAGTCTAAATTAGGGCTATAGAGCTATTATCCAGACTTTCTTACAACAATGGATAATAGTTACAATGCATCTTTTTCAATGGCCAAAACACGAACTAGTAATGCGCGCTTAACAGAACCTCATAGCCTCACTCCAAGGTGAAAAGGCATGTGCCTTTTAGCAAGTCAAGGTGAATCCCAAAGTTGAGCTCAGCTGCATCTCAGGCCTGGGCATGCCTTTAACAATTATGGTTCTTCAGTAGTTGAGCCTGTGAACTGTAAAGTTATATGGAGGAAAATGTCACCACCAGCGTAGAGACTGCCACATGGAACCATCCTCGGTTGAAAGAATGTGGTTTCAAAATGTACTCCCTAAAAGAGAAAGTGTTTCCAGAAACGACTTGGCCTCTGAAGGTATACCGCTGTCTAAAGCCAACTTGTCATACAGGTACCCGGTGCTTGAAGGCACCTGGGTCCTGGATCCTTGGTGGTAGCCTAGCGCCTAAACGCACCCTAGAAAGGAGAGTTGTACTTAAATGTCCTATCCAATGAATTTCTTCACGAGGCACATGTTTTCAAAGAATTTCTGCCAGTACCCACAGAAGGGAATGATGAATTGGAAAATTATGTCACGGAAACGAACTGCGCTCGCAGTGTTGGTAGCCATCCTTGTTTTGATAAACATTGATTCAGGTGTAGCAAACTCCTTGAATCCTATGCCTCAAGTTGTGAAGTCCTGTCATTTACTCATGAGGGTTTCTATGGGCTTCCAGGTCCACTGGTTACTGTTATTTGTGATAGCCTGGATTTAGCATTATGACCCACAACCACAATTAGGACAAACAAATGGCTGGTGATTGTGAGTCAAATGGGAGATATCAGAAGCTTGATTAACATATGAGCTAATAACATTTAACAAGATGAATGTACCTTTAAACTTCTATCGGGCCCATTCCAGCATTTGTCACCGCTTGAAAAATGCATGATTCTGTAGGACTCCTCAAATTTCTCCCAGTTCCTATAAGAATAGTTTTTTTGTATAAGAATTACTATAGTCATGAACAGAGAATAGGTATTGAGGGGCAAGAAGATCAAAGACGAAGGCAGTTGTTTCTACAGCAAACAGTATACTTACGGTTGTTAATACAAAAATATAGTCCCTCCTTTCCTAAGAAAAGTCTTGTTTGACTCCGCATGCTGATTAAGAAAAGTTAATTGACTCTATTATAAATATTAGGAAATAGGATGTTGAGTATTTCCCAATAATACCCATGTGAGGGAAGGACCCATCAATTGAAATTTCAAGTAAATTAAGGGTAAAAATGGTAAAAGTAACATCCAAAAATGAAAGATTACAAAGTAGACTTTTTTTTTAGAACAAGCTAAAAAGGAATAATGGACTCCTTTTCGGGGGACGGAGGGAGTATGATACTTAAATTAACATCTATTACATGAAAAGGGAAATCAAGAAGGAAGAAAGAACAAGTAGATCAGTATCCAATTTATATTTCATGGTTAGGTATCACTCTACCGCCTTTATCTAAAGGGGTAACAAGGACATTGATCTGGCACAAACTAGTAGATCTTTCCTGACGAAAATTTGCTATCTTCCCTTCTTAATTTTGTTTTGTTTCTTCTATAGACTGCAAGGGTGTCACTATGAAACCATTCCATCAATTTTAGGACTCCGCGGGTATTTTTAAAAAAACAAAAAAAAAATTGATAAGAAAAAATGTATGCATAATAGAATATTGCCAGATTACAAGAAGATGGATAAGAAATCCATCAAGAAAGGCAAGCAAAAAGCATACAAGCTAAATATCTAAGTACATGGACTAGAAAAGCAGAGCCTTCCAAAGATAAAACCAAAGGGGAAGAGCAGATGTATAGCCTGTGCTATATCACCAAAAGATAAAAACTATAACATCCCTGGATTCACCTTACATTCCAGCCTATTCATTAAATCTTTAAGTGAAAGATGAATGCAAGATGCCTACCCCAAACGAGTTGTGCTGTGGCCCTCCACCTGGGTAGCTTGTTTAAACGGGCAGACTTTATAAACATATCTGAAGTTTAAAAAAAATTACAATTCAATAGATTTTTTTAAGAAAGATGAGGATCAATAAGATTAAAGACAGCATTTAAAACACAAGATAACCAAAACACGAGGTTTGTAACTTGTTCTGCTTGGTCTCGAAACATTGGCCATAGAACGAATAAAACTCCTTCTCTGGTCCTGTTTCCACATAATGAGTTCATTATAAACTAATGTTAATTAATTCTCCAAAAATCACAGTATCAATGCACAAATTTTCACCCAATTAACTCACCAAAGTCATGTTTTAGCTTCTGTGACAAACTCGATATCCTTGACTGTATTTTAGACAACTTTGCACTGGACTCGTCATATTCTTTGCGTACATGAGCAGCCTCTATGGAAGATGCAACTAACATTTAATTCCACAGCATTCAATTATATTTTTAAGTGCTGAAAGAACAATAAATCTTAAGTGTTACCAGACTTATCCACTGGAGTCTGGAAAAGATTGACAGCCTGCAGAATGTTCCGGACAGTCTGTTGTATCTTCTCCAACCAAGTAGGGTTACTTGTGCTAGTTATATCTGAACACGGAAAGTAGAAGCAACTGGTACCTTCTGAAAAAACCATCAACAATGTACACTTACATAGAGAGATGGACAAATCAGTTACATACCTGATAAGTCCAATTCATCATCAGCATCATATTTGTATGAAGAACTAGAATCACCGTGATCTTCATCCCCGAAATCTTCAGTGTGGTCTTCAGAGTTATCATCATCATAACTTGGGTGGTCATCCTCAGTTTCTGAATCATACCCATTATATTCCTCTTCCTGCTCTTCTTTTGGAATCTCATCATAATTCTCATGACCATCATCCTTGTCAGCATCAGCTTCTGCACTTTGCTGCTCAGCCTTTTTCCCGGTCCATCGGGAACCAACCATGCGTCCTAACTCTTCCCTTGACAAGGACCCTGAATCTGCTGATCCATCATCGGCCTGAAACATACATTGCCTCTACATAAGCTAAACGACCAGCAAAATGGGACAAATTGCTTTTATGATAAAATAATAAATAATAAAATTTAAAAACCCAGCAGAAGATTTCCAAATTCAATAGAGAACCTCCTTTTGATAGAATACAGACTTTACAGAAGGAAGAGAACAAAGTTGCAGAGCAGTGATTTGTTTTTAAATTTATTAAAAGAAAAAAAAAAGAGCTTACTTAGCAAGGGGAAAAGATAAATTAACTCTGAAATGCACTTTATAGAAGATTTAAATCCAGATCATCAGATAATGTGCCCTTACCGCAAGAATTGCTGGAGACTTTATCAACTTCTCCAACATTAGATTATAGAAGAGTTTATGGTGTCACATAAATTAGAATCATAATGTAGTACTCAGAGGTACTTTAAAGATTGTTGAGATATATCTACTAGGGCAAAACAAAAAAGATGATCAAAAATCCAAATGAAAATATTAATGCACGAGTAAAATATCCAAAATTTTGAGGAAAAAATGATTTCAGATGCTTGACAAAAATTCCTTGGTTGCTCACAAATATCTTTTATATATATATATATATATATATATATATATATATTTCTTTCAGTGAAGAAATGGAACAAGCCGTGGGTCATGTGCAACGCAGCAAGTGATTTGGGTCCAAGGGCAAATGTCCTTGGTGGTTTTAGATTAGTATTGTAATGTTATTTAACTATTAGGAGAACAGTGGACTACAAATATAGGTTGTAATCTTTCATTATAATCGGAGTTGAATTTTAGAGAATTAAGCTTGTGAGCTTATGTGTGTGCTTCTACCTATCCTTTGCAAGGGTAGGTTTCCCTCTTCTTCCCTCCTGTTCTATAATCTGATTCTAATCCCACCTCGTTCCCCATCAGATGGCATAGGACGAAGATAAGTGAGTACAAATATAGGTAAACCTACACAAATCTTTCATTACACGCTTGTATATGCACAGTAATTCACATGTTCCTTCATATACTGCCTTTGTCTGACTATTGAATTTTATCAATAAAAAATTTCCAATTCTGTATTAGAATGTAAGAGTATTGTATATGCACAGTAATTCACATGTTCCTTCATATACTGCCTTCGTCTGACTATTGAATTTTATCAATAAAAAATTTCCAATTCTGTATTAGAATGTAAGAGTATTATATCCAAATCTATTATCTATTACTACAAACCACAGCTGCCACGTGGCAGCACTAGGTTAATTTTTTTCCCGCCTAAAACAAACACATTCATTTCTTATCTGATTCTTAATTTTTTACTCTCTCTCTTCATTAATTTTGATCTTTTCTCTCACTATTTTTAAAGCTCTATTAATTTCTATATTTTCAACATTTTGACCTTTCACTTCCAACCCACAACATTCCATTACTAATTTATACATATCTATACTAATCATTTATTTTTTTCAACACTGCTTTTTCTATTATTTTTTAAAACTATTCATCTATTCTTCTGTTTATATATATATATATATATATATATATATATATTAGATAATTATACTGCAAACGCGACAAAAAGATAAAAAAACAATATATATATATATATATATAAATGTTCATATTATATAATATTTTTTTATTAAAACCGACACGGATACTGACTAGTATAGTTATTAAAGAGAAAATCTTTTTGATTATGTCAAAATCCTACAGCGCGAAACTTTCTACATAATAACATGCACCATTACCTCTAATTTGGAATAAGGTTTCAAATAAACAAGGAAAAGAAAAAAATAAATATAACAAAAAGAGCAATCACAATATATGAGATGCAAATGTCTTAACATGAGCGAATTTCAAGAGTTAAGAAACATACGTCATGGGATCAGAAAAATGGGTCTCTTTTCCTCCACATATAGAGACAGAAGGGTCTAGTGATTTTTGCAATAGCCAATAAATATTTTGCTTAAAGGGTTATGTGTAGTGTTGAGTTTGATATACATTGTTGGCCCTATCTAACAACTTAAACTTTTAGATCGGTTGGTAACTTAACATGGTATGAGAACTCTGGTTTGACAAGGTCTTGGGTTCGAGTCATCTTGTTTGCATTTGTTACCCATAGTATTGTGAGTGCACGTTGTCACTCTATTTGGTGTGTAATACCTTGGTGAGGCATATTTGTTTGTCTCTCCACGTGTAGACGGGTCACACATGAGGGAGAGTGTTGAGTTTGATATACATTAAAGGGCCCCTATCTAACATCTTAAGCTTTTAGATCAATTGGTAACTTAACATGTAGATAGTGAGCAATCTGCCACGAGTTTACTATCAAGAAATAGATATAGATGATTATATATTTCTTTTTGATGAAAAATGATTTTTTCCTACTAAAAAAGAAAAAAAGGTAACAGACGCTGACCAATGGATATCTAACCTGGCTTTAAAAAGAAAGAGAAAGCACACAAAATCGAGAGAAACAATAGGGGGAAGAACCCCATATCAACTACCCTCCAGAACAGCTATTCCACAAAATGACCCCCAAAGATTATAAAGTGAAACCATGGAAAGCAACAAGGTCTCAAAGCACATAGTGAGACATCTGATTACCAAAAATCCTTGCATTTCTCTTGGTCCAAAGGCCCCATAAAATCCCAATAAATCTGCTGTAGAACAAACTAATGGAGGAAGATAATTTCAGTTTTCATTTGTCCGTAATTAATCTAGTAAACATGCTACAGAGAATAAGGGTATTAGTAAACTAAGAGATTCAATCAGATGTTCAACGCCTGGGGTGAAGATCACAGCACCAGGTAAGCATATCAGTACCACAACCCTGAAGTTTGCTGAATCAAGAATGGTTTGCCTAGAATATGATTATACCAACCTGTCTTTGAATATCAAATAGTCATCAATAGCAGGCTTATCTGTAGTAGCCATACAAGGTTTACCACATGTAGCTAGATAAACTGAAGAGATGAGAATATTTATTGGATGAAATGATGATTAACAAACTCAATCCTTAAATGATTGTGTAATCAAATGATTTCTAACAAAAAGGACAGGACAAGAAAAAGAAGATGATATGTACAGTTTGCCACATAGTCTGTAGGTACCTTACTTCCGGTATCAAGATCAGCATCTGAAGATGCTTCCTCTTTCTTAGAAGCATGCTGTAACAGATGGAAAGACACATCCAAACTCAGGTAAACATACAGTAATGAAACTTTAAAATCAGCATTCAATTGAAGTTTCTCCACAAATTTTCACCTCTCTTACTCCGTTGCTTGTAGTTCCATCATCTCCACTATCATCAATGTCGACAGCTATAACTTCAGAGTCGTGCCGGTCCTCCATCCCATCCTGTTAGAAGACTAAGCATCAAAAAGGACAAAGAGGAGGAAAAGAATATTTGCACTCCAAAAATACCCCTTTTACATGTAAAACTAAATTGACCCACTTAAAAGGAAAAAAATAAACTCCCTCAGATTTTGTCCCACTTACTAGAGTTGGCTACATGAATCCTTTTTCGCCATTTCATTTACTCCAATGCAAGTTTATCATGCAGGCCAAATTCACACATATCCTTATTTATTATTGCTGCCCATGTTCTATCTGGTTGTTGAAATTAATACAAACACATTTCTGAACGGATTCACTTAGGGGTCTACGTGGGAAGTGTCCAAACCATCTCAAGCGCTTATCTAATTTTGGTCGTTGAGTTTAGTCGAGTGGGAGACTGTTCATCCAAGACTAAAGAGAGAATTTTGATGAATCATTGCATACATGTAAGCAGAGGTATACATTCAATCGCAGGCAAACGAAAAGAATGCAAACTTTATGCATGTGCCAAGAATATTCAGTAATATTATTGAACACTCCCAAAACAAGGACGTGTTTTCAACCCGATTCCCACTGGAGTAAAATACTTTTAGAGCAGCATTCTATTAGATTAAATTTCTATCTAAGTCTTGATCAATTAAATGCAGCTTTAACAATTTTCCTTAGGTTTTCTATTAGTGCTGTTTTTTAGTTTCTGATATGTTTAAATGGAACGGGCCCAAAACCAATAAATCTCCAAGAAGAAACTTAACGAAGTCGAAAAGTGAAAAGCTGAAACTTCACGCTTTAGGACTTCTTCGGATGTAAACTTTAAATTCATAAGCAATGGTCTTGATGCTTAATTGTTACGAGTATCTTGGGTTGGGCCAAGAAACAATTTCACTAAGGTGTGTAAGGTTGCGTCTAGTAAAACCTTCCCAGATTCCACCAGTGGTAGGACTTTTTTAATCTCTAAGGAAGATGACGTATCTATCTTGGGGGGCGGGGGGTGTAAGATTGATTAAAAGCACCTTGCCTAACCCTCCCTACCCATTTCTTATCTACTCTTTCATTGCTAGTACTGGTGAAGAAGTGGTTGGGCAATGATGTGTGATTCCTTGTTGAAAGGCTACAACGAGCAATTCAAATGTCATCGAGTCAACTTGGAAATAAGACTGCAAGCCTGTTCAGGTAGAGAGACTGGTTATTAAGGATCTCATTTTTCTCAGTATTGCTTTATTAGTTAAGTTATCAGAGATTCTCAAAGAGGAGGGGGGGTCATTTTTGATCAATGTGGACCCAATGAACACGGGTGGATCGGTTAGGAAACCAGATTTCTTCACTGCGCGGACCTGTAATTATTGCAGCGAAGTAAGGTTATTTCAGCAAATATACCAGCAGGGTAGTGGGTAGCAAACAGAGAACTCAGTTCTGGCTCGACATATGTTGTAGACTGTAGAGATACCCCACCACACAGACACACACACCCTCTATATGTGGATTCAGTAATACGTGAATTCAGGACTGATTCAGAACGAGGAAAGCGTAGCAGATGCAGATTAAACCTCTCAATCAGGATAAAACCAAGCATAGAACCTTTTGATTTAAAAGGGTATCAGTAACTGCCACAACAATAGATTTTTTTGCGCTGAAAGAGAGATTGAAATGGGTTGGTGATGGGAGTGGGGCCATCTCAATTAGATCTTTATTGCACCAAAATCACGGAAGGCTTTCCTTCAGAATTTCCATGTAGAAGAATTTAGAAAACCAGAACTCCTTTTACAGTTGCATTATTAAATGGATGACCACAAGGAGTGTCATTATAACTGGATATAATTATAGGTCAAATCGATAAGAGAAGTCAATTGGGTAGACTAAAGATATGTTTGTAACTTACTCATTAAAGAAAAGAGAAGGGAAAAAAAAAATTATACATGGTAAACACTCCTAGTATACACTCTTAGTTGACTGGGTATTTTATCAAAAAAGAAAAGATGTTGATTGGATAAAGACATCCATATACAGATGTACTAGCATTTCGTTTTATCAATACAATATAGGAGTCATGCAGAGGGCAAACCGAAAATGCGTTCTAAGCCAAAGAATCTTACAACATAGGAAGTAAATATTGTTGATGGAAAATTTATTGGTTACTCCATCATGCTAACTATCTATTTAATTACTCTTGTTTTCCGTGTGTTAGATTAACTTCAGAAGTAAAATCTGCGGATAAGTTTCTCTAACCTGGTCAGAAGGATTGTCCTGCAATAGCCCGATTCTATCGTCATTAGTTGTACTTTTCACGGGCTCTTCTGTAAACTCAGCTTTCTTCTCAGCTATGGTTTCCTTTGCAGCAGCTTCCTCGGCTTCTCTTTTCTCCTTCTCTTCCTTTTCTTTCTGTAAGCGTTCTTTCTCCTCTGCCTTTTCAATCTGTTCCTTGCGATCTAGATGGAGGTGAAGTAAAGTATTTATCCAAGATCAAGAACACCACATTAGCAAAGAGATCAATAAGAACACCAACAGTTTCTTATTACCAGATTTATATATATTTAAAAACAAAATAAATGGAAGTTGTCAAGGCTAAATAAAATAATATGCATACATGAAACTAATTTGAATAATGTAAAGTTTTCCAGTTGAAAGAAAATGCTCGACTCATTTATCAATCAAGATCTTTCAAATATTAAATTAAATGGCCATAGATTACTGAAAAGAACTGTTACTCAATTCATTGTCTATGTAGCTTGCAGGACCTATACATAGTTCTATTTTACAACCAACGTGACGTTAGTTGTCTAAAATAGATGTAACTTTAAGAAAATAGACAAGGGAAGTGTGGTATCCCAATTCATAATCAAAAGTGTAGAAAAATTATGAGTAGCTTATAGGGGCTTGAATACTAGATGCTAACACAAGTGCGCAATGTGGCGACCCATTTCAAGTTGGGACAGCATGTACTTAGGCCTTGGGGCTACAAATGCTATCCGACCCAGGACCTAGTCAGGTGGGCTTGAGCACGACCAGCATAATTGCAATGAAGGAACGATGCATGTGAGATTTGCAATCCTGATGCACAAAACACAAATATTTGGTAGCCTTAAAAGCATCTTATTCTGTGACCAGTTATTGGTGTTAAGTTTTCTATGAATCAAAAGACCAAGCAAAAGACTTTTACTTGGGAAAACAATTAAGCTTCTCGAATAGAGGACGCCAAAGGGGAGGATAGAAGAATAAGGAAATAACAAAACTATTTATAGAAGGAGCAACAAGAAAAAGTCCCTGAATTAGAAAGATTCTATTGATCCAGATCCTCGACAATCCCCTCAAGGGAAACTCCCAATTGCGGAAGAGGGAAATATGCTCTTTCAGTTCATTAAGACCAAAATATTTACATATCTATATATATATATATATATATATATATATATATATATAGATATATATAGATATATAGATATATATAGATATATATAGGCAAAAGCTAATAAGTACCCATATATAGTATGTTTTGTCCAGAAAACTGCCCTAGTGACATCGAAACTTGTGAATGGATCGTATCGAGACAAAATTTCCTATATTTAGGTTAGTAAAAGGCTAACAAATGCCCTAAGACATTTTATGAACCTAAATATAGTAAATTTTGTCTCGATGGCCACCCATTCACAAATTTTGATGTTACTAGGGAGGTTTTCCAGACAAAACATATATATATATATATATATATATATTGAAGAATAGTTTTTTAAAAGATGAAAATATTATGATTATATGATGTACATTTATCTTAACCCACAGAAATTATTGAAATGTTTTGTTATATACTATAAAGATACTTTGCACTAAAATATTACAAAGTTTAAGAAATGTTTTGAAATGATGTTATGCATCTATTATAAGCCCTCTTTGGCTTGCCTTAATCACTTCGAATCCTAAACAATGAATAGTAACCAGAACAATAATAACAACCCAATACTTCCACCCACCAAAAGTAACTACTCAAATCTACTTAAGTTTAATAAGTTTAGGGGGCGGGGGAACAAAATCTTTATATATATATATATATATACACCATAAATAACAACAACAAAAAAAACACGCGCATGAGAGTGCCATGTTTACTAGTGAGATATAAAAGCTAGGCGCAGCTCATAAAATAAATGCACAAAGAAGTCTAGTAATACAATAAGTCAACCAAAATAAAGTTTGGTTGACTATAATTTAAAATTTCCTATATTTGTGCATAGCACAAGAGTAAGCAATATTAATTCAGACACCACAAGAGTTCGAAAAATAGACACCCACCCAAACACAGATTTTATTTTGATCACTCAAGAACACTTGTGCTTCATTCACTGAATACCATCAATGAACATTAAATATCGTGGAGCTATACGTGGAGTTTTATCAGAAAAACCAGCTGAAAAGATGGACTAGTCATCCGCGAAGAGATCCCCCTCTATGTGCACTATAACCCTAAGAAGAGAGTACAAAGAAAAGAATACTTTCCCATTCTCTCTCTCTCTCTCTCTCTCTCTCTCTCTCTCTCTCTCTCTGCGTTGCACGATACTCAATCATCAATGCGTTGCACGATACTCAATCATCAAATAGAACTAACACGCACAATCAAACTCTTTCATGGTACCTTAAAGACCGAGTTGTCAGAACACTAATTGAAACCCCAAAGAAGCTCTGCCTTGGTACCATCCAAGGCACACATAAGGGACCACAATGCACATCTGGTACAAGCAAGCAACTAGATGCTTGTAACGACCCGAGCCCGAAGCCCGGTCCGCCACGCATAGCCTACGCACTGACCCACTAAACACCTGGGTCAACTGGCCCACCACAAGCCACCCAAAAGTCCATGGATAGGTTGGTGCCCAGTGGTAGTGGGTGGCTACTTATAAGGCACACACAAATCCTACATCTACCCGATGTGGGATATCACAATCTCCCCCACTTGAATTCTTGACGTCCTCGTCAAGACCCAAAGGAGGTCTAAAGGATCGGCACCCCGGGCGATGTGTTCCTACACATTTCCGGCCGGGACCCGCTCTGATACCATTTGTAACGACCCGAGCCCGAAGCCCGGTCCGCCACGCATAGCCTACGCACTGACCCACTAAGCACCTGGGTCAACTGGCCCACCACAAGCCACCCAAAAATCCATGGATAGGTTGGTGCCCAGTGGTAGTGGGTGGCTACTTATAAGGCACACACAAATCCTACATCTACCCGATGTGGGATATCACACTTACCATAGGAGCTAGTAAACTCGAGACTCTGCTGAAACTCAAAGTCCACATCCTAACATAGGCACAACCTCTCTAGCAGTTATGTGGCCCGCGCAGCACAGGTCTTCCAAATCAGACTTTGAATTAAAAATTTGGTCTACCAACTCAAACCCATTCTTCCCAACATCCTAATGCAAATTCAGATAAGAATATGTGGAACATAAGTTCAAACAGATATAAGTACCAATAAGAAAAGTAAACTCAAAGTTATGGTTAGTACAACCCCTTCACTTGGTAAGCTAATAACAACCAACAGTTAAAGCTTTTACATGGTGGTTAAAGTATTTTGACTTGGAGAAGAAAAGGATGGGAGAGAGAGAGAGTCTTTAACTTAACAAATAAAAACAAAATAATGCTTATCAAAATAATAATAATAATGGTGGCTTCAAAAATGGGTAAACTATCAAAAAAAAAAATTTGCTAACACCCATTTTCCAGGTGCCCCTATATGGTCTTTTTTTTTTTTTTTTGAATAGCCCCCATTTGGCTAATGGAAAGAGATGAACCCTAATGGAAAGCTAAAAAGACCATACTATCCTTGCTTTCTTGATCCTAACTTCTAACCCACTGCCACCTTCTCAAATCTCCCTCTCTTTCGCCATAAAAGCATACGGTCGCTCTCTCTCTTTCTTCCCCCATTACCAAGCTTTTTCTCTCCCAAATCACTCAATGTTTGCATCTCCTCCTCTTTCCTCTACAACTTTGACCACCCCGTCCCCACCACCACTGTGATTCCAGCCCCCACTCAACACCTCTCTCTCTCTCTCTCTCTATATATATATATATATATATATATATATATTTATATATATATATATTTATATATATATATATATTTATATATATATATATATGAGAAAAAAAAATCGACCACCACCCACTATCAACACCTCTACCTAGATCGCCAGAAACCCCTCCATCGAAACCAACATCGCAACCACTACAGCCCCTCTTCCATCTCCTTCACCAATTTCTTCCACTACTACCAAATCAAACCCTAATACCCCTACCAAAACTAAATCTACAAAATCAGAAACAAAAACCCCAGATACTCCAAGTTCAAACTGTTTTTCCTTCTAATAGAAAGAGGGTTCTTAAATGAAAACCCAACTGCCCACCAACCTGAGATTGAGTTGCAGAGGGAGAAATATTTGAGATGAGAAGTAGAAGGTGGTGTTGTCTGGACTTTCCCGATAGCAGCCGTACAAGAAGAACAGGACTTCCGCGAGCTTCACATTGAGAGTTCTACGGCATTTACTGCCCATGTATAAAAATTATTGAACCACGATTACTCAACCCCAATCATGGTATTTTCTTCAGTCCAAAAAACTTAGTAGGCGAGATTCACATCAGAGATGCCATTTGGGTTTCGAGTTAGGGGGTGTAGCGTTGATGAAGGCAGTGAGTGGAGGAAGGTGTGGGGAATGAAACAAAATAGTCCTAGGTTTCTTTTTAGTCAAAGTTAGGGTATTTTGGGGAAATTTATGTGGAAAATGTTAGCAAAAATTTTCTGTTAATGGTTTCACGCGATTTGATGTCCGTGTAGTGCACCTCCATTAGGACCATCATGTTTCTTTGTTAAGTGGGTTAGTGATGGGGGCTTTTCATATATATATATATATATATATATATATATATATATATATATATAGGAACATATAGGGCACCTGAAAAATGTGTGTCCACACAGGGGTTTTTGATAGTTTACCCAAATTATAAAGAATTATTTGTCATTGTACTTCAAAAATTGATGCCATTCCAATAAACATTTTATCATGAAGGTGGCATACACTGAGAAACTTTTGTAACCACCGGCCAAAATAATTCTGATGCCTTCAACCTTCCAGAAAAAGGTTGAGGAAATGAACTAAACAATCTTCTAAAGGAGGATTTCATCATATTGCAGTTAATGCAACAAAATTTCATCATGAAAATTTCAAGGGAACTTCAATTTCATTTGTCAACCACTTCCTCAAACATCAAGAAAACGGCACTTGAGAAGATGAAATACTAAACAACATGACTTAGTATACAACAAGTTCCCCAATGAGTAATTTTAAGATAATTGGCAAACCATTAAAACTGGTGCAGGAAGGTCTTCTTAGATGTCATGAGGGACCAAGTATTCCATCTTGCAAAGAACTAATAAAGTTCACAATAACATGATGATTTCTAGGTTAAACCTAGTGAACATGAATGGCAGGGCGCCTGCTGAATTTAATGGCACAACCTGAAAATTGGCTGATGTTGTTTGCTCCCAAGACTATAGATCGTATGTCATTCGCATATATAGATTCTTTCCAATGATAGACATGGCTTCCAGTTCAAATCAACTGAACCTCTAGAAGACTACATCACCACTAATACATAAAGTGAACCTTACAGTCAGCAGTAATCTCATATATATGATCATCATTCCTACAATTAATAGTTTACAGTTTCATTCAGCAGGCCATAAAATTTCTCAATTGACGGAATTTGAAACAAGTGATGTACATAGAAGAGAGGCGTAGGAAACTGGAAATAGGGAAATGCTCTAGAGAGATGATAATGAAAATATTAGATGAATTCAATGGAAAGCAGAAAAAGTACCCTTAAGCTGTTGAACGAGCCCCTTCAGAACTTTTTCGTCATTTTTCAGCCTTGACAACTCTGCCTCATCATTCACTACGGCTACTTTTGCTTGCTCAACTTCCCGCTTTCGTAAAGTGACACCCTCTTGATATGTCGCAATCTTTTTCTTTAATCTATCTCGAGCGACTTTTCCAGCCTCCCAACAAGTATTGCGGCACTTGGTTTGACCATCATACTCATCACTCCCATCACAGCAATCTGTCCATTTTGGCAAGGTATGATATGATGATACAGAGATAGGATATTCTATGACCAAGGATAATGGTGCAAACAAGACGCTGGAGAATTACACTTTGCTTCAATGATGGTCATGGAAATATATCACCAATTATGATCCAATGCACAACAGAATCTAACAACAAATGAGAAAGCAAACAGAAAAAGTGCAAAATCACATGGGGTCTTAGACTCTTAGTTAAGTAACCAATGAGTGGTATCATTAG
Organism: Platycodon grandiflorus; assembly: GCA_016624345.1. NCBI lineage: Eukaryota > Viridiplantae > Streptophyta > Magnoliopsida > Asterales > Campanulaceae > Platycodon > Platycodon grandiflorus. The sequence goes on from CM028369.1 coordinate 320,628, forward strand.
CCTTTAACCAAAATACTCATCACCACAGCAACCTCCGAGGTAGTAATAGATTGAGATGAATAACATTAATGGAAGTGGTATCTTGTTCATGCAATGATAATTCTCGCAATTAACAATGATTCCAGCTACCTATTACAGAGTCATATATGCCACATTAAAGTCCTAATAATAACACCATAGGCAACCACAAGGAGGGGGTATATATACAGCCTGTGGAAGATGGATTAAGATGTAGAACCGTTCCTTTTTCAAAAAGAGTGATTATAAACCCATTTATAGTTAGAATCTCTAAAAATCTACTATTCTATAGATATTGAATAATATTCCATTGACATACTTCAGCTAAATGGATAAATAAGACGATAGACCCTTATCTAAAAGTCTTTTGAATTTCCATAAAATCTGTTTATATATTGTAACACCTCAGCCCGAAAGCCCAGTCCGCTAGGTAAGGCCAACGCATTGGCCAACTAAGTGCATGGGTCAACTAGGCCTACCATAGGCCCACCCAAAAGGGTATTACACTCTCCTCCACTTAAATCCTTGGCGCCCCCGAGGCGATATGGGATTCAAGAGGTGGCTCTCATTGCTACTCAACTGATGTAGGATTCAAGAGGTGGCTTGATGCTTTCTATAACGTCCCAGGCTCAAAATATGGGTTTGCTGCGTATAGCTCACACACTGCCCACTAAGCACTTATAACTAGGCTTACCACAAACAGTCCACTCAAAAGTTCAGGCATGATTGTTGGTGCCGAGTAGTAGTAGATGGCACTTATACATCTATTTTCCACATCTATCCAAGGCGAAATCGGGGTATTTTAGATTTTCTCTTTATTTACCATACATACGATTCCATATTTCATTGGTCTCACCCTCTATATTCCATGTTGCATCTTTAACATTTTATCTTCAAATAAACATACACGCATTTTAATTCTACCTCTTGGTTCCTGATTTTCTAGTGTCTTTTCTATATTGTTGTTTATGTTTTACAATTATTTAACACAACAGTTCTGTATTGCAAGTAGGGGTGGCAAATTGGGTATAATGGATAGCTTTGGGTTAGTCTATTATCCATTGGGTACAATGGGGCAAATTGGGTATAATGGATAGCTCCGAGTCCTTCTTGCCAATCATGATTGCTGGTTCTCATGATCTGCAGGTCAGGATGAGAACCATAGTTCTTTCATAATTCATACTATCTGGAGACAATGGATAATAGACTAACCCAAAGCTATCCATTATACCCAATTTGCCACCCCTAATTGCAAGGTTAAACTCTCTCCCTCCCTGTTACAGTCTTTACAAGCTAATTGATCAACTTTTCTAGTTAGAAAAAAGTCTATTTGACTATTATTTATGACTAGGTTGTAAGCTATCACAAAATCTGATACATATTCTCCACCCTAGAGGAACAGATTGTTGCCCATGTGGTGTTGCATCTGCAGAAGAGCTGTGGAACCAATTAACTGCCTCCTAACTGTGGTATGCATGCCTGAATAAGGTTGCTGTCAAAAGTATTGACAAAGCAAGAGCGTGGGTTACCCACACCTTACCTAGTGCATAAGACAAGTAATGGATTGAAGGCCTAAAGTTAGCTTCAGATGAATTAAATTAGTTGAAAGGTTTTCTTTGTTGTGATGTTCCTATTTGGAGGTTCATATTTTAGTGTGAAAAGTTGTAGTAGACGCCTCATTTGTATTTAGCTTTGCAATATTCATTTTCACTTTTTGTGACAATGCAGTCACTTGAATTGTAAATCCACTGGTTGTCAGGACTCAGGAGTGAAAGCCAAAAAAATAAATAATAATAGTAATAAAAGAAAAAAGCTGTAAGAAAAGAGAGAAGCAGGAAGAGAAAGTGAAAGGTTGAAAAGGAAGAGGGTTGTTACCACAGACACCATCATTGACCCTAGAAGAAAATATAGAGAGAGGAGCATGTCCGGCATTTCGACAGTAGAATTTCCCAGAGGGACATGCTGAAGTTCCTGCAATCCCCAAGATGATACGGCTCAGTTAAAAACCGGAAAGACGTAAAAACAAAATCGAACAATTAACATGTGATGTAGTTTTTTGCCTAGTTGATTATCAAGGGATGAGATGAGAAGAGAAGAAAATTGAGAGTTGACCTGGCTCGTCAGTGCCATCGGGGCAATCACAAAAGTCGTCATTGAGCTGAGAAATGGTGAACTTGTTAGATCCATCTTTGCATTTAATCGTCCCCGTCGATGATAGACTCTTAAAATACTTGTCATCTGTAGTTTTTGTTTGTAGGAATCGAGATGAGATCAAATCAAGATCGAATTAAAAATCATCAGTATAACAAACAGAACACAGAAAGGGGAAATGGAGAGTGAAAATGAAGGGGGAAGTACCTTCGGGGGAAACTCCACGTAGGTCAGACGCCGATCTACCAAGAGACGCCATCATCAAACACACAGAGAAGAAGGATAATTTAAGCATCTTCGTCTTCATTATGCCTCAAGTCAAAATCCACAAAACAAACGGATGAAATTGCAATGGAGACGAGCCTCCTCTCCTCGAAACAAAGGCAATTGCAAAGTCCTATTCTAATTATTCATTCGTCTTCTTAGTCTAGCGGATCCAAATTTTATGTTACCTGCACACTAACACTTGCAGAGGCACCGGCAGCGATAGTGTGCTGTGCTGTGCTGTGCGAGTAATAATACTCAAATAGTCAGTCGGTCAGTGATTTCTGACGATGACCAAGTACCCTGAAACGACGTTGTTCTTTCTGATGCCAATGCCTGCTGCCTACATATGTCCGTGTACGTGTAGGTGTAAATACTAAACTAACCAATCCCTGCCCGCCTGCTCAGCAGACAGCAGTTCTCCCCCAACCAATCGCCTATTCACTTTTACTTTGCATCTGTTTTCCCGTGTTATAGTAGTAATTATTTAAGTACCCCAAATTCTTTATTAATTCAATATTTCTTCTCGTCTTAAATAGTTGTTCTACTTTTTTTTTTTTTATCTGTTTCAAAAAAATTATCTTAATTTTAAATATTTTTTTAAATTACTTTAATAGTTATATTTTTATTTGTTCTTTTTATTTTAATGTTGGTTTTGCATACTGATGGGATCCTCTCAAATATGCATAATACGTATACTCCACGCTAACCTCAGGTGGGCCCATGGACCCACGTTGGCAGTAGGGGTTTGGATCCCCAGGCCGAGGTCGTCGGTCAAGCCAGACCTCGGCGCGATCTAACGTTCAGGTCGTCTACGAGGTCGACTCCAAAGCGAGCAATGCGCGACCTCGGTACAGGTCGACTTCACAGCATTAAATGCTTACTGACTGTCAGTACCTAATCCAGCTGAATCAAGACATTCTCACTGAGGGGAGACATTCCTTTGGCGTGTGACTTTGCCAATAATTATTAGCTTCCCATTTCCCCATAAAGGAAGCCATTACTTGTCAACTTATCCCTGAAAACATCATGGCCAGCGTGGCCCCCCTTCAACGTACATACATCCTTTAGCAAGCAGGTAGCTCTACTTGTACTACTACGTATGCCACCTTTGGCTATAAATACCAGGAGCCACTTTCATTTATGACTAAGGTAACATTTACTCTCAAAAAGACAAAGCTCTTAAAAGCTTACTCATATTCATATTCACCTACAACATACACTCAACACACTGCCTAAGTATTAAAGAGAGCACCTTATTAGCCTCTCTCTCATTTAATACCCTTGAACTGATTCTCACGTCGGAGGGTAATAGTCGGGTCAAACCCCCGACACCCCTAACGGTTCTTGTTGTTTGCTACATTGTTGTAGGTCCCACAACTAAAAAAGCCTTTAGAGAGCCGAGGCATCTTGACCGTGAAGACTAGCTACACATGGATCTGACGTGTTCACCAAAACTAAATCTGCGTGATCACATACATATACATTTTAATAAAATTATTAATATTTATAATAAAGTTAATTAATTTTTCTTAATCTATGTTCACATTCAAACAAATAATTACTCCCTCCATTCTAGTCAATTTTTGATTTTTTTTTTGTTAACTTGGTTAAAGTTTGACCAATAATTTACATAAATTTATTTATTTTTACAAAGTAATAAAAATTATAATCTATTGTATTGTTAATGTAGTTTTTAACTAATAAAATTTTATTTTCCAAAACATAATAAAGTGTGTAAAATTTTAATTTAATTTAGTTACATGTTAGCTTTTAAAAAAAGAGACGACGAAAATATTTAGGAGCAGAAGGAGTATTACAAAAATAGAAAAAACAAAACAAAACCCTCAAAAAAAATTCTCTGAATTACAAAGTCAGACAATCCCTTTTATAATCTAATGATATTAAGATGCTTAACATTTGAAAATTTAGATATCAAGCCCTAGCAATAATGTAAGTAAGAAAATATATGGACGACGGGAAGGAGTTCAGAGTACAATATAAATGCCTCTCATTATATACATGTACTAGGTTTTGTGTTCGTGTCGATGGCACGGTGTCGGTATGAGATCAGATCAATGCATGCTCAGGATTTTTGTAGGGGTCGAATTCAATTAATATTCTGGTAGTCATCCGTACAAAACCTCGAGCATGCATTGATCCGAACTCATATTGATAACTATGGCAGCAAAAGAACTATTAGATTTTCAATTCTTGAGTTGTTGAGTAATGGAGAAAATATTGAAAGACACAAAAATAATAAATTATTAATTTATTTATTTTGTAAGCAAACAAATAATTAAATATTAAAATTGTAAAAAAAAATGATTTGAAATGTAACAACATTATTTTATTATTTTCTCAATAACAAAAACTTAATCTTCTTCTGGAGGTTCTTGTTTCACAACAATGTTTGTTTTAGCAACGCGAGCTGCAATACATTTATCCATTACATCTACCTACACGTGAGACAAAGAAAATGTCAGACACATTCATTGAACAATATTTTATGCATAAGAGTTGATTAATTTAAATATCAAAAAAACTTACCGCTTCCTGTACAAAACTCGGATTCTCCCAAATATCATCATCTAATATAATAGGCATACGTGTAGTTGGAGTTGCAGGTGTAGGGGGAGGTGGAGTTGCAGGTGGAGTGTCAAACGGAGTTGCGGGGACCTATTCGAAACCATGTATTAGATAAAAACTAAGTAATTATAAAATTAGAATTTTATGTAATTATTAACAGTTATCTAGAAATAAGTTATACTTATAAATTCTTCTACAGAATCATAATCAACGCAATCGGGTTGAGGGGGTGATGGAGTTACAAGTGTAGTGTTATATGGATTTGCGAGGACCTAATTGAAACCGTGTATTAGATAAAAACTATTTAATTGTGAAACTTGAAGACTGAAGCATGTTAAGAAAGAATGAGAATATTAAAATATGTTACTTTTATAATTGAAAATTTTTGGTATCAAACCTGATGTAGAAGCATTATAGAAGAACTTCAGGATAAACAATATTTGTTGTGGAAATATCTTGTTCTGATGGTAAGAGAATTGTTATCCGATTGAATGTTGTACATCGGGATAGTGCAACGTATAGTTAACTAAAAGGCCAAATACTTTTCCCGATACTAATTTTAAGGAATAGGCTACTCGTACTTTAATTTTGAACTGAAAAATGATCAATTTTGTCACTGTATTTTGAATAATTTTTAAATTTTATCATTATATTTTTATTTTTAGTAAAATTGTCATTGTACTTTTAAAAATGTTGCAATTTTACCGTTATCCCTAACTATGTTCCAATTCTTAACGAAAATAATTACAAATTTTCAATCACCTCCCCTATAATTTTATAAATAAATTGAAATATCGTTAATGATAGCTGAGTTCAAAATTATGTGAAGTGGGTTAGGGTCATTGATGAATGTCAATTTTTAAACCAAAATTTCTGAGCGGCTTTTACTTTAAAGTAGTACTGATATAAATTATTAAATCAAAAATTAAAAATAAAACATTGTGAAAAAATAATTCTTATAAAAAGATAGTTATTCATAAAAAAAGAAATTTTAACATGACATAATTTTCATTTTGATTATTAAATATTAAATTAAAATTATTATTTTCTTGTAATCTTATATAGTTCTAATTAAAAAAGGACTTTAAGAAATATTAATACAAAAATAAGTTTACAGTTTTCTAGTCAATTCTCTTTATAGAAATTAATTATATTCAATAAATAATTGTTGCAGACTAGATTCCATGAATTAACTATATTTAAGACAAAATATATTGAGTAATTGATTTAAATATTTTTCTCTTATTTTTCTTTCTCTCTTTTTTTTTCATAAAATATCTTCTTTTTTTACCCTCAGAAGAAACAAAATAATTTAAGGACCAAAATATCATATATTTTCTAACACCAATTATCATTATGGATCTCCCAACATTTTTAGAGGATGCGATTGAAAATAATTCTGTTAGAAGTTTGATGACGGTTACTGATAATGACAAAATTGCATCTCCCATTCAAACTACAATGAATACTTAGTCTCAAAAATAGTAGAGTGATAAAATGTAAAGATTGGTAAAAGTACAATGATAAAATTGACTATTTTTCCAATTTTGAACCAAGGCAATGTTTGGACAGCTTATGCATTGTTTTGTTTTAGGATTTGTTAATTTTGTCACTTAGAGCTCATTTGATGCAGTGTTTTTAAAACGAAGCGTTTTAAAAATGCAGATTTTTTAAAACGCAGCGTTTTTTCTTAAAAATGCGTTTGGGGTATCGCTTCAAAACGCAGCTTTTTTTTCCTATCAGTGTTTTAAAATCTGCGTTTTGGGAAAAAGCTAAAAATTCAAGCGTTTTAAAACGCAGCTGCGTTTTGAAAACGCAGCTTTTTCTGTCGCAGAATTGAAACACAATTTTTGTAAATAAGTTATGTTTTAATCAAAACGCACGACCAAACTGGCTCTTAATATAGAAAGGCCATATATCAATAGCTTACATCCTATTCGGTTTTAGGATTTGTTAACTTCGCTACCCATGTCTTCTACGGGTCGAAAAACATGATGTTTAACATAACTCTGATGTGATTCTTGCTTGGATGAAACATGAACTTATTGCATAATGTTTTTATGCAAAAGTGTGCATCTATTTTGTACCAAAAGTAAATTTTGTTCAATCGATGTTGTGCTAATAGGACAGTAATAAACTAACGTCGTTGCTTTTAGTATTATCTACTCTCCCTTTTAAAATTTATAAGGTTGTGCTAAAGATGAGAAATGTACTTTTTAATGTATTGTCTTTTGCTAAATATGAAAATTATATTTTTATTTAAGCTTAAATTGCAATGTGTTCACTTTATTTTAATAAAATCTTTTGATAGTATTTCAATTCGTGATGGCTTCGAAGCAGATCTTGAAAGAGCTCAAGGATCTTCAGAAGGATCCTCCTACCTCTTACAGCGCTGGCCAGCTGCTGAAGACATGTTTCACTGCGAAGCTACGTCATCAATTCGTTCATCATTTGCAGTAGCCGTAATGACGGAACTCTCATGAGTCTCATCCTTTTATCCAGCCTTAAATGAGCTTGAATTTTCAATTGATTTCTCACATTCCTTCAAATTTCGGGAAAATCTCTACTTTCTCTCCCATTGTCTACTCTTTCTTCCAAAGTGAAGTTGCATCGATTTTTTGTACTACTAATTAAACACAAATCCAATCAAGCACCAATACTGAACTCCCTTTTGTTATCTTTTGCGGTGGAAATTTCAAGTGAATGATCTGACTTAATCGAGGTTAACCTTCACAGTGAAATTCAGTGCTTTCGTTTCCAAATCAAAACGTGCGATAAGATGTCGGTGATATAGGATGAAGATGCCAGTGATATAGGATGCTAAATAAATAAGAATTTCACGGTCGGGTCTAGTGAGAAGTGAGGAATTTTGGAAAATGTGCTGCTCCAGCGAAGATTTAGGAGGACGATGATTAGAAAGGGGTTTTGTGTCTATAGATACTCCACCATTTCTTTGATCTTTCTCAACCGCCTCCCATTTCATTTTTTAATTCTTAAAGGTTGATTCTTCTGCTGTCATCGAGGAAAAGAAACCAACTTAAAACCAACTAAGAGAGAAGCAAACAGCCATTTCTTTGATCCAAGTGTAACACCTATTCAAAAACGACCTTGAATATTCTTCTATGAGAAGCAAGCAGCCAAAAAGGAGGAAGTCGACAAGCTACTCAAGGCCAAAATCATCGAGGAGGTCTTCTATTCTACCTGGATTACAAATGTGGTGATGGTCAAAAAGACGAGTGGAAAGTGGAGAATGTGCGTTGACTTTACAGACTTAAATAAAGTCTGTCCTAAGGATTGGTACCCACTACCAATGATAGACCAATTGGTGGACGCGATAGCGGGCCACAAAATACTCAACTTCATCGATGCATACTCGGGGTACCATCAGATATGCATGTGGCTAGCAGACCAAGGGTTAACTGTCTTTCAAGCAGCAGAAGCTATCTATTGCTACAAAATGATGCCTTTTGAGATCAAAAATACAGGAGCCACTTATCAACGCATGGTGAATAAAGTCTTTGGAGATCAGCTAGGAAGAAACGTGGAGGCCTACTATCACGCCCGAATCCGAACCCTTGCATGGGGGCCAGAACTAAGGCATGAAAACATCTTTCTTACGAATAGAGGCTTACACAACCTATCAATTTAAATTTAAAAACTTCGTTTTAACTCTTATCTCGAGCCGAAAGATCTAATAACTGTCTAGATGCCTGGCTCATAATGCAATCACCGCAATAACGGCCACACGACCTTAATCATCACATCACATAATTACACCACCAAATGAACCAGTCGAGTATACTCGGCATTACAAGTCAGGACAAAAGAATATTACAAGTAATGCTACCCATTAGTTACAACCCAAAAGAGAGTTTAAGTAACTCCACATCTCGTCCTTACCAAAATACATTAGTTTAACAAAAGAGAGCATCTACCCAAGTTCACTCGAACCCTTTGCACAAACACCTCGTCGACCTTACTGCCCGCTACCGTTCGTGTTCCTGCGAGCTAAGGGGGGGAAAAACAATGTGGAAGGGGGTGAGTCGAAGACTCAATAAGTTATTACTCATGCAACTACATGTCATGGCAATATGTAACAGAAATCAAGGACTAATCTTTACAATGTAATGACTACGCATATCAATGTACATAGCATGGCATATAGAAGAAATAACACTTACAACCCATCGTAGTATTCCGTTACCTTTTATTACAAACATGAGAATACGGGGTCGAGGTACACCTCCCACCAAAACCCCTCCTTATTACCCCATTCGAATATATCATATTACCCGGGTCTTTTATCAATAGAGCGCGCGCACTAGGCCTTCATGAGCCAGTCCCTTACGACCTGGGAAATCAATCGATTCGGTCACATCTCGGCTAGCAAGAGATGCGCCAAGCCCCACTACGGCCAATAGCGAAGGAGTAGGCTGGATCGTAACTCAACCACGACGTTTCACTAGCTCTCCGCCTTTGTGAAACGTCGGTGATGCTACGACCCCCTGAATTAATTCCTTTTATCCATATTTTCAAGTCCCACAAGTTCATTCATTCCTCGAGGTATTCGATCACATTTTCAAGGCTAAGGAACCAACCATTTCAATCATAATCATAAGTTCATTCTTAATTTTGGATTCCGTAGAGTCTACAACCAATTTCTCATTTAGTAACCAAGCATGCTTTTCACATATACAACATGATTCTCATGAGATTTATCTTCTAAGCATGGGAAGACAAGGCTTACTTCAAATAATGCATATTTCATGGCATTATTTAATTTTAAACACCAAGCATATCGTATAACGTCATTTTCCTTTGGCTAACATGGAATACATGGTTTATAGCATGCTTAGTATCAATGAACATGAAAATGGAAGCAATAACTTACCCTCTACCAAGACCACCTATGATGGAATCAAGATTTCTTCGGAAGGAACTCTTCCTTTTGCCAAGCTCTTCGATCCTACGGCGTCGGATCGTCAAGACTCATCCAAAATCTTAAGATTTCCTCACTTTCTCACTCTAGGTCTCTTTATTTCTCTCTCTATTTTTTCCAAGGATGAAAGGGTGGAAGTAAGGAGTTATGAACTCCAAGGAGGTGTTTTGAGGTGGGGAAATGGCTGCTCTCTTGGCCCTATGATGTGGCACAACCTTGGCCTTAGAATTTTGAATGAAAAAAAGAAAGAAAAATCTCGGGTGAACAGTGCTGGGGGAGAGCGATCGCTTTGCGCCCAGCTGCACAGGGCGATCGTTCCTAAAGCGATCGCTTTGTGTCTAGTTGCTCGATTCTTTCCAAAATTGATACGAAATGCTCTCGAAATGATTCTAAAGAGCCCTAGGATAATTCTAACCTTTAGGTAAGGTCAAAACGTATAAACCACCTCCAGAAGGTCCAATAACAAGGCTCAAAGTGCTACGTATAATGGACACCGTCGACTACAAACTCTAAACTCCAAATTTAAAGTATGTGAAATGCACGTAATCGATTAATGCACAACAAGTTATGGATGTAGAATGCACATGAAATATGAATGATACTAAACTTAACATAATAGAGTTTCGGGGTCTTACACCTACATCGACAACATGGTCATTAAGACCAAACAAGCCAACCACGTCAAAGACTTGAAGGAGACTTTTGCAAATCTCAGGAAGAACAGAATGAAGTTGAATCCAGCAAAGTGTGCCTTTGTAATAAAGGCAGGCAAATTCCTGGGATACATGGTGAATGAGCAGGGTATAGAGGCTAATCCTGAAAAAATTCAAGCCTTGGTTGATATGAAGGCTCCCAGCTCGATTAGAGAGGTACAGCGCCTGAATGGGAGAATAACAGAATTGGGAAGATTCATCGCGAAGTCAGCAGAGAAGAGCCTACCATTTTTCAAGACACTAAGAGGGAGTAAGAAGTTTATCTGGAACGAGGAATGCGACAGAGCCTTTGTCGAGCTAAAAGAGTACTTGGGCAGCCCGCCCTTACTGACCAGCCCGGCTCTAGGAGAGGCCCTTTACATATATCTCGCCGCCTCTGACACAGCTATCGCTGCAGTACTGCTCAAAAAGAAGGGTCAGTCCAGAAGCCAATATACTACGTCTCCCACGCACTCACAAACGTGGAAACAAGGTATTTAAATATGAAGAAGGTAGTATTGGCCCTACTAATGGTAGCAAGAAAACTAATTACTCACTACTTCTAGGCTCATGCACTGATAGTATACACCAACCTCTCACTCAGACAAATCCTCCACAAACCAGATGTAGCTGGGAGGATGTTAAAATGGTCGGTTGAGCTCTCCGGGTATGACATCACTTATGAGCAACGCAAGGCAATCAAAGCTCAGGTGCTTGCAGACTTTATTGCAGAAACCTCGTTTGTCAAAGAAGATCAAGGCCCGACCACTATGAGGGCCGAGCCAGACCCTTCGACAAGCCCTCCCAGCCCGCCCAAACAAATAAAAATGACCAGCTTTTTACAACCACAACTAGCTCAGCACTGGATGTTTTATGTCGATGGTTCGTCAAACAAAATAGGCAGTGGGGCAGGTCTATCCCTCATCCACCGGAGGAGGAGAGATCAGTAAAGCACTACGGTTCAAAGCTTCAAACAATCAAGCAGAGTATGAAGTACTAATCGCAGGGTTGGAGCTCGGAGCAAGACAGGTCGTCATCTTCAGCGACTCCTAGCTCGTCGTGAAGCAAGTTTGGGGGAATATGGGGCTAACCATCACACTTCGTCAAAATATTGCGAACTAGCAAAACGGTTGCTGGAGAAGTTCGAATACTGGGAACTGAAACAGGTAGATAGAACAGAGAATATGCGAGCCAATCACCTATCAAAGATTGCATCATCAGAAATCAGCGACCTCCCTCTAGACGTATGGTCGGAATCCCTTGAGACACCTTCGATAAACAAGAAGGAAGTCATGGCCATTCACCTTACCGGAAGATGCTGGGTGGACGAGATACAAGACTATATTGAGCATGCAACATTGCCTGCCGAAAAAAGACCTGGCCCAGTTGTTAAGAAAAAGAGCAGCCCACTACACAGTGATAGCTGTGGTGTTATACATGAGATCATTTACCAAGCCCTTGCTCAGGTGTGTCTGATTTGAGACAGCAGAGGACCTGCTCGCCGAAGTTCATGAGGGAGTATGGGGTGGACACCCAGGTGCAAGGTCCCTAGCTGACAAAATTATTTTTCATGGCTATTATTGGCCGACCTTGCGGAAAGCTACCAAGGCCTATATGCAAAGATGTGACAAATGCCAAAGGTTTGCTAATTTTCCCAGACTACCATCAGTTCAACAGACACCAGTTGTCGCAGCTTGGCTCTTTGACATGTGGGGGGTCGACCTAATAGGACCTTTCCCAAAGGCTAAAGGGGGCTGTGAATTCCTAATTGTCACGGTCGACTATTTCACAAAATGGATAGAAGCAAAGCCATTAGCCACCATAGCGAAGAAAAAATAATCAGTTTTATACATGATTATATTTGGTACCGATTTGGCCTGTCGCGAGCTGTCGTATCCGACCATGGCACCCAATTCTCCACCAAGTTCACAGAAAAATGCGAGCGGATGAGCATAAAGCACTGGAAGTCCTCGATTGCACATCCTCAGGGAAATGGCTAAGCCGAAGCCAGAAACAAGAAGATCTTCCATACACTAAAGAGGAACCTGGATTAATGAGTTACCTATTGTACTGTGGGGTATTCGCACATCGGTCAGAGGTTCAACCGGAGAGACACCTTTTACATTTGCATACAGATCAGAGGCCTTGGCACCAGTAAAGATGGCCCTACCAACAATGAGGGTAGCCCATTTCAACGAGCTCGACAACACAATAGCTCGAGGGCTAGACCTCAATTTTTTGGAAGAAAGAAGGTTGGTAGCAAGACTCAGGATGATCAACTACAAGCAGCTCGCCAAGGTCGACCACGACAAGTGAGTTAGAATGAGATCCTTCAACATCGGAGACTGGGTATTCAGAAAGATAGAGGTCATAGGCAGAAACGCTGGGAGAAACAAGCCATCCCCGAATTGGAAAGGCCCATTCAAAGTGACAGACATGATTCGAGAGGGGACATATCGATTAGCTGAATAAGATGGTACTCCACTCAAAAACCCCTAGCATGCTGATCACTTGAAGAAATACTATCATTAATGTATTAGCTTTATGTATCGATTATCAATAAAAGATATGAATTGCTAAAAAATTATGCATTTATTCCAAGTTTTTCGCCAATGAATGGTCGCTCAAAAGTTAGGACCTGCTCTTCACCATGATAAAGAAGATCGTAAAAAGAAAAGGCACATCGCCATGCCAAGGTCAAGTTACGACTTGCTTTTCACCATGACAAAGAAGATAGTAAAAAAAAAAGGCACCTCATCATGCCGAGGTCAAGTTACGACCTGTTCTTCATTATGATGAAGAAGATTGTAAAAAGAAAAAGCACCTCGCCATGCCGAGGTCAAGTTACGACCTGTTCTTCACCATGATGAAGAACATCGTAAAAAAAGAAAGGCATCTTGCCATGCCGAGGTCAAGTTACGACCTGCTATTCACCGTGATGAAGAAGATTGTAAAAATATAGATCTAAATCCTAAATCTAAAAGACTCCTCGGCACGCCGAGGTTATATTTCGACCTATCTTTCACCATGGTCTGAGACAATTTTAAATGGCCCGAGGATAGGGCCACTTCGATTTTGCGAAAACAAGCTTCGACCTGATTTATACACTGACTAAGGAAGGTCACAGATGCTTAAAACTCCCAAATAAAATAAAGGAGAAACAGATCACAGCAAGGTCGAAATACATGAAACAAAAGCACAATATACGATCTGAACAAATAAACACAATAAAAGAACAATTCATATCATCATGCGAGGAAAACAATTGTAGCAGAATAAATGTCAACGAGCTCGTAGGCCCAAATAAAAACCCCAAAACGGGATCAAGTTAGAGGAAATATTGTATCAATTACAAGGCACACCAGCCAAACAAACCCGACACAGTGGGGTAGTACTACTGATCAATTCGATTTTCGGCCTCATGGATAGATCTGACATGTTCGTCCTGATTGGACTTCGCACCATCAAATTCTCTCAACTTGAATTCCCCATCAAAATCCACCTCGTCACCGTCGGCCAATGCATCGAGCAGATACGTGTCAAAGGGGGTGGGAGGCACCGAGGGGCCACGACCGTGCTCGGCGTCCTTCTTCGCAATCAGCTCAAACTCTTCAGGCAAATACGGCACTAGCTCGTGCCCTCATCGAGCAAGATCGCCCTTGTGTTCAGCATTCCCCCACTTGACCAAGTCCCGAAGAGAAACGCCGCATACTGCTGCCACTCGCAGTATTTGAGTATAAGACGTTGTCTTCTTAAAATTGGCAATAATAATGTTCGAGCTGGCCGCTTTCCTTACCTCCGTCAGCTGTCTCTATAGCTCGCCGATTCTGCCCTTCAGGCTTAACTTTGTTTTTGTAAGCTCCCCTTGGTTAGTCAGTACATCACCTTGGGCTGTCTTAAGATCGACCTGTAGCTTGATATGAACAGCAGAAACGGTAAGGAGCTCGTCTCTCACCTTGCTGGACTCTTCAGCGATCCAGTTGGCCTCCTCTACCTTACTCGCGGCCAGGTCCTGAATTAACTTGACGTCACTCTGGGCCTTTTCAACAATCCTCTCGAGCTCGGCGACGCGAGCAAGAGCCCCCTCCAGCTCGGCCTTACTAACACCTTCACGTTTCTCCTGCTCGAGCTCGACAATGTGTCCAACGAACTCCTTACTATCTTTATGAGCCTGGGCAAGTCTGTTAACGTACTACTTGATCCCGACAGCGAGTTGCAAGAGAAACCCAAAGTCAGGAAAAAGGTGCCAAAAAAAAAAAACTCTTACACAAGTGAGATCAACTCCCATGATGTCAGCTAGACGAGCGGGTGATCAGTCGTCAAGAGAATCCCCTAGGCCCTCATCGGCGATATCAAGGATAACCCTCTTGCCCAATTTTATGATGTGGGCACCAGGGGACACTACCTCAGCTCGTTTTGTCTCAGCCGAGTTCGAGGGAGACTTCTCATCAGGAGATTGACTGTCCGCACTCGAGACACCTATGGCTTGAACAACCGGATCAGCCACAGCCTCGGCAACAGGCTCCTAGACCTTTAACCTCTTGGTCGGGCCAGACCCCGAAGACGATTTGGTTCGCTTAGCCGAGCTGGCTACCTTCTCTTTCCCCTTATCAGCAGGGATGACCACGGTGGGAAGCACCTCAGCAGTCCCAGCCAAACTCGCAGCCACGCGAGCTTTCCCCAATTGCTCGGAACGAACAGATTTGGCCTGGGCACACTTGCCCGAACTCCTCTTAAAAGAGTCAATATCCTCCATAGCTGCAAAATCAAGAGAGGTCAGATACAACAGCGAGAATATGAAAGGAAATATATCGAAAGATTGTTTAGAAGACAACCACCCCGAAAATAGCCCATCTCCGGATCCTTCCGGTTGTAGGGGCAAAGATGGTTGAACAAAAAATCCTTGTGAATGAGCCACCCCGAAAAACTATCAAAAACAGGGAAGGTGCACATCGGCTCAAGGCCATCAACCTTTTTCAGAAAAAAGCCCTACAACATACAATAGATTTTCATCCTGGGTTATACCCCTCCAATCATAACATCTAACTTAGTAGCTACCTCGAACGCCGAGCGGGATCTCTAGAGCTTGCTTGGCAGACTCATCATAGCCATCGAGCTGGTTTTGATGGACTAGAGTATACAGCTCCTCAGTAAGCACAACAAAGTTCCATCCTCGCCTACTTTCGACCATTATCACCTTGTCGGCCCACCCAACGACCTTGCTAGGAGGATCAGAGAATAACTTAACCTTGTAATTTTGGCCCTTGGCATGTAGTCGATTGTTACTTCGGTCAAAGTAGAAATAATGACAGAAAAGGGTCATGGTCAACTCAAAGCCAATAATGCGGGTACAAGCGGCAAAGCATATCAAGACCCTCATACTATTCCAAGAGAGATCAAGGGGGACAGAGAAGGTGACATCTAAGAATTTATAAGTAAATGGATACAGGGGAAGTAGAAGTCCCAGCTCGAAGAAGCTCAGGTAAAAGCCTATTTGACCCCTTGCAGCCCTCAAGATCTACATACCGAGCTCAGGATCAAGAACATGACCTCGATAATCCTCAAAATTTCATGGGTACTTACCTACCCAGATATCCAGGTCGGCGACCGTCATCTTATTCCTCTAGCCCCGATAAGCTCGCTTAGCGACGTCCTCGACATTATCAGCAGCCCTGGATCTCTTTCTCTTGCTACGCTGAGTCCGTAAACCATGATTGGCATCAAGGTACGAGGCAGAGGAGGTAGAAGTAGCCGCCGCCGAAGTCCTTGGTACACCGCAAGCTACACGATTCTCATCAAAATACAAGTACAACAACCCGGTCATAGCACAGTCGTACTTCTCGATTATTCGCATCGAGGTCTTAAAAGGTATATCATTGACCTTGTAAGGATCATCTGCAGGGACTACCAGATCGTCCAAATTAGCACCCAGGCAAGCAGCAAATCCCTAGCTTCACTAGGCAAGACGACCTTCCAATCGCCATGGTTGGTCTTGAAGATCGCATGCCCCTTTTGCAGCCTGGCAAACATGGGACCCTGGTTGGCACGTTTAACCCTCATGCTCACAACAGGAGAACACAAGGAGGAAGAACTCAAAGTGGGAATGGTTAAAATTCTAAGGACACTACGACCTAAAATGACGAAACCCTAGAAGCAAGCTCGTAGACAAAGAGTACCAGGTTGCTAAAACCCTAATTTCAGATCTGCCGGAGCCCTACCCAGAAAGATGACGGTCACCGAAAAATGCATAAATGAAACGACGAAGACTCAAAACAAACCATAAAACACACAAAAAGCAGAAGAAAATGGTGTAGAAGGGAAATGACACTAACCTAAGGCTTGAAGAGGTGAGAAAACGTGAAGAAATGACTTGAAATCTGAGCTTCTAGTAAAACTGAATAATGTTGATACCTTTGCTTATATAGGGGACCAGAAGTAACCGGGTCGACCCATACAAAAACACGCGGCCCTCGGCACGACGGCGTTTTGAGGATGAATTGGTACCGCCCTTTTTTGAATTCGAAAAGACACGCCACCTGGACCTGCTTTGAAATCTGCGTCAATAAATTCATAATCCTCCCAAGGAAAATGCAACATTTAGTCACCAAGAGAAAGCCGAACTGAGATCTTACGACCTCACATAGAGTAGCTCGGCTTGTTAATTGAAAAATTTACTTCACATCTTGAGGATGAATCCACTCTTTGAGAAGTAGGGGACTACTGAACGACCTCGGCCTTAACTTTTACACGGGGCAAAGACCGCAACATTAGAAGTGCCAGGTGAACGACGCCGAGGTGACACGTGAAGCTAGTGACATATGTCAGCTCGAATGTGACGACCTGGTAACCATGATATACCAGGTCGCCCTCGACCTTAACAGGCATACCTGTCCAAGACACCGACCTCGGTGATCCACAGTGCAACCTGGGTACATCTTAGGCTGACCACGGGAACATCTTGCGACTTGGACATATCCCAGGCCAACCTCGACACCACCTAACCAGCTCGGCCTAAGCAGAGTCCTATGCGGAAATTGTGACCAATTGGGTAGAATCCTACTGCAATTCTACCTCCATTAATCCTAAGCAAACCCATAATCTTGATTCGCAAGACATGGAATTTGATCATATCATACCAAATCCAAAACCGATCTTCTTATAAATAGCAGCCTCAAAGACATTATACAGTACGTGCAAATCACACCTTAAAGCTATACTCTGTTAGAGCATTATATTCTCTCTACAGTATTGCTGATTCTCGCGCCGGAGGGTTATCGCTAGGACATCCTAGCTCCTTTTACGGTATTTTTTGTTGATCACAAACATTATATCTCCTTTCTTCAAGAGCAATCCCAGCAACGTTAGTCGAAATCTTACTAGACTATACACGTGGATCAGACGTGGTCACCAACACTCTTTTTTGCGTGATCATATGGACATTAAAATAAACTACACACTATACAAATATTAATAATTAAGTTAATTATTTTTTAATTCATATTTTGGATCAAATAAGACAATAATTTAGGGACAGATGGAGTAGTAAATATTATCGAGTATTAGAATTGGTGTTAAAAAGAAAGAGTACGTGATTGCTCATTTTTTTGGCATTTCCCGTTCCCGAAATGTTAATAGGACTAATGTTAATGTTACGTGTATTTAAAATATGTACTGCACATGTACTAAAATTATCTTTGACATCTTTTAATTGGTTAAATAATTTGTAAGTCCTACCACTTAAAAGTATTTAATTAACCAAAATATGTCAAGTGGAGTATAATTTTAATACACATTTAATATACACTTTAAGTACACATATCATTACTCTTTTTAATAGTCCTGTAGTAATAATATAAAGGATTACTATTTACACCTAAAAAATTACTTAGTACACCCCACCCCAATATTTTTAACCTCTCAAAATACTAGGTACACCCCCACTAATTTCTTATTCTACCCTTACC
Organism: Platycodon grandiflorus; assembly: GCA_016624345.1. Lineage (NCBI taxonomy): Eukaryota > Viridiplantae > Streptophyta > Magnoliopsida > Asterales > Campanulaceae > Platycodon > Platycodon grandiflorus. Next base: position 339,245 of record CM028369.1, read on the forward strand.
AATATTTTTCTTAAAATACTAAGTACACCCCACCCTAAACATACTTCACCCCATCTTCCTTCTTCCTGTTACACTCCACCCCATTCCTCCTCCCTTCCTCTGCCTCATTCCTTTCCCCCCCCACAGCGCCTCCTTCCTTTCCTCCACCCCCCCAACATTAGGGATGAGCAGACCGGTCCATCGGTCCGTCAAGCCCGCAGAGCCCGCCAATGCCCAGCCGCAAAGCCCGTGCCCGTGGGCTAGTATATAGTGCTGGGCCTTAGATAAGTGAAAGTCCGCGGTCTCGGGTATGGACTGGGCTCTCCAATCCTTCCTGCCCGTTAAGCCCAGCCCGGCCCATCTCTTACTAAAACTACGTCGTTTTATAGTAAGTATATATAAAGTGTAATTCTTTTTGGTTGTTATACTAAAAAAGTTTCAATAGTTAGATTTTTTTGGTACTGTTTATTAATTTATTGTAATTATTTTAATCCACTTCAATGTTAAATTGACATAGTTTTGAAAAAGTATAAGTTAGGTGAAATAATTGATTTTGATTTTTAGAGTAAATATTTATAAATTGTGTATGTTTGACCTTTACTTGTGTCCATCAATTAGATTGAGATGAAGAAACACTTGAAATTTGACCTGTTATTTTATTTTTCTTTTGTTCTTCATAGTTCATATTACATAATAAAATGTTTGAGTTGAAAAAGAGTAATAAATTGTTGAGTAAAGCTGTCTTGTTTTTGTTTTTGTCTTAAATGATTTATTTGTGCTTTGTTTTTTTTTTTTTTCAGAGATGGATTGATGGGCTAAAAATAATTTAAAGCCCAAACTTTAATAGGTATTAAAATTTTAAAATAAAACATTTAATTTGTAAGCCTGAGCCCGTCCAATGCCCGTTTAAAGCCCGCAAAAACCCGTTGATTTAAGTCTGCACAAAGCCCGCTATGTTGGGCTTTTGAAATTGAAGCCCGCAACTAAATGAGCTTATACCTGGCTTTGCCAAAGCCCGCGGGCTTTGGGCCCGTGCACCCCTACCCCACATAGTGCCTCCTTCCTTCCCCCCACTCACACACCTCCTTCGTTGCCCCCCAACATAGCTCCTCCTTCCTTGACCCCTGCAACACAGCGCCTCCTTCCTTCTCCCTCCCCTTTATTTATTTATTTTTTAAACAGTTTGTTTGCTACTGGGTTACCGAACACCCATAATGGTGTTCGGCACCCCTACCAAATATCATTATAGGTGTTTGGCATTTTTACCGAACATTACTATAAGTGTTTGATAGGAGTGCCAAACAACTATAGTGATGTTCGGTAGAAGTGCGAAACAGTTTAAAAAATTTAAAAATATATATATTTAGATCTAAATTTATAATAGTATTTTTGTAATTTTTTTTGTGGGGGTGTTCTCAACAATTCTATAGCTGTAAATAACAATTCAAAATAATATGAGCAAATTACACAAATAGTCCCTGTGCTCTACCCCTTTTTCGGGTTTGGTCCTTGAACTAAAATTCGAAAAAATTAAGTCCCTGTATTGAAACTTTTTACGCAATTGGTCCTTCCGTCTAACTCCGTTAGTTTTTTTTCGCTCACGTGCCTCTCACATGACCTTGCTCAAGGGTAAAATTGTCCATGTATTTTTTGTTTTGAATGGACAAAAATACCCATAATTTCTTTATTTGTTTAAACTTGATATGGGGGTATTAATGTAATTTTTTACATCCATTTCTTCTTCATACCCAATTTTCTCCCCATCACCACCGCTGGACAACCACCATTTCCGGCCATCGCAGGAACTATAATCTTATTCGTCACAGCAACCTAAAACACAACATACACAAACCCACAATCCAAATTGACATAAAAACACCAAATTTTGTACAACCCACAAAATGCACCAACATTTTCAAGCGAAAAAGTTTCAACTTTGATTTACCTTACCACCGTGTTGTTTGTGCTCGTTCATATCAGAAAGTAGCCTCTATTCATCTTATCGTTACTGCCCAAAATCACATCCCAAAATTCAATCACTATCTAATACTCCCCCTGAGCCTCAAACATTTTGACATTGTACTTTTGGTCCCCAAAAAAGACCAAGGACGGTGAGATGTTCGAGAGACGGAGAAATGATCTTGAAAACCTTCCAACCAGTAGTAAAGCACTTCTCCAAAGTGAGATTCTTCAAATGGGGAAGGTTAGAAAAGAGATCAGTGACTCGATACTACCATCATGGTTGCGCAAAACTCAAAGGAGATGTCTTGAAGAACCGAGTAGTCAAATTGGGTAAATTCCAAGTGGCGAATTGATGATTACGAGATGTTCGAGCAAAGATGGAGATGGAGATCTTTGTAAGGATGGAGAAATGAAGGTAGAGAGAAAATTCGCCAACTCTCTACGAGACACGTAGATGAAATGATGAGTGCGGGCGTTATGAGATACGGCGTAGGCGGCGATTTTCTTGACAAGGGATAGAGCGATCGATCCGTGCGACATTTCGGTCGATTACGGAGATGCGGCGACGATTATGGCGAGAGAGATTTGTTAACGAATTTGGTAAAATGGGTCAATTTAGAGCCGACCGCGATCGAAATTGAGATGGGGGCTGATTTCCATAGATTTCTCCATCTATGGGAGATTATCTTGCTTTGAACAACTTGGGTGGAGTCGATCTCGGAGAGGATCGATGGAGTAGATCAAAACCAACGCTAAATTCTTCATCGTGTCTTTGTTTGTGTGTGTGGGTGGAGTGGGTTTGTAGAAGAGAGAGAGAGAGAGAGAGAAGCGAAGCTTGAAAGGGTTAGAGAAAGGAGATGAAGGTGGGGTGGGGGTGGGGGTAGTTGTTCTGGCCATGGCGTGAAATGGATTGGGGAAGAAGTTGTGAAGATGAAATAAAATGTAATCTGACAAAAATGGCCTTCGAAAAAAAGTCACGTGATTGCACGTGTTCAAGATAACGGATAAAAATTAATGGAAGGACCAATGTTGTAAGTCACCCCACTACAAGAATCACTGATGTTGAGTAAGGACCAATCCCAAAAAAAGGATAGAGCACAGGGACTATTTGTGTAGTTTGCTCAAATAATATACTAGTAGATAATATCTTTCTTATCCGCAACGGTCCTGTTCTTGGAGGAGGGGAAAATGGAAGCGGCGGCAGCAGCAGCAGCAACCTCTCTATTCCGCTCTTCCTCTGCGTACTCTAATAAACCAAACTTGGCTCACAATTGTATCCAAGCATCATCATCATCATCATCATCTCCTTGGAATCCTTGTTATGCGCTCGGAAAATGCCGCGGTGTCGTCAAATTCGTCCCTCAGAAGAGCACCTTGCTCGTCTCTTTTCGCACTTCAGCTCTGGCTGCCGTCGGAGAAATTCTCGAGAAATCTTCCACCGAAGACCCAGCCTCCTCCTCCTCCGTTCCAGCATCCAGAGATTCTTTGCTCCCCAAAATCGACAAGAGTGGCAGGTTTTGCAGTCCCAGAGCCGCCAGAGAGCTCGCTTTGTATGTATTACGGAGTAATTTTTAAATTTCCCACTTCTACTTTATATGCTTGAAATTGAATACATACATACATATATACATATATATATATATATATATATATATATTCTGACTTAGGAGTATTAGGTTTTGGTCTGTTAGTTCAATTAACTTCGACGAAAACCTTGGTGGAATTGAATTTCATTGCATACTACTCTGTGTGTGTATTCCCCTAATTGTTAGGTCAATCATATATGCCGCATGTTTAGAAGGTTCTGACCCTGTTCGGCTATTTGAGAAGCGAATGAACGCCCGAAGGGGTAACTAACTCTCTTATTATTCTTCCCCCCGTCTCTCTCTCTCTCTCTCTCTCTCTCTCTCTCTCTCATATTATCTAAAACTGGTGTGGTGTCTATAATTGTTTTCAGAAATAGGGTACGAATTTGATAAAGCATCGTTGACGGAGTACAACCACATGAGTTTTGGAGGACCCCCTGTCACTACTCACACAGTTGAAGAAGCCGACCGCCTTCTGCTCATTGATCACAAAGCTTCTGAAATTGGTAATTCTTCTTTAAGCAATCCACAACCTAGGTCTTACATCTGCTTGATTTTCTTCTTTATAAACTTGTCTAACATGTTGATTGGAGGAGGTCAGATATTGTCATTCATATGCTTCCATTTTCCTTGGTAATCTGCAAGCCAACAGGGTACCCTAAGTCGTGTATGGACGGTGTCTTGGCTACATCATTGCCAAGGACCATGCCCTGCAATGTGGTTCAAGTCAATGACGCCTAAGCTCTTGGGCTCCAACACCCCCAAACCTCTCACATGGCAACTGTATTGGTGGATTCCAATCCAAAGTCCGGCGCCCCCCATCAGGGAAGTTCCTAAACTGGAGCTTGCCTTTGGGAGTTCAGTCTCAATGCGTAACACTCCTTTGTGGTTAAGTTTCACAGTAAATTATGGTTGTCCCATTTGGCCGAGTTTCACAGATTGGCCGCCCACCCCATAAGCTCCAAACCAGGCTACAGCACTACTCATAGAGTGAGTGCCACACCAAACCACGACAATCACCTTTGCAGCCATCTCCACATCAAACCATGGGGGCTCTTTATGGGACGGGGTCCTGACCAAGCAGTGCCGCACCCCTAACGGGAGCTCCAACTCAAAAATAGGGGAGTGCGCCCCAAAAAATTGTCATCTTCTGTTAGAGGAGTCTTATCAAGAACTCCACATGCAAAAATGGAAATTGGGACAAAAACATTCAGATGGGAAACGCCTCGTAGGGGTCCACAAGGAAGGCTAAACTTTGGAGACCTGTTAAGTTCAGGCGGCCAACTTTCTAGGTCCTTGTAATCAATTTACCACTGAGTTCTACCTTCTTTGTGTGACATATTTGTTTGCGCGGCCTTTGCCAAAAAGGTGACCCAAAACCCAGGCAAACTACCCCCTTTGTCCAGTAGTGAGGGACATGGGGAAACTCGTGCCCGAATCATAATGCCCACCTTGCATTTCAACAATTTATTGCATGTTGGACTGTTACTTTCTCTATGCAATGATCTCGTGTAATGACGTGCCAGAGTGGTTTTCGGGTGCTGGCATCTGTACATGCAATCTTTCTGACTTTCTATTGTTCTGACTTAGTTTGATGTTCAACTTTTTTGACTCTCTTTTCACTTTTTCGTAGAGGCCTGAATTTATTTATTTTTTCTTTTTTTAATTCAGAAGCAGAAGTTCTTTCAGCTCCTCCAAAGTTGGTCTATAGCAAACTAATTTTGCGGTGAGCCTCTTGCACAAGTAATAAGCCTTTTCTTATTTCTTGCAATCATGATTGCCTTAGCACCAGATAAACTTCCCTTTTCTTTCACTGCAGCTTCACACGGAAACTTTTGGTGGCAGTTGTGGAGAAGTGGAACAGTAATGCACTTGTTATTGAGAAAGTTGCTCCCCCTGATTGGAAGGTGCGATGTGCAGTTAATTGCTGAATATGCCTAAATTATGCTGTTCCTTACTGGATACATTTTTTTTCTGTGAACTCTGGTTTAAGTTGGTGAGAGTTATGAGTTCACTACTTGTGCTTCCCCTATTTTCTTCTTTAACGACTCAGAATAATTTTTTTTTTTAACAACCACTGTAGAAGTATTCAAGGGCTTAACTCTGTTAACAAGCAAGTTAAACTACAACTTAACAAGCCTTGATAGCAAATTTTGCATCACCTTATCCAGTACTTTCAAATAAGGAAAATTCACACAGTTTTTCTTTATTTTTTGCCATCTATCTGTTGGATAGAATTCTGAGTCTCCAAAGAAAAAGTGAAGCTACTTATTTGCTCAAAAGAGATTCTTTTCCTTGCAACCTTTCATCTTTTTCTCTGAGCACTTTGATTGGCAGTGTGTAAATAGGTATGGGATGCTCGAGAGTTCCTTCCATCAAGAGTGCTAGTCTTGAGTACTTTCAGACCACTTTTTCTTTCTCCATGTACTTGATTGGTTGTTATTCTGCACCTGTAATTCAGAAAACTTCTGGCTGAGATTGATTTCTCAAATCCTTTATTAACTAAAACCTGTAAACCATGGTGTCAGGATGTTGTTTGGATACTTATCATAAGAATACCCCACTGTTTTCTTGAATGTCACTGGAATAAATATTGAAAATTGACACTCATATATGAACTCACCTTTGTTTCACTTGAAAGCCATTCTCAGGTGTTTTTCTTTTCCTTTATCCTTATGCGAATGCCTTCACCCCAGCAGCACATACATGAGCAGACAAACAAAGGCATCCACTTGAAAGAATTTAAAGATGCATATAAGAAATTAATTGTTTCACTCTGCGTGTTTTTTTTTTTTTTCTCGTTGAGAACTCAACCTGTATTTGAATTTGTATCAGAAGATAATAAAATATAAGCAGTGTTTGTAATAAATAAATAAATGCAGTGTTTGTTAGTGACCCTGATGTACCAGTGAGACTTTGCACAATTTTGGCTTGTGTAAGGGGTGAAGCCATGGAAACTGGAAAGAGCCTCTTTGCAAAAAGAGGTATGGCCATGTACATTAGACCCTTCCAGGATGGCAGGATCGCTCATGCTGGGAGCCTCAACCACCAGATTGTCCTTGTTAATATCATATTACTCTTACTTTTGTTTGGGATTGCATCTGAAGTCACTACTGGTTTGTTTCTTATAAGATCTACTAACCAGCTGGGTGGATTGCTAGATCATTCATCGTTCATCTTGAGAGCTCATTTGACTAAAAGCATTTTCTGTTAGTATTGAATGTTACTGTAGATGGCATATCCTCGTTCTTTCTCCTGGATAATCTTTATCCAGCGACCAGCCTGGATGTCAAAAATTGGGGCGACCACTCTAAGGGGCAGGCAACTAACATAGATCACGAGTGGCATGCTACAAAAATAAGTTCTCTTGGAGTCTTGAAAATACACCAAGATATAAAGAAGTAAAAGAGTTTGATTTTAGCAAGCGATTCTGTGTTATTCGACCACTCTGGGATCATGGTTAAGCTTGAGGTTCTCGGATAAGCGAAATACACTTCAGACCCTAGTCAAATCTATAAATTTGAGGTAGTCTCTCTTTTTGATATTTTGAATAGCTATAATGACCCTTCTACAATTGATCCGAGTGACTGACAAAACTATGTTACTGCAGCGTGTATTCTTTCTGATGATGGACTTGATTACTTTGAAACTAAAGGCCATGATGACCCAAAAGTTGCTCATTTTTCTTTACCAATATACTACTAAATGCATTGAAGTTGTATCCCCTTCTTGCTTGTAATATTGGTTTTAGTAACTTGAAGTCATTGCTTGCTCACGATACTACTATTCACTAATAGTAATTCCACCTGATTTTCTTCAGAGTGCACCAGCAGGTAGAATCTTGGAGCTTTCTATTCTTCACTTGGCAATGTCTGAAATAGCTGTTCTTGGAACCCGGCACCAGATTGTTATTAATGAGGTTTTAATTAATTTATTTTATTTATATTTTTACTTCTATGGTCAAGTACCACTAATTAGTGTAGTGCTTTCCCCATGGTTTTATCATTTCGCCTCATGGGAACATGTCTACCTATTCTTGTAGGCGGTTGATCTTGCAAAACGTTTTTGTGACGGGGCAGCGCCCCGTATAGTCAATGGCTGCCTTAGGACATTTGTCAAGGATCTTGAAGGAAGTAGCTCAGTTCGGGATCTGGAAACTAACTTGGCAGTTCCAGCGGCTGAGTTGCAAAATTAAAATTTTGAGGTCAAGACTCCCACCTATACCTTCAGGCTTGAGCTCAGGGTTGGCTGGTTGACAGACACTAGAGAGCCTCGAGGAAGAAAAGCTTTCCCTCCTTTGTTGGGGGGCCCAATTCTATGTGGTGATCACATGAAAAAAAGGTCAAAAATGACCAACAAACTTCACGGGGATTGGTCAAAGCATGGAAAAGCAGAAGACATATATATGCTGTAATTTGGATTTTCCACACTGGTTAAATTATAATGTAGTTTTGAGATAGCTGTATGTATGTGAATCACTCTAGCAGCAAATGTAGGTTATATTTGGCCGCAACATTGTGTTATGTTAAAAGTTTTGTTCTGCTTTTGAATGGATATTGCACATTTTCAGAGTTGTTGGCATCATTTGGGCCATAATGCGACCTTCCCCAAGTAGTAGAGGATAGAGTTGGAGGTTGAATTAAGTTGAGTAGAGTTGTATCCTTGGAGCCATGATCAATACCCGGCTAAACTTAGTATCGATTGGTACACGGAAATGGAACGGAATTGATTCCATAGAATTAATTGATAGTGTTTGGTGTTGCCATAATTATATTTAGAATAAGAATAGATTACTGAAATCTTGGAATTGTTTACTAAATTTTAAGAAATCTCAATCCAAGTTGAATTCATAATAGTTAGAATCTATGTAAAAAGAAAATTATATTCTTCTATTAGGTTAGGTATTTGTTTTATATTTATAATCTCATTTGGTCTCAACTACTTTATGATAGTTTTTTTTTTTTTTACTTTTTGTCATTGTTGTTTTTCGGTTCTTCATAAGTTTTTCGAATTCTTTCTATCTCATTTAATTTGTTAATAATAGTTTATAATTTATTATCGTAGTAACACGTATTTTTCTCGAATTGTTTCAAATATTTAAGCTATTTTTATTTGAACTTGTTTCATTATAACATTAGCTTCTTTTTTCTTTTTTTCTTTTTAATTTTAATTTAATGAATTTTTCTTGCTTTATTGATGTTGGATAATTTAAATTTTTTACCAAAATTAAAAAAGAATGAAGAACTTGTTATTTGTGAAGTGGTAATAAAGTTAACATTTAATTTTTATAATGAAAGGCATTAACAAGTAATTGTCTAATAGCCCGTTTGGTCGTGTGTTTTGGTCAAAACGTAGTTTATTTGCAAAAATTGCGTTTCAATGCTGCGGCAGAAAAAACTGCGTTTTCAAAACGCAGCAGCGTTTTAAAATTCTGGAATTCCTAGTTTTTTTTTTCTCCAAAACACAGGTTTTAAAACGTTGTTGAAAAAAAAAAACAACGTTTTGAAGTAATATCTCAAATGCATTTATAACAAAAAAACTGCATTTGAAAAACATTGCGTTTTAAAAACGTTACACCAAACGAGCTCTAAGTTGGGATAATGTTGTCAATTGCCTTAATATTATCATTGCATTTCAAGTTATTTTGTTTTTTACCATACAATATAATAGAAATTTGTACATTAGTACTCACTTTCCTTATGTTACCAAACACCTTTTAGGAATCATCTTTCTATTTATTTTTGTGAAATCTCATTACTAATAATAGTTTTTGTAGAATTTATTTTATTTTCGTGTACCAATCGAGGCATTAAAGTTTGTAGTTGCTGTTTGGTTTTGTAGGCATAGAATTGGATGACCTTTTCTATTGGTTTATTTATTTCAAACTTGTTCTTTTTGGTTAATTAAATCTCATCTGCAGACTGCATGAGAGCTTTAAGTAAGTCTACTCTATGATGGGTGAAATTGGGTTCCCCATGGTCATATGATTATAAGTAAATAAAAAAGATAGTGTTAATGACACTACAAGTCCTTTGACTATGGACTTGTACACGATTAGTCCCTTAAAAAAATTTACATCGTAATGGCCTAAAATTATCAATTTTTCTCACGATTAGTCATTTTGATGGATGACGTTAGAAAAATTTCGTTAAGTGCCCGCCCCCATGTGCTTTTCACGTGCATTTGAGTAAGGGCTAAAATGGAATTTTGCATGCCCCTCTTTACTAACTTCATCTTCAACCTCTCTACCTTCTCTTCAAGGTCTTTACTACCACAAAGTAAGCAAATGGTTTTCAAACCCAGAAAAATAAGAAATCAACAGGTCACAAGGGGTTGAGATTGAATGTTGATGATTTGGGGTAATGAATGTTGAAAGGGGTAAAAAGGAAAATAAAGAAAAAAAATAAAGAATAAAATGTGTTAAAGAATTTAAATAGAGGAGAGAGAAAATGAACAATCAGTCCTTCTCGATCCTTTGCCGCATTCAACCTCTTGCCGCCGCCATTACTCCGACCATCTTCCATCGACCGACATCCACTTCAGTCGACTTCTCTTGCACCAACGACCCCATCTCTTGTTGTCCTCTCCAACGCCGACAACACCGTTGTGTATCGATCTCTGGCTATCTCTCTCTTCTGCGATAAAAAATCAAAAGAAGGGAATCCAACCTTATCCCTGACGCATCCCTCTAATTGTATCTCTGCACAATGATACTCTAAAAGGCTCAAATCCTGCGTTGTATCTCGCTCATTCATCGTGGTAGGACCTCCTTATGAATTTCATGGCAGACTAAGAAAGAGCTAAAAATTTCTCCTGGATTTATCCCAAACTCTACAAGATCAGGTCATGAGGCATGGGTTTAACGAAGTCTATCATCTCCTATAAACGATTGTCGATTGCCATGAAATCCTAAGTACTAACTTTTCCCATCTCTTGGTAGTGCGATGTTGCCCAAAATCGGACAAAGAAATTGGTGAAATTAAACGCAGCGCTCTCAAATAAGATTTTTCCAGTTGATTTGAATTTGTGTATTACTATTGTAATTGCTGAATTGGGGAGGTGGAAGGGTTAGGGCTTCTTCTTTAGCGAAGAACTGAGATGGTTCATGGTTGTAAAATTGTCTTCCTTCCTGCACTTTGAGACAATAATTGAGGGGTATGTGAAATTTCATTTTTGCCCTTAACCAAATGCATGTACGAGGCACACAAAGCACTTAACAGAATTTTCCTAACGACATTCATCAAAAGGACTAATCACATAAAAAATTGATAGTTTTGGATTATTACGATGTGAATTTTTTTTTAATGAACTAATCGTGGACAAATTCATAGTAAAGGGACTTGTAGTGTCATTAACCCAAAAAGATATATAAAATTCTTAAAGGGTTAACTTCACCAGTAGTCCTTTAAGTTTCGGGTTTTCTACCAACAGTCCCTAGTTTCAAACTTGTATATTACTGATCCATGATCTTTAAGTTTTGCACGCTACCGGTCCCTGGTCACGGATGCCATTAAAACCTCCCATTAATTTGTCATGTGCAAACCACGTGATGGTTTTCTAAGGGTATGAAAGTCATTTCTCGTCAAGGCTTTTACAATTCACACCCTTGGCTTGTTTGGTCTCAATCCCATTCAGTTGTTGGGTCTTGATCAAAACACCGAAGTGTGAAATGAAGAGCGAAAATTAGGGTTTCATAGTTTTCTCTTAAGCGAACAAAAATTTAGGGTTTGGAGAATTTTGCAACAAGATGGTTACCATATGGGAGATTTGCAAAGAAGGAATATCGATTGATCCTACTAGCGTATACTGTAAGTTTCTATGCCCTAGTCTAAGATTTTTGAGTTCAATTTTTTTGAAATTTGTGAATTTTTTGTTCTTTGTTGTTTATATTTGAGAATCTAGATGTATTTTTTACTTTTTGTGTGAGAAGTATTTTGTTCAAAACGTTTCTAGTGCTTGGAGTAAACAAATATGTAAACAAAGTTGGTAGGTTCTGAAAGTTGTGATATTTGTATTCTTTGTTGTCTATATCTGAGAATTTGAGGTCTTTTGAGTTTATGTCTTAGAATTTCGAACTCGTTTTTGTTTGTATGTGAGAATTCTTTTGCTCAAAAGGTTTGTAGGGTAGGTCCTTGTTCCAATTCATTGTTCAATACTTGGAAATATGTTATATTCTGTGATGTGGACTTTAGCTTTTTGTGAGCACCGTGTTATGTGTTTGCACCATGTTGTGTGTTTTAAAAGAATTTGTTGTGATGTTCCCTCTTTAAAAGCATGTGTACATCCATATGCATAGTAAAGTGTATTCTTTATAAGGCTTGTGGTCCATCTACACTAGTGGTTGTTTTTATTGATGTATTTTGTGGTTCCTACTCATGATCTTAATTTAATTAATTTTATTTAATATTGCAGTCCATCAGAAGACTTGTTTTTTTCCTTAAAAGTGCATCATGGGGGTCATTTTACATGCAATCTCTGTGATAACATACAGTGGTAGGCTGACTAATTATGTTGATTATTTGTATAAGGAACTCTTAAGCATGAGTGTGCTAGAATATATGTTACAGAAATTAGGTGAAACTGGTGATGGGATTAATTTTACTACTTTTTAAAGCCAGGGACTAAGTTAAATAGAGGGTTGAAGTTCCATGGAAATGATGAGGATTTAAAAATTGTATTTGATTGGGTGAACAAGCAAAGAGAAATTGAGTTATTTGTGGAGGTATCTTATTCTTCCTATGTGGCTTTGGAGGATGTTGGTACGGAACCAGTTGTGGAGGTTGGTCAGCATAGGGTGGTTAGTGGTCCTAGAAGGAACTTGTCTTCATATATTCTTAGTGATGATGTTAATATAATTGATGAGCTTGTGCAAGACTTAGGAACTGAGATACAAGGTGAAGTTGGGTCTCCATCTGGGTCTACTTCTGACTTTCAGCTTGAGAGTCTGAATGATGATGATGAGAGTGATAATGATAGTTATGTTAGTTCTCAATAGGCAAATTCAATGAATTGAGGAGTTTATGCACAACTGATGAGGAAGGGGAGTTCACTAGATGGGATTGTGAAAAAAACAAGCGTCCACAATTTAACATGCTCACTGATTTAAAGGATCCAAGGTTTGAAGTAGGCATGACTTATAAATCAGCCGAAGATGTTAGGTCAGCCATACATTCAAATGTAATTGCTAATAGAAGGGATGTGATATTAAAAAAGAATGACAAGGTCAGAATTAGGGCAATCTATAAAAGGAATGTAGCTTGCCCTTGGGCTATACAAATGACTTACAATGAACTTCATTGTGAATGGGAAATCAGGACATACAAGAATGAACACTTGTGCAACTTGACTCATCAAATAAAGTATGCAACAGCTCATTGGCTTGCTAAGGAATACATGGAGGTTATTAGGTCAACTCCTCAATGGTCAATAGAGGCATTTAGAGCACATGTGAGACTTGACAAATCACTTGAAATATCTAGGGGCCAAGCATATAAAGCAAAGAAGATTGCAGAGGATTTGATTTATGGACAGCATTCACAACAATATGCTCTTCTCAGGAATTATGTGGGTGAGGTTATGAGAACTAATCATGGGTCAACAATCAAATTAGAGTTTGAGGAGTACAATGATGAAGATCTTACCAGGCAGTTCAAGAGGTTGTACATTTGTGTCTAAGTGCATTGAAAGAAGGATTCATGGCTGGTTGTAGGAAAGTGTTAGGATTTGATGGGGCATTTCTTAAAGGTCCATATCCAGGGCAATTACTATCAGCAGTTGCCATTGATGCTGATAATGAAATGTATCCAGTTGCCTATGCAGTGATAGAGGTTGAGAATAAAGATTCATGGAAATGGTTTATTGAATTAGTGGTTGATGAATTCCAAATAACTAATCAACAGCATTGGGTATTCATTTCTAATGAACAAAAGGTACATCTGCATTTAAATTACTATATTCATTTAGTATTTAATGTTTTAAATATTAATTGGTATTTCTGTTGTGACATTATTTTTGTTAGGGCTTAGTTCCAGCTATCCAAGAAGTGTTAACTGGGATAGGGCATAGATGGTGCTTGCAACACATATTTAGTAACTTCAGGAAAGAACACATGGGGAAGGTCCGAAGGCTTGTTTGTTTAGAACTGCTAGGGCAACTAATCAGAAGCATTATGAGAGTGCTTTGAAACAATTTGAGAAAACAGATGTGAAGGCATATCAGTGGGCTATTGGTAAGGATCCTAGTCATTGGTGTATGACTTTTTGGACAATTGCAGTGAAGTCTGATATATCCATGAACAATATTTTTGAATCATTCAATGGATTTATCATTTCAGCTAAACGTATGACTATTATTAGCATGCTAGAAATAATAAGAAATTTGTTAATGAAGAGGATTTAGAGAAAAAAAGGTTGAGATCGAGAAACAATGTGGACTTATTTACAGTCGTGTGCAAGCAGAGTTTGAGAAAACAAAGAAAGAAGCAATGTGTTTCAGCACTTTATGGAATGGAAACAACTGGTATCAGATTAGGGGACCTTGGGGAGAACAGTTCATGGTTTCACTCACTGCAAGTACTTGCACTTGTGGAAAATGGGACTTAACAAGGATTCCTTGCAAGCATGTTGTGTCTGCTAGCTTCTACAATGGAACAAATGGTGGTAGTGGTGTCCCTGAAGAATGTGTTTATGACTATTACGCTTTAAAAATGCAAGAAAAAATATATTCATACATCATCAATCCTATAAATGGTGTAGATATGTGGGAACACTATGACGAACTAATCCCAATTGTTGCTCCATCACCTCGTTCACAACCAGGTAGACCTAGGAAACTTAGAAGGAGAGATCCAAGTGAACCACCAAGACCAAGTGGGGTGAACAATGGAAAAAAGGGAAGACAAATGTGGTGTCAAAGTGTGGGAATATTGGCCATAACTTAAGAGGCTGCAAAGGTCAAGGATTTATTGGTTGCATAAATAAACCAAAGAAGAAAAGGCAGAGAATACCTAATGTTGCATCAAGTGAACAAGTAAGTCAAATTTGTTAATAAACTAAGTCATCGTTTGATTTTCAGTATTTGGTTTTAATAACATTGATGCCTTTATTTTTTATTTTTTTCAGGTTACAATGCATGGAAGTGAAGCTGTAACTGGTGAAGGTGTGAATCCAGTTTGTGGTATTTTTGTTCCTACACAAGAAGTAAGTTTTACATAAAATTTTTGCAGCCTCGCAAGAAGTAAGTTTGATTATAAGTTGTTTACCTAATTACTTGGTGCATTACTCAGGTAAATAACAGGGGAAATGAAATCAATTCTCAACCATCCCCAAGCGTAAGTAGCAGGGGTTTGATTTTGAGTATTTATGCAATGGTTTGATTTTATAACATTTACAGCTTTATTTTTTTTCCAGGTTACAATGTATGGAAGTGAAGCTATTGTAATTGCTCAAGGTGGGAATCCAATTTTGGACAGTTGTATTCCAACAAATGAAGTAAGTTTTAAATAAATTTATGCATTACTCTACCTTTATTTAACTATAAATTGTTTGCTAAAGGTGGGAATCCTAATTACTTGGTGTATTACTCAGGTAAATAATAGGGAAAGGGGCAATGACAGAAGAAGGAGGAGGGTAAGTAGCAGGGGAAATGATATCAACTCTCAACCAACCCTAGCTGTTAGGATGTGTAGTCAGCAACCACAAGCACAAGTATCTACTAGCTCACAACCCCAGCCACCAATAGGATCACAACATCTTGCAGCAGCAAGGCCTCCAACCTTTATGACAAATGGAAGCACAATTTTAACAACTTCAAGTTTGTTGGAGTGGGCTGCCAAGGAAAGAGAGTCAAGAAAGAAGAACAAAGGGAAGAAAGTTGGGGTGAGCTATTTGGACATTTGAACAATGGGAAGGAAGTTTGTAATCACCTTTTTTTGGGGCTTGTAAGCCTATTAGAAAAACAGAGTTTGAGAATTCTTTTGGTCACCTTCAAGTAGCCTATCTTTCGGGAAACAATGTGTCTTTTGGTATTTTTGATATGAGCTGTGATTAGTATGTAACAAAGTACATGACTTTAGGCTCACTCTTTTGTAATTAGTATGAAACAAAGTACATGACAGGCTGAATCTTTTGGGATTATTATGAAACATACTTGAAGGAAATTGGATATTTTGTGATTAGTATGAAATTGTTTTGAAATGTGATGAACAATATTTGGTATGAGCTGTGAGTTATTTACATAGCAATTACTTCCAATAACATTTACTCACAACAACCAAATAACCATTTGTTGACAAACTTGAAATGTACTCACACAATGGATAGTAGCAATACTTGGTGTGATCTTTTGTTCTCTATATAATGACACAATGGATAGTAACAATCTCTGATTTTTCAAGATTGCAATGACAGAATGGACAGAATTATCCAAATAACCATTTATTTACAACACCATTGACAAATACAAACGATTCTGTTCTACAAAAACATACAATGACGAACACCATTGACAGAAGGAAGATTGCAATGATAGTTCTACAAAAACATACATTAACCCATTACAAATTATACCTAAACATTAGTCATCAAGATTACAATGATAAACCAAGACAAAATCAACCCACTCCACATCCACCTGTGTTTAGTATTTTGCCTTGCAATAATTTCTTCATTATTCCTCACCCTTCTAAGGAGATCAGGGATGATAAATCTTTCGCACATGGGTAGATCAAACCATCTAAAGTATCCACAACCACTGTTCAGCAACAAACAAATTCACAATTTTTTTTAGGGTTAACATAATGATAATATCTTCATTCAGTTCTGGAATGAAATACTGACCATAAAGATGGCAAAGAAAGGGAATGAAACAACCAATTTTATTGACCTATAATTAAAAACAGAAAGAAACAAAAGGAATGAACCCACCTCTTGTGCACAAACAAAGAACCATCTTCCTGGATTGGCATTAGTCCATGATGTTTTCATTGCAACCCTAGATCCACAAGCGCAATAGAGGTCGCCTATTTTTTTTGCTGTAAAATAACGAGCTGCTACTACTTCTTTTGCTTTAATAGAGGATAAGAGAGCAATTGGGTTTAGATATAGGGGGAGAGAGAGAGAGAGAGAGAGAGATGGCGGCAACATTTCCCGCTTCACCAGCCGAGGGTGTGAAGTATAAAAGCCTTGACGAGAAATGACTTTCATACCCTTGGAAAACCATAACGTGGTTCGCACATGACAAATTAACGGGTGGTTTTAACGGCATCCGTTGCCAGGGACCCGTAGCGTGCAAAACTTAAAGATCACAAATCAGTAATATACAAGTTTGAAACCAGTGATTGCTGGTAGAAAGCCTAACCCAATTCTTAAAGGGTGAATTACAGGCCGGTCCTTTTTAAACATTTGTAATCGCTCCAGTCCACTCATCTTTTTTAAAAACTGGAAAAAGGCATTTTTGGGGCAAAAAGACGATTATGCCATTAATAAAAGAAAAACACGCGCGCTTCAGTAACCCAATGCATCGCGATGCACCACTTTTGGCATTGCGATGCAACAATTGGTGCATCGCGATCATCGCAGCGCGCTTTAGGGAACCAACGCATCACGATGCACCAATTGTTGCATCGCGATGCACCACTTTTTGCATCGCGATGCAATAATTGGTGCATCGCGATCATCGCAGCGCGCTTTAGGGAACCAACCCATCGCGATGCACCACTTTTGCATCGCGATACACCACTTTTGGCATCGCGATGCAACGATCATTGCAGCGCGCTTTAGGGAACTTGATTTTCGTTTACCTTTTGGGGGCGTTGCCCTTGAACCCCCACGAGGGACGCTATCCCCTCGACCCCTGCGACCTGACCGGGCAGGTCAAACCTCGTTGCGTTGCCCAGCATACTGCGATTGGCGAATTAAATCAGTCCAAGAACATCTTCCTCTGTTTTCGGACAGCACACTGTCAAGCTTGATTTGAAGCTCAAAAATAGTATTTTTTGGTAGAAAAATTGTGCACAAATATAGTACTAAGTTAGGATAATAATATGAGATTGATTTTAAACAAATTCGAAGCTTAAAACAGAGATTTGAGTGGCCAAAACAACTCAAGAACAAAGAAAAACAGGATGAACTCAAAAATTTTGAATTTGATCAAATTCGTGTTTTATGCATGAAAATTGATACCCAAACATAAGGAAAGACTATATTAACAATATGAAATCATTTATACATCAATTTGAATCTCAAATATGAAGCAGCCATGTTGTTGAGGGTATTTTAGGAAAAAAAATTTTAAAATGCCTTTTAGCGGTTAAAAAAAAAAGGTTGTACTGGAGAGAAAAAAAGTTTAAAAAAATGGATCGGCCAGCAATTTCTCCATTCTTAAACCACAAAATGAGAAAGTGTTACTACTTAAAATGGACCCAATGAATGTGTGAAATAGGGGGAATCGGCCCAAAAGAAGAAAAAAGACAACACAGAGATAGTCCATAGGGGGGTGGGTCGGGCAGTTAATGGGCTTGTAAAAGAGAAGGATCAGGTACCTTTATCTTTTAGCCCTGCTGTGCTGGATACAAAACCTACCTAACGGGAGGGTTGGTTTTAAGAGAGAGAGAGGTTGGGGGAGGCGCCGTTGCATGGTAGAGGAAAGGAAAGGAAAGAAAGAGGAGGAGCTAGGGTTTTCGAAAACCCAGCGCCGTCTTTCTCTCTCTCTCTCTATAAATATGAATAGGTCTCATTATCTCTTCTCCCAAGGAAGGAAGGAAGGAAGGAAGGAAGGAGAGGTTAATGAGTGATATCTGGCCGGGGGTGAGCCTGTACGTCATCAGTATAAACCTGCTTAATCTTTGCTCTATTATAGTTTTTGTTTTTTGAATGTTTTGATGTGTATTTGGTATTATTATGCCTAATATTGCAATTCCTTGATCGTGTTTGTGGATCAAAGGAATCTATCGTTAGGCTATATTGAACTAACTTATTCAGTCAAGCATACATACATACATATGTCTGCTTGTCTCCCTTTAGCTCCGAACTTTCCCCTCCTGCCGGGAATTTTCGGTGACAAGGTAGATACATACATACATACATACATACATACATACATATCTGAATCTTAAAATCTTTTTTCTTTATTTAATTTTATATATAAGTTGTTGAAGAAAGAAATGGGTATGAGGAGAAAATCAGACGGATTCCCAATGATAAATTTCTTTCTAATTTAATTTGAAAGAGATGAGATGATATATCAACCAGCTACTTCTGACTCATTTTCTTTTAAGTATTATTAATTAATATTTTCATTTAATTATAAAAAAAATCCTTACTCGATTAAAAATAAATAAATAAATAAAAAAGCAAAGGGGGGCCGGTGATGGAAGAAAAATATTTGCTACTCTTGATGGGGAATGAATGAATGAATTCACTTGTTCATTCCCACCCACGTGATGATTACTATTCCACCAAGATCTCTGAGGCCTTCTTCTATTACTATTCCTTTTCTTTAGTGATTATTTTTATCAGTCAGTGTATTATTTTTATTAACATTCTGGGGATGGATGAATATACTCTACTAGTAGCTAGTTTGCTTAAAGGCAAAGACATTTCTACTTGTTTTCTCCTTTTGATGAATATTTTAATTATGATTATCTTATTATTAATTACTAGTGTAAATCACAACATTTTCTTGCCATCTTTATTTTTGATCTGTTCATTTGCACGTCACCTCCATGCCTCTGGATACGACCAGCCCGCTTGAGAATCTCAAATCTAAACCCCCCTACGCTACATAATCAATTCAACCCAATATTTATTATTAAATTTTAAACCATAACATTTTGCGAATTGAACTGAATTTGAGCAGCCGGCGGCGGATTGCCTGAAGAGAGGGAGAGAATTTCCAAGTGGTTTACATGATTCAGTTTGGGGATGCTGGAGGAGGTGGGGTGTGGAGGAAACAGAGACAGATAGACGGATAGTTTTTTTTTTTTTAAAATCTCTATTGACCAATTAGAAGAGCTTTGTACCATTGCCCAAACTCTCTTTTATCTCTCTCTTTGTTTCTCTCTGTCTCTCATGTGCAACACACATTTTACCATTAATAATAGTAATGTATAATTGCTTGCCTATTTATTAAGAAACCAAAAAGTAAAAATGGACTAAATTAGTTAGGGTGGATGATACATAGATTCATTGTTCAGACTATGTATGTATGTATGTTGTATGTATATAAGACGTGGTACAACAACTAGCTACTTGCCGCCGGGGAGTATTGACATTAAGTTATATTAGCTAAAACATTTATCAAACATTCCAACCTCCCTTAATTTGAATTATTAGTATATGTTAAGCAGACTGACCATTCAACATGATGAAGCACTGCACTGCACTATTAAGAAGATTTTTTACTTGTGACTGTTTGAATTGGAATTTCATTACCCGGGTAATGAAATTATATAAGGAGTATTATATGGATATCCCTAGATCTCATTATCCACCGATGAGTATCGATTATTATAAGGGAAACCTTCTTTTCCATGTTTTTTTTTACCTCTAGTAGGGTGGCAAATTAAAAGACATGCTGCATGGAGATCTAAATTTTCTTCATAATTTTGTGTCCCAATAAAATAAACAAACCATCTTCTTTTTGCGTTTGTTTTTGAAGAAGCTGCCTACCTAGAATGTGGTCATGCTCGAAGAGTCTCGAGAGGAAGTCCTTTTGGTCTAGATTTCACTTTAGGCAATAGTATGGCTTTGGCTTTTTCGGACTAATCTGTAACAAAATGTTGGAAGATTGGGATTTATTTTAAAAATTTGTTGTTCTCATCTCATCTCATGTGTTGTATTTGGAAGGAGAGAAACAGGGTTAGTTTTAACTGGGAGGGGTTCAACTCTCTCAGAACATTGAAAGAATTTGAGAACCTCGTGGCTTCAATTATTTTGTTGTGGAGGATAGTTCTAATGAATACTTACTCGCACATGACTGATCTCTTAAGGACTAATGAGGACCGTGAACCAAGCCAAAGATCAAACCTTATTTTGCAAGTCCAAGATCAAACCTAAGCATGGAAATCAATAGAAGAGACCAATTTGGTGAATATGATTGAAGTCCAATAAGGAGGGAAAGTTTGAGGGCTTAAACGACATTTTTAGGAAGCAAAAGCCTTAAAAAAGGAGTCCACAAGTTCAAGGGCTTGTTTAGAAGCTTTTTAATACTTAATGGATGACTTTAGGGGGCGAGGGGAAATGCAATTGTGAAAAGTGGGCTTTTAGAAAAACGAGATTGTTAGAGTTTTTCTAGAAGCTCTAAAGAAGAAATCCTAAAGGCATCTCTTTCAAGTCAGCTTTGACCGCTTCTTTCTTGGCCCTTTCTTTGCTCCTTCTCAAGCTTAGAAACTATCTTTAAATTAATAATTTCCAGATTTGTTGAGGAGACTTACACTCCATATTGATAATTTTATGGGTAAGATAATCTTTTTAAAAAATTGTGAGTGTGTGAATGAGTGAGAGGAGTGATACATGAGAGCTGGGTGAGATTTTTGTGTGTGATATTCATTATGTCGCGAGATATTCCTATTCAAAGGGGTGGAGATGCGCAACAGAACCTTACGGAGCGCATGTTGAGGATGATGGATGATATAAAGGCAAGATTGACTAGGATGGAAGGGAAAGTGAATGCACTATCTCAAATAGCTCAACCACAATTTCGAGCTAGGAGGAGTGATCTTTTGGAGGATGGTTGGGGAGAGGATGAGAATGAGGGTGATAGGTGTTATATGAGGCGTAGGGAAGAGAGGATATACAATCAACATCAAGATAGAGGTTTCACCAATATCAAAATGAAGGTTCCTCATTTCCAAGGCAAGGAAGATCCCGATGCTTATTTGGAGTGGGTTTGTAAAGTCGAGATGAATTTTAGTTGTAACCAATACACGGAGGCGCAAAAGGTGAGACTTGCTAGTTTAGAATTCACTGATTATGCCCTTGTGTGGTGGAAACAACTCATGATGATTAGGAGGAAAGTGGGTGATAGGCCTATAGAGACAGGGTAGTTATGAACAGAATTATGTCTAAGAAATTTGTCCCTAATTACTACCATCGAGATTTGTTGAGGAGACTTCAAACTTTGTCTCAAGGTAATTGTCGGTGGAGGAATATTATGGAGAGATAAAGATGGCTCTTATTTAGGCTAATATTGATGAGGATGAAGAGGCCACCATAGCTAGATTCATTAGAGGGTTGATATGGAGATTGCCAATGTAGTGGGGATAAGAGAGTATGTTGACATAGAGGAGGTGATGTATGACGCATCAAGGTGAAGAGACAACTTAAAAGGAGGGGTACTTTCACACATAGGGTTACTTCTTCTTCTAGAACACCTAGTAGACCCAAGGTGGAGGAAAACAAGAGCCATAATGTTGTAAGGATAATAATGGAGCATGTGTTTGACAATGTTTTCAAGAGGAAATTGATTAGTAAGGATAATATTTGTGATTATTTCTCTATTTCTAATTTGTGTCCTTTTGATGTAGGAGATTTGAGGATGAATCCTTTCGAAGAGGGGGAGAATGATGAGGAATGTGGACCAAGCCAAAGATCAAGCCTTATTTTGCAAGTTCAAGATCAAATCCAAGCATGGAAATCAATTGAAGAGGTCAATTTGGTGAATATGATTGAAGTCCAACAAGGAGGGAAAGTTCGAGGGCTTAAACGACATTTTTAGAAAGCAAAAGCCTGGAAAAAGGAGTCCACAAGTTCAAGGTCTTGTTTAGAAGCTTTTTAATACTTAATAGATGACTTTAGGAGGGACAAAATGCAATTGTGAAAATTGGGCCTTTAAAAAAACGGGTTGTTAGAATTTTTCTAGAAGCTCCAAAGAAGAAACCCTAAAGGCATCTCTTTCAAGTCAGCTTTGACCGCCTCTTTCCTTGGCCCTTTCCTTACTCCTTCTCAAGCTTGAAAATTATCTTTAAATTAAGCATGTTTTGTTTTTCCTTTTTATTTAGGATTCCTATTACTAGCTAGTTTTTAATGCTTTACTAGATTAGTTTTTATAGTGCTTGTAGGATTCTAAATAATTAATGCTTTTCTAGAATTAATAGGAGTTCTTTGTTCCATAGGCGTCTTCTACTTTGTAATAATAGATTAAAGACCTTTGATATATGATTAAGTTGAATTGAGTATTCACTATATTGTGAATTTTTAAGAGATTTCTTGGACTAGAATTCTCAAACATTTGAACTTATCAATTTTGTTGAGCTACAGACTTGTGCGTTCCGTAGTCTTAGCTCCATCTTTCGTTTCAATTCGTTATTTTCTGTTTCAATACGTGTTCGTGGTTGATTTTCCTTTTGTCAACGATCTTGGATTCGCATCAAAGACTCCCTCTGGTATGCCTTCTCAACCACCTATCAGCAAAGCTCAATCTCATGCTGATCAATCAAGTGTTACATATGGAACATGGAAGCAAGGGGTCTGAATGTGCTGGATAAGCATTAATAGAAAAGAATATTCAAGGAGTTCACATTGCTACTCAAGCAA
Organism: Platycodon grandiflorus; assembly: GCA_016624345.1. Lineage (NCBI taxonomy): Eukaryota > Viridiplantae > Streptophyta > Magnoliopsida > Asterales > Campanulaceae > Platycodon > Platycodon grandiflorus. The sequence continues at coordinate 362,304 of CM028369.1, forward strand.
AATATATTCAGGGAGTTCAAATTGCTATCCAAGCAAAAGCTGGAGGCCGTTCTTCTAGGCTCAATGGGGGTAGTTCAGCAAGGATTCAGTTATTTCTTGGTAAAAACTTACTGCAATGAGATAATGACACAGTTGGACACGCAAAATTGGCAAACTGAATGAAGTGTTCAATGCTTTCCTACATAATGCAGATTTGAGTAATTATTGTAATCTTCAAGTACAGTGGTTAGGAAGTCTGCACATCTTGCTCATCTAGAATCAAGATCAGCAAGATAAATCTATCTTAATGTTATTTGGGTTTATTTCTCAAAAAAAAAAAAAAAAAGCAGTAGCATGAATAGATCAAGAAGTGAAAGACTAGTAAGCTTCATACAAAATTGGGGATTCTGGTTGGTTGAGAAGGGGAGTTTTTTCTTGGTGGGGGGGGGGGGAGTTGTTATATCACTTGCTACTGAAAAACTGTCTACAAAAGACTCGACTTGAGCTATTACAACGATTATAATCCACTCAAGGAACAAGACCTGGTCGATACCAACTTCAGCACAAAACAGATTCTGAGATAATGGAAAATTCTTCCAAGTATGGCGATATAAGTTTAAATCTTAATGTTGAAGTAATCCTGATCGAAGTGATGCAATCTGACATACCCATCTTCACCTCCACTTGAGAAACTACAATCAAAGAAAATCCTGGGTTAATATCTTTTCACGAGAAAGACTTTTGCACATTAAAAATTGAAGACATTGCTTGATTTGCTTCTTTACCTAGAAAATATTCAAAAAAGGAAATAATATCCACTATATTACATTGAGAAACACGAACATAATCTAAAAATTGGGAATACATTCAAATTGAACCTCTAAAATTTTCCCAGTAGTATTAGGAGTATGAGATAGAGTGAAATATAACCAATTCAAAACCTGAAAAAGAACTCCTGCATCTTACAACACGATGATGGTTTACTAATCCCAAACTTGGGACGATTTTTTGATGCTACACATCTTTCAAGATGCATCAACCGTAACAAACTTGTGGAACTTTTGAAATCAATTTCAAGTCTGTCTACAGAAAGGTAGGAACTCCCCTACATGACTACTAATGACTTTTACTATGCGTCATACAGTTGGGTGAAACCTCCCACAAAATGAATCACATCCACTCACTAGGAAAAACTCAGTTAATTCATACAGAGTAGCTCACATATGATGAATTTGCCAATTAATAACACTTTGGCACCGATTTGCTCTCAGTCAGTCGGTGCAGAATTGGGCACTAGGGTTCTGTCATGACCAACCTGCAAACCACTAGTATTCACAGTCGCGTCAATCATCAGCTTTTTTCATAACAAAAAACCGACTACCATAAATAACCCAAAGAAACAGTTAAGAGAGATCACCCATCTTCAGTATCTCCGCATCTAGTCCATATCTAAATGATTTCCTCTTTTATAATTTCACTTATTATTTTGATAAATAGTATTTGTCCTAAAGATTCAAATCAACCACCAGGTCCACCACATATCTCACGATCTAGTATACTACTTGCTTCCCCTACTTTGAAAACCAAACTTTTTAATAATAGTTTTTACTTCCATGCATTTCCTTTCAATTGCACCAACATTTTCTCTCTTTTACAGCCCCAAAAAGAATACCAGGTTTGCTGACTGAAAAAAAATCTGGATATTAATGAAAATTTGTAAATCAAATAAATTTTTTGGTTTATTAAAATTTGCATCTTATACTTTATTTTTGTTGAGGCTGGGGAGAGGACAAACTAGAAAGGGAAGTTGACTCTTTTTATGGGACGAATGTAGTATATTAGAGCAATCAATGCACCCAAGCTAAAGACCTGAAAAGCAAGATGATAAATTGATGACGGAGCTTTAATGCTTCATCAATGAGGCAAGTACTGGTTGGGATGCCCTATGCTACGGTCATAATTCCAATGATGAACAGCCACCTGACTATGGACAGTACTAGGGCCGGGGGATAGTAACTGAACAGAGAAAACACTACCTTAGCAAGGGGGCATTCACACATAGATGGAAAGCAATTCAAGAAAGGGACAGTGAGCGAAAAGGGAATGATATCCTACCAAGAGGCATCTCCTCGTTACATACCACATTGTGCAAGCTCGGCATAGTGCCAGATGATGATGAACAGAATTATCACCTTTAAAGCATTCTACCGAGCAACCCGACCAGGGAAATTAATATCGCATGGCAACCATTAAGAGTGCCCTGACAAAGGAATCATTTGGCTGAAACCCTTAAAATTTAGGCTTCAAGTTGAGGCATAGTTGAATTGGGAACCACCATGGGATCAGTTAGGTGGCTGAGATCAATATATATCGCCAAGGACCTCCCCACGACATTATACGTTGTCACAATAAAGATACAGAGCAATGCAAATGTCCTTCAGGAAAAATATGTGGAACCCATCAAGAAACATTACCGTGCACAAAAGGCTTATAAGGAACTAACAGAGGGCATAAAGGCCATAAAATACAATTCCTTTTTGTTATGATAATTTGCGAGACACAAGTATTACCACACACAAAATGCTTATTAGGAACTATTTTTATTTTTTTTTAGGAACTAATAGAGGGGATGAAGCCCATAAAATACAATGCCTTTTTGTGACGGCAATTTTGCGAGACACAAGTATTAAACTCGATAACCAATTGGTGGCACCAGCCAAGGCCAAGCACCCAGAGATAAAAGGCAAAATCCAAACGAGTATTTATTTTTCACTTATAATTATTAACTGCTTCAAACTAACATACCATCAGACAAGTATCAATATAATAAATATCTAAAGCCAAAGTCTGGGGAAAGTAAACAATTATCCTTGTGTGCTAAGATTTACTTGAGGGATAATCCTCCTCACGACAAAAAAGTTAAACTTGAAATTAGAAGTAAAAATGCAAATGGAAACATTACCTCTTCCCATCAGGGTTAAATGCCAAAGCATTTATTGGTCCAAAGTGCCCTTTTACGCCTCCTATTTCTTCTTGAAGTATCTAATCACAAGAGGAATAACATTGTTCATTAAAGATATTTACACATCCATAAACATTCACATCATCCAAATCACACTAAATCCATCACACACTCTCCTTACCTTGTCATAGAATTTGGCTTCAAACTTTCCAGCACGATGATCTGTTGTAGTGACAGATGATGCATCCTGACCACCTCCAAGCACCACCTATTAACCAATAAAGGTTGTCAAAATAAATGGAAACCTGTGTGTGATGAACAACTGTATAGGCAAACTCAGATCCATAAATAGCATTTGCCTGTTAAGCATGCATTAGGTAATTAGTTACCACAACTCCATGCTCACAGGGACTCACATATAGGTATTTACTGGTACATGCACCCATACATGCAATTGACAAAATTTCAAAAATTAAATCATCAATTCTAGCAGGTGAATGTGCAGTTGTAATTATCCCATGCAATGAAAATAGAATAAAAATCTTATGAAATTCACAGATTATGAAAGAACAGAGCTTTCATCACAACCCATAACCTTAAAGCTAATATCAAGCAATACAAGTCAGCCTAGAAAAGATGTGCTTCGCTTTATAGAAAAATTGGGCTCTTATTGTATTTAAATTTAACTACAGTCAAAAGAATTGCTGGCTCTACAACCATAGATGCATAAATCTAGCTTTGCATATTTTTAACCTCCATTTCCAGATCTGAGGCTAAACTTCAGGTTAAGGTCGTAGCCCAGTGAACCAAATGAACGTTTGTTTCAGACTTAAGTTATAGAATATTATATTCTACTCCAAGGGTTTACGAAGTTCATACCAGTCAATTCAACTGGAAATTTTAAGTCAGCACCAACAGGCTGCTTTGTTTTGCTTAAGCCCTGCTTACCCCCCCAAACATACCAGGAGAGTGCATACGACAAGTAAGATGCAGGCACAAGATGTCACCCCAGTATGAACTTGGTGCAAATGGTTACAGCAGCAAACACTTGGTAAAAATTACGATAGTTGCGCAACCTTGGGACTTAAAAGCAGTCTTTACCCAAACCAATGCCAATTCCTTAGTTCCCTCCATCTCTAATAATAAGCTATCGCACAATTCGCTATCACTAGCGACTGAAAAGCATATAAGCCCACCCCAAAGAGTAACTCATCCAAGATAAACATCACTTTTTAGACTCCTATGCAAAGGGCACTGGGTAATACTTAAACCATGTGAAAACCTGTCCAACAACATTTTGAAGGACACTTGAGGATCTCAAAATTTTAGGGGCTAGACAAAACAAGATGACTCATAAATATGGCAACATCGAAAAGAAAAGAAAGAGAAATAAGGAAAAATAAACTGCAACGAATAAATTCTGAATCAAACACTTCCAATGGTATTCATTTTGGCCCTTACTAATGAGTTCGCCCATGAAACTTGTTGATCAACCAATGGATTAAATAAATCTCTCTCTCTCTCTCTCTCTCTCTCTCTATATATATATATATATATATATATATATATCAACCAAGACTACATGCCTATTGCATACACAGCTGGTTATTTTAGCCTCCTACTACAGGTATATGCTAGCTATAACCTTAGCCTTATTCATTATTTAAAAAGAAAAACTAGACAACTATAGAATTCAAGTTGCATAACTAAAAAATTGCCGATTACAGTACTCTAAAATAATAGTTTGCATAGACAAGTAGAAAAGGAGAATATAAACAGCAAATAAACATGCTTTTCCAACTGTTTGGCCAAAGAGAAAAATTGGTTAGCAAAACAAAAGGAAAATGGCATATATGTACTTGATAAGTATCCAGCCAGTACGTACATGATCAAGGAGCGGAGACATTGCAACTGCATTGACAGGGCGTTCAGTCACATAGGTCTTGATAAGTGTCAATGATCTGATGTCCCACAGCTAAGATATGGAGAAATGAGCAAATAAGAGAATGAAAAGAGACAAACTACCGGAACAAGAAAGGAAACATTTGCCCACAATACAGTATGAGTATGCGTACCTTAGCTGATTTATCCAGGGAACCACTGATGAAATGGGAACCGTCAGTAGATTTTGCAAGTGACGTTATTGTCTTCTTATGGCCTATCTCTTTATCCGACTCTTTTATCAATTTCCCTGTCTGCCAGTATGAGTAGTGCAAACCCAAAATATTAACTTAATATATAGCGAAAGAATTGAGTGAAAAACTGTGCAAACATCATGCTACAACTTAGCTGTCTTTTGGTATCTAAAACAACACGGGATTAAAAGGGGAGAGTGTATATGTGTTACTGATATGCATCAAACATCAGTGCAATAAGGAGAGCTACACGTCCGCAGGAGAATGTGTATATATATATATATATATATATATATATATATATAATGAAACATAATCGTTCCGAGCATGGTAGGAAGTCGGTCATGCTCACAGTGGTCTTCCCACTCCATGGTAGTGGGTTATGGGCTACTCATTCCCCACAATCTATGTACTTAACCTGGAGGTCATAGGTTCAAATCCCCAAGTGTGATTCAGGGAGTGAGAGAGGGTAAAAATAACCCACTACCATGGAGTGGGAAGACCCCTGTGAGCATGACCGACTTCCTACCATGCTCGAAACGATTGTCTCATCAGAAAAGGCGCCCTTTTTGTTGAGGGGATGACACTCCTCCCGGAGACTTGCTCGCCGGGCGCCGGAAGTCGAGTGCATCCGTTTAAACTCATGATCTCCCCACCCTGGCAGTAGGTTTTTGCCTTCCTCACACCCGGTGTGAAACTGGCGTACCCAGTTTCGAACCTGTGACCTCCAGGATAAGTACATAATCACACCCGGTGTGAAACTGGCGTACCCAGTTTCGAACCTGTGACCTCCAGGATAAGTACACAGATTATGAGGCATGAGTAACAATGGAAAGAATTAAGTGGATAGTATATGCCTAAGCAGATGATATTTATGGTGCACCAGTGAAGATGAGGCATCACCAAGAGAGATGATGAACCTCAAACAAACATAGGCGTGTACCTCAGTATCCCAAATGCGAATGACCGCATCTTCACCAGCACTGATGATTGTCTTGTTGAGAGGACCCCAAACAGCTCTGTTGATTCTACCCTGGGGCCCCTTAAGTGTGAGGGCAGATTCACCAATCTCTGAACACAAATGAAAAAAAAATTCAATATGCATAGATTTACAACAATGATGAAGCGAAGTGATAGTACTAGTACTAGTAGTAGAGAGAGAGAGTACGGACGTTCGCTGGGATCGGAGGAGATGCGCTTGACATGAATAGCTGATGGCAATCCCATAAAGGGGTCAGTGGTGATGACCGCAAGCTTATCGCCAACAGAAAAATCAACAGCTCTAGCAGGGGAATCAAAGTTGAAGGAGAAGAGCTGGGTGCCAGTCTGGACATCCCAGAGCTTAACGGACTGGTCGGCACTCCCAGTAATCAACCTGGTAGAATCACGAGAGACGTCGCAGCACCAGACGGCGCCGTTGTGGCCACGGTAAGTGCCCAATCGCTCACCGTTGTCGGCGAACCAAACGGTGGGGGTGTGGTCCTTGGCGCAAGAGAAGAGAAGATCACCTTCTCTGTTGTACTTGAGAAACGTAAGGGGCCTCTCGTGCCCTTTCATCAATATCGGCCTCATCTTCCTTTCTTCCTTAAACTCCCTTCTTCTTGTGCGTCACTCTGCACAGCCGCCGCAAACCCTAATCGCACTCTCTCTCTCTCTCTCTCTCTCTCTCTCTCTCGAGATATACTGTAACTGCTCACCACGCCCTTCCCCCCAAGTTTTCCTTAAATATCATTTTGGACCCCCCCTTTACTTTAAGTTTAAGTCGGTCCTTGATTCTATATAGAAATGGGTGGCGCTATTAACACCCCCAAAACTTCTTAAAGCCTGTTTGTTAACTCAATTAAATGTTTAATTAGAAAAATTTTAAGGGATATTAAAAATAAAATTGTTTGATAATTTAATATTATATATCTTAATAAATAAAGTATCTTTTAAAAATAACAAAAAAACTAGTTAAAAAAGGACGTCTTAATATTTTAAGCTCTACTTTTTCAGACATATTTGTTTTTAAAACTTAATTTTTAGTTTTAACAAACATGTCCTTAATATACCTCTTATCTTTTACCACAATAATGCATCACTTAGAAATACATTTTTGCCCCTAATCTAAATACAACAACAGTACTGGAGTAACCTTAGAAAAAAAATAAAAATATCTCTTTAACCTTATTCCATCAAAACTGACGGCATCAATTCAAGATGTTAGATCTGTATTGAACCTCAACACCATCATCTCTCTGTCATCCTCCACCCCCAGACCACCATTACCCCACCTCCGCCACAACACTCCACCACCTCCAAACGCCCTAACCTCCTCTCTGTATCATGCTCTTCCTTCCACCACCATGAAACCCATCAAAACCCATAACATACTACCACCATTCTACCTAACGAAAACCAAATTCTTTAGAAACACAATGCCATAACCATCGGTCTTCTCCATCACCTCTCACTCCAAAGAAATTCACAATCCGATAACGACAATATTCAGATCTATGAAGGAATACAAGATCTGTGGTTGGGTTGCAAGGAATTGCTTGCCCCAAAAATTCGTGCAAAACGTTAATTGACAACAGATGAATTTTAAATTCAGCAGTTCAATTAATAAAACCAGCATAATCAACCCAACAACACCCAGTAGAATGGTACTGATTTTTCATTTTAGAGTGTTGAGACCATTTGAGGACTCATGCTTTTAGATTGGATTTTAGCATTTTCTATTTGGACGTGATCTGAGGCTGGAAGCATCCATTAATTAATAATTATGTCATTCAACGATGAAAGTTTAAAGGGTATGATGTGTAGCTATATATGATATACTTTACTATGTTATTGGTTTGAACAAATATTTTAACAAGGGTAAAATAGAGTACTTGTGGAGGGTGTACTTAGTATTTAGATGTGTTAAAAATTAAGATGGGGTGTATATGTAGAAGGTGGGTGTATTAAGAGATTTTGAAGGTGTTAATAGCGCTACTCAAAAAAAAAATTTGTTCCTCAAAATTGAAAGTTGAAAATAGTATAAGGGGTCATTATGTAAGGAATAATAATTTAACTAGGGAGTATATATACTAGGTCTAACTTTCAGATAAGTCGTCATAGTTCCGCGCCTTCCATATACCCCTGGCAGAAGCCCGGTCCAGCCTCAGCCTGTCTGCTCGCCGTCTCCGGCTCCAACCGGCAAAACCGTACATTCTCTTTCCCTCTTCCAACGCATTTAATTAATCTCTCATTTCCCTTCTCCTTCTTCTCTCAAACTTCCCTATTTCAAACCATAGTTATCCAAATCAATCTATCTACGACTGTACCCGCCTCATCTCCAGAGATTTCAGTCACTTAAGTGAAACAATAGCTTGTAAGATCTTCAACCTAATTTCTTGTTATTTTTGTTTCTTTTGAATTTAGAGTTATACACCCTCCTCCACCACCCCCCCCCCCCAAAAAAAAAAAAAAAAAAAAAGTCTCTCTATTTTCTCTTTGGTTTGTTCCATAAAAATGTTTACAGAGCAATTTAAAGGAATTAATTTAAGTAAAGCTACACTCTTGGGACAGAGGGAATTATATTTTCCAATTTGGTCTAGTTATGCTATTATTATGATCGGGTACTTTCAAGTCATTATAATCTGGTTATCTTATTGCTCCTACTAAGCTGGCACATAAACATGAATTTTCCTATGCAGTGGTTTGAGAAATATTTTATTCTAGTCAACACACAAGGAAACAAGTTAATACATCTCCTTCACACTTGACCATGAACAAGAAGCATAGTGTAACATTAAAGCTCCATTTGTTTCACGAAAATGGTTTCCAGAAAACATTTTTCACATTTGCCGGTGTTTGGCAATTTTAAGAAAACAATTACCGGTATAAGGAAAATGGACTGTTTTTGGTGTAAAATAACTTACGGAGGTTACCCCTCTTATGTCATTTTCCAGAACTCAGATGAAGCTTCCAGTTTTTAAATTGAGCTCTTCAACAGAAATCAGTCTCCTCTTTCTCTCTCACCCTGTTCAATGTACTGCAGCACTAAATCACTCACCTTTTGCACTTCGTTTAAAACCACGTCCCCCACGTGTTCCTGTTTGTGCCATTTACACAAACACCCCATCTCGTCACCTGCCATGTGATAGTTTTACTCTGTCATTCCTCTCCCTCTCTATCTCATCCCGTTCACCCCTTTCTATGGCAACAATACTTTCAAATGGTTAACACGATTGGTTTCAAGGTTATGTATAAATTTCTACTTAAAAGAATTGATTAATTAAAAATTATACCTCAAAATGCATTGTTTTATTGGTTATTTTGTGGAATATATATGTGTACATATATATATATATTTATATATATGCAATTAAATATTTATATGCTAGTACTCCCTCCGTCCCTAAATTATTGTCTGGGTTGACCCGGCACACGGATTAAGAAAACTCAATTGACTTGATTATTAATATTGGAATAGTATTGAAATAGTGTGTTGTTTCCTTTAATGCCCATGTGTATGTGGCCCATAATTAAAGTAGGAAGAAAAAGTAAGGGTAAAATAGTAAAAGTGATGTTCTAAAAAGGAAAGTTTTAAACAAGACAATTATTTAGGGACGGACGAAAAAGGAAAGGAAGACAATAATTTAGGGACGGAGGGAGTATTATTTATGAGTAGTATAATTTTATTTTTAATTATTTAATTAATTGCATCTCATAAAATATTTTTGCACACATTTTCCAAAAAATTACCAAACACACGAAAACCTTTTCATATACATTTTCAAAAAATCTACCAATCACACAAAAGTAGAATGTTTTCATTTTCCCTAAATTATTTTCAGGAAATCATTTTGCATAAGACGTTTTCCTTGAAACAAACGGAGCCTAATTTAGCCTCAAAGATGTTATGGTGTACTATTTTGTTCCTACACTTAGTTGTGTAACTATGTAAGAGATGTTTGGTTTTTATATATTCTACTTTTGGTATTTATTGTCTCTCTATTAATATCTTTACCCCCTAGATGAAGATCCCAGGGCTGCCACTATCTCTAGGGATGAATCAAGTTGGACAATTTTATATATTAATTTTTATTTAACTAATTTTTATCTTTAATGATAATATTGACTTGGCCTCTCTTTTTTTTTTTTGATCCTCAGTTATGTTAGTAGATAAGGAACATTTCCAGTACACATAACAAGGGATAAAGGGGGGAACTAATGGCAGATCAAGTGTTGGAAGGTAGCCAACCTGTTGATCTTTCTAAGCACCCATCTGGAATCGTTCCCACTCTCCAGTAAGTCTCCGTCTAGCACTGTGTCATCATATACTTATGGTTGCAGACTTAATACTTGTGTATAAGGATTTAAATTACTTTTAGTTTTAGAAAATTCCTTGTAAAGCCCAACTGGATGAGCAATTGTGCTCAAATATGACAATGCTTTAATACTTATTGAGATGTGGTATTTGTAAACCAGTCCGACTAGTGAGTTCATATATGACTCTTATTTTGTTGTACATAACATTTATTTATATTGTGGCGCGTGAGTAAACACAGTTGGCTGTCTTATAATTAATCACCGTTGAGGCACACTATCCTCATATGCCTTCCGGTAAAAAGAGTGGATATACGTACACAGGCAACATGCTTTTTTAATATTCGCTCCAGAAATCTACTAAAAAGTGTTACTCTTTTCTATTAAGAATTTGGTGTGACCTCCAAAGACCAATTGAGTCTTCCCTTTTCAGTTTTCATATTAGACATAATTGTAACTCAATAATCTTTAGTAGTTGATACCTTTCATGATCAGTAGCCAACATCTATGCATCGTAGATGATGAATGATTTTTGACCACCTCGTAATTGATAAATTTTGTGAAAACCCCTTGATGAATTATATCTATGAAAATATTAAATGAATTACGGTTGTGTGTCCAAATTGATTTGTAAAGAATGTTGTTTTTATATCATAAGATTGTTGATCTCTGAGTTTTAATAAGAACTCACATTGGTTTTCATGTCGCTGAAGCTCTAGTTACGACATGATTAATTTTGGTTGATTCTTTAATTACTTAGTTACTAGACAATGGACACTTTAAAAAAAGCAAAATGGTTTTGTTGGGCTTTAGAGGACATGAAAGCAGGATTTTCTTTTAAAATCATATGAGCATTATGAGCATTTTTTAATGAGGGTATACCTTTGGATTATGGTTGCTTGTATTTTGGTATCAGAGATCCTTCGGCTACTATAATTGTATTGGAAATTAGATAAGCACATGAGATGTAATCGGCCTTTCCAGATTCCCTTGTTAAATGATGACATACATTGTTGGCCCCTTTCTCCAAGAACTTGATCTTTCAGATGAGTTGGAAACTTACCTTGAAAATACTAGGTCTTGTGTTCAACCTGTCACACTTGAATTTCTTCTCCAGTATTGTTAGTTCACCAAGGTTGCGGATGTTTGTTTTGCGATGCACCTTGGTTTATCTCCCCTCGTGCCTGTCCAGGTACGAGCGGTCCAACGTGAAGGGAGTATCAAACATGATATACACTGTTAGGTCATGAATCTAAATGCTTAAGCTTTTACATGAGGTAGAAATTTAACATCCCTCAGATTTGAGAAACACTTGTATGTGTTCACAAACAAGTTCACTTGCACAATGTAGGAGTAGGCGCGGAATCACTTGCTACACCAGAAAGGCCAAATGATTTGGTTAAGAAAGAAGGTGAAAACGGGGTGAAGAGGTGTCTACCCTTGCAATGGGGTGGCCATTCTCGAGATCCACAAGTGCATACAAGCTGACACTGATCAAATATTATTCAACCTTGATTAAACAAAGGGGATACATCGATATAGAGGATTACCTAAAAACAATGTAATGCTAGATTAAACCCCCCTCCGTTCTAATTGGAGAGTCCATTTTCTCTCCTTTCATTATCCCATTTCGGGAATCCTTCTCTAAACTAATCCTCGTAACTCCATGGTATTCTAACTTTATACCCTCATTTGTCTAAAGACAAGTTAGGATACTAAGGTTTTGATATAATGACCACTTCCGAAGGCAATAAAGTACTCTTTGAAATGTTTCTTCAGGAAAAACAGCTTTTTCAAATGGGACAGAACGAGTACTACTTAAGCTACATGAATCAATTGATCTTAAACTATAGATGATAGAAACAAGTGGCAGCAACCTGTTAGGGTGTACAACAGACGTGGAAAAGATGCTTCCAAGGCTCAAGCTTGATTTGGAATGCTTTGGATGATATTGGATCTACTTGGGAGCTGGCAGAATCTGTTTAGAGTCTTAGTTTCTGTTTTATTTCAGTAATTTGAAGTTATTTTCTATTTTATAGATTAGGGGTATTAGTAATTTTCAGTTTTGCTGGAATGGGTTTCCATCATAGTTGTTAGTATCGTACAATACGATACGAAAATCACCTATTTAGATACGTATCGCATGACTGTATCGCAAGGGGCTCTGTATCGTACGATACACTTAGCGTATTGTATGATACACGATACGTATCGCACAATACGATACGAAAATCACCAATTCCCATTACCTCCCTTTTTAAACCCAAATCTAATTTGTCCATTATCCAATTCCCTTATCCTATATTAAAAGAAAACCCTTGTTGATAGTAATAATAGAGTCTATATATGCTAAAGAGTGAAGACAAAATTGAAGGAAGAGAATACTACATCTTAGATTTTTTATTTTATTTTTTTCAAAAAAGTATGAATTTGATAGTTTTTTAAGCTTAAAAGTTTACTTAATTGTGAATATTTTCTGTTTTGATCTATTTTCTTTTTCTCTTAATTTTTTTTGGGTTAATATCAAGCTTTCAAAATATTTAGTCTTTACTTCTCTTCCTCTTCTTAGTCTTGTTAGAACTTGAAATTGAGTTTATTTTTTTTTGGGATAGTTCAGTTGTTTAAGACTTTATTTTTTAGATTCTTAATAACAAGTTGCAATATAAAGTTTAATCTTAATCATTGGATAATCTATTTTTATTAATTATTGCTTAATAGTCATTATATATATATATATATAGCGTATCTTACGATACACAATCATAGAGATAGAATTTCGATACACGATACGTATCCCATTTTGACAACTATGGTTTCCATACTAACTTAGGAGTCTTATTTAAATATTTATGTTATTTAATTGAGTCCAAATCCTATAAGGATTTATGTTTTAGCTGTCTTAATTTAGTTCCTAGTTTAGGAATCTGAATCCTATTGGGTAGAGGATTAGTATTAGCCTATCAATACTTTGTAATACTTTTTATTCACAGTTTATAAATAAGAGAATTTCCACCAGCAAATAGCTTTGCTTTATTGAATTGTGCGACGCAATTCCCTTGGGTGTGATGCTCAAGAACCCTAGGTGTGACGCCTAAGGTTGCCTCAGTGTGAAGCCAGGCTTTCCGCTCCTTTATCTGCCCTAATTACTGTTGACGGGTGCTGTACTGCTGTTCATACCCCCAGAACAGCCCCTGCAGCTCTTCTTTTACAAGCTTAAAGTACCCTAAAACCATAACCCTTCTAATCTTCCCGTTGAATACCTAAAATCAGCCCTCTAAAAACTCTTGTTCGGCTGCGTTCTGTATCACTATTGTACTCAACTCAACTTAACTTAGCATTTGTCCCAACCACTTGGATCGGCTACATGAACCCTTGATCGAACTCTTATTCGCCATCCTTCGATCTAATGCAAGGTCACACAAGCCATGCTCATTAAAATTGTTCTTAAGCAAGTATAATCACCAATTAGTTGCAATGAAATAACTACGCCTCTTTTTCCTTAAATGTAAGGAAAATGATAGGGATACAAATTTTTTTGTACAAATTTCTTATTCCAATCTAGGTGTCAAGCATGTGATTGGTTAAATGGTGACATCACATGCTAAGTCATGTGATATCTAACCAATCACATGCTTGCACCTAGGTTGGGATGAGAAATTTGTACCAAAATTTGTACCCTTATCACTACTCTAAATGTAAATATTTAAAATGCCTCAGTAATGATTTGTCTACAGCTAAACCCTCGTTGATGGTGCATTTGGCATCACATACATCGCTCTTTGATAAGCGCAAAAAAGCATGCAATGAACGACAAGAGTACCATACAGGGTCCCAAGAGCGCCTATCTCGCTGGCGCCACAAGGGCAAGAACCTGCCAGGCGCAGCAAGGTTAATAGTTCCACAAGTTTGCTATCATTAGGATCACGGAAGAAGGGAAACTTACGGAATAGTGACTAAATTCGGAAATAAGAGCACCATGCAATGAGGATAACTGAGAGGGACCCGGGTGTCTGTAAGACTATTACAATTATCAAGCAGCAGGGGGGGTCAATATGAAGCCCCATCATGCTTTCAATCTTCCATACCTGCCTTATTGTTGTAATTTTCTTTTCCTTTTCTTTATCTTCTCTTTCTTTTGGATGGACTCCTCGTCCTTTTTGTTGTACTTCCTTTCTAATCATTTAGTAATCAATGATATTTCTTCTTTTATCCAAAAATAAAAATAAAAAATTACTACTAACTTTTAACATACATCTCTACTATAATTAGGAAGAACTACTCAACTTCTCCATTATATAAAAAGATGACTATCCGAAACAACCTATTCTTTGAAATTCAAAAACAAATAAAAAAATCACAAATTATGAACTATAATAATTATGTAGAAGGAAAAGAAACGCACTGATCGCGCGTGCCATACTTCACTTGTAGCATACAAAGAGGTATGCCCCTGCCCAAGGGCTCTTCCAAAGCAGATGTGACTTTAACCCGAATCTTAAACAAGGACAGTAAGTACATAGGAATACCAGAGACACAGGGCTGAATCAGCAAGATTTTCCCTCCTAGGGAAGGAAAAAATAAAAACTTTTCCAGCCATCTAAACGCCCAGGCACTCTTTCTACCACATAGTTCCAGAAAGAGGGAACTTGTGACATCTCTTGTTGGTTGCAACAACATGACACTTGAAAGAAAGAGCTTGAAAAGTGCGAAATCTTTGGAGGAACTGATGACTTCATGTTGTTCCTTGTATACAGGCTCTAGTAATCCATGTTTGAAATGTTGACATACTTTTCTTCAGGTTCTATGTTGTTACTTAACAAGTTTTTTTCTCCACATGTAGGAACATTGTCGCTACAGTCAATCTGGATTGCAAGTTGGTTCTTAAAGATATTGCCCTTCAAGCCCGTAATGCAGAATACAATCCAAAGGTATGCAGGTCTTTGTACTGCTCCCTCCATCCGCATGACAGTCTGGCTTCTTATTTTAATTTGTTCCAGATAAAGAATTCCATTTTTCGATAAAGCCATTAAAATTCCTTGTTCCTCCAGATTGATCCATTTCTTTCATCAAGTATAAAAGTTAATAAACGTGGGTTTTTCTCCCGTACGGAAATGGAAGATTACATTATATGTGTCTCTAATAAATTTAGGAAGCATGCTCTACGGTTCCCTTAAGCAATGACCAACCAACGATCCCACCACCGCCAACATGCTCAATGCAGTTGGAATGTTGGATGCCATCTCTCTCTCTCTCTTACCTGTCAAAATCTTCACTTCAGTCCCTCCTTTTCTCTTCACTGGACATACCGAGAGATCTGAACAATGGCACATTCAGGTTGATAGAACGCAACATAAGTTTCCCTGGGGTCGCCTAGAGAGAGAGAGAGAGAGAGAGAGAGAGAGAGAGAGAAAGATTAGATATGTGCATATAAGCGCATCAGAATTGACTTTGGCAGCTTTTTGTTTGGTCTATTAAAATCTGATTGTTGAAAGACTTGGCAGCTCAACTAATTGTGGCGGTGGCCAAGGCTTTGGAGAGGGGATTAGGTGTGCTACTTAATACGTATGTCTAGAGAGATATGGGCACTCTTTCTTCTTTTGGGCATTGCTAAAGTGCTTGAGGTGTGGTCTGTCGGTATGGTCGTTGGGGGAACGCAGATGGTCCTGTCAGTCCTGCCACAGTCTCCTGTTGCCACCTGTTGGGGTTGGATGGGGGGCTTGCTTTTAATGAATTAACTGGAAGAATTAAATCAAGACATAGAATTTCAATAAAAGGTTACCTCCAATTCCTAGATGATGAGGTTTGGTTCCTCAGAATTTCAGAATACAACCTTGAAAGTGTTCTTGATTGATCTCTCTTTTACTTGGAAAACAAGAGAGAGAAAATACACCAAGAATCCAACATCCTAAATCTAACCTAGAAAAGCCCTATTATACTCTTCTATGTACAAGTAGCAAAAGAAAAGGGGTACAACTCATAATAGCACTAAAAAGGCCTCAAATATCCCGCATCAGCATCCTAGCGACTAGGTTCAGATCCCTAGAAAACGCACCCACGGACCCGACGCCGCGCCCCAGCGCTTCAAAGTCACGCTCCCTCGCTCTTGGTCGTGCTCCAGCGCTGCTTTTAAGCGCTAAGGTGCCACTTTAAACTGCCACCCTATAGTTGCTGCTTCCTTCAATTTTGGACAGTTTTCACTTTATACCCCTTAGTTGACATTTTTAGCTTTTTTTCCTCTTTTTTCAACATGAGTTGACTTGAATTGATTTGACGAATGAGCTGTCTTAAGTTGACTTCCATCTTCATTCATACTCCTTGAAACTTGAGCCATCCATCAAAATTGCACATTCCGTTAACTTTCCCTTACAATAGTCCTTTTCCTTGACAAAACTTAGCAAATGTAACAAAACCACTTCAAAGCATCATGGATTGACTTGAAAGCTCCCAAAATCCTATGAATTCATCCTTTAAACCTTCAGATTCATTCAGGAGACCCTAAAACATAGAAGAACACAATAAACACCATTTTTTGGACAAATTACTTATATAATCCATAGAAAATTGGAATAAAGTTTGGGGAAAATAATGGTAAAATATGAGCTTATCAGTGGTCAGGAGGTAGGAGGTGGCGTCTGATCCATTGTTTAAAATTGGTGTAAAGTCGAGTTTAAATGTGAAAATGAAAGATTATCCTTATTTTCGGACTTCTTATTAAATATGTATATGAAAAATTATCCGTACTTTGGGAGTTCTTTATATACATCTATGTTTATAGAACTTTGTATTTTACAAAAGTAAGAAGCAAAAGTAAAGAAAGAAAAGTTTTTATATAGCTCAAGTCCAACTATTTAGAATTACAAGAACTCACATGAAAACATTGTCAAAACAGGGTCATACTTATTGTTTCTAATGTATTTCAGCGTTTTGCTGCTGTAATTATGAGAATAAGAGAACCGAAAACAACAGCGCTGATTTTTGCTTCTGGGAAAATGGTGAGTTTCTCCTAATATCAGATGCTCATTAATTGTATCTACTATCTACAAGGATAAACCTTACTCTGCTTTTGGACTTGTTAGGTTTTCTATTTCTGTATCAGTGTGACTCTTGGTGCTATGTTTGTCCCGACACTTAAATTTCTTAATTGTGATTTTTGAGTGTGGTTTGACATAGGTTCAGTACACTTTCTCGTTTAGTAGCTTGAGAGAATTTGTTCCTTGTTCTTTTAACATGTACTTACTCTCAACTTTTTGGTTTATGAGTTATGACTGAATCGCTTACTAAATTTCTTGCGAGAGATTTTGACGCCTCCCTGGCATGGGGGAACTGTTATCCACCTTCGGCATATCAGGTTTTGGGACAAGTGTAGTAGTATTTTAAAGGTGCTTGTGGTATTTTGTAATAGTCTGTCCTTGTAGAATAAGCCTTACCATGTTGTCTTATTGATATGGATATAATTCCCATCTTCAATTAGAGCTGAACAATGTCATTGTGGCCTCTTGGCACAGCCGATTCCCCCTACGTATTTCTATTGTGCCTTGAGTTTTGGGTTGCAGGTTCAAGTTTGTATGATTTTTCTTCATTATGTAAGCTATTCCTGCGCTATAGTCAAAAGCGAATTTAATGCAGGGATCCTCCTTTATTGCTTTTAGTGAAAAAGAAGAATCACTTTCAATTTAAGTTGCACACAACTTAAATGATGGAAGGCTATCAGATGATCTTTAGTGAGCAATGTCTTCTCTTTGTCCACTTGCTTAATGACAGCTGTGGTTTTGCATTCCTTGAGCAATGAAAATGGCCCTGGTGGAGGAAGGGGGTGGGAGGAAAAGGAGGTGTTCATTATGTGATAGCAGAGATGTCCTTTTCTATTAGCTTTGTTTTATATTTTTGAAGTTTTTCTTGGTTTGTTGTGGTCTTCCAGTCCATCTTCTTGTGAGTTTGTCTTGCCTATTAATTCTTCTCTTACAAAGAACAATTGCCATATATAGTAAGGCACTCTGCTGAAGGAATGCAGGAAGAAGAGGTACATGACAAACTAGCTTGATAGTTTTATCTTGGTCTACACCTTAGATGATAATCTGCCATTCTTTTTTGGTAGAAATTTTAAAATATCGCAAGTATTTCTTATTCTTATCTATTAAGCCTACACTCAGTTTGGTCCTTATCCTCATCGATGTTGTTTAAGTTTCTTAATAATACATTCTAAGACTCTTGACCTTTTCACTATGAAGTTTGCCGCTTTTGGTGAACCCATGTTGCTATTGGATATATGGTAAAAGTTATTTCTTCCTGTGCTGCTTCAGGTATGTACAGGAGCTAAGAGTGAACAACAGTCAAAGTTGGCAGCACGGAAGGTATTTGAAGACTTACAATTTTTGCTGCATAGTGATCTACAACTCTTGTATACTTTTACAGCATTAATGAATCATTGTAATGTAATTATATTGAAACTAAGAGAGCATGTAGTGCTACTGCTTATAACTACTTTCCCTTTTGTAGTTTATTCTTACGAATTATTTTGATATCTCAGTATGCACGGATTATTCAAAAACTTGGGTTTCCTGCCAAATTTAAGGTATTCATCTTCAGAGAATCTTTCTCCCTCTCTCTTTCACACACGCGCACACGCTCATGCAGATAAATTACTTCCCTCGTGCATATTAGTCACATCATATCACATCATAGTGTCGTAGCTTTTTTTATCTTATGCTATTTCAACTTTTTGTTTGTTTACTCCATTATTATCCATTGTGGGCTGTAGGATTTCAAGATCCAGAACATAGTTGGCTCATGTGATGTCAAATTTCCCATTAGACTTGAGGGCCTCGCATATTCTCATGGTGCCTTTTCAAGTGTGAGTTCTTACTCTCTGTCTTCTGCTTCAAATTTGCAGCTCATCCGTTCGA
This sequence comes from Platycodon grandiflorus, assembly GCA_016624345.1. Classification (NCBI taxonomy): domain Eukaryota; kingdom Viridiplantae; phylum Streptophyta; class Magnoliopsida; order Asterales; family Campanulaceae; genus Platycodon; species Platycodon grandiflorus. Next base: position 381,578 of record CM028369.1, read on the forward strand.
TAAATACGGGATCCTTTAGAAAATGCATGTTAAAAATCTTATCAGGCATTTACTTTGTCTTCATGGATTTCTTCTTCTCCTTCGCTGCACTTTCTAGTCTATCAATGTTACAAATGGATCCTCCCCAGCCCCCCCCCCCACCCCAACAAAAAAAAGAAAAAGAAAAAAAATGGAGAGAGAGAAGCAGATGCACACGCACACGCACAGATACAATACAACACAGGCACAAATGTCCGGTATATCCAAACTGATAGAGCCGACAGCCCTATAAAATTAATGGCCGATGGGACATGTTAGATAATGCTTATAAGCTTAAAGGTCTACATGATTCGGGCTTTGTGATCCGGCACTCAACACTAATGCAATGCTATTGAGATCCAATACTCAAAATAAATGATCTTGTCAGAAGCAACCAAAGGAAATTCAATTGTATTAGTTCATCCGTACTATTTTATTGAAAGGTTTGTATATTTAACCGAGTACTTGGAGTCCGAGCAAAATGTCTTAAATTTACACACCCATTCTGGACCAGATAATCATAAGCTTAGAAATGAGACAACTCTAATGTATTAATGGTTCCTGCCTGAATACTTCAGTTTGGGTCCAATTAAAAATCCATGCACGCAGCCACATCCATCCAAAAATGGAATCGTGGACTCTTTGCATGGAACAGAGGGAATACTTGCCAAAGAAGGAAAAACAATCAAAGTAATAACTCATAAGGTAGCCTTTTTGGCCAACATAGTACACTTTAAATTCTGTTCCAGTGGTGGCTTCTAGATCAATGCTAGGAATCGCAACCATTACGTTGAAAGTTGTAGGACTTAAGGAGCACATAAGATTGAATCTCTTCGACTTAGGTCTGGTAACTCAAATGAGCCCTAGCTAGATAACAATAGGACTATAGGAGGGTTGCCCCTGTGCAGGAAGTTTAGAGGACCTTCATATTCTAGGTTGTCAACTCAGCCTTAGTCCCAATCACTTACTTGGGGTCGGCTACATGAATCCTTCTTCGCCATCATTTCGGTCCAAAACAAGGTCATCACACACACCACACTCATTCATATCTTTCTTTAAAATGGATGTTCATGTTAGTTTTGGTCTTCCCCTTCCCCTACTTCTAGTGGTAATGTTGATACACTCGCACTTCCTAACGAGTGCGCTAAGTGTTCTACGTTGTATGTGTTCAAACCGTCTTAACGATTTTCTCTCATTTTATTGAGGTGATTTTTACCGTCTCACGAATCTGTTCGTTACGAAATCTATCTTTCCTAGTTTTACCATATATACATCTTAATATTCACATTTCAACTACACTCATCTTATTAACATATTCTTTCTTAGTTGCTCTACATTCGGTACCATAAAGTAGCACGGGTCCAATGGTTGTCTAATAAAACTTTCCTTTCAACTTAACAAATATACGCTGATCACGTAAAACTCCGGATACACTTCTCTGCTTCACACACCCAGAGTACTTATACTCTATGACTCTATGACTGACATCGTCTCTAACATCCCTATTTTGGTTTATAATTGATCCTAAATATCGAAATTGTTCCTTTTGTGGTATTTCTTGACCATCTAACCTAATTTTGTTTCCATTAATACTCTATCTACCACTAAAGTTGCATTCCATATATCTCATTTTACTCATACTTATTTTAAAGCCTTTGGATTCTAAAGCATCTCTCCACTTTTCTAGCTTATGATTAACCCCACTCTTAATCTCATCAATCAGAACAATGTCATCAGCAAACAACCTGCACCGTGATATATCATCTTGTATATGTTTAGTTAGTCCATCTATCACTAACGCAAAAAGATAGGGACTTAAGGTTGATCCTTGGTGTAATCCTATATTAAATGGGAACTCACAATTCTCTCCTGCTATAGTCCTGAGTAACGTCGCAGTTTCATCATACCCTTAATCACATCAATAAATCTCACAGAAATCAGGACAACATGAGGAGTAGTAACAACGTCACTAATTTTATGAATAGCAAATAAAGGAATGTATATTGTATTTCAAATTTCACATCTTTGTGTGGATCTTCTACGTTGTTCCTGGGATATGCGATATGCCGACTGTTGCGCTAATATGAACTCAACCCAAGTACACAACTCCACTGTACTTCAGATCAACTAATTGAGCCAGCTGGATAAATTCTTTACGTCAACTGTTTCAGGAAATGATATGGATGAAATTACGTGATGTTGTGCTAAGATATTATTTGGCTTGTTTATGATAGGGGAGGTCTTCATGAGATTCCTGCTCTGTTGTCTTGCACTCATTGTTTGCTTTCGTTGGTACAGTATGAACCAGAACTGTTCCCTGGATTGATTTATCGTATGAAACAGCCCAAAGTTGTCTTGCTTATCTTTGTTTCTGGGAAAATCGTTATTACTGGAGCTAAGGTAATGGCAGAACTCTTTTGCTCAATGTTTTATTATATATGCCATTCCTGGTTGATTTAACAAATATATCCAATTCCATTCCTTTTTTAGGTTAGAGATGAGACATATACCGCCTTCGAGAATATATATCCAGTTCTTTCTGAATTCAGGAAGAATCAACAGTGGTATGTCCCTCTCTCCCTCTCTCTCTCTCTCTCTCTCTATATATATATATATATATATATATATATATATATCTTTTGTTTTTTCTTGTTTTTCTTCTTCTTCATCCCTTTCCCCCTTCTTTTTTCTCTTAAGATGATAATGGCATGGAACTTAATGATTGTGTTTTTTATGTTTTATCTCAGCTCTAAGTTACTAGAATACACTATTCTTTTAGCAAAGTGTTTTACAAATGTTCCAAAACATGGTACACTTTCGTTCCTGAATAATTAATCTGGCAAATTGAAACATTTTTCTTGTCTCCTCTAGTAGCACAAATATCATTAGACTAAACTACTGTAGGATTCTCCGCCTTCACTATTATTGACATGACTGTTTTGAAGACTAACAAACCTGTTGCATTCACACGAAGCTACCCCTAGCTTTCCATCTATTAGAATGTATCAATACCAGTCCCATGCAACATAATGTTTCAGCTCCTTTACGGAGAAACTAGTGAGGGTTTTGAATAGTGTTTTAAAAATCGGTCAAGGTGTGCCCGCCTAGGCGCTAGGCGGCGCCTAGAAATCAAGCAAATCGGCCACCTAGGCACCAACCTACTAAATTTTTTTTTAAAGCTTTGGCCACAATGACGTCTTTTTAGGCCTTTTTTATATGTAATAAAATTAATTTGGATTATTTGGTCATATTTATATTGCTGCAGCAGGTTTTATGGACCTATGTTGTATTGAGTTGTTGATTATTGTTGTGTTGTTTTGAACTTTGGAATGATACTTAAATATTTGCCTATTTGATGATATTTACTATTAGAATATTTGAAGGTTTAATGCTTGTTAATTAATAATTAGGTTATTTTTAGGCTTGAGAAGTTGGAAAGGAATTTTCTTTGGGAAGGTCAGTCAGAGGGTCATAAATTTCATTTGGTTAAGTGGGACAAGGTTTGCTCTAGTATGAAGGAGGGAGGGTTAGGAATTAAAAATATCAAAAACTTCAATGTAGCTCTACTGGTAAATGGTTATGGAGGTATTTGACTGAGAGGAACTCTTTTTGGAAGAAAGTCGTAATGTGCAAGTATGGGCAAGGGATCATTTCTGGTTTCCAAATGCAGTTTCTTCTCCTTTTGCGGTGAGGGTGTGGAAAGGTATTCGAAAAGGATGGAATTCGTTTGAAAGACATATTTCGTTTGAGGTTGGCATGGGTTCCTCCGCCAGGTTTTGGATAGATAGATGGTGTGACGGTATAGAGTTAAGTACTTCTTTCCCTATTTTGTTCAACATAGCCACGGAGAAAGAGTGTATGGTCAGCTCTGTTTTACACTCGGGGGAAGGCAGGGTGACTTGGAGCCCTCTTTTCCGAAGGAATATGCACGATTGGGAGATGGATTATTTAGTGCAGTTCTTTGACAAGCTTTACTCTCAGCAGGTGGGTATTTCGGAGGATAGGGTGCTGTGGACCGGTGCTAAGAGCGCAAAATTCTCTGTTAAGTCGTACTATTTCTTGTTGTCACAGAGAGCCGGGACTTCCTTTCCTTGGTTGACAGTGTGGAAAGCTCCGTGCCTAGCAGAGTTGCTTTTTTTTTTTTGTAGGAGACTGCGAACGAAGCCATACTTACTGGAGATAATTTGAGGAGGCGCAACTTGGTTTACGTTAATCGGTGCTTTTTGTGGTAGGAGAATGGGGAGAGTGTCAATCATTTGCTGCTTCATTGTCCGGTGGCGCTGGAGTTGTGGTCTATGCTCTTGGGTATTTTTGATCTCTCTTGGGTAATGCCGAGGTCGGTTAAAGACTTATTCCTGTGCTGGTCTTTGTACAAACGCAGAAGAAGGAATGTGTTTTGGGAGGCAGCCCCGTTGGGGTTTGTTGGATTTTATGGAAGGAGAGGAATCGTAGAGTGTTCGACAATGAGGAAAGCTCTATTCAGTCTTTGAAGCATAGCTTATTTTGTATTCTGTGTTTTTGGTGTTCAGGGGCTGGAGTGCAGTCCACAAACTTCACAGATCATATTATTCATTTGTAGTTTTTTTATAGCTTTTGTTTTGAGCTCTTTTTGTTGGAGTATACCTCTAGTGTACACACGACGCACCACCTCTTTTGGCGTCTTCTATTTATGCTTCTATTACCTATCAAAAAAAAAGATTCAAAAATTAGGATAATTATGCCTTAATTCTAGTTTCCGCTTAGGCTCTGGTCGATTTTTAGAACACTGGTTTTGAAAAAAGATTATCAATATTTATCCTTTTCGCTCTCTCTCTCTCTCTCTCTCTCTCTCTATCTATCTATCTGTGGGTAGCGGGGTGTTGTGTGGAGATAGTTGGAAGTGGAAGAAACCATTGGCGGTGTCCCCGTCCTAGCCCTCATTCTCAGAGACTATGAGCTGCTGCCATGCAGCTTTGACACTATTTACTTGATTGGTAGCTTTGATACCTTGTAATTTTGATCAATGTAACTTCATCGGGTATTAAGAGTACGACTCGTCAAAAGAAAAAAGAAAAAAAAAAGGGGGGTAGGTACTAGTAGTGAGATTAAGTCTGTTCTGAAAAGAGGCACGGGAAAATGGTTAGAAAATCGAAAAGAATGAAGTTATACAGGATGTATTGGGTACATTTCAAATTTATCCTTGAAATGTAACATGCTAATATTTGGCAAAAGTAACACTGCAAGTATGAGTATGCATCTACATTTCTTCTGGCAAGAACACACTTGTCTTGGCTTGATATAGTGTGTGTGAGGGAGAATCAAAGAGCAAATACCAAGTAGAATTAATTCTACGACATTATCTAGGCATCTTTAGTCAAGCAACATATCTTTTGTACTTTAGTAATACTTGTACATTTGCTCTAAGGCCTATTTTCTGTTTTCACATCACTTCTGAGCACACGTACGTGGCTTCAACGGTTCTTTCTACCTATGACAGGGAAGTCAGCTAACATGTATTTTTATTATTTTTTTGTCCGCAGAATTTTGCAGGGACGTTGTGGCTGGTTGGTTTTGTAACCATATAGTTAGTATATGATTGATGAAGGGCTTGAGTTGAGTTGGCATTAACTGCCTGCCATTGGGAATTCTGAAGACAACTGTAAATATCTGGAGTAGGTTAGGTACAGGTCTTGTTTGTGTGTTGATGAAGAACATGACTAACAAGGAAGAGTTTAGTTTTTCTTTAAGACCGCAGACATTACTCATGGAGAAATATTTGAAATCTTATGTTTGCTCCTTTGATATGAACTAATATTAGAACACCTGCCTGCCTGATTCCTAAATTTCAACCAACCATGAGAGTATGGTAGTTTGATCTCCTTAATAAGTAAGTGACTAATTTTTTTATTTTATTTTTAAATTTACATAAAATAATACACATATATACTTTTTATTAATTGTGTCAAATGTTCAATATGAAGGCAAAGTTGTAAAATTAATTTACACCTTCTTTTTATTGATGATTAATACTCTTAGCATTTTATGGTTTAAGATTCTCACCGGTTCCGACTTTAGTTTAGGGTCCTATAGGTTTCAGTTTTAGCAATTTTGGGTCTAATGTTCTAATTGTGTACTGGTTGGAGGGTCAAGAGTTACTCTGTTACAATTTGGCCGTTTAGGTTTTCATGTTCTAGGAACATACAACTCTTTTATGAATTTTTGGATTATTTTGCAATTGATCATGATACATGGTGGTCCGATATAATTTTTTAGATATTTGGAGATGTTTTTGTATCAATTTATAAATCATCATAGGCTTGGCAATAGATACAATCATGATTTAATCTACCATGATCTATTAGCTTATTTAATGGATTATATTGAATATATCATATCTTGATCCAAACTTAGAAACTTTAGCAAATAAGATTTGATCTAGATCATGATTTGATTAAATCAGTAAAAAAAAAATTGTCTAAATTATTTTCTTAGTGCAATACTAATAAAAAAAATTTTCTTTTTTTTGTTAATCTACTTGCATTAAAAAATTTAACTTATTTATTACAACACTTGGTGAAAGGTCATATTCACACATGTACAAACATACAATAGCTATTTAAAACAAAACCAAAAATTAAAAACAGACATGATATATGTTTCTTGCGTCTTCATAAATCATCTAAAAAGAAATTCATAACACTTTGAATCACTTTGATTAGGCAAACGAGTAAAAAGTTATGCCCATAAAATTGTCAGTATGTAAAGTAAAATGTTACCCGCCCAATCGAAATAATTTAAAGCGGTACAGATTTTTTTTAGATGGTCCAGAAATTAAGTGTGTGTGTGTGTGTGAGAGAGAGAGAGAGAGAGAGAGAGAGCCGCCCAATCAGATAGAATTGGGAAACATGTATGTTTTTATAAGGAGGATTGCTATTTGCACCCATCAAATTGCTAAATACACCCCCCAGAGTGTTCGGCACCCCTACCGAACGCCGTTTAATGCACCATTTTTGTGTTCGGTGGGGGTGCCGAACACCCTGGGGGTGTACTCAGCAATTTGCTGGGTGCAAATAGCAATCCTCTTTTATAAGTGATTACCTGAAACCACTATGATTAACATTTATTCATAACTTTTGACTAGACATATAATAAGGGATGAAATTTGGGTCAGGACCTTTTAATGAATTTTCAACTGTTTTAGTTTTTTATAATTGTTTCAAATCGGAAAATGATATTTTTGTTACAAAATGTCGTTTATGCCCTTAAAAAATACGAAACATGCATACTATGCATCGCGATGCACAAATTATTGCACAACACTCTAACTAACTAACTCCCAAAACAGTTGTACTCCACTAAATAATAACTGACTAACTAACTTCTATTTAATTTTTAATTTTGCCATCAGCTAACACAATGACCGACTAACTAACTTTTATTCTATTTACAAATTTGTCATCATCTAACAATGACTGACTAACTAATTTCTATTATATTTACAACTTTGATATCAGCTAACTGCTTAATTATTTTTGCCGTTAAAGTGTGCATTGCGATGCACAAAATTGTACTAAAAAGTACTGTTTTTATGTATCGCGATGCACAACATTACACTTGCATCGCGATACACAAAACAGTACTAATGCACAACATTACACTTGCGATGCATCAAAAGTGTGCATCGCGATGCACAAAATTGTACTAAAAAAAGTACTATTTTCAACATCGCGATGAACAACTTTTATTTTCGATACACAATATGTTGTGAATATTAGAAAATTAAATATTAAATGAACTCTACAAGACACTTCTAAAAAGGTTATCACTTTCTTTTAAATTTTCAAATTGAGGCCCCAACTAACAAGCCAACTGAAACCCCAACAGAAGTACTAGTTGAACCAACTCTTGACCAATCCCCAACTTAAACCCAAATTGAAACCCAAGCTGCAACCCAAATCGAGCCACCAACTGAAACCATAGCTGACATTCCAACTGAGATCAGTCAGCCACTCATGCAACTGAAGTGAGGTTGTCATCTAGACACAGTGTCAGCATCCAAACTGATAAAACAAAGACACAAAAACTTAAAATAATTTTAAAAATTATATTGGTCTTGTTTTTTTATGATGAACTGGGCATGGAAAAAAACTGAGAGAGAGAGAGAGAGATGAATGCTATAGCAAAATAAACAATGATTGAAATGAAAGAGATAATTTATAGGAGAAAATTAAAGGAAGACAATGATTAAAAAATTCTTTAGATTGTTACGGGAACAATTTTAAAAAAATTGTCTAATTTATCACTTAAAATTGACTTAAGCAGTTGGAAACAAAAATAAAAACATAAAGCAGTTGAAAATCTCATAAAGGGGACCGGACTACAATTATTCCTATAATAAGCTTAGTTGGACAAAATGCTTAGTGGGCTAATATGAGTATCATGATTCATGTGTTGCAGACCGTGCTTTCAAGTCTGGATGTTATACATAACACATACATGTCTACGTATGGGTAGGGGTGTAAGCCCGAACCGCCGAATCGGTCAGTTCGGTTTGGTTTTGGGTTAGGATGGTTCGGTTTAGGTTTGAAAATTTTATAAACCGGTCGATTCGGTTCGGTTTGCGCTTTTTGTGCCAAATCGAACTACCACCATTTAATTTTTATTTATTTATTTATATATATTATTTAGTAATTAGTAATTAGTAATTGAATTTAGTAAGAAAATATTGTTGTTTGCCTACATTTTGATTGAATTATTGTAATTTTAAAGTTAATTTTTTGACTTTTAATTATTTAGTTTGCGTTAAAAGTATTTTTTTGATATTAATTTTTTTTTGAATATTTAAATAATTAAACCGCGGAACGAACCAAACCGTTCGATTCGGTTCAAAGTTTGAGGCGGTTTGATTCGGTTTGAAATGTGTGGAGCCGTTAGGGGATGGTTCGGTTTGCAGTTTTGCTCAAACCAAACTAAACCGAACCACCTTCACCCCTATGTATGGGTGGGGACGGTGGTGATTCTTTGCCACTAGAGTGAAAGAGAGGGGAAGGAAAAAAAAATGCATACTAATGACATATACTGGGTACCATAGAAATATTAACGTCATTCATATCTCGACGCAATATATAACATGTTACTAAAATAAAATTTACTGTTGTCACGTAACAGTTTTATGTTAATTTTTTACCGCTTAATCCTCTTGTATGTACCCTTATAATACACATTACACATTATTTAATAGAAAATTTTAAAGTCACCTATTTAAATGACATGCATAGATGTTAAATGGTAAAATGTGGGTCACTTTCAGAAGTACCCTCCCTTATTATTCAACTACTCTTCTTTAAAAATAAAATAAAATATATTACCATCCCTCACATTATTCTTCAATAAGAACTTGAAAGCCATTTTATTATTATTTTTTAAAATGCACTAATAAATGACGATCAATTAGTATATAACATCTATTAATATAACTCTTCATTTTTCAAAAATATCCTTAAAACATCTATTAATACTCTCTTTGTTCCTAAATAATCGTCTTATTTGACTGGGTATACGGATAAAGAAAAAGTAACTGGCTCTATTATAAATATTAGTACAATGTGTAGTTTTTTTTAGAGATAATTATGTTTTTGACCAACGTACTATAGTTGGGGAGCAGAATTGACAATCGTACTCTTAAATATCCACTTTTGCCCTATGTACTTGCATAAGTTGGAAACAATTGACACACCCGTTATCTGCCCATCCAAAAACTTAACGGCTGTCTCCAAAAACTTAACGGTTGTTTGACGTGAAAATAATTTTTGTGTTAAATCTCCATCGTGGCAGTTAAATGGTAAGAAGATCATGTTGGATGCACGTGATCTTCTTTTTCAATTCATAAACCCAGGCACGCTGTCAGAGTGGAGATTTAACATCAAGAGGAGTGGTAACTACTGCAGCCAACCCACCAGCCGCTGCCCCGGCGGTAGCGTGAACCAGCAAATTCTCCTCATCTCCACCACTCTCAGGCGACACCTCTATCAACCTCCTCTTCGCTGCCTCATAGGCCGCAAAATGAACCATCGTAAACGGTGCATTCATCACCAAAGTAGTCCTATACGCTGCATAAAAACCCCCAATTCCTTCTTCAATAAATACCCTCTTCACACAATCACCGACTCTCTTATACGGACTGTTTTTCAATTGCAATCTCTGTTTCACAATGTCTATCGATGTAATCACTGCATCACTATACACAGTTACACACACTCTGAAAATCGCATGAGCTAAGGAGTTTTTTTGATTTTCAATTGTTAAGACTTTTTTGAAAAATTCGTAAACGGAGAAGTAAACAGCGTGAGCTGTCCAGCGCCGAGACCCATGGCAGCGATGCCACGGTAGAGGCCGGTGGGATCCTCAAGCTTCAAAATTGAGGAAAGTGATTGACGGAGGTTGACTTGCATTGAACAAGGAGATGACCCGATTGCCTGCATAGTGCATACGGGTCTTGAGGGTGTCAATAGGGAACATTGCCATGTGTTCGACTGAGCCGACGATGGAGCCAGCGGTCATGAATTACCAGAAATAAAGGCCGTCGTGGGTGGGTAGAGAGAAGAGAGTTTTGGGTGTTGATGGTGGTGTTGGTGGTGGAAGGAACGTTGGTGGGTTTATGAATTGAAAAAGAAGATCACTTGCATCAAGCATGATCTTCTTAACATTTGGCTGCCACGGTGGAGATTTAACACAAAAATCATTTCCACGTCAGACGGCCATTAAGTTTTTGGATGGGCAGATAACGGGTGTGTCAATTATTTCCAACTTATGCAAGTATATAGGACAAAAGTAGGTCTTTGAGAGTACGATTATCAATTCTGCTCCCCGACCATAGTACGTTAGTCAAAAACATAATTATCCATTTTTTAAAGTTCTTGCACATGTGGTCATGATTAAAGTAGGAAGAAAAATTAAGGACAAAATGGTAAAAATATATTCTTAAAAAAGAAAGTTTAGAAACAAGACAATTTTTTTGAAACGAACAAAAAAGGAAAGGAAGACAGTTATTTAGGAACAGAGGGAGCATAACTTTTCATTTTCAATGGAATTTTACAGTTAATTGTTTATTGTTTCACAAATTGCTTATTCCTTATATTAATTGAATATATAATAAGATGTTTTTCACATTACTAGCCTTTTGTGAGGGAAAAGTATATATATATATATATATATATATATATATATATATAGTAACGTTTGCTCTTTATTAATCAAATTAATAAGATTAAATTAATTGACTAATTAGAAAGTTGACTAAATAGTTCAAACTACCACTCCACACTAATAATATAATGGAATATAATTATGAATTTTTTTCTTCTACCATCTTCATATGATATAAATTGTATGAACAACCAGCTTGTTGTTAAGTGAGAATATGGATGACGAAATATATCCGTGATACCAAATTTTTACTCTTTTTAATCCCTATTCAGGGGGCAACCGTAAAATTTTAGGTTACTTAAAAAAAGGAAAAAAAAATAAGGGAAAATGAAGAGGGCACGTTAGTAATTTTACCTGGAGAGGGGGGCTGCGTTTAGCGCATTGGGGGCTGCGTTTAGCGCTTATGTAATAATAATTGCACTAAAAACAAAACGTTCCTGTTCCAAAAAGGGGAAATCTCTCCTCTGAGAGCCCCCACACCCCAGCCCCATGAGAATGTGAGAGGGAAAATCACGGTGACTCAGCGATTAAGTAGTTAGGAGGACACGTGCCTAGTACCTACAAGTAGAGCTGTCAAAACGGTTTTAGCCCGTTGGGCCAACCCAGACCGCCACACAAAATAGGTGGTTTGGGTTGCAAAATATTGGACCATTTAAAAAGCGGGTTAAACGGGCTGAGCCCGCGCGGGCTGCGGGTCAAGGCGGGCCGGTCCGGATTGGGGCGGGTTGGCCCGCCTATGAGTGACACTGTAGCAAGGCCAAAATTGTTCCCCTGTTCGAGATTGTTTGACATGGCATTGGTGAATGAACGTTCCGCATAGGCTTGCTTCTTGAGGAGGCATCATGAAGAGAATCAAGAGTATTTTTGCATAGACTTTTGGTAATGTCATGTATTCCAGTTCTATGCCTGTTAGTTTAGTATTACAATTTCTTTTGTATTTAATTTAGGCCATTGCTGCTCCTGCAAGTTCAAACCACACCTGTAAACTAGAATTTTTTTCACATTTCTTTCTCTGGAGGCATCATGAAGAGAATCTAAAGAGTATTTTTGCAAAAAATAATAATAATAATAATAAATTTTAAATTAATTTTTAATGGGCTGGCCCGTTTAACCCACAACCCGCGACGGTTTGGGTTGGGTTGATACATTTTTGGCCCGTCCCCTTAACGGGCTAGCCCGCACCGCACCGCCAAATAGCGGGTTTATAAAGCCCGCGGGCTGGCCCGCACCGCCAGCCCGCTTTGACAGCTCTACCTACAAGGAACCACCCCCACAAGATGATGAAACTCCCACACTACGGTTGCTAGAATTCGATCTTTGATCCTGTTCCAAATCTACTAGCTCTTAACCAACTGAGCTACACCCGTAAGGGCAAAACAAAACGTTCCGTTATTACTAGATCTTTATATTTACTACAAAGATAAAAAAGGAAGATGCTAAACAATGCACCCAAAAGTGCTAAACAATGCACCCATGTTTATAAAATTACTATATTACCCTTAAACTAAAAAAATTTTAAAAAACAAAAACTAACCTACCCCCCTCCCCCACCCCCTAATCAGCCATACTTCACTTTGAATTTCTTACATTTCTCTCTTCACTTTCTCTCATTCTCTCCACATTTCTTACATTTCTCCACCATTTTACTCAAAGAAAAAAAGTATGTTTCTTTATAATTTTTGTAATCTTCTATTAATTGTTAATTGTTTTAACTAAATAAACTGGAAAAAAAAAATTGAATTTCGGAGAGGGCCGGACCGGCTATGTTCAAAAGGGACCGGGCCGGCTATATTTGAATTGGGCCAGGCCGACTATATTTAAATTGGACCGGGCCGGCTATATTTAAATATAACCGGGCCGGCTTCCTTTTTTTTTTTTTTTTGGAAATAGAAATGAAGTTCCTATTACATTATTTTTTGCTATATTTTTGTTAGATTAAATTGCTATATTATTAACTTTTTAAATTGCTATATTTTTGTTAGATTAAACTTTATAAAACATAAATTTAAACATAAAAAAAAACATAAATTGTTATATTACATTATTGATTATTTAAACATAAATAAAAACATAAATTTAAACTTTTAAATTGCTATATTTTTGTTAGCTTATTAACTTTTTTTTTGATCGATTAAACTTTATAAAACATAAATTGATATATTTTTGTTAGATTAACCCAAAACTCTAACATAAATTGATATATTTTTGTTAGATTAAATTTTTGTTTTACGTAAATTTTACAATTCTGCTAATTGTTATTGTCATTTATTTATTTATATTAATTGTAAACTTGTTATTGTTAATTTTAGATGTCAGGAGTTGGTGGCAGTGGAGGTGGTGACCAATCAGGGCAGAAAGCTTATAGCGGGAGGCTGAAGGATCGAATAGTAGTTACATCCGCCCGAGCAAAAGCAAGTAAGAAGCAGAGGCAGGATAGTCAGCAGCCTATTCTCAGCAGTACTCGTCAGCAGACTCCACCGATAGTTCATCATCCAGCTAGTGTTACTCGTGAGCGGACTCCACCAGCTTTTTCGACTCGTCAGGGATCTTTTCATATAGGTGGTCCTTCGCCAATGGCTGAAAGTGATTTGGCGGCAGAACGGGAATTAGAGGAAATTGGAGGACATATGTTTCGCGGGTCCTTCGCTAGTAGTCGATGACGGTTCGACCATGAGGCCGGAAGGGGAAAGGGTGTGATGAGTGCTGTGCATTTTCAGCAGTTGCATCGCAACTATCAGATACAGATGGGTAGGAGGTACGATGACGATGACGATGATGTTGATGTTGATGATGATGATGACGACGACGACGTCGACGACGAGGATGTTGCCATTGGTCGAGGAGGTCGAGGTCGTGGGCGTGGGCGTGGTCGTGGACGGGGACGAGGAGTTGATACCGATGATGATGAGTGGATGTTATTGGATGCACATCCAGGGGGGCCCGCCACGCCGACTGTGCTTACTGGTTTTCTTGGCCATATTGCGCATGCAATATGGAATGGCGAGGTAAAATAAATTATTTTCATGCATAATTTTGATTATTTTTATCAATATATTTTGTAAGAGATTGGTAATGATAATTATTAAATGGGTGATATTTTTTTTAACAGGAAAGGCAAGTGTTAATTTGTCATAATGCTGCCGATCGCCTTACTAAATGGGTGATATTGTGCCGTCAGACGAACGACCTTATTAACGGTGCAGGTTAGGACATTTGAGGCAGTGCATGTTTCAGCACCTAAACATGCCTTTGATTTCTGCGTTTGTCGAGCGATGGCACCCGGAAACGAATAGTTTCCATATGCCATTTGGTGAGATGTCTATCACTCTACACGATGTTCATTACATTCTACGAATTCCAGTTACAGGGAATATTGTCATCCCGAACACATCAATCTCGGGAATCAAGGGTCAGCTGTCGGCCCTATTAGGAATGACTATGTCTGAGATCAACCAGCAGCTAAAGTCGAGCGACATTAAATTCAACCTGTTGATGGAACGTCTAAGCCCAGAAGTAGTTAGTCCAAGAAATAGGGCGATGGGTTATATTATGTGGTTGCTGGGTGCAACATTATTTTTGGACAAGACCCAGAACCGATTAACTGTGCACTATTTGCCCTTATTGGCGAGCTTAGCAGACGTTTCAGGTTATGCGTGGGGTGCAACTGCCTTAGCATATTTATACCGCCAGCTGGGAATTGCTTCTAGGACGAATACCGCCCAAATTGCAAGGTGTTTGACGTTGCTGCAGGTGTGTATAATTAATTATTGAAATTTAATTATGTAATTTTTTAACACAGTTAATTGGCATTTTTTTCAGACTTGGATCTACGAGTATTTTCCTGCATTTAGACCGAGCAGGAGGCAAGGATGGACGCCGAACTTGCCGTGTTCATTGAGATGGGCCCCCACTGCGACACCTAGGACGTCACAGACAGTTCTGCTAGAGTATAGACATGCACTAGATCGCTTATCTGCTGATATGGTACGTATTTTATTTATTTTTATGTCATTAAATAGAATAATATTTTAATTATTTACGTATTAATGATGTTTAATTATTTTATAATACAGGTTGCATGGACCCCATTCCATGTGAATCGGACCGCGGAAGTCCCAATTACTCTTTTCTCGGGCATAATTCATTCCAAGGATATTACCGAGCCGTACATGCCTGATCGATGCCTACGACAATTTGGGTATACACAAGTCATACCGTCTCAGTTATACATCCCATTTGTGGTGTATAGAGGTCGGAAGGCTCATAGGTACAAATGCAGGCACGATCTTATGAAGAGGGCATGGCAAGAATGGCGACTTCTTCTGCTCAATTTGAGCGCCATTGGGTCCTCTGTAGCGAGTCACCCACATGAGGCGGTTGACGGTTACTTGGCTTGGTATCTGGAGCATTCTCATCCTCGAGTCTCGCCGCTGGGTAGGAGTGCCGATGCTGTTGGGAAGTTGATCCCCAAGAGATACCCGCATCTACGGTGAGTAATTATATTAATTTTTATATCGTCATTTTTATCAATCATTACATATTATATTTGATTTTGAGTAATTATTAACTATTAACACTTGCGCATACTGGGTTGGACACCAATTAGAGCTTCTTAGTCCCGAGAGGCGGGAGGAAACGGACGAAGTTGTCTTTTGGGAGACACTTGATGACTTGTGTAATAAAGTGAGAGAATGGATGTAGATGAACATGTTGGGTGTTTAACTTTAGCCAGGACGAATATATGTATTATTTACTTATTTTTGATAAGATATTTTGGTTTCAATCTTTATGTATGATAAACATTTTCCTGACTTTACATTCTATAAGTGTTGGACATTTTAAATTGATAGAAAATTGCCTAATTAATTACTGTAACATTACACAATATAGAAAAGTTCATAATTAATCATTGTAACATTACACAAATGTTTTCTTTTTAAACCAATGTTGTTCAAATTGCTGCAGTCGTTGCCTCCAAAAAGGAAAATTCTCCAAGTGTGAAATGTTGGGATCACAAATTAGTTTCCAACCGGGTATAATCTTTGGCATGGGAGAGAACTCAGGCATATATAATGCAATGAAGTGGTTTCCATTAACCAAACCGAAGTCTATCTGTTCATTTGGCGGTGCACCTTCTTCGGCTTGAGACTTTAGTGGTAAGTATGTCGTATTCTGCTGAAGTGACCAACATGTGACGATCTTTTGGTACTTGGTCGCAATCACAAGTCCCAAGTCCATGAGTTCCAAATAATGGTCTTCGGGTGCCGAAGAGTGATACCATTCAAGTCTATATTTTCCTGCATTTACTACATGCTCCCCCAAAGCTTGTACATAAAAATCCCTATTTTCCCTGAGCTCATGGAGCAAATCGAGTCTCACATCAAGCCAACGCTCCTCAGAACCATACTGAAATAGGTAGAGATGTTAAACGGGCTAGCCCTATCGGTTTCGGGCCAGCCCTAACGGGTTGTGGCCCTAATGGGCCGCGGGCTAAACGGTCCAATTTTTTCGGGCCACTAATATTGCAGACCTAACCCTAACCCTAGCGGGTTTCGGGCTAAACGGGCCACTATCGGGCCACGATTAAAGATATGATATAACAATATTTTTAAATAGTGAATCGATAAACCATTCATAACTTTGATAGTTTCTTATGCTTTTCAAAAGAAATATAAACTAGACATTTTTTTACATCGATGTGTTATAATTTCCAACTTGTTTTTCTCAAAATAAATAATGTAATAGCTCTACTTAGCAGTTTTTTCCAAAAAAATTGTTTATATTTCAGTATTTATTCACAAGTACACAAAGAAGACCTGTAGTGCAAAGGATAAATGTGTTTGACTTTGGATTAAAAGGTTGTTAGTTTTATTCTCATGGTGGTTGTTTTATGTATCTCCTAAACTTTTTACGACCTAATTAATATTACGCGGGCTGGCGGGCCAACCCTGAAACCTAGCGGGCCAGCCCTAACGGGCCCTGATTTTAAACGGGCCAAAAATATTGAGCCCTAACCCTGTTTTTTTCGGTTTAAACGGGCCAACCCTACGGGCCGTGGCCCTTTTAACATCTCTAGAAATAGGGCAATGACTCTGAACCCACAATTTCCATCTCCCTTCACATTTACATAATCATCAATGAAGTCATGAATGAAGGATGGTATTTGATCTGCGAATGGAAATGAATTACCCGTACTATGCATCGATGAAGAACGACCTCGACCTCGACCTTTACCTTGACCTCGACCGGAGATGGACATTGGGTCACTTTTTGGCCCAGTGGAGTATGTCCGATCTACGTGCTCCCAGCCGGACAACTCCCTTTTAGTCGAGTTTTCCCTCGGACGTCCTTTGTGATGCTCATGTTTAGGTGTACCTGTTGTCGCCGCATGAGAATGAAAGTAGGCGTGAAATTGGCTGGCATAATGCTGCTTTCTGTCTTCAGGCACATTTTTTATATCATACATCAGGTTGTTGAGCAATTCATCTGCCACAGAGTAGTTCCCTCCATCCGGTTCATCAAATCTTTCTCCCTCCATATGTAAAGTCCTCCAAAACACGTGGATACCATGGGGATCAATCGGTAGATTAGCGGCCTCCAACAAATTCATTTCATGTGCACACGGTAAGCCATGTGTTAGTCTGAACGAACAGCCGCATTTTTCAGCATCAGTACCAATATTCTTTTTCTGACCCCGTACGTCAACCTCTTCGATGAGCAGTTGAATACAATGGTGTGATATTTTACCTCTCAAGTTAAAAAACAATAACCTATCTGTTACTGTCAAATCAAAGTTCCTTGCCCTTTCAAATGTAGTCTTGATCTCATTGAATTGGAGCTCGATCAAGTCATAGATCTGCTGGACTAAACTATCCAAACTGTTTGCCGATGTTTTTAACCAACTCTTTAACATCCCATGTGCACTCTCCACTCTGTTGTACGATATGACATAAAAAATTATTAGATCAATGTAAAATTGGATTCCTTAAACCATTAAATTAAAGATAAATATAAAACTAGTACCTGTTGGTAGTAGTAGTTCCAAAATGCACATAATTTTTGGTCCAAGCATTGACAAATCGATCTCTGTACGGCTCCAACCATTCCTTCTTCACGTAAGTGACCTGAGGTGGGATCCGTTTCCAAGCCTCCTCCATCTGAGCCAACATAAGCTGATATTCCTCCTCAGTATTGGCGTGCACTATCCTTTGCCATCGTGAACTAAATGTTGATAAATCTTTTATTTTTCATCAGCTGTACCAAATATTTTTCCACGTTCTTCGATATGTGTCGCCTACATAAAAGATGTTTTGACTCGGGAAAATGATGCTCAATAGCACTCATCAAAGACAGTTCTCGATTAGTAACTATCACATCAGGAGCCGCAGCTCTATAAAACATCATCCGCAGCTGTGACATTGCCCAATGGAAGCTTGTTTTCCTCTCATTTCTTAAGAAGGCGAATGCTACGTGATAATTTTTGCCCGTCGATGTAATCCCAATGATCTCCAACATAGGCATATCATATTTGTTTGTCCGATACGTACAATCCATACACAAAACATACGTATATAACGTGAGCAGCTCCTGCGCCTTCGGGTGAGTAAACATGACATCGCCCAAAATGTTTGTCCCCTCCACATGCCTAAACCATGTCTGGTATCCCAAATTCTTTAACAAATAAAAAAAATATTGCATCTTTGTCATGTTGCCCATTTTATTCATTCTTATCTTCTGCTGGGCATTTTGCACCTGCGAGCATTAAATAAAATTTACGTCAATAATGAATCTAAAAAAATGTTATCAATTATTTTAAACATATTTCTCACTTAACACATTGATTTCGCACTGCCTCAAACCGCCGCAATTTTTCGATTTTCTTTCTTTATGGCGTTGAGTATCTGTTTCCCTTTATGTTTGCATGACTTAATTCTTTGATCATACCGAATTCCTTCTCGAAACGCCGTTTGATCTATGCCACGGTGATAATCCGACAATGGATGGTTGTGTTTGCCCTTCTCTTTCTTAATGATCACCTTCCACTTACCAAGGGTATTTTCCACAGCTATTACTTCAAACGGGCATTCTATTTTCTTTGTGCCTCTCAAATTTCGATCCGCTTCGTCCAACTCTCCGCCATATTTGTAAACCCCACCCCTCTCACATCCAAACCACAACCTTTTACATCCGTTCGCTCTTGTTTTCTGCCTTGAATTTTTGAAGTACATATTCTGTTCTTTTCCTATTGCTCTAATCCAAGCTTCAACTTCTTCTCGACTGGCAAACACGTCATCAGTCACAAAAAATGTGACACATCAGGAAAATCTTCCGTATCATCATTAACGATGTGAATATCCTGCAAATAATAATGTAACATTAAAAAAAAATAATTATCCATGTATTGAATTAAAGTATGTTACTTCATTTGTATATCACTTATTTGTATATAGTGTAATTATATTTAACATAAAAAATAAAAATAAAATAAAAATAAAAATAACCAAGACTTTAATTTACAAAAAAAAAAAAACAAACCAACACACTTTAATTAAAGTATGTTATTTCATTTGTATATAGTGTAATTATATTTAACATAAAAAACAAACATTAAATAAAATAAAAATAACCAAGACTATTTAATTTACAAAAAAAAAAAACCAATACACTTTAATTAAAGTATGTTAGTTTATTTGTATATATAGTGTAATTATATTTGGAGTTATATTTAACATATAAAAAAAAAAAAAAAACCAACACAATTTTATTTACAAAAAAATTTTTTTTTTTAAACAAGGCGGGCCGGGCCGGGCCGGCTTTATTCACTATGGCCGGACCGGCTATATAACAAATGGGCCGGGCCGGCTTTTTTGTTATATAGCCGGGCCGGCTATAGTGAATAGTGATGGGTCGACTTTAATTAAATTGGGCCGGACCGACTGTGCATGGATAGGGCCGGGCCGGCTGTGCATTTTCGAAAAAAAATCCTAAATTAAATGAAAAATATTAGAATAAATTGAAAAACGTACCGTAAAATAGCTATCTGCGGTAAAATTGACATTATTGTTGTAATCCATATCTCCGTATATAAAGATTTAGATTGGAAAGAGGGAGAAAGTGAGAGATAAAGTGGGAGATAAAGTGAGAGTGAGAGTGAATGTGAGAGTGTGAGAGTTAAAGTGAAAGTGAGAGTGAAAGGTGAGAAGTGAGTTTTATACTTGTTTTAGCTTAGTTTGTTTTTGTAAACAGTACATTAACAAGCAGTACATTACATAAATAGTTCGTTAAATTTGTCCGAACAGATAAACAGTACATTAAATCTAACTACACCAATATATATTTATTAAGAACTCTAATCATTTTTATCTCTAATACTAATCAAGGACACTTTTGTTATATTTTAAAAAATTCATTTAAAAATGTGCGTTGCTTAGCACAATCGGGTGCGTCGTTTAGTGTCTATGATAAAAAATCACACTGTAGTGTAGCGTAGGATAGTAAACTGGAATTAAGATTTTGGTACTAGAAAGTACAATATGACTGACACATGTATGAGAATAATTGGGTTTTCACAAAGTTGCCTCAAACAAACTAGAAGGTAGTCCGACATGCTATCTCCGCCAAAGCAGGAAATTACTAAAATGTTTACCAGATGCATATTTATATATATAGGCTTTTACACGGAAATGAAATTAATTTCGTAAAATCAATTACTATTAATAGGATTTTACAGAAATAAATTGAAAGATAATTCCTAAAAAGTGTTTGGGAAAAGTATAAGGAATGTGATTACTAATGTAGTATAAATTTCTATTATATTGTTAGGTAAAAAATAAAATAACTTGTAATACAAAGATAAAGTTGAGACAACTGACAACATTACTCCAATGTAGACACGTACTTGTTAATGACTTCTATGATAAAAATTAGACATTAACGTTATTACTGCTCCACAAAATAACAAGTTCTTGATTTTCTTTTAATTTTGGTGAAAATTTTAAATTATCCAACATCAATAAAACAAGAAAAAATTATTAAATAAAAAAACTAATGTTATAATGAAACTAATCAAATAAAAACATTTTAAACAATTCGAGAAAAGTACGTGCAATTATTTATTTAGAATAATTACTATTTTATTTTTCTATATAGTTTCAAGTAGATCAATCACCCACTCTTTTTTTTATCATATTCGATTGTGAAAATTAACACAACAATCATAAATAATAAACTATTATTAATAAATTAAATTAAATGAGAAAAGTTAGAAAAACCTTATAAAGAGTCGAAAAACAACGACGAAGAGGAGGTGTAAAAAGGAACGATCGTAAAATTGTTGAAACTAAATAAATTATAAATATAAAATAAATATTTGACTTAATAGAAGGATATTATTGTTCTTTTATATAAATTTTAATTATTAGGAATATAAATACCACATCCTCCATCAGGATTGTGATTCCTTAAATTTTAATAATCAATTATAAGATTTTAGTAATTTATTCCTATTCTAAATATAATTTTTACACTACCAAATATTATTAATCAATTTTATAAGATTAATTCTGCAAAATTAATTTTACGAAATTAATTTCAATTTCGTATATCAATCGTACATTATTAGGGGTTTCATAAAGGGGTAATTTTGGGAAAGTAGGAAAAGGAGAGGCAAGGCACCCTTAAGATCATTTCAAACACACACACACACACACACACACACACATACAAAGAGCCTCTCATCTCACCTCCGAAAGCTCTCTCTCTTCTCTCCAGATTTCTCTCTCACAAAACCCTCTCTCTCTATATATATATATATTGCCCAACTATCATATAAATCATTTCTCCTCATCATATAAAAGACATCTTCTTTCAAATTCTTACCCGCTCTTTGTTCAATTCCTTCCTTTTGAAATTCCAAGGAACCCTAATTTAAAGATCTCACCTCCGAAAAGGTCAAATCTTAGATCTTCAATTTCTCTCTCTCCCATCCTGCTCTATAAGCCATCAATCTGTTATTTGTTTGTTTTCTTTTGTGATAAGTATCTGCGGAATCAATATCTTATCTTTATTTTGAATCAAATTGATTTATACGATCAGAATCCAAATCCACTGTTATCATCGGACTTGAATGAATAAATTAATAATTGAACTTTGATGAAAATTGAGCAAAAATTGTTTGTATGTTTTTTTTTCTTTCTAAATTTACTAGTGATTCTCTACTCTAGATTCAACATATATAAATAGATATACACATAGAAGCACATGTAAACTGATTTGGGGTCTTTTGTTTTTGTTTTGAACTAGTTGGTGGTGTTGAAGAGTTTAAAAAAAGTGATTGTCAGAATATAGAAAATATAGAGGGAGGAATTAAAAAAAGAAGGCAGGGGGAACGGTGAGTGATGGCAGAACAAGTGCTGGAAGGGAACCAACCAGTGGATCTCTCAAAGCACCCTTCTGGAATCGTTCCTACTCTTCAGTAAGTACCCCGCCCCGTCATTCACCTCACACACCACATTATTTGGATATATCTATATACTTTGTTTGCACTTGTGAATTTGTCCTGCAATTTCTTTAATGATCACCAATATTATTCTTTCTTTTTTGCTAGGGATTTGGGTGAGTGCTATATTACCTATTACGTGGTCGAACTCGTGTGTTTAATCATTGGTCATGAATAATGCTGTTTGCCCGTAATCTTCTAAAAAGATACATTATCATGATGTTGTTACTCAATTGTGGTCATTGGGTTTTTTGTTCTTTTTTCTTTCTAATTAAAAAGCAAGACAGTTTTATCTGTAGTTTCTTGATTGGTGCCTATGATTTCAGTGTATATTAGGAACCTGATGTTTTAACTTACAATCTTGTGGGTCAGTATCAAAGACAATCAAAATCATTGTAAGTTCATGTACAAAGCATTTGTCCTGTAATGATTGCAAACACATCTTTGTTTGTAACACTAGCAGAACTTGAAATGTATAAAGTCTATGCATCGGAGTGGTCAATGGAGGCTCACTTTCTATGAACTAGTAAATTATTGTTAGCCGCGATATAATATCATGTAGGGGATAACATTGTAATATCTGATTTATGTGGCATCTAACTTTATTATCTCTTTTGGCATTCCTCTTCATTCCGGAATATTTAACAAACCTTGTAAAGTGAGGGTAGAGTTCATTGTTGTTACCCAAGTATGCATTCCTTCAGTTAAAACTGGCAGTTGAAGTCTGTAGATACAAACATCCCCAAACTTGTGGAAGAGTTAAACGAAAGACTGGAGATTCTTTCTCGTAAGTGATGCAATCGTTGCCTACAAATGGCTCTTAAAAAATGGAGCGGCTTATAAACAGGGAAGAATATTTTAGTTAGATGAAACGTATCTACTCATGCCCCTTGAGAAGAAGGCTCAGTGATCTCCATCCCCATTCGTCTATATCCTAACAAAGAAGGGTGGCCTTTGTTTCTGAAGGTGGAGGCATTGAGTGCACGGGGTTCCATATGTCATCTAATATTAATTTGTGGAGCACATGCACATGGAGGGAGGGACAGTGTAACATCCTTGGCTTCTGTCCCTCCCTCTTCCCTTGTTGATCAGCTCTCTAATCTCAAATGTCCCATTTTATCTTTGTAAGATGAACCGTTACCATATCATTTTTTTAACTGTGTACGTTTAACTTGTCGACAAGAGTAAACCATTGACCAACTATGTATTTTTTTAATTTTTAATTTTTTGGGTGTGGGGTTGGGGGTGAGGTAGTCAATAGTCATTCACTACCTCTTTTATGATATAGACAGTGGTAAATGTACAGGGCCTGTTTGAAGGAATGACTTTAAGATCCTAGCAGTTGGTTTTCTTGAACTAATTTAGTGCCAGTTTTGTTGATGAGAAGGATCCAATGTGATAAATTGACACATAACTTGTAGTCATAGTATTTATTGTATGTGATGCATCGTGAAATATATGTACAGCATGAGAAAGACTTCACTGCAGTTTTTGAGTACAAAAAATACAACAGCTGCCTGAAAGTAATTCTTGAACTTGTAAAAGGCTTGTACTGGCGCTTCACTGCATGTCAAAGTCTCTGAGGTCAAATAACCTCAGAAATATACTATCGTACATGTGTTGTGTGTGCGGGAGTGCATATAAAATAACACCTTAGAAAATGTATGTCACGAGTTTGTGATTACCCTGTCTGTGAAACACTCTCGGTCAGTTTAAGTTATAGTTTGAACTTTCCATGTATGCTTGTACTCTTGATGAGTACCTCTATGGTTTCAGCGTATCACTTGCAAGAGATAGCTTTGACAGTGCAATATTCTTTTAACTTCATTACATTCTTCGAATGCATGACATATTGTGAAACTTAATTATGTACTTCTCCTAGGTTACTATGATGGTACTAATGTTGTAGTTTTTACTCCTATAGGAACATTGTCTCAACAGTTAACCTAGACTGCAAGTTGGATCTTAAGGCCATTGCATTGCAAGCTCGTAACGCAGAATACAATCCCAAAGTATGCAATATTATGTACTTGTATCTTATTGATATTAAGCTATCATTATCTTGTATATTCATTTTCTGAAATGGCGATGAAGCTTTTCTGAGCTTGGAAGAACGACGCGGTTATTAGGCGATTTAGTAATTGGAGTTGCTCAGTAGGCATTAGCTGCTTTAATGTTAAAGTTTAGGTGACTTTGAGAAATTGAACATTGTTTATCCAGATAACAAATAGTTATGTTCTTCGGAAACTTTTTGCTGATGAGTAATGTACACTCTGTTTCTATTGTTCTTCCAGCGTTTTGCTGCTGTGATCATGAGGATAAGAGAACCAAAAACGACAGCATTAATATTTGCTTCCGGGAAGATGGTTAGTTTCTCCTTATTGTAATATCATTGGGAAGTTATACTCCTTATGGTAATGTCATCTGAAGTTATAAGATGCAACAGCTGGACTCGACCTTATTGTTGTTAGTTGCAGCAAATGGTTTTGCATGTATGCTGTATTTATTAATAATACCTGGTATTATCTTGGTATGGACTCTCTCTTCCTCTCCATGGGTTTGCATGTGAGCATACTGTTTTGTCACACTTTCTTGTTTCTTGGTCTCAGGTTACTCATTTTTTCTTGTTATTCAGCATGACTCTATGCTGCTTGTTAATTAGAGTCCACTCCCTTAGAAGCATTGCTGTCTCTAATGTGGCTTGTATGCTGGATGCCATTGAATGTTTCGTCTTCCTGTTGACAGATGATCACGTCTTGTTGTAATACTTGCTGATGATTGTGAGATCATGTAACGGAGTTTTTGGAGTCCTCTGAACCAAAAAGAAACATTGTAATTAGTCCATGTTCCGTATTGTGTCCTGTCTTGGTATGTGTGTGTGTGTCTGTGTGTATATATAATACTTTGGCATTTGATGGGTTCTTAGTTGAGCCTAATCCTTAGAATGTAAGAACTAGTGGGATTAACCTTAGAGTCCATGCACAGGTGCATGTCTGTTACTACATTTACCTGACCCGGGAAATGTAACTATCATTTATCTAGTGCTGTAAAATGCTATCCTTTGATTTTGAATTCTTGTAGTTAAGTTTGTACGCCTTTCCTCACTCTTAACTTATTCATATCCTTCGAGTGAGGAAAATGGTCAGTAATTAGTGCTCTTTATCATACCTTGAGCTAGAGAATAAGCTATTTTAACCAGATTTCAGTACTATCATTCTGCAGTTATTGCGGCCGGAGGGGATTACTAACAGGATTGTTATTGATGGTTGTGTGCTTTGCACCTCTTAAATGATTAATTTTTTGCATTATGCAATCGTAATCATTCAAGATTAATTTTTGTGAGTTGTGTTCGTAATCATTTTTCACCTCTTGGTGCCTCTCAAAATTTGAATTGTAGATCTCTCAGAATCTTTCCAGCATTAGTACCAATTTCACGCAAATTATCTCTGTAGCTTAGTGAGCCAGATCTGAACTGATGACCTCTACCATGTATGTTAACCATGATTAATGATATTTTCTTGTGGTAGTATTGAGGTACTAGTGGTGCTGAGTTGGTGGTGGGGCTCCTTGTTCCTTGGAAGTTGGAAGTGTGATTTATATGTTGGGGATTGGTTGTGACCGAGTGAGGGTGGCGATGTAGGGATCAACTGAGTTGGTGGTCAATCCCATGTTATTGTATTAGGGAAGTGGGATTATTGTTCGTCTGTGGATGGTCTCTTGGTAGTATAATGGGGCTAGGAGGTATGATTTGGGTTATGCTGACGAGTTCCGTGGTGGCAACGGTTGTTTGGAAGAATTTAGTGGGTATGATGCGCTAGAGTTGTTGGGAGACTGGCTGCTGCTTGGGTGTATAGGGTGGTAGTTTGGAGTCGGTTCAGATTCTTTTGTTTTTGATTATGATAAGCATGGTAGGAGGTTTAATAATTTAAGAAGTTGAAGTTAATTGGGTAGACTGGTTTCTGTTTTGTTTTTTCATTTTGTTACATACTTCCTTAATTAAGATTCCCTATGCTGCTTCAGGTTTGTACTGGAGCCAAGAGTGAACAACAGTCAAAATTGGCAGCACGGAAGGTATTTGATTAGATCTCCCACCATTGCAATCTAGTTGATGAAACTAATGGGGCATATTGTATGAATGTTCAAGTGATGTGTTACTTTGGTATTTGCAGTATGCTCGAATTATTCAGAAACTTGGGTTCCCTGCCAAATTTAAGGTATTCTTCTTTGTTCAACATCCCCCATCACCCCACTGTATTCTTAGTTGCATGATATATGTCCTGTTACTTTCTTCATCTCATTTACGAGCTAAACTCTTTCGACTTTGTTATTTGACTATATAATTTCTGTTGTGGATTGTAGGATTTCAAGATTCAGAATATAGTTGGCTCATGCGATGTTAAATTTCCAATCAGACTTGAGGGCCTAGCATACTCCCATGGTGCCTTTTCAAGTGTGAGTGATCATTGCATGATTTGTCTTGTATTTGTTTTCTATGTCATTGGATTTTTAAAAGGTTGATCCCACAATGAGATGTGTTTGCTGGAATCTCGACCCAGAAGCTGAATTCTTTTGTGGTTAAGACTGAGCAGATCTCTTAACGAAGTTCCTTGCCATTCCTAGTTCCCATATCCCATTTAAGACCTTCCTAGGTTAGAAACTTTGATTGAAAAGATCTTATGTCCTGGCTTGGCATTTCTCCCAGTTCGTTCATCAAAAGCTGATGCCCAACATTCACTCCATAGTGTAGCATGGTCTTTCTTAGATGCCCAACTTTCATTCATAGTGTAGCATGGTCTAGTAGCTGCTTATAAATCTATCACATAGCACTCTGGATGCACGTTTCCCAACATGATTTTAGTCTTTGATGAACATCTTGTAGCTCCCCGTCTTGATTAATAATAAGTTGTAAATAGCAAATTGATTCCTTTGTGGTCTTATATGAGTTGGGGCATTGTATAGACAGACAAATGTTCATGATAATGCCAGCTTGAGGTTTTTGTACTTATCATGGTATATATTTCTTGGTACAGTATGAACCAGAGCTCTTCCCTGGATTGATCTATCGAATGAAACAACCAAAAATCGTTCTTCTTATATTTGTGTCTGGGAAAATTGTGCTTACAGGAGCTAAGGTGACAGCATTGTTATTTGCTCTGTATATAATTATATAATACCTTTTCTTGTTTTTCTCCTTTTGTTTAATACTTTTCTCTTTTCAGGTTAGAGATGAGACTTACACCGCCTTCGAGAACATATACCCAGTCCTTACTGAGTTCAGAAAAAATCAGCAGTGGTATGTAAATTTTGTTCTTTGATTTTTGGCTCTGTGTTAAAGTAATTTATTTGTTGATTAACTACACGATCTGCTTATTGCGAGAAGATGGTTTACTTGGCACATAGTTGTTAGCTTAAGCTTAATTTTTTTTCCAGCAGAAGATTCACTTGGATTGCCAGTGAATGGGTTAAGCAAAAGAAGAAAAGAAAGAAAGTCGTTTACTGCCATCGCTTAGATTATAGCGCAAATTTCTTGATTGCTCTCTCCTTCATGAGAAAAAGAAAACATGCTCCTGTTTCTTCTTTTTTCCCCTTATAAAAGATGACAAGATTGTGAAACAGAAGGTATCAATAGCTAACAGTCAAACAGCCTACTTTATCTGATTGAGCTTTGATTTTTGGACAGGCCTTGCAGCCAAGTAACTTAGTTCACTTTCTTTATTCATATCTTTAATTTGTGAAGTTGAGAATTGAACTTTTTGGAGTTCCATGTTTAAATGTTGTACTTTCTTTTTACCATGTCGTACTACTACTGAACACGAGTTTTTGCTTATGTCACATATTATATATGCCTTTCTTAATCGCATCTTCTTTTCATTGCCACAGATGTGTTGTGGGAACAGAATGATTTACCTTATGCAGGAGGAAGGGCTTGAATTGGCTTATCAGAGATTGTCCCAACTGATGATGATAGCTGTAAATATGTGGAAGAGGTCTTGGGATAGGCTCTTTCTGGGGTTACCCTGTTTTCTTATGATCCAGTAATGATAGGGGTATAGTAGTTCCGCACACCAACT
Organism: Platycodon grandiflorus; assembly: GCA_016624345.1. Classification (NCBI taxonomy): domain Eukaryota; kingdom Viridiplantae; phylum Streptophyta; class Magnoliopsida; order Asterales; family Campanulaceae; genus Platycodon; species Platycodon grandiflorus. The sequence goes on from CM028369.1 coordinate 410,348, forward strand.
AGAGATTTGACATGATCACATCTTCAAATGGAGTATCCCAAGCAATGTTGTTTTGTGTTTTTAGAGGAACAATCGAATTGATATGCTTATATAGAAGAAATAAACCAACAGTTTCTGGAACACTTGGATAAAATTCGAGTGATGTTTTTGCATTAGGATTGAGATGAATTGGTCTTTCAATGAAGAAATTCTAGTGTGACAAATGGGTATATTAGTTAGATGGATCTATATTAATAACATTGTTGTACTTGCTGCCCTTCCTGTTAGCCTATTCCTTGGTGATATTCTCATGAAGGTAGATTCACTCTTATAATCTCTCGCACGTAATAATACTGATACTGAAACAATCCATCATTCCTTCCTTGCTCCAAGTCATAACTTGTACCAATGTTGACAGCAAAAGGAATAGATTTGATTCATCTCTGTGAATGAGGAGGACACAAGTTGCAGTACTGAGCAAAACTAATGTGGTGGAAATGTCTGCCCTACTGCATCCCATTATGAGCATGAAAAAGAAAACCAATACTCACATAATACTGTCCATTTTTACTCATAATCGTGTAGAAATAGGACATTCATTTTGTGCAGACGAACAAATTTTTTTCTTTAGACCGATCGAGATCGGGACAATCTTTCTTCTGACCAAAGCATGAATGGCGTCTGAGGACCTATACCACTAGATAATGTCAAATAGCCCAAATTTTGTGTTTAGTCTTCCTAGATACACTACTTTAAAAGAAAGAAAAATAAGAAAATGGGTTTCTCTCGTACTCTTAAGCAGAGATTCTATTTATTACTGTTGTTATTACAAGGAAATAAATATGGCAGCTGATGGCTGATGAAATTGGAACACAATATACAAAAAAAAAAATTTTCTTCCTTCGTGTACCATCATCAGGGGGAAAAACAGATTTGGATGTTATAACAAGGATCTCATTATTTGACCGTGGAGAAGCAGACTTGCTCATGCATCAATAATTTACAGTTGCTTTGATTGCGTCTAATACCTGCATAGATAAAGTAGAGGTCTTAATGATAAACAACAATTTTGGTACATAATGATAAACAACAATAGTTAACAGCTGAACTATCAAAAACACTCTCACCTTGTTCTTGTTTGGCATGTAGAATGGCTCAAAGACGAGAGGAAAGGGAGTGTCGAGTCCACAAACTCTTGCTATAGGTGCCTCCAACTGCAGACAGATCAGATTAAGAGGAATCAGAACGAAGAAAACAGACCATCTATATGTTTGATAGATCTTCCTTTAGATCCCGGCAGGGCTACACACACTTCCCGGGGGACCACAAGGACACTCTTGCAAACCCCCAAAAACCAGCAATACGAAATCAGCCTTACGGTTAGCACCCCTTGATGCGAATTTCTTATTTTATACGTCCATGATATGCCATGCAACAATGAACTAACTTCCCTAATTCGGTCTGATTAGAAAACTCGGTGTGCAATAACATGACATGCGGTCGTTGATTGACAGCAAAGAGGACAAGCCACGCAAAAAGACTAGATACATCGACCCAAGTTGATAAAGAACACAATTCAATTGATCTCATCCCATTATTGGAAATTACCGAATTGAAAAGATAAGCTTAATGCCTGTTATAACTATGCATACTTGTTAGGAGTTCCCCTCAAGCCTGCATGACTGTCTAATCATTGCTCTCAAGATATGTGACGGTCTTAATTTTTTTTGGCTCTGTATAAAATCCAATCAGCCAAACAGAAAAAACCTAGCTATCCTTAGTTAAATGCGTTGACCATTAGATCTGACTTAGAAGGCTATGCTTGAAATCAATGTTGATCATCGAGTAAGTTACAGAGTTTTTATTTAAAAGGAGCGCCTCAAGATATTGTACACATATATTCTCAGCCAATCACTTGTTTGTTGGGAAGGTGAGGAGCAAAAATATGATTATTGGCAATGGTTCTGCATTCTGGTCCTTTCTATGTATAGGAATGTGTATCAAGTGCAGATTCCCAGACAAATATTTTCCAACATCTTTTAATCTAATCCCCTTGACAGATGATGCTGGAACATGACCAAATATTCATTTCCACAAATTTAACCTCCATATCCTAGAGTATAGTGGTTTTATACACTTTAAATGTTCCATAGTCTTCACCTGGGTGCTTTTAATTTGTCAAACAATGTATGTATATGCTTGCTGGTTGACATACAAAGGATATCATGCACATATTTCCATAATACTCTTGCTTATGCTTCAAGACTGAGTATGCATACGGGAGAGTTGAAGTGACATAGTTCTGGTCTACACAAGGAATAAAATTTGCACCACATAAACCGTAAACTCCGTTTTTGATGGAAGTTAAGAACTAGTGATTAACTACACAAATAGTATGAAATTGGCACTCGGCTAAAAATGAGGACTTACCCTCAAGAAGCAACGTTCAATGATAGAAGCAGAAATTTCAGCACCAAATCCACTTGTTACTGGGGCTTCATGACTAATCTACAGAGAAGAAATTAATTGGATCATCAAGTATGAGAATAACCTGTTTTAGGAATTGCATATTGCATCAAGTGATAATCTCTTTACCAAAAGCCTTCCTGTCTTTCGAACTGAGGCTTCTACTGTTTCCTTGTCCCAAGGTAATAGAGTTTTTAGGTCTATTAGTTCACAAGAGATCCCATCCTGCAACATCTCATAGTTCAGTCAACCTCCATATACTATCAGGAAAACGAATAGGATTTGATAGTACAAGATTTAGCATCCCAAGAAGGCTGGCCCGGATTAAAATCCACCAAACTTCAGACTTATACAAACTTCAAACACAACTGCTGCAATCCTACTTACCAAATGTGACGAAAACTATCATTAGGAAAGAACTAATGCGTGCAAAAAAAGGAAGTGCGATTGCATTTCTCACTGCCCAGAACAAACTGAGTTCCAGAACTGTTGCATATTTGTGAATGAATTGTCCAATTCTAATGGAAAATTATTACGTTAATAGAAGCACAAATTCTGCATAAGCATATTTACCTTTTCAGCATCAGCACAAGCTTGTTCCATGACAGACAGCTGAGCTCCCCACCCAACAAGTGTTATGTCACTACCCTCTTGAATCACCTGAGTTTTAAGCAAGCAATTTATTCAGATTGAGAATCTTTCACCTATGATGGTACTACATCGAGGTAGATTCAGATACCTCCGCCTCTGACAAAGGCAACATGTAATCATGCTCTGGAACCTCTTCAACAGCTAACCGATAAAGCCACTGGAATGCAACAAACATTTAACAAAGTGATTGAAAATTTTATTAATTTAGCTTTTTAGAAGTAAAGCATTATTCATCGGTCCTAGAAGAAATAGTCCTATTTTCCTTTTCAATTTGTCCCAAAAAGTAGTCCTATTTGTAAGACTTAAGCTATAATCTCAATTCTGTTTTCAATATTTCTCTCTTTTCAAAATCCTGGCATATTTCTTATGTTCCATACAACAAAAAGAAAAAGAAATAACTTTAGTGCAATTCATAAATAATATAGAGATGTAAAAGTGCAATATCAAAAAGTTTGACTTTTCAGATAAGACTATTTTTTGGGACACATGGAGTACAGTATTAAGCAGAAACACATTACCTTTGGTTCAAAAAAGATAATAGGGTTTGGGTCGCGTATGCATGACAACAACAATCCTTTTGCTTCCCTTGGACTTCGAGGGATAACCACCTAGAAAAGAGAACTTTATTTGTGTATTGCCTTGACTAAACTTGGGAAAGCTAATTCCAACACAAATAAATCTAGCCTCTAAACTAAGTGATAAACTGCCAACTACATGTGGCCTACAAACTAGTGATGGACTTCTGAAAATTTGGGGCATTACGAATGCAAAATAAGACAAAAAAATATGAACTGGAAAATTAATATATCCAAGGACTAAGGACTTATTCCTTCTCTATTTTGAAAGTGACTGAAACAATCATATAGGACCAAATGGAAGAAAACATTCCCTTCCTGTGCCAAGTAAAACAACTTGTGTAAGGTAATATTAGTCCTTGGCTACAACAAATCCTACAAATGGATAAAGTAGAGGTATACTTACTGACTCATTAGAAGCATGTACCTTAAAAGCTACCCATATTGGCTACTAGCGAATTCAAATATTTGCCTATCAACTTTATATCATAAAATCCACATTCAAGGAAGGCCTCAAAAAAATCCTTGTGCATTCAACCTAAGGCAATGGAATGTTGCTCCTTCAGGTGGTAATTAACAAAAGGAATCAGAGAAAGAATTGATTTGTCAAGAAGGAAATTTATAGTACCTTGATACCAGGAACATGACAGAAAAATGATTCAGGGGATTGTGAGTGGTAATGTCCACCATGTCCTACAGCTCCATAAGGTGCTCTAATTGTTAAACCTAGGAAGTCGCACCGGAACAAAGATGTCAGATAAAAGAAAAAATAGAAAATGAATAGAAAGTTATTCTCTGCTAACTACTGTACATAAAGTTACCTCCACAGTTGAATTGATTACCGCTGCGATATCTAAATTTAGCAGCTTCATTGACAATCTATAATGCAAAATTTGGTCAATCAAACAATCTAATGTGTAGATTTGATGGAGCATAGCACAGGGAAGACTCATGCCTGATCAAAAGCTGGAAAAATATAATCCGCAAACTGGATTTCTGCTATGGCTCGATTTCCCTGTTGTGAGTGACAAGACAAGAGTTACTGCAAGATGTATCAAGACGCAATATCATTATTATCACAGAGAAGCTTCTCTACGATATATCCACACAGTACAGGTTTCTACATAGAGAAGCTACTGTACAACATATCCATAAAGAGTTAGAGGCTCACCATTGCTGCCAGACCAATACCAAATCCAACAATTCCCTGTTGCAAGGATGTGTTATTTTGAGGTTAAATGCACTATCGTTAGATCAACTGGATACGCTAGGAAGAACAACAAATGGAAAATGAGCAGATATTATCATTATGAATCACTGATGCAGCACGGATAGGAGAACAGATAACTAAAATTAGGATAAAGGAGAAGAAAGGTAACATGCTGTAGGGGTTGCAAAGAGAACCAAGTTTCCTTGGGTATTAAAGAAGGGGAATCAATATTCCAATTATTCAATTCATCCTACATACTCATTTAAAGTTGACCATCATCCCAATTATTTGGGGTGGGCTAAATCCTTTCTAGTTATCAAGTCACCAATCAAGCCACACTCGCGCTTCCAAGCTGGGCAATTAGTGCCTAACTCGTATGTGTCCAAACCATCTCAAACAATTCTCTCATTTTATCTTCTATTTGGTTTGGCCATTGCTGACGTAGTTGGTGCTCAAGGTTGAATTCTCCAAAAGTACAAGAGATGGAAATGGTAAATTACAGAAGTAGGCAGAATAAAAGATGCAACTGAAATAGAGCTGGAGATAACTAATACTATAAGTAAGTCATAGATAGCCCAAAAATGGGCATAGGCTTGTGCCTGGACTAAAGATAAATATATTAAGCTTCTGTTTGGGGTATCTAGCTATTTTTGTTCCCCATCAAGTACAAAGAAGATATTTCTAGGACTCTAACCGTGTTCTGTGTTAAAAATCAATCTAGCATACACGCTTTAGAACGAAAACAAGGTGGGAAAATGAAAAGAAGTACATGTATGTATATGAAGAGAGAAAGAAACCTGTTCGCAGAGAGGGGTGTTGAAAACCCTATGTTTACCAAAGCGATCAGCCAATCCGGTTGTGCAACGGAACACCCCACCAAAGCCCACATCTTCTCCAAATACATAAGCACTGCAATAGAGATTTTGAATTTTACACGAGCAGTAGCAATGGATTGGAGGAGTGCCAGAGTCACCATCCAAAATTAAATTCAACGAGTAGATCCATATTAAGGAATCACATTTATTACTATTAATTAAAGCTGATTAAGTATGTTTGTTTGGAGTAGTAAATTGGTGCTAGTAATGGAGTATTACTCAAGGTGAAGGGAGATAAGATTGAAAATCGACAAGACTCGTAATACTAGTACTAGTAAATGGAAAATGGGATACCGAGGATCAGAATGTAAGGCGATGAAAAGGGCTTGATTGATGGCAGAGAAGAGGTTGATCATGTTGCTGCTCCCATTCCCACTCCCACTCCCACTCCCTTGTGATTGTGTTTTGTAGTGGTCACCGGCAGTGGTTGAAGAAGAAGAAGAAGAAGAAGACGTTGAGAAGAATAATACCCTTTTTTGCCACCGATCGGCAATCGTCGTCATCAATCTACTCCTCAGACCACCACCGCTGCTAGTAGCCATCTTAGATTTGGGTTTGTAATCTTAATTTGATCAGACTATCTATCAATAATGATCATCAATTTAAGACTGTCATGTCATGGATAAGCTCAATTCCCCATTCCCAATCATCAATAATTCCATGGGACTGGGAGGATAGTATTTGCGTTTACTGTGTTGTTGTTTTCGTTGATTTTCAATTTTTCATGTGCTGTCCTGTCAACCTTTATTCTTTCTTGGGCAAACTTCGCCCCAGCGGTTCCTTAAACCCAATTTATTATTATTATTATTTTTTGGCATGTATTTAGTTCTTTCGTTTATTATCGTTTGTTTTTTTTTTTCGTTAAGTGGAATCACGTGCATATTACGTGATTTGGCCCAAGGGTAAAGTAATTATTTTCTTAAAAATAGTAAATGGACCAATTGTGTAATTTGCCATTTTAGTTAAAGATGAATTAATTATCATTTCTTAGTAATATATACACAACCCAGAAATTCAAAACAAACCGACTTCTAGGAGGTTGTTCTTGTTTCTTCATTTCCCCCACCCCGCCAATTAACCATTCAATTACTATTAATCATCCAATTCTTCAAGTGTGTTCTCTAATTTCCGGTCTATTTTGCGTTCGTTACCATTGATTTCTCTCTTTCTCTCAAATTTAAAGAGAGGTTTCTCTCTCTAAAACCTAGCAAGCCGCCATTGATTTCACAACCTATAGCTTGTACCAAGCGTGCACCGGAAAAAGAGGAGACAAATTGCATCTAAAGACGACCAAGTGTGTCTCTGAAGAAATCCAGAACAACGTCGTCGTTTTGGCCGATTACTTCCTATTTAGTTGGTTGATCTGTGCTTTTGAAAAAAAAATAAAATTTAGCCTAGTTCACCACTTCCACCATCCAATCCCCAATTCACCAATCCCCCCAAACCTCTCCTTCAACTTCAATAGACATCATCTCTACTAATGCTCTCACCACCACCTCCTCCACCACAAGCCCCACTGCCACCTCTACCACTGTAGATTGCAACCCACCTCCACAAGCACCTGCACCATCGAACCTGCCATCACTACCTGCACCACCGCAACATTCAAATAGAAAAAGAGAGAGAAGAGTGTTTCTTGAGTCAAAGAATTTGAGAGAACTAGAAAGAGAAGGAGGCTGCCAGAATAAAAAATTAAAGTGGGTTTTCAAAGCTATGGTTCTTTTTAACTGATTGTGAGCGGGAAATAGAAGGAGAGAGAATCGGATGAGAGGGAGTCTTGGATGTGGTTCCCAACAATCCGACATACTTAGAATAGTCCTATTCATCCCCTCGTGTGCTTATCTTGGGTTGAGAACCCTTAACCTATTCATAACTTGTCCCTAACACTTGTCCGTAAGCTTAATAAGTTGAACCATGCCGTAGTTGAGAGGTCATGTTCCTATTTCCTTCTCATTTAGTTCGTACTCACTTCGTATCGGCTTAGGAGACCTTGTATGTTGATGAGTGGACTTTCATGATTAGATCGAGAGAGTTGTCATGCTTCATAAGCATGGCGTGATAAGACTTGACATGTGTCTGACTTGTGGTTAGTACTTGATGAACTGTGCAATAGTTCGGTATTTGTTCGAGATCATTCTCGACATCGTTTAGGGTTCGTATACGTCGCATTTCCTCCTTGGTTGGTTGACCTAGCCTTGTTAAGATTCATTCACGAACGACGAGCACGTTCATCTTGTCGTTATACCGTAAGTTGAGTTGTTTTGGGTGTCCTTGCGCGTTTAGCTTGTTGTGTGTTTGAGACTCGTGTTTGTCATCATTCATGCACCATTACGGGATGATTCGGATGAGTTTTGACCTTGATTTGATGTTAGAATCAACCTAGGATCATTTCGGGATCAAACGGGATTGAATAGGAAAAATCAGAAATCCTGGGAGGAGGGCGGCCGCTCAGGAGGCAAAATGTTGATGATCTAGGGAGGCGGCCGCCCAGCCCCGTGCTCTGTTTTGCCCAGTTTTGTTCTTTCTCTATTTTTCGTGTTTTTAAGTGGTTTAAAATGCTCAAACAAGCCCAGGATTGGACTGAACACTTACCCATGGATTAAATAAGATAACCCAACCCCTTTCAACCCCTCATTTCATTCTCAACACACCTGGGTTTAGAGAGAGGAAGAAGAGCGAGAGGAGAGAGAGTAGAGAGATAAGATCGCGATATCTTGAGCTCCGCTTGTGGGATCGACTATTCGTCTTCGCTGTAGCGTAGAGGGCAACAAGGTGCACATTTTTAGCTAAATAGATTGTCCGATCTGTTGAGGATTCACGAACCCCATCTCTTCTCCCACGTTTTAGAGAGAGAAAGTGGGTTTTGGAGTGAGTATATAAGAGTTGAATCGAGCAAGATCGAGAGCGAAATCAACGTTGGGAAGAGTATTTTCCACCCGAGTCAACTTCATCCCTTGGTGTATTTGTCGTATTTGTGTAAGTTACTACTTTTATTTCTTGCTCGTAGTAATTATTGATGCTATATAACATGTATTTCATGTCGATACGGTGACTCGATGATATGTATGATAATCGATGATTACTTGAAAATGATACTATGAAATGGTGTTATGTGAATTTAGCTGTACTTGTGAAATATGTGTTAAACTACGAGATAATGAAATGTGATGTCGGACTTTACGGAGTCCGCGATTGACTTGGAATATGTTGTTATTGATATGTGACTTAATCTACATAACCTAAACATGTTGAAATATGTGGATAATTGATTATGTGGCTTGACTCGTGAAATTAGTTTATATAACTCTACGGACTCCGAAAATGATGTTGATAATGTTATGTGGACTACTGGTAAAAAATGAGATGTTTGACTCTACGGGGTCCGTTATTAATGAGCTAGCATATGTGAGAATATGTGTAGTACCATACTGGATTGAATTTGAACAACATGATTCAAAGATGAGACGTCATCACTTGCAATTAGAATTGATAAATGATACCGATAAGTCATAATTCCACTAACGTTTCATGAGGGCGGAGAGCTAGTGAAATGCCGTTGTTGGGGCTATTGATGAATCTGAGACTTTTTGCTACTTGCCCTAACGGATGGTTGAAACTTGGCACACCTCAAGCTAGCTAAGGTGGAGACCGGACCAAGTGACTCTGTGAGTCGCAGGGATCAAGGGCACATCGGTCCAGAGCGCGCTTAACAACATGATTGAGTCGGTTTCGCACTTATATGATGAAGAGGTGATAAGGTTGGAAGTGGTCGGAGGTGTACCTCGACCCCCATATCCTCACATGTGTTTACTTTACAGTTCATTATGTGTTCCCTGTACGAGCGAGTTGGTCGCGGTTTCCAACCGGTATGGGACGGTTGGTGGCAGCTGAGCCTCTCGTGGTAGTATAGGATTGTCTGGTTTTAACATGCTACCTGTTACGTGTTGTTATTGCATAGAATTGTTATATCATGATATTGTTGATATATGAACTGTGTTGCATGTCCCATGTAGATGCATAGTGGTAACTTACTGGGTCTTCGACTCATCCCTTCCAAATTTGTTTTCCTTAGCTCGTAGGGACACGTACGATGGTGGTCAGTGAGGCCGATGAGGTGCTTGTTTTGGTAGTCGTGTATTTTGGCTCGTTTAGTTAACCCTTGTAGCATTAAGTTGTATTTAGTTAAACAGTTGTAGAATGTTGTAATTTCTCCTTTGGGCTATGTATCGTTATATAGTTAGTTGTGGTATTTTGTTCCGACATGTGTTGTCAAGGTATATTATAATTGTGAAGATTGGGTATTCTGTTTTATGTATGTGATGGTTGGCCGTGTGGCCAGTTGGTTATGTTGGTTGATACCGAGCAGTGTAGTTCGATGATGTAGTTGTATTTATGGTAGTTGTATTGTGGTTCTCCGGCTTGCGTTATCACCGTCGAGGTGGTAATAATTGTTGTTGTGGTTGATGATTTTGGAATTATGGCTTTAATGAGCTGGTTAGCTCATTATATTACAGGATTGTATTTGATAAGAAGTGTCCATGTCCTAATTCGAGGCTCCGTGTAGTGAGTCTAGGTTAGGGTATGACAGTTGTATTTAAGTTTTGGTGAGGCTTGTATAAATAAGCTTTGGAAATTTTTTTTGAAAACCATCACAGAACGATTTTTGTGAAGAAGATGAACCAATTTTCCAGCTTCACCCCATGTGCTTTTGGTCCATATACTTTTTTATTAAAATGACTATTTTACCCCCAGGGGACCGCATCCGGTGCCTCACTTGACCTATCAATAGGACTAAGAAAGATTATCGTAGCTGTATCTGTCTCTTACTAGAAAAAGAGCTCTTTCCGATTGAGGGGGCGGCACACGGCGAAGCAGGTACGAGGGATTGCCGCGGTGTCGCTGGCGTTGGAGAGGAGTTGATCGCAGTTGAGAGAGAAAATGACTAGAGCAAAGGGGGACGAAGTTGGCGCTGAATGGGTGACGACTGACGACCGGAGATGGCAAGGGGGGTCGTGTTGCTGCTGCTGCCGTTGTTTCCTGCTGCGTTGAAACCGAGAGAAAGGGGGAAGGTGTAATACCCTGACCCTACTTCACTATTAGTAAACTCATAATCACTTCGTACCAACCTTAAAACCTTGGTGTGTGAGATGGCATGTAACACCCTGAATCCTCCTATGTGTGATTTGCTTATTTTATGTGTGATTTACATGTTAGACTTGTTGTAGTAGCATGTTAGTTGAAAGATGCTTTAATTCATATTTTCGTTTCATACTTATAAGAATTGTTAGATTAATTATGCCTTGATATATGATTTGAATCCTTGTAATTGATTATGTGCATACATTGTTAATTTGATTATTATGATTCATGATGTCGATTAGATGTGTTATAAGTGTTGTGTAATCAAACCTAGGAGTGGCCAAGTGATCAAACCTAGAAAATAGAGTAAAATAGAATTGGACTGGACTGTTGAAGTTGGCACGACCGTGCGCCTTTTCATGGCACGGCCGTGCGAGGGCAAGGCAGAAAATTGAGCTTGGGCTGTGAAAGTTGGCACGATTGTGCGTGTATTTTTGGCACGGCCGTGCGAGGTTGGCACGACCGTGCGTGTATTTTTGGCACGGTCGTGCGAAGTCGGACATATTGGTACTCTGCTCATCCGGTTTTCGTTCTTTCTCGGTTTTTCGTATTTTTAAGTGGTTTAAAATGCTCAAACAAGCCCGAGATTGGACCAAACACTTACCCATGGTATTAATAGCATAACCCAATTCATTTTCTCTCAATTTTTCGTCCTCCAACCCAGCTGAGAAAGAATAGAGAAAGAAGAGAGAGAAGAAAGAGAGTAGAGAGATAAAATCACGATATCTTGAGCGTTTGAAGTCGGATCGACGATTCGTCTTCACTGTAGCGTAGAGGGTGACGAGGAGCACGTTTCTAGCCAAAAGGATTGTCCGATCTATTGAAGAATCACTGCCTCACCTCTTCTCCCACATTTTAGAGGGAGAGAGTGAAGTTTTGAGGGGGAGAAACCTTGATTCAAGCTTGGATTGAGTGTGAGTTCGATGATTGGACTCAATAGAAGTGTAGAGGTCGTTGAGAAGTGCATTTCTAACTAAAGCCCCTTGATTTTATGAAGGATTTGCGGTAAAGGTAAGTAACTATAATGTTTTGTGTGTTTACGAGTTGAATTGGAAGAGTAAGGCATGTAGGATGTGTTATTGATGATTTTTATGTTATCCTCTTGGGAGAAGTATATGATTAGTTCCTAAAAATTATGTTTGGTTATACATCGTTGCCTACTTGAGTAAGGATTATGAATTGGGAAAAAATTGGTGATTTATTGGTAATCTCGTAGACTCCGAACAATAGAGACTTGTAGAGATTGATGTTGTTACTAATATTGTCGTGGTTGCCATTGTTGTTGTTGTTTTGATAATCGTTGTTTGCAAGTAATAAGAATTAATTGAGGTTGAAGTGTATTTGTTTATTATTTAGTTGGGTTTCGGCCGTATTGTCGCCGAAGACTTGTTTTAATTTAATTGTACTTCACTATGTTATTCTTAAGTTTGAGTATATCGAATCATTGAAGTTTTGTCGTTTATGCACTAGCGATAACCTTGCGAGATTGTTACGAGTAGTAGACTCTTCGTCCGTTGGGCATTGCAATTGATATGAGTTTGTAGGGACAATACTGTGGCTTGTCCTGACATTGTAAATATGGTTAATGACTTTAGCGGAGTCGATATGAAATAGTATAATGATATTTAAAAACTACGAGCTATACACTAGTCGTGACTGACTCTGGCGGAGTCGAATATGACGTAATAAACAAACGTCGATTAATAGGGTGATTTTGTTAATGAGTATAATCGACTTTACAGAGTTGAGTGATGGGTAGTATTAATCCCTACACGACATACACTAGTTCCCTACCATGAGGGATGATGAATTGATGGGTTCATAACTTAGTAGAACTTTGACCTTGGTTGACTTAATCAAACATTAGTTGACTACAAGTTACGTTAAATAGTTGAGCTATGCTCTTGTATAAACAAGTGTTAACGGTATATAGTTGCCTCTTCAATAGAGTATACTGAGTGACTATAGGATACGATAAGAATCCTAAGATGAGTGTAATAAATATGTGTTAATTAAGGGTTGTAAGTACAAGAAGACTTACCTTACGTTGGGGTTATGTATGTGTTTAACTATCGCAGACACTATTTGATGGTTGAATTGTACAATAGGCCTACTTTGCCTATTGTCTTGTTTAGTTTACATGTTCAGTGATTTCAGACATGATGTGATTGTTCTAATATGAGATAGGACAATCATCCTACTTTGATGATTGATTGTAGGACAGTTATCCTACATTGATGATTGGTTGTGTGTTTAGTGTCTACGAACACATTGAGTTGATTTGATATGTGATTCAATAGAACTCATGATGATTTGTTGAGAATGACGAGTAAATATCTACTTGTGCATTGCATTGAGTACATCTAGCATTCTTGGTAAAGTTATGGTGGGACGATGTATAGTCTTTACGAATGTGTTTCGTAATCGCTATGGGTCGCCATACCGGTCTGCACACACCCCTCACCTATTGGCCGCAGGTGGGATGTAGCATCACTGTTGTAGCAATACGCATGACTTTGGTTAGCTATTGAACTCGATGGTATTAATCGGGGACGTCGATACTACGTATACGGATATCGAGGCACATATGTTTTCTCGTGTATTGCAGGAGCAACGCGAAGTTGGAAGAAAGAGAAATAATATCCTTTATGATGTGGTTTATTTAAGTTGCACTTATGTGAATATCAAAGTGCTATGTGATTTATGTGACTTGTATACTTTCGATATTATACATGTTCAATATGGGTATAAATGTTATTACCATGTTATTCTTACTATTGAGCATTTTGCCATGTCATATAATCGCATGTAGCAACTTGTCGATTAATGGTCAAGTTGGACTCAATTACCTAGACTTGTTGGGTCATAGTTGAGATGTTAGGTAAGCTGGCATTGCTACCTAGACTAGTTACATGTAGAGTCTTGGTTTACTGTTGCATTCATGCTCATAGCATACAATACATTATAGTGGCTTACGAGGTCTTGTAGACTCACCCTTATTGTGTTGACTCTTTTAGATTGCAATCGAAGGATGGCATAATGAGGTCGGTGAGACTTGCGGGCACTGGCAAATTGATCTTTGGGTAGTTGCTTTACGGAGCCTGTTATTAATAATAATAAATGGCAAATCGAGCCATTTATTATTGTAATTTTCTCGAGCATGTTAGCTCGCGTGTATTTAGTGTTGTTGTTTCTCCGGCTTAGTAGTTAGCCGTCGAGGTTTATTGTTAGGATTTCTATTAGTATTGTTCTCCGGCTTGTGTTTAGCCGTGGAGATTTTCTAGTTATTGTTTTGTTATTCGAGTTTTTAAAACTCAGGTTTTTATTAGTTGTGGTTTTCCGCTGCATAGTTTTGGTTTTAAGCTTGCGTAGCTCGTTCATTTCTGTGGACTTTAGTTGTTTCTTTTAGTTTGGCGCACCAAGTTGGGGTTCAACATCGGATCTTGGACTTGGGGCGTCATAGAAGGGGGCGTGAGAGTGGTTCTGTGAGATTGGCGAATGAGAGGAATTGATTCAAGGTTTGAAGTTAGGGCTACAGTGGCGTTGTTCTGTGTCGAATTAGGGTTTCTAATTTGTAGCCATGGATTTGGAGGAATTACTATATCATCATTAGGGAAATTTCATCATCATCTTGATCATCAATTTGGGATTTCTTTTTTCTTGATGTGAGTGGATGAAGATGAAGAAGACAGGGGTAAAATTGACATTTCACATTAATTTAACGATTGAACTAACATTCGTCTAATAAATGGGCACGGATGCATTAGAACTTAAGTACAGTGGCCCAAAGTGTAGTTTTAAAGTTTCAGTGGTCGGACTGTAATTTTGCGAAAAGTTCGGTGGCCGCACGGATGTATCAGAACTTAAGTACAGTGGCCCAAAGTGTAGTTTTAAAGTTTCAGTGGTCGGACTGCAATTTTGCGAAAAGTTCGGTGGCCCGGATGTACCTTTTACCTATATATATATATATATATATATATATATATATATACATATATAGTATTTTTGTTATTAATAGTCATTTGATTTGTTTTGAAAATTTTGTAGCTCAAAAAATTCTAAGAGTAAAGATGGTAATTGCACGCCTTGGTCTCTCAACTCTCTCTCTTTTTCTCTCACCTCAACGCAATGTCGCGCCTTACCATTATTCCGTCATTGTCCCTCTCACCTCGCCGTCGCTCTCTTCCTTTCACCTCTTTGATATTTTTTCTCACACCTCATAGAACCAAAATTTTTTCGCAACCATCATAAGATCTCTCTCGACCTTACAAAATTAGTCTCAATTTTCTTCTTCTTTTTCAATATTTGAAAATTGACATTGTCTTCTTCTTTTTCAATATCTCTTCAATGGTTCTGAAAAAATGATTAATCAAAAAATAAATTACTATGAACCGTAAAACAGAACCAAACCAAACCAAACCGAATGATTCGGCTCGGTTCGGTTTGTAAAAAATGGAACTGCTAGGAGGCGGTTCGGTTCATGATTTTGGCACAAACCGAACCATTTACACCCCTAGTTGACCTTCCTATTTTGGTCCTTGAACTGCAGTTTTGGCCTTATAGTTTGTACCACAAGTTACGGCCGTGAGTTTAGACATTAATAATTGTCTGAACGGTCTAAAATACCCTTACTAAATGCTAAGTGGAATTCCAAGGTGGTCAAAGCTGCTGAGTTGGAAAAAAATTTTTTGGCTTAACTAACACAAATTTGAAGGAAAAGAATTAAAAAATTTATGGCAAAACTCATATTTGGGCCACCAAACTATCCACAAAGTTGCAATCCGGCCACCACAACTTCAAAAATGTTATTCTTGCCACTGTACTATCGTTTTCTGGCAAGCGAGCCCATTTTTTAACGGAAGGTTTTTCGTTAGTTCAAACGTTAACTTTAAGTCAAATACCTATTTTACCCCTAAAATGGACAATCATACCTTTAATCTCCGCTGCGTATTTGAAGAGGAATTACCCCCAAATTGTCTTCATCTTTGCGTTTATCTTCTTCCATTTACTAAATCGGCTCTATCAAAGACTCTTTAGATCAAGAACAGATCTGGTTGTAAATTGGTAAAATCCATCTTAAACTTGAGGTGTTTAGGTGCATGCTCAAATTCATAAAAGTGATTTCGCAAGATGATAATAGTGATTTTGCAAATTTCCAATGCTCGAAATGGCTTCAATCGCGTTCGGAGCTACAGATCGGGACCCTCGAGAATGCATTGTGTGTGTGTGTGACCTAGAATCCTCAAAACTCAAACTAAACCCTTTCCTCATCCCATCCTCCCTGAACTAACCCCTGCAAACCCATTAATACCCCTTGAGTCAACAGTCGGAGTTCCCGTTTGACGAGTGCGCTAGCGACGTAGTGGTAGAGTCCGACCCATTTGAACAACAAATGCCTGAGTTTTCCTCCGACCAATTCGCTGCCAAGGAAATGAATGAGTCTGACCTGGGTGAACAAGAGGTGGAGTGTCCAACCAACTTGCCGGTGAGGAGATTAAAAATTTAAACTCAATTGAACTACAGCCGGAGTTTCCTTCACTTGAGCAGAAGTCGGATTTTTTGTCCGAACAATTTCCCGTTGAAGAGACGAAGGAGTTTGACCCAGTTGGGTAGTAGCTGGAGCTTCCTTCCGAACAATTTCCTGGCGAGGAGATGAAGGAGTTTGACCCAGTTGGGTTTCAACTTTCCATGTTGGGCAGAAGACATGGAATTTGGGTTGATGAATTTCTTGATTAGAGATTCAATTTTGTTTGAGCTAATTTAGAGAATTTGGGTTGATGAAAAGAAAAGGGGTTAGGGTTAGGGTTTATTTTTTTGGATTAAAGAAGATGAAGAAGAAGGCATGGGTAAAATGGGTATTTCATGTAAATTTAATGGCTGAACTAACGTTCCGTCAAAAAATAGGTTCGCTTGTAAGAAAACAATAGTATAGTGGCAAGAATAACATTTCTGAAGTTGGGTGGCCCAAATATGGGTTTTGCCAAAATTTATTTTGTCATTAAGGCAAAATCAGTAAGGAATTTTGAGAAGAATTCTTTTCTCCCTCTACATATTAAAACAAAATATAAAAATAAACTTAAAAAGAATTTCTTTCTCTACGTGCCTTCTTCCCCACCTTTCTTTTTCTTCATACACTACTCTTTCTCCCTCTACAAACCCAGCAACCTCCCCGTAACCTACCCGGTCACCCATTTTCACCGGCGATGATGCTTTAAGAAAATTGGGGAAGAGAAAGCAACAAAAATATTGTAATTGACATCATCCACATCAGATTAAAAAGCAACCTACCCACGACCGTCCTAGTTCGAATCTCATATATAAAAAAAAAAAAGATCAATTAGGAAGACATATTGGTCAATTACCCCTCAATCCTAAGAACAAATCCAATAGTCTACGCCACCCTCACCGCCCAATTTCTCTCTCTTGACAACTCTCTCCATTTTGTCTCCTATCATCTTAAAACCTATTTTTGTCTCCATTCATGTTGCCGGGATAGGAAGAAATCTCAGATCTGTATTGAAACTCCATTGTTATCGCGAGTGGGGAATTAGAATAGATCGATGACGAGTTTAATTCGGCTAATGTGGTTTCGAGATCAGATTTGGGTCACGATGAACCTGTGATTTAGTAGAAGGTGAACAATAAAGAATTTCATGGCTCGGATAACGGGATGCGAGACAGACAATGATGGATTTTGCCTAAGATGATGACGGTGATTGGTTTGTGATCGACGAGAACTAGATTTCTAGTTTGGATATCTAATGTTCAGGAACCAAAATAAGAAAGGTCAAACATTTTTAGTTCAGGGACAAAATTATGCATTAAACCTTAAAAAAAAATAAACTGATGTAAAAGCACATAGTCTACTCTCAAAGTGTGTTGTACATTTACTTAGAAAGAAAAAATGATCAAAAGCAATTGGATAGAGAAGCCAGCATCACATGCAACTTACAATTTCAATTTTGAAACAAAACCTACCATCTTACTAACCCCAAAAAAATCGCGGGTGGGGAATTAGAATAGATCGATGACGAGTTTAATTCGGCTAATGTGGTTTCGAGATCAGATTTGCGTCACGATGAACCTGTGATTTAGTAGAATGTGAACAGTAAAGAGTTTTATGGCTTGGATAACGAGGTGCGAGACAACAATGATGGATTTGCTTAAGATGATGACGGTGATAGGTTTGTGATCGACAAGAACCAGATTCCTAGTTTGGATCTCTGATGTTCAGGGACCAAAATAGGAAAGGTTAAACATTTTCAGTTCAGGGACCAAACTATGCATTAAACCTTAAAAAAATAATAAACTAATGTAAAAGCACCTAGTCTACTCCCAAAGTGTTGTACATTTACTCAGAGAGAAAAGATGATCAAAAACAATTGGATGGGGAAGCCCACATCACATGCAACTTATAATTTCAATTTTGAAACAAAACCTACCATCTTAGTAACCCCAAAAAATTGCGGGTGGGGAATTAGAATAGATCGACGACGAGTTTAATTCGGCTAATGTGGTTTTGAGATCAGATTTGGGTTGCGATGAACCTGTGATTTAGTATAAGGTGAACAGTAAAGAGTTTTATGGCTTGGATAACGGGGTGCGAGACAAACAATGATGGATTTTGCCTAAGATGATGACGGTGATAGGTTTTTGATCGACGAGAACCAGATTCCTAGTTTGGATCTCTGATGTTCAGGGACCAAAATAGGAAAGGTTAAACATTTTCAGTTCAGGGACCAAACTATGCATTAAACCTTAAAAAAATAATAAACTAATGTAAAAGCACCTAGTCTACTCCCAAAGTGTTGTACATTTACTTAGAAAGAAAAGATGATCAAAAGCAATTGGATGGAGAAGCCCACATCACATGCAACTTATAATTTCAATTTTGAAACAAAACCTACCATCGTACTAACCCCAAAAAATTGCGGGTGGGGAATTAGAATAGATCGACGACGAATTTAATTCGGATAATGTGATTTCGAGATCAGATTTGGGTCACGATGAACTTGTGATTTAGTAGAAGGTGAACAGTAAAGAATTTTATGGCTCGAATAATGGGGTGCGAGACAGACAATGATGGATTTTGCCTAAGATGATGACGGTGATAGGTTTGTGATCGACGAGAACTAGATTCCTAGTTTGGATCTCTGATGTTCAGGGACCAAAATAGAAAAGGTCAAACATTTTCAGTTTAGGGACCAAATTATGCATTAAACCTTAAAAAAATAATAAACTGATGTAAAAGCACTTAGTCTACTCCCAAAGTGTGTTGTACATTTACTTAGAAAGAAAAGATGATCAAACGCAATTGGATGGAGAAGCCCACATCACATGCAACTTACAATTTCAATTTTGAAACAAAACCTACCATCTTAGAGCATCCACAATGGAACACTCTACCAACAACCAAAAATAATTTTTTTAGAGTCTTTTACCCCCCCCCTCTTAATCCCACAATGTGACAATAGGCATTCTATCCCACCCTCTACCTCTAAAAGCTTTAAGCTACTAAACCCCCCTCCAAATAAAGAATAACTTTTTAACTTAAATAGTAATTTATTTTTGTCTCATGCTCTCTCTCTTCTTCCGATTCTCTGCTTCTTTTCTCTTTTCTTTTTTCATTTCTCCATTTCTTCTCTCCTCCCCTGCCCCACTCGCTCCCTTCTCCCCTCACTTTCACACACACACAAAGAAATGTATATTCCCCACTCTCTCTCTCTCTCTTTATATTTTGAATCTAATCTAGTAAAAATAAAATATATATATATATATTATTAAAAATAGGGAAATTTAATAACAGTTGTAGCTAATATATTATTTTTTTCACATGTGTTTTAGATCATTGAAATTGAAATTATTAAAATATAAGTAGTACTCCCTCCGTGCCTTAATTATTGTCTTATTTGACCTAACACACAAATTAAAAAAAATAATTAACTTAATTATTAATATTTGTATAATATGTAATTTCCTTTAATGCTCATGATAAAAGTGATTTCCTAAAAAAAAAAAAAATTCAAACAAGACAATTATTTTAAAACGAATACAAAAAAAAAAAAGATAATAATTTAGGAACGGAAGGAATATAATTTTTATAAAATATAAAATTTAAAATGTAAAATATTTCAGATTGTGCTAGAAAAAAAAATGATAGTTATATTTGTTAATTGAGATGAGAAAATTTTAATTTTTAAAGGGTTGTATAAAAAATGCTTGTTGGAGTGAATTTTTTTTAGAATATTAAAAAATGAAATTAAAACCAAAAACAAAGCGTTTAGTATTTTATTGAGTAAAATCATTGCCACCACCCCCCCTCCCCCTCTCAAAAAAAAAGGGATACAAAACAATGTTACTTTTAAAAGAAGATGAGGTCGCTGGAAACCAACGGTCCACCGTTGGTTGAAAAGGAAAGGATTTAAATCCAATACAATACAAATGACTTACTTTTCAGAACTTTTGAGAAATGACTCATCCTCCATCACACACACACACACACACACGCGTAACCAACCAGAACTCAATTGATGCACGTAACTAACACAAGGCAAAGGAAGAAAAGACGTACCAGTAACATATAGCAACAAAAAATAAAAAAGCATCCTTTAGAAGAAGAAGAAGAAGAAGAAGAAGAAGAAACCAACTATAATATTGTGATGATCATACTTTCCCACCCTCTGCTTCTCTAGCTCTCTTACAAAATACAAAAGCACTTCTCCTCTTGGACAAAGTAGATCTAGATTTACAAAGGCAGGATCATTGCCATTCTAGTAGTAACGAAATAGAAAAATAAGAAAGAAAAAAATGTAGCTGCATCATAGACCACAGAAAGATATAAAACTCACAAGTAAAAGAAAAGATAAGATAAGAAAAGAAAATTAAAACCTAAACCCAAACCCAAACCCCCCCACAAGGAGTGCAAAACCTGTTAGAAGAAGCTAAACCACTATAGTTGACTGACCCATCATGAGAAAAAATGGGAATTTGCGACCCGAACAAAAAGAACCTGCCTCACCACCTCCACCAGAAATCTAATGCCAAGACACTTGCGCTCCCAGCATTTAACAAGTTCATTGAAGCAGGCACAGACAGATCCAATAGGGAGGGCGGCACACTTCTGAAGAAGCAACAGCCAAAGCATACGCCTCCTCAGTATACACTACACTAGAGAACAGCAAATTCCTTGACCAACATCTCCACCAACAGCACCGCCCATCAACATGGCTTAACCTAGCAACCATTCGCAACCCCATTTACAATAACCTTCTTCTCTGAAACAACAGCTGGTTTAGCACCCTTGCTCACATCTGCAACTGATTTAGGACTCCCCTTCACCACATCTCCAGCTTTCAAAACTGAGCCATTCTCAGAAACCTTGGCGTCACTGTTCGTCTGAGCAGCTGGGGCTGGTTCCTTGGTCAAATCCAAGGCAACTTCCTCAGATTTCTGTGGTATTACATCCACCTTAAGGCCTTCTTTGTTTTTATCGTCACTTGCGGTCCTTCCTTCCCATACCTAACAGGGTGACGTTGAAAACAAGAGATGAGCAAAAAGCATTTTAGCCCATTTCTCTTCCACACAAAGAGAAGGATGCTCAACACTACTACAAAATTGCACCAACATTGAGAAAAGTGGATACCTGTTTCTGAAACTGCTGTTGCTTAGCCTTTTTCTCCTGAATTCTCTTCTGCCTATCCTCGTAGAAATCAAAATCATCCAATATGCATTGCTTGCTTGTATGCTCCTTAAATATTTTGAGCATTTGCAAACCCTGCTCCAGCTTGACCTGCAACAATATAGAAGGTTATTAAAACAACTAACCCAATGAAGAACAATGTGCAAATATTAAGAGGACTCGAGGAAACAGATACCTCTTGAGTGTCCCTGCTATTAGTAACAGGTTTATTCTCATTGTTTTCAAGGGTGATGTGCTTTAACAAACTGTTGGGTAAATCCTTCACAATGTGCCACTTAACAGGGAAACAGCCAATCCATTTGTCTTGTTGCCAGTATTCCACGCTCTTGTTAAAATCAACAGGCCCTACCATCTCCGCAACACCAACAAATTGCCCACTAGTGTTGACCTGAAATGGAGAAGGTAAATCTGAATCTACAAACCATAAAAGCAAAAGAGATACCCGCAACTCATTTAATCGCACCTATGCTTACCGAAAAGAAGAGAAAAATTGGGCATTCTCCAGATTTCTGCTGTGCCTCCTGGTAGGCTGCATCGAGCTTCTTGTTTCCGTTTTGTGTGCTTGCCCAAACATTGTACTTAACGCTCTTGTGGACATCGTCCTCGCTGTATGACTTAATAATAAAGAACTTGGCATCCGCATAAGTCTCGGGAAAATCTGCTCGGTTGTATTGTTCTCTGTCTGGAATCACACTCAACTTTTCCTTCTCAGCTTCATCAGTTCCGCTCAGTGGTATGTTCTGTCCCTTAACAGCTAGAGTAATAGGTGTAAAGCCTTTTTGATTCTTAGAGCTCTTGGCTCTTGGT
Organism: Platycodon grandiflorus; assembly: GCA_016624345.1. Lineage (NCBI taxonomy): Eukaryota > Viridiplantae > Streptophyta > Magnoliopsida > Asterales > Campanulaceae > Platycodon > Platycodon grandiflorus. The sequence continues at coordinate 432,749 of CM028369.1, forward strand.
CCCCGATTGAGCTCGTTCAAACCATCCATGTTTTCATTGCCATATCCATAGAAGCCATTGCCACGTCCCCTGGGCTTGTACTTACTATCAACAGATAGCCAACCGCGGCCATTGTTTCGTGAATCATAAGCATTAGATCCATATCCATAACCAGATCGGTAAGTACTACCATACTGGCCATATAATTTGTTAGGATACATTCTATTCATGTATCCACTAGCTGTGCCCATGCCAGACATTGGTCTAGGATTCTGCAAACCCTGCAAATGTCAACAAGGACTTCAAAAGTAAGAATTACCTGATTTCCAACAAGAAACGAGCAAACATTCAAAACCCCAGCCGAACCATAGATAAAACTTGAAGAGAAAATACACTATAGTGCAGAAATGATACATCTTTTTACTTTAGAAATAAGATCGACAAATAAGTACAATCTGCAAGATCTATGTTAAATTCTTAAAATATATTCTGATTCTGATGACCATTGATACCAAAAGAAAATTACTTCTATTAACATAAGTTTCAAAAAGAAAACACCCCCAAAAACCAGAGTTAAACCTACATACCATGAGATGAGAATGTGGGCGGAGATTCTGATTCCTTGAAGCAGCACCATTCCCATTCGACATGGACGAAGTAATAGCGGTGCTTGTAATAGGCCTATGTTGCCCATCAGAAAATATTGGGCCATCTAACCATGGAATTGGTGACCGAACCCCATCAAAACCAAATCTTGGATCCTGATAAGCATTTTGTGCACCCCTTCCATAGGAGCCATTTGCATTGAAGGATGAGTTCTGGTATGTTGTTGGCCTTACAGGAGCTGAACCATTATTTCCCTTAACACCCCCACCATTTACAAGGCCATTAGAATTTCCATTAGCATTGTCCACAGACAAAGGCGCTTGATCAGCAGCTGCAGATGTGGAAATCTCACCTTTTGGAGGGGCAGCAGCTGGTGTAGAATATGGCCCACTGGTAGGCGTCATCGGCTGGAAATAGGGGCTTGGATACTGATAATGTTGAGCTCCATAGAGCTGACCATCATGTCCTACCGCTGGAACAGGAGATCCAGCAGGTGAATACGGACCATAAGGAGCATACCCATAGCCGTGATACATAAGCGACCCATTGTCCCCGTAAACTCCCTGAAAGCATTGAAAATGACAGAATAAAGAATTAAAAACTTTTATTCGAACACAAAAAGCTGAGAGAAAATACCAAAAGAAGTAATAACTGGTTAAAACAATAATGTTACATAACTACTACCTTAAGTTATAGCTTAAGAGAAGTACAAGTCTTATGATTAATAAACAATTAGTATTATAGACTAAAGATTGGATAGCAGTGAACAACTAAACAGTATCACGCATTCATCTTGCAAACATAAAATTGCAGTAGTCTACAAAAATTAATGTGAATCAGAAACCAGTGTACGGCAATGTCAGAACAGTTGCACCTCCTACATGCAAATTAGGAACGCATCAAATAGCAAGAGAGCAAGAAACTACAATATCTTACATGTGACATCTCAACTCCATCCGGATTTACGTATCTCGAGTAGTCATCCCATTCATTAGTAGTGCCGTCATAACCTAAGTCATAGCAAGCAGTAAGGTCAGGTATGGAGAAAAGATCAGTATAATACATCTAATAGTCTTGCAAGCACTTGAGTCTTCCAAATTCCAACCATGTCTACTGTTAATCCACCACAAGTGGAACAGAAGCCTTGCATTGAACCACAATATAAAAGACCATACAAAAAAAAAAAAATTGAAGTCACCTCCATAATAATAGGCAGTAGAAGCATAGCCATTGGGAAGATAACACATGGTTGGATCCATAAAGTCGGGCAGTAAAGGTGTCAGAGACCTATCAAAAGACTGGATCTGACCATTCCCAGTGTCAGCCGAATCAACGGAAGGCTACAAGGAAATCACATGTAACCAGCAACAAAATCAAGCTTCAGTGCATTGCCGCTAATGGCCAATACTTAGCTGCTAAAAACGAAACTACAGAAACAAAACAAAACAAAAAAACAAGTCACCTTCTTAGTAGGCTCTGGAATTTCCAAAGTCTTGGTTTGAGTATCTAATGACAATTTCTGCAGCAAATCTGCAGCTTCTATAGCAATAAAAGTAAAGGAACACATGGTATTTGAAGAATCAACCACACACTAAGAGAATTACACACAAAAAGAAGTTCAGTCTACCAAAACCTCAAAGAGTTGATATTACGAGGTCAAAAATTGAACTTCAGCAAGCCCAGAAAGCTAACTTGTTATTGTACAAACAGAATCTCTCGGAATCATTTCATGCAAATAACCCAATACTAGACCGTTCTGATTACCAATTAGAAGCCAGTTACTTACAAAAAAAAAAAGCTAAGAGAAGCAATAATCCACAAGGCAACGAGCTGTCAAGAAATTTAAACTGAATAAGGGATAAGAAATGGAAAATATTCAAAACTTTTAACGCATACATAACTGTGAACAAGTAAAAAAAAATTAAAAACGAATCAATAAAAATCACATATCAAGCAAGATGTGAAGCAAATCATATGTAGCCTACATCGATACAACCTGAACAGATCTCAAATCAAAGTTAGCTGAATACAAATAAAAAAAGCAAATTAAAGGAGAAAGCGAGTTGGATCGATAGACAACAGATCATAAGGACAAAACACGACTGAGAAGAAGAAAAAGAAAGGATACGATCTGCGGGAGGAGCAACGGTGGCCATGAGCTAGATATGATTGATAGATCTTCAAAGGGGGCGAGGAGACGACCTGAGTGAGAAATCCCTAAGAAAGGGAGGTTTAGAGAGAAACCCTAGGAGAGAGAGAGAGAGAGGGACAGCGGGAGGGGAGGGGAGTTTCAGCCGCCACGAATAACGAGAGCTGAGAGAGAGGGTTTGGGTTTTGATGGGGAAAAGGGTTTTGATCCATCCAAAAGTGGTGATTCAAATAGCACCACGGCCTCCTCCTCTCCTTACACTCTCCTCCCCTCTCTTTTTCCTCTTTCTTCATTTTTACCCCTCACCCGCATTACCTTCCATAAAATATCTCGTCACGCGACACATGACGCGTCTCGCTCTCTTTGGTTTGTGTTCTACGATTCTCCTTGACGTGGACGAATTGGAGGGGGTTATGATTTTGTTAATGTGACAACCAGGTGAATGACACCTCCGCAATGCGAGTCGGGTGACTTTCTTTATATGCTTATGAGGTCGATTTTTTGCGATTATAAAGCTAGGCAAAGTGATAATACTATAATTTTGTCCAATATCTAATGTTTTAGTTAGGACTTTCTAATAACTTAATCCAACCCAATTGAAATTTGATATTAACCTGGACTCTTTTATCTCTATAATAAAACCCATGCTTATGTTTGACTCGTTCGACCAACCTAGAATTGTATAATTTAAGAATATAATTATAAACGGGTCGATCTCACAATTTATATATATATATATGTGTGTGTGTGTGTGTGTGTGTGTGTTTGTGTGTGCCGTGTGCTTTAAGATAATTGAGCCTATTGAAATTGGGCTCATTTATACTCGTATATATATATGTATGTATATATATATATATATATATGTATATATATACATATATATATGGGTGTGTGTGTGTATGTTTGTGTGTGTCGTGTGCTTTAAGATAATTGAGCCTATTGAAATTGAGCTCATTTATACTCGAGTCTCGCTAAAATCATGCTCTGACTCAACTTTAAGTTTTCATGACTAGAACAAAGTCAAGATTCAAAGATGGAGCTTGAGATGAACTCGAACCATCTGAATTGATCATTACTAAGGTTGTAATGGAACCGAAAACAGCGTAGCCAACTTGAGCTCAACCTGTTTGAGTGTTTTTTTTCCTTCTTTTAACTTGAGTCTATGTGAGCTCGAGTTGACCTTTGGAAGAGGTTTTTGAGACCAACTCATGAGTTTGTTCACGAATAATAAAATTTCATTCATTAGACTCAATACAATTATTCCAAACAAATTTTTATTTTTATTTTAACTAATTTTAACTAAAAGGTAAATACTAACTCCTTACACATAATAAGTACAAGCATTTTTATGCGTGTGCAAAGTTTTCCTTGAATGGTTTCTTTTCTTGGCATTTTTGAGATTAGATGGTTATTTATACAATTAGTTTTGAAAGTACGTGCAGTTAAACCTTTAAGGAAAAATAGGAAGAACACTTGCAAAGAGAGACAAAGCACATGAAAGCTATTGAGACGGTCTACAACCGATTCAATCTCGAGCTTGAGTTTGTTTACGTGAGTGAACTCGCTCGTGGGGTCAAGCTTAGATCGTATTCTCACAAGCTCGAGTCAAACCAAACTTATACAAGTTGACCCCGATTTAACTCGTACCGTGTGACAACCCTATCATCATACAACTCCAATTTCAACCCACATAATTAGGAGTGTAAATGAGTTGAGCTAAGCCGAGCAGTAGATTACCAAGCTCGGCTCGGTTAAGTTTCGTAAGGGCTCAAGCTCGACTTGGACTCGATTGAAAATTAAAGGTTTAAGCTCAAGCTTCGCTCATGAATATTCATTTTACCTGTCTCAGAGTTGACTTGATTGAGTTAGAATGTAAAATTATTAAGCTCGAGCTCAACCCAAAATACGTATATATAAGTGAAAAGTAATTTAAATGTATAATAAGAAGACCAGAATTACTAGAACAACAGGATAGTAGAACTGCTAAATATATATTAATAAAAGTACAGCAAGAGAAACTATAGAACTATAATACATGCGAATTTCGCAAAGAATAGATTTAAACTTAAGTCAATAATACAACAAACAACTTTTTATAGTGTGTATGTGTAACGAGTGTGTATGTGTAACGACCCGAGCCCGAAGCCCGGTCCGCCACGCATAGCCCACGCATTGGTCCACTAAGCACCTGGGTCAACTGGCCCACCACAAGTCACCCAAAAGTACATGGATAGGTTGGTACCTAGTGGTAGTGGGTGACATCTAATAAGGTACACACAAATCTCACATCAACCCGATGTGGGATATCACAATTATCACAATCTCCCCCACTTGAATCCTTGACGTCCTCGTCAAGACCCAAAGGAGGTCCAAAGGATCGGCACCCCGGGCGATGTGTTCCTACACATTTCTGGCCGGCACTACTGGAAAACACGTATTTACTGTCGGAGAATTCCGACAGTAATTCAAAAATTCCGACAGTAATGACGTATTTTCTGTCGGACGAGCTCCGACAGTTCCGACAGTAAATCTTCGACGGTAATTATATTCCGACGATGTCAGCGGTCCGACGGTAATTGCGTCGGATAATCCGACGATAATTCGTCGGCTATATCCGACAGATATCGTCGGAGGATCCGACAATTGCGTCGGACATTCTTGTTGGATATTCGACGGTAATCTGTCGGATCATCCGACGTAATCGTCGATATTCTGTCGGGATATTCCGACGTAATTTACGAATTGAATAGTGGTGAAATTAAATATCAGACGATAATTCTTGTCGGACAATCCAACGGTAATTTCTTGCTCGACAGTAATTACGTCGAATATCCGACGTAATAAATTGGTAGAATAATATTTAATTCTTGTCGGAAGTTCGACAATAATTACTAATTAAAATAAAAAATAAAATTTGAAATTTTTAAATTTGTTTTTTTGCACCGATATAACAATTATATATACACAAATCACACACACCACACCAATAAAACTAATTAACAACTAAAACATAAACTAAATTAAAATTAATATATATATACAAATTAAAATATATTACGGTACTAAAATAAATGTATCTCTTGTGGAGGGTCTACTGTGGAGGGGTCAAATAAAATACGCCTAGTAGGTCTGCTGCTGCCCATAACCGGTCGTCGCAGGCCTACTGCCGGCTCGGCCGCATCTGCTCCTCCTGCTGCATTCTGCTGCCCATCCGCTGTCGCGTCTGCTGCGCCTCCTCGGCTCGCTGCTGCAAACGCGCTCGAGAGTCTCGTCTTCTCGAGCGGGGCACGCTCGGTAGGCGGCGGTTCCGAGGCCGGAAGACGTGGTCGCCGAGGAAGAAGTCGATCCACCTGGTCTAAACGCCGGCGCCGTGGTCACCAAAGCCGTAGAGGCGATCTCCCTCTTCTTCCTTGACTCGCAGGACCGAATGCCAAATGTCGGAGACAAATGGCGTCTGCACCTCAGGGGTCGTCTGGACAAGCCCCTCGGCGACCCCTCGGTGGGGTCACTTGCTCCACTCGGGGTGTCTCACCTAGGGCCACATTCAGTTGGTCCTCAAGTTCTCTCGGTTCTCGTAATGCGTGTACGAGTTGAAATAAGATCGGATGCATAAGCGACATCTGGCGGTCTTCCTAGTTCGTGCCATCTGCTACAGGCATACAATAGAGACATTAAATCTCTAAAGGGAAGTGAAACACATTAAGTGGTTCAACTAATGCATGGATATCAACATAATACTCTCAATGGAGAATATGTAATATCAACATATTAAACTTGAACAACCTAAGAAGTCTAAGAAGGAATTAGTTAAAAGTCTACTAGCATTTTAAATGAGTTTAAATTAGTTAAAAGTCTACTAGCATTATAAAAAAAAAAACATACTACTACTACTACTACAACTACAAGTATGAAAAATGAATGAAGAATAAGAAAAAGACAATTGATTAACCAGGGAGGGGAAAGGGAGAAGTCTAGCTATACTCGAAAGAAGAAGAGATCAGTTCATACTTATTTATATTAATGGAACTCACATAGATTAGAAATGAAAAATGCGCATCTTTATACACTTACACTATGAGCAAATACATCAGCTAGTAATACTTCATAAGTTTGCCACCAAGTAAGCTAATCCTTATGGTGACATGGTACCAAAATAAAAGAAATATGAACAATATGCCTCAAAGATGTCATGATTTCACCAATAATCTCGTTTATAGTTTCTCCAATCCAAGAACTTTATTACCGGATGCAATACAAAGTAATCATTTGCTAATATATGCAAATTAAATACTAAGGACTAAATTTTAAGGGCGAATTCATATTGATTTGTCCCAGTTCATCTGCTAGAAGCCGATGCTAGAGGTGGAACTCAAATAAATAGATCGGGCCTTTACAATAAGTACTTGAAACCCATCATCGATTCGAAACAAAGTGCAAACATATATAGGGACCAATTATAAATCAAGATTTGTTCCTCTGCGTTTCATGTATCGTCTTATCAATTAAAACGACCTATCAATTTTCAACTTACTACCTCTTCAAACCCTTGAGTGATAACGCAGAGGAATGAACCAAAACTTTTACAAAGGCTACCATTAATCTAATTCCCATAATAATTTATGGGACGTTTCTCAACTTTCGATCGGCACCAAATGCATAAGGTATGGACTCTTCGGTGAGTAGCACTTGATAAATAAATAAAGAAAAAGGGGATGATGCTCAAGCAAGCGGAGATACATTCGATACGAATGTCTTATAGCGGGATAAAAGGTCTAAAAAACAAATCAATTAATAATAAGGTTTCAAACATTGGAATGCACCGTCGTCACCGTCACCGTCATGTTTGATTGCAAAGATACAGACACAAAATCAAAATAATATACTAAGCTTTAAAGATTTGTTGACTCTGCAAGCTAACAGAACGAATGGACCCCTTCAAAACGAAAGCAGGCCCAGGCACACCTCTCAAAAACTAATATACTAAGCTTTCAGAGCAAAGCCAAATAGAAAATCTACAAAAGAAGCGGCGCGTATCCTGGATGTACTGACTACTGAGCCAGAAAAAAATAATGAATTGAGAGAGAGAGAAAGAGAGAGAGAGAGAGGGAGAAAAGCTTACCGGCGTGAAGAGTTGCTTGGAAGCGGGTAGGTGAAGATAAAACGGTGGTAGTGCGGCGCCGCGGAGGTAGTGCAGGGAGAGACCACGGCGGCGATAACGGCAAGCGACGACGGCGATGACGGCAAGCGACGACGGCGCTGGGGTGGGGGGACGGCTGACTGAGGCGGAGACCACGGCTCGGCTGAAGCAAAAGAGAGAGAGAGAGAGAGAGAGCGAGAGCGAGAGAGAGAGAGAGAGAGTAAACTGAGAAAGCTGGGGAGGGGTTCGATTTAGGGTTTTAATTTCAATTTACTGTCGGATAACTCCGACAGAAATTCTCCGCCAGAAATACCGTCGGAATTTTACTGTCGGAATCCGACAGTAATGTTAATCTCCAAAATTCTGACGATGCAAAAAAGAATATTCTTCGAATATTCCCTTCTTTCTTGTCGGAATATTCTTGTCGGCCTAGTCCGACAAGAATTCTTGTCGGACGAAAAGGCATATTACGAGAATATACCTATATTATGTCGGATATTTCTTGTCGGATTTTTCCACGTAATATTTATCCCGCCAAAAAAATAACATTATTGTCGGAAATCCCGACAGTAATTGCCCAATCTCCGACAGTAATTACTGTCGGAAAATTCCGACAATAAATGTTCCGACAGTAATTAGCGTGTTTCTAGTAGTGCGGGACCCGCTCTGATACCATTTGTAACGACCCGAGCCCGAAGCCCGGTCCGCCATGCATAGCCCACGCACTGGCCCACTAAGCACCTGGGTCAACTGGCCCACCATAAGCCACCCAAAAGTCCATGGATAGGTTGGTGCCTAGTGGTAGTGGGTGACATCTAATAAGGCACACACAAGTTCCAATCTACCCGATGTAGGATATCACAATTATCACAGTATGTAATGGAGGTACGAATGAGGTGATTGAACACTTTTTGCAATCAATTTAAATATTGTTTTATAACCAACAGTTGAATATATAGTCTAGCTATATCATACATATATACATATATACGTTTTTCTCAACACTCAGACATTACAAGCAGAGCATCATTCAAGCTAGGCTGCATGCGATCCTATTGGACTGAGGAGTTCATGATGTTTAGATTTTGCTTGATTTGGAAAGCGAGTGTGATTTTAGATTTAATTTGGCTCATTTTTTGAGCCTAACTTCATTGAGCCGAATCGGAATAGCTTGACTCAATTTACAGTCCTATATAGCTAATGTAGATACTAATAGTCATTTGGAATTTGACAAATATATATATATATATATATATATATATCAAAGAATTAAACAAGTCTTCGTGGCACATACGATGCACGTGCTAATGTAGATACTAATTTTAGTAGCGCACAAATTCTTCCCAATGATCACACCTTCTGGAATCTCTAACTTAAAAGTTCTACTCAACAAAATAAACAAAGCAGGTGACAATAAACAAGTGCATGCTTTGAATAATTTTAATTCATTCTCGAGTTATAATAACGTACGTACGTACTCCTTGCGGATAAATTGTTTGATGATGAAAGTCACCATGCATGCAACATATATATATATATTCATGTGTTTCGTCTGGTATCTGTATCTGACAATTCTAAACATCGTTGTGAATCAAATAGAGGCACTGTAAGCTGTCAAACTTCCTCATCCAGGAACGAGTTAGATTTTTACCTTGGACGTACAAGCAATTATCTAGAAGGGAATGATGAATGACCATACTCCCATTGGGTTCCGTTGCACCAATTAATGTTTGAATTCTTGAATCAGCAAGAGAAATATTTTCAGAAGTTGAAGCCCAAATTTTAGACGAGATGTAGTGCTTCCATTTTGGCACCTAGCCTCTTCCATGTTGGAATAAGGATATTTATCTCTTTACAGTTTCATGTGATCACATTGTAAGTTTGCTTCATATATAGCAGCCTCTAACAGAAGCATAAATTTCTCTAGCTAGCTAGGTGAACTTTGCCGCTTGCCAAAACTGATGGTACGCCTGCCTGCCTGCTACTTTACTCACCTTGTAAGTCATTGATCATTATGGTTCTAGCCCTTGACGCTTCATCTAACATTTGGCCTCGGCCAAGGCCAATGTACATGTTAGAAACAAGTACGTTACGTCAGCTCCGTTACCCAATCTTTTCTTTCTTTCTTTCTTTCTTTTTTCCTTTCTGCGGATCAAAGAATGTCCTTTTGTTTAAATCTAACCGTACCCCTCATTTCTTTCCACGTGCATGGGATCGAGTTATGGTTCATGCAGATCTAGCCAAGCCACCTAGATTTGTTTCATTGTTCATTTGTTTTGTTTGTAAGGACCTAATTGATAGCTCTTGGTTTAGTAATTTGTTTTTAGGTCATTAGTCTTTGTCTTTGCTGTTTTTTTTTTTTCTTAATTAAACTACTAGGTAGGTAATGGTAATGGTAATGGTAATGGTAATGGTAATGTTCTTTTTAATAATTTTGAGAAAAATTTGATATATATTTACAAGGTTATACTCCATTATTCACTGAATATATATTTTAGCTAGCATATATACTTGACAAATTAAATAAATTGTCTCCCGGCCCACTCCCTCCCACCCCAGTATAATTAATAATTAATGACCTGTTCATTCATTCATTCATTCATAGGTGTGTGTGTGTGGGATGCAATTAAAGATGCTGAGAAAAGAATGAATACCACCACCGAGTAAGTCACTAAGTCAGTCAGTCAGTCAGTCAATAGTAAAGGGATGGATATGGATAGATAGCAGCTTTTTATAATTATGATATTGTTATTGGAACAGGGGAGGGAGAGACCGAGGAATGGATGGATATTCTCAAGTAGTTGTTGACCTCTGCTCTGTTGCAAGCAAGAAAGAGACTGCTGCAATCACGTTGTAAACTAGCCAGCCAGCAAAAATATTTATATTAGGATTCTGCAATGTAAATATATCAATCAAATACGGAGTACTCACTCATACCAAATCAGTACGTACCAGAATGCATTTATACTTGCAACAGCTCGCATATATATATACAGCTTGCTTAAGTTTTTTTTTAAAAAAAATATATATATATTTGAATGAATTACAAAACTCACGATCTAGCAAGATGGTGATTGATTTTATGCCTAGATAGAATCATGTCAATGCTCACAGTTGGATGATGTCTACATTAGCAACCTGGTGAGCGATCGAGAGAGAATACACATCACATAGATCAAGCCTGATGCATTGCCCCTTCTTCACATTGCTATTTCTGCCTCTCCATTCATTCAACTGATTTATTTGACTGTCGAGAAGCACAGGATTACCCTCCCTGTTGCTGTGCTGTTTGTCCAATGCAAAGATAGTTTAATTTGAAAAGCTTCAGTGTAATTATAGAATCATTGCTTAATTAGGTAGAATTCTGCTCAACGATGACTTGTGTAAATGAAGCCCAAGGGTACTGTCGGTACATTGCATGATTATAATCAAGGACAATTCAAACCCTGCTAAACACTTATATATTCTTTCACTATCCAAGATTTGAACTTCAAATCATCAATTCCATATAAGCATCATAGTTTTCAATGTAAAGCAACTATGCTTTCAGCAACGACTTTAAGAGCGAATTTGAGATTTATCTCCATAACTCAAATGAAGTTGCACATTGGCAGCATATCATAATTTTTTAAACTTATGTTAATAGTATCGTGTACCATGGCAGAAAAATCTAGGTGCGCTCCTTCCCTGCTAATTACACTTACACCTAGTGGCTGCAGAACTTAACAAAACTCTTTCCACTTTAATTACATTAATGCATCTAGTGGCATCCTTTATAGTGTTGCAAGTAGTAAAGAAAGCCCACACATACAGATATTAGTCTTTGTGATTTCTTGTCGACGAATATATAAGAAGCTCATAATTTTTCACAAGCTATCTAAAGCTTAAACAAGGAGTCAAGGATAACATGTGCATTATGCATTATGCTTCACATTTTAACTGTGTATATACTGTGATGCATATGTTCAAGAATACAAGGAGCTAGCTCATGTATCAATGCTCATTACTACCCTTTTAAGTAGTCAAACACAAAAAAACACCCATGCTGTATCATCTGTTGGGAAATTTCAGCTAAAGTTATCTTAAGTCTTCAAGAAGTCAAATACCCAAGCAAATATATTATACCTTTTTCATGGAAACAGAGAACAAAAGGGGAGCTAAACCACTCATGTTAGTCAGGGTGTACACAGAAGGCTGCAGAAAAGGAATGCACAAATATATACTCCATATATGAGAACAACGGCACCACAGTGCATTGCAACTTCTTACACCATTTTACAGCAGAGATAAGGGAGTTTACAGTCCTCAGATTTATTGATTTATCTTAAAGCATTACCAGATGAAGAGCTGCATCCCAAGTAAGAATTCCGCTGTCAGGTGGTAAAGAGTGAGCTCTAGTTGAGAGTGCAAAAATGTTTTCTCAATGGATGATGACACCTTCTGGATTCTGCATCTTATAAGCACTAGTCAACAGTTACACATCCTCAGCCAAAATACATAAAGCGGGTAATGGTAAAGATGTGATTTGAATTGATCTTATCTTTCAGCAATTTATGTTTTGTTCGTTAATCTGTGACTAAAACATTCATGATGAAAGTAATAGACTATGCAATGTTTACATGTTTCGTCTGGTATTTGTATCTGTAAATTCTGAACATCAATGTGAATCGAAGATAAATAGGCACTGCAAGCTGTAATTTCCTTGCTCAGAAACAAGTTAGTTTTTTCAACTTTGACGAGCAATTATCTAAAGGGGCATAAATGACCACACGACATTGGGGCTTCTTGCAGCAAGATTAAGGTTCTCTTACGCAATGCTATTGCATGGTTATCCCAATATTTGAATCCTTAACCAGCAAGCAAAGTGTTTTCATAAGTTGAGGCCCCAATTTTGAGTGAAACCAGTGTTTCCGACATGAAGGGTAGTCCCAGTGAGCAACTGTTTCATACGGTAAATACAGATATTCATGCTTTCCTGTATCCAAACAGATCTCAAATCAGTTGATGATCACATCCATCACAGTACGTCTGTTTCATCTCAGCCTCTAACAGATGCAATTTTGCATAAATTTCTGTACTGTCCGGGTGAACTTTGTCTCTTGCCTGAAACTGATGGCTTTTGTTATTGATCTCAATCCAGCTGCAACCTACTTCTTTACTCACCTTTAAGTCATTCATTACAGTTCTAGCCCTTGATGCCTCCTCTAGCAATTGCCCTCCAGTGAACATGTTAGAAACAAGTACGTAGGATCCAGAATCTTTTGGTACCAAATCAAGCAAATGACTTGCAGCAATCTTACCAAAATTCAAGTTGCCACGTAGCTTACATACATGAACTAACGTTCTCCAAAGAAGAGGTGAGTTTGAAAATGGGCATGCTTTGATAAAATCTACAGCTTCTGACAGTAATCCAGCTCTGCCTAAAAGATCAACCATGCATGCAAAGTGCTCAATTACCGGCCTAATCCCATATTCTATCTCCATCAAGTTGAATAAGCTAAACCCATATTCCAATATACAGGAGTAACTGCAAGCTTGAAGGACAGACGATATGGTGATCTCATCAGGAGCAAATCCTTTGTTTATCATTTCTTCAAAAAGTGAGATTGCTTCCTTACCTTTCCCATGAAGAGCATACGCTGAAATCATGGCATTCCAAGAAATTGAATCATAGCCACTCATACCATTGAAAACTTGATGCGCATACTGAATGCTTCCACATTTGGCATACATGGTGAGCAGAGCATTAGCTACAGTACAATCAGGCACAAATCCTGTTTTAATGATTAAGGCATGAAGACTTTCCCCTCTAACTAAACAAGCTTGATCAGCAGACAGACTAAGGAGCCCTGCAAAGGTTATTGAATCTGGTGTTAGACCATCTGGTCTCAGTTTATTAAACAAACTCACGACATCTTCTTCTTGATCCCCTTCTGTCCCTGTAAATCCAGCTAATAATGCATTGAAGAAAGTGGTATTTGTGGTGTTGAGAATATCATGAACTAGTCTTCCACACTGAAGCTTTCCACATTTGGCATACATATCTATCAAAGCAGTTCCAATGTTGAGATCGGAGAGTAAACCAAGCTTTATCACAATTCCATGGATCTGAAGTCCAAGTTGCAAATTCTTGCTTTCTGAGCAACCATCAAGCACAGTAGCTAGACAGCTAGAGTCGGGGTAAGTTCCCAATTTCACCATCTTAAGGAACTCACGTAGAGCCCTTTCACCATTGCCATTTTTCAGATAAACAGAGATCAGGGCAGTCCAAGAGATCAAGTTCCTCTCATCCATTCCATAAAACATGCGCTCAGCGTCTTCAACCAGCCCATGCTTACCATACATTGTAGTTATTGCATTTCCAACTGACGCTCTAATCACTAATCCATGCTTAACGGCAACTCCATGCAATTGCCTTCCTTCCATTACATCTCTGTCCTCATTGCAAGCACTAAATAGATTGGTTAACGTATAGTCATTTGGCTCCAACCCGTATTCTAACATCTCAAGAAAGACCTGAATCGCTTTCTCGCTGCTGTCTGCCCTTCCATACTCTGAAATCATTAGATTCAAGCACCGTACATCTCTGTAACTCAAATCACTGAACAACTTTTCTACCCCCTCCATGTATCCATTTCTTGAATACATGGAAATTAAAGAAGTAGCAACAACAACATCCTCATAAAACCCGTTTTTAATAAGAAGATCATGAACCTGTTCCCCGTAAATCCGACAATGGGGGGATTGACATGAGCGCAAGATTACTGACCAAGTATGCTCATTGAACTCTTCTCCTGACCTATGCATACTAGAAGCAATTCGGAAAACAGATTCGACATCATTTATCTGGGAATAACCGTTGATTAAGGAAGTCCAAGTGACGATATTTCGGTCAAGCATTTCATCGAATATTTTTTGTGCGAAGTCTAGTTTACAAAGTTTAGCATACATATTGACGAGGTTATTGCCGGGAAAGGCATCATATTGAAAACCCAATTTTACCAAGATCCCATGAATGGAATGAGCCAGCTTCAGATCAGAAGATGCAATTGAGAATTGGAGGAGCTGAGGCCATTCGTGCAAGAGTAAGGTTTTGTCATCAGCACTAATGCAACTCAAAGAAACCTTGTTCGAGGCACAGTTTGGGGGTCGTTTACAGCTAAAGTGCTGAGAAGATGCGGTCAAGCTGATGTTTATGGGTGTATTTGCTTTCAACGGGTAGGATGAACGTTGAGGAAGGAGGAGGGCGGCAGCAGCAGCAGCAGCAGCATTGACATACATTAGGCAAAAGGATTCTTTTCTAACCCAAAAACAGACAATCCTTTTGAATTATGGTTTGGATCTAATCACTCTTCATTTGTTTTCATGTGAACAATGGTTTAGGTCCACCACATAGATTTCCCATATGCCCTAATTTAACAAATACCAATGCTATATGCAACTAAAATGTGCATCAAAATTATATTTTACATCTTTTAGTTAGTTTGAGACTTTTAAGTTGTAGTACTAACAAATCATTAATCAGAATATATCAAGTAAGTATAATTTTGATGCACACATTATGTGTACGTAACATTACTCTTTAAGTAAATATCTTCTCCCTAGTATTGAGAATACAAATAAATATTACTAAATAACCCCTTTAATTTAGACTTTTTGTATATAGCTACCCTTTGAAATTTTATAAATATGCACAACTCTTTCTTGACATTCTAGTCTACTATCAAATTTTTTTTACTTCAGTAAATTTCTCTCTCTATTTGGCCATGGATGGTGATGAGGGATTACAAGAAGATGACTATTTTGAGGTAATTTTATAATGTTATGCAAATTAAATTATCTTAATTTAGTTATATTTTGTTTAGTAATTGCATTAGTTATTACTTATTAATAACAGTTAAATACCAAATTAATACTTCCAGACAAAGAGTTGACTATACTATTTTAGGATATTTTACTTCTATTTAAAAAAAATTATATTTACATTTTTTATAATTTTTCACCTTGACCCTCCTCTTTGGGTGAAACGGAGGGAGTAACACACAAATTAGTTGGCGCCAGCCACCTGTAGGAGGCAGGAGCCATTCATGTATTGCCTGACGCCACTAGAAGGAGGCAGTCATGCGGTTGTGGTGACTATCCTAAGCGGAACCCTTAGATGAATAAAAATACCCTCTATTATTATTAATTTTTTTTGGTAAATTAGTAGTAGTGTTCTGTTAATAAAAAATTATAACGTACGATACGAGGGGTTGTCATGTTAGCTATAAGGTGAGGTGAATCACCAAAAAGCATTCAAACAAATTAAAAGGTGAATCACCCAAAAAGAATCCAAACATGTTTTTTTGTTTGAATGCCTCTCCAAATTTTCCCTTACATGTACACATTCACTCAAAAAGCTTCAACTAAGGACACTTGAATATCCATCCATTCAACGTACGTGATGAACCTTAATTGGGCTTGCGTGCCATTAGGAGATCTCGATCTGTTGAATTCATTAAATTAAGATTATTCTACAAACTTAATTCAGCCTCCTACTTAATTTATCAAGTCAACCGATCGAGGATATCATGTTCTGTTCTTTCGATTCTATCTATTTGCCTTTAATTATCAGCAAACTTTCAATTATATATGCTATAAGATTAATGTTGATATACATTTGTCGTTTATTCCTCGATCATCAGCATTTCTAGCTATAACATAAGCATTCCTCATAAGACTTCCGCTACGTCATAACTTTGCTGCATGATAATTACTTTGTGTGTCATTAACATGATTATATTAATTTGTACGTGTGGAGAATACCTACCTAGATACTGAGAGAAGAGAAGAAATTAAGAGGGATAATTACTCCCTCTCACGTGCATACGTGGAGTGGAGAGGTACACTTTATATAAATATAAGCGAGATGATTTGAACCATTGTCCTTGCCAAAACATAAACTTTGATACCATGATATATAGTAACTAACTCTCTCATCTAAAAGTTTAAGCTGTTAGAGAGAATCACGATAATTTATATCATGCCTTATGCTTTAATACAACCGATGAACTCAATCATTTGTAAAGGAATCGTTTCTTTCCCAGTTGTGGTGAGGACTCTTCTTATTTGCACAAAGAAATTAAGAACTGAACATTAATTTCAAAACTCAAAAATGTTTTAACCAATAAGGAACTTGAAATGAACACATTTCGGGAGCTAGGATCGATGTGAATGAAGACTAAAGGAGAGGAGCAAATGCTGGCCTAGCTAGCTGGGCGATGGGATTCCGAGCACTGGCAGCAGAAGCACCTACAGTAGTAGGAGTAGAAGTAGTGTTCACAAACACCACCAATGGACTCCTCACGCAATGGAAGCCATCAGACCAGACAATCTCCCCAAAATCATATCTCCCTTGAGACTCCTTCTGTGGTTTCAGGGTGACATAGTACGAGATTTCTTCTCTGAAATACGAGAAAAACAAGACTCTTGGCCAAACAACAACCTCCACCCCCTGCGGACTCACAATGCTACCAAAATAGATGGCTGTTCTCTTTTGACTCACGTTCCGAACTGTCCTTTTGATTGTCACCGTGGACTCCAGATTTGAAACGGTGATGGAGGGATAGTTGAGGTCTGCATTGGTCTTGTGTCCTCCCGATCTCGGAGGGCAGCTTGCAGTGGTTCCAGGGGAGACTGTGATGATGTTCTCGATTTGGGCTTTAGTGTAGCCACTGTTGCATAGAAAGAGAATGTAGTCGCTGGCCTTCACATCGTAAACTAGTCCTGGATCCATTGCTTTCAAGGGATTTATGTGGCCAGCACCAACATCAAAGGGACCAGATACCTCCATTGAACCTCCAGCTAAAATGGTGTCATGGGTTGTGTCTTTGTTGTAGGCTGTAACACATATAACAGAAGAAAGTGTAGACGTCAAGTGAAGACTACCAGTACCAGCCATTGTCACGAGGGTACTTAAAAACAATGGTTCATGACCTATTGGCATTAAATTTGCAAACGAACATTAGCACAAAATATATGGGTATGTCTTCCTTCCTTAATTACCTGTGGTCATAAGAGCAGATCTAATGGCTGCCGGAGACCAGTCTGGATGCATGGATTTGATGAGGGAAACTACACCAGAGACGTGGGGGCAGGACATGGATGTCCCTGATTGGAAGTTCCACTTCACAGAGCGCTGGTCTATGTCTGTGAAGGTTGGAGAAGTTTCGGGAGGCCATGCTGCTAATATATTGATTCCTGGCGCACTTATGTCTGGCTGTTATATAAATTGATTTAGCCCATGCACAAACTGCACAATTAACCACCATTGCCTAGCTACAACCAAATCTACATTCCCTTTCCCCCCCACCCCACCCCCAGAAAAGAAAGAAAACATAAAAAAATTCTATACAAGATAAACGTAATCATTGCCTAAAAACATTAACAATCATAAACTACTTCTGATCAATTCGTAAGAAATTTGGCTCCCATTTGTTGCAAAGTCACATAATTAATTATATCTTGAATATCTGAATAAATCTAGAGATAGCAACGTATAAATTCAAATCGGATCCTCTATTCCAAAATGGTGTTCCATCTCCTATTCCAACCGTTAGATGTGCGCCACATGTGCATAAAAAATCACGGGGTAATTAATGTTGTTTATTCACATGCACATGTGGCGCACATCCAACGGTTGGAATAGGAGATGAAACACCATTTTGGAATAGAGGATCCGATCTGGTATAAATTGGTTTATGCATGAGTATACACACAAACAAAGACACTTGGTCATAATTAATGTTCAACAGCCTTTCCTAAACGCCGCTCTCTCTACAAATAAATTTTGTTCAAGGCTAAGAAGAATCATAATTAGCTGGAGCTTTGCACTGCTCAATGCAACATCATATGATAAAAATCAGACTAAGCCTACACACACACACACACACACACACACAACAGATCTTTTAAATCATCTATATATATAGCGAGAGTATAATATATGTACCTTGAGAATATCGGGAGAAATTGAGCTTGGCCCTCGCGAAGAAAAATATGCCACAACAGGTGCAGGCGACTTTCCTGTAACAGTCTTACTGGGGAATATCTGCACTATAGGGGTCCTTCATTTTGAAATATTTTGAACACAATGTATATTAGATTCGAGCAATATTGTAAATACATCAATATGGAATATATATATATTGCTTCTATCTGGGAGCATCAATCACGCACACGAACATACAAACACACATGTGGCTAATATATATATATATATGCCAAAGACTAACATACGTGCGGGCACCAGCAAGATAGTGATTGATTTTTGTGCCTTGAATCATGTCAATGCGGACTGTTGGGATGATATCCACATCAGCAACCTGGCGAGTGAGAGAATCCACAAAGATCAAGCCGGACGCATTAGCCCTCCATGCTGCTACTTCGGCCTCTCCACTTTCGACTGATCCTACAGTTGAGAAGCACAGGATTACGCTCCCTGTTGCTGTTCTGTTAGTCCAATTCCTTCTCCTACATACCCTGTAGGTACGTATCATCATAAATCTTATTAATATTTAATTAACAACATACAATATTCCCTCATATGCATGCTGTTAATTTGTCTTAATTTCTAAATCATTTGCTTTCATTTATTAACTAGAAATCATGTTGATGAAAATATTTTTTTAAAAAAAAAGGGTGTCATGCATTAGAGAGAGAGAGAGAGAGAGAGAGAGAGAGAGAATACCCTCCAGTAAAATAACGGCGGGGTCCAACCAATCTGGCTTCTATTTGTTTTGTAATTAAGCTTTCTCCCTGCACAATGTAAGTTGACAATTATCAGTTCCATGCATGATTTAATTCCTTCCCAGTTCCCATCCTATATTGTTGTGTTGCTTCCTTAATTCATATATACTGGATACTTACTAATTCACGACTTGGTTATTTGGTAATTATATTCAACTCTTGAGTGTGTTATGTTATATATCAATTAATACCATAATCTACAAATGTTTATACACTGATCAGATCAGAAAATGAAGTAAGATTATTTTAAGTACCATGAAAGAGAGACTATTATCCAATATTAGCCTGGTCGGAAAATTTCGATCAATAGACGAAGCAGCAACACAAATACTCCAAGGAGCAACATTCTGGACAAGAGATGGATCAGGTCCATCATTACCTCCTGAGAAGACCACGCTAACACCCTTTTCCATGGCATGGAAGGATCCAATATCAGCACTCGAGTTAAAAAGTGGACGTAGTGGAGGTGAAGAACCGAAAGATGCTGATATCACGTGGACCCCATCGTGCAATGCTTCATCAAAACCTGCAAGAATATCGGCTTCATTACAAACACCATCCCCCCAACATACTTTATACACTGCTAGTCGTGCTCTGGGAGCTCCTCCCCGAGCAGTGCCCTGTCCGAAACCAAAGAAACTCGCGTTTTTTACTGTGGATCCGACTGCTGTGGAGGCTGTATGAGTGCCATGGCCATTGGCATCACGTGCTGATCGATATTCTGAGTCGTAACTTGTTTCCAATGGACCATGTTCTAGCTCAAATCCTTTGAGGTAGTACCGGGCACCTATTAGCTTTCGGTTACAAAATCTTGCTGGATCAAAGCGTTCTCCAGCTACACATTGCCCTCTCCAAGTTTTTGGAACAGGCCCCATGCGTAGCTCTTCCTGGAAACTCTCAGATTCTGGCCAGATACCTAATAACCATTCATAAATTTTCGTTACAGAGCACAATAAATAATCTATGAGCACTTCCACACACAATCAGAGAGAGAGAGAGAGAGAGAGGGGAATGAAAGGAAGGTTGAAGTTAGAGTTGAATGATGGGGTAAGAATAGAGTATATGCAATTGTAAAACCTGTGTCCAAGATCCCAACAACAATGTCGTCTCCATGAGATAGCTGCAAAGGAGTTACTTGATCACTAGTGTAATCTAAAGTAAGACCCATAAAGTCCCAGCTTCGAGTTGTGTGCAACTGCACTGTCTGGCTCTTGAACACTGTTATCACTCCTTCCATTCCTTCAAAGGTATGCATTTCTTGCATGAATTGTTAAGCTCATCAAAAGAAACGTAGTTATGACTCGTAAAATAAAAAAAAAAAAAAAAAAGAAAACTATTCTTAACATACTGCCTAAGGTGGCTGCTTGTGTTGAATTAAGCTTGGCTGAAAAACCTGAGAAACCATGCTTGTAGCTATAAAGCATGGATTGCTTCGCATCTTCTTGGCTATAATTAAGAAAAAGATTATGAGAAGCAGATATATAAGACATATCAACTTGTTCAAGTTTCAGAACATAATTAAACATGATGAGTACTTGTAAATCTTTAAGGATTCACCTTGAAAAAACATTAGAAAGAAGTTGAAGATGATAGTTTGAAGCAAGGAGAGGATCATGAATACGGTTGAGCCCTAAATAGACAATGTAAACCTGTGTGAAGACCAAAAGATGAGAGATGAGATTATAATTATAGTATATGAGAGGGGACCAAAACACAAAAAAGATCTAGTTGGTGCACTTTTAATGGAGAGGATAAAGTTTACATGCAAAGTGGATGTCGAGTGAATAAAATAAAGCCAGAATGAGAGGGATAGGCCCCAAAAACATTGATAAGCACTGGCCATTGTCTCCGATGGAAAATCCACATGGTTAGTTGGGATTAAATAGACAAGTAAAAGGTGGGATTTGTGATTTTCCATAGATGGTTGTGGTAGTGCTTGCATTTGAAGGTTTCTAAAGCTGCAAGAGCTCTGGCATGCCTTCATGGAAGCATGATGATATTTTCTCTTCCAAGATAGATAGTTGATTACCTAGTCTATTTTCTACACTAGTTCCTTTTAATTTCTAGCATTTGCTTAGCTAGTATATATTATACCAACTACTATATGTGTCTTGTTGGGTGATGTACAGCTAAAGAGCACCTTCATAAAGCTCCATCATAGATACTATGAATACCTCTAAGCAGGAATACAATGCGCCTGTCATCATTCTTTAGTTAATAAAGAATCTAAACCTTTGTGCTTATTATAAGCATGATTAATCTATATACGTACTAAGATATAGCAGATTTAGTTTATTGTGAGACTTCGAAGGAAGATAAAGATATATATATATATATATATATATATATATATACACACACACATGAGAATGCAATAAAGCTATGTATGTATAGACTGCATTAGATTCAATAGCCAACATATATAGCAGGCAGTGGGTTCCTTGTTTAATTAGGTCATTCTCATCTTCTACCTTCTCTTCATAAAATTAATTTTTCATGAACATGGTAGATAGGGATAGACTGCCTTAGTTACAATAACACAACATTTATTGTAACCAACATTAGCACATCTATGTCCTAGTGCTGCTGCTAAAACTGTTCAGTGTTCACATGACTTAAATGATGGATTTAAAATAAAATAAAAAAATTAATTTTTCATTATTGAAATACATGTACATAAACAATAAGGCTATACTACACCTAAGTAAGGGAATGAAGCTCTATAAAGATAAGCTATCTACGCAATGCTCCACCATTTATAGGTTAGTCGTTTATACAGTGACAGATGCCATAATATACAAAGATGGTTGAACTTTGGAAAGCTTTCAGGATAATCAATAGAATAATTGCTCTGCTAGATTTCTGCTCAACAAGTTGCGTACATTAAGTCCAAGGGTGTTGCGTAAATTCCAGGATTATAATCAAGTACAATTTAGACTTGCGAAACACGTAAATGTTTTCACCTTCCAAGATTTGAACTTAACATCATGAACACTGTGAGGACAATATGCTTTGTTAGTAGGTGTCTGATTCCTCTGTAATATCATTCTATAATTGCATCTCCATGTAAGCATCATAAGTTTGAAAACTTGTTTGCTTTGATAAGCAGGGATTTTAAGTGCTACTTCGAGGTTTTATCTCTCCTAACTCAGAGTAAAGTTGTATATAGGCAGTATACCGTCAAAAGAGAATTTAGCTTTGTAGAACAATTCATGTACCATGTCAGAAAATTTTTAGGTGAACCCTTTCCCAGCTAATTCATGGCTGCAGAAATTTACTGAATTCTTTTCCACGTGATTATGATGCCCCTAGTGGCAGCTTTTATAGTGTGGCATGTAGTAAATGATATTGCACATAACAATAAACGAAGCATATGATTAATATGCATATGTTCAAGAAAGCAATCAAAGTAGGACTAGGCCAAACATCCATTAGAAATAGGAGGAAGAAAGTGAGTAAGAGTCTATGGCAGCAGAGGAAGGAGGATCCAGGCTTAAGCCAACTCAACCAAATGGCGAAGGATGCCTTGGAGCCAATTGCTGAAAGAGCATCGGCCCTATATTTAAACATACACATTGTACGTATAAGGCTGCAGAAAAAGGAACAAATTAAGATCTATATGAGAACAATGGCTCCATATGTCATAGGGACAGCATTGTAACTTCTTACAGAGTTTTTACAGAAGAGTGATAAGGGAGTTTACTACTCCCAGATTTATGGAATTATCTTAAAGCATTACCAGATCAAAGAGTTGCATGCTGAGCAAAAATAACGCTATCAAAATCCAAGGATAAACCCCTTAAAAAAAGAAAGAAAGAAAGAAAAATGTCTTTTATATCAGCTCCACCAGTTAATTTTTTATGAAAACAATTAAAAGGCTTGTTGTTGACATTTTTCTTTGTTAAAAAATAGGTAAGTCTCAAATTTCAAATTGGAATCCTTTCCCAATTTGGTTTGGACGCGGAGCCCACTTGATGAAAGGTTTTGGTCAAATCCTTATTCCATATGGAGTAATTGTTAGGTGAATTACACGTCAGTCCTTTCCCTTTTTCAACATTTGTAATCGCTCCAATTTACTTATCTTTTTTTGAAGGGTAAATTACAGGCCAGTCCCTTTTTCAATATTTGTAATCGCTCCAGTCCACTCATCTTTTTTTAAAACCGAAAAAGGCATTTTTGGGGCAAAAAGATGATTATGTCATTAATAAAAAAAAAAACACATGCGCGTCAGTAACCCAAGGCATCGCGATGCCCAATTTATATATTTAGTTTTGTGTATCGTGATGCACCACTTTTGCAAATTGGGGCATCGGGATACAACAATTGGTGCATCGCGATCATCGCAGCATGCCTTAGCTAGCAGGGAACAAAATGAAAAAATTGACTCGCTGGGGGCGAGCCTTCCCGCTACGCACCTTAGCGAGCAGGGGGACCAACTGAAAAAATTGAATTGTCGTTGCTCGCTAAGGCGAGCTGTTGCTCAAGTCATCCATTTAAGTTTATTCACAGAGACAAACAAACAAATACCGTGCAGACACTTATTTTTTGGGTATACATTTTGATTGTCGCACCTCGCTAAGGCGAGCTGTAGCATCGCTAAGGTGAGTAGCGGGGACAAAAAGCGATGCTCCACTTTGTGCATCGCGATGCTCCACATTGTGCATATCGATGCTTCACTTTGTGCATCGCGATGCTCCACTTGAATTTCAACCGCTGGAGGGGACTCGATTCCCGTTGCGTTGCCCAACATACTGCGATTGGCGAACAATTATAATCTAACACAATAACAAATATATATATATATATTAGATTTAAATTACCATCACACCATCATGGAAGATTGCAATCTAATTTGGAAAGTTTGGTAGTATTTGAATTGTCTGACGTGTGCTGTTAATGGAATTGAAAATATTTCTCCATATCTGTCCTGTTCGTCCACCCTTTCTTCATTGAGTTAGTTTTTCTAACTTTCACTTGCAAACAATCTTTGTTATCATCTCATTCAAAGGTTTCTTTCCAAATTTCTCTCCCGAATTTAATACTTCTAGAATCTTTATTAAGAATTTGATAATCTCCCCCAACCCAAATGCAGTTCCTTTTAATCTTGATTTTGATTCTTTAATTGATTTGTCTACCCAAATGCAGTTCCATTTAATCTTGATTTTGATTCTTTAATTGATTTGTCTATTGGATTGGATCATTCATTTCTCAGTATTTGGACATCGTGATGAGTCATCAAGGCATCGCGATGAGTCATTGGCATCGCAATGAGGCATCTCGGCATCTCGATGAGGCATTCCTATATTACGATACCCAATTCGGTGTGCATCCCTATATCGCGATGCTCAATTCGAAAATAGTGTTTTCTGATTGAAAAATTGTGCACAAATATAATACTAAGTTAGGATAACATGTATTGATTTTAAACAAATTTGAAGTTTAAAACATAGATTAAAGTGGCCAAAACAACCCAAAAACAAGAAAAAATGGGATGAACTCAGAAAATTCGAATTTGATCAAATTGTGATCAAATTCGTGTTCTATGCATGAAAAATCGACTATTTTTTTTTTTTTTCGTTTCCATGTTTGTTTTGTGAATTTATATTTCTCCGATTTAAATTCTATGAAGCTTTCAAGCGGGGGAGCTGGGCTGTAAAAGTCAATCTTCATCATCAAAGAGACAGGGGCATTTTAGAAAGAAAATTCTAAATGTGCCTTTCTCCGGTTTAAAAAAAAAGGTGAATTAGAGAGAACAAAAACTTTTCAAATTGTACTGGCCAGCAATTTCCTATTTTTTATTTTTGGTCAAAAAGACGATTATGCCATTAATGAAATAAAAATATGTGCGCATCAGTAACCAAGACATCGTGATGCAACACTTTTGCATCGCGATGCACCACTTTTGCATCGCAAATCCAATTTCAGGGGGACAAAACAAAAATTTGAGGCTGCCGCACCTCGGTAGGGCGAGCAGGGTAAAAATGAAACCTTTTGATTGCCGCACCTCACTAGGGCGAGTAGCGGGGACAAAAAGCGATGTTACACTTTGTGCATCCCAATGCCCAATTTAAGGATGTCTAATTTAATATTATATCAAAATTGATCAAAATGGTTGTTTTTAGTTGGAAAATTTACATACAAACATGGTATTGACTCACACAGTTCAAGCAATCGGCTCGTCCCCTGAGTTTTTATTCACCTAGTTTTGAGCTGGGTAGTAGGAATTCGAATTCGATTATGAATTATGTTCTTCAGGGCAGTTTTCGCATGGTTGTAGAGATTGTTTACAATGAAATATTTTGTCTTAACGTTGATTCTACAATACGAGCTACAGAATTGAGTTGGGTTTCAAGTTTCAACTCATAATTTATTAATTGCTGGCCAGTTTTCACAGTGGACTTACCGGAGTATAAGGAAACATTAAGTTATGGAAGAACAGTTATAAAAGAAACGAGAGTATTTTAGGAACAATTTTATGAAAGTGCATTTTTCAGGTTACAAAAAATAAAGGTAAACTTTAGGGATTAAATTTTTTTGAAAGTGAATTGTCAGCAATTTCCCGTAATTGTTATGTTACTATTTTGAAAAGAATTGGGTCTCCAATTAAGAATTGGATTTGGAGTTATTTGTACCATTATAAAAGGGATCACTTCCCTTTGTTTGCAATAGTGTCGTGAAGAGCCCAAACCGAAGGAGCGGCAGTCGAGTGAGAGACATAACATAAAATAGTGTGTGGTTATTCCTTGTAACTCTTATATTAGGTAGGATGAGTAAATTAAAAACTTTGAATTGTAATTCTTCATCGTTTATAGTGTATTTATTGTTTGTTTTGGAGTGAATTAAACCACGTAAATTCTTTGTTCCTTTTTGTTTGATTCCATTACATTTTCTATTTTCTTGCCATTATTTCTTCAAATACTTGGTACTATTAATTTCGATCAATTCGCTTCCGTATAGAAGATAAAAACTTGAATTCTTAATTCAAGAATATTCTCGTTTTTATAATTTTTTATTGGTTCAGTTTAAGGTGGGACAAAGTTCTCAGATTGAGGAGGCATATATATAATTAACAGTAGTCAGGTGTTATGAATTAAGCAGTGAAGTACGTAGCATGGTTGATCAGATCATAGATAGGGTTAATCTTTGAGACGAGCATATATATATATATATATATATATATATATATATGGAGTCGTTCTATATATCAATCAGTGAAAGTGGTTTTATTATTATTATCATTGTGATCCCTGTAATTAATTAGAAGATTACTTTACCAATAACTTTAATAATTAATCTATTTTAGGAGTTACATTTAATATGATTAGATGATCATAATAATATTATTGCTAATTAATACCTACCTGTGCTTTTCTACATGCATTTACATAATAATCAGATAGTATTCAATATTAAGATTTTAATTAAGGAAGGAGATGGAGAGGGAGTGAAATTAATAGAGGGCGGAGGGCGGTTGGTTATCTTCATTATTTTAGCATATGATCAACGTACGTAGTTTTTTTCTACTAGATCGTGTCTATATAAGAATGAAGGGGATCGATCAGTTTGCACACAGACAGATACTAAATTGTGAGTGCAAAATTTTTCAGTTGTATCTTGAAGTGATTAATTATATATATATATATACTATGTGCTTATGTAGCTCTAGCTAAATGGGAAACCGACTAAATCGGATCTTCTATTTTAAAATGGTGTTTCATCTCTTATTTTAACCGTTGAATGTGCGCCACATGTGCATGTGAATAAACAACATTAATTACCCCGTAATTTTTTATGCACATGTGGCGCACATCCAACGGTTGAAATAAAAGATGGAACACTATTTTGAATAGAGGATCCGAATTAATATATATATATATATATATAATATTTAAGATAACCCATATACTCCATAATATATGCCACAACATAAGTCCAAAATGAACGAGAGGGAGAGGGAGAGGGAGAGATGGAGTATTAATTAGAACATGATCAACTGTTGGCACTTTTTGACTTTAATAATAAGAACATTAATATTAGTGGACTAGTACTAGTATATATAAAACTGTAGATTGTTATACGTGTTAATTTTGGATGGAATTCAAAGGCCAACCAGAAGAGCACTTATTAAGTCTTATATATATATATATATATATATATATATATATATATATATCCACTGCTGCACATGATGATCACTTGATAGTTAATTAGTGCCTTATTGACATACATATATAATTTCCAGTTTGAATGTGTTAAACATGCTGACGATATAGTATAAGTTAGAGTAATGTTATGTGCACCAAAAATCTTTATTGGCATGTTTTAATTGGTTAAAAAAAATTTAAGTGATAAGACCTATAAATTATTTAAGTAATGACAACTGAAATTTTAGTGTACATAGCATTACTCAGTTAGTTACAAGTACGTTGTGTGCCTAGCTCTAGCTAGTTCGTGATTCTATCATCTCATACAGTACTGTAGTACTTAGAGGAGTGCTCTTCAAATTTCTAGCTAGCTAGCTGTGAAAAACAAAAACAAAAACAAAAACAATTTGAACATGAATGGGGGATTTTATCGATCCTAGCTAGACACCTTTCAACCCTAGCATTATAATGTCAACTAGTTAGTTCGATATCATACTGGATCATATCACCTAATCAAGATTTGCCCACAACAAGTTGAGGCAGGATGTACATATATATATAATAGTAACACAATTAAGTGTGTATATATATATATATATATATATATATAACAGGAATATTGAAGATAATCACAATTAATTAATTAAAATTTAAAACCAGAAACACCATGACCAATTAAGAATGAGCTAGGGAAAAATCAGGCAGTATATATAGTCCCAAATTATTTATTTTTTAATTAACTAGCAGGTATATATTGAGTTAGATAGATAGATAGATAGATAGATAGATATAGTGAAAAAATTGAAGTATATATATATACTATATGATTTGTAAATTAATGTAATTGTCCGGCCAGGCCCAAGGAAAGGAAAACAGAGAGCACTAAAGTTCTTGCTATCATTATTATTATTATTATTATATACGGTAAAGAGTAAACAGAGAAAGGCATGCCTGCCTAGGCGTGGGAATATGCATGCATGCATGCATGGTTGGTGGATATTCATATTATTATTATTATTATTATTATTATTATTATTATTATTATTATTATTATTATTATTATTATTATGTGGGTTTAAGAGTTTAAATTGATTCCTTTGGACATCCAATTAAAGAGGTACGTACGTCTTGAATTGATTGTTTTTAGTCTATTTAAGGTGGTTTTTTTTTTTATTTTATAAAAGAGTTTGTCGAGGATTTTATTGTTTTATAATATGTTCTTTTCTAAAAAGTAATTATTTATTTTAAAATAATATATTTAATTTTGAAAATAAATATATTATTTTTATATGTATTAAAGAATAAAATATTAAATAATAGGTCCATACTATAAGATTTTTATAAATTTATCTTTAATAGAGAAAAGATTTATCGACTGGCATTATAGATAAACGTCTTCCACCGGAGATGATCTAAGCAAATTGCTCAGCATGAAGCTGAGACAAACCAGTTCGATCAGCAGGTGTAAACATAAAAAACTGTATAATCCAAAGAATTTGCTTGAATATGAACAGATGGAAAATGATTGGATTGGTGGGAGATTAAAGAGCCTGGGCCGGGGGCGCACTATGGTATGGGATCCAACCAGTATTGTAAAGGGGCAGCGCACAAAAGCAAACAAATTTTTTGAATTAAAACAACACACACACACACACAGAGTCACATTCAGAGTCACAGTCACAGTCACAGTGACACCATGCCTCCAAGCAAACAGCCCCCACCACCACAACACACACTCACTCACTCGACTCATCCCCCCATCATCATTGCCATCAAGAATAGCACAAAAATAATTAAGGAACATCAACCAACAATGGTTCGTTCCCCACAAAAACCTACTCAATTTACTTAATAACAATCAATCTTCAGCGGATTTCCTTCACTTCTTTCTTTGATATACCTATATCCCACCATTGAAGATTGCCCTATAAACCTCATATTCCCTTTCTTGTTATGATTAATTTTCATGTTAATTTCAGCTAATTGTTACTTTTTTTTGTTGAGTGAGTGACCAGTGTTTAATTTGCTTGAGCTGTTTTTTTTTCCTTTCTTTCTTTTTTTTCTTCCCCCCTTTGGTAAAGGGTATACTATAATGGGTAGCTGCTGGTGTAGGTGGAAACCCTCAATATACAGAGTCTCTTCCAACTCAAAATCAGGTGGGTTTTTCTCTCTAAAGTTTATTTCTTTTTTGAGCTTCGATTGTTTCTGTTACTGGGTTTTGTTTAACATGCAATTTCTATCATGGGTTTGAGGTCTTTTCTGCTTTCTTTCTGACCCTTCTAGTCACTGAACTAGGTGAGCTCAACCTTGTAATCTAGAGATCATCATGCTCTTTTTTTTTTTTTTTTGGAAGGTTTCAATATTTGTTTAGATTCTTTCCGTCATTGCTTCTTAGTTTTGGGTTTGAGAGTTGCTATTAACAACCCGAGTGTATATTACAAAAATGTCTTTATAAATTTTAACTTAAATGTCCTTATTTATTTTTCATTTTTTTAGGTTAAAGAAAAAGAAAAAATATTAATTACAGTTCGGCAGCCCCTACCGATAATGCCCTATCCCTTGTTCAAGAGAAAACGTCACAGCTAAAGCTGCTTGGTAAGGGGTGCCAAACAACCATAGTGATGTTCGGTTAGTGGGTGCCGAACACCACTATGGGTGTTCGGTCATACAGCGCCGAACAGCTTAAAAAAAAAAAAAACAAGCTCATCAATGCAACGATGGAGACATGAATTCATAGGGTGGGAAGGAGGAGGAAGGAGACAAGGAAAGAGGAAGGAGGGAGGGGGAGGCGGGCTTGACAGGGGGGAAGGCGGAGGAATTAGAGTGTGGGTTTTTGTTTGGGGTGGGGGTGTACTTAGTAGGATTAGTTAATTTTGGAAAAAATATTGGTAGGGATGGAATAGAAAATTAGGGGGTGTACTTAGGTTTTTGAGAGGTTGAAAATATTGGGGGGAGGTGTACTTAGAGGATGTGGGGGTGTTAATAGCAACTCTCGTTTGAATATGTTCCTCATCTATGAAATGAATAGCTTACTAATGTTTTTGATTACTTTCTATCCATTGTCTTTTTCTGGGATCTTGTTGAGTGTATTCTTTTGTTTCTTGTACATTCTTTGTTCTTTTTTGAAAACTGTTACCATAAAGAGTTGGAATCAGCTTGCAACCTTTCCTATGCCCACTTTAAACTTTTTCAGGTTCTCCTATCTACATGGTTTATGAGTATCTCACTGTTTGTGACAGTTTCTCCATATATGGTTTATGGGTATCTCACTGTCTGTGAATATTAGTGTCACAACTTGTGAAAGTTGAATATACTATCAAACTTAGATTCTTTTTATCTTCTCGTGCTTTTCTGTACACGCGCATTATTTTCCTTTTTTACTTTCATTGAAGCAACTACATTTTACTTAAAATTATTTTTTCTGCTGTGCTTTCCAGAGAAGGAATGAATATTGTTTGTTATTCATTTTTCTTTTGTGAGTAAATTTTTCCTTAATAATACTTCTATATATTTATGATATTGGATTTCTATGACCCGTCTTAAATCTGATTGTACCTCACCAGCTACCTGTTGAAGTGATAAACAGTTCCTTTATTAAACTGATTATAATTTTCCCTATACTTCAGCGGTTTTCCAGTTTTATTAAGAGGTCACAAGGAATGTTAATTATTTATCAATTTGATACCTACATATGTGATTTTATGATTTTTAATCCTTACTTTCAGAGTCCCATAAAGACCAGGCCCTTTCTGTGAAAGTAAAGGAAGAAAGTAAGCTGCCGTCAAATCCTGAAGAAGTAGAACACCTGCGCCGTAGTTCAGCTGTTAATCCATTAATTGTGTTCAGCTACAATGAATTGAGGAAAATCACTGGAAACTTTAGACAAGATCACTTGTTGGGTGGAGGAGGATTTGGAAGCGTTTACAAAGGGTTCATTACCGAAGACTTAAAGGAGGGAGTTCAACCCATTCCAGTTGCTGTTAAGGTTCATGATGGGGATAACAGTTATCAAGGCCACAGAGAATGGCTGGTACACGCTTATATGGTTTTGGTTAAGATGATTTTCTCTCTCTCTCTCTCTTGATATGAATTTTCTCAAATTAGATTTATTCACAACTTTGTGCATTTTTAGGCCGAGGTCATATTTTTGGGGCAGCTTTCTCATCCAAATTTGGTGAAACTGATCGGATACTGCTGTGAAGATGAGCAACGGGTTCTAATATATGAGTATATGGCCCGTGGAAGTGTGGAAAACAATTTATTTTCAAGTAAGTTTTTATAGCCCTCTCTTTCACAGTGTAAAACCCACACCTGTTGTCTTTTTTTTTTTTACGTTAAGTTGTACGTCAGAGCATCTATTTTAACCTATTATGCAATCTCTTCTATATGTGTTTTCACTTCATATAATATTTTTCCCAAGAGAGTGATACCAGGTCTGATCATATTTGAGATTTTCTAAAAAAGATAACTGCAAGTATAAGTTAAATTTAAAAATGAAGCAGAAATTGATTGAAAGAAGAAATTAGGCGATGGAAAGTATGAGGTGGTGATTGTACCCCGCATTGGTCAGGGACATTCAGAGAACTTCTAAATAGAGACCATGAAAAATTGAAGGGAAATATTCAAATATAAATTGTTATTCAGTCAAAGTTATCATCTTGGGATGTATTTCGAGAACTCAATGGCAATTTCCTCTTTCTAAAGATCAGTGGATGTCTAGACAGATGCTGTTGGATATAGTGTATATGGCTTCTTTATGGGGCCGACTAATAGTAGTCCCTTCTTCCTGAACCTCAGCGAGGTGTGCCTATAGACGAGTTCCCATTTCTGTTATGCAGCAGGAGTGAAGAGCATTGATGTCTTGAGTTTCTAGGACTGGTGTTTTCCCTTTTTCCTTTGTTATTTTCTTTTCGACGTACTTCTCATCCGTCTCTCTTATCATTCTATTCTTATCTATATAACCTTCTTTTCTTATCAAAAATGGCGATTTTCCCTTTTAATCAGTTTCGATGACTCCTCAAAAATTTAGGCGACATCTAAATATTTCTAATACTTGCGTACTGGTGATCTAGCTAGAATTTCACTATAGATGGACTTGTCTAAGTGAACTTGACCTCATTAAACGGCACACTTCTCACAGGCATGTCTTCATAGGGGCTTGAGGGTATATACATCTGTTGCATTCATTAAAGTTTGATGTTCCTTGTTGCAGGAGTGTTGCTTCCTCTTCCATGGTCTACTAGAATGAAGATTGCATTAGGTGCTGCAAAAGGACTTGCCTACCTCCATGAAGCAGAAAAACCTGTAATCTACCGCGACTTCAAGACGTCTAATATTTTACTAGACCAGGTTAGTCATCAAAAACTCTACATCTGGTGTAATTTTTCATGATCGAGGTAATTAACAAAATGCGCCCATGGTAGTGGCACTACTAACATAAGCACCCCTTCTTTCTTGGCTAGTAATTACATTACAACAGATCTCCATTTAGGTTTTTTCCTAGGCCATTAATGAAATCCTTGGAATGAGTTTTCTAGGTAAATCGTCCCTGGGATTGTATCCAATATTCTCAATATTGTGCATAGGAATGCTACTTCTTAGTTAGATACTCATATTGATGGGAGAATGACATAAAGTTAGGGATAATTTGGAGAGAGCACACTTTCTCATTTCTTAATTTGTCTTCTTAAGCTTCTAGTCCGAACATCTTATAACTGCACCGAGTCATGGCCGCTTCATACGCAATGCTATCCTTAAATGAGTGAGACTCTTAGTAAAAAGCACATGTTTTATAGAAGTCAAGTGTAGCCTACACATGGCATTCGATTAGGAAAATCCATAAATATTTAAATGGTTAAGCAAAAAGGACTGAATTTGTGGATTAATGGAAGGTTGTTACTTATTTATTTAGGTTTAAGAAAGGTTTATATGTTTCTCTGTCATTCTTGGACTTACAATTGCACTAACAGGATTACAATGCCAAGCTTTCTGACTTTGGCCTCGCAAAAGATGGGCCAGTGGGGGACAAATCTCACGTTTCCACTCGCATAATGGGAACATATGGTTATGCTGCACCCGAATACATTATGACAGGTTAGATTTAGTACATCTATGCAAAGTAATTTGTTTAAGTAGCCTTTAGGAATAAATCCACTTATTTTCGTCCCCATCACTATTGAAGTAAACAATTAATGCTGAATTGTGCCTGTGTATGTAAATTTCTTGGACATAAGCTTATTCGTAAGAGTTGTGGAATTCAATAATAGAACTCATATTGCAAACATGCTCTTAAATGAAAGACAATCTTAGACTGTCATTGCCATCCAGTCTTTTCAGTGATTTAATTGAACCATAATTGTCTTCATCGCACCATTAGTTTATTGCTGAAACTGGGTACCAAAAATCATTCTCATCAGGAATTAATGTCTCTCAAAATCTGGCTTTCAGAGTGTTGCTAATCAAACCTCTCTCATTTGTAGGGCATCTATCTCCAAGAAGTGATGTTTACAGCTATGGGGTCGTTCTTCTTGAACTTCTTACGGGAAGAAAATCACTAGACAAATCCCGACCAGCCCGAGAACAGAACCTAACGGATTGGGCTTTGCCTTTGCTGAGAGAAAAGAAGAAATTGCTCAACATAGTGGATCCCAGATTAGAAGGAGATTATCCAATTAAAGGAGTTCACAAAGCAGCAATGCTAGCTTACCATTGCTTGAACCGTAATCCGAAAGCAAGGCCTCTGATGCGAGATATAGTAGATTCCTTGGAGCCCCTGCAGGTTCCCAGTGAGAGTACTACAGCTGAGAAGCCTACTTTGTCTGTGATCTGTGAGAATTGAAATGCGGAGTTTCAAAGCATGCTGCTGTATGAGTTCTTGTTTCTCTTATCTTTTTCCTACTCAAAGAAGCTTCCCCTCCAACGTTGATGGAGAGTTTTGCACCATACTGTGTGTAAATTAAGGAGGATCCATGCGTTTGGGAGAAGATAGTGCTTTAAGGTCTCGCATTTTGATGAATCAAAGAGTTCATCATTAATACAAATCGATATCTGTTTTCTTCAAGGAATTTAAATGGAAGCCTCCCAGTCCCTTAAAATGGCAACAGTTATATGTGCCTCGAGGGTACATGATAAAGATACTTTATATAGAAACTAGTTTTTACTCGTGCATTAAATGCACGACATATTTATTTTTTTAATTAAACTATACATAAGAAAAATGAAGAGGAAAAATAAAATTAAAAGATGATGAGACATAATTGTTCCGGGGGGCTTGCCCGGAAACATAATTGTTCGAGGCTGAGGAAGTGCAAAAATTCGCTACCAGTGTGACACCACATGAACTACACTGCCAGGAGCAGGGAAACTTCTGTGAGCGTAAGACTTCCAGCTCCTGTTAAGAGCATGTCTCCGAAAGGGCGTCTTTTTTGTTGAGGGGATGACCTTCCTTCTGGGGGACTTGCCCGAACCACACTGCCTGGAGCGGGGAGACCCCTGTGAGCGTAAGACTTTCGGCTCCCGTTAAGAGCATGTCTCCGGGCAAGCCCTCCGGAACAATTATGTCTCATCAGAAAGGGCGCCTTTTTTGTTGAGGGGATGACCTTCCTTCTGGGGGACTTGCCCGAAGACAGGACTTGTTGCTCGCGGGAGCCGGAAGTCGGGTACATCCGTTTAAACTCATGATCTCCCCACCCCTGGCAGTGGGTTTTGCCTTCCTCACACCCTAAAATTGGCGTACTCAGTTTCGAACCTGTGACCTCCAGAATAAGTGCACAGATTGTAGAGCATGAGTACCACTCGAGCTAGCTAACTGATGATGCCGAATTTTGCACCGTGGTTCTGATGAAAATTTGCTCCGGTGAAATGACATGTAGCTGGCCTGAAAATAAGAACAAAGGTTACTGCGCAGGGGATCCTGCAAAGCTTCTCCGGTGTGAGAATTAGCAATGTGTATCTGAAAAAGAATAAAGCTAATTCAGGGAGCAAAAAGTGTATAATTGCGCGTACCTTGTATTGTGTCCGATGCTACTATTTATAAGAGGGTAGTGTTGCCCTAGATAATTTCAGGCTGTGATAGATGCGATGAGATCTCGCAGTTTATAGATCAAAGTAGTGTATTCGTTCTGGACTTATGAGTAAATCGGAGATAGTTCCGTAATAGGCTCGGAGACAGTTCCGTAATGTATTAGGAGATAATTTTGTGCTAGTTCCGTGATATACAAAATATATCAAAAATATGCCTTGCTATACTCACTCTATGGGGGCTTGGCACTACTGAGGCTCGCTCAAATGGCCTGGCACTAGTGAGGCGGTCGGGCACTAGTGAAGCGGCTTGGCGGTTGGGCACTAGTGAGGCGGCTTGGCGACCAGGCATTAGTGAGGCGGCCTGACACTAGGGAGGCGGCCTGGCACTAGTGAGGCGGCCTAGCCGCCGGACACTAGTGAAGTAGCCTGACGATTGACACCAGTGAAGCAGCCTGGCAGCCGGGCACTAGTGAGGCGGCCTGGTGGTCGGACACTAGTGAAGTGGCCTGGCGGCTGGCACTAGTGAAGCAGTCTGGCGGCCGGGCACTAGTGAGGCGGCCTGGGGTCATTTTTACCGGTGTTTTGGATATTTGTCATTTTTATTCTTGTGTATAATTTTGGGTAGTTCGAAAGAATAAATTAATAATTGTTGGATCTATCTTTATCATTCGTTAAATCAATAATTGTTGAGCTACTTGATCCTGTGATTCACGAAATTTGATACAAACAATTGTTTTCCTTATTCTGTATTGGCATTTTAGCTGGAAAAATATAACTTTATTATTGATAACATTTAAAAATAAAAAAAATTACAATAATAAATAATCAGCTGTTTGTAATATTCAAAAGAGGAGGGATAAAAGTCTTATATAATACACTTTGGACATAACCTTTAACACTATACTGTTGCGGTGAAACATTTTCAGTAAAATAATACTCTCTACGTCCCTAAATTATTGTCTTGTTTGACCCGGCACACGGATTAAAAAATAATAATTTACTTGATTATTAATATTGGTATAGTGTGTAGTTTCTTTTAATGCTCATGTGTACGTGACCTATAATTAAAATAGGGAGAACAAATAAGGGCAAAATAATAAAAGTAAAGTTTTAAATAAGACAATTATTTAGAGATGAATAAAAAAAAGGAAAGTAAACAATAATTTAGGGAGGCGGGAGTAAATACAAAAAAAAATTAGAAAAGGAAAATTAGACATTACAAGGGCATTGAGATATAAATGACCGGTTCACAACAAAATTGGTCCAAAAAAAATTACACATCCCATTAATAAAATTTAACCACAACTTGGGTTTTTCTTTTTTTGGAAAATTGTGGCCGGTCTACTTTGGAAAGTTTTTATTCTTCCCAGTCCATCTTTTTTTTAACTGCTAAAAGATACTTTAATAAAACTGTTCCTAAAATGCCCCGCAATAACATATACAGTAGTTTCTTCCTAAAATTTCTCCGGTGAATCTTCTTTTCTTCCTAAAATTTCTCTAGCCAGATAACTTCTTCCTAATATTTCTCCGGTGAATCTTCTTTTCTTCATAAAATTTCTCCGGCCAATCTTCCAGATAACTTCTTCCTAATATTTCTCCGGTGAATCTTCATTTCTTCATAAAATTTCTCTGGTGAATCTCCCTTCGTAAAATTTTTCTGATAAATCTCTATTTTCATTCCAATAGCTCGTAGCAAAGAAAATTAATTTTTGTGGATAGCATCTGTTTCCATTCCAATAGAACACTAGTGAATCTTACTTACTAAAATTTCTCCAGTAAATCTTCCTTTGGTAGCATCGCGATGATGAAATTAGGCATCGCGATGATGGAATTAGTCATTCAAATTGGGCATCGAGTACTAAAATTTCTCTAGTGAATCTTACTTACTAAAATTTCTCCGGTAAATCTTCCTTTAGTTGCATAGAGATGGTGAAATTTCTCCGGTAAATCTTCATTTGGCTGCACGATGATAAAATTAGGCATCACGATGATTAGACATCACGATGATGGAATTAGGCATTGCGATGATGGAATTAGGCATCGTAATTGGGCATCGCGATGATGAAATTTCTCGGTAAATCTTTCATTAATGTCATAATCGTCTTTTTGCCCCAAAAGTGACTTTTTTCGATTTTTAAAAAGTATGGTGGACTGACGCGATTACAAATATAAAAAAAGGGACCGATTGTAATTCACCCCTTTTTTGGAAAAATTGCAGGTCGGTCCCCTTTTTGAGATTTTCAACTGCTTTAGCGCCTCATTTTGTTTCCAACCGCTTAAGTTCATTTTAAGTAATATGTAATAACCGAGCATATTATTAGGATGTTAATCATATGATTATGTGCACGCATTGTTAAGTTGATTATTGTGGTTTATGGTATCGATTTGATGAGTCGTAAACTCATGATTTCATGTTTCGGTATGTTACTTTCTTGCATTGTTTCGTAGCGTATTTTTGAACCGAAATGAAAGAGATGAACCATGATAGTTTGAACCTAGATATACATGATGTTATAGAGGTTTCATGTTGTTAAATCGTGCTTTGAAAAAGTGAAAAATGTTGTGTTAATTTGAAGTTACAAAACGAAGAAGTTGTCGACGTTGTTTTCGGTTTCGTGAACTTTCTCGTGACTTTAAATCGATCCTAGGATGATATCAAAGCTTTAGGGACATTCTTTGATGTGTTATAAGTGTTGTACAATCATACCTAGGGATGCACGAGCGATCAAATCGAGAAAACGGAGCGAAACGAAAAAAATTGCGCATTGTTGATGAACAGTGCGCGCCTTAGCGCACCAGGCCATGCCCTAGCGCGCCTGGTACGGACAGATTGTACAGTTTTGTGTTTTTTGGTTTTTTCTTGATTTCCACCTCATGCTTTAGCTTCCTTATCTGGTCTAGAACGTGGATAAGCCTAGGAAGAACATATATCAGCCTTCTAAACACAGAAAACACCCAAATCTATCTCTCAAATCCTCCAAAATTCTCCCAAAATTCCACTTTTCAACCTAGGGTTTGTGAGTGTTCTTGCCTGATAAGTTATTCTTCCTTCAAGGCAATTCAAGGGGGTTTGTTTAAGTGAGTTTGTGGCTGGTTCTAGCACTAAAATACAGGGGTGAATCAAGGGTTTAGCTCTTTGAGTTGGTAAGGGACCTCTTACTTATCCATGTTGTAGTTTAATCGATTTATTTTGGCTATTATCAATTGTTAAGTTGTTATTATGGAAAGTTTATGATTTTTAGCCATGTTATGATGTTTATCAAGCTGATATGATTATGGGTATGTGTTAATAAAGTGTATTGATATTCATATGAGCCTTGAAGGTGTTGTTAATCACGTGTATACTTTGAATTGGTGAAACCGGCAAGAAACCAACTTGAACAAAGTATGTAACATGGCTGTGATTTAGGGTTTGTGACTTGATATTGAATGATTTGAGATGGTTAAAGTGTTCATTATGTTAATTTGTGAATCTAGAACTCGAATTGATCCTTGGAGGATAACCGAAATGCCGAATTTGTAACCGAATATGGAATAAAGTGTGAACGTGAAATTGACTAACCGGATGTGCACATTCGAATACTAACTTTTAGGGGGTTTTGGTTGACTACCGATTGTCATGGGGCGGAGTGCAGTGATAGTCGAGTTGTGGCGACCTTAATCCGTCCTCTCTCCCTATTTTCGGCCAGAATAGGGTACACTACGTAGATTGTTGGACAAGAGTGGTGTTGTTACATGGATGCCAAGGTTGTAGGGACTTGGGGCATGTTGACTTGTTTTGCGGAATATTCGATGATGAATTATATGATTATAATGATTTGATATAAACTTCAAAGCTGAATGGTGTTATAAGGGGAGCTGGTAGTTAGAGGTGTACCTCGACTTGTATATCCTGATACATGCGATCCATACTTGTTTAATATGTGTTATAAATTGTTGTTAGCTCATTACTTTATAAGTTGGTCATTATTTCCAACTGGTATGGGACAGTTGTCAGTCGTAATCCTTCTTGCGCTGGTAATGGGACTTAGTTGATTATTGATTATGCTGATTACATGTGACTTAATTTGTTATTACTTATGCTGAGTACATGCTGCTTGTGTTAGCATCTTATTACTGTTGAATATATGCATAACATGCATGGGTTTAGTGGAATCTTACTGAGTCATAGGTGACTCACCCTTTTTCAAATGATTTTCCTTAGATTGAAGCGAGGTGAAAAGGAGTTCCACACATGAGGTTGTACGAATTGTGGTTCAGTAATAGATGGTTGATTTTGATTTAGGTTTGGCTCGATTTGTATTTATGACAGAGTAGTGTTTTATTTGTACTGTTTAAGTATCATTAACGTTGTATATAAAGGCTGGATGCCTTTCAATTTGGGATTGTATGTAGGTTAAATAAGTTTTGTAAATACAGTTGTATCCTCTCTAGTTACGAAATTGAATGGCGTGTTGCCATGTCTCGGTGTTAATTAGAAGGATGTGTTAAACAGGTGATTATTATGATTATGTATTGTGGATTCATGCCCGGATTTAGGCTCGAGTTGGATGCTTAAATTGGGGTGTGACATAATAAATTGGTCAATTATTCCAAAACTGTCCCTGTAACAACCTAAACAACGTTTTAAACATTGTCTTCCTTTAATTTTTTCCTCTAAATTCTCCCTTCCATTCCAATCATTTTTTACTTTGCTACAGTCTTCATCTCTCTTTCTCAGTTTCTTTTCATGCCCAGTTCATCATCAAAAAATAAAACCAGTATAATTTTTAAAATTATTTTAATTCTTTGTGTCTTTGTTGTATCAATATGTTCAAGCAATATAATTTCATTTGAAGAAGTGAAGGGTATAATAGCAACGCAGAACAAGGATAATGACGCAGATGCATCACAATCAACAGATGATAAGTTCCTACAATTAGATGATTTCAAATTGAGGAACATAGTAATACTAAATGGTAACAAGTTGTGGGATTGGTTGAAGATTCAAGTCTGTAGAAGGGAAATGGTTGAAGAAATAATTAGGAATTTTGAACAAGAAAAGAAAATAGGAAACATGAACGATGAAGTAGAACGAGAAATAAACTGGTTTGAACAGCAAAATGGAGAGAAAATAAGGAGCTTGAGGTCTCTTAGGCATCCCGAAAATGTGATGGTATAAGTCTTTCTTTCTAATATGGTGAATTTAATTTATGGGAATGGTGGGGTTTTAGGAGATGAGGAGTGATATGTGGGTTGTAATGTTGTGCATCGCGATGCACAAAAATATTATTTTTAGTACAACTTTGTGCATCACGATGCACACTTTATGTTCTATGTTTGCCAGAAAGTTTTTGTCACCAACCGTAATCATGTCAGTTGTTAGATATAAAAAGTAACTCGTATTTGCTTTGTATGATTTTGCATCTGCCACGGTTATTAACAACATAAACATTTGATATGTAGTATAAACTGCTTTCACGAAATTTTGTTTCAAAATTTTTAATCAATGATTTATTAATAGTAGCCTGAATCCTCTCGCTCGTAAAATGAAAAAAAAAATTAGAATTAGAGGTCGGAAACGAACAATGACCAATTCCCAAAAATATGAAAAATCACAGTGTAAAAATAAGTTTGATACTTACCTCAACATCAACAATTACCAATTCCAAACTGGGTGGAAATTTCAAATGATCGTCACATGGTACCATCCATTTCCCTGTGAGTCTTACTTTCAAAATCCAAATATGTGTTTGTGGATATCTTTTAGCAGTGTTGGAAGGATGGCATAATATTTTTGGTAATGAAATTGTGCAGTTTACTTTTCTAATGACAGAATTTGCATAAATATATATACAGAGGTTCAGAAAAGCTAAATATAGAGGAGGGGAAACCAAAGGGACACTTTTTTTTGTTTTAACCAAAGGGACACTGGCTTTGTGAATTCATTAGATTTTAACTTATCAAGTTTACAATAATAATGCGATGTATTATGTTTCTTTTATCAAATTAATAGGCTCAATGTAATTATAAATTAGTTTCTTAGAAGTCGTCGTAACTTTCAATATTCTATTAGGGCTGATTAGTAATTGCAGCTGATGTTCCATTTTTAACAACCTGTTTTAGGCGGAAACTGATATATATAACAGTTTCAAATGCATCTGTTATTATATATATATATATATATATATATAGTTCTTTTTTATTTTTTTAATTTTGACGAGTGCCAATATCATTTATTCAGTAAGGCAATTGTCGAAGTTAAAATTAATACAATTAGGTGTTAAAATTATTAAGAAAACTTGTTAGTTGGGAAAAAAATATTGAATGCAACAGTTATGAGTATGACGTGGTATTACAAACTTTGATCACCAAATCAGCAATGTTACTAATTTGGTACACTTCGATTAATTTGTAATATCACTTCACTGTTGCACCCGATATTTTACTCGTTAATTGTAATATTGTAGCATTATTTAGATACAAAGTACAATTGATCCAAAAAAAAAGGCAAAATTCGGGCCGGTCCCCTTTAGAGAAATTTCAACTACTTAAGGACACGATAATTATTTTCAACCGAAAAAGGACA
Source organism: Platycodon grandiflorus (assembly GCA_016624345.1). NCBI lineage: Eukaryota > Viridiplantae > Streptophyta > Magnoliopsida > Asterales > Campanulaceae > Platycodon > Platycodon grandiflorus. The sequence goes on from CM028369.1 coordinate 475,141, forward strand.
CTATTATTGCGAAATGTCATCTATGCCCTTTAAAAAATGAAACAGTGCACGCTGTGCATCGCAAAAGCAAAAAATGTTGTATCGCAACACAACACGATGTACATAAAACACGGAACGACAAAACTGTGCATCACAAAATAAAAAAACGATGAATCGCAACACAAGACGATGCACAAATTACCTTTTTCCACTTACGATGCACAACTTTCTAGCACGTACGATGTATCATATCGCATCCTTCTAACATGTACGCATTGCATCGACTTTCATATCACAAAAATAAACTAACTCTCTTCATTTAAAAAACACAACATTCTTCACTTCAAACGGTGCAAAAAATCTTAAAACCCTTCAAAAATTTTGCAAAAACTTTTGAAAACATTATGAGATTCTATTGGTTATATTCCAAATGGTTGCTACATCGTCATTCAAAGACGTCCTCAAACTCCAACAAGTTTGTAGGATGTTTTACGATGCCTGAATATCAGGGTTAGTATTGTTGAATACATTTTAGAGTTTCAAAAACAGAGCAAAAATGTTCTGAATAGTGTTAGTACCAACAGATCCGTCTGCTGCACAATATTTTTTCAAGAAATCAATAGGTTGTGTAACATCTACTGCTACTTACGGTTGGTCAGTGGAGTCAGATCTGAGTTCCAAGAAGCACTCACACATATCTTTTAGCAAAATCTTCACAAAAAAATTTGGATCCAGGAGTAGTGTTAAATCTTTTTGTCCCATGGCACATGTTGAGGGAATGCACTTTTTTTAGTAGTATTAGAGAGTTCATTCGACAACATCGAGTCTTTTTGTGTAACAGGGTAGGGCCACCCCATGTACATAGACAAGGTTTTCCTATTCCATACTACAAATCCATACCATAGAATGTCAATTGTGTGCTATGAATTGTATTCTTGATAACTTTTGTAATAACAATAGGAATTAATAAAAATTACAATTATTACAGTTGACGATGCATAAAAAAACACTTTATGATGCACATATTATATTGAAATAGTACTGTTATAATTGACGATGCACATTTCTTAACACAAATTATATTGAAGTACTATTATAATTGACGATGCACAAAATTATACTTGATAATGTACATTTCTTAACACAAATTCACAAAATTACATTGACGATGCACATTTTATACTGACGATGCACATTTCTTAATACAAAAATCACAAATTATATTGATGATGCATAATTTACACTTAAAAAACGTCATTTGTTGTTATGGGGGCATTTTTGAAACAAATAACTAATTTATTACTTAAAATAAATTTAAGCAATTATAAATTGTCTAAAAGAGATCAACCCGCAATTTTCCAAAAAAAATAAAATAAAGTACAAGCAAAGAAAGAGGGACGGTGGACTATACTGGGGCTTTTAGTTGAAGTTGGCTCCCACGACTCTTTAATCATGGGAATCTATCTAACCGAGGGATATAAAGAAGCCCAAAGTTCTCTAAGCCATGATTAGGCTTAACCCATACGATACCTAACGTCCAAAGGCTTTTAGGAATGCTTGCTTAACAACCTAAGGGTCCGGAAACTTCATAGGGTCTCTACGATCCCGTTTGGTACAGCATTTTCAAATCGTAACTTTTTTAAAATGTAATTTTTTAAAATGTAACTTTTTTCTTATAAATGCGTTTGAGATATCGCTTCAAAATGCAACTTTTTTTCCTATCAACGATTTAAAACCTATGTTTTGGGAAAAAGCTAGAAATTTCAGCATTTTAAAACGCAGCTACATTTTGAAAATACAGTTTTTTCTGCCGCAACATTGAAACACAATTTTTGCAAATGAGCTACGTTTTATCCGTGCATTTTGGCCAAAACGCACGACCAAATGAGCTATAGGTCATTTATCTTTCAATTTACACCCTCTTAGCTTATAAAGATTTTCACTTTCTATCTCTTGAGAATTACATTGATTAAGAACTTCGCAAATCAATCTTTTCGCAGCTAAATTCTTTCTGTCTCAACCCTCAAATTATGCAATTGTAGACACTCAATTATTCAATTGGAACAAGTTTCTCTCCTAACTATCTTCACAAATTTTAGTAAGCAATACTTGATATATTGAGGTTTCTGAGTCTAACAATGTTAAAATTAACAAATTACAAACTTTGATACCAAAGATAACACAAAGATCGGATAACACCCAACACTAGTTTCATGTTATCTTCCCATATTTCATGCTAGAAATTTAAGAATCAATTACATTACTCTAATTTCTATATATATATATATATATATATATATTTTTAAACTATTGACGAATAACCTCTTTATATGTGTGGCTTAAGGAAAGAAAAGAAAGAGTTTAAAGACCTATACAACTATAACATGTCTTGGCACACCTGGGCTATCTTGCATAGCGCACCTGCACTATCTTGCACAACGCATCTGCGCTATTTCTCAATACAGCGCCTTCCTTCAACGCGTTGCACAACGCACCAGCGCCATCCCGTAATACAGTGGCTTCCCTCAATCCGCCTGAGTGCCTAAAGCTTTAAAGTTTGGTCTGTAAAATTAATCACCTGCACTGGCCAATATTGGTGCTGGTGCCCTTATATCTTAAATACTTTTTATATAACTTCAATATTGGTGTGAATGTACTAGAGTTATTTTGCTTAATAATTATAGTGGCCAGATCCCATCATCACCTTACATCAAATCTCCAAGCAATGTAAAAAATTAATAACATAATTTTTGTAAAAATATCTATATTGATCCATATTAGTGGAGGCAACACAAGCTAAAGTTAGATTGTGATATGACAAGTCTCAAACCTAGTTCGCAGAGCAATCTCTACCGAGCATGATTGGAAATATATTTGAGCATGACAAGTTATCGAGCATCCACGAGCAAACCGATTCCAATTGCTTCAGAGATCGTGGGACACGTGGAGAGCAGGGTGCGCACCCTCATAGGTGACGTTCATGGTGGTGGCACACGTGTCAGTCCCCTGTTGAGTAATTGTGCTTTACAATTACAGACGATTACTCGCAGGTCGAGTATCCGACTATAAAAACAAGGAATTCAAAGAGAAAGGTATGAAATCTCACATTAAGCCAAAATTCTGTTAAATTCATGACTGAATATTTATTTTCTCTCTTACACGGGAGTGCTTTAGCAAAGAAGATCCCGTGTCACTTTAGTATCAGAAAACTGGATATCCATTCCAATTATGGCACAAACTGACTTTGGCAACATCAGTTAGTGAAGAGTAAAAAGAGCACGGCGGCCTTAAGTTGAGGAGTTAGCAGTTAGGTCGGTGTGTAAAAGTAAGCGTAATTTATGGTAATTATATTAATTTTAGGGTTAATGACACTACAAGTCCCTCGACTATGGCCGATTTCACCAGTAATCCCTTAACAAAGTTTTTTTTTTCAAATTTCAGTCCCACAAGTTTTAAATTGTCATGCAGCTAGTCTTTTTGATGGATGTCGTTAGAAAAATTCCATTAAGTGCCTCATGTGTCTCGCACATGCATTTAGTTAAGGGTTAAAATTGAATTTCACAAGCCCCTCTTTAGTAACTTCATCTTTTACCTCTCTGCCTTCTCTTTAACATTTGTATTACCCCAGATTAAGTAGAGAAATTTCAAACCCAGAAAAATGCTTCAACTCGATAAGTCTCCACTGAAAAATCAAACCAAATTCATGCTTCAACTAATAAAACTCAAACAAAATACCAAATAAAATTAAAATTTCCAAATAAAAATTTCTCAAGAATCTCTAACTGTGAAGCAGTTGTCATTTTCCACCTTCACTTTAATCTCTCCTTCCTGAACTTTCTTCTTCTTTCCCTCCGAAGCACCACGGCCTCCGCTGCTAGTTTTACTACCACCGTTGTCCATTTCTAAAGATCAAATCAAATATAAGCTTTCTTGTTAAGTCTATAATGGGTTCAACTGAAGATCGAAAATCGAACCCAAATCACAAATCCCTAACAACATTAATCATAAACCTCCAAATAAACCCTAGGCAAACTAGCGAGCTTTATACGCACTGGCAGCCATGGCAAACTCCACCGATTCATAAACCTCCAAATAATCCCTAGAATCTGATTCAGATCTGTCCACGATTGACTCAAAAATCGAATCCCAACTAAGTCCTAGTCGAGATTTATCACTGTACTAAAAAACCCAAATAAGAATATCTCGATTTCAAGGCTGCAAGACGCGATTTGAAGGTCGTGAATGCTTGCGCGCGACAATATACGAAGGGAGTCACACTGGTGAGGCTGATGGGTTATACGCTGTACTAGAGTGTCCGTTGCCATTGCTGTGTGCGCATGACTCTCTCTCTCTCTCTCACTCACCCATTCCACAATTAGTCCCCTCAAATTTGTGTTTGTGTGTGTGTGTGTGTGTTTAACAAATCAGTGTATATGTCTTGGGGATTGTGGTTGGAAAAAGGTGAAGAAGGTGATAAGTGAAATTTCAATTTTGCTTTTGCTCAAATGCACGTGGGAGGCACATGGACCACTTAACAAAAATTTACTAACGACATCCATCAAAAGGAGTGACGGCGTGACAATTTGAAGTGTTAGGGACAAAAACGATACAAATTTTTGTTAAGGTACTATTGATGAATTAACTATAGTCGAGGGACTTGTAATGTTATTAACCCTTAATTTTATAAAATTTCCATAATTGGGACAAGATTGGGCAGAACATAGTGCCACTGGATGGGGTTTCTAGAGTGTTCCAATGTAAAGGCAGAAAGGGAGGGGCAAAATGGAAGTGCTGCTGCAGAATCCAAGGGTTGAGATAAAATGGAAGGTTCAAGATTAAATGGGAACGTTTATCTTAGAATCCGGGCCCTCATTACCACCCAATGGCCAATTAAAATACTCACTCTCTATATCAGCAATACCCTCGCTTCCTATATTATTATTTTGTTTGATTTGATATTTAAATTAAAAAATAAATAATTAATTTAGTTGTTAATATTAATATAATGTATAATATATTTTTATATTTATATAATTCATAATTAAAATATAAAAAAAAATACAAATAAAATAATAAAATTTTTGTTATAAAATTTTTTTAAACAAAATAACTATTCTGAGAGGAACGAGAAAAAAAAAGAAAAAAAGATGACATGATTTAAGGAAAGAGCGAGTACTTGTCGTGTGTATATATATATATATATATATATATATATATACCTTATACGGAGGAGTCGTAGTTTGTACTTTGTAGTAGTCGCTCTGAGAAAGATAGATAAACCCCAACAGGCTCATCCCCGTCCCGCAACCGCACACTCATTCACTCCCAACAACAACACTTGTCGCTGCCGCCTCCGGCTCCGGCTCCACATCCGACGAGCCAGCCACCCCACTTCATTTCTTACATGTAAGGCTTTGCTTTATTCATCCTCGTTTTTCACTAATTGATTTCCTTCCTTCCATATATATATATATATATATTTTTAATTTACGGATTGTTTTTCTCTAATATCTATTCATCCGTCTATCTTCTTTTCTTGTAAAAATCTGGGATGGAATTTACTTTGATTTAATGTTATTATTGTGCTGTTAGATAGGAAGAGCTAACAAATTGGCTTCATCGATCCATATCTATCTATCTAATTGCTTTGCTTTGTTCACTCACAGTGCTCTATCTACCTGTGATTGGAGTTTCATTTCACACCCCTTTTTTATGACCTCCCTACACACACACCCCCAATATATTATGCCTCCCTATTCTGTTTTCAGCTGTAATTAAGATAAGACGAAATCACGTATTGACGGTTCAATTCTCCAAATTTGATTACTCCATTTGACTAAAACTGTTGATATTTCGTGTATTAACCTTTCATTAGCTTACCGGCCACATGCACATGAATTTCAGACTTCTGACAACCAATAAATATGTTTGGATGTTTCTACCAGAATTCTTAGGACAAAGGTGTAGATGGCATCCACTTTTGCTGCTATGTCATCAGCTGGAACCCTAGCTGCTCCGAGCAGCAGTGTAGTGGATAAGAATCTCGCTACTTCTTCCTGCAAGTTATCACCTTTGGCTTCAACCTCATTTGGTAGGATACAGAATGTTGCTCTCCACAGAAGAACACGTTCTCTCCAAATCACTGCTGCAGCAAAAGAATTGTACTTCAACAAAGATGGTTCTGCTATTAAGAAACTGCAAGTGAGTGTCCCTCAACTTCTCACTTGCTAGTTCCTCCTGCAGGTACATATTCCCTTCAAATCCATTTTTAACAATCCCTTCTTTTTTTTTTTGGGTCCTAGATTGGTGTAAACAAGCTTGCAGACCTTGTCGGTGTTACTCTTGGGCCAAAAGGAAGGAATGTTGTTCTAGAAAGCAGTTATGGCTCCCCTAAAATTGTGAACGATGGAGTTACCGTGGCGAAAGAGGTGCTCTAGTTTCTCACTTTCCTTTGTTTATTATTCATATATTCATTAAACAGCTGGCTGTTACTGCTATAAATTAAAAAAATAAAATGTGGGTCGACTTATTTACAGCCACAAACTTCTCCATATCTTGTTTGTTTCTCAGGAGTTGATACTATCTGAAAGCAAATTGTCTTGTGCTTGCTATGCTCTCTGATCTTTACACATGTTTGTTTCAATCAATTCCACCTCGGAGAATAACTTTTGTTCAATGCATAGGCCAAGTTTTTTGTTACCTGAATTTTTGCTCATGTGTTCTGTTCAGGTTGAGTTGGAGGATCCAGTGGAAAACATTGGTGCAAAACTGGTGAGACAAGCTGCTGCCAAGACCAATGACTTGGCTGGAGATGGGACAACTACGTCCGTTGTTCTTGCGCAAGGTCTTATTGCTGAAGGTGTCAAGGTCTGTTTTGGAATTCATTTCTTTGGAATTCTGTATATTGTTATCCTTCTATTTGAAGAGTCTTCTTGATACCTGTACCTTATGATGTAACTGGCTTAGGTAGTGGCAGCTGGTGCAAATCCTGTCCTTATCACCAGAGGCATTGAGAAGACCACCAAAGCTTTAGTGGATGAGCTTAAGTTAATGTCAAAAGAGGTGATAAGACTCTTCTTTGTCAAATGTTGAACTAATGTTGTGATTTTAAAAATCTTATGTTATGCTATTGATTTGATTCTCCTCTGCTTAACTGAGGTTCATGGTTGCTGTAGGTGGAAGACAGTGAGCTAGCAGATGTTGCTGCAGTTAGTGCTGGCAACAACTACGAAGTAGGAAATATGATAGCAGAAGCCATGGGTAAAGTAGGTCGGATGGGTGTAGTGACCCTTGAAGAGGGGAAAAGCGCTGAAAATAGTCTATATGTAGTTGAAGGAATGCAGTTTGAACGTGGTTATATCTCACCTTACTTCGTTACAGATAGCGAGAAAATGACTGTTGAATTCGAGAACTGTAAGGTAGGCTGTAGGCATGCTTCTTAACTTATGTGAGACTTTAGGGAAGCTGAGTACAGCAGTTATTTATTTGTTTCAAATGGATTTCTCTATGCAGTTGCTACTGGTTGACAAGAAAATAACAAATGCAAGAGATCTCATCAATGTCTTGGAAGATGCTATTAGAGGTGGTTACCCTATTGTTGTAATTGCTGAGGATATTGAGCAAGAAGCACTAGCAACTCTTGTCGTGAACAAACTAAGAGGGTCTTTAAAGATTGCTGCTCTTAAAGCTCCAGGATTTGGAGAAAGGAAGAGTCAATATCTTGATGACATTGCTGTTCTAACCGGAGGTTAGTTTTAGCCTGCCTCTCCTTGTCCCCTCTAGTATGTTTTACATTATACCTGCATTCTATCTAATGCTCCTTTCCTGCCTCCATTTTGTGTTTTCTGCATATACATTAGGTCTATCTTATGTTTTTCCCTTCATAGAGTCCCCGTTAGTGCCCGGACTATTAGGTTTGGCTGCTCCTGCTTTCCCTTTTTGTTTGATATTTGAATTATCTTCCTTGTTACAGGGACTGTGATTAGAGACGAGTTGGGGATTACCTTGGACAAAGCTGACAAGGAAGTCTTGGGCCAGGCAGCCAAGGTGGTTCTTACCAAGGAGGCTACTACTATCATAGGTGATGGAAGCACTCAAGATGCAGTTAGTCAGCGTGTTGCACAGATTAAAAACCTTATAGAGGTTAGAATCTCTCTCTCTCTCTCTCTCTATCTCTCACCCTCATCTTCATGAGCACACTCATTCCCTGACATAATGCACATTTTTCGTGTTCTTGCATTTCTAAGATGAGCACACTCATTCCCTGACATAATGCACTTTTTTCGTGTTCTTGCATTTCTTTTATTATGGTGACTGTGTCTGTTTAAGCAGGTAGCTGAGCAGGATTATGAACGGCAGAAACTTAATGAGCGAATTGCAAAGCTCTCAGGAGGTGTTGCTGTGATTCAGGTGAATCTATGAACAAGTTACTGTATGTTTTCAGCATGTAGTGATGACTTGTAATATAGGGTTATTTATGCTGTCTTTCGAATGAATTCTGTGAAGGTTGGAGCACAGACTGAAACAGAACTGAAAGAGAAGAAGCTTAGAGTAGAAGATGCTCTTAATGCAACAAAGGTAAACTGTCCATGAGAGCTTGTAATGCTGGGATTGGAACAATGCATATGCTAACTTGAGCAATATAACTAATTTTCAGGCAGCTGTAGAGGAAGGCATTGTTGTCGGTGGTGGGTGCACCCTGTTAAGGCTTGCGTCAAAAGTTGATGCCATTAGGGACACCCTTGCTAATGACGAGGAAAAGGTGCATTGAACTTTGCCTTGGATGTCCATCTATGTTAATTTCAGTATCATGTTGCAAAAAGTTGTCTTCACTTTTATCTATTTAAATCTGTGATACATCTGGAGAAGGCCTTTATAATTTATCTTTTTATATTGGGAGTTTGGAACTTTTTGGTCATCCTTCACTTCTGTGTTTTGACATGGTGCTTAATAAGTAACCATGTTTTGTTTACAGGTTGGAGCAGATATTGTTAAGAGAGCTTTGAGTTACCCTCTGAAGTTAATTGCCAAGAATGCTGGTGTTAATGGAAGCGTTGTTAGTGAGAAGGTATATAATAAAACAGCATCCAAGTTTACAATGGTGAAGTAGGGTGGAACGACTAACCATGAATGTGGCACAACACTGCCTTATATGCATTGCTTTCGCATGCGAAGTGGCAATATCTAATAATTTATAGACAACAAAATGGTTGAGATTGTGGTTTTTCTCCTCATGATGATATTTCATGTTTGACAAAGTATGTTTTATTTCATTTCAGGTGCTGGCCAATGACAACTTCAAATACGGATATAACGCTGCCACTGGTAAATATGAAGATTTAATGGCAGCTGGAATTATTGATCCAACAAAGGTGAGGGGCTGCAAATGGTAATCTTGGATGTGAGCACGTAGATGTATTCCTAGAACAATGTAAACCAAACACTTTAGCTTTATGCCACAGGATCTCATTTCATTCTACAGGGACCAGCTCCCCTAATAAAGTTGCTAACCTGATTGAATACCCAAATCTTTCTAATCTTATATGTGAGATACACTATCATCCTGCTGACTCTCTAGGAAGTATTTGCATAACAATCCGCCTGCCCTTCCTCTTGAAAAAGCCTCCACGTGCAAATCTCAAGCCTTTGTATGGAGAGGCAATTTGTGGTCTGTATGCTATGTGGGAGGCAGACTGGGAGTCATATCCTGGTTTCATACTTTCATTGCCTTCCATAGACCGTGATTTCTCACTTGTCTGGGGTTTGATCCCAAACCATAAAAACAATAGAAGCTGCATCGACTTCAGTTTTCTTGTAGAAATGTCTGGGTTGGTTGGAGGACGCACTCTTGAAGATGTGTTATTTTTTTTATTTTTTGTTGCAGGTCGTGAGATGTTGCTTGGAACATGCTTCATCGGTGGCAAAAACGTTTTTGATGTCGGATTGTGTAGTTGTTGAGATCAAGGAGCCTGCACCTGTGGTTGCTGGGAACCCCATGGATAACTCAGGTAAAGTAACTTATTGATTTTTTCAATCATTTGCTGCTGATTGGACCTGGATATTGAGCTGCTTGCTGTTTCCATGTCAGGGTATGGATACTAAGTCAACAGAGATGGTTTTTGGAGGGTGATCAAAATGATGGTATCAGTTGGATGGCAAAGGGGTCTCTACTCTGTGTGTGTGTCTGTGTGGGTAAACTAGGTAATTGTTGGTAGATTCAAGTGGGGCTAGTTTGTTAGGGTTCAAGTTCTGGCTGGGGTTTAGCTGCTTGCCAGGATACGGCATGGATGGGAGATTTATTCAGTTTTCCAGAGTTGTAATAGAATAATAATTGTCTCTTTGGAATTTAAATGATAATTTTCTAGAAGTAAATAAATTTTTTTTTTTTGTCTTGAGAAAGATCATATTGTAGGGATGATTTGAAAAATGATAAGGGAATAAGGGATAGAGAGGGGTTGTATTTGGCTGTGACAAATTTTCAAAAGGATTAACTACCAAACAACAGAAAGTAGAATGTTGTCATTTTTTGTTAAACAAAGTGAGAAAACCCCAAACATTTCTGACCTGTCGATACAATTAGAAATGGTAATGGAAGAAAATGGAGTCTATATATATATATATATATATATATATATATATATATATATGATGGAATATGGTAGGGGTTTTGATTTGAAAATATCAAAAAAAAAAAAAAAAGGAAAGGAAAAACTAGGAGTAATAATTAAAAATGAATGAATAATAAATGTAAATAAAAGGTGGGGGGGGGGGGGGCTGACTAAAACTTGAAACCAGAAACGTACCAAACCCAAAGAGAGAGAGCATAGAGGATGCATGCAGCATATGGGTTAGTCGTAATTGCGTTCGCTTTGTTGTTCTTCCACTTCCGACTAACCTACTTGCATTAATTATATTTTTCAACTAACCATTAAATCTCAACTTTTAATTTTTGATCCAATAGTTGATAATGAGAATAACCATTGATGGTTAAATAAAAAAATAACCATTAAACACTTCCCATATATATATATATATATATATATATATATATATATATATATATATATATGTAGACGTACTCACTGCCACCTCTCACACGCATAGACACGTAACGCAGGTAGAATAGTATCTGTTGAGAGTGAAAGAGTAATATATAGCCAATGTAAACCTCTCCTCCATCTCCATCTCCAGGCCGCCATTCCCCCTTCTGCTTACTTCCAACTGTTTTAATCTATCCCATCATCATCATTTTCTATTTGCTAAACAACATCGTCCTCCCTCCCTCCATAACTAAACACTGATCTCATATTATTATAGGTATGACCAAACAAAGTTATTATCCAATCCCCCCCTTCCCCTTTCTTTCTTCTTCTTCTTCTTCTATATTGGATTAATGTGCTCTGCGCTTAATTCGGAATAAATATTCATCTCATCTCATTATGACTGACAGACTGACTGGGGCTTCTTTTTTTTTACTTAATACTGATGATTTTTATGAAATGGTTCAGTTGACTTGCTAGCTAGCTAGTATCCGGCAGCGAGCCGGTTTCTTTGGATTTCTCTTTCTTACTAGTATTAGTATTCTTATTTTGGGAGGGAGGATATTTGGGCAAGTACTATCTGTTTGTTTCGGCTTACTATTTTTTCTTAATTCTGTATTCTTTTGTTTGTTTGTTTTCTGTGACTTGGGTATCGAGGAAAATGCTCCCACTACTCTTCATTATTCCAACTGTGCAAATTAGTTAGACTGCCTCTGCCTCTGCCTCTGCTTGCATGCATCTGTTCTGTTCCAAGAACCGAACCGAACCGAACTTTTTTAACTACGTATAAAACTTTTTAGAGACAATATGATCATAACTCCATTGGAAATTGACTCTTATTTCTGTGCCATAGAGGTGACCACCCATGCATTTTAATTTCTACTATACACTATAGGCAAGGCAGCTATCTATTAATTGTTCTTCAATTTCTGGAATCTGGCAATGAATGTCTCCTTACTTACTGAGATTAATTATAATATCATGTCAAGACACCACCTGTCACCCTATGGTGGTGAATGCAGCGGCAATACATATATAGATTCTTTAAGAATGGTTTTCTTTGTCTTGCCAGGTGATTGCACTTTCTTGTACCAACCCATCAAAGTAACAAGTCAGAACTAAGAATTGATGATGTTCCACTGATTACTTAGTTTCTCATATTCACTAGGGTTTTCAGGGTATACAACTTTGCTGTGTTGAATCGAATTTCTGGTTATCTACATTCCTAAGTAGTGGTTGCTCAGTTTGGTAAATAGGGATTTCTTTAGTGAGTTGTGAAATGGCAAAGAGAACAAGTGACCCGGAGTTTGATGAATTTGATAAGCTTCTTTGCGAGATTCCAAGTGTTACTTCTGTGACTTCGAATTCTGAGGAGCCTGGAGTAATCAATCTTCCAAAGGACCTTAAAAATGTTTCTTTTGATGATAGTGATAAAAAACTCCCAACTTCTGCTAGGATTTTGAATGAAGGAAATTCATCAGTCTATAAAGCTCAGCAACTATCCATCAAGAGGGTTCAAATGGATAGATATCTTTCAGATGATCAGTCATTGGCATCTGCATTTGATGACTTGATGAGCTTTAAAGATGGGTTGACAATGGGATCTGCAGCCACTCCTTTTGATAACCCCATGCCTTCTCGTAATCCTTTTGTTTTGTTGGACGGACATTCTCCAAGTAGCATTATTCCTTCTCCACAGTTACCAAATAATGCACCCAGTGGCTTTGATATGAATGCTCAAGAAATTATGAAGCAGCAACTTTGTTATTCCCAGCCTGTTGAGGGCTTCTCTGGCGTGTTGCCATCACCTCATGGTGCACAAGGTTTTCACATGCTGTCCAATGTGGCTATTCCTGCAGTAGAATTTCCAGTTATCCCCAATCAACAGCCTTTATATTTTGATGGGCAGTCTCCACTTCCTTACCTACATGCCCAACAATAAAACCAGCCTCATGTTACCTGGAGGAGTATTGAAGAGGAATATCGGATGCATCAGCAGCACTACCTGTATTTGCAGCAGCTTCGTAATCAACACTCGGAGTGCCCAATTCAAGAAAACAGAAACTTGTTAACTAGGCCACTGAGTAAGAATACACGACAAACGTGCAGGCAAGACCCATTTTGGAACAAGGCTACTCATCAAAAAAACATTAACCAATCTAACCATATCCTTTCGCGTGCAGATTTAAATACCATGCATGTTCCGAGTCAAGAGGATAAACAATGTTTTCCTGAAAAGGTTATTACAAGGTCACACTGATTAAATCCTCTTAGGGATGTAAACCAAGTCAGAAGGGTTTTACCCTATACTTACTTTAACCCCAGTTTAACCACCCCAAATGTTGGATTCCAAGTTGATTGTTTGAGCTCAAGAGATTCATCCACCGATATTGCTCATTTAAGACATAATCATTTGAGGCAGCCAGTTCAGAAATACGATTCCATATATGATGAACTCACAGAAAGAATATATTTCATGGCGAAGGATCAACATGGGTGTCGGTTTTTGCAAAGGAGGTTTACTGAGGGCACCCGGGAAGATGTAGAAAACATTTTCCATGGGATTATTGTGCACATTGTTGAGCTTATGACTGATCCTTTTGGAAATTACCTTGTCCAGAAGCTACTTGAAGTGTGTGACAAAGATCAGCAGATGCAGACGCTTTGTGCAATTACTAGAAAATCTGAAGATCTTGTTAGGATTTCATGCGATATGCACGGGTTCGATCTCTCAGAATCTCCTCCCACTCACACGTGCCACTTATTAAAGTTTCCTGAGTGGTGTCTGAAATCTACTTATCCTTCTCAGTAGTTTCTGATATCCACTTAAACCTTCTTACCGGTTTAGTCTCTGATATCTACTTTATCCTTGTTTATTGGTTTCTGATTTCTAGCTAATCCTACCTCTCGATCACAGGACTTCGGCTGTTCGAAAGGTTATCGAAACGCTAAAGATTCCAGAGCAATTCTCTGTTGTTGTTTCTGCACTAAAGCCTGGATTAGTGACTTTGATGAAAAACATGAATGGCAATCATGTTGCTCAACGCTGCTTGCAGTACTTCACGCCTGACTACAATGAGGTTAGGAACAGTTGGACCCTTGGACACAATTCTTGATAAATGCATCTTCCCTAAAGTTTTACCATGAAAAGATATGACAACGGCTGCTCGCTGGACTGTAACCTCTAACTAGTAACTATTGTTATGCTACTTAAAAGAAAATTTTCAAAAGGAGAAAGGGGTTCAATTTCGTCTCCTACGCTGATGCTCTTCAGTGGAGATCCGCTTGGACACTGCTGGACTGGGGATACTATATCCAATTTCTTGATTATTTCGTTTTCATTGTTAATGTAACGTGCTGAATCTCTTAAAATGCTGATGTATTACATTTCCTGGTGCATAGGTGTTTTTCTTTTTTATTTCGTCCCCTACCTCGCTCGCGCGGAGATAAAGTCTCTTCCAGTTGTGCATGCTGTATTAGCAAATTATATCCCATTCGTGTGATATCAAGACTATGCTTCTTCTCTGCTTGATATGTTTCTTCTTTTTGTGTTGATATCATATATATAGATTATGAATTTTCTACTCATATATTATGTGCTTGTTGTATGTCTTTTTGTTAGGCGACAGATTTTTTATTAGGTGGTGATGTGCTAAATCTTCTCCCAAAGGCCACAGTCTCCATAGTATCTTTTTACGAATCTCTTGCTGCTGATCTAATCTCCTTGTTTTGTTGTGTGATGATCAGTCCGTTTTTGAAGCTGCAACTCTCCACTGTGTCAAACTTGCAATGGATCGTCATGGCTGTTGTGTGCTTCAGAAATGCCTTAGTCATTCTGATGGTGAACAAAGATGACGTCTCATGTACGAGATCACGTCAAATGCTCTAATCCTTTCCCAAGATCCATATGGGTACCACCGACACTTCTACCTTTGCTTTGGTTATACATTTCTTGTTCCATTTGTCGAAAGTGTCATATGAGTCTTTTCCTTTGTATTTTCTCTGTGATGTTTGGATGTATTTCTTCAAACTCAATACAGAGAGGGCCTTCATTCCTGTTATATTAATTGGCAGCCTGGCCCAAGCCATTTGGCAGCCCAATTGACCTCTGGCCCAAAACCCCAGCCCATGACCCTTGGCGGCCCGCCCATTGCGATGCGCAAACCGGAAGCTTGTGTTTCTGGAGGCTTCCTGGTTACTCCCCCCTTGCCCTTCCACGTGTTCTCTCCTCGAGCAGTGCACCGCCCCTCGTCTGTTGTGATCCCTCCTTTATTGCTTCCACTTTCCCATTCCGTCACTGTAGAGTGCAGAGAGAGTGACCTTTAGAGAGAGAAAGAGCGACCTGTAGAGAGAGAGAGAGAGAGAAGAAAATCAGGGTTTAGATTTTTGAGTGATTTCATCTCTTCTCACCCGTCACCATTGTTGGCCTACCTCAATCTCCTCTTTGTCCCTTTGTGTGTGTGTGAGGAGAGTGAGTGTATACAGTGATTGGGCTCTTAAAGGTTTGTTCCTTTTGGCGAGCTTTGGGGGGGGGGTCGTTCTCAGGGAAGCAACGGCGTGGGTTCTTTCTGTCCGTTTACTTCTTCTTCTTTGTGGTCACCGGTTCTAGGGTTTTGGGGGTTTGGGTGTTGCGGCGACGGTGATCTTTGCCGAACAGTGGATGAGTGTGTGAGACGTGTGGGACTCATTTGGTGGACTTGTTTGGAGAAAGGGTGAGAGCCTATATATGAGCCTAAGCCGAGGTTTCAACACTGTGACGGCAAGTCGGTGGTGGACACCGGCGTTGGCCATTGTTCTAACTCTGCTACTTTCTTCTTCATTTTTGCCTTTGTGTTGGTCTGACTCATTGGTTCCTTGCAGGTCACTGTGAAGATCGTGTTGATCTTCTGTCCGAGTTCGTGTTTTTTATTTATTCCCTTAGGCTAGAATATATTGTAACCCCCTCACCCACTCTGTAACTCGATAAGAGCGTCTCTGTGAGGTCTCTCTGATTAGAGCTCTGTATTAGGCTATTCTGGTCTGTAATATTCATTTGGCGTATGTACGCACTTGTATACAACCACAACAATTCCCAAATCACATGGCAAGAGAATTGTTGAAAGAGTACCTATAGTACTTTAGCTGTATGGTGAGGGTAGTTAAGAACTTTGCGATAAAAATGTCTCGAACTTATTGGTACAGGGACATGTATTTTGGACATCTCAAACTAGAAAGTAGAAAGTAGGAACTCCTTTTTATTACTGTCATTTTGGGGAGAAATAAATATCTACTCACATCCATGCAGGAACTACGTCGTGCAATATATTTTTGAGATTCATGTTCCATGGGCAACTGCTGATATTGTTGACCAACTGGAGGGTAACTACGCGGACCTGTCCGTGCAGAAATATAGCAGCAATGTGGTTGAGAGATGCCTAAAGTATATATGGGGGAGAAGAACGCCGCCTTGGCATTATCAAAGAGTTGATGAATAATCGTCGTAAAGATCAAATCATGCAAGACCCTTATGGAAATTATGTCATCCAAGCAGCGCTAAATCTTTCAAAGGTTAGTTTATTCGTATTTTAAAAAATCATCCTGTTTGAGGAATACTTTATACAAGTTGAACCTGCATTCAAGTGTTGAAAAATTTTTGCAACCCGCTTGGGGCTATTAGATTTGGTTGAAGTTGCTTAAGGAATATCACTTGGCTGTTACATAATTAGTTTTTGGATTCCTATTTTCTTCCATAATATAGTATCAAAATATATATATATATATAAGAAAGATGTAAAATACAAACAAATGAATGGTCTGTCCTGTGTAGGAGAGAGGAATTAATATTAATAATGGATGGATAAGGTTGTAGCCGTACGTAGGGAATGTATTACATAATACTCCCTCCGTCCCTAAA
Organism: Platycodon grandiflorus; assembly: GCA_016624345.1. Taxonomy (NCBI): domain Eukaryota; kingdom Viridiplantae; phylum Streptophyta; class Magnoliopsida; order Asterales; family Campanulaceae; genus Platycodon; species Platycodon grandiflorus. The sequence continues at coordinate 492,052 of CM028369.1, forward strand.
TTATTGTTTTTTTTTTTATTTTTTTTTATCCGTTCCTAAATAATTGTCTTGTTTAAAAACTTTCATTTTTAGATATCACTTTTACCATTTTACCCTTACTTTTTCACCTACTTTAATTATGGGTCATATACACACGGGCATTAAAGAAAATTACACCTTATACCAATATTAATAATCAAGTCAATTATTTTTTTTTTCTTAATCCGTGTGTTGGGTCAAACAAGACAATAATTAAGGGACGGAGGGAGTAATAGTTTTGAAGAAGCATTACATTTACATGTATGTCTAATGAAACGTGTGTTTGGGTGAAGCAGGGAGGTGTCCATGATGCGTTGGTGGAGGCCATGTTACAGTGCTTCGGACTAGCTAGCCCATACGGGAAGAAAGTTGTATCAAGGAATTAAATGGCCTGAAGAAATAAATTTAGCAGTGATGCCAGCCACCCACCCAAACACGGCTAAGTGTATTAATTTTTATAATTTATGAAGGTTCAATATCTATCTATCTATCTATCTATCTTGGCCCTGTAATAAACAGGTATCAAGTTTTGGAAGTTGGTTTTAAAAAAAATGGTGCATCAAGAAAGGTAAATTGTGTGTGTTTTGGGCTTGGCAGTAGTGATTTTTTAAGTAAGCTCAAAGATTGGTGATTGGGATCTGGAAGTGTTAATTTAATTGTAGAGTGCTGGTAGTGGTTTCCATTCTGAGTTAGTTAGTTATAAATAATACATACAGTATTATGTAAACTAAAACAACTAGTGTGTGTGTGTGTGTGTGTCTAGTCTCCCAGCTGAGCTGCTGCTGCTGCTGCTGCTGCGGCAGCATAGTATAGTTGTAGGCTGATTTGTGTTAATTATGGGAAAAAATTGTAGATGGATGGATGGATGGATGGAGGTTGACTTGTTCATTGTTTGTTCTTTTTCCCACCACCCCGAGAATTATTATCCAAAATCAATCAATCATGTGGATTTTATTTTATAATTTTTCTGGATGGATGGATGGATGGATGGATCTTGTTATCATTTTTTGATGAAGAGAAAAATTAAGGGGAGGGAGGAGTTGAACTAGAACTAGAACTAGTAGTAGAAAAATGGGTGTACTGTTTGTTGGGTTGGGCTGGGCTGGGCACTCTCATCATATTTATTCATCTACTTACTACTTACCAGTACTGTAAGAATTATACTACTAATAGTATCTTTTTCGGCAACAAAAATGCACTGCCACGTGTCGACAGATGAATGATTACAATTAAAGGGCTCACTAGAACCACTGGACCTGTAATCAATCTGTTTGTTTGTTTGTTTGCAAGTTGCAACTCTCTCGCTCGTCACCCTCCCTCCAAATGAATATGGGCTCTGCTCTTCCACTTCTCTTCTTTCTTTCCCAGATAGATAGATAGATAGTCCTTTTGTTTAATTTGTAACATTTGAGGTGATCCAAGGGAGGTGCCGCCGAAAGCTAAACATGGCTACAGCTCCAAACAGCTACTATTATGCATATTCTCTCTCTTCTCCTCCCCCTCCTCCTCCTTTATCAAGAACATCCCCTCTGTTTGTTTCCGCCCAATTCAACAAGTACCCTTTCAACAAGAATTATCACCTTTTCCTCCCCAGAAATTTCATCAATACCCATTTGCTAAAACCCTCCATTTTGATCGGTAAAGCTTCTGACACCGACGCATCATCATCATCTACTAGTCAAGAAGAAGAAGAAGAAGAAGAAAAGTATGAAGAGTACGAGGTTGAGATTGTGCAGCCATACGGTTTGAAGTTTGCCAAGGGCAGAGATGGCGGCACTTACATCGATGCCATCGCCCCCGGTGGCTCCGCCGACCTTACTAACATGTTCACTGTTGGCGACAAAGTTCTTGCAACCAGGTACCTACCTCATTCCCTTTTTATCTCCATCTCTTTTTTGGACATGGCTTAACGAGTTGTTGTAATTTATTTCTATAATTAACACTGAATTTTAATTGCATTTGAGAACAATGCACTATTCAGAATTCACCACCTCTTGCCTAATCTTATAAGATTTTGAATAAATAACTTCTTCCATTGATTTTATAAGATGATTACAAACTATATTTATAGTATAAATTACAAGAAGGCAATGCCTTAACTCTAGCCTAAGAATGCTCTAAATCCCTTAATTCTAGCCTAAGAATAATCTAAAATAACAAACTAAATCTTTGACTTGTAGATTAGGAATATTCTAGAATTAAACTATATACAAAAGGATGGAAATAAATAAATACAATATTATTTATTCTTATCACGCCCCCGCAAGTTGGACGATCCTTGGATAAGTCCAATCTTGGAGACGAGAGAGAGGAAACGAGGACGATGTAATGGTTTGGTAAGAGCATCGGCAAGTTGATCGTTGCCGGAGATGTGTTGCACGCGTAAAGTGCCAAGTTGTACCTGTTCACGAACAAAGTGGAAGGCAAGAGCAAGATGCTTCATTCGAGTGAAAAACAGATTTGCGGATAGTGGGTGGCACCAAGGTTGTCAGAGTATATAACTGGTGTAGTGGTTGGTGTGAGTACACCGGGTATAGCACCAGTAATTTCTGTGAGAAGGTTACGAACCCAAAGAATTTCAGCCGTGGTATCAGCAATTGCTCGAAACTCAGCTTCAGTGAAGGAGCGGGAAAGTGTTCGTTGTTTTCTAGACGCCCAGGAAATCAGGTTGCGCCCAAGATAGACTAAATATCCGGAAGTTGAAACATAATTGTCTTTATCACTAGCCCAATCTGCGTCACAAAAGGCATGAAGGGAACATGGGGTGTCACGGTATAGTTGCAACCCTAGATGAAGAGTGCCGTGAAGGTATCTAAGAAGACGTTTTAAGGCGGACCAATGAGTGTCACGTGGATTTTGTAAAAATTGTGCAAGTTTGTTGACCGGGAAAGCAATGTCCGGACGGGTGATTGAGAGATATTGGAGAGAACCGACTATGGCCCTATAATCAGATGGGTTTGAGATAGGAGAGCCGGAGGTGTTGGTGAGAGGTGGGTAAGGAACCATTGGGGTGGGTTGGGGTTTAGAATCAATCATATTATGGTGAGTGAGTAGATTATGGATGTATTTGGTTTGAGAGAGAATAAGACCTTGAGCATTAGGGTTGACTTCAATGCCCAAGAAATAAGAAAGAGGTCCAAGATCTTTTAGAGAGAAACGATTGGAAAGGTTAGTGATGAAAGATTGGAGAAGGGATTGTGATGGACCAGTGATGATAATGTCATCAACATAGACAAGGAGATAAAGGGTGTGGTGGTTTTGATTGTAGATAAATAGAGAGGGGTCAGCAATGGAAGGTTTAAAGTCGGAAGAAATAAGGTGAGATTTGAGCTCGGTGTACCAAGCACGAGGAGCTTGTTTGAGGCCGTAGATGGCCTTGGTTAATCGACACACATGAGTGGGGTTGGCTTCATCGACGAAGCCGGGGGGTTGAGACATAAAAACTGTTTCATGAAGGGTGCCTTGAAGGAAGGCGTTGTTGATGTCTAACTGACGAAGAGACCAACCTTGGCTTAGGGCAAGAGAAAGAAGAAGGCGGACGGTCACGGGTTTTACAACGGGACTAAAGGTTTCAGAATAGTCCACACCGGGACGTTGGTGAAAGCCTTTGGCTACAAGGCGGGCTTTGTAGTTTTGGATAGAGTTATCAGGGTTGTATTTGATACGGTAGACCCATTTGCAACCAACAATGTTTTCGGCTTGGTGAGGAGGTACTAGGGTCCATGTGTTGTTTTTGCCTTTTGGTGAGAGCTTGATATTCATCTAACATGGATGTGCGCCAAAGAGGAGAGGAGAGAGCTTGTTTGGTTGTGGTTGGAAGGCTAGTAGGAGAAGGAAGAGTTGCTAGGTTGACATATTTTGGGTTTGGTTTCACAATATTGTTTTGAGAGCGGGTGGTTATGGTTCGAATGGGGTTGGGCGGTTGGGGTAGTTGTTCGGAGTAGGTGGGATTATATTAGTTGTGGCGGCGAGGTGCGTTAGGCGGAGGATGTGAAGGGTGTAGGTGCGATGTGAGTATATCGGGTTAACATCGCAGGGGGCAATGGATTGGTCGATATAGTGTGGGCGAGTTAAGGGCTATGTATTTATAATAGGTGTGGGTGGTGGTGGGTTTGAATCAGAAGTGTTAGTTGTAGGTTGGTCAATTTGGTTGGTAGGTGTGATGGTTGGTGTAGGTGCAGATGTGAGTGCTTCTGGGGTAACATCAGTAGGTTGAAGTATTGGAATGGTGATGGAACACCACTGGGAAGGAGTAATATTTGTAATTTCTGGAGGGTTTTTAGAGAGGGATGGATAGGGGAATTCACTTTCAATAAACTTCACGTGTCTGGAAATATAAACACGGTTGGTGGAGGGTTCTAAACAGTAGTATGCACTTTGGGTATTGGAATAGCCAATAAAGATACATGGGCTGGATTTCGGATCAAGTTTGTGTGTGGTGTAGGGTCTAAGCCACGGGTAGCAAAGACAGCCGAAGCTGCGAAGCTTGGTGTAATTTGGTAGTGTTTTAAAAAGACGAAGATAGGGAGAGTCATTATTAAGGGTGGAAGAGGGCATACGGTTGATAAGAGAAGTGGCTGTAAGAAAAGTATATGTCCAGAATTTTAGTGGGAGATTGGCGTGAGAGAGGAGAGCCAATCCGGTTTCAACAATGTGTCGGTGGCGACGTTCGGCATAACCGTTGTGTTCAGGGGGGTATGAGGTGGGGAGGTGAGATGAGTGATGCCATCTTGAAGAAGAGATGGAGTGAGTTTTAGGTATTCTCCTCCATTATCGGAGAAGACTTGAATTATGGGACGTTGAAAATATTTTTCGACTAGGGTTTTGAAGCGGTTAAAGGCGGAAAAAGTGTCTGATTTATGTTTGAGAGGGTAAAGCCAAGTGTATTTGGTGTAATGGTCTATAAATATAGCGTAGTATTTGTAGTTGTCACAGGATAAAATTGGGGAGGTCCAAACATCGGAAAAGATAATATCAAGAGGAGCGGTGGAATTTAGAGAGGAGGTAGAAAATGGGAGTTTGTGGCTTTTATTGATGTCACATGCATTGCAATTGGAGTAAGGTTTTGAGGGAATAGGAAGAGAAAATTGTTTTTGAAGGGAGGAAATTATAGGAAGGGCGGGATGACCGAGTCTGTGATGCCACGAAAGAAGTGGGATGGCTGTGCTAGTGTGTGTTTGGATTGAAGATGGGTACCATATGTAGACACCCTGGTCAAGGGTTCCATGAATGAGGGTGTGATGATTGGAAAGTGTTTTGATAATGAAAGAAGAAGGTGTGAACATGACATAGGCGTAATTGTCCTTACAAAATTGTGAGACAGAAAAGACGTTTTTTGAGATGAGTGGGACATGTAGAACATTATTGAAGAGAAGGGAGGTGTGAGGGGTGGGAAGAGAAAAATTACCTATGTTTGATATTGGGAGAGAAGAGCCATCTCCTATAGTAACTGTGTCGACCCCATTGTAAGGGCTATGATATGAGAGGGTGGATAAATCACTTGTCATGTGATGTGTAGCCCCACTGTCAATAAGCCAGGATGTGGGGAGTGTGGTGGAAAGCGCTGATGCGGTGTAGATATGAGGGTGGATATTAGATGTGAGTGCTGATGTGGTCACATCTTGGGTCACATTTGACGGCTGGAATTTCGTCAAGGGTGGGATGTTTCTAGGGTTTTGCTTGGGTTTTTGTTGTGTGGTCGCAGGAAGTAGAGGGAGCTTTGGATTGGAATGTATAGATGGTGGGGTGGAGGGAAAAACAACGGTTGGGTAATCCCTCTTGAATCTATGGCATTGAGAGGTAACATGCCCTTTGCGATTGCAATATTGGCATTTGCCATTGAAGGTGGGTTGATTAGAAAGGGATGGGAGGTTCATTAGAGCTGAGGAGTGATGATAAGGCGTGGAAGGGTTTTGCCTAGAGTTTTGCCGTGGGTAGGGAGTGTTTGTTGAGGGTGGTTGTACGGCAGAATGGGTGGTGCCGTGGGCGTTGATGGAAGGTGTTTGGGTGGCAGCGGAAGACTTGGAGAGGGTGATGAATCGTGGGGCTCTGATACCATATAAGATTTTGAATAAAATAACTTCTTCCATTGATTTTATAAGATGATTATTCTTAGGCTCTAAATCCCTTAATTCTAGCCTAAGAATAATCTAAAATAACAAACTAAATCGTTGACTTGTAGATTAGGAATATTCTAGAATTAAACTATATACAAAAGGATGGAAATAAATAAATACAATATTATTTATTCTTATCAAATCTATCCACTACACTACTACTTTGACACTATCCAAAATTTACAAATATTGCTTTCGTTTCCCTTTTTTCATATTTATTTATGCTTTAAATAAACTTCTGTTGCTCTCTCAATCACCTACTTTGACACAAACATGCCACTTTTAGAAACATGAACTGGATGCTTCATGCTTGCCATTCACTAATTAAAAAGTTTCCCTCAAGTTTCTGAATTGAGGAGAGCACAGCACTGGCTCAAAAAACTCTGACCTTGGTCTGTTAAGACTGTTGTTGTCTCAGATGTGGCTAACAAACTTGTTTATGTTCTGCAGCATTCACTAATTCTATTGTCATTCCTGACACATGTAGGACTTGTTTTCCGTATGTCTTGGCATCTGTCAATCAAAATTTGCTCTATTGTTTTGTCCTTATTCAATGGTCCAAAATGTGATAATATAGTGCTACAAATTGTTGCAGTGCAGTATTTGGAACAGAAATATGGCCTGCAGCTGAATATGGGAGAACAATGTACACTATCCGCCAGAGAATTGGCCCTTTACTCATGAAGATGCAGAAGAGATATGGTTAGTTCATAACCTTGATCCTCCCTTATCCTTCTTTCCAAGAGCTGCACCCCTCCTCCCATTTCTTCCATTTTTTGGGTCCATAAGTAGGATTGAATTGCATAAAAACCCAAAGTCACTTGCTATTAGACTTGTGCAAGAGAAATGTTACACGCAGGATTAATAACTAAAAACTCTCACATATTCTTGACTTGTACATTTCTGATCTTGTACAATTTCAATCACATTCTGAAATTCAAATTGTGCATCTTTTGATCCCTTGTATACCAGGGAAGATCGAAACTGCAGGGGAGCTAACAGAAAAGGAGATTATAAGAGCTGAGAGGAACTCTGGAGTGATAAGTGACAAAGTGAGGGAAATCCAAGTGAGTAACTAATGACCTTTATAGTTCAATGCTCTTTGAAGACAAGTACATGCTTCGCCTGGATAATGTCAGCAGAACCTAATGTAGTGTTAGAATGGTGCTTTTGAACTCAGATGCAAAATTACTTGAGGAAAAAGGAACAGAAGGAACTCAGAGAAAAAGAGCTTCGTGAAGGTTTACTGCTTTACAAGTAAGCTAACCATGCATTCAAGAAGATGTAATGAGCAAATATATCTTATTTCTATTTCATCTGACTGCTTTTGGTTTTACTAATTTCTGTTGAAACCAAGTAACTACCGGTCATCTGGCTATAACAATTTCTGTTTTTTGAAATTGTTTAGGAGCGCCAAATATGAAGAAGCACTGGAGAAATTCGAGTCGGTGTTGGGATCAAAACCATCTCCAAATGAAGCTTCAGTTGCAAATTACAATGTTGCATGCTGCTATTCCAAGCTTAATCAGGTACCACTATTCTAGTTTCAACTTAATCACGTACCATACCTTACACTCACCAAATCCAACTGCTTGTTCAATTGTTTTTCTTTAAATCCTTTTTTTCTCGTGACTACTAGTTTTAGCACTTACTAACACCAATATGATTGCAACTTTAGAAATTCAATTGCAATCAATTCGTGTTGTATTTTCTTGTGGCTAACACATTATTTTCTTAATTTGATATTTTCATATTTTAATTTGTGCACATTCTGATTTGTTGGTTTGCCAACTCACTTGGTTTTTTTTGAGTACTGCAATCCTTTACCCAACTATCTAACCAAATGATAGATACAAGCTGGTCTCTCTGCTCTTAAAGATGCTATGGAAGCAGGTTTCGAAGATTTCAAGGTAACTTATACCATTATAACTTAAAATTCGTTAAGCCATTATGAAAGTAATGTTTCCTATTAACCTTTCTTCTGTTACAGAGGATTCGCACAGACCCAGACCTAGAAAATGTAAGGAAATCAGAGGAATTTCAGCCTCTTCTGAACAAATATGACGAATCATTTATCAACGAGAATGCGATCAACGCCATTAAATCATTGTTTGGCTTCAACAAGAAATAGAGTCTTGGTAACATTCCAAACATGGAAAGACCCAATTCTATGTTTTTTGCGCTTACTAATGTTTTTTTACAACTCGAGCCACATTGACCTGCAGATAAATAGCTTCATTTAATTGCATTCATTCCTAGATTTTAGTACTGGAATTCCGCGATCTTTGGTGAATTGTGTATGGTAGTTGCCTTTTGAATCATATGTGTGTAATTAAATTGATAGAGAGACTGGAAGAAGGAAATATAACATTATATATATATATATATATATAGCTTACGAGGTTGATTTCCAATCTTATTATTATTATTATTATGCCTCCTGTATGATAAGCGTGGCTCACAAGTCCTACTACAACTGGAACTGGTGGTGTGGTTCCTTGATTCAATTTAATTTAATGACACAGATACAAATAAATAAGGGAATGAATGAATGAATGAAGAAAAAGACACATTATTATTATTATTATTATTAGAATTAGAACAAATTAAGTAAAGTAGGTCCATAAGTATTGAGTGGTAGGTAGGTAACACAAGTAGTAGGAATGCAAGTGTTGACAACTTTCTTTGTATCCCTGTCTACATATTTAGACAACTTTGGTTTGGAAGCATATATAGTAATAAGAGTTGATCCATTATAAATAAAATGGTACATAGAAAATCTACTTCACAGAGAGTTGGCACTCAGAATTTTGACGAGGATGGAGACGAACTGGAAGTCCTTTTACGGGAGTAGGCATGGGATCATATTCAATTTTCTCATCAGGAATTAGCAAATCCCAGTTATACCTTGTGATGACATTGTGCAGGAATACTAGTATCTCCAGGCGAGCAAACTCTTTCCCCAAACACATCCTAGGCCCCCCTCCAAACGGAACGTAAGAAAATGGAGCCAGTCCTCCTGCTCCTCCTTCAAATCTCGAAGGATCAAAGTTTGTTGCGTTTGGGAAGAAATTCTCATCCCTCTGTGTCGGGAGGGCACTCCAATATAGCTGGCCGGTGCACACAACATATATAAAAATTATTATTAGCAAGTCATATAATTTTAACATTAATGAAGATGATTAATTAGCAAGGAAGGAAGTAACGAACAACATGAAACAGGGTGGTGGTGGTGGTGGTGGTACCGTACCTTCCATCCTTTAGGAATTGTGTAACCTGCATAGTTGAAATCAACCAAGGCTTCTCTAAAAGCTCCGATTACCGGTGGCGTTAGTCGGATTACTTCGGAGACAACGTTCCAAGAGTATCTCATCTTCTGTATGTCTTCCCATTGAAGTAATTCTCCAGCTGGTGCTTTCGACTCGGCAATATCTAATTGCTCTAGTGGACCCAACCAACGTAACCACAATCGTAACAAATTAGTAACTAGTTAATCCTTAATTCATGTCTGTTTGTTTGTTTGTTTGTTTGTTTGTTTGTTTGTTTGTTTTAAGCTATGATGATATAGTATAATAATTAAAATATAATACTGGACTAGTTTTTTTTTTTTTATCCCTGGTGAGATCAGATCGATCGATCTGTTCAAGGGGAATGAATGAATAAATTAATCCTCCACGTGCATATATATATATATATATGGGAAATCAAAAGAAGATTTTTTTTTAAAAAAAAAAAAACTGACCTCTCAACACTTGATCATAAACTTGAGGAAGTTGTGCAAGAGTCTTCATGAGTAATGTTATGGTAACGCTAGAAGTATCGTGGCCAGCAAAGAGTAGAGTGAGTATATTGTTTACAATCTCGGTTTGGGTGAGAAACCTGCCATTTTCGTCGGAAGAAACGAGCAAATGTGATAAAAGGTCCTGTGAAGATGAAGCCGTTCTGCGGTCCAAGGCGAGTCTCCTCTGTTTAACAATGATTAATATTTGTTTCCTGATGCAAGTGACTGCTCTCATTGCACGGTAGAATCTAGTGCCAGGGAAATTGAAGGGTATCTGTATCATCCCTTTTAACAAGATATTGAAGAGGGATGCAAGCTTTTCGATTTGGTGTGGGTCCTCGAGGCTCATAAACAACCGACATGCAAGCTCAAAGGTATGTAATTTGATGGTCTGAAACACATTCACCTCCTTTTTACCTTCACCACCACCACCACCACCGTAGAAGAAGAAGAAGATGATGAATAAGAAGAAGAAGAAGAAATTAGTATCTCAAATCAGGCGATTAAGGACCAAAATTTAAAAAAATTAAAAATTAATGTATACATATATAAATCTTACTACAGTCCAGATTGATGGATCAGCTCTACGCAGAGTACGTATGATTAAAACTTAATCACCTTCTTGATAGATATCGGTTAATAATTAATTATTTATAGTAATGGAATTCTAGAAACAACTTTCAAATATTTATTTGGGGTGAATTACATGCCGATCATTTTTTTCAACATTTATAATTGCTTCAGTCCATTTATTTTTTTTTAAGCAAAAAGAAAAATATTTTTGGGGCAAAAAAACGATTATGCCATTAATGAAAGAAAAAATACGCGCGCATCAGTAACCCAAGGCATCGCGATGAGTAATCTAAGACATCGCGTGGGTACATCGCGATGAACAATCAAGGCATCGCGATGAGCAACAAAGGCATCGCGATGAGCAACAAATGTATCGCGATGAGTAACCAAGGCATCGCGATGAGCAACCAATGCATCGCGATTAGTAACCAAGGCATTGCGATGAGCAACCAAGACATCGCGATGAGTAACAAAGCATCGCGATGAGTAATCAAGGCATTGCGATGAGCAACTAAGGCACCGTTTGAATTTCAACCGCTAGAGGGGACTTGATTTTCGTTTACCTTTCGGAGGCGTTATCCCCGAACCCCCACGAGGGACGTTGTCCCCTCGACCTCTGCGACTTGACCGGCATGTCGATCCCCGTTGGGTTGCCCAGCATACTACGATTGGCGAATTAAAGGCATTTCAATGCCCAATTTAAGGTATCCCGATACCCAATTTAAGGCATCCCTATGCCCAATTTAAGGCATCTCGATGCCCAATTTAATATAATATCAAAATCGATCAAAATTGTTATTTTTGGTTGGAAAATTTACATACAAACATGATATTGACTTCCTTTAACACTATGGTATTGATATTATACAAAATTTAAACTCAAATCATTGATTAAAGTCCCAAAATCAGTCCAAGAACATCTTCATCTGTTTTTGAACAGCACACTGCCAAGCTCAATTTGGATCTCAAAAATAGTATTTTTTGGTAGAAAAATTGTGCACAAATGTAGTACTAAGTTAGGATAACAATATGAGTTTGATTTTAAACAAATTCGAAGCGTAAAACATAGATTAAAGTGGTCAAAATAGTCCAAGAACAAAGAAAAACTGGATGAACTTAAAAAATTCGAATTTGATCAAATTGTGATCAAATTCGTGTTCTATGCATGAAAATTGATACTCAAACATGAGAAAAGACTATATTTAACAACATGAAATTATTTATACATCAATTCGAACCTCAAATCTAAAGCAACGATGTTGTTGAGGGCATTTTAGGAAGAAAATTTTCAAAGTACCTTTTAGCGGTTAAAAAAAAAGGTGGACTAGAGAGAAATTTTTTTTCAAAAAGTGAACTAACCAGCAATTTCTTTATTAATTTTCAACCACTATTATATACACTTTCAAAGATTAATTTTAGATAGAGAGAAGTTTGTATGATTAAAACTTAATCAACTTAATCATCTTCTAGATAGATATCGGTTAATAATTAATTATTAATAGTAATGGAATTCTAGAAACAACTTTCAAAGATTAATTTTCAACCACTATTATATACACTTGGTCCATATTGCTTATAAAACATTTTCACTGAGGTTAATTTTTTAAAGTTCTAACTATATATTTTATTTTGTAATAATTAAAAGAAAAAATAAAAGTAGAAGAGAGATAGAGATAGAGATAGAGATAGAGATAGAGAGAAGTTTGTGTGATGAGGGACAAAGAAAAAGAAAAAGTCAAAAAATAAATTCTAGTGTCTAATTATTCTTTAATTAAATCCTAGAAGGAGAAGGTGGGAAAGATGACAGAAGAAGATAGATAGTTGACAAGGAAGCCTAATTTGCCTGCCACTCACTCACTCACAGTCACTCACTACAGTACTAGACTACACTACATGTAGACTAGACCCAAGTTTGGATATTTAGTGGGAAACCCACTCACTATAGTCAACTGACTGACGCCTCTTTTATTTTCTTGAGGTTAATTGAGGAGGAGCACTCATCTATAAGTATTGAGTGTTACTATTCACACTTAAATATTTACCGAGTACATTCTTCTTATATATTATAAAAATATTATTATAAATTTTAATTTAAATGTTTTTTTATTTTTTTAGGTAAAAAAAAAATTTTATTATTGTTCGGCAGCTCTACCAAACACACATAAAGTTGTTCAATAAGGGTGCTGAACAAAACACTCATAGTGATGTTTAGTAGGAATGCCGAATATTTTTATGCGTGTTTGGTAATACAATGTTGAACGAATCATTTAAAAAAAAAAAAAAAAAAGGAAGGGGGTAGGTTTTGTGGGTAAGGTGAGAAAAAAAATTTGGAAAGGAGAGGGCTGGTGTGGTGTTTTGTGTGTGTGGGGGAGGGGGGGAAGAGGAGGAAGAGGTGTGTTTTGTTTGGGATGAGGTATATTTAGTAGATTTTAGTTAATTTTAAAAAAAATATTGGTAAGATTAAAATAAGAAATTAAGGGAATGTACTCAATATTTTGAGGAGTTGAAAATATTAAAGGTGGAGTGTACTTAGTAATGAGGTGTACTAAGTAATTTTTAGAACATAAATAGCAATTCTCATAAGTCTTTACTTGCCTCAATCAGTCAATCCTTCTTTACATGATTTTTATTTTATTTTCTTTTCTTTTCCAACCTCACATGCAAATCATCTCTATCTCCTACCTCTCTTGTTACGTTACCTATATATATATATATATATATATATATATATATATATATTAGTATAGTGTGTTATTTTTTTAATGTTTATGTACATGTAATATATAATTAAATTAACAAAAAAAATAAAGATAAAATAATAAAAATGTTGTTCTAAAAAAATTTCAAAAAAGACAAAAAGGGAGTAGTAATTAACCGGACCATGCAAATTTCTTTTGTGATCATAATTGTAAAGTAAATCTGGCCGGTTTATTGGTATTTATTAAGCTGTTGTTAAGTCTTATACAATACTCCCTACATAGTTGCAGGTTCGGTTTTGGGCAAGTACAAAGTAATATACTGAACAGGGTCTCAAAATTTAAAGGGCTCAATTCTTATATATATGTATTATATATAGGCTTTTTATAAACTTTTTTATGGATAAAATAAACATTAGTTCACTTGATATAGTGGTGGATTGATGTGGGTAAGTATTTTTAACCATTATTAAGTCATTGGTTCGAATCCTACAAACTAATCTTTGATATTAAATAATACAATAATAATTTTTTTCAAGATTTGTACTATAATTATTAAAAATATATTTTATTTGACATGAAGGTACGGAGATCAATTCCTGGCATTTTCATAAAAATATGTATTTGTTATTTTCGCTCAAAACATCAATCATTACAAGATTAAATGAAGACTTATATATACATACATATATATATATGTGTGTATATATATATATATATATATATATAATCTTTCTCTTATATTTTGTGTCCCAAATTTGAAGGGGTCAAATTTCATGGAAATTTGTAGTCTAGCTGTTTTTTTTTTTTTTTGGAAAAAATTGATTATGAAAATCTAATTAAATATTTTGTTTTAAAAATTTTGGAATGATGATACTTTTCAAATAAAAGTCCGATATTAGTTTGGAGTTTTAGAAATTTTTGTACTTCATTTCTAGGAAAATAATTTTAATATGATAATATTATAAAATATGTAACATATCTTTAGTTTTTGGGAATTGTCTTTTATCAATTTTAGGGTCTCAGTTTAAATCTAGCACAAGGCCTCCAAAATATCAAGACCGGCCCTGCATAGTTGAACAAAGAACGTTTATTTCTGTGACTACTATATTTATTCAAAAAAAAAAACTAGTACTAATAAAAAAGAAAGAAAAACTGGGAAGATATATATATATATATATATATATATATATATATGCATGTATGTGTGTGTACCATGCCAGTGAGAATGCAGGTGATGGCGGGTGACGAGATCCATGGTGGTGGTGTTGTAGTGACGGTAGAATGAATCCACGGGTCCCAGGTAGGAGATCAACATCTTCCTCAACCACTTGGCCTCCTCACCTCCGCTCGTTATGAGGCAGCTCCCAAACAGCTTCCTCACCGACTTTGGCCACCACATGGCCACCACCTTGTTCTCATTCCCAAACAGAAACTTGTTTCCGGCTGGACCGCACAACACGGCTACTTTGTCCCCAAGCAAGCTAGTCTTGAAAACCAGGGGGCTCCCGTGTCTCTCCACCCTCTCCCTTATGAATCTCTCGGGGCAACCGTCCCAACCAGCCCGAAGCAGCCCCAACGTTTCTCCAATAATCGGCCATCCGAAGCTTCCTGGTGGAAGATTACTAGCTTGCTTTGCTGCTGCTTTGGCCTCGTCATGATGAACATGGTAGTAGTAGTAGTAGAAAGTAGTACTAATAAGGGTGGTGATGATCAGTAAGACTAAGAGTACTATCATCATCATCAATATCATGGAGATCTATAGATTTAATTCTGGTTACTACTATAACTATTGTCTATTGACATGATCATCCTTATAATGGCCTATGCATGTATGTACCAATGCCCATGCATGTATGTACCAATCCCAAAGCAACTGACATCTTTCTCTCTATATCTAGCTTTTGGATGGCTGTATATATATAATATAGGGTTAATTACACCATTAGTCCCTTGGCTATTAACTTTTTTACAATTAGTTTCTTAATTTTTTTTTTAAATTTTAGTCCCTAGAGTACTAAAATTGGACACGCTTAGTCTTTTTGGTGGATACCGTTAGGATTTATCCGTTAAATCAGTCATGTGCCCAACACGTGATTTTGGTTAAGGGCATTTATAAAATTTCATGTGCAAGACTTTAAAAAAAAGAAGGATAAAAGTTGGATCTATCCCTAGGGCTATCAACAACGCAGCAGCAACGCAACAACACAACAACAGCAACGCAGCCACCATCGTCGTCTCCACCATCGTTGTAGTCGCCACCACCGTCGTCGCCTTCTAAGTCCAAAACCTAATCAACACAGCAAAGCAACACAGCAGACAACCTCTTCTTCTTTTTAATTCCCCCCAATTACCAACAGAAAACCATTCTTGCAGCCAAGTTAGGTACCATTTTGCCAATGAAGCTCTGGTCTACTTGGTTAGGGCACACACACTCAATAATCTCTCTCACACACGAAACACACACATACATTTCGCTCCTCCATTGTCATCTCCGATTCTCTCTCTATCCACATTTCACACATACAATTTTTTAGGTTTTTTATTTTGTTAATTATAGAGTGGCAATGGATTAGGGCACAAATTTCGTTTACTAAAGAAGATTAGGGCACACACACGTCGTTCGATCTCGATTTTCGTTTACTATTCTCACCTGCTTTTCAATTCTCGCTTTGGTTTTCTTCTTCGATCGAGGCAACCTCTTCTCCAATTCTTCAATTGGTTAGTACCTTTCTCTATCTCATCTTAGTCATTGTGATTTAATTTGATGAAATTAGAAGATTAGGGCACAAATTCTCTGTGTTCATCCGTACTTGATTCCCATGGTAAACTATTTTATTTTGAAAATTAGGGTTTGAAGAATTGGTGAAGAAAATGATAAGTGAAATTTCATTTTAGCCCTTACTCAAATTAATACACGTAAGAGACACATGGGACACTTAACGAAATTTTACTAGTGACATCTGTCAAAAGGACTAGCTGTGTAACTTTTTGATACTCTAGGGACTGAAATTTAAACAAAAATTCTTAAGGGACTAATCATAAAAAAGTTAATAATTAAGGGACTAATAGTATAATTAACCCTATAATATACTCCAGCTATCCCTAAATTATTATCTTCTTTTCCTTTTTGGTCCATCCCAAAAAAATTATCTTATTTGTAACTTTCTTTTTTAGAAAAATATTTTTACCATTTTGTCCTTACAATTTCTACTCTTTAATTTATGAGACCCACGATGGAACCCACCCCTAAACTATTACACCTATTTCAAATTTTAAAATTATTAGGGGGAGATTTAGTAATCATGATTCCAAATTTTAAAAAGTGAAATTTAGTAATCATGATTCTAAATTTTAAAAAGTAATTTTTTTTTTAGGGACAAAAATAAAAAATTACATAAATATCAATATTAATAATTAAGTTAATTGTATTTTTTTTTAATCGATGTGTTGAATTAATCTAAACAATAATTTAAGAACGGAAGGAGTATATATTGCGCTGTCCTTCACTACACGTATAGAGGTTCGCCGATGAATCATTTCTTTGAACCAATGAAAGAACAAGTTATGATTTAATGGTTGAAACTTTTTTAGATCAACAGCCAGTAGGTAAAACCAATTGGTTTGTTTATTATTATTTTTTATTTTTGTTTTTTTTGCTTTCGGCACTTGGTCAAGTTTTGAAAGGACAACTTTCCCATTTACTCTTTCAAACCAATTGATCTGCTCACTCCGTCTCAAAAAAATAAGTAAATAAATAAAATTATTTAATACTCTTTCTATTTCGAATAAATATTTTTAGTTAATAAAATACAGGAATCAAGAAACATATTTAATGATGTATTGTAAAATATTTTTTAATAATAATACTCATAGACATTAATTGAGTTTAACCAATTTAAATAATTGGATTTTTTTAAGATGTGTTATATTAAATAAAACTTTAAGAGTACATTAGAAAGAATGGTAAAAATATATAGATGAAAAATTTTTAAAAATATTAATTGAGACATTCTAAAATAAAAAATAAAAATATTTATTCGGGATGGAGATAATATGTTATTTTCTAAGCTACCCTTAATTTCCTTCCTCAACTTTTCATTTCCCAAACTATTCACCTTCCCACTACTACTTCGTCTCAAAAATGATGTTTCTTATTGTTCAATGTTCATAATGAAAACTTATTTTAAGACGAAAGAAATATCAAACTTATGCTTGAATATATTTCTTTATAGGGCAAAGTCCATAATTCGTCCTTGTATTTTTTACATTTTTTTGTATTTGTCCCTCATAAGCGCATCTTGTCCCTGAACTCAATTTCTTTATGCATTTGGTCCTTCCGTCCATTTTCGTTTATTTTTTTTTTCATTAAGTGGAATCATGTGCATGTCACGTGATTGGGTCCAAGAGTAAAGTAGTCATTTAATCGGGATCTTTTATGTAAACCTAAACTATTGTGCTTTCGGTGTCCGTACGAGGGGTAGATGACTTTTTATTTTGCACTTTCTTATTTTTCTTTTCTTTTGACTTTTCTTTAGAATTTCAATTCCAGCACCTTCCCCGGGGGGAGCTCGCATCAGTAAAAGAAAGACTTTCAGGAGTCCTACTTTATGTCTTGCTAATTGTAAGTTTTGGACAAATTTAGATGCCTTTTCTATCTGTAGGTTCTGAAGCATTCTTTGTGGTGCTACTATCTTAAGCTTGCCTCTGATTGATTGTTCACTCCCACAACGAACTCTTGGACTTAGCTTGAAGCTAAAAATGAGATCTTGAAAATTGCACTAAGAATAAACTTCCTTCCCTTTCTCTAATTTTTCAACCCCAACAACCCAAAAGCAAACAAATACTGCATTTCCTCCTCCAATTTTCCTTGTGGCAATCAAACAGAGGATCTAATGAAGATAGGGAGAGAAAGAAATTATCAAGCTTCCTCCTTGGGATGATCGGCAAATATGGCGACTAACTAGGGGACGGAGATGGAGTTGATTGGGGGATATGAATTAAAAAAAGAAAGAAAGAAAAAGGTTTGTTTGCTTTTCAAATCCTTGGTTCCGGAGGGATTATGGAGAGGGAGGAATCAATTTCTCCATGGGATTGGAGATGAGTCGAAGTCATGGTCGTTGACAAGCTCCCATTCTTCGTCTGCCGCCCAGCTTGTGGTAGCCATCGACGCCGGCGTCACAGAGCAGGAAAGATTTCTATATATGGAACGAAATTGGGCAAACCCATTTTGTATCTTCTTCACAGCCCACTAGTTTTGCCGTCGACATTGTTTTCAGCTTCACCCCATGACAGATCTAGTTTTGTCATAATTTGAACAATTTCTTGTTGATTGTCTTTCTTTCGGATTTGTGGTGCTCAATTGTCAGGAAGGGAATGGGTGTTAACAAATGGTTTCACAAATTTTATGAAGAAGATGAACCAATTTTTCAGCTTCACCCCCTGTGCTTTTGGTCCCTGTACTTTTTTATTGAAATTACTGTTTTATCCTTTGTGAAAAGCACGTGCAAGATACGTGGGACGACTTAACGAAAAAAAGTTAACGAGATTTGACGGAAGGACCAATCATGCTCAATGTATGTGGTACAGGATGATCTCAAAAAAAAAAAAAAATTGATACAAAGACGAATACAAAAAAAAAAAAATACAAAAAATACAGGGACGAATTGTAGAGTTTGCCCTTCTTTATACAAATTTGAAATGGTTGATTCTTATTTCTCATCAACGTTGAAATATGGGAATTCCCTTCTTTCTTTTCCTTTTTCTTCGTAAAGTTAAAAAACGAATAAAACCAAAGAATTTGTGTTCAGACTCAAGAAGAATAATTCACACTTGAAGCTAATCAACGAGCCAATCAAGTGAGGTTCAAAGTAACATAATTCATATATATCTTGCAATTATATATTGAGTTTATTCAATCAGAATAGAAGGCTCAATTCTTTGAACAACCCTATCCCCGGCCGTTCCTCTCACACACACTCTTTCTCTCTCCCCCAAAAGTACAAACTTCCCTCCGTTTCAAAATAAATAATGTTTTACAAATTTGTACATAAATTAAGAAAATTTATAAAAAGATTGATGTACCTTTATTTAAAATATTGATTCATATTCTCAATGCAATGCAATGCATTGAAGACAAATGTTTTTCATTCCAATACAACATTAAATTAGAAAATAACTATTAATAAGGGCAAAATATGGATAAATTTGTCTTAAAATCTTATAACATCATTTATTTTGGAATAATTTATTTTTGTTGTCTAAAACAACATTTATTTTGGGTTGGGACGGAGGGAGGGAGCAATAACCAAAGCAATTAAGATACTACAATGCACCCAACCAATTCTGATTCTAATAATGCGGGACTGGAAAGTAAACATTAGCTAGCTAGTTTGGCCAACAATTTTGTTTGTTTTCCATAAAAAAAGCCAAATATATATATATATATATATATATATATATATATAACTGATTTGTACACACACAGAAGAGGAAGGTGGTCAGGTCAGGTCTAAGCTGATTGATGGTTGAAGTTGATTAGTCTCCTTATTACAGTATGTATGTATGTATGTATAATAGGGGGGGATTGTTACAGAGAGAGAGAGAGAGAGAGAGAGAGAGAGAAAGCGAGTGGGAAAGAGAGTCGTGTAGTTGTGTATTGACTGACTTTAAATCTCAAGTCATGCTAATTAATTTCATCTCACTCCTACCTAATTCATTCATTCGTCAACTACTGTAGTAGTAGTAGTAGTAGTTTTTAGATAGATAGATAGATAGGAGACTGGCTGACTGACTGGGTCCTAGTCTTAAGACACCTTCCTATCTCTTTCCATTTTCAATCCCTCCCTCCCTCCCTCCCTCCCAAGTTTTCCTTGCTTGCTTGCATCCATCAATCAATCAATCAATCTCCTCCTACCAGGTTTAAGCAAGATATATCGATCCTAATTAAGAAGCTAAATCCATCCATCCATCCATCCTCCCTCTAGCTTTTATCTATCGATCATGGCCGCCAAACTAAACAACAGCTTCTTCTTCATGCCACCACTTGGACTAGTAATCTTGATTTTCTTTACCACTCCTTCCTTGGGCTGCACCCATGATGAATACCAAGCCCTTCTCCAATTCAAAACCTCCTTCTCCCCTCCTACTACTACTACTCCTACTCCAGATCAATCCTTTTTCTCCTTATATTCTTGGAACACCACTTCGGCCGACTGTTGCACCTGGGATGGAGTAGTCTGCACCACCAATTCCAGCAGTCCTACTACTACTACTACTACTACTGTCACTGCTCTCTTACTCTCTTCCCTTTTTCCCATTTTCTCTTTTCTTCACCCTGTCCCCATCCCTTCCTCTGTCTTGACACCCCTCTTTCGCCTTAAATCTCTCACCCACCTCGATATCTCCTCTAATTCTATACAAGGCTTAATCCCTGGCGACGGCTTCTCTAACCTCACCAACCTCCTTCATCTTGACATTACGCAGAATAACTTCCATGGTCCCATTCCTCCCCAAATTTTTCAGTTGACATCTCTACAGTTTCTTGACATGAGCAGTAACTCTTTACAGGGTGTTCTCACTCCCCAACTCGCCAATCTTCACAACCTCGTAACCCTCAAGTTGGACGAAAATTCTCTTGGTGGTCCCATACCTCAACAAATCGGAAACCTCACCAATTTGCAGCAACTTTCCCTCCGCAAGAACCACTTCTCTGGTGGAATCCCTTCTTCCATTCTTAATCTCAACCAACTCAAACTCCTCGATTTGCGCGACAACCTCTTGTCAATGCACATTCCAACTCATATTGGCTTCAAACTCCCCAACATTTCCACCCTTGCATTGAGCAACAACAGATTCACCGCTACAATCCCACCATCAATACAGAACTTGACCATGTTGGAAACTCTTAAACTCGAAAACAACATGCTCGTGGGGGAAATCCCATCTTGGTTATTCGATATCAAGACCTTGAAGAATTTGTCTCTAGGTGGAGACAACTTGACTTGGAATAACAATGTCAATATAGTTCCCAAATGTATGCTATCCCAACTCTCTATCAAATCTTGTGGCCTAACCGGAGAAATCCCACACTGGATTTCTACACAAAAGACGCTCGATTTCCTGGATTTGAGCAACAACCACCTCCAAGGAAAATTCCCACTTTGGCTTGCCAAGATGGATGTCGGAGGCATAATTTTGTCCGATAACAACCTATCAGGTTCCCTTCCACCTCAACTCTTCCAATCTCGGAGCTTATCGCTTCTTGCCCTCTCTCGTAACAATTTCTCAGGCAAATTGCCCGAAAATATTGGTGATGCCAGAGCGCTCATGCTTCTTATGTTGTCTGGGAACAATTTTTCCGGGCCAATTCCAAAATCTATTGCCAACATTTATCGCCTCTTGCTTTTGGACTTGTCAAGAAACAGATTCTCAGGCAACACTTTTCCAATATTTGATCCAAACGGTTTCCTAGCTTACATCGACTTCTCCTCCAATGAATTTTCAGGTCAGATTCCCCTGACAATATCCCAAGAAACCAGAATTCTGGCATTGGGAAAAAACAAATTTTCTGGTAGCTTGCCTGAAAACCTCACCAATTTGATCAACCTTGAACACCTTGATCTCCAAGACAACCAAATCACAGGGGCAGTCCCCGAGTTTCTCTCCCAAATATCCAACCTTCAGGTTCTGAATCTTAGAAACAATTCCCTCCAAGGCTCTATACCAAACATGTTTTCCAATCTCACTAACCTCCAAATTCTAGACCTCTCAGGTAATAGTCTTAATGGTAGTATCCCTTCACAGATTGGTAATCTTGATGGAATGATTGAAACACCCATAACAATTTCATCAGTTCCTGACATTTTCACCTTCTCAATTGCGTTCAATGACTTGTTAGTGAACTGGAAGAAGTCTGTACAGGGTCTCTCGAGCCGTAGCCTCAGTATCTACTCTTTATTGGACTTATCAAAGAACCAACTTTCAGGCGAAATACCAGAAACCTTAGGTCAACTCAAGGGCCTAAAGCTACTCAACATTTCCCACAATAGACTGTTGGGGAATATCCCATCAACTTTTGGTGATCTTGAGAGTCTAGAGAGCTTGGATTTGTCACATAATGAAATCTCTGGTTCGATTCCTCAATCACTTGTAAAGCTGCACCAACTCAGTAATTTGGATTTGAGTAACAACAAGCTGAGGGGTAAAATCCCGGTGGGAGGGCAAATGGACACAATGAATGAGTTGAGTTATTTTGCCAATAATAGTGGATTATGTGGGATGCAAATTCAGGTGATGTGCCCAGAAGATATACCACCACCAGGTAGCCAAGAGGGTGAGAGTGACGAAGATACGTGGTTTTTGTGGGACGCAACATGGATAGGATTCCCTGTGGGGTTCTTCCTAACAGTATCAGTAATGGTTTTTATTGGCTATCTATTTCCAGCACCACGAGCAGCACCTAATCGCCACATCCTTCAACAAAGAAGGCGGACTCTGAATGGGAACTTGGCAAGTTCAAGGTTATCCACTTGGTGGAAGTTCTGAAATGCTATCTAGGATAGTTGAAAGACGGTGCAAGTACCATACAAACGCAGCTAGTCTTGAATATTATTAACAGTAGCCCGTAGTACTATGGGGCAATGAATAAATCAGTAGTTAATATCAGTTTAATATTTAATTATTTAAATGGAATATAATGTACTGGTTTAAGTGTAAGTCTTCTGAATCAATCTTCAAGACTTGAACTCTGAATGAGAATGTACTCCAACCCCCCGGTTGTGTGTGTGTGTGTGTGAGAGAGAGAGAGAGAGAGAGAGAGATTGTTTCTCAGCTTGCATTGTAGTGTGCTAATGTCATATTTCATCAATTCAAGTCCAAAGGTGATTGCTTTATACATTAAATTACTAAGAAACTCATACTTCAATGTGTAACTAAGTGCAATACTAGTAGGCCATAACCAACTATGGAAGTAATAATGTTTCCATTGTTGGTCAACTTGCTCTCATCCAAAAGGGACTGCAAAATGCATCACAACCCACGATATTCTTTGGCTTCAGAAGAAATTTATTATAGTTCTTCTTAGTACACATTTTAGAACAAACTAAAATAATTGCCATCAGTTAAAACCAGTAGATAAAGATCATCCTCAACTTAACACAACTTCCGTCCCAATTACTTGGCGTCGACAATGGGCTTTTTCGTCACTCTATATGGTCCAACACGACATTACTCATAAGTTCAGTAATAAAAAGAATATGGAACCCACTATAACAATAAGACAGCTAGTATCACTATAGTTTCCCGTTAATAATGATCAAAAGCTTTATTATCTAAAACGTTAATCGCATCCCATACTACAATCATCATTAGCTTTTCAGTATTAGAATGAAGAATTCAACACATAGAAGGCCATACAGATGGTGAAGCAAGAAATATAGACGGGATTTCATTATCAGTAGAAAAATCAAACTTTGTAGTACAAAAATACAATGGTTTCACATTCTGACAGAAGTGCAGCAAGTGTTAGTTAAACTCTGTTATCACTGAAATTCTTGATTTGGAGTGTAGAGGAGCCAGCATAAAAGAATGAAAGCCAAATACAAGAATGGAATTTTTGATACACTGTTGCAGCTCTTGATGAAATCCAAATCAAATTAATTTGTGGAATGCAGCGATGACCAAAAACCCGTTCTTACCATCCGTTTCTCCTGGTCAGGTTTAAGCCAGGATAGGATTAGCATGATGATGACTAAGCCGCGTTAAAGAATATTGCATAGGCAGCCTCTATTCTCCTCTTCATTGTCAGTGTCTCCCATCTCACTGTAGGTAAAATTATGCCAAATTATAAAGGGTGTGTCAGATTACGATCCAGAATCAACTTCAGCTTAAGAACGGACACGTTGTTAAAGAAAATGTGTCCTTGCACTCGGTAGCCAGCGGACATCACCAATGAACTAAGAAGCGTCAAAATGAAGACCCATAACGATATATACACAAACCAAACTTTGTAAAAAATCATGCAAAATGTAAAGGAGAAGCTGGTTGCATGCTAATTCATTATGATGAAAAGGCATATACTGTTGTATTTATCATTTAATGTGTTAAAACTTATTTTTACTAGTTGTAGCAACTATGTAATTGCTATTCAATCAATATTTTTAGCATCAATCAACCCATCAGAGTAGAATGAGTATCAATCCATCCTCTGACATTTATGTGTAACAATAGGGACTACTAGAGAAGGCTGTTTCATGATATGCCTGAGCGCCTCCTTGGCACACTTGCTAACAGTTGCTAGCCTCTGTATTTGGGAAATTCTCCTTACAATTGGTATTTGAAAAAGAACCAACTGGGAGAGGTGGAATGATAATTATACTCCCTCCATCCCTAATTGAGTGTCCCTTTTTAGTTTTTTGCAAAAATTAATAAAGTTGACTTTTAGGTCATTTTGGTAGTACATGTACATGAATGCCCTCGTGTTCACACTATAGTATTACAAGCACACATTGGGACTGATAGATAGCAAAGGTGAATTTAGTAACTTTATACAAATAGGGACACTCATTTAGGGAAGATATTTTTTTTTCTAAAAAGGGACTTTCAATTAGTGATGGAGGGATTATAACTTTGAATCCTCTAACATAAAAAGAAGTACCTACAGAGCAATTCGATGGCTCAGCTACGTATGTTTGTACTAGTGGGGGACTTACAGTATTCTGATCCATCAAGTACAATGCATGTTGCTGTTATAGCAGAAATCATACTAAGTGATGTTCATGGTGAAAATCTAGGACAAACTAACAAGCACATGTACAAAGCAAATATGTCCAGGTGTGAACATCCCATGCTAGGAGACTTTACAACCAGTGCTTCACACCAACTTTCTTGATCAGGTGAATGCTTTAATTAAGCAAAGTAGGAATTCTTTTTAATTTTCTCTCTCTCTCTTCAATGAACTGAATATCACAGTTCAATTTGTAGAGGATGACCCAAACCACATTAGGACCTCATTCAGCAGTGAGAGATGCCCCCAAGGGTATCACCCAGGCTTTGTCCCAATTACATGGAGTCAGCTGTATGAATCCTTTGTCGCCACTCTGTTCGGTCCAACCGAAGACTATCAGTTAACTGCTATCAATATCCCTCTCTTAAGTAACTACTATTGGCTCATTTTCTTCTAAGATTCACATAATTACCATCTACATGGAAACATGATCTCATTTCCCTAGTAGCACTCTGTCTGAGCTCTCTTTAAACAAAGCTCTGTTGTTGAGGCATCTCCAAATGAACAGTTAAACTTTTTTGGCATCAAGAAACAAAATCACACACTTTCAAATGTAGTATCGACCTTTTATTACTCCTTTCTTTGTTCCTTCATCCACTTTCTCTTATTCCACGAACATCTCATGTCAAGAATTCTTTCCCTTCGAGCACCATCCTTCCTACCCAGTCATTCAGATTTTGATGCCCCAGAAATTGATCATCACTTTTCCATTAGTTGTTCCTTCTTCTTCTTTTTTTTATCCGGGGGAAATTCAATATTGATAACGAGAATTGATTCAACTTTCACACAGCTAAATCCAAGATTTCAAGAATTCAACTTTTGCAGAACTAAATCCTACAATTCATGAATTGAAAGAATTTAACTTTTGAAGAATTAATTCCTACAGTTTATAAATCGAAAGAATCCAACTTTGCAGAACTAATTACTACAATTGAACAAAAGGACATCTGCACACAAAGAGGGGAGAGAGAGAGAGAGAAAGTACCTTGATTCAAACTCTTTGATATCAACAAGTTCTTTCCCTAACCTATCCAACCATTGCACTTTCTTCTTTTTAACAGCTTTGGGAGAAGCGGATTTCAAAGGGGCCTTTTTGATACAGCTTCTAAGAACACACTCTGCAGCTTCTTCTTGCTTCCCATCTTCTGTTAAATTCTCTTCCTTGCCTTCAGTTAGTTCCACGACAGAAGACAACTGATCAGAGCCATCGGAGGCAACAGACACAACTGCTGAAGGGACATGTGGGGAATTTTCCAATTTCAATGGCCCCGGATTGTAAAGATGAGCAGCAGCAGAGGGTTTGCAGAAGCAAATGAAGGAAGGACAATGGATCTTGCCGGACAAAACCCTCATGAAAATACTCTTCATTAACTAACAACAACTCATTTCCAGTTCCAACTAGTATAACTAGTCCATTCTCTTTATATCAATCAACGAAAAATATCAACTTTGACTTCAACTCCTTCATACATAAATTGGGGAAAATCTCAAATCGGAAAATAATAAGGTTCTTGCCAATTTGACACTCATCAGCAGGAGGGAGATGCACAAAACTTGCGAAAATTCATCAATTAAGATTGAAGTTGCTGGACAAGTAATGAAGACCAAGAATCGGAATTCTGGAAACACAGAACCAAGTTGAGAGATAATTGAGATGCTTTACAAAGAATAAAGCAGAATCCCAGAAAGTAGTTTCTGGGTTTGGAGGATTCTTGTAATGAGCTCCAAATCTTCGGAAAAAAAAGAAAGAGTGGATTCCTCCAAACAGGGCAGAGAGAGATTATCCAGAAATCTCTGTTTCTTGAGCTGTAGGGACATCAGACGAGACACCTTTTGTAATCTTGTTGGGGGGAGAGAGAGAGACCAGAGAATTTATTCATGTTGTAAGTAATATAGCAGGAGCAGTGCTTCGTCCGTTTTTTAATTATTGGGTTTGTTTGACTATGCATATAGATTAAAAATAAATAATTAATTTAATTATTAATATTAATATAATATATATTTTTAAGTAATTTATAATTAAAATAAAGAGAAAAAATTAAAAAATAATGATAAAAATAATGTTCTAAAAATTTTTTAAATAAAATAATTTTTTAGAGATAAATAAAAAAAAATAAGACAATAATTTAGAAATGAAAAAAATAGTAAAGATTGAAAATTAATTGACCAGTCTGCCCTCTGTCAGAAAGGGGATTCATTTCATTTATTCACTCCCTCTCCCAAAAAATAAGAAGAATTTTGATCAAAAAGATGAGAATGAGATTTAGAAAGAACCAAAAAGAAGGGAAAGCTTAGCTGGCAACACACACACACTGACACACACCAATTTGATTGGCAATGGCAAAGCCCATTTGTCCAAACATTCTATATTTAATGTTAAAAAGTTGTTAACCGTAGCCTCAACTCAACTAACTCAACTCAATCCTTAATATTTTTAAAGCAAAAGAAATATTCTCATATGATCTGCTAATAATCTTTTCTATATACGTACGTACGTATTTATGTATGTATAATAACCCTTAATTTCATGGCTGCTTTTCTTTCCTTGCACAAGTTTATGGAAAGCCACCAGGCACCAAATCTTGGAACATGACCATATAAAAAAGATTGGGTTCAATCAAATATAATAAGAAAATATTGTCTCCTATTATCTTAATAATAGAAATAGGAAAAGTACCTTCCTCTTCTTTCTTTTTTTTTATTATTTTTTATTTTTGGAAGTAAACTGTTGTTGGGGATGTTAAACTAATTTAAATTTTATGTCAAACACAACAGTCCAATCGTGCCTAAAATATTTGTTTGTCTTTACTCATTTATTGTTGTTATTTAACCTTCACACCTTTTTCGTTTATGTTTATAGTATCGTTATTATGGATATATTTAGGAGTCATTTGGTAGTTAGAATTAAGGTTGAATATATTTAGGAGTCATTTAATAGTTAAAATTAAGGTCGAATAGAATTAATAAGTCGAATAATTAAATATTTATTACGTAATAGGCGGTCGGGACTAATAGTACAAACAGATAAAGTCATTATCCTCTCGCTAATAATATTAAAAAAGAAGGTGATATTATTAGCGTCCTCCCTCACTAAAAAAAATTACGACTAACATTTTTAATTCTAAAATTATCCCTAATTTATAAATAAAAATTAATAACAAGATTACTAATAGCATCAAGATTAATAATATATTTATTTCTATTTAAATATCAAACAAGCCCTAGACTATTTAGGATCCATAGGGAGTACTCCGTATTATTTTGTTCTTTACTGGCAGCACTAGCAGTAGCAGGCCATCATCATCTTCATTCTTCAACTTTACGGGATATTAGAAAGCTAATAATTGTCGGGGTGGGGGTCGTTTCATATTGCAGGATTATTTATAAATATATTTATCCATCTGTATAATTTGTTTAAGAAAAATGAACACTCACATCACAAGGCTATTAATTTTATTAATGGTAGATCCATCAGTAGGGAGTATATACTTAGGGCGTTCACGGTGGGAGCCCTTCCACCGCCCCTTAAAAACAATTTTAGAAGGTTTTAGAGATTTTTACCTTTTTTTAATTCTACAGTGGTCCTTCTAATCTACGTACCCTCCTTCTAGTCTACCCTCTACCTCTAAAATCAATTAAATCATCCTCTAAATATAGAGTGAAAACCAATTAAATCATCCTCTAAATATAGGGTGAGTTATAACATGAATAGTAACTCAAATCATCTACATTTTTCTCACTTTATTTGAGCACAATGTACTTTTGTTTAATATTTTGAAATGAAAATTATTAAAATATACTCTCTCCGTCTTTAAATTATTGTCTTTTTTTTTTATCATTCCCTAAATAATTATCTTATTTTTTTATCCGTCTCAAAATAATTGTCTTGTTTTAAATTTTCATAGTTTAGGAAATCATTTTTACTATTTTACCCTTATTTTATCCCTACTTTAATTATGAGTCATATACACATAGGCATTAAAGAAAATTACACATTATACCAATATTAATAATCACGTCAAAAAAAAATTTTATTTGTGTTCCGGGTCAAACAAGACAATAATTTAAGAACGGAGAGAGTACAATATACTTTTCATAGTATATAAATTTTAAAATATTTTATTTTAATTATGGTGGAAAAATATAAATAAAAGAGGAAAAATATAATAGTAGTTAGATTTGTTAGTTGAGATGAGAGATATTTAATTTTTAGAGGGTAATATAGAGAGTGCTTGTTGGAGTGAATTTATTTTTAGAGTGTTGAAAAAGTGAAACTTGAATGAAAAATGAGGTGTTTAGAATGTGATACAGAGATGTATTGTTGTGGATGCTCTTAGAGATAGCTAGATCTAATAAACTGTATATGCAATTAGGAGCTAGATAGAGAGATCTAGTAGGAGGATGGGGGCTTGGATATGTGAACTGATAATAGTTTCATTTAATTGAGTATTCAATTCATGATCGCAACTCAACAAAACTCAATTTGACTGGCTCCGTGCTTGAATTAATTAAGAGGCGTTGAATCAAGTAATCTAATAAATATATATATATATATATATATATATAACACTTGAATATATAGAATTGAGCTTAATGATTGCAGAAAATGTGACATTCTAAAATAAATAAAAGAAAAAATTGATTGGGATAGGGGTATGAGTAGAATTAATTTTAAGGAGGTGGGGAGAGGAGGAAAGGAACATATATATGGAACTAGTATGAAGAAGCAATACTAGGGGGGGCGGGGGAGTATTTGATTAGAGAATTAAGGATCAGACAGCCAATATTAAAAGGTGTTCGTTTAATGGCAAAAACATTTGTAATGATTAGTAGTACTAGTAGTGTGTGTATTAAAAGGTGTTCAATTTTATTTTCACCCATTTTGGGACGGACGCATGCCCTAATGTATTTGATTACGTACAAGGGCAAATCCAACCCCCCTTCTCCCTCTTCCATTATTACCCAACCCCCCATTTTCACTTTATTGCTTTTAACTAGACAGTACCCGTGCAATGCACGAATATATATATATATATATATATAGTATATTTTGCAATATATATATACATACTCCCTCTTCCATTATTACGCTCCCCCCGCCCCCACACATTTTCACATTATTGCTTTTTACTAGTCAGTACCCAGCAATGCACGAATAAATTTTTTTTTTTTTTGCAATATATATATATATATATATATATATATATATAGACATGGCACGCTTTGTGCATTCCGCATAACGGCCACCGGTGGTGAATTTCCAACCAAACACCATGTTGGGTGGGACTATATCAATTGTTTGCTTGATTGTAGATTGACTTAAGACATGGCACGACCGAGGAGGTCTTACACCACAAGCTCGGATGAGCCCAAGGTCGTAAAACAAGAGAAGGAAACAAGTATCGGGCAAGGTGCTTCGGCCCGTGATAGTCCTACGCATGAAACCACCTATACTGGAGGTTCTCGGATCGAGCTCACCTAGGAGGAGTGATCAACCTTACTCAAAATCCCAAACGGAAAGTACCACCTCAACTCGGAGTGCAGAGCGGAATGAGGTGCTAATTAATGACTCTAAGGTCTGACTTGTAATGCCCGAGAGATAAAGAGCAATGTTAGAATTGGGCCACGTACACCCATTAAGTTTGACCCAGGTAAAGGCGGTCCTCGAGGCCATAACTCGGTCATTGGATGCACTCTTTGGAATTAGGATGTCAACCATATGCATCCTGATCCAAAAGAGGAGACCCAACACACACACACACACACACATATATATATATATATATATATATATAGATATCTCAGGTGAGTGAAGCCTTTCTAATTCAAACCCCACACGCGCTAGGTAATGAGCTGGCACACTAGCTTTTATCAACCATACGAAGACAAACATTTCCAATTAATAATTTATGTGGAAAAGAATTAATATTAAAGAATTCTTACGTACTCTCCCTCACGGAGGAGATCGACGTAATTATATACCATGCATGCATGCTTGACCATATCTAGCGAAGGCTGTTGATGAATAAAAATATACTTCGCAAGTACACGAGAATACTGGAGTATAGCTGCGCAAAAATAATGGTCGAACCACAGAGACAAGAGAATGATTGATTTTGTTAACTAGTAATTCAAAAAGCAAAAGTAAACGACAAAGGGGGTTTTGTTGATTTATTTAAAACTACTAGCAAAAATTAAACTAATTTATCACCTAATTAATCAACTAAATTATCAAAGCAAGTAAATAACGAATTTAACAAGAATTGAGAGACCTAGGAATTGAGATTCACTCTGTATCTTGGATTTATACGTTTTTAATTTATGTATCAGTTCAGTTCTAGGATTGGTTCACAAAGGTAAAGACTGGGACGCTTGGATCACGATTTGCAGGCTTAGTATCCCTAATTGTTATACTTTCTTGATCGGTCCATATAACAAGTAGGGATCCTTTAAGAACTTACGAACAAATAATCTCTCTCTTATCTTAGCAAGATTATGAATCGATAAGAAAGAACTTTCATAAGAGTTGGCAAACATATGACTTATACATTCGGATCGTGCAATTCATCATACCCTAATAATCTAACAGTTGTAATTACCTACACGCAAAGACAACACAGTAAGATTCGATAAAAATACTCTTATGAATAACTAGAACTATTGAACTGAATAAGAACTATGTTAAGGCATACATCTTTGATACAGAGTTACCTCCAACTCCTAGATAATGAGATTAGTTCCTCATGATTGAAACAAAAACAAAAATTGATTTATAATCCATACTTGAATTTTTGAAATGAGAAGTTAAGAAAAAGTTACAAGTAATCCCAAGCTGTCTTTTTCTCTCCAAGAAGTCCCCTCAATTTAACTTACAAAGACTCCTTATATAATAGGTTTTCCTTTACTAAAACAGAATAGGGCAACACAAAATTCGACGCTATGCGGCCGCTTCATGCGTCCGCATAGATTATCGCAAAACTATGCGACTGCTT
The DNA here is from genome assembly GCA_016624345.1 of Platycodon grandiflorus. Lineage (NCBI taxonomy): Eukaryota > Viridiplantae > Streptophyta > Magnoliopsida > Asterales > Campanulaceae > Platycodon > Platycodon grandiflorus. The sequence continues at coordinate 524,013 of CM028369.1, forward strand.
TGTTCGAGCTCGCGCTAAAATCTTCAACATTCTGGAATGTATGCGGCCGCTTCATGCGTCCGCATAGCTTCAGTTTACCAACTTCCATGCTTTTGCACTTTAAACCCTAAAGATTCTGCAATAACATCGGAGACCCCCAAATTTCATAACTGTCTCCTTTAGTCCCTGAAACTTCAAAAATACACTAACAACCCATATTAGATAACAAAAAGCTCGAGAAATTGCTAAATCTAAGCCGAAAAAGTACCCTTCGGATGAGTATAAAACTCATCCATCAGCTGTCATGTATGTATTGCCAAAATAAAAGCCTTTAAAATTAATTAGTACAATTAACTACGTATTTTGGGGATTTGAAATGAAGTATTCAAGCAATTAAGCAGAACCATATGTAAATTGTTTGGACCATATCTAGTCAAGTCAGCATATATAGTTTCCATTTTTTACTCTACACCCCTCCTCAAATGAGAGGTTCCCCCAATCCAGCCACTTCAATTAATTAATTAAACATGTATGTATGTATTGTAGAAATATAGAATCAATCAATCAATTTTATTTTTGTGTTTCTTTTTTCTTAATTTAACCACCATTTTATTAATTATATATGGTTAGAATTAGAAATCATGAATTGAAGGTTTTGAAATTAATTTGAAATATTAAGAGATCTATGGAGGTTTCTGAAAAATTAGTAATTGGAATATTGTTATTGATGATGATGATGAGTCATGCCGGAGTTGTGGAGGCGACGCCGTTAAACATGACCTTGTTAAGGGATTGCGCAAAAGGTTGTCTGCCTATTTGCAGAAAACTTGAAGGAACAACCTTATCTGGTTGTAAAGAAGCTTGTAATCACGGATGCTATCAGTTACAAGGTAGAGGTCTTCAATTCGTCTAACTATCAATGTACGTATAATTAATTGAATTGAATTGCCCCTAAGCTCATGTAATTTAGTATACATTCTAAACGTTGTTACGTTACGTACCCTTCCATCTTCTTAATTTTGAATATCTTAATTTTTATGTACATATATGCACCAAGTTAATATTAATTCTTAATTAATCCAACAATGAATTAATCAATTAATTAATTATATATATATATATATATATATATATATATGTTTGATAGATAATCGCTTTAAGGTTTTTTCTACTTCAAATTGGTACCATGAATTGATATAATTTTTTTTTTATTTTTTCAATCTATTTACTTTTGACAAGTAATTTGGTTCATTGGGAGGCCTAGCTAGCAATAATGTTGGTAAACCAATTAAGGGCAGGCACATTATAAAATTTTCAATTAACTGATACTCATCGGCCCAATGGAGAATGGTACAGTTTGATCGATGTCAACTATGTTGTAGTTAGTATATACTGTACGTATTTGCTAAATATTTATTTAAAACAAGCCAAAAAGCCAAGGGAAATAAAGCTAGCTAGCTAGCTAGCTTGATAGCAAGCTTAACAACACCCATTAAATTAATACTTGTTTCAAGAACAATATCGATCATAAAATTACTCAAATACGTACGTAGTAGGGAAATATATAGTTTTAAGTTATTAAATCTATTGAGTATGCAGATATCTCAATCTAGCTAGCTAGCTGCAAGTGTATATAATGATTAACTAAACTATCATCGAGAAAGATCGATGAACCATGCATGCATGCATATGTATCTAGCTAGCTCAATATCCTTGATTTACAATTCGTCATGGTGACCTAAACCAGCAGTGTCATGATGATGCATGGAGATGGAGCTAGGCAGCACATGATGATCATGACTAGCGGCAGCGGCCTGATCATTATCTCTTGATCGATTATCTTTTTCAACTTTGTCCGTGACCATGGAGATGGAGCCACCAGCAGCAGCAGCAGCAGCTGGCTGTTTACAATTGACAGCAGGAATTGTGTTACTTGATTTAAGTCCCATTACATTGCTGCAAGCAGTTGCAAGTACCAAGCTAGGATGTGCTGCAGTTATGTTGATCTGATGTAGTTCAATGTCTTGGCAAGGCTTAACTGAACTACAGTTGAGGTTTATTGCAATTTTCTTTGTAGACGTCCCATGAACTCCGGTGAATGCAACGTTGCTCACCTCAACCGCAGTTCCCTTTTATTAAATTAATCAAACAAACAAACATACATTTATTTATTTATTAAACTTAGTAATCATATTGCAAATACTATGTATATATACATATATAGCATTAATTCTTACTTGAGCTGGGCATTTAGTGTGAGGACAGTAAAATTGGTTAATGAGAATGGGATTATCAGCTTGGATAAGGGTAATGTCCTCAAATGTTATTTTTCTCGCAAATCCAGACCCTCCCTAGATAACAAAAATTAACAATATTAACTAACAATATTAATATATAGATGTTAATGCATGGAGATCGATCGAGTTCATATATATATATATATATATATATATATATATATATACAGCTATTTATCGATCATACATATATAATGTATTACGTAGTAGCTATAAACACGTACGAATAGAGTATATAAATTAACATACCACCCATGTCTTGATCCTGGCCCCGTTTTGAGTTCCATTAAAGGTACAATTCCTAACATGCACCTCTTCAACACTGGCATTCTGATTCAGGCTTCCAACACTGCATGGAAGGAAAAATATATATATATACCTAATTAGTTAGTACGTTCTTTAATTAATAATTAAAACAAACTGTAGCCTAATTAATTAAGGAGGATAGCTAATTAAAGAAACCAATTAACCAACCTTACACCGTGACCTGGTCCACAATTTAGATTGGTAATGTTGATATTGGAGCACCCAGTATTTATAGCGATGCAATCATCACCTAATTATTAATTAATTATGTCGTATTTGTATGTCAATAATCAAAACATAATACTATAATTAAAATTGGTAATGTACAATGTATGTATGTCTAATTGAAGATTAATTTAATTACCAGTTCCAATGAAGCTATCTTGTACGCTGACATTGTTCGACTTAGATATGTCGATGCCATCTGTGTTTGGGCTGTCTTTAGGTGCAATCAGATGAACGCTAGAGATTATTGCACCGTTACATCTATCGATGGAGAGATGATTTTTCGGTGGGTTCAACGATTTCAGCCCACTGACTTGAAGGTTTGTGCATCCATGAAATGCCAAACTCTATCATATTCATATCATATCCAAAACAATCAATTAAGTGAATAAATCTCACATTATTGTTATTATTATTATTATACACTATGTACTACTCCAAATATATATATATATATATATATATATATGAACATGCATGCAATTAATTCATGAATTCTTATCTTTGCTTTTCTTTTCGGTAAGATGTGATCCAATCAAAGATAAATAAATAAATAAATTCGTTTCAACATAGTATATATTTTTAATAAAGTGAAGAATCAAGTTTCGTCTTCTTTTTGTTTTTTTTTAAAATTCTTTTTAATTAAATGATCGAATAAACAAGTTAAAGAGAAAAATTACAGTTGGTCTATCGGTGTCGGGGTCGCATGACATCTGGTCGGATTGATCAACCTGCACGTACGTTCATGGTGGAATTAATTAATTATATGTAGTTTACAAATTAGATATAGGTAGGTAGGAGGAGTATTTTATTAATTACTAAGACAAAAAAAAAAAAAAAGAAATTAAGTCAAACAACCAACCCCATGGCACTTTGCCCACCAATCTTTGGCGGAGGCAGATCCATCTATTTGGCCAACCCCGTTACCCGTTACAATCAAGCGGTTGACGTTTGAGAACGAAAGCCAACTTCCAATATTTGGATCAACCCAAGCACTTTTAGCTGGTGCCACTACGTTTCCCAGAATCTGCACGAGAGAGAGAGATATATGAGTAGCTATATATAGGTAGTAAAATATATATGAATGAAATACTCAATACATGTAGAAGAAAATTTTATATATACTTCAGTTTAATTATTGTCTTTTTAATTAATTTACCTTTACGGTAATCATAGGAATTATGCATGGACCCTTTTTTGCGATAGGTTGCAGCATGAAATTTCCCTTCGGAATCATCACAACCGAAGAGTTTATCTTACCCCCACAAGTTGCATCCCATGCATCGGAGAATTGCTTTTTTATTTTTTTCGTCAAGATCATCAAAAAAAAATTTATAATATTAGAAAACTTAATTATTCATATATATTTTGTAAATAAATACATACACATATATATTATATATATATACCTTAGTAAAATCAGTCACGGTCCCTGCAGCTCCACCCTCAACTAATCCAAAAATTAGTGTTGCCAGTATTGCTTTCAAAAGAATCACGTTTGATAATGTTGTCATGATGGCTATATATTCGTTTACGTGTACGTACGTAGTTCTTCTAATTTCCTGAAAATATTTTGTAACAAAATCGGAAACAAGTCAATCAACAAAGAAAAATATAGATAGATTTATTTTTATTTTAACTAGTAGAAGAACTCATTCAAAAATCATATAGGTAATTGAAAAGAAATAAAAAAATATATATATATATATAGTACAGTAGAATATATACTAGTTGTTATATATATATATGCTAAAACGTACGAAACAAATTAATTAATTATTAATTACATGCATGTTACTTAATAAGAAAAGCCATGAACATTAGCATGACAATTAACCAATTAAAAACTGGAGTATTATTAACAAACATTAGCCAATCTATCTCGAAAGAAAACTAACAAATTAAATGGAAAAAGTTTTAAATAATTAATAATACGTCTTAATTTGAAGAACTGAATATATCATAAAATTAATTAATAAGAAGTAAAACAGAAAACAAAAAAGGAGGGAAATGTACGTCAAAATTAAGAATTACGAGTACTCCTAAAACAAAACAAGAAAACTGATCATGAATTGCATACTCGACCAGCTTTACCTCTTTCTGTCTAGATCTCTTAGTTTGTGTTCGTATAGTAGCTAGTAGTAATATTTTGTAGGTGAAAATTAAGGAGGCTACAATATATATATATATATATATATATATATAGGTCGACCACCCAACGTTGCCTGCAAAAGATCGATTCATCCAACTCGATCATTAAAATGCTAAGTGTATCTTTTAATTTCCGACATACCAAAAAAAAAAATTTTTATTTTTTTGTAGAAACATACCAAAAATATTCATGTTTATCTTTCCCAACTTACCAAAAATATTGAAGTTTACCTTTCTTTTTAATTAATTAAAATATTGTATGTAATCTTCAACTCATATATATAAATCATATATTAATGTAAGCGATTATGGGGTACCGTAAACATTTCATATATAAACCCTTAACGACTGCATGCAGTTTGTTTATTTCAACAATTTTTTTTTTTTAGAGAAAATTACACAAATGGTCCCTGTACTTTTTTGAATTTTTTGGGATTGATTCCTAAACTAATTTTTGCAAAACTTTTGTCCCTGTACTAAATAAGTAAAATGCAATTGGTCCTTCCGTCCATTGCCGTCATTTTTTTGCCGTTAAATGTTAGCATGTGCAACGCACATGATTTTTTGGTAAGTGTAAAATTGTCCAATGGCTTACCCATACAATGTTCTGGTCATTTGAGAGGGAGAGAGAGATCAGAGAGAAGATGAAAAAAGGAAGAGAAATAGAGAAGATGAAAATCTCGATCTGTTCTCTAGCAATCTAATTGGAGTCCCGGCCACTGTCGACAAAGAAGACGCCGGCCAATTTGAAGCCTCGATCCGGCCAATTTAAAGCCTCAATTTGTTCTCTAACTCTCTCAACCGGCAAATTAGAAGTATACTGTTGCAACAGAAACGCGAAGATCTCTTCTCTTTCTCGTTTTCTCTCCTCGATCCGGCCAATTTGAGTTGTTGGGTTTGTAATTGGGGAACAGCTTGGGTTTGTAATTGGGGAACAGCTTGTGATATTTGGGGGACGAGAAAGAGGGGTGATGCTTGCCAGTGGCGAGGCGAGCAACCACCATGAGAGAGTGGGCAAGTGGGAGTTATGATTTCTGATATGGGTTGAAAATGTGTGTATATGCGTTATTTTTGGATTAAAAAATTGAAGTGGGTTTTCAAAGCTATATATGTTTCTTTTTAAATGATTGTGAGCGGGAAGTAGATGGAGAGAGAATCGGAGGAGAGGGAGTCTTGGATGTGGTTGTATTTAAGTTTGAGCGAGGCTTAACAAGCTTTGGAAAAAAAGTTTGAAGACCATACCAGCACACCTGTGTAGTTTTTGTGAAGAAGATGAACCAATTTTTCAGCTTCACCACCTGTGCTTTTGGTCCATGTACTTTGTATTGAAATGACTATTTTACCCTTGGTAAAAAGCACATGCAAGGCACGTGGAATGATTTAACGAAAAAAAACTAACGAAATTTGACAGAACGACCAATTGCGTCAAGAAATTAAGTTCAGGGACTGCTGGCGTGGGGTTGGGACCAATACCAAAACATTCGAAAAGTACAGGGACCGTTTGTGTAATTTACCCTTTTTTTATCACTAACAATTCATATATATGGTTTACGTGAATATTCATGTCATGACGAGTTTCTTTTTTTTTTTTTTTTGGCAAATTATACAAATGGTCCCTGTACTTTTTAAATTTTTTGGGATTGGTCCCAACCCAACGCTAGCGGTCCTTGAACTCAATTTTTTGACGCAATTGGTCATTCCGTCCATTGCCGTCTATTTTTTTCGGTTAAGTGGAATCACGTGCATTTCACGTGATTTTGCCCAAGGGTAAATTAGTGAATCTAAGTTAAAAAGTACAGGTACCTTTTGTGTAATTTGCCCTAAATTAAACCCACCCACTGTAACTTGATTTCTCCACCACCACAGGTCCCACCGCCACCTCCACCACAGTAGACTGCAACCCACCTCCTTTTCAGTTTCAATTCATCACCAAACACATAATTTAAGCACAAAAAATCCTTTTCTCTCTCTCTCTCTCTCTCAAACACACACGCTACATAACAAATAGAAACGAATTTGCATTCAAGAATCCATGAGTTACTCTTGAGTCTTCCGCTTTGGCTTTCCAAAGGCTCGCGGCAACCCATCATCGTGGTCGAAGGTATGTCCGTAACCTACTTTCTTTTTCGTGAAGAGCGACCTTGACCGACTTTGTCCACCATAGGCTGAGTGCATCCCTTCTCTCTCTTCCTTTGACAAGGGGCCGACCACTTTCTTTTCTCTGCCCTTTGTTCTCGGGTGCCTTCCCTGAATAATCCGGAAAGCGAATTCAGCCTTTCTACTTCAAGTGCCATGATTGATCTATCTCGAATCCCTCTTCCTCAGCAAACAATAAATTTCTCTGACCATTTGATTCCAAACCCCGATTTCTCAAAATAAAGATTTTCTCTCTTTTACTTGTGAATTTTCATATTCCAAATTTACAAAGTAATTTTGTGCTTCATTTGTCAATTTGGATTTCTTTTTTTCCCCATTTGGCGAGAGAACAGATCGAGGCTTCAAATTGGCCGAATTTGTGGGACTCCGGCCTCTATCTCCGTCGCGACTGCCGTTTTCTCCGTCAACGGTGTAACTCCGGCCTCCATCTCTGTCGACTCGAGCAAGAGCTTATAGTATGTGAAACTTACAAGACCCCATTTTCGCTTCTGGCCAGTTGATGGGGGGTGACAAAATAACAACTGAGTTTTTGAAAGAATCGATTCACAAACTAAGAAATTGTCGTCTGTTTTATTTTGTTTATGTGTGGTGGTGTTTTCAAAATTGTTATTAGGCTTTATTTGATTTTTTTGTGTTCGTACAAATGGTTGTTGATTGGTTATGAGAGTCACGTTGATGATGATAGAGGGAGAGCTCGATATGGGTTAACGAAAATTATCGTCGGCCGGAGTTGGCAAGTTGGAGGGAGATAAAGAGAGAAAGAGGAGGGGGAGGAGAATGAATCTCATAGGGGCCAATTGTGTTTTAAAAAAAGTTTAGGGACCAATCCCAAAAAAAAATTGAAAAGTACAAAGACCATTTGTGTAATTTGCCTTTTTTTTTTTTTTTTTGTAATATATAGGCAAGTGGATCTGAGGTCATATTTTGTTTAAAGGGTTAATTATACCATTAGTCCCTCGACTATGAACTTTTCTACCACTAGTCCCTTAACAATTTTTTTTCAAATTTCAGTCCCTAGAGTACCAAAATTAGACATACTTAGTTCTTTTGTTGGATGCCGTTAGAATTTTTCCATTAAGTGTGTCATGTGCCCAACACGTGACTTTGGTTAAGGACTTTTATGGAATTTCATGTGCAAGATATTTTGTAATAGTTAAACAAATTTTTTTTTTCTCTCTCTCTCTCCTCTCCCCACCCCACATCTTCATCCCCTTAGCAGCAAACTCACACGTACACATACACACACTCACACATTTTTTCTCTACAATACTCCAATCTCACCGTCGTCAAACTCGAAAAGGGCGGGCATAGAGTGCCCAGTTTGAGAAAAGACGCCGAGGAATACGTCAAAAAATGCCAGAAATGTCAACAGTTTGCTGATATCCCAAGGCTCCCTGCGGTTGTGCAAACGCTAGTGGTAGCTGCATGGCCATTTGATAAGTGGGGGATAGATCTTATCGGACCATTCCCAAAGGCAAAAGGAGGATGTCAGTATGCTATTGTTGCGGTAGACTACTTTACCAAGTGGGCTGAGGCTAAGGCACTGGCAAGTATTACAGAGGAAAACGCGATCAAATTCATACATGACCACTTATGGTGCAGATTTGGGTTGCCAAATGTGATAGTGTCAGATAGAGGAACACAATTTTCTGATAAATTTACAGAGGCGTGCGAGGCTATGAGGATAAAACATGTAAGATCTTCCGTTGCCCATCCCCAAGGAAACGGCCAGGCAGAGGCGGGCAATAAGCAAATATTGACCGCCCTCAAGAAAAACCTAGAAGAAAGACATGGTAGATGGGTAGATGAACTTCACATTGCCCTTTGGTGTGTTCGTACTACCATTAAAGGTCCAACTGGAGAAACCCCGTTTTGCCTGGCCTACGGATCAGAAGCTATGGCACCGGTTGAAGTGGGATTGCCATCCACCAGAATGAGTTATTTCGATGAACAACTAAATGAAGACACCCGCCGGTAGCTGGACTCTTGAAGAAAGGAGGTTGAATGCCGGGCTTAGAATGGAAAACTACAAGAAAAAGCTAAGGCTCACCATGACAACAGGTGAACCCCGCAGCTTTTTCGGGAGATTGGGTGATGAGGAAGATAGAAGCGACCGGAGACAAACCGGCCAAGGAAAACTCTCTCCTAATTGGGAAGGACCTTTTCAAGTTACAAAGATTATCCGAGAAGGCACTTATCGACTTCGAACACAAGATGGGAAGGATCTGAAAAATCCATGGCACGCTGACCATTTGAAAAGATATTATCATTAGATGCAGTCTGATATCTTCAATCTTTAAGTCTATAATTCTACAGTTTGACATTTATTTCAGTGGGGATTGAAGCTCAATAATTATTGTCAGATTATGAAGTTTTCTTCCGTATGTATTTACGCTAAAAATAAGCGATATACCGTTACGCTAAAAGGGAAGCGATATACGATCACGCTAAAATTGAAGCGACCTTTTACGCTAAAAATGAAGCGGTACATTAAGCTAAAAATGAAGCTGACCCGTTACACTAAAAATGAAGCGACATTAACTTAAACCAAAAAAAAAAAAATGGCGAGTTGCTAAAAAGGGCGGGCTGCCTAGACATTGGCAAGTTGCCGAGCAATCCAGCTAAAAGAAAGAGGCAAGCGGCTGAAGGCGGTGACCGCCCACCGCACGCACTGCATCGCGCTTTGCGATCAACAAAATTTATCATTCTACCAGTCAGAAAATTTTATAAAACCAAGGAGAATAGTAGCAGTACAAGCTAAGTGGGACTCCCCACAAATTGTTCTAAAATCATAAAAAAGGGCACAAACGCCCGTAATGCTCGACGCAGCAAGTAAAAACTAACTATCACCATCTTCATCCTTGCCCGCATCTAAGTAACAATCAAAGTCTTCAGGCTCCGAATTTCGAAGATGCCAATTCGAATTCAACCGCACACGAAGATTATCTTCATTTAGGGGAGGCGGATCCCACACAGGCATCTTGTTCTTTTCATCTCGACGCGTATCGCCTCGAGATCTTGAGAAGTATACGGCACCCAAGGATAATCGAGCCGGACAGCAGCACCATACGGATCTTCCCTTCTCCAAGTGATAAGATCATTCATGTCCATGCGCTGATAAGAGGCGGCTACCCTCAAGATATGATCTCTTCCACTTTCAAAATACTCTGTTACTTTGGGAGTCACATATTCCCTGAAGTCATCACTGTTTTTATAAGCTTCTACAGCATCGCTCACCTCTTTTTGCCTGCTCTCCTCATAATTAAGCCGCTGACGATCAAAAGCTTCCTCGTGGATGACTCGTTGACGCTCCATCTCACGCTCCTTGCCAGCAAGCAAGTCAGAACAGCCGGCATGCTGCGTGGAAAGTTCCTCCAGTTGACGGCGTGCAATTTCTAACTCTGCCGCCAATTTGGCTGCTCGGGCTTCGTGAGCACTAGCCTTTTTGCTTTTAATACTCATCAGCTGCCTCTGCTCAGTCAACTCCTCGTTGAAACCAATTATAATATTCCCTACCTGATATTCAGAAATGCAAGGTATCAAGCACAAGCTATCAACATTTTATATCAATAGTAAAGTGAGCTACGGTTATAATGTCTACCTCAAGAGCGGCCAGACCCCCGCGGGCAGCCAGGTCCTCGGCACCCTACGATCTCACATCCTGAACTACCCCCTTATATCGGAGGCGAGCTAAAACGCCATAACCCACTTTAGCCTAGGGCATCTCCCTAGTGTTCACTTCAAGACCTGTCAGTTCTGGAACCGAACCAATTTCTCTTGCTAAATTGTTAAAGCTCCTCGGGCTCGCAGGTTAAGACCAATCAGGAGGAGAAGCCCAAGGTGCGGCATAGGAAGGCGGAGAGAGAGACTGCTATAAAGGGGTAGCCGAAGGAGGTACAAAAGTAGCAGGTCGAAAGTTCACTACAGGTGGCACTATAGGTGGAACAACAGATCCAACACCCTCAGCACTGTGGGTATTCTTTCGAGGCCTCTTTCTTTACTCTTCTTCCTACTCAGGGAGGGGATGCTAGTAGGTACTTGTGCACGGCCAGCTAATTGATCAGAAGACTGAGCGTCACGAATTCTCAATACCTCCGAAATGTCGAGATTAAAAGACATGGCTGTAGAAAGATGAAAGAAAAGAGTTTATCAATAAACAAATATGCAGATATGCAATAGATATGCAACAAATATGCAATAGACATGCAAGGTATAAATAAACGTTAAATGCTTACGTATGCAATGTTTTCCTTCGGCACATGCTGGGATTGGTGGCTAAAAATGTTTCCCCAATGAACTAACCAACCTTCATGCCACGGCTGGTCGGGGACAGACACCAATGGGACAATCCCGGGTTTTCTCGATAAACCCGCCAAACATAGCCAACTGTCACTAGACGTTAGTTCTTCCCAATCATACCTACTCCCTTGACTTAGAAATTTGTCAGTCGGACTCTCAACTACACCAAGCGCTCGACGAATAGCCGCAACCAGTGGTAAATCATCAGGCGTAAATATGTCTACAGAAGGGATCGCCCGGCGGTCACATGACTCTAGCGAAATAGGAAAGCCCCATCCGTATCGGGCCTCTACTAAAATAAATCTGTCTCTCCAGTTGCGCACTTTATTTGGACCTTTTTTTGAATATTTGGGGTACGCCATTACGGCTACGGACAGAGATAAGATCCGCGTTTATGGTAACAGTGTGGAAGTGTAGAAATACATTTAGCCGGGGCTCGAGTTTTAAAGAGCGGCAGACAATGATAAAACACACTAAAAGTCTGACCATATGCAAATTTAGATCAATGGGAGCAGCCTGGGTCGCTGTTAAAAATTCACAAATAAAGGGATCGAGAGGCAATCTGAGCCCAACATTAAAATGGGCCCGATAAAAAGCAACGAGGTTATTATTCACTCTCCCTAATTCGCAATCTATTTTTCCCTCTACAACCGAAATTTGAAAGTCATCTAAATCAATACCCATGTTGACTGCCCATTGAGGAACGTTATTTTGATGAGATGGTTCCAATCCTATGGGAACGGCCCGTCGGGATGAGCTAGGAGCGGCCCGTCGAGAGGAACTAGGACCGACAGCCCGCCCCCTACTAGGGCGGGCAACATGCTCGTCTGTCTCACTTTCATTTTCGAAAGAAATTACTGTACTCGGGTTTTGATCAGTATTTGGGGCCTCGTAATAATATTCAAGTCTAAGGTAGCTCATAAGTTCGTTGGGTGACAAATGTTTAACCTTAGTTCCTAAAAGAAAAGTTTGAGGAGCAATATCGGGAACCGAAGTATGAAAAGCATCTAGGCCCGCTCTCTCCATCATATTCTCAATCTCATTTCGAGAAACAGCGCGCCAACCACAAGTATCATCTCGAAACTACTAACTGGCCACTGTTACAAATAACAGATATTGTACGATCCTATAAGTTTGTTTGGTTCTGGCCAAGCTAGGGAAAAACAATAAGAAAAGGATAGCAAAGTACCTGGAAAAGAAAAAGAGGATGGCCTAATGCAGAATAGTCGAAAAGGCGGGCTCTAAGAAAAACCACGCGAAATAAGGAAATCAAGTGGCTCGGCGGCTAGGTGCTCTCAGCTGGAAAATACGTCAACTAGAGGCTCTCCGTTTTCTCAATATGAACAAAGAAAGGATGGAAGAGTTGTATTTATAGATCCTCTCTTCAATGACTCCTACAACCCATGAGAGAAAGAGACTTGAAACACTCAGATATTTTGCCGTATATCTGTTCTCATATAACAGTTTTAATAGAAGTTGAGTTTTAATAGAACCGAACAACGTCATTCCATTCGAAAAAGCTGCACACATTAATTTGCGCAAGAGAAATTGGTGGCAGATTTCAGCTAGGTGATTCATTTACCCATGAGGCCTAATGAATGACTTGTCAACAAACACCATTGAGTGCTTACAAGAATTAATGGGCTAGTCAACCAAAGAATTTGGTGCGTGTAAGCATCAAAGGAGCATTGAGATCCATTTTTATATTAATCAAATGGAGTATATCACACATAATAATACCTCACCTATGAGATGAGTTGGTTCCAGTGACTAGTCCCATCAGCTCTCACACTTTCCAAGGCATTAAAGGAGGAATTTATCAAGCAGCTCTTTCCCCTAAGTTTAAACCGAGCTGGTTTCCAAAAAATAAGGCCGAGCTGGGTTTTCAAAAAATAATGCCGAGCTGGTTTTTAAAAAAAAAATAAAAATGTCGAGCTGCTTTGTTAGGAAATAAGGCCGTGTTGCTTCAAAAAAAAAAAAATTTGCCGAGTCATTATTGCACAAATGCCGAGCTGCTTTGTTAGGAAATATTGCCGAGCTGCTTCAAATAAATTAATGCCAAGCTGTTACATGCGTTAAAGGACGGGCTGCAGTGTTACATGGATTAAATTTGAGATTTAATTAAGAGCCAAAAATGTACTCTTTGGTCCGAGCAAGCTCATACAACAAAGAGTAGGGGACTACTGAACTACCCAAAAATTATACCGAGGATAATAACGACAAATAGTAAAATATTACAAAGGACGACATTGGACGATCGAGCTGCCTCAAAGGACGAGCTACTTTGGGGGTTGCTTTGTGACGGGTTACTTTGTGACAGGTTGCCAGGCTGCATTTGGACGGGCTGCTTATTGGAGCAGTTGCTCTTTGGGCAAGCCACTTATTGCTAGCCGTCATATAATATACAGAATTATCTCCGGATTATCTTCAATCACATCACAGAACTATCTCCTAATGTATCACGGAACTATCTCCGATTTAACGATAAAATCCAGAATGGATACACCACTTCTACCCGTAAACTGCGGGATTTGATCGTATCAGTTACAGCCCGAAATTATCTAGGGCACCACAATTCTCTTATAAATAATACTATCAGGTAAAAAATCGGGTAAATCGGGTAAAAAATCGACCCGATTTGGCCCTAGGCGCCCCCAAAACGCCGCGCCTAGGGCCAAATCGGGTAAAAAATCGCCAATGAAAAAAATCGCCGCCTAGGCGCCTGCCTGGCCGCCTAGCCAAATTGCATTTTTCTATTTTTATTTTTAATTATTTTTTTTTTCAAAAAACAACATCGTTTTGGTTTAAAAAAATAGGAAAGCCTAAGTTAAGTAAGTTTGTTTTCCATAATTTATATGTTGTAGTATTGTTATTTTGTTTTAAAGTTTAAATTTTGAAGTTTGGAGTGATACTATTGAATTTGGTTTTAATTTTTTACTATTAATCTTGTAATGTGATCATTATTTTAGTTTATTTTGTCATATTTAGTTATTTACTATTGTTGCAGCAGGTATTGATTATTGAATTAAATTTTAATTTTAACTTTTGATCTTGTAATGTGACCATTACTTTTAGTTTATTTGGTTATATTTAATTATTAATATTGTTGCAGCAAGTATGGTATAAACTTATAGTGTAATTATGTCTCAATTTCTAAGCCCCGCCTAGGCCCTGCCCTGGCGCCTAGCGATATTTAGAACATTGACAAGGTACGCGCAACTATATACTTTTTTTGCTCCCTCAATTAGCATTATTCTCTCTCTGATGCACAGTGCTAATTCTCACACCGGAGGAGCTTTGCAGGGATCCCCTGCGCAGTAACTCTGTTCTTGATTTCAGGCCAGTTACCAATCACTTCACCGGAGTAAATTTTCATTAGGACCACGGTGCAAAAAACGACATCATCATACCCAAAAGATATTCTGTAGATATTTGTTCTTTGAAAAGAGTAGAGTTATCAATTGTCAAACAATTCGCAATAGAAGTACTACTCTTGGATGACCGGTAGAAAACTTCTTTAATGGGTTGTACATTTTAGTCAGCTAAATATTTTGTCAACATGGGTGCTAAATACAAGACCCAAAAAGTGCTAAATACCACACCTCCTTAGAAAAAAAAAATATTATTTTGCCCTCATTTGATGTAAATGAATATTTATACCAATATCCCCTTCAATTTTATTTAGCGCAAATGGACCCCCTAGGGTTGGAATTTGGGATGGCCGCCTAGGGGTGGCGGCTCTTTCAGTGATGGCCGCCTAGGGGTGGCGGCTCTTCCAGTGATGGCCACCTAGGAGTGGCGGCTCTTCCATCTTCCGTTCAAATTTTAAGGAATCCGTTAGCTTTTTTAACGAAATTGTTAACTTTAGGGGTTGAAAGTGTAAAAAAATAAAAAAACTGAAGGAATAATGGATGGCCAACTAATCTAGGTGGATGATTGGAATATGGCCGCCTAAGGGTGGTGGCTCTTCCATGTTCCGTTAAAATTTTAACGAATCCTTTAGTTTTTTAACGAAATTGTTAACTTTAGGGGTTGAAAGTGTAAAAATATAATAAAAAACTGACGGAATAATGGATGGCAGCCTAGTCTAGGTGGATGTTTGGAATATGGCCGCCTAGGGGTGGCGGCCTTGTCTAATTTTCCAGTTTTTATTATTATTATTATTATTATTATTATTTTGCATTTATAACACTTGTAAATATAAATTTTTACCAAAAAAATATGGACAAAATGGTAAATTTACCGGGGATAGGTGTTGTATTTAGTACCTCGATCCTTTTGTCAAAACCTCGTAAACCTAAATCAAGAAGTACCTACTCTTTAAAGTTGATAGAATATTAGGACTAGAAGCGATCATTGTTGTTTTTTGTAAATTTAGTTGTTGACCCGAGTCTAGACAAAATTGATCTGGAATGACCATAAATAATGAATTAGAAAAAAATAGGTTAATTTGTTCTTTTCACAAGGAAGAGGGCGGTATTTTGTAAAAAAAAAGAAAAAAAGAGGGGCGATATTTAGCGGTTATGCTTGATAATTTGATTAAATGAGAAGAACTCAAAGATAAAGTGATGATAAGAGTTGTTTTTGAAGACTGTTTTGGGCAAAAGATTTATTTATTTCAGGGTTTTAATTTTTATTAGCAGCATTTTGGTGAAAGCTTAAAACTATAAATGTTACAAACAAACACAACCTTTCTTTTAAATGCTTCATTAATTAATAATACGCTAGCTAGCTAGCTAGCTAGGTTGAGAAATAATAATAATAATAATAATAATAAATAAATGTTAACGTCTTTGCTCGTTTTGCCAGGCAAGGAGAGTATTTGCGATATCGATCAATTAATTATTCCATTACCATGTGAAAGTGGTGGGACTACTTTTAAAAATGGTGGGAGTATAAAATTGAAAATTTTGACTTTTGACTGCAATGTCTCTGCTTAAAGACAAGACAAGAGAGCACAACACTTGCCTCCAAACTCAGAAAAAGCTAGGGTTCAACAATTCGACTAACTTGACAAAATGTCTCAACGAAATCGAGCTCGAAACCTCGTCAAATTGAACAACGTTAGTATGTATAAAAAGAAGATTGTCGACGTGATTGGCGTCATCGTCGAATTCACCATTCCCCGGCGCAGCAAAGGATCCGGTACTTCCTTTTGAGTTTTCTTCGCACAAACAAATATACAAACACATTATGCGCTCATTCTTTTTATGTCACGTTTTTATTGACAAAACAAACCATTTTCGCAGATTATGTAACTACCTTAAAGCTAATTGATGAATCTCAGCAGTCTACGGAGCTATGTGTTAATGTTTTTGCAGCGAATATTGATCAGCTGCCTCGTATCCGGTCGCATCAAGATATCATTCTCTTTACTGACATTCGTGTACATTTCGATTTTGTTCTTTATTTTATCTTATGTATATTTTGAATGTTAATGTTGCTTGGCATTATTGCATGATACACTGCTCAAATTGGTAACCGCATTCATTATATGTTAATCTCTATGTAATTCCACTGTTGAGATCATAGTTTCTGTGATTTGTGCTAGGATATACAATTTTGTGGATGAGAATGACTAAAGTCTAAATTACTCTCTCGTGTGATCCAGACTAGGGGTGATCACGGTCCGGTTTGGTCCATTTTTCGTAAAAAAAAAATAGAGAACCGGAACAAAACCAATACTCCGGTTCTTAAAAAATTTAGAACTAGAACCAAACCAAGATTTATGAGAACCAATACTTCGCTCCGGTCCTTCACATTTTTCGGTTTTAATGGAATAAACTCTTTTAATTTTTTGAGGTGACAAACAAATAATAAAATTTAATATTTCATACGACAATTAAAAAGTATACAATAATGATAAAATATTGAAAATACAAACAAGCTCACAAAAGAAAAAATAATTATAGTGCATCGACCATTGAACAATTAAAATTCTTATGATATTGCAACCAACAGATTACCAACTTTGCTAATAGAGAATAGGGGTAGAAAAATGTTTGCAAATGCAGAATACACACACACAATAATGCTAAGTGCTTCTAAGTCATATTGTCATACTTCTATTGTCCATTGAATTTCTATACCCATTAAGAAATTTTACGCAAAACTAGAAATAGAAATTATATATTTTTTAAACATTAA
Organism: Platycodon grandiflorus; assembly: GCA_016624345.1. Lineage (NCBI taxonomy): Eukaryota > Viridiplantae > Streptophyta > Magnoliopsida > Asterales > Campanulaceae > Platycodon > Platycodon grandiflorus. Next base: position 541,574 of record CM028369.1, read on the forward strand.
TTAATTAATATATATATATATATATTATGTAATATACATTGGTCCAGTCCGGTTCAGAACCAATCTAAAATTTTCAAAACTGGAACCGAACCAAATAAACAGTTCTACTAAAAATTAGAACCAGAACCAAACTGAAAGTATTGGTTAGGTCCACTTTTTTTGGTTCGGTCCGGTTTTTGGAAAATTCTGCGCACCCTACTCCAAAAGATTTGATGGTTAGTATCCATACACATCGGTTGGCATTTAAAAGTTGGCATCTGAAAAGAGTTGCTATTCTTATTTATTTACATGATGTCTTTATTCTCTTTTTAATCTGTTAACAAAACTCTCCCATTATCCGATAAGAATAGATCCACTTTGAAAAGTTGAACAGTTTTACGAACATATTTATTGCCTTCGAGAGTGATCATTATGGTATAATGTCTCATTTGAATATGCTAACTTGATTTCTTGATCAATTAGGGGAAAATTTAGAATAGAGTTATAGTTGTTGGCTTATTTAAAAGGTATCTTTAGGGCATCCAAAAAAGATAAAAGCCCTATATGGGACAAATGGACTAGCAAGCATTCTTTACTGAAATTGTTTATTTCATGACAGTTTTCCATTGTAGTGATTATTTCCTTTTATTAGCTTTACAAGGCAGTTTGGGATATCATAATGACAGGCTAGTTCCTCTTTTTAAGTGATTTACGAGTTCTTTGATACTAAGTGTAGTTAGAGGAGACCTATTTGATTTGTCATTATGATAAATTATGCTGATGCCAGTTGTTTGTATATTTGGAACTATAAAAGAATGACAATAATCTGGATGTGGTAAAATAAGAAAAGATAGAATTCGTAATGAACAAATTGGTGACAATAAAAGTTGTCCCAATAGTAGATAAAATGAGAGAAAATCGCCTTAGATGGTATGGACACACAACGTAGACCAATTAGTGCACCCGTTAGGAAGTGCGAGTATATCAACATCAACCAGACTAGAAATAGGGGAAGGCGAAGACCAAAAAAAAATTGAATGAGTGTGGTGTGTGTGATGGTCTTGCTTTGAACCGAATTGAATGGCTGAAAAAGATTCATGTAGCCGACCCCAAGTGATTAGGAAAAACGCTGACCGAAGTGATTGGGAAGAAGGTTGAGTTGAGTTGAGAAGACAATAATCTGGATAATACCTGTTCAATACTTTATTTTCACCTAGATCCTCTGTTTACAATTGCCCAAATACTCTTAGATTCATTTTGGGTTGTGAGTATTAACTTATGACTAAGATCATTATGTGAAGAGTTCGGACATGACCAGTAGTCTCTCCAAAGTAGAGCTCAAAACTCACCTATTGAATGAGCTCATCGTGGTTCAATTTTCTAATCTTTCCCTTCTCTAGTTGCTTTATTTGACTATGTACATTTGCAAATGAGTTCATCCACGAATTTGGGTGCTTTTTAGATGGTTATTGCTTAATTTTCATGACAGAGTAATAAATTGATTTTTTTTTGGTCAAATAATAAATCAATTATGTAAATGCCTGAGTTTTGCAGATTGAAATGCATGAGCAGCAGCCTTCTGCTGTTTTCAGAAAGAACAGCTCGTCATTTGCTCTCTTTGATGGGAAGGATAAGAACTCTTTTAGTCATTTTCAAGCTTCTACGACATTTTTCTCGTTAGATTCTGACAGGGAAATAATTAGATGGTTGAGGGATTGGTGCTTATCTTTTCGATATGATGCAGGTGTGGACTATATCTTCTTTTTCCTAGTAGTGTACAAGTAAAGTACTGGCATAGCATTGGCAAATGTTGCCATTTTCTTTTTATAGAATGAAGATAGTAAGTTGTTTAGAATCTTCAAACCATCCTTATAAATGTGTTCTTTGAACACTTAAATCACAGTTAAGTCTGGGCATAGTTTGGTGTTTAGGGATGATGAGAAAATAGTTGTTTTACTTTTTTCTGAGCACCAACCAGTTGCTTTGACAGTACCATCCACTCGAAATCTGGACTTTAACCTCAATCTGTGCGTTGCAGGAGTAGGTAGTAGTTATGTGGTGTCAATAAAAGATATCAAGGAAGGTTTTCTCGATGTTGTGTGCAAAGTAATTATGTTCTTCTGGTATTTTATTACTACCATTTGTCAGCTGTCCAAGTTTGGTAGAGTAGTATTCCTAAATTCTTAGGGAACTGATCTATTTTTTTTTCATTTTTGACAGATTGAATATGTTGGGGAAGTATCAAACAATGTATGGATGCTTTTTATATGGGATGGAACTGATGCTCCCATGTTAAGCTTAGATAACAAGTTGGTTTTGTTCACTTGCTGCCTTTATTTTAATGATGGCTCTATGTGTTACAGCTTCTTGGCTTTTTTTTTTTGTCGGCGGAGAAGCATATAAGAAACCCTGACTGTACTTGCATTTTATATGGTTTTGTTTTGGAGGATGATTCCAAATTATATAATAAATTTTGCTTTTTGGCAGCACAAAAAAGAGAAAAAAAAAAAAGAAAAAAAGTAACACACTCGCTAGAAAACAATTATATATGCATCAAAATTTACCTGCTCCCGTATTGTGTGCTGTGGATTGTGGAACTTTTCTGTGATATACATGCTTGTTTCTAACTTTTAAAGACTAATGGCATTTACATGTGGCAGAGACGTGTATGCATACAGAGTTGGAGAAGTAGAACAAGATCTGCTTCCCTTGCATATTGAACAAATGCCCTTGCCAGCAAATGTTTTAAGCAAATTTCCTCGTGTTGGGACTGTGTTGAGAGTAGTTGCTGATAAAGCTTACAGGAATCTGGATACCCACTTTGAGAGCATTGGGCCTTGGGTGAAAATTCGCAATTTACTCTGTGAAGTGCACAAAATATCAAAAGAAACAACCTCAGAACAGATATTATCAGGTATATGGAAAGGCACACTAATGCCAACCACAAAAATTCGGCCTTTATCCGTGAATGATATCAGTGTGCAGGAATGCCTAAGGTACTGTTGTCTGCTATGAACTTAATTGACTTGTATGTTGATGTATGCAGCAATTATTACATGTTCTCTGTGGCTTTTATGTGATAGGAACAATGATGATCGAATACTGAAGTGGAGTCGGGTGCCCTTATCTTGCCGAGATTTGCCTGATTCGTTAACTAGTATTCTTTTTCTGGCTTTCTTCATCCTTGATTTTAAACCTGTACAGGATTACGATGTTACAAATTTTTGATGCTTATTATACATGTATATTCGCAGTTACAGATCACCAGAACGTTGAATTTGCAACATTGATGGATGTTTCTAATTCCCCAGAGGTCGCATCCATTTAGAGTCTTTATTTCAAAAATTAATCTTACAACTACCAAAATGTTAAACTCAGCCCGTGTATATATGGATACTTAAGGGTATATTGGTGAAGTGAGGGATTAATATTTTTTATGTTTTATACCTAACCTGAAGCTCAGTTTTTAACGTTTACAGGATTATGTCGTGTTCAAGTGTTTTGTTCGTGTAGTATCAGTTTATCCCTCGCGAGTGGAGGATTTCTGGTCAGATTCTCTGCTATGCTATAGAATTAGGATGACACTCGAGGATCCAACAGACAGAATTCATGCTCTTTTATGTGGACATGATGCGGTAAAGGGAGACTCTTGTTCAAATTTTTACCTCCTGAATATTTTAATCCTTTAATTAATGCATTTGCTATATTGTTCTGTTTTGGTTTTTGCGTTCACTTGTGGCAATAACAGAAATTGTTCTTTGAGGGTTGCCCAACTTTAGATTTAATCACTACCAAGATGAACAAGCTTCTTGGAGTTCCTGAACCTGAAGCTGCCCCAAGAAATCCACCATGGACACAATGTTGTATTGAAGTGCTTCCTGGTGATGAAGAAGATGCTTTGGGCCGTAAGCAGTATCATATCCATGATACAAGGCTCGCATAGTACTCCTTTGAGAACCTTGTTTACTCTTTTGTATAGGCAAACCATTTAGCTAGAACAAGTTTCCAAATGGTCATAACTAGTATTATGTTGTGCACGAATTATGCTTTGCTTTCCCAAAAGGAATCTTGATTTTTGGGAAGATTGAAGCCTTTTGGTTATGTATTATTTGAAGTTTTAAAGGGAAAATTATTTCGAAATGTAAACAAGTTTGCGAACAGTGAAATTAAGGGCAGATGTACCAGTAATTTAGTTTATAACTTATAAATTGATATGTTTGCTGTTGCATTAGTTGAAAGTGTTGTTTGTTTGTATAGATTCATACAACTAATACTCCGGCCATTCTTAAATTATTGTCTTGTGATGAACTCAAATAAGTGTGATATTTAACATTGGTTTTGTGCTTTAATTTTGAGAAAATGTTACACTTTTACTAGTGTTTTGTGTGTTTAATGGTTGTACGTCCATGAGAAACTTAGGTAAGAAAAATGGAAAATAATGATGAACTAAAGGTAGGATTAGCAGGGATGCCACGTCGGCATGTGTTAGCTAAACCAATGCTGGAATGAACACTGCTGTAGCAAAGGTTGTCGAATGAGCATGTGCTATTAGGATTACGAGTAAGGCTAAATTCTAAAACTTAAGGGCATTTCAGACATTAGATATTTTGAAAAATTAGACAATTGTTAATGTTCTTAAAGTAAATTATTTTCTTTATTTATTTTCTCTCTCTTATAAAATTATTAAGAGTCATTTTTTTAGAGATTAAGTGACAGTTTTAATAGGAGATAACTATTGGGAGTAGGATTCTTAGGGGAGAATGTGGACTCTATTTTGGGGGAGAGAGTTAGTAAAGGAGATGATAAAAATTAGAAGGGACGATTGGAAAGAGGAGGACGGAGAGTTCAGAAAATACCAAAGAGGGAGACGGATCTCTCTCTCTTCCTTCAGCACCGAAAGGTGCGGAGCAGCATAGGAAAAAAGAGAAACGCGTTGAAATCCAATTGTGTAAGTTTGTCTTTGAATTAGGGTTGTAATTAGTTTAATTCTCCCATCAATGAACAATTGAAGTTTCATAATTTGACTACCGTGAGATCGAATTAGTGATTATTCTTATTTAATTATAAATATTTATTCGTTCTCTACTCTTCACGTTACATGAATGTTGTGACTAGTTAATGTTCAGGGCCCGGATTTTAATTAACGCAATTGTCTATTGCTAGTTGAAATTGCTTATCCGTAATTATCTTCGGGTTTTAACGAAGTGGCAAGGAACACACCTTTTAGACATCACAAGCATAATAAAACCGTGTTGCAGGAGCAAATATTATAGATTAAATGATACTGCTTCAATATGCACTATTTTGAATCGGGTCTCTCTTTTCTTAATGTTGTCAAAACACTAAATCCAACAAGCATCTCAGGAATTGTCTTTTGATTAGAGTAGTAAACGAGCTTCTCTTAATTATCGAAACTATAAGGAGAGATTGGGTGTTAGGCTCCTTCACAAACTTAAGTGGGAAATTTCTTTGATATTTTAAGATTACGATCGTTACACTTACTGACTACTTAGATGATTAATGGTGTTCAGAAGAAAAGGAAGCTCAGAAGTTCACTGCTTGTGTTAGGAACTGGGAGTGGCGATGTTTTTGCAGTGGATGTTTCTGCTGGTCAACTGATGTGGAGGGTTAGTGACTGCCATCCTGGGTGAGTTCCAGATACCATATCATTTGGGCGTCACAATCCTTGCCAGAAAACGTATTCTTGTTACAAGCAGCTTAGGTTTCTTTTAAGCAGCGTTTTTTGCAGTGGATCTAGGATAAACTTAAATAAAGATATCTGCTACAGATCATAATTATTCTATGCCAAAGTTCATGTATCCTGATATGATGAATTTAGCTTCGTATTTCTGCTGCAACATGATTGTCTTTTTCTTTCCAATCTGCTTTGTGAATCTTATACCTTTGATTAGTGTTAATATATTCTGAGTTGCATGAATAGCAATTTATAGGGTCTTCCTTGATTTAAGTCTTGAAATAACTTTGTTTGGTCGTTCACCTTCTGTTGGTGTCTTTGGTTTAGATAAGCTTATAAATATGTGCAGCAAACACAACATTAAATCCCTCCGTACGCTTTGAGCTTTAAAATGATAGAATCTAATATCGTGAGTTAAATGAAGCTAGAACAATGATCTGCTATATAGGTTGTCATCTATCTACAAAAAGTTGTTGGATGTCCTGCTGCAGAATCTGCATTTTTGTTGTCAAACAATTCTTGCCATAACCTTTATGAAAATATGCAGGGGTGTCACTACCATTTCATTCCCTACAAATGGTTCTCGAATTTACACTGCGGGTGCTGATGGGATGATTTGCGAACTCGATTCCATGACAGGGAACCTGTTGAAGAAGTTTAGAGCATCTACAAGGGCGATATCTTCAATGTCTGTTTCGTCAGGTATGTGCTTTAACTTTGATAGAGAATCAAACATAATGTGCTGTATTTTTTAGTTACACCAAATAAAGTCTGAAGCTTGATTAGTGGCAGAACTAGCTTTTTTCCCAGGTTGTACGAGTAGTAAAGAAAAATGTAGGAAATCAAGCTGTCGATTAGCTGTCAATTAGGAACATTAATTTAGGAGATCATTACCATGTATAGCTGATTCCTAGAATTAGTATTTACAGCTGAATATACCCTAGGTCAACTTACCTAAGTTAGTTTTTGGTAGTTCCTAATTTATAGGATCTGTGATTATGGTCCTCCTTGTATATATACCAGATGATTTGCTTAATGAAAAATATCAGAAAATTCTCCCATAAAAAGCTTCATGGTATCAGAGCTACTAATCTAATTTTTTTTTCTGATCATTGCCGTTCCCCTCCTTCTCCTTCTCCACGTATTTCATTTCCCTATAACTTTTTCCTTTTCTCCTCCTCCGTTCCCGATGGCTGAATCCGATCAAACATCCTCTATAAGTGGGACTTCGATGACCACTTCTCAATCCCAAGCCATTCAGTATTCTGCTGATAGCATTCCGATAACATGTCACAAACTCACAGACCACAACTATCTCCAGTGGTCTCAATCTGTGATGATGTTCATCTATGGCCGTGGACGGGAAGACTATCTCACTGGTGCCACTGCTTCGCTTAAACCTGATGATCCGAAATTTCGCGTTTGGAGAGCTGAAAATAACCAAGTCATGACCTGGTTAATTAACTCGATGACAACTGAGATTGGAGAAAATTTCTTGCTGTTTTCCACAGCCAAAGAAATTTGGGATGCTGCTCGTGACACCTTCTCTAGCCAGGAAAACACGGCTGAACTCTTCCAAGTAGAGACCATGCTTCAAGATCTCAATCAAGGAGAATTATCTGTCACAACGTACTACACGACGTTATCTCGCTACTGGCAGCAACTTGACTTGTTTGAGTCTCATGAATGGAAATGTCCCGAAGATGGTACTCTATTCCGCAAGATTGTGGAAACAAAAAGAATTTTTAAATTCCTCATGGGCCTTGACAAATCCCTTGATGAAGTCCGTGGCAGAATCCTTGGTATCAAGCCTCTTCCTAGTCTTCGAGAGGCCTTCTCTGAGGTTCGTAGGGAAGAAAGCCGAAAACAAGTAATGCTGGGATCAGCCAACAGTCCTCCTGTCGTAAATGGATCTGCACTTGTGGCCCACCAGGACCGTCCTAATGATCCTACAGCACTTGCAGCTCGGGGCAATCAGCAACCATACGGAGATGGTAGGCCTCGAAAAGGGCGACCGTGGTGTGACCACTGCCGTAGGCCAGGACATGTCAAAGATACTTGTTGGAAGCTTCATGGAAAGCCAGCCAATTGGAAGCTAAATCCAGCCACTACAGACTGTGAAATCAAGGGCAATGCTGCTGTCTCCGAAACCACCAGTCCTTCACCATTCACCAAAGAACAACTGGAGATGCTTCAACAAATGTTAGGCAAAGTAAACCATGTTCCAGGGAATATTACACAGCAAGGTAACCATCCTCTTGCCCTTCATACTCAAACTCTTCCCTCTGGATGGATAGTGGATTCTGGAGCCTCCGATCATTTGACAGGTGATAGATCCTTGTTCTCATCCTATTCCCCATATGATGGTAATCTCAGTGTCCGAATTGCTGATGGTACGTCCTCTAAAGTTGCTGGAATTGGCAATGTCATAATATTGAGCACTCTACATCTTGAATCTGTGTTGTTTGTGCCAAAATTTAAATGCAATCTGCTTTCCGTTAGTAAGTTGAACAAAGATCTGAATTGTGAGACTAAATTTCTTGCAAACTCTTGTGTTTTTCAGGACTTGGGATCGGGGAAGATGATTGGCAATGTTGAATTATGTGCAGGATTATACCTTCTCAGAGTCGATAATTCTCCGACAACAACGGAATGCAATAAACTGCGAGTCAATTCCCAATGTCAGTCTGCTTGTGTTTTTGAGTCTTTAGATCCATCAAATAAGGATAGTGTTATTATGATGTGGCACTATCGACTTGGTCATCCAAATTTTATATACCTTGAGCGTCTGTTTCCTTCTTTGTTTATCAATAAAAATGCCAAATTATTCCAATGTGATATCTGTCAATTTTCAAAACACACCCGCACTCATTATTCACCTCGTCCTCATACACCATCTCAACCTTTCTCACTAATTCATGGAGATATTTGGGGACCTTCACGGGTCAAAACTGTCACTGGCACACGATGGTTTTTGTTGTTGGTTGATGATCATACACGATTAAGTTGGACATTTCTTATGAAAGACAAATCTGAAACTAGCCAACTCTTCATGAAATTTCATAAAATGATTCAAAACCAGTTTCAAGCCAATATTAAAGTGTTTAAAACCGATAATGCTCGGGATTTCTTCAATTCCACCCTTGGGCCTTACCTTCAATCTCATGGAATTGTACACCAAAGCTCTTGTATCGACACACCCCAACAAAATGGTGTGGCAGAACGCAAAAATCGACACCTTCTTGAAGTAGCTCGGTCTCTAATGTTTACCTCCCATGTTCCAAAAAGATTTTGGGGGGAAGCTGTCCTCACCGCTACTTACCTTATAAATCGCATGCCCTCCCGCATCCTTAAATTCGGCACCCCTTTGCAGAGTTTTCTCACTCTCTATCCAAACTCCTATCTAGTGTCTCAAATTTCCCTCAAAGTCTTTGGATGTACGGCCTTTGTCCACATTCACCCGCAACACGGCAGTAAACTTGATGCCAGGTCCGTGAAATGTGTCTTTCTTGGGTACTCACCAAACAAAAAAGAATACAAGTGCTATTGTCCCCAAACTCAAAAATTCTTTCACACCATGGATGTAACTTTCTTCGAAAACAAGCCCTATTTTCCCAATTCTGCGCTTCAGGGGGAGCATTGTGAATCAGAATCACAGAATTGGCACTTCTTGCCTCTATTTGAGAGTCCAATGTCGTCTGAAATCTCATATCCAGCCAAATCTCCTAAAAACTCAAATCCTTTAGAGTCACATTCTTCCGAGTCAATTCCCACACCTATTCCTTGTTCTCCAAACCGTACCTGTGTCGAAAACAAAGAGTTGCAAGTTTATTCACGGAGAGGAAGACAACCTGAAAGGTACGAAGCTCAACCTGCACAGATTCAGCAAAACCAGGATTTAAACCTGAATCCTAATGTCTCTGAAAGAGTACAAGAAATGGCAGAGGATGAGGATGATCTAAGCAAGCCAATTGCAGTAAGAAAAGGAGTTCGCTCATGTACTCAACACCCTATTCGGTATCACTTATCTTACTCTAATCTGTCACCATTTTTTAGAGCTTTTGTGACTACTTTAGATCAGATCAAGACTCCGAACTCAGTTCAAGAAGCATTGCAAGTACCCGAGTGGAAAGCTGCCACCCTAGAAGAGCTACGGGCACTCGAAAAAAATGGGACCTGGATCCTTACTGATTTACCACCTGGCAAGCGCACTGTTGGATGCAAGTGGATTTTTTCAACCAAACACAAAGCTGATGGCAGTATAGAGCGTTTCAAAGCCCGTCTAGTGGCTAAAGGGTTCACCCAATCTTATGGGATTGATTACCAAGAGACCTTTGCTCCTGTCGCGAAGTTGAATACTATTCGGGTGCTTCTCTCAATTGCAACTAATCTAGATTGGCCATTATTTCAACTTGACGTAAAAAATGCCTTCCTGAATGGTGATTTAGTGGAAGAGGTGTATATGGACATACCACCGGGATTTGAAGACAGATTCACTAAAGGCAAAGTGTGCAAGCTCAAGAAATCCCTCTATGGTCTGAAACAGTCACCCCGGGCCTGGTTTGAGAGATTTACTAAGGTCTTGAGACAAGATGGCTATACTCAGTGTCAAGCTGATCATACTCTATTCATCAAGCACTCTGCACAGGGCAAGATTACTGTGTTAATAGTCTACGTTGATGATATAATCCTCACTGGAAATTTTAGTGAGGAAATGGCTCGGCTTAAACAGCTTCTCTCAAGAGAATTCGAGATCAAAGATTTGGGACACCTAAGGTATTTTCTTGGAATGGAGGTTGCTAGATCCAGCAAGGGCATCTCTGTCACACAACGGAAATATACCTTAGATCTCTTGAAAGAAACCGGGATGAGTGGCTGCAAGCCAGTGGAGACACCTATGGATGCTAATACCAAGCTTGGAGTTAATACTGAAGGAGAAGCAGTAGATCGAGGCAAGTATCAACGGCTAGTAGGGAAACTGATCTACTTGACTCACACTCGGCCTGACATCAGTTTTTCCGTTAGCGTGGTTAGCCAGTTTTTGAACAGGCCCTCTAAAGAGCACATGGAAGCTGTGTTTCGAATATTAAGATATCTCAAGAATGATCCTGGAAAAGGACTCATGTTCAGGAAGACTATCAACAGATCTATGGAAGTCTACACTGATGCAGATTGGGCTGGTTCTCCTATTGACCGTAAGTCAACTTCAGGGTACTGCTCCTATGTATGGGGAAACCTTGTAACTTGGCGCAGTAAGAAACAACAGGTTGTAGCTCGGAGCAGTGCTGAAGCCGAATTTCGAGCATTGGCTCACGGGATTTGTGAGGGAATTTGGTTAAGACGTCTACTCAGTGAGCTCAAGGTCAAAACAGAAGGTGCCATAGAAGTATTTTGTGACAATCAGTCAGCCATAGCCATCGCAAGAAATCCGGTGCATCATGACAGAATGAAGCATGTCGAGATAGACCGCCACTTCATTAGTGAGAAAATTGAGACAAACATGATCAATTTGAGATACATTCCTTCTCAGCAACAAGCAGCAGATATCTTGACCAAGGCCTTGCACCGTACCAACTTCTGTGGGCTGATTTCCAAGCTAGGAATGACAAGTATATATCGTCCAGCTTGAGGGGGAGTGTAGGAAATCAAGCTGTCGATTAGCTGTCAATTAGGAACATTAATTTAGGAGATCATTACCATGTATAGCTGATTCCTAGAATTAGTATTTACAGCTGTATATACCCTAGGTCAACTTACCTAAGTTAGTTTTTGGTAGTTCCTAATTTATAGGATCTGTGATTATGGTCCTCCTTGTATATATACCAGATGATTTGCTTAATGAAAAATATCAGAAAATTCTCCCATAAAAAGCTTCAAAAAATATTACAATTAGCCATAGTAATTTAAGTTATAATATATAAAAAATAAAATTGTTCCTGCATGTTCAGTTAATTTTTTTGCTAGCTTAATCTATCGTATGTCAACTATATTAACATTACAAATACTTAAAAATTACAATTTTTACAAAGTACTCCATGAAATAAATTACAGTTTTGATTTGGAACTAGTAAATAAGTCTTTTATATATTTTTTTCTGTCTTGATTTAAGTAAAGTTTGTAAGTGACTTTCTTTTGGTAAATGTGATGGTAAGAAGGAGAATATTTTACCTGTTTTTCCTAAATGTTCGATCTTCTTTCTTAATATAGTTGCTAAAAACCGGATATTTGTATTTTTTCAAACTAAATTAATTTAGGAAGCCGAACATACTGGGACAACACAAAAGAAAATCAACAAGGATTTTTTTTAAAAACAACCATCATACAAGTAACCCAAGAGGGACAGCAAAAATCAATAAGGAAGCCCCAACTGGAAAAACAAAAGAAAATAAAAAAGTCTAGTAAGGGAATTGAACACTTGACCCAAAACTTGAACAAATGTTGCTATGCCAACTGAGCTAAAGAACTTTGGTTCAAAATGGCGTGCATTACATAATTTAATTTATATCCCAGTATATTGCAAAATACTTGGTACAAGTACTTGGTAAATTTTCCTCAAAGTTGAGACAGTGTAGCTGCACAACTTAGCGAGTAGCTTGCTCCACCTGAGCTTGATTAAATAAGATACTGTATGTACCCAATCGTACAATCTATGCACCAAAATTATACTTATTCATTTTTAATTAATTGTAGTGTTTGTAAAAGAGCATTTACTATGTAAATGGCTATTCTGGTTTTGGGGTATAGGCTGCATACACGAGACCCCTCCGTCCCTGAAGTGGCAAGAATCATTGTTTTGAAGCATGTATTTGCTGACATTCAGATCTAGTTATTTCTAAATTGAGGTCAAGGCTGCGTACACCACCAGACCCCCTCCGACCCTGAAGTGATAAGAACCGTTGCTATGAAGATTACTTTTTTATATTCAGATCTCATTCTGCTCAAATTGCGGATTTTGGTGGTTGGTTGAGTAATATAGCTTGAAATTTTTATAGGTATATATCTTATAGATTAAGCTGGTTGTTCTGTGATTAAGGTTTCCTAGTTTTGTATGAGCCAGCAGAGAGAGGATTTTGAGTGGAGTTCCATAGAGCCACATTGCGACTACACTAGATCAGTATCTTTACTGGCTCGAAGGATGCTCTAGTGGTGCTGACAAGGATCAGAGTCATGAGGAGGAACCTAAGCCTATAAATGGAGTTCCATTATACTTGGTCAGCAAAGATTATGCTTTTTGGTATCGACTGGATGATGTCAAGTTCAGTTAGATGCTCTTTGCGTCTTGATCTGGAGTTAGAGTCAGCAGAAGCAGTACAAAGTGTTGGCTTAATGCCATGTAATGTGTATGGGGGAAAGCAATAGGAGGAACTACCAATGTATAGGTGGTGGCGGAAGCGTAAGAAAGAGTTTAAGAACTAGAAATAGAACTCGAAAGAAAGTGGAGAAAAGAAGAAGACCACATACATAACTTAAAGTTAGATATCAGCTCAATTATCAACTCTGTAATTAACTTTGAGGCATTACATGTTTATTTATAGGCTAAGACTACTCTCCTGGTAATACTAGGACAAGGGCTAGGGCTAGAATTAAGCTAATTCTATGGAGACTAGGTTTTGAAATTAAAAATACCCCTAATAATAAACCAACTTAATAAATAATGCTAGTAATCCTAATCTACCAAGGACACTGCAGTAGACTGATGATATGTGGTTTTGAGTTACTTGTCGTACATGAGAGTGTCTCATTTGGTGGTTCTTGTTTCCTTTTGTATACCCCTAGTCTACATGGGTCGAGCCCCTTGGTTTGTTTTAGTACAACTTTTTCCTATATAAGAAAAGGAAGAAAGAGGTATTACATATCTCATTCCCAATGACTTGTATTCTTGTACAAGCTCTCTGCTACTACTTTGGGCATTCACCGGTTAATTATCAATGTGCCACTCTTTTCTTTAGATTTAGGATGCGTTGGTTGTTAATGCAAAAATATATGTTCTGAGTGGCTGATTCATTTTTCACCTGTTATCATACAACATTAGGGCAACTCCAACAATAGGTCTTTGCCCATAGGTATCAAAACCAAATTTTGATACCTATTGATACTATTACAAGGTATCAAATTATCATCTCCAACAATAGGCATCAAATTCATGGTATTAAATTCATTTTTGATTTTTTATTAACTTTATTGATACTTTATACATTATCAATTATTTAAAGTATGACGGTTGTTTCAATTAATTAATTATTTTTTAATACAAATTTTGGAAAAATTATAGTCGTCATATGTCATGATATAAAAACCAAAATAAATTATGAATTAATGATAATTCACATGTGTCAATGATAATCCACCCGCGCGCATGTTGCTCAACGTGAAGTTCCAAGAGAGGTAGCAAATTCGCTACCTCTCTTAGGACTAAGGCAAAATTTGATACCCTCTATTTTGATTATTGGATATGCTAGGACCTTCAACTAGGTATCAAAATTTGATTTTGATACCCATTGTTGGACTTGCCCCAAGAGAAGTACAGAGTCAGTCCACTGTGTTGGTTTGGTGCTTACTGAATCTTAACAGAATGGTCAGGATTTAATCTGCGGATTCCTTTACTAATTTCAAAATGATTAGTGCCTTTCTTTGACAATATCTTGTATCTTGGGATGTGCAAGATCCGCCCAATCCAATCTGAATTTTGTGGATTTGGGCGGATCAAATAATACATGGGTGGATAATGAATTTGACTAAAGGAATCCGCAATGTGCGGACCGGGTCGTGGATTTACTAAATAAAATTCGCTCAATCCGAACCCAATCCGCAATATAAATAATTATATATGTAGAATATTTTATTATCTATGTAATTGATTTTTTTATTTTGGTTTTGGTTTTAATTTATATAATTGACTATTCAGAAAGTCTTAATACAAATGTTCCATGGATGGTTAAGCTCTTAATGTAATAAAATTAATTTCTTTTTTATGTTTTCAAATATTGGAATTTTCTTAGATAATATATAAGCTACTAAGTATCATTAACAATAATTTTTTAAATTTTGATCATGGAAAGTTAAAGAAAAATTTGAAAGATTGATTCAAATCGGTCCAAAAGGTATCACTAAAAAGTGAGCCAATAATAGGATCTTCATCCACAATCCAATCCGAACCAATCCGCAAAAATGTGGATTGGATTGGTTTTGTCCTATTGTGGGTGGGTTGTGGATGATGATGTCATTGATCCGCAATATGAGGATTGGGTGGCAAGGAACCCTCAAATCCGCGGACTCGATCCGATGTGCACACCTACTTGTAGCTCTGGAATTAATTTCTGTATTTCGTTATTAATATCTCTATGTGGATGGTTATCCCTTCTTATCAGATGGGAGGATTTTAGCAACAGCAGCAGCTCAAGTAAAGATATTTACTTGTTCAGACCACAAAAAGCTACAGAAATTTTCCGGCCATCCGGTGAGTTCTTTTGCAGTTCCTGTATCTTCTTGAGACAAGTATATATCTATTTGGTTTCTTTGTTGGCTCTATACTATTAACAGATCTATAATTTAAAACATAGGGTGCCGTTTGCTGTATGATCTTCTCTGAAGATGGGAAATACGTGATTTCATCTGCTGTTGGTGAATGGTATGTTGCCGTTTGGGAAATTGATGGTAGCAGAAAGAAAGCAGTCTGCTGTATTCTTGCAATGGACCATCCTGCCGTCTTTCTGGATAGCAAGTGCCTTGACACTGAAGATGGAGATAATGCTGGTCTATCCATACTGGCCATTTCAGAAATGGGTGTTTGCTATTTTTGGTGTGTTAAAGATATCGAGGAATTGCGCAGTTTGAAGGCGACAAAAGTCTTGTTACCTGTAGAGGACAGACTCTCTAAGACCCCCAAGGGTGGAGTACCTACTATATTTGCGGCAAAATTACAAGGCATTGCTAAACCTGTTTCTGGATATGTATTTCTCTCATGGTTTGCCGGTAAAGCCATCATTTGAGAAAATCTTACTCAAGCCTGGCACAGACATAAAGTTAACCAGTTTTTTGGATGGGATACTTTTACCAGTGAGTCAGTCCCGGAAATCAAAGAAAGGGTTAGATACACGGACTCAAAGTAAGGATCTTCTTTTTCTTGCTAGTTGATTATCTAATAATGCTCTTTTGAAACTTTAATGCATGGAAACCTTCCGAAATGTTATGATAAGTCGACATGTACAATCAACAGTTTGCAAGTCTGTCCCTCGTGTCAATATAATTATCTATGAATTGTCAAAATTTGGGTGCTTAGAAGTCCACCCCCCTTCGTTGTCAGATGATTTTACGCCACATTGATGCAATTCAGATTGTTGTATTTCCTATTTCATTGGCCATTCTGTTGGATGGTACTGATATCAATATTATGTGGACTTGGAATTCCACAAGATGATTGGTTTTGTTTTGAGGGATATATTCCTCTATATTGGAGGATCAAGGAAGTATCCTGTGAGATAGTGAAAGAAAATGACGATCCTCTTGTAGGTTTCTGGAAATAGCAATCAGTACATGACTGGCCATCGGAAACATTTAAGAAGCCAATGCCCACTTTTTCCACATCGTCTTCTGTACATAGTATCTTGTCAATTGTCCTTGTGGTAGAGATGGTCTCTAACCAGACACCCTCCTGGAAGTTTTCGCCTTATAAACCTCAAGATCTTTTAAAGATGTACTTGTCACAACGCTCAAGTAGGCTAGGGACTAAAGCTGATCCACTGTACATTATCGAAGTTTGAGTATAAACTTGGTGAGAATGTAGCCTAGAATTGAAGCCTGGCTGTTGCTTAGAGCTGAAATGCCTAATTGCTTGCCCAGCCAATTTATAGTCAGGCAGCCACCTCACTTAAAATGCACCTAGGCACCGAGCAGCCGCCCAGGAGGGTGTCCAAAAGCCATTGCCTGGCCATTGTACTTCTGCTGTGTTGGACGACTCCTAGGGAATTTTGCTTTTATCAGCTGCCTAGTGTGCGAGGACGTGAAGATGTTTACTGTAATCTGACCCTTAACCTTACTTGATCTTTATATTTGAAAGTAGATGACTTGCTCCAATCTGGAAACCCTTTATCAATTTATAGCTTCTCCTTTAATTTTTGCATCATTCAACTCTATGGTTAGTTTTATAACTTGGCTGTGTTTCTTCTTATCTCGTCTTCTGTTCTTATCTTTGTTTATAAGTAGTGTTCTCTATAATTTGTTAGGTTATGTACTACTAGCAGAATGTCTTTTTTTTTGCACTCTAAATCTTGTCTGGGTTACTAACTGATTCTGTAATATTAAACAGTTACTGCATTAGACCGTGCCAATGCAGAAGGTGCCCTGCTTCCGATCCCTAAGATTTTCAGTTTGGTTGACGGTGAAAGTGGAGCTAAGCCTGCAACAGGTGAAGGTATCCCCAGAAGTTTCTTAATAAGTGTTGCTTAATTTAGTTTTTATGCATTGGATGGTTATGATTTGATGATAATAAGCTGTTTGTATGTATGGATCGCTTTGATGGACATGTATGCACATTGTTTAACTTTCCTAGATATCTTAAAATGTGTCTCCTTACTGAAGTGGATCTGTCAGACTTTTATGGATTAGTTCATGCCTTGCAAAATCAACGCAATTCAGAATCCTCATTCTTTGCCACCATGTGCGGTTTGATCTTTGAATGCCACATTATTGAAGAGTAATGAATGGGAACAAATTGTTCAAATGATACGAAAAAGACAAGAAAGAAGAGATTGTATTGGAGACAGAGATACAATTGTACAGTAGATATTAATTGTTGAAAAATGAAATGAAATACGTTATTACTGGGAAGCTATCAGAATAATTTGGAAAAGCCAACCACATGAGACTTAATGTCTCGTCTGTCTTTTAGCAGAAAAGGAAACTGAAGTGGGAGGAGAGTGCATATAAAATAAAAATTAGAAGGCATGCATGGTATTTTGCACATTGACGCTGTGGCAATATTGAATATCTCTTGTATATTGGAGGCGTGCTAGAGGCGTCGGGTTTTGGGACGATGGGGAATAGGCTATGGGTGGGCTGGGCTTACGTGGCAACGATTGTTTAGAGGATAACATAATGACAATAATAAGAAAATTGATTTTAAAAAATAACAATGACAGACATTCCTCAAGTAATTTCGGTAACTCTTCCGAAGGGATTGGGAGCATAGAATTTCGACCATGGAATTGAAAATGAAGCTCACATTGTTCAAAGTTTTTAAGCTAATTTTTCTTGAGAAACAATTTGGAGGCATGGGTTCCATGCTGCCAAAACTAGCATTATTTGAGTCGAATATATCTTCTGTATTGTCTGTTGGGAGCTACTTGGAGTCACGCTCTAGCGCTAGTCATTATTAGTTACTCCCTCCATTCCTAAATTATTGTTGACCGACTGTGTTTCAAATGAAAATTTGACATATATTTTTGTATTATTTTCAAAATCATAAAACACGTAATTCGTAATACTTTTTTGGTACTACGAATTGCGTGTTTTATCATTTATGATTTTGAAAAAAACAAAAAATTAAACGTCAAAATTTCATTTGAAAAACAGTCGCACTCAAAAAGGTCAAACAAGACAATAATTTAGGAACGGAGGGAGTACAATTTTGAGGAAAATGACGGTGGGGACTTCTGTATATCTTGTAATGCAGTTTCTTAATGTTTATCGTTGGGTTATCTCATTTATATTCTTTTGATGGTATTGTTTTTATATGTTTGCAGTGGTCCACATTTCTCTGTAAGGAATATCATTTGAAAGAACCTTCTTTGTGAAGCTTTTTGCTTGGTCTTATTCATTTTCATGTTTGTTTTCACAGATGATATGGCGGTTGATGAAGTTACTATCTGCATGGAGGATAGGCTAAGATCTCAAGGAATTCTCAGCAATGATGATAATCAAAATCTCAACATGACGCTTGTTTCTAAAATATTGAAGGGTATCAATCTTGAAGCTAATATACCGCCATAGAAGGTTTCTGTCCTACTTTCTCTGTGAACTGGAAGATAATAGCTCTTTAAATTTATTTCAGTCTGTACTTGTTCCATGTGTTCTTTCCCTTCTTTTCTACAATTTATTTTCTGAAAACATTCCTATGCATCAGATGAGAGCAGCTGTTTTATCTATGGGACCAAGTGATGCATATATGTCATTGCAAGTTTTGTTGACCTTGTGGCAGTCAAGGTGTGTCCTCTGACCCTTCACGGTTATTTTGATTTTGGTTTTTATTGTATTTTACTGAAATCGCTGCCAACCCTACAGGAGAGTAAATAATACTCCCTCCATTCCTAAGAAAGAGTCCTACTTTGAAATTCAGACTTTTCAATAATGAATTTTGATTTCTATATATTTCCCTTAAATTGCATTAAATTCACTTTTTTCTTTGTGTGACACGTAAGAGCAACATCATGCTTTTAGATAAAAAATTGAAAAACTATGGAAATTTATATCTTAAATTTTGAAATGGTTTGGTACAGAGTATAATATGAAGTAGGACTCTTTTTGTGGAATGTAGGTAGTATTTGATAATATCATGTCCAGTTCTGTCTAAGAGATATTCTAACTTCTCTTTAACAGATCATCGAGTGCAAAATATGTCCTTCCTTGGATTTGTAGTATATTGGTGAATCACGGTGATTATGTCAGATCTCAAGAACCAGCGACCCAACTGCTGGATTCTTTGTGCAAGGTAAGGTATCATGTAATAGTACTTATCTCTCATCTTCTTCACCATATCTATTTTTCACTTTTTATCAATTTGGAATAACTTTTACCTATGTGATTTGATGGATATATGTTTTCTTCCATTTTGAAATAAGATTATTCTAATGCACTATTACATCATCTTAACACAGACAAATGTTCATCATTGTTAGACTCTATCTTTACGATTTCTCACTTCTTAATTCCGCTGGAACTGGATTATTTCTTATCTCCATTTCCTTCTGTCAAAACATCCGTGTTGGTTGTTTTCTTCATGTAGATCAGTGTATCTGATCACTAAGATAGATAGTGTTTCATTAGTATCTTGATTGTTGAAAATTGTTTCCTTCTTGTTTTCATGAGAGTGAATTGTCATTTCCGAAGTAAGCACAAGATGTTGTTCATGGGGACTGAATTGTTAGGGCTTATGCAAGGTATGCTCTAATTGGCGAATGGAGAACATTGAGTTATGGCACGTGACTCAGGGCTGTGTTCCCTGGTTTATAAAGCTGATGTTGCTATCAGCTTTATGCTTACATTCAAAGACTGGAAAACCTTAATTCTATAGCAGTGTCTGCTTGGGTGTGGTTCAGAACTTTTGATTAAAGAAGAATTATTGCAATGAAAGAAAGAATGTACTATCAATATTCAACAAGATGTCCACTAAAGAACTAACAAAACAACCAAAAACAGAGAATGGGAAAAATGAAGAGAAAACCAACAAAAGCACTGAGCACTGCTTTCCAATCTGATGTAGGACCTTCAATGCAGCCTTTTGGGTGGATCGTGCGTGAAACACATTGAAAATTTGTGTTATGGTAAACTGGAACATATATCTGATCAGATAACGGAGAAGTTAAAGAAAGAGGATAGAAGATAAAGGAAGGGATATCCCTAGGAGTCACACCTATAGTCCTTAGACCTCACACTACGAGAAGATGCCTCTAAGACCAATTTATAGAAGTAAAGGAACCTTCCAGTCATTCTGTTTATACGTTGAACCTTAATTATTCATGTACTGATTGCCCATGCATCAGTGACAAAGAAACATAATCCCATGCCTTTACCAGGACTCCGAACGAGACTACTAATTAAATAACTTGATTTATATTGTCTAAAACTGGCTTCACACTAATGAGGAGATTATGAAGCTTCTTGTGCTCTTGAATTTACTTTTCCTTGACCCTTCTGTTGACTGCATCACAGTCCCTACTCAGATCAGTGGGTGTGGGCTAAGAATGATAAATGTTAGCGCAAACTGGCTAATTCGGGCACAACTGATAAATTAATATTATTGTTTTTGGGGTCTAGAAGAGCGGGGGCTGTGATGGTAATGACGAGGCACTGTCTTGTCTGACTAGTGAAACATTTTTGGAAGACTTTTACTTTTCTAATTTTCGTTCATTGCTAGACGTGTTGTCTTCAAGTCTTTGCCGCATGACCATTTTCTTGACTGGAGGTGCACATGGATATGGTTTAACAATTGGTCCAGCCTTATCATTTCAATTGCATTAATCTGTGCTTCTAGGGCATTCCTGGGTAATATATTCCCTTCGATATTCTATTAGCATATTGCTAGGGAGAGGATCCAATGCTTTATATCATATGATTTAATGCTCCACATGTCATGATCAAACTGTGGTCATTTGTGGAGTCGAACAACCAAACTTAGGTCCACTTAATGCATAAGATGAGTAGAGTGCAAATGATACCAACATTACAGGGTCCCGATCCAAAGCTGGAATGCTGAACCCTAGATGTTGCAAAACCAATGTAAGAAGTCATCTTATACACACACATATGGTCTGCCAGATAGTCTTTAATCTTCTATTTGTATCTAACAAAGGCAGCCCCAATTGTACACTTATAATTCTAGAGTCTTTTACTCTCTCCATCCTGGAAAAGGTGTCAGACTTAATATTAGGTAGTCCCAGAAAAAACATCCCTTTCCCAAATTAATCCATTAAATTACCTTGTTGAATTCGTATTCCTCCAACTGGCTGTTTTCTGTCTCTCTTCTTTTACACTCGGTCAATCATGCCATTAAAATTTATATTTTCAACTTATTTCATTTTATCACTCAGAATTGGTGCCTGCATTAGCATATAAGTACTACTGACATTGTGCTTTCATTTTGGGCCATTTGGACTTAAAGTGGGAGTTTTGTTGTTTAACAATTTGCTTTTTTTGCTTGATCAGCTTACCAAATCAAAAGGCGAGGCTATTCACTCTTTACTGCAGTTGTTCGGACACTTGCAACTTGTGACTGCACAGGTTACTTTCACTTCAAGTGACTAAAACAGTCTCTTGTTTGAACTTTTTGCTCATGTTATTGCGCACTTTCTTCTCACAGATTGACAAGGCTGCTAACAAAGGCCAAACCTTGGAGCATGATCACCAATTGGATGAAAGTGAAGATGAAGATGAAGACGTTGAAGAAGTTATTTATGGTGAAGAAAGTGAAGATGCTAGTGATGAAGATGAGTAGATCAGTTTCGCTGCATCGGATGAATACAATTTTGTCAGATAAGATATTATCCTTCTAGTAGAAACTACCCTGAGAGATACCAACGCAGAGCTGTACATTCTTTATGAAGGATGATAATCTGTACACATAATCAATTGTCGCTTATATAAGTCTTATTATAATTTATTTGATGTTGATTGGGAATTTCTTGCTACCTTCAGTAGGTTGAGTCATGTTTCGGGATGCCTTATGAATTCATGAATGGCCCCCACTATCTACCATAATTGATTTATATTTTCTTTCATCCTTCTTTACCACCGACGACATAGTTTGTTCATCACTGTCAAGGGACGAACAAGGGGCTGCACCCCTCCGATCTTTATGGAATAATTATTCCCATGCTTCCCTCTTACAAAGAGGGCACAAGTTTAGATCTCCATACCTTTGAGCATAGATCATGGCTCTTCACTACAAGCAAGGAAGCCATATTCTCAACGTTCAACAGAAATGGGCCGTGGGGCTTTTCCTTATAGAAACACGGCTGAATTTGCAGTGAGTCAGAATCCTTTCCAAGGCCTGAGAAGGAAGATCCACCAAACGAGTGACTGAAATTGAATCTGGAGGCCTGTATTGGTCAAGCGACCTCAAAGACCAAAATTTCACTCACCTTCATCCCAAGGTCGCTAGCAATATCTACATTCATAAACTTGCAAAGCCTACTCTTCCAAATAGTGTACAGCCTTCACATGCCTATCTCTCTCAATCCCTCACAAATAAGAAATAAACAAGGTGTCAGCAAACATTGTTGCTCATATGTTGTCCATCTTTCACCCGAAAGCTCTTCAGTAAAAGCCACCGGTTGCCGGTTCCTCACTTTATCTAAGCGTAATTTGCAATTAAAAGATACGACCCTCGTTTGTTATCTTTCAGAGTTTGTCCTTTTGCATTGTTTGTTTAATAATTATTACACACATCCATTAAAATTTGTCAATAATACATGTTTTTACAAAATAAAAAGGTGGGAAAGGAAAATTAATGGCACTTTCGCCTCTTCCTACTTGAGCTGGCACCCCCAGCTCCGCAAGATCCACCGGATCCTCCGGACCCGCTATCATCAATCCTTCAACAAGAAAGATTGGAGCACTTTGCCTTTGCATTCTTATACATTTAAAAAGGCCGAAGAAAGTGCGCAATAGCTTCTGAAAGTAGCTTGCCGAGACCTATTTTGAGACACTGCAATTATTAGTAACAAATGCAGAAATAACAAAATAGGAAAATGCATATATAAGAAGATATGCTGAGACAGAAATGTATCAGATCTGTCTCTCTCAAGAGATAGTACTCAAGTGGGAGATCTTCTTCAGGTTTATACCTGTCCACGAATTCGCCATGATGCGTATAAGAAATACGCTAAGGAATATGATCCAGATAACATATCTTCTTCTCAAGCTCGCCCGTCGCACCAGTAAAAATAGGCTCAGGCACTCTATCTTCTCGTACAGGTGCAACCGGAGGATGAAGCACAGTACGGAGAAATAATCTGTAATCTATAGGGAGGAAATCATCCTCATGCACCATCTCCTGAGCCAGAAATTGCTCCCGATCTGGCATCCCGTCTGGAGTCAGCATCCCTAGAGGCAGTGGACGAGGCACTACTGCGGTCAATGCGCCAAGCTCGTGCTGGCGAGACACCCGATTCCCTAGGTACATGGAATCGTACAAGATAGACATCATCAAAACATGACTCCTGGTCGCAGTCATGGCGTCCTAATAAAGCTCAGGCAACTGGCCCCAAGGGAAGCTGTCATGACCAGAAAAGCAATATGAGTCGACAAATTTGTTGCAAATGGGAAAATAATTCAGAATAAAGAAAGCTTGGAAACAAGTGCGATGTTTAGAGTGATACCTCCCAAGGCAGTCTAAATCCAGTCACGTTAGCAGTGTTATTCCTGCTAGCGTGATCCATAAAGAAGTAGCATTCTGCCAGGCCCGCCTATCTTGAGTCATAATCATCAATGGGACGCATACCTCGCATACAGCTCAACAGAGATACCCTCAGGGTAGTCGAGGCATTTGTAAAAAGGGTTACCTCCAAGACCAAAAAAAGGAACGCTCGGGCAGCCTGAGTAACTGCAATATCATCTGTAACATCAATATGAGCGGCATTGTTGAGCGGCATTGTTGAGAATCTCATCTGAACTCCTGTATATCGGCTCAAAGCCCAGCAACTCAGAGATAGTGTCACGATCATGTCGGAACTTGAAATTAACGTCAAGACTCTTGCCCGCAACCCATAACGCCGCAAAGTCTGGAGGTATCATCGTCATCTCACCCCAAGGGAAATGGAAAGTATGAGTAGTGTCTCACCAATAATCCCGTAGCACATCGTGGATAACGGAGTAATTGGTAAATTTATTCAGAGCCCGTATGAAAGGCCCAAAGCTTGTCAACTCAACAATCTCCAGTGATTATCGAGTGAGGCGATCATACAGATCACGGACCATGTTACCAGTGGCTCTGATACGGGTAAACCCGTACCTCACCTAAAAAAAAATGAAAAAAAAAAACAAATCATCATCATCATTCATTTTCAATTAAGTAAACAAATTTTGTCATAATTACATATGAAGTTTTCATCGCATTTTGCATCATCTTACATTGTGTCTTTACACAACACTTGTCGGTCAGTCTAATTAAAACTACCAATGAAGTGATGAGTTAATTTAATTGGAGGATCATTGTATGGGTACTAATAGTGTTAGTGTTGAAAGCATCAACAAGCTTATCTGTCTTGACTATGCCTAACACCGTCCCATACTTGACAAAATTTGTTCCTAAATTTGGTTGTTGTTTATAGTTACAATAACAATACTAACTTTGCCAATAACACTGTTGTACAACTTGCTAAATTATGTCCAAATGTGAATTGTTGTGAATTAAATTCACAAAATTTTTTATCAACTTTAGGTATCATTGGAGATTCATCATACAAACTTTAATAAAAGACTTGTTCAAACATATTCACGAGTGTGATAAAGATATTAATATATTTGTTTTACAAAAAGCCAAAATTAAAATTATTTTTATGTTCGTTGTTCTTTTATTGTTCTTTTGGGAAAAAAAAGCTTTGACATAACGTGTGAGGTCTCAGGTTCGATCACTTTCCCACGCCGACACCAAAAAATATTCAAGTTTTAGTGAGTAACATAACCCTTTAAATAACTAACTTAACTTCCTAACTTCCCAAGCATGGCTACCTGCAGATAACCTAAGCATGGCTGCTACCACCAGACATGCTTCTATCAGACGACGTTCCCAAGCACAGCTACTACCACTAGACAAGCATGACTGCTACCACCAGACATGATATCACCAGACATTCCCAAGTATGACTGTTACCTTCAGACATCTACATTTAGAATCTTGATAGAATCCATCAACCTCTGCAGTGATGTCTTTTTCATAGTCTCAATCATTGATCTCTGTACATTATTCACAACCTTGTTACTATCATCATTCCCAACACCCCTTCGCAAGTTGAAAGTGGGGAAAAATTGAAAACTTTGTCAAGAGATTTAGTAAAGATATCTGTAAGCTGAAATTTTGAAGGAATATACTAAGGTTTAAGAAGACCTTGATTGACCTTCTCACGCACAAAATAACAATCAAGCTCAATGTGTTTCGTGCAAGCATGGTAGACAGGATTTGAAGCTATATGAATAGCAGTTGCACAATCACAATGAACCACAACAGGAAGGGGAATGTGAACTTGCAAGTCCTTGAGCAAAGCATAAAGCCAAAGGATTTCACAACTAACAGTGGCAAGAGCTCTGTATTCAGCCTTTACAGAAGACAACTGATTGCTTCTTTGACAACCAAGACAGCAGAGAAGGACCAAGCATGAGGCAATACCCTGTGACTAACTTTCTATCATTGGGATCACCAGCTCAGTCACTATCACATCTGCATAGCCCTTCAACATGATATCAAATTAATTAATGTTAAAGTCGATGTTACAATTGTTCTTCAACTCCTACTACGATCAAATGATACTCTCACCAATTCAGAACTATTATTAATGATTGCAGGTCCATGGTTAAAGCCGAAGCTTATCTATAATCTACAGGGAAGCCAACAACTGTATAGATCGGTTAGCCAAGAGCGGTGCAAAAAGTTAATTTTCACAATTTTAGCACTTTTTACTTTGTTGATACTTTAGGGATTCAATATTTTAGGACCATTATTTATTTTTTTCTCGTATTATTAATATATCTTTCATTTTTACAAAATAAAAATGAAAATAAGGATTCATTAATGAAAATTAAAATCAATAGCAACGCATTGTATTGTTTTCGGTGCACTTAAATCGGTTAAAGAAAACCCTTAAATAAGTGCTCTTAGCAAAATCCATAGGTGATTTTCATGATAAATGAATGAAAGTTATTATTGATACCTAAAAAAAATAAAAATGAAATAATAAAAACAAGTAACGGTGGCACAGATGATGTGTGTGCATTTTATAAAATAAATACAATTATTGTGCAAGAAAATTTTCTAAATGGGAAATATAAAATAGAGAAAAAGTGGGGGTAACGGGTGATTTTGTGAGGACAAATTAAAAGATATAGAGTCCAAGTAATTATGTGAGGACAAATTAAAAGATATAGAGTCCAAGTAATTAAAGTATGAAAATGTAAGTAGTTCAAAAAGCTAATGTAGATGAGGGTGCAAGACTTTTGTAATGTAATCTGCTTAATACATAGTACTCCATCCGTTTCAGGTAAAAAATTCAGTTTTTATTTTTAAAAATTAATATGTGACTAAATCAAATTAAAATTTTACATATTTTACTTATGTTTTAGGAAATAAAATTTTATTAATTAAAATTACATTAAGAATACTATGGATTATAACTTTTATAACTTTGTAAAAATAAATAAATTTATAGAAATTATTGGTCAAACTTTAAACAAGTTAACCCCAAAAAATTAAAAGATGACTCTTTGCCTGGAATGGAGGGAGTATAATATAATTAACTACCGAGTTCTAACTCAACTGTTACTGTTCAATTCTCTTAACGAAGAAATCGATTGTTCAAGTCCCACCAAAGACACCCTGATACTTGGATCGAGTGTTCAAAATCTCACCATTTGTTTATAGCCTTTTAAAGTATTAAATAATAATAATAATAATAAGAGTTGGATAGAAAAAAAAATATACTCCCTTCGTCCCTAAATTATTATCTTGTTTGACCCGGCACACAGATTAAGAAAAAAATAATTGACTTGATTATTAATATTGATATAATGTGTTGTTTTCTTTAATGCCCATGTGCATGTGACCCATAATTAAAGTAGGAAGAAAAAGTAATGGTAAAATGGTAAAAGTGATGTTCTAAAAAAGAAAGTTTCAAATAAGACAATTATTTAGGAACGGACAAAAAAAAGAAAGGAATACCGAAATTTAGGGGCGGGCCGGAGGGAGTAGTATAGTATAATTATAATAATAGTAAGGCAAAAGGTACATCCAGGCCACCCAACTTTTCTTGAAATTACAATTTGGCTACTGAAACTTTAAAACTACACTTTGGGCTACTATACATTAGTTCTGATGCATCCGTAAGTTAGTTCAGCCGTTAAAATAACATAGAATACTAATTTACCCTTGTCTTCATCTTCTCTACTCAAGAAAGAAACCCTAACCCTAACTCAAACCCTGGCTAAATGCAATTGCAGGACTTCATCGTCAATGAATCACTTCAAGCAATAATTCGTTATCTACACATCTGCAACAAAGTTTAAAATCCCTAAATACCAATCCGAAATCTCAATTGAGATTGAAAATTTTTAGTAGAAATCTTAATTCTAAATAAAGTTTTAAAACCTTAAATCTCTCAATCTGAGATGATGAAAAAATGATGGATGCCATTAACAAGTGTTTGAAGAGTCCACAGTGGTCACCAAGTAATCTAATTTAAATAAACTTTGTTTGCGTCTTCCATTGTTGTTGACCTGTTGCACGAGTGGATTTGTGCCCCAGATTTTGGAATCACTATGCGCACAATCGCACACCATGCTAGCACTGTCACAGCCATCTCTTGTATAAAACCCTTTTTCCCAGGCAGCCGCGCGCAAGCAAGCAACATGAAGGGCCTTCGCCACCTTCAAATCACGTTTAACAGCCTTGGTTCGAACAGATCTTGCCTAGGTTCTTAGTTGGGACTCACTTTTTGGGCTAATTGTGTGCAAATTTGGACTGGATTTGGGGTTTTAAGGTCCGGCGAACTCGTCGGAGTTCGCCGTGGAGACCGACGCCATGGCTGGGTTTTGCTCTCGGATTGAGATGGAGATTTGGCCAAGAGAATTGCTTGCTAGTTTTCGTCCACGCCTTGAAAATTGTTAGGGCTCGATTTGGGTTGTTAGTTGGTCAGGGTGGCCGTGGCGGCTCCACTGTCGTGGCTTGACTAATCTGTTGGGCGAATTGGGGAAGAAGGCTATAGGGACTTTCTTCGAAACACTAGGGGCTGTTTTGAAATTTTGATTGGTGAAGGTGAAGACGGGGGTAAAATTAGTATTCTATGTTATTTTAACGATTGAATTAACATCCGTTCAAAAAATGGGCACGGATACATCATAACTAATGTACATTGGCCCAAAGTGTAGTTTTACAGTTTCGGTGGTCAGAATGCAATTTTATGAAAAGTTCTGTGGCCCGGATGTACTTTGACCCTAATTGTAATGATTTGGTAATAAAAACACGAAAATGTTACTCCCTCCGTCCTTAAATTATTGTCTTGTTTGATCCAATACACGGATTAAGAAAAAATAATTGACTTAATTATTAATATTAGTATAGTGTGTAGTTTTCTCTAATGTCATGTGTATGTGGACTATAATTAAAGTTGGAAGAAAAAATAAGAATAATTTGGTATAAGTGTAATCCTAAAAAAAAGAAAATTTTAAACAAGATAATTATTTTAAGATAGAAAAAAAAAAAAACTTTAGGGACGGAGTGGGTTTTTTATTGGAGAAGTAAAGAAACGGACAAAAAGAACTGGTAGAACAACTATTGAGTGTTGACAACTAGAGAGAGTTGGGTTCCGCCGGGAGAGGGAGAGGGAGAGGGAGATGGTATTCAACGGCGTGACGGTGGCAACGGTGGCGACGTTATCAGCAGAGGCATGGCAATATATAGCATGCTTACCGGAGTCGGATCACATCAGCAGCGACCAACTATTGGATCTGATCATATGTTTCCCCCTCCAACAATTCGCCCGATTCGCTCTCTGTCTTTGGTCCTTCTTCTGCTTCCCTCCCTCTCCCTCTCCCTCTCCCTCTCCCTCCCCTTACCACTATTCTTACTCATACGATTCCGATGATTCCGATTCCTATTCTAATTCCACCGACTACCACCACCTTCACGATCACCACACCTACTACGATTCCGATTCCCATTCCGACTGAATCCATCCCCATCACCATTAATGTACAGTAACTGATCTCTTCGATCCTATTCTTATTCTCTCTCTCTCTATTACTATAATATTATTTTATTTATAATGTTTATTTCATTTTTTTTTTTTTTTTATCTTCTCTTCTTTAATCCCCTCCCCTGTGAAGAATTTGTTGTTAATTATTCGACTTAACAGCTCAGCTTTTCATTAGTTAGTTGCTTTTCATACATAAATACATACACATTCTGTTGATAACTGTTTGATTATTGTACATGATGTGTGTTGGATTCTGGTTTCAATTCTTAATCTTTGAGATTCCATTTTTCGTTTGTTTTTTCTTTCCTCAAAATTAGTTAAATTTGTGTGATATATGGTTCTGATTTCAATCATTAGAGTTGTACAATACATATATATATATATATATATCCTTGAATCATAAATTAACTATGGTCTTATTCTATTGATCTTTTTCCAGTTGTAACGTTGTTGGCAATGGCAGTATATTGGGTGAACTATATAATATGTTTGTGTGTAGTTTATAGTAGGACTCAATCATATATATTTCTCTAGCTGTGGTGATTGGTCACGAAGTAGTAATATATATTTCTTTAATTAATTGGGTTTGGGACTAATTAAGAACAATAATACTCCATGTTGGAACATTTCTATTCCATTAATTCCAAAACACTCAAGCCTAGATTAAGAAGAGAAGAAAAGATGAAGGCGGAAGCGTATAACTGATGAATCCATCTTGTATCTTTATGTTGTTCTTGCAAGGAAGGTAGAGAAGAAGAAGAAAATGAAGGAGGGAGATGTAGATCTTCTAGATGATTAATATCTTCTCTTGTGCTCAGATTATGTAGAGAGTATAAAAGAATATGTAGTGTTTTCTAGGCTGATGGTATGCCTATATATATATAGGAAAACAATGACACCTCTTCTAGGGACTACACCATTTCACTTAAGCGGTGTGAAATTACCATTTTGCCCATCATAAATAGGTAATTTCCACCTAAGAAATTCTACACACTTAATCAATATTCTATACTTTATAATAACATTATATTTATGATTTATACATGTACATCTATATGTCACATATATTTATTAAGTATACACATTTCGCAATCCATATTCTAACAATCTCCCACTTGGATTGCCCAAGCATGTGTTTATACTTTAACAAACCCTTATAAAATCATATTTACAATGTAAATGACAATCCACATGTGCACTTTTTTGTCATCCAAAACAATCTCGTCCATTAGTCTTACAAGTATAGGAACTAAAGGGGCTGTCGTTGTAATTGATTCGCAACTAAACCCACATTAATATCATATATATGTTCAATTAAATGACATAGATTAAGTATAGACGTGTAGCATGGAAAACTTAATGAATATATTAAAGCATGTATATATATTCTACCAACTAGTCCTATTTAACCGAATGAGATCAATGTGAATAAAACAAATAGCAAATAAAGCACAACACAAACTCCCACTATATTAAGCATTATCAAAAGTCGTTACACCCATATGAGCAATGTGCTCGTGAAAAACTAAAGGAGATAACGCTTTAGTAAACGGATCCGCTAACATGGAATTTGTTCCTATAAGTTGTATATCTATTTGTTCATTTTGTACTCTTTCTCTTACAATAAGAAACTTAATATCTATATGCTTAGATTTAGATGAACTCTTGTTGTTGTTAGAATACAATACTGCTGCCCGATTGTCACAATATAACTTGAGCGATCTTTCAACACCTTTGACAATTTGCAGTCCCTCAATAAATTTACGCAACCATATAGCTTGATTGGATGCTTCGTAGCAAGCAACAAATTCGGCTTCCATGGTAGAGGAAGTCACAAGTGTTTGCTTGGCACTTCTCCAAGATATCGCTCCACCGGTTAATGTGAAGACGTAACCGGATGTCGATTTTTGACTATCTTGGCATCCAGCAAAATCGAAATCGGAATACCCAACGATCTCAAGATGATCTGATTTTGTATATGTAAGCATGTAGTCCTTAGTGTTTTGTAGGTATCTCATTACTTTTTTGGCTGCAACCCAATGTTCTTTTCCCGGATTGCTTAGGTATCGACCAAGCATCCCAACAATAAATGCAAGGTCTAGACGAGTACAGACTTGCGCATACATTAAGCTTCCTACTGCCGATGCATAAGGGATATTTTCTATATACTTGGATTCAAAATTATTTTTAGGACATTGCTTTAAACTGAATTTATCTCCTTTAGAGACAGGGGTGTCATGTGGTTTACAATTTTCCATACTAAATCTTTGTAATACCTTCTTTATATAGCTCTTTTGCGATAATCGTAAAATACCTCGTGACCGATTACGATGAATTTGGATTCTCAATACAAAAGATGCCTCACCAAGATCTTTCATCTCAAATTTGTTTGAGAGAAATCTCTTAGTTTCCTTTAGAAGGACCTTATCATTACTAGCAAGTAAAATATCATCCACATATAAGACCAAAAATATAAATATACTCCCACTGAACTTATGGTATACACAATCTTCACCAAGATTCGTTTCAAAACCAAATGAAAGAATAATTTGATTAAATTTTAAATACCATTGACGAGAAGCTTGCTTAAGGCCATAAATAGATTTCTTAAGTTTACAAACTAATTGATTAGTTTGATCTGAATCAGTCACCATTTCTGGTTTCTTCATATAGATAGTTTCCTCAATGTCGCCATTGAGAAAAGCTGTCTTTACATCCATTTGATGAAGCTCAAGGTCATAATGTGCTACTAGTGCCATAATGATCCTAAAAGCATTTTTAGAGGATACCGGAGAAAATGTTTCTTTATAATCAATGCCTTCATTTTGAGTAAATCCTTTAGCGACAAGACGAGCCTTATATCTTTCCACATTACCTTGTGAAGACAAGTAAGTGCAGCTCAGGTGGTAAGACGCTTCACCTACAACCGATAGGTCGTGGGTTCGAGTCACCAAAGGGGTAAGTGGGGAACCACTATTGATCCCAATTATTAAAATGAAAAAAAAAAAAAAAAAAACATTACCTTGTGAATCCCTTTTGGTCTTAAAGACCCATTTACACCCAATGGGCTTCACATTTTTAGGTAATGGGACAAGATCTCAAACGTCATTGTCTTTCATTGATTTTAACTCTTCATTTATGGCATCGATCCATTTATGAGAATTAGGACTATTAATGGCTTCATGGAAGGTGAGCGGCTCATCTCCCACTAAACCTAACG
This sequence comes from Platycodon grandiflorus, assembly GCA_016624345.1. Taxonomy (NCBI): domain Eukaryota; kingdom Viridiplantae; phylum Streptophyta; class Magnoliopsida; order Asterales; family Campanulaceae; genus Platycodon; species Platycodon grandiflorus. Next base: position 574,143 of record CM028369.1, read on the forward strand.
GTTCCTCATTCTCGGCAAGATACACATCATAATAATCCGAAATTGCGCTCCTTCTTGCTCTATTAGATCTCCTTAAGGGCACCGGTTCATCTTGATTTTGAGGTTGTTGAATTTCCTCATCAACATTTTCATGTTGTTCAACATTTATAGGAGGATCTACATTGTTTTGAATTATTAGTTCCTGTTGAATTTCAGGTACAAGTACTTGATTTTCAATAGGAACTATAGGGAGAGGCATATAGACGGATTCCTCCTCCTCTTCAAATTCAAAACTATTGTTCCCAATTTTCCCACTAAATTTAACATCCTCAAAGAACCTAGCATTTTCCGTTTCGAAAAAAGTTATAGTTTTCGGGTCATAAAATTTATATCCCCTAGATCTCTCAGCGTACCCTACAAAATAGCTACTAACGGTTTTAGGGTCCAGTTTGCCCTCATTAGGCTTATAAGGCCTAGCTTCTGCTAGACAACCCCATACATGAAAATGATTTAGGGACGGTTTTTTAGTCGTCCATAATTCGTAAGGAGTTTTATCGGTAGCTTTTGAAGGTGCTCTATTGAGAATATAAGTTGCGGTTTTTAATGCATCGCCCCATAATGAGTAAGGTAAAGAAGTACAAGAGACCATACTTCTTACCATATCCTTAAGGGTTCTATTACGTCTCTCAGCTACACCATTCATGCTAGGTTTGCCCGGCATGGTGTAGTGAGGGACTATCCCACACTCTTCTAAATAGCGAGCAAAAGGACCTGGACGTTGTTCACCTGAACCGTCATTTCGACCGTAGTATTCACCACCACGATCGGATCTGACATTCTTAATAGTCTTTCCAAGTTGATTTTCAACTTCAGTTTTGAAAGACTTGAAAACTTCCAATGATTGAGACTTTTCATGAAGTAAATAAATGTATCCATAACGAGAGAAATCGTCAATGAACGTGATGAAATATTGTTGACCATTCCATGAAGGGATAGTGAAGGTCCACAAATATCCGTATGAATTAGTTCTAAGACATTTGATGCTCTCAATGATTCAAATTTTCCTTTTAGGCATTCAATACAAAAGTTTCTATCCGGAATATCAAGTTTGTTTAAGATTTCCTCCGTCACAAGCTTGTCAATTCTCCTTTTGGAGATATGACCCAAACGCCAATGCCATAAGGTATAAGAATTTTCACTTGAAAACTTTCGTTTTGTGCCTCTAGTTTTGGTTTCATTATTATGGGACTCCTTTATTGTCTTGATTGTGTCAAGTAAATAAAGATTTTCGATATATGACAAAGTACTAGTACCGACAAGCTTGGAATTAAAATAAAGATCACATTTATTATTACCAAAAGAACAAGAGTAACCTTCCTTGTCCAAAACTGTGATAGATATTAAATTCCGTCTAAAGGACGGTACAATGAATGTATTATTTAACACAAAATAATAGCCAGTACTTAACATTAATCTAAAAGTCCCTATGCCTATAACTTCAACCGGATTTCCAGCACCCATATAGATGTATCTCTCATCTTCACTGGGGATTCGGTAGTTCAGGCAACCCTACATACATGAACTAATGTGAGTTGTTGCACCAGAATCCAACCACCATGTATATGAAGGAATTGAAACCAAATTTGCCTCAGTACAAACAAGACCAAATGACATACCTTTCTTAATTCGCCATTTGCGTACTTAGGGCAGTCGTTCTTCATGTGAGTAAGGTCTTTGCAAAAGAAGCACTTCTTAACTTTATGATCATTTGATGATCCCTTATGCTTCTTATTTGCAACCGCAAATGCAATTTCTTTACCTCTTCTCTTAGTCCCACGAGAAGAAGTAGATGCTAAGTGAGCACTTTCTGGCTTAAGATGTTTCATTCTATCCTCCTCTTGTGTCACTTGTGAAATTAATTCATTAATATTCCACTTATCCTTTTGACAATTATAGGTCACTTCAAAGTGACCAAACTGAGGAGGAAGAGAGATAAAAAATAAGTGCACGAGTAAATCTTCGATATCTCTAACTTAAGTGCCTTTAGTTTTGTTGACAAATGAAACATTTCAAGAATGTACTCCCGAAGATTTCCGTTACCCTTGTACCTCATGGAAACAAGCTTCCTTAAAGAGGCACTTGTTTCCGACTTTTCGCTTTTCTTAAAACGTTCTTCAAGGGTATCAAGAAAGTCCTTAGCATTTTCGTTCTCAGAGACACTGTCCAAAAATGTCTCTGGAACGGCATTTTTCATGATCATTAGGCTTACGCGGTTGGATCTTTCCCATTGCTTAACATTTTTCCGCTCTACAGCGGCACTTTCAGTAGTGAGAGCAGCGGGACTCGGTTCCCTTAATGCAAGATCAATATCCATACAGCCTAAGATCATAGTAATCTTATTTTTCCAAGTTTTAAAATTTGTCCCATTAAGCATCGGTACATTATTCATTGCAGTAGTTATAGACGAAGCGTTTATCATATCTGTTGGGTAAGAATGAAGAATGAATACAAAACATGTATTAGAAACTACATAAAGAATAAAGTGATTAACTATATCAATGAATTCCATCAAAAAGATAATGACATCAAAACTAATCTTTGGACTATGAATTGACTCATAAATGATTATCTTAAGGTAATCAAGAAAATTAAACAATGTCTTAATTAAATACCTAACCTTCCTTTGGGCCGATTTAAGTACTTAAAAGACAACTTAATGTTTTTCTTTACTTGTTACCAAATGAATGTATAAATTTAGTCAAATAAACGATCTTCTTTGGAAAATTCAATTTATTCACATATTAAAGTATACATTCAACACTTTACAACTTCGGATCTAAACAACGTAAATCACTTTGGCGACAATATTGTTTAGAAATGTATGAAATTGTTAAGCATATAATTAATCACAAGTTTAGGATTGACAATGTATGTTTTACTCAAAAAAAAAAAAAAATCTTCACAAGAGATGAATGGCAAGCAAAATTAACGTTTAACCAAAACAAGTAGATCCAGATTTGCACACTCCAGTCGAGATGTTGTATTTGATAAGAAGGCTTCGTGGAATTGGCAAGAAGAGAAGATCGAGGAGAAAATGATTCCGACGGTCGTATTGCAGCAAGAACCAGCTGAGAATCAGCAACAAGTTCCATCTAGTCCAGCTTCATCGGAGAACGAGGAACAAGTTCCATCTACACCAAGCTCTAGCTCCTCATCCCCAAGCTCAACTTCAAGAAAAATGAGGAGTTTGAGTGACATCTATGTTAGGTGCAATTATTGTGTAGTGGAACCAGACAATTTTGAAAAAGCCATGAAGGAAGAATGTTGAGAAAAGCAATGCAAGACGAAATAAACTCAATTGAAAAGAACAAGACATGGGAGCTGGTCGAGAAGCCAAATGACAAAGAAGCAATTGGTGTGAAATGGGTGTACAAAGTAAAGCATAACCCAGATGGTTCAGTCCATAAAAACAAAGCAAGACTTGTCGCGAAGGGCTATTCACAGCAGCCCGGTGTTGATTATGAAGAGACGTTTGCTCCCGTGGCACGTCTAGACACTGTTAGAGCATTAATCTCCCTTGCAGCCCAAAAGGGATGGAAGTTGTATCAGCTAGACGTAAAGTCAGCATTCTTGAACGGAGAGTTGAAAGAAGAAGTATATGTGGAGCAACCTCAAGGATTTGTGATAGAAGGCCAAGAGCGGAAGGTTTATCGATTGAAGAAAGCTCTTTATGGGTTGAAACAAGCACCAAGAGCATGGTATGGCAACATTGATAGCTATTTCATGGAGAAAGGCTTTGAAAAGAGTCATAATAGCCTACTTTGTATGTCAAACGGCAAAGTATGGCTGATATCTTGATTACTGCACTTTATGTGGATGATTTGATTTTTACCGGAAATAATTTGGAGATGATTGAATATTTTAGAAAAGAAATGATGAGGAGATATGAGATGAACGACTTGGGCTTGCTACATCATTTTCTTGGAATAGAAATTTACCAAGAGAACGATGGAGTCTTTATTTGTCAAAAAAAATATGCTGAGTCAATATTGAGGAAGTTTGGGATGCTTGGGTGTAATCCAACTGATACACCATTAGTTGTGAATGAAAAATTGAAGAAAGACGATGGAGGAAAGAAGGTTGATGCTAGTAGCTACAGAAGTCTGATTGGTAATTTATTTTACCTCACTAGCACGCGACCAGATATCATGTTTGCAACAAGTTTGCTTTCTCGATTCATGAATGATCTTAGTCATCTTCATCTAGGTACAGCTAAAAGGGTACTTAGATACATTCGAGGCACTTTGAACTATGGAATCAAATATGACAGCAAGGTTGAAGCAAAGTTAATAGGCTATTGCGACAGTGATTGGGCTGGTTGTATGGATGATATGAAAAGCACTTCCGGGTATGTTTTCTCACTCGGATCAAGCGCATTTTCGTGGAGCTCAAAAAAGCAACAATCTGTTGCTCAATCTTTTGCAGAAGCTGAATATGTTTCAGCTGGTTTGGCAACTCAACAAGCAATATGGCTGAAAAGAATACTTAAAGACTTTGGTGAAAAACAAGAAGCTGTTACTATCCATTGTGACAATAAATCAACCATCGCTATGGCTAGGAATCCAGTCTTTTATGGAAGAACAAAGCACATAGCCATCAAACATCATTTTATTCGCGAAGCAATTGAAGAAGAGGAGGTGCAGCTGAAGTTTTGCTAGTCTAATGATCAAGTAGCTGATATTTTTACAAAGGCTCTACATAGAGAAAAGTTTCAAAATTTGAGAAAAGCTCTTGGAGTTCAGGAACAGCACATTAAGGGGGAGTATGTTGAGTAATGTGCTAATACATTAATGTGCTGATACATTCATGTATCTTCAGTCAAACAAAATTGTTGGTATGGAATTCATGCACTAGAGACTTAATATTCATTCTAGGGTGTTCTATCTCTCACTATAAATATGTGAGGTCTCTCTAGTTGTAATTGTACAAAAAAAAGAAGGAAAGATCAATTAAAATAAATTAAAATTTAGCCTCAAACATTATCTTCCTTTTGTTGTTAATTAAAATAAATCAGAATTCAGCCTCAAACATTATCTTCCTTTTGTTGTTTTCTGCATAATCTTTGAATTGCTACAGCCCACCATATAAACAAGTCCCTCAAGTATCCTAGCCACCATCACCATCTTCAGATGATGTTTTATCAATCTTCACGACCCCTTAATTTTACCAAATATTCACAATTAAAATACGTTTATTGGATATATTATCAAGAAATTTCATAATTATGATAATTAAGACATTGCTATATATATTCTGATGAGGCATAATCGTCCGGGTTTACCCGATCGACGAGTACCTCACAGGGGTCTCCCCGCACCATGGCTGCGGGTTTTTGCTCTCCCTCACATCCTGAAACTGATGCTGATGCAAACTAAGTTTCGAACCCTTGACCTCTAGGATATAGTCTTTTGGCAAGGGACATGAGTACCAACTAAGCTAGTAGCTCAGTTGGTACCCATATCCCAGAGACCTTGGTACTTTCCTGGAGGCCAGGGTTCGAATCTCGCCGAGAGCTGTAGGTGAAATTCCAAGCAGTCAGAGCAGATTCGGGATGTGGGGGAGGCGAAAAAACCACGGCCAGGCGTGGGACACTGTGAGGTGAGGGTCCGACCCACTCCAAAAAAAGGGCACCTTTTTACCAAAGTATTTAAAGAATGTTATATACCGCAATATTATACCTACAGTATTTAGCTAAGACTATTAGCTAATGACATCCTCCCTGAAATTTAAAAGGTCAAACCATGAAAATAAAGATTTAACAACTATGGTTAAGGTGACAAACTCATTAGTAACATTGTTTTGTTTTATTTTTCTAGCCTTTCATTTCCTTGTTAATTGTTAAAATTCTTCTACTTATATATTTGAATAAAGTTATATACTGACATATTCCCTAGAATTCTAAAAGTCTATATATATATATTTTTATGAACTTGAAGGAGTCACTTACCTTTTCTTCGGCATCATGAAAGTAAAGATTAAAAGCTTTGTTGTTCTAGTCATGAGTGATAGAATCTAAAAATAATTACCAAAAAACAAATATCGAGAAGATAATATGTTAGTTGAATTAAAAGTACAATAGAAAATAAAAAACTATTGAAGAATGGGTGGATAAGAACTCAATAAAATGATTAGATCTTACCTATCGATAGACATATAAGAATAACTCTGAGTGAGAAACTTCAAACACTAATTAGCCATAAACATGATATTCATATGATAATTAACACTACATTGTCGAGCGGCATTATTTAAAAAAATAAATAAAAATACATATTTGTAGTCATGAACCATCTTGTCCCATTTTTAAATGACCCAAAAAATCACACGTATAACTGAAAAGAATTGTAACACATTTGATATCGCATATTTTGATATTTTACAAAAATATTAATCAAAATAAATGGATAATGTAGTACATGAGTCACGTAACTCACTTAACTATAATATATGTAGTATTCTAAATAAATGCATAAAATATAAATAGTTGAGTTGGTTTAAGTTGAGTGTTTATATTTGAAAGGTTGTAAGTTCAAGTCTTATTATCGAAAATCATTTTGTTTTGTTTTCCTAGCTTCTCCTTGTCAATAGCTAAAGTTTTTCTACAAATATATTTAAAGAATATTATATACCACAATATTATACCTATATTACTTTAGCTAAGACTAATAGCTAATGGCATCCTCCCTAGAATTCAAAAGGTCAAGTCATGAGAATAAAGCTTTAACAACTATGAGTGAGGTGGCAAACTCATAGGCCTCCTCACCAACTTTAAATATATATATATATATATATATATATATATATATATATATATATATATATAGATTTGATTTCTAAACGAATCAATCTCGACCTCCTCTTTAAAAGATCGATCGAACCTAATCAATGATAGAGTGGTATATATTATGAAAAGTTTTTTTTAGAGGAATGAAAAATTTAGTATGCACAAGAGTGAGTCTAATTAAGCTAGTACTATTACTCCTATATATATATATATATATATATATATATATATGTTTTGGTCAAATTTCTACGAGGAAACTAGTAATAAGAAAGATGACAAAAAGGATTTGAATCGGGTACAATGATTATGAAATGCTATAGAAATGAACTCAAAGGATTTTGTTAACTAGGGAAAGCCCTTGAACAGCTTGTTCGCCGGCCAAAACCCGGGAGGTTTTAGGGAACCTGCCTTGACCAAGTGATTGATTAACCAAGTTGAATACAAGACTAAGAGCGTATACTAGGGAGCTTAAGCTAGTGAGAATGTGTGTGTAAAATACATGTGTTCCTCCCTTTTTATACCTCAAATACAAAGAAACAAACAAGCCTAGAATATAGGAAATTGGTTGAAGTTGTTGAGGTATTCTCGCCACAATGTTGGTTTGAAGAGATAAGGATCCCTTGCGGCTTTGTTTGATGAAGAAACGTTTGTTGACTCGGTCTCCTTTATCGGTGACATACTTCCTAAAAATAGGTTGTAATGTAACAATAATTCAACCTGCAAAAAATGTCAAGGTGCATAGGAGAGCTCAAGTTGTAAGTGTCAAGATGATATATGTAAGTTGTAAACAAGTTGATAAAAAATGTAGGCCCAACAATTGCCCCCAAACTTTTCAAATTTTCAAAAGAATATAAAGAGACAAAAATTTAAAAAGTTTGCCAAGAATTGACAACGTACGGCGGTTATTAATGCTAAAGGTACTGATGGGACGGTTTTTGAGATTTCCCAAGGCAAAAAGGTTACTCTTGCGTTTTCAAACATACAACTGCTCACAACTTCTCTCTTTGAACAAACCAGAACATTCTCCAACTCCTCCTCTCACAGAGTTGTTAACAAAAAAGGTTTCCTTCCGAAAGATATCAAAGAAGATCGTGTGGAGAAGGAAAACGTGTAGCAATTCCGGTGAGTTCCTCGTACTCTTCTCGGTTTCTTGTTGCTATTTTTCAAGTTGCAAAAATGGGGAAAAAGAGACTATGTATAATCGAAAGTGACGACGGTCTACGGAGGGTTTCTCAACCCAAAACCTTAAAGGAGCGAGAAGGAAAAATGTTCGATTTCCGCGGATCGGAAGTTGTCAAGAAAAATCACGCACCGCCTCCCGAAACCATCTTCTTTACCCATCCCTCATTAACTTCCGAGTGTTATTCTCACGAGTGGGTGTGCTTTCGAATACCCCTTCACCATTGGCCTTAAATTCCCTTTCCTGTCCGATTACTAGGTTTTGCTTCGCGAAGTTGAACTATGCCCAACTTATGCCTCGGGGTTGGAGGTGTCTTCAAACCCTAGTTAGGTTAAGGGATGAAATAGGTTTGAATGTAGACCTAGAGGAGTTCGCTTATACCACCGAGATCGGGGATTTGGTGCAGGAAGATATTGTTTTAGAGTCAAGAGCGGTGGTGACCCTATTTTGATTTCTAACAACGACCTGGCGACGGGGGTGGAGGAACAGATTTTTCTTTGTTAGGAAAGACGGCCTAAGCCAAGAGGCGGCGTAGTCTCAAAGTGGAGGTCTCAAGGTAGAGGAAATTTCCTCGGTTTTGCTCATTACCAAAATCTTTGTACATCTTAGCCCTTAACGAACTTGAATTTCCTTTGTAGAAGTCGCCAAGCTTTGCGTTTTGTTCCCGAGCAAGAGGAGACAGAGGCAACGTAAAGAAGATTTTTGAATTAGACCCTCTCGTCGGGTCCTTCAAGGCATTTCCGTCTTGTTCTCTCGAGAAAGGGTTGAAGAAGAATCTCCAACAAAGCCAAGCAAGATGTCCACGGGTTTGGTTTATTATCCCAAAGTTTTTGCCTATCGCAAGTCGTTCTATTTTTCCAAATTTTCCTAACTCCATGTCCTATATTGCAGCCACCACTCGTTCCAAAGCTCGGTTAGTCGCTGGCGATTTGCTCGCCGGAGCTAAGGCAAGAAGGTCTCGAGGAAAGATAGCAAGCTGCCTCCAACTCCGTATCTATGGCTTCCGGCTCCGTCTCGAAGAATAAAGAAGAATCAAAGAAAAGAAAGGCTGGTGGAAGGCTGGATACGATGCAAGTGATATCTGGATGGTGAAAGAACAAGAGAAAAGTTTGTTGTGGTAATGAAGGATTTTGCGGATAAGGTAATAATGTGTACATTCTAAACTATGTATCAAAGGATTTCATAAAGTACTAACACTCTCTCTTATATAGCTTTCGGGCATAATGACTCCCATCATGGATCAAGCTGCCATTCTGAAGATCAAGGCGGCTAGGAGTAGTGTTGAGGCCGAAGAAGCACAAAAGAAGCAAAAGCATTCTGGAAGTAGACAAGTTGAAGAAAGAAGCCAAAGTACGTGCTGCTGAAATGGTGAAGTTAAGAAAAGAATTGGCAGACGTATGTGCCGAAAGGATGAAAGAGAGTGAAGCCCATGTCAAGGAACTTGAAGCTGCAAGGGAAGACTTCAAGTTCAATGCCACTAAAGCACTGCTAGAGACCAGGATCCAAATGATGGAGGAATTTAAGAATGGCAAGCCGCAAATGGGACCTAGAAGAAGAAAGAAGAACCCTGGAAGATTTCATTGGCGAGTCGGTGGATCTTGAAGAGGTGAATTCTCCACCTTAGAAGAGTTGATTGAGGATGCCAACAAGGTTTGAGCAGTATGGTGGGAAAACCAATTGAAGGCGAGAATCAAGAAAAGGAAACAGAAGTAACACCGACGGCAGTAGGCCAAAATGTTGATCAAGTTTGAATACTTTAGAGGTTTTGGGGAATGTTATAAACAATTTATGCTTTTTATTCGTTGGTCATGTAACCTGCTCATAAGAGCACAAACAATCTATTTAGGGGTACTAGGTTGGTCTAGTACTCTATGCTTTTCATAGGTTGATAGGATTTGTTGGCTTAACCAACTCATCCACTAATCTTGGGAACATTCGAACTTTTATTGAAGTAATCTAGGTTTCTTTTAGAAACATTTGCTTGTGTTAGCGAGATAAGAATGTTTCTTGATTTAAGCAATAGGTAACATGTTAATGTTACAACCAATAGTCACATCTTGTATAGATGTGAAATCGTGCGCACGGGCGAAGGTGTAAAACCTTAACTCTTTAGAAAAGATGTAAATCTTTTAACCAAAATGTACCTTTGATTAGAGGTAAGTCGTTTGAAGAGATAGAACAAGTATCGGCCGTCTGGCGTGTCAACATGTTCCATCCCTCTTCAGCTAAAGTCACAACATGTTGGAGCCGTCGGCGTGTTCACATGTTGGACTTCTTCGTCCCAGTCTGAACATGTTGGAGCCGTGGGCGTGTTAACATGTTCAACCTGCTCCAGTTTTAGGTCTCAACATGTTCGAGCCGTACTGGCGTATTCACATGTTGAGCCTACTTTGCTAGTATACCTTGCAAAACAAATTCATGTTAGGGTTGGGTGTTAGCATAGCCAACACCCCTCCGATGCTTAAGTTAGTAAGGATTTTTAATAAAATTGAGGATGAAAACGCATGAATGAACTTGAAATAAATTAACTCATACCTGAGAAGTCTAGTTGTTAACTACTTGACTTACATAAAATAGAGCTTTAAATGAATGGCATTCCAACTCCTAGGGACCCTGTCTCCACTTGGGGTTGACAACCGGTATGCACCTTTGCCGGCTTCACATCAATGAGATATGGTCCCTCCCACTGGGAGCCAATTTACATTCGGTTCTCTAGTATTTTGAAATACTTTTCTCAAAACTAAATCACCAACCGGAACCTTCTTATTCGACATTCTTGTTGTAGGCTCTAGCAATCCGTTGTTGATAGGTGCCATTCTTATCTTGGCTAAATCCCCGATCTCATCAATTGTATCTAGATCTTGGGTTAACAAGATGTTATTCTCATCTGAGTTAATAAGCCATACCTCATTGTTGGGATTGTTACCTCGACCGGAATTACGACTTCGCTCCAAACACCAAAGAATATGGAGTTCTACGTGGCTCCTTTTGTAGTTGTTCTGCGCCCAAAGTACAAGTGGTAATTCTTCACCCACTTTCCTTTCTTTTGATCTAGGCGTTTCTTCAAGTTGTTGACAATCAACTTGTTGCTTGACTCAGCTTGACCATTAGCTTGAGGATGGATGGTGTGGATGTGATCGGCTTGATGCCCCAACGAGCACAAAATCTCCGTCTTTTTACTTATGAATTGGGATCCGTTATCACATATGATCTCGATGGTACACCGAACACGCTAATAATATTCTTCTTTAAAAATGAAATTACCTCTTTGTCTCTTACTTGCACATAGGCCTCGCTCGATCCATTTTGAGAAATAGTCGGTCATTGCTAACATGAACACTTTGCCTCCAGGAGCCTTAGGCAACTTTCCCACAATATCCATGCCCCATTTCATGAAGGGCCAAGATGAAACAATAGGATGTAGAGGTTCGCAGGTTGATGCAAGATGTTCTTGTGCCTTTGGCGGCGTCACATTTTTGTACGTAGCTCATAGCATCTGACGCATTGTTGGCCGTAATAACCATCTGAGGGCCTTTGATGCCGTGCCTTTCCACGGAATGATTTCCACACGTTCCTCATGGATCTCCTTGACGAGTTCAACTTGTTCATTGTCAATACATCTCAAATAGTGTCCTGCGAAAGATTTCTTGAACAAGACATTATCTATTAAAACAAAAGTTGAAGTGCGCATTTTAAAGGATCTAGCATTCTTAACATCAGGTGGTATAGTTCCAAGTTGAAGGAACTCAATTATAGGTTGGGTCCAAGATGGACTTGTAACTTGTGCCCCATTAGACGAGTCACTTCTTGAGTTTCTTCCACTTGGTCTATAGTGGGTACTTAACATAAATAATGGGGATATTAGTATGCAACATAGATTTGCAAGTTGATCCCAAGTTGGCTGCATCTACGTATTCTCTTCTCTAGGGACTGCTCCAATGAGAATGACAGAAATTTTGAAGCCAAAGCTTTAACATGTTGAAGATATAGAGTCATCTTGGAATGTTTTGCCATGTAGCTGCCATTGAAATGGTTAGCGAGCAATTGAGAATCAACATATACATTTATATGAGTAATATTTAAACTTAAAGCAGTAGTTAAACCCATGATTAAAGCCTCATACTCAGCTTCATTATTCGTCGCATTGAATTCACAGGATACAGCTTGAGGTATGATATCGCCTTGGGGGGACTTCAGAACGATTCCCAAGCCGATTCCTTTGGAATTTGAAGCTCCATCTGTATAAAGTGTCCAAAATCTAGGAGTTGTTTTACCTTCAAGTTGTACCTCTTGTTCTACCTCGGGTTGCGGACTTGGACTAAATCGCTACGAAATCGGCTAGAGCTTGAGATTTGATAGGCTCAGGCTCGTATGAAATGTCATATGTGCTTAGCTTGACCGACCACTTGGCTAATCTTCCCGACATTTCGGGTTCTCAACACACTTCTTATAGGATAATTAGTTCTAACGGTAATGGAATGTGTTTCAAAATAATGACGCAATTTTGTAGCGGTAGTTAAAGCTAAAATTAACTTTTCAAGATGAGAATACCTTGTTTCAAATCTAGTAGAGACTTACTTACATAATACACGGGATCTTTGTTCACCTTGAATTTCTTTCACTAGACCGCACTAACCGCATTCTCGGATACGGCTAAATACAAGTAGAGGCGCTCACCACGTTCGGTTTGGCAAGTAGGGAGACGTCATCAAGTATTCCTTAAGTTGTTTGAAGGTGCCTCGTGTTGATCGATCCATTGGAATAGTTTATTCTTTCTTAACACTTCATAGAATAACCTGCACTTATCGATGATTTAGATATAAATCTATTTAAGGCGCTACTCTACGGTTAACCTTTGGACGTCTTTAATATTCTTGGGAGATTCCAAGTTGAGGATAGCTTTGATTTGTTCAGATCGGCTTCAATTCCTCTCTTAGTCACCATATGGCCCAAGAACTTCCTGCTTTAACACCGAAGTTGCACTTGGATTGAGCTTCATGTTGAAAGCTTTCAAGATGTTGAATGCCTCGGCAAGATGCTCCACGTGATCTTCAATATGCTTAGACTTGACTACCATATCATCTATGTAGACTTCCATCGTCTTGCCAAGTTGATCTTTGAACATCTTGTTTACCGTCTTTGATAAGTTGCCCCGCATTTTTGAGACCAAATGGCATAGCAATATAACAATATATACCTTCGGGAGTCATAAATGCCGTATCTTCTTGGTCCGAGGGTTCCATTTGAATTTTTGAAATCCCGAGGATGCATCCATGAACGTCAAGATATCATGGCCACTGTCTCATCGACTAGAGAATCAATATGAGGAAGAGGAAATGGATCTTTTGGGCAGGCCTTGTTCAGTCCGTGAAGTCTACGCATACTCGCCACTTGCCATTCTTCTTCTCTACCACCACAACATTGGCCACCATCTTGGATATGTACTTCCTTGATCATCTTGGCTCTCAAAAGCCTTTCAACTTCATCTTTAATAATCTGGTTGCGTTCATGGGCAAACTTTCTCCTTTTCGGTGGACGGACGAATAGTTGGATCAATATTTAACTTGTGAGTAATGACGTCCTTGCTTATTCTGTCATGTCTTCGTGTTTCCATGCAAAACAGCATTTCGACTTTTCAAAAACTCGATCGCCTCTTCCTCAACTTCGGTCGGAAGATCTGTACCAACTTGCACTTGGGCCTCGGGATTTGATTCATCAACGAAACACTCTTCGTCTCGTGCTCCACCGCTTCAATAACATCCCGGGCCTTTTCTTTAATTGCTATGCAGACGAGGGACCGAACTTGCCTTCATGTTGACCTTGTAGCATTCCTTAGAAAGCTGCCGATTGCCCTTCAACTTGGCTACACCCCAAGGAGTTGGGAACTTGACACACCGGTGATAGGTTGACGGCACGGCTTTCATGTTGTGGATCCACGGCCTACCTAAAATGACATTGTACGAAGAAGAACATTCAATTACACGAATCTTTCCATAGAATTCATACCTTCCAGATAGAGAGGCAACTTGATCTCTCCAACTGTTTGTTTCACTTCGCCACCGAACCCTACTAGTACGTATGAATTCCTCACAACTTCGATAAAGGAATGCCCATCTCTTGCGAGCATGGGTAAAGATTATATTAACAGCTACCACCATCAATAAGGATCCTCTTGACCATACAATTAGCTATCCGAACTTGGACAACTAGACCATCATGATGGGGGTCCAGCGTGTTATCCTTGTCTTCATCTTCGAAGGAGATAACTTGACCATCTGTGAAGTCGCGGCATCTTGAAGGCGGTTCGACGATCCTCCTTTGAGCTCTTGGCATGACGCTGGCTGCAGAATAAGTTGTACCACAAATATAGGATCCACCGAAATAACATTTACTACCTTGGTGGCCGGAGGAGGTATAACTTTCTGTCCGGTGCTCCACGTAATCGGGTTCTTTGGATTCACTTCGACCCTCTTCTTACCCAAATCCTTGAGGAGTCCTTTTGACAATAGATGAGCAATCTCCTTCCTCAAGGCGAAACAATTTTCGTAGTATGCCCGAATTCCTCATGAAATGCACACCACTTGGACTTATCCTTCCAAGTTGTGGGCTTGTCACTTTTCTTAGGCCATCTTGCTCTATCTCCAAGATTCTCCATGGCGCAAAGAACTCCCGCAATATCCACGAAAAGCAATAGTCGAAATTCTAGGGTAGTCATTATCATCTCCATCTTGATCATCATCTACAAAATGAACTTTAGAAGATTCGATTTAACAGGGGTTTGCCCTGCTAGACTTATAATGATGGGAGTCGATTTTCTCGTCCGATGGCTCAAATAGAGGGTCCTTCCAATTGACTTTTCCATTGCTAGACTGTCCTCCTCCAATCGATGAATCGTAAGGCTCGGTCCTTATTTCTTCAAGTTGTTTGGCGTGTCATCACCACTCATTATAAAATGGAGAGTTCTTTCTCGTGCCAATACGGAATGCTTCGGTAGCGTGGACATATCCAGATTGGGTATGGTCACTTCTTTATTAAACCTGTGCAAATATTCCTTAAGACTCTCATTAGGCATTGCACAATTACGTAAAGGTCGCCGGTCAACTTGTCGAACGCCCTGTTGCATGAAAATTGATTAGTGAACATGCCGACAAGTTGAGCATAGGAAGAAATAGAGTTAAGAGGAAGTCCTGTTAGCCATTTTAAAGCTGGTCCCGATAGAGTTGAGCCAAAGCCCTGCAAAACATGCTTCTTTAAAAACAGGGGGATACTTATAATATCCATTGATTCTTGATACAAAGAACACATGTTCTGGATCGACTTCCATCATACTTCTTCATATGGGGAACTGAAAATTTCTTTGGGATTTCCACATTAGCTATGGCCGGAACAAATCGGGATTCGTTGTAGCAAGTTGGGGAAATTTGGTGATGAGGCAAGTTGACTCTGGCACACCTCGAAGCAATTCTTTTATGGTTTGCATTTCCCTAATAAGTTGACTTTCGCAAAAGAGAACTATTATTAAACGGGATGCGAGCGTCAAAAGTATTAAAGAAACTCCTGTTTGCCCCATCGAGGGTGCGGCATAGGTATAGCAAGACGTCAACACAGTTGGCTAGTTGTAAAGTTGAACCGTGGCCTCGAGGTTGGAATTGACGTCATGATTGTACTTTCGGTAAGGTACTAGACATAGGGATATCTCCAACATGGCTTGGTCCCGTACTGCACCAAACAAAGATCTAGGATGCAAAGGTGAAAATGGAGTAGATGTTTGAGTTTCGGTTTGTTTTCCTTTACGCATGGAATCAATGGCATTGAGTATCATAGTGTTTGTATGCTCTTGAGCATCAACCGTCGATCACTTTTTCAATATCGTGACCATGTTAGACATTAGCTCCATATTGGCGGCTTCCGGATTTGAAGACGGATTGCCCGAGATACGAGAACTAGGAAGTGGTGGTTCCTCTCACCAAGACTACCAGACGATGGATTGGCCATTTCTATATAAATAATCAAAGTGTCCCACGGATGGCGCCAAATTGTTTTGGTCAAATTTCTGAGGAAACTAGTAATAAGAAAGATGACAAAAAGATTTGAATCTGGGTACAATGATTATGAAATGCTATAGAAATGAACTCAAAGGATTTTGTTAACTAGGAAAGCCCTTGAACAACTTGTTCGGCACAAAACCCCGGGAGGTTTTAGGGAACCCGCCTTGACCAAGTGATTGATTAACCAAGTTGAATACAAGACTAAGAGCGTATACTAGGGAGCTTAAGCTAGTGAGAATGTGTGTGTAAAATACATGTGTTCCTCCCTTTTATACCTCAAATACAAAGAAACAAACAAGCCTAGAATATAGGAAATTGGTTGAAGTTGTTGAGGTATTCTCGCCACAATGTTGGTTTGAAGAGATAAGGATCCCTTCTGGCTTTGTTTGATGAAGAAACGTTTGTTGACTCGGTCTCCTTTATCCGGTGACATACTTCCTAAAAATAGGTTGTAATGTAACAATAATTCAACCTGCAAAAATGTCAAGGTGCGATAGGAGAGCTCAAGTTGTAAGTGTCAAGATGATATATGTAAGTTGTAAACAAGTTGATAAAAATGTAGGCCCAACAATTGCCCCCAAACTTTTCAAATTTTCAAAAGAATATAAAGAGACAAAAATTTAAAAAGTTTGCCAAGAATTGACAACACGGCGGTTATTAATGCTAAAGGTACGATGGGACGGTTTTGAGATTTCCCAAGGCAAAAGGTTACTCTTGCGTTTTCAAACATACAACTGCTCACAACTTCTCTCTTTGAACAAACCAACATTCTCCAACTCCTCCTCTCACGAGTTGTTAACAAAAAGGTTTCCTTCCGAAAGATATCAAAGAAGATCGTGTGGAGAAGGAAAACGTGTAGCAATTCTGAGTTCCTCGTACTCTTCTCGCTTTCTTGTTGCTATTTTTCAAGTTGCAAAAATGGGGAAAAAGAGACTATGTATAATCGAAAGTGACGACGGTCTACTGTAGGGTTTCTCAACCCAAAACTGTTAAAGGAGCCCGAGAAGGAAAAATGTTCGATTTCCGCGGATCCGGAAGTTGTCAAGAAAATCACGCACCGCCTCCCGAAACCATCTTCTTTACCCATCCCTCATTAACTTCCGAGTGTTATTCTCACGAGTGGGTGTGCTTTCCGAATACCCTTCACCATTGGCCTTAAATTCCCTTTCCCCGTCCCGATTACTAGGTTTTTTTCGCGGTTGAACTATGCCCAACTTATGCCTCGGGGTTGGAGGTGTCTTCAAACCCTAGTTAGGTTACGGGATGAGATAGGTTTGAATGTAGACCTAGAGGAGTTCGCTTATACCACTGAGATCAGGGGATTTGGTCTGGGAAGATATTGTTTTAGAGTCAAGAGCGGTGGTGACCCTTAGCATTACTCTTCAAAAATATACACTTTTATTCCTTAATTTCTTTGACCCTCTCCCCCTCAATATAGAATATACACTAACTTAACCTCTAATTTTCTCTATTATCAAATGATTTACTATAAGTGTCAAAATAATTTCTTTAAAATGATTATATATACTAATTTTTTCACAAAAATCTTAAATTTTGCTTAATTTTTATAACTTTATATACTCCCTCCATTCCCTCCAAAGAGTCAGCATTTGAAAAAAGTATAATTATTAAGAAATATATTAATATCATTGGATTTTGTCATAATTACAAAAATACTCAAGCACAACCAAGATAATTACAACACAAGTGGTGAGTAAAGATGAAATATTATTAAAATTGTAAGCATAATTTTTTGAAAATAAACTCTTTAAACGAAATATCCCAAAATTATATAGTGGATTCTTTGCATAGAACGGAGGGAGTATTATTTATTCAACAAGTATAACTATTCACCCCCTCGGGCAGAAATTTCTAGATCCGCACTTTTTTCTTTTTTAGGAAAACACTTTTACCTATTTCCTTCTAATTTAATTATAACCACCACATACACAAGAGCTTTATAAGAAAAAACATATTATATCAATATTTATAATAGAATCAATTAATTTTTTTAACCCTTGGAAACAGTTAAACAAAATGATTATTTAGGAACGAATGGAGTATCATATTTATTTCTTTTATCTTTTCCTTACTTTTGCTTTAATCATTATAAAGGAGACACATTTGACAATTAAATTTGTTACTATTGTACATTTAATTGTTCATATATATATATTATACTAATATTTATAATAGAGTCAATTAATTTTTTTAATCCTTGCAAACAGTCAAACAAAACGATTATTTAGGAACGGATGGAGTATCATATCTATTTCTTTTATCTTTTCCTTACTTTTGCTTTAATCATTATAAAGGAGACACATTTGACAATTAAATTTGTTACTATTGTACATTTAATTGTTCATATATATATTTTTTAAAAGAGTATGTCTCCTGTTTATGGATCCTAATTCGTAAAATAGAGCTCTACTTTTTTACAGCTCAGTCCACCAGCACACTATGAGTCGGGTTAAGGAAATTTATCTTACAAAAAATGCCCTTAAGACTTTTTTTTTTTTAGTTTTTGAATTTTTTAAAAACTACACTAAAGTTACATTATATAGCATAACATGTAATAAGAGAAATTTCATGTTATTCAAAAAGATTTTTTTTAAGAAAATTGAAAAAAAAATGATGAATATTTTTCAGTTTGAATTTTTGAAATGCTTCACTTTTTGGGAATGAATTAAAAAGAAATGTATGGCAGAAAGAGAAATTAAATTATAATTTAGTGAGCTAAATTAATAAGATTAGATCTGAGAGTGTGAGAAACAAAAATTGAAAGCCGAAGAAGGGTGGGTCCCAAAACTGGCGAAATCGAGACTAGAACCCATCTCGGTGGTTCTCTTCTCGGTTTGGTGACAGTTTTTGGGTTCTTAAAAGAAATGGTTATTGGTTTTGGTTTTATTTTTTATATTTATTTATTTATTTATTTTTAATATCCTAAATATATCTTAAATCTATCCTAAACCTTCAAAGATCCCCAACGAGATTCGACCCTCAAACCAACACCTCAAAGATCCCCCAACGAGATTCGACCCTAAAACTAACAGTAGAGCTCTCTCCAGTAGAGCAATCACTAAATTTCTTTTAATTTTTAGACTTCAAACTTATAATAATATATTAAACTGAAATAATTTATATTTTTATTTATACTATTATAAAACGGGACAGCACAAAATAATGTTTTGTCACACTTAGGGCCCGTTTGGTACAACGTTTAAAAAATGCAGTGTTTTAAAAACGGAGGTCTTTCCTTATAAATACGTTTGAGATATCACTTTAATACGCATTTTTTTTTCTTAGGAGCGTTTTAAAACCTGCGTTTTGGGAAAAAGCTGCAAATTCCAGCGTTTTACAACGCAGCTGCATTTTCTACTGCAGTATTGAAACACATTTTTTTGTAAATAAGCTGCGTTTTATCCCTGCATTTTAACCAAAACGCTAGACGCTCCCATTAAATTTGTCAAATTTACTCCTTTCTTAAAGATATTATTACGATTGTATGAATCATAAAGTTGCACACAACTCTTTATAATAACTATAATAATCATCCACTTTCACATTATTCAAAAAAAAATTACCTAGTATTGACCAAATAATTAAAAATAATTTTCAATAACCAAAAATAAAAATAATTGCGTGTCATATTTACTTATGGAAAAATATTATGTACAACGATGATACCACATTAATATTAATATGTAGTATTAAAAATGTTACAAATCAACAATAGGTTAAAAAATACTAAGAAAAAATAAAATTTTAAAACCTAAACACTAAAATTACCGGGCTAAACTAAACACATCCCCAACCAACAAATACTCCCTCCGTTTCAGGCAAAGAGTTCACTTTCTTTTTATAAAATACTATGAATTATAACTTTAATAACTTTGTAAAAGTCACTAAATTTATGTTAATTATTGATCAAACTATAATTTAGTTGAACAAAAAAAATTAAAATTGAATTTTTTTTCCTAGAACGGTGGGAGTACTATCTAAGACAGAAATGTCGCATTGAGTAACTGAAAAAGAAGCCTCATTCACATCCCCCCATGCTCTGTGCCGAAAAAAGACAAACAAAGACTCATCCCTCTCTCTCTCTCTCTCTCTCTCTCTCTCTATATATATATATATATATATATTTCTCTCTCTTTCTCTCTCCATACGTATACGTGACTGTATGTATTTGATTTATTTTTAGAGAGATCGAGAGACTTTCTCTCTCCTTCTCTCTCCATACATATACGTGACTGTATGTATTTGATTTATTTAGAGAGAGAGAGAGAGAGAGAGTACGTTTTTGAAATCCAATTAATGATGTCCTTTTTTAACCCCAATTCCAATACTACCCATCCCCATCGGATTCTCTCTCTCTCTCTCTCTCTCTCTTCTCCAATGCCATTTCGTGCACTTACAAGTTTAAGATTCCTCGTCCTTCGTGTAAAGTAGTGATGGCATTTGCAAGTGTTCTTTAGCTAGCTAGGATGACAGTCGTACACGTGTATGTTTGGCTAATTGTTGTCATCTTGCACGTACGATCTAACAGGCCGGTGGTGGAACTGACGACGTTAAAACTCCCTTCCTTAGCTAGCCGATCGGTCATCTTCTTTCTCTTGCTACTACAGTTGAGTAGTACTCCACTTAACTGCGCATGCAGTAGGACCTGACCTGACAGGCCGGGGCATTTTGATATACTGGGATGGGAGGGAACCTATATATATATATATATATATATACATATATATGACCGTTTACCCTTTAAATGACGAATAGTTAACCACTATATATTACTCCCTAGTCCCTCCCTCCCTCCTGACTAGTTGTGTTGGTTGATAAATGCTATAGAAAAATAATTTATTTATAAATTTAATTTAAAGTTAATAATTTTAAGGTGTTGTATAATAATAATTATACTGCATAATATTATTATTTTAAAGTCAGCTGCAAATTAAATTTATAAATAAATTTTATTGTTCTATCATTTTCTTAGTTTAATGCTAAATCTAGATAGATTAATTTTCACTTTCTAATTTGGTAAACATTTTTAATAAGGAATGTAATGTGATCGTAGGATTTTCTGAAAAAATAAAAAAAAATGTAAAAGTTTTGCATCATTGGATCATTACTTGAAAGAAAGCTTTTGCATAAACAAATTATTACTACTTACTACTAATGCATGGCAATACATGTGTAGTGTAGTGTAGTGTAGACAGATTTGGAAATTCCAGCTAGAGTAAGTAGAGTAGCTAGCTAGGTTGTTTCAAGTTTCTTTCCTTCATCTTCTTCTAATTTTCTTCTTTTGTCAACAACTTAACTCGATCTTAATTAGGCCATTTTTGTCTTTTTATTTGCATAGATGAAATCTAACATGATACTAATTTAATCCTTCGTAATTTGTGTGTTGGCAAATCACAACTATATATAAAATTGGAGTAATGTTATGGGGTATCTAAAAAGTACTAAATTTTTATATTAAATGATGTGTCAGTTGATGTAATAATTGATGTAATGTATTAATTATAATTTTTAATTTTATTTTTTTATATCACATCATCTAATACATCATTTAATGTAAAAAAATTTAATACTTTTTAAGTACATATAATATTTCTCATAAAATTGACTATGTATTACTTTAAAATAAATTTGACCACAGTCAAGTACTACTGTGACAGTAGGAATATTATTATTATAAGTACTATTATGTAATTTTATCTATCTATGGTTCTGCAAGCAATTTCAGAGTTTATATATATATATATATATATATATATATATATATAGGGAGTAAAATTTTAGGGAAATTGAGCTCCCAAATTTAATTATAGAATTTAGAACCGCAGAAGAATCTTTGTCTAGAATAACATTAAAACAAGAAAGAAATCACCACCACGTTCTTTTCTGATTTTGTCAGTTTAATTGTGTCTGCTTACAATTTCTTAATTTCGGTTGTACATAACATGACTGAAGATGTTCATTGGATTGGATTGGATTCTTTTTCCGGTGTTTCAAATTATAAATAAATAAATATTAAAAAACAAATTAAGTTACACAACACTTGCCGGTCGGTCGGTCTAATTACTACTACCAATGAAGTGATGAGTTCAATTAATTGGACCATTAATGTACGGGTACTTATAGTGTTAGTGTTGAAAGCATCAACAAACTAATCTGTCTTAACTATGCCTAACACCGTTCCTATAAATGTGTTTTTTTTTTTTGTTGATAGTTACATTAATAATAATAATGCTAAGAGCCCGTTTGGTGCAGCTTTTTTAAAATCCTGCGTATTTAAGCCACAAATTTTTTAAAACGTAATTTTTTTCTTATAAATGTATTTAGGATATCACTTCAAAACGTAGTTTTTTTTTCTTTTCTTATCAGCGTTTTAAAACCTACGTTTTGGAAAAAAAAAAACTATGAATTTTAGTGTTTTAAAACATAATTTTTTCTACCACAGCATTGAAATGCAATTTTTTCAAATAAGCTGCGTTTTATCCCTAAAATTTGCCAATAACACCGTTGTAGTACTTGCTAAACTCTGTTGTTCCAAATGTGGATTGTTATGAATTAAATTAAAAAAAAACTATCAACTTTAGTTATCATTGGAGATTGATCATACAAACTTTGGGAGACTGGACACTACACCACTCATACTCTCATTTTGGTTTGTACTTTGTACACGTACGGTACACTGCTAGTTTTAGTAGAAAAGGTACTTCTTTAGAGTTGAGATGGTTCTCAATATATTTGCTTTCACCGGTTGTATTTGTATGATTGATACATTAAAATGTACTTAAAAATGATTTATTTCTAGAATATGAATTATATTATCTAAATTTTAATCTCAATTTGAGTGGTAAATAAGTAATTAGTTAGTTATAACATCACTTAACTTTAACATCCGAGTTCATTTGCATACATCACACATTGAATTTGTATGTTGGTTGTAATGTACCATGCACACTCAATGTGTGGTGCAAGTAATTATGTTTAATATTTTTTTTTATATATGTAACATTACTCTTTAAAAAATTACTACATAACAAATTGAGGTAGTCCTCGTGGTTGATGAAAGCAAATTTAAATTGTGAGTAACATAATTAAATAGTTTTAACATAAATATTGAGGTTAAGAATATTAAGAGTTTAAATCAATCAAAGACGTTAATCACGGTCGAACAAGAGATTGCTGAATTTTTTCAAAGGGATTTCTAAGAGGAGGGATGAGGAAAGAAAAAAGAAAGAGGGAATGAGGGAGGGGAACATAAATTGATGGAGTGAGAGAGGGTAGGTCTGAGAAGTAAAAAAAAAAAAAAGAGGGAGAGAGGAGCGGCATACACTAACGGAGGTGAGGGAGACTGTTGGGGGGAGGGGGTTCTGCTGTGCGTATGGGGGGGGGGTTGTTGCGGGCTAGGTTTAGGAGAAATGAAAAAGATATATAAATTATTTAAGAAGGGGTAAAATACTGAAGATAGAGGTAATATATTTAACATTTATGTTGATGTGAGATTAATACGATAGGTGTATAGAAAAATTAATAGTTTTAGAGAGAGAGAGAGAGAGCGAGGGTGTTAATAACCCTGCTCTTCTCAATAGTCAATATATAGGTTTTGAGTGTGGGGTAAGTCATGAAACTTGTTTGGAGAAGTGTATTAAATTGAGGCATAACACAAATTAATATTGAGGCGTAACACAAATTAATTTAAATGAACCCCCTCGCCTCATCGATGAAGGGAGGCGGGGGGCATAGAGGTAAATACAAAAGAAACAAAATTTGAAAGAAGGGGCAGGGGTAAAAGGGGGAAAATAATTCCAAAAGGACAAAACGAGTGGGGTGGGGGCAGCAATGGGTGGCCGCTGATGGCTGAATCAATCCCACCCTCCAACTTTTCTTTTTCCTCCTGCCTTTTCACCTCAACCCTCGTGTTGATTAATAGAGTTTATGAGAGAGAAACTCTTAAGGAGAGAGAGAGAGAGAGAGAGAGAGAGAGTCTCACTGCCAAAACAAGCTGTACTATTAGCAGAGAGTTGGGAGCTTGGTGGCCGGGTGGGTGGTTATGCGTAGTAGGAGAATAAGCGAGAGTAGAGGTGGGTCGTGCGCGAGTGTTTCTTGTGGGGGAGGAGGGGTATGAGTACGTACCATGGTGGAGTAGTGGATTTGAGCTAGCTAGATTGCTGTAAGTGAACTACTGCTACAGTGCGACTGCTACTGCTACTGCTACTAGTACTCAGTGCTGTTATATAGTTGTTACAAAAGTAAGGAAGGGAGGGAGGCATTTATTGGTTTTTGCTTATTGGGGGGTTCTTTTGGGGAGGAGGGTTTGATATGGCATCTACTGCGCATTTCAGCGGAGGCCGGAGTAGAAGAGCACTCAGCCGGGCCTTCTTCATCTTTTTCTTCTTCTTCAGTTCGATCTCGCTATCTTCCGCCGGTAGACAGCCACCGGAATCCAGGCAGAAGCTTGAGGTTCACAAGCACTTGAAGCGACTCAACAAGCCCCCCCTTAAAACCATTCAGGTACACTCACACACATTTTTTATTTTTATTTTTCTGTTGGAGAGATGGGGTTTCAACTAATTTGTGCTTTAGACTTAGTAGTCATAATTAAAGTCATCTATTACCTGTTCATTTCTTGTTCCTCCCCCTCCCCCAAATAGTTAAATTTTCCAATAAATTTTGTTTACTTTCCGCAATTTCTTCTAGTTAAATACTCATGATTTCGTCATCGCAGTATTATTTTTTGCTCATTTTATCAGACGTACACTGCACATTTGTTTTGGTACTTTTTTAGTTGAAAAATAGACAACACCTTTTCTTTTTCTTTTCCATTTTGCTCTGAATTTTCATAGTAAAAGCCTAATTTCGGGTTACAAAAAAAATGTGGAAATACTGCTATAGGCAATCAAGTTTAAATTGTTGTCGGGAGTCTAATTTCTAATCTAACATTGACAGAGCCCAGATGGGGATACCATCGACTGTGTTCACATCTCTCACCAGCCAGCTTTTGATCACCCTTTCCTCAAAGACCACAAAATTCAGGTTCATTATTGTTTACTTTTTATTTTTTGCATTTATTGTTTCTTCGGTAAATACCGTTTTGGTAATTTTGGGTATTAAATAATAAATCCAGATGAGGCCTAATTATCATCCAGAAGGGCTCTATGACGATAACAAAGTGGCCACAGAATCCAAAGGAGTACCAAACACAGTTCATCAGCTGTGGCACGTCAATGGTCAATGCCCCGAAGACACTATACCCATTAGAAGGACTAAGAAAGATGATGTGTTGAGAGCAAGCTCAGTCAAAAGATATGGAAAGAAGAAGCATCGAAGCATCCCTATCCCGAGGTCTGCTGATCCTGATCTTGTTAATGAAAGTGGTCATCAGGTTAGCACTAGTAAAAAAGAAGAAATCACTTGTTATCATTATGACCAAGATAGTGAGATTATCTAATTGTGATGATTTGAGCACTGTTTCTTTTAGAAAGAAATCGGCCTTTTTGTATTTAAAATAAAAAAAAGGTAACAACATGAATCTATGATATTATTGTAATGTTTTGAAGAGTAATTGAGCTTTTCTGTGCTGGCTATTTCTGTAATTTGGGTGTTATTTTCTTTTTGCTTAATCTTTTATGATGAATCCACACTTTCTAACCAATTGCAATTGATTTTATGTTGAATTTTTGGGGGTGAGTAGCATGCTATTGCTTATGTTGAAGGAGACAAATACTATGGAGCCAAAGCAACCATAAATGTTTGGGAACCCAAAATTCAGCAAGCTAATGAGTTCAGCTTGTCTCAGATATGGGTTTTAGGTGGTTCATTCGGTGAAGACCTTAACAGCATTGAAGCTGGTTGGCAGGTATCTCCTTATTTCAAATTTGACTTTGAAGGCATTTCAGAACTTAACTGAATTCATGCATGTTTTTGGAGTGTCAGAAGTACTATTAAAGTGTGAATAGCTGCAAAATTGAGTCTCATTGTAAATTATGTGCGTGATTTCAGGTTAGCCCAGATCTTTATGGTGATAACAACACACGATTATTCACTTATTGGACCGTAAGCTTCTTAACTTGATTCATTTGTTGGGTTTCAGTTGAAAACCTTATTTTTATTTATTTATTAAAAAAAAAAAAAGCTTAATTTGATTTTCCAACTTAACTCTCTGGAAAATTGCAGAGTGATGCATATCAGGCCACGGGTTGCTACAATCTACTGTGCTCAGGCTTCATTCAAATCAACAGTGAAATAGCTATGGGTGCAAGCATCTCCCCTGTTTCTGCACCTAGGAATTCACAATATGATATCAGTATTCTTGTTTGGAAGGTAAATTCCAAACTCCACCCACGCAGCTCTCACTTTTATGGACTAGTGTGGCTAGCACTCACATTTTTTATATTCATTCAGTTGTCAGTGGGATGTAGAAATGCACCCCCCACCCCACCCTAAGCTTCAGAAGTGGCTCAAATAAATATTTAAATTAAGCTGTCTGAATACAATTATTATAAATAAAAGAAAATGATTATGGAGCGGGGGTACGGTGGATGTGAAGAAGAATCTCTTTGGCATTTCATGTGATCACTGACCTACATACTCCCTCTACGGTTAAAGGTGTGAATTATTGTGCTTAATTTTATTGGAGACATGGAATGGGAGTCCCATGCAAAAGCCTTTTTCTTTTCTCTTGTTGGCCCATATTATATGACTCATATGGGCCAAACAAAGCAACACATTGAATCACTGTACCTATAGCTACTATTGTTGTACATAATCAACTTTTGGAAATAGCCAAGACAAGTTGTGCCTAACGAGCTAGGGGCTATACTTTGGTGTTAATTTTCAGGATCCAAAAGAGGGAAATTGGTGGATGCAATTTGGGAATGGTTATGTAATGGGGTACTGGCCATCGTTCCTGTTCTCGTACTTGGCAGACAGTGCATCGATGATAGAGTGGGGAGGTGAGGTGGTGAATTCAGAGCCGGATGGTCAGCACACGTCGACACAAATGGGGAGTGGTAGGTTTCCGGAAGAAGGGTTTGGGAAAGCAAGCTATTTCAGGAATATACAAGTGGTTGATAGCTCGAACAATCTCAAGGCTCCGAAAGGAATTGGAACATTCACGGAGCAATCCAACTGCTACGATGTCCAAACGGGTAGCAATGGGGATTGGGGTCACTACTTCTACTATGGAGGTCCTGGTAAAAATGCTAATTGCCAGTAACACCCCCACCAAAAGAAAAGAAATTAGAAATCCCCCCCCCCCTGTATTATTCGATCTAGTCCGTCTCTTCTCTCTTATGTATACCTTCTCTCTTTTTCTTTTAAATCATTTTTTTAGCTTTGGTGACCTTTTTTCTGTAGTGGGAAGTTTTGGGGTCGTTTTGATTATCTTTTTTCTTAATTGAAAAGTTGTTGTTGTCTCCATTCAAGTGAAAGTGAATGGAGGAGGTGGCCAAGTGGAAAGAAACAGGCCTCTGTCGTCTTCTTCTTCTTCTTCTTCTTCTATGTAGTAGAGAGAGTATTTTGATTTGTTTGTAATCTTATCCTCCTTTGTGTGTTACTCAAATGGATGAATGGGTTTCAGATGTTATAACAAAGTTCGGAATCTGTTTTTTTTTTTTTTTTGGGAGGGGGTTGTGGTGTTAGGACTCTAATCAAAATGTTAATTAACTATATATATATATATATATATATATTGAAAAAATAATACTATGTACATCTAAAGTGTGCACATGTGCACACTTTATATATATATATATATTGAAAAATTAATGTTATGTGTATCTAAAGTGTGCATTAAAATTACACTTGACATCGTCTGATTGGTTAAATAATTTGTGATTTTTACCACTTAAAAGTCTTTGTCAATTAAAAAATGTCAATTGTAATTTTAGTGTACATTTTAGGTGCATGTAACATTACTTACTCATATTGAGAAGAAAAAAAAGGAAGAGATGGAAATGTTTGTTAGTGTATTATTGAAAAGATGTTTTTGGATGAGATGTGAATGTGAGGTGTATCTGTCTCACTTTTGGACTTTGGTGGCTATGTATATATGACTATTCACTATCTCCTTTTGTAAAGGGCCAACCCCACCCACCATTGTTGTTCATCTGTCCTTCCTAGGCTCTGCTTTTTAGCCCCACCATCACCACCACCACCACCACCTTATATTCCTCTCCTCACCCCCCACTCCGCACCCACCCCCACTCCATTTTATTTATTTATTTATTTATATAACTACATAATCATCTTTTCCCCCCAATCCACTGTAAAGTGGTTGACTGTCATTTCTACTCTTATTCAAGTTTGTTATACCACTTCCCTTTAGAGAAAAAAAGTTAACACTCCCTCCTTTCTTTCCAAACAAATGTCAATTTTAATTATTATTATTTTTTCTTAAAATGAGTGTCGGTTTTGATATACAAGTTTACTAAATTTATCTTTAGTATTTATCATATCCGTCCTTGTATTGACTTCTACTATTGTACGTAGACATTAAATACATTATTGTACATGTACTATTAAAATGTCCCAAAAATCATATTACTTAATTTTAATACAAAATTAAAAATAAATGCTTATTTAGGAACGAAATGATTACTTTTTTTATTGGGTAAATTACACATAATTCCCTCAACTATAGGTTGAGTTTGATGTGCCCCCCTCAACTATAATATTTTTTTAAATTGCACCTTCTATTTATACACCAAGGTTTGAATTCACGAAATTTGTCCACCAAAGACTCACGTCATTATCTGTACGAATAATATTTACCATAATATTCAAAATAAAGATAAAAAATTATTTTAATGACCATCTTTATGTACAAAGAGGGTATTAGAACAACAAGGGTAATATAGTCAATTAAAATACCAAAAGAGCATTATGGATAAAAAAAAAAAGAGTGCCTAAAAGTGGTCACATGAGTCTTGCGCGGGCATTTTACGTCAACTCAAACAACAGTGCCTAAACAGAAGCTACGATTAAAGAAAATGATATAGTTAAGGGAGGTATATTGTTTCAATTGGTAGTTGAGGGGGGTAATTCAAACCCAACCCATAGTTGATGGGGGTTATTTGTTATTTACCCTTTTTTATTTTATCCTATAACATATAGTTTGCTCATGCTTAGAGTCTATTTCATACTGATGTAAAAATTATCCAACTCACCTAAATGGTGGCTTAACTTTTAATGTTTGACTCCACATAAGCTATTGATATGGTAGTCTAAAATCAATCACTAAATATTTTATGGTCGACTCGTCTGTCTGTCTGTCAACATTATTTGCACAAGGTTAGTTTTAGATTTTTCATGTCCCTTAAAATAAAGTTAGTGGCTGATCAAGCGGTATAATTAAGCATAATTAAATTAATTAGTTAGTGGTGATATGTTATTTTATGGACGGGTTTGGTCAAATTTTATGAAACCCAAATGATCAATTGGGTCACATATATTGAGCAAGTCCTATTTTTGTTCTTTTTACTTTTTAGGCTACCAAATTATTATGACTTTCTTTTTTCTTTTGTAAATGAGTTTGGGAGTCATTGACAACTTTTGTATGGAAATAATCATAGTTGACGAGAAAAAAAGTTGGAGCCCTTAACTGTCCATGGGGTTGATTTGATTTGTTACCATATTGATTAAAAAGAATCCAAGAAAAATGGCCTAATGGAGTATGAGATTGTCCGTGATTTGATGATGTTATTATAAAAAATAGGATATTCTTGAATTAATAATTTTAAGTTTTTATCTTTAATGCTCAAGTGAATCGGTCAAAAATAATAGTACAAAGTATTTGAAAAATAATGGCAATAAAATAAAAAATATAACGAAATCAAACAAAAAGGAACAACGAATTTATGTGGCTTAATCTACTCCAAGGCAAGTAGCAAATTCACTATAAACGATGATGAATTACAATAGAGAATTTTTAATGTATTTACCCTACCTAGGACAATGGTTACAAAGATTAACACAATCTCACAAAGTACTACATCTCTTACAGCCCAAAATAGCAATATTTTGTCTAACACCATCAATACCTTGAGACTCTCAACCACCAATCGTATCCGTCGTCTGTCTCTCCACAATTTGTGTCTCTCACTTTTTTCTTGTCGATAATTGAAGTCGCATCACCTCTTTATATATGCTTTAGGAAAAACCTAATCAAATTGGGATTAATTAAGACTCTCAATTCATATCAATAAAAGAATCATTTTACAATTAAGATCAACTTGATTGACCTTCTCCAATTAACCCTAGAATTAATTAATACAATACTAGTTTAATTAGGAAAGTCCAAATTTGAAACATTTTTTTAACAAATCTACACCTTGGCTCAAATTCCATCAATAGTTTATCCCCATTGTTGCTTGAACGCCATGCGCCCCACCATGGGTGCCTAGAATTGATTCAAGTGACCCTTGAACTCGCTCCATGAAATACTACCAAACCGAATACTTTTTATTTCTTCACACATGACATCTTCATTTTGAAACATGGCGTGAGCTCTACTTTGAATGACACTCCTTTGTAGTAGATACAAATTGTCATTTTTGTTTCCACTCGTGAAAAAACGGTCACGGCGAAAGATTTTCATCTTTCCATCACGAACTGTGTAACTATAATCTTTCGAATCTAAGGAACCTAATGAAATTAAATTTCTCATCAAGCTAGGAACATAACAAACTTCGGTTAGTATTTTCACTCCACCTTGAGTCTTAATTTTAATTGTTGCAACACTTTCAATCTTGTAAGAAGAGTTTTCTGCTAAAAATACTTCACCACTCGCACTTTTTTAAGTAGAAAACATATCTCTATTGGAACGCATGTGAAAAGAACAACCGGAATCAATGACTCATTCAGTCCGTAGATTATCACCACCCACGGTCACATTAAGTACATCACCATTATTCTAGTCATTGCTAATACTGCACTCATCAAAAGTGACAATATTAGTATTATAATTTAATTCTTTCTTCACTCTATCATTGAGCTTTTGACAATTACTAACAACGTGACCCATCTCATTACAATGCCAACACTTTTTCTTGGAAGTCTTCTTACACTTCTCACCACCACTTGAACTTTGATAGGACGAATAATGACAAGAAAATAATAGTACCAAGTATTTAGAGAAATAATGACAAGAAAATAAAAAATATAACGGAATCAAACAAAAGAGAATATGAGATTTACGTAATTTAATCCACTCCAAGACAAGCAGCAAATCCACTATAAATGATGAGGAATTACAATAGATAGTTTTCAATGTATTCACTCTACCTATGACAAGGATTACAAGGATTGATACAATCCCACAGAGTACCACACCTCTTACAACCCAAAATAGTCACGCACTATTTTGTCTAATACTGCCAAGACCTCGAGACCCTCGATCACCAATCGTGTCCATCGTCCGTCTCTCCACAACTTATGTCTCTTACTTTTGGTTTTGTCGATAATTGAAGTCTCATCACTTCTTTATATAGGCTTTAGGAAAAACCTTAAGACTCTCAATTCATATCAATAAAGGAATCCTTCTGCAATAAAGATCAACTTGCTTGACCTTCTCTAATTAACTCTAGGATTAATTAATACAATCCTAGTTTAATTAGAAAAGTCTAAATTTGAGACACTTTTTCACAGATAACATAATTATATATATATATATATTAGTAAAGGGGTGGGAAAGAAATTGTCATACAGTATTTAATTTTGAACATGGCTATTTTCACTCCTCTATTTTAAATCAATGCCTCTATGTACAATTACTTTGATCACTTTTAAGTACATAATATTATGTACTAGCTAGTATATATATAAATTTTACATTATACAATACAAAGTATCATAGTTAAAAAGTAAAAGTAAAAATTTCAGAATATCTCAATATCCTAGCCAAGGTACGAAAATTTATGCAATAGTTAAGCATGCATTAATTTCCTTTCTCATAATCACCACCCACCCATTTAATGATTTTCAGGCCTTCTAATCTTGTTTCGTTTTGTTTTTTGATTCATCTATGTATGTTTAGTAATTAGTTCACGTACATATATAATCTTAATTAATTAGCTCCATCCATCCATCATCCGTTCATTTTCAACTCATGATCATGTAAATCCTAGCTATTCCTAGTAGACTAGAGCACTTGTGTTTAAGAAGGAGCATGCATGCATGCATGGCGATATATATATATATACACACATATATATATATATATATATTGAGATATTTATTTATTTGTAATTAAGTTGATAATGTCATTCGGGAGGGAGCGAATGAAATCTTCATTCTACACCGACTTACCACTATTAGGTAACGGTAATTAATTAGTTGCAATGCAAAGAAGATATATATATATATACTTCTTCCGTTCCAGATAAATGTTCCTACTTCCTAGTGGATAAAATACAAGAATTAAGAAACATAATTAATGATGTGCTGTAAAATGTGTTCTGATCATAATACACATGAACAATAATTGAGTTCAACAACTTTAAATAATTGAGTTTATTTGGAATGTATTATATTAAATGAAGTTTTAAGGGTATATTAGAAAGAATGGTAGAGAATAGTTAGATAAAAAGTCTTTAGGAATATTAATTGAGACATTTTAAAATAAAAAATAGAAATATTTATTCTAAATGGAGGAGGGAGTACTACTCCTACTATACTATATATAGAGTTAGTTGATGTCAACAGTAAATCTATCTAAATGGTCCAAATTGTGATCACCAAAAAAGTAGTGGTTGGATGTGTATTTTAATAATTAATGTGTTAAGTAAATTATTATTTTGTCCCTAGATTAATCATTAATGAGGTGATTTGATGCTAAGGATTTGAGTTTAGATAAAGTGGTAACTTGGTTATGTTAACTTTAAAATTATTTCAACTCCCTTAATATTAATAAATTTTTTTACTTATTTACCATTTTAAGACGTACCCATTTGGATCATTTAACACCACCCATTAGTCAAAAGGAGAAATGGTTAGATACTCCTGTAGTAGAGGTTGTGGTTATTTTCTACTTTACCATTTTTGGGGAGGAATTGAAGAGATGGGATGGGATGGGACTTGGGAGGAGGATAAAGTAACAAAAGTATAAAAAGAAAGTGTGTAACTTGTGAACAAATAAATAAATTGGGACTTGGTAGAAGAAAATTTCACAATTTGGTCAACATTCAACCCCACGCCAATCCGCTCCTCAGACTTAGACTGAAAGAGTTTTTTTTTGACGATATGGGCGGGCTACTGTGCAGTGCAAACATTAAGGTCGTACCAAACCTTTCTCACATGACATGACATGGGGATGGGGATAATAAACGATGGCTAATTAGGGTCGTTTGCATACTAAAATACGATTTTAAAAATACAAATGTTTTAAAAATGCAGTGTTTAAAATGGAGTCTTTCCTTATAAATACGTTTGGGATATCACTTCAATATGCAGCTTTTTTTCCTAGGAGCGTTTTAAACCCGCATTTTGGGAAAAATTTGAATTTCGCTTTAAACGCAGCTGCGTTTTGAAAACGCTGCGTTTTCTGCCGCAGTATTGAAACACATTTTTTGTAAATAAGCTACGTTTTATCCCAGCGTTTTGGCCAAAACGCTCGACCAAACGGGCTCTTAATTACAGTGTTTTGGCAAAGACATATTAATGACAGTGTACCTTCCTATTTTTGGTAAATTTTACACGACGCCATTATTATTACTTCACATGTCTAATAAGAGCATCACATGTGTAAATGTGAATATGAAAAAAATTTAGTGTTACTTAAGATTTATATATATTTTTTTAAATAAAATTTTTTAATGCAATTGTATAATATGATGTGTCAACTAAATTGTTTCCTATTAATTCAGATCCTCCTTTACAATGTGCACTGAAAGTAAAAAAATTAATTATCTAATAATCAATAGAAAACAATTTAGTTGACACATCATATTCATATTCCTTCTCTACAATTGCATTGAATTTTTTTTTAAATATGTAAATTCTAGGTGACACTTAATTTTTTTACATTCACATTTGCATTTGTGATGCTGGTAAAAACTCACCAACTTTCCTAATAAATAGTATTCCATTCCATCAACAACTCTTTTTTTCTTTTCTTTATTAGAAAGTCCTTTAATTATTACTGTAGTAACAAAGAATGCCCAGGCAAAATCACATTTCTATAACTCATCCCCCAATGAATAATTAAGAGTGGTCTGTCTGTGAAGTAATAAAACACGAATAGCGGGAGGAAGAGAATTAAGCCAGCTTTAGTTCAATAGTTTTCGTTCAAAATTTTCGACAAGAGGGACGCTACATCACTAAATTCATTTTCGGATATAGCATTGTTTATCTCTCTCTCTCTCTCTCTCTCTCTCTCTCCAAATGTAATTAACTGGAAACAGATGTTGTATAAGGGCATGTTTGGTAACCCAATTAAGAGCTTAATTAGGAAAGTTTTAAGTGATATTAAAAATAAGATTGTTTGATAATGCAATATTATATCACTTAATAAATTAAGTATCTCTTAAAAATAGCCAAAATTTTAAGTCAAAAGATGATGTCTTAATATTTTAAGCTCTACTTTTTCAGACATCAGTTTTCAGAACTTAATTTTCAGTTTTAACAAACAGGCCCTAAGACTCGAAATAGTGGGTATAGAAACAGTAGGTTAGGTACACCGTAAGATGTTTTCTTTAAGGTATTTAATTTGTCTCACTTTTATGGTGTAAAATGGTTTCAACCAATTTCACCTCCCGGATACAAAAACCTACACATTTGAAACTTCAAAGTTACACTTCTTTGAATGTTTCTGGAACAATAATAAAAAATCTACACACTTGAAACTTCAGAGGTTACACTTCTTTGAATGTTTCTGGAACAATAATAAAAAACCTACACACTTGAAACTTCAAAGGTTACACTCCTTTGAATGTTTCTGGAACAATAATCAAAGCTGTATTTGGAGAACTTGAAGAATAGAAAGTAAGAAGAAATACTCGAGAAGAAGGATTTTAGTAACCCAATTTTGGATGAGGCCAACCATATTTATAGGATCCGAGTGGTTGTCCATGAAGAGCCATAACTCATCCGAATACGTGTTTCCCTCCGCGAAGAGGTACAAACTCAGCATGCCCCTCGTTTCAAAGAGTCATAATAATTTGAAAGTTTAAAACTAGTTAAAGAACCGATAATTGTTTCTTTCTTTCTTTCATATATATATATATATATATATATATATATATATATATATACACACAAAACTCAAACTTTAAGCTACACTCGGTATTTTTTCCATAATAATGGAAAAGCCCAAGAGAGCTTAAGGAGCGCTCTTTCAAACTTGTGAAATGATACAACAAGTTTTAGCTCCAAAACTTTACTAAGAATCCTATGTGGGACGAAGGATACACAATATAGAGATACAAAGAAAGACAACAAAACTTTATTCAAATAAAGGACAAAGATGTTATACTTAAACTCAATGTGAGACAAAATAATTATTATATGTGAATACTACATATAACAACAGAGACAACCGAGATTTATTTAAGGGTACGTAGAACATTAAAAACATTCTTTCTTGTCATGCCATTGAACAAAGTTAGAACTAGGCCGGGTAATCACGAATGGAGGGAGCATTTCAACATGAGATAATGCTAAATTCTAGCAGTACAAGAATAGATAATCAAAATTTTCGACACTACTATACGAAAGAAACAAGATAGATGGGGCTGGCTGGGCAGTTACTATTTTGAATTTTTGGCAATTTAGTCTTACGTGTACAAGCTATCATGGAAGACCAATGAGACTTATGTTCAATTGATATTTCTACTAGCGCATACACCAAAAAAATAATAAAAAATAAATGTCTAGGGACCAAAACGCCTTGATTTCTAAAGAGAGGTGCTAACAGCCTACTATACGGAAGCAATCCCGGTAAAATTACTAACTTATCTTTGAATGTATATGTTTTAGAAATGTATATTTTTAACATATTTTGTGTTAAATTTTATTTTTTTCTATTATTATTAAGTTATAATTTATATTAAAACAAAATAAAAATGGGTACATGCTCCAGGACAAAGCGCATGTCGAAGAGGACATGCACACGACTTAGACGCATGTTCCTTTTTTTTATTGCAAAATATATATATATATATATATATATATATATAGTACATGCATGTCCTCTTCAACATGAGCACGAACCAGGCGCATGTCGAAGAGGACATGTGCATGGCTTAGACGCATGTCCTCCTTTTTTTCTTTTGCAAAAAAATTGTTAGAAACAAAAATAACAGTGCCTGTGTACGTCTGTTTTTTATTTTTTGCAAAAAAACTGTTAGAAAAAAATAAAATAAAACGTGGGCTAATCTAAGGGGCTTGATTTAGTCCGATATTCGTGTCCGCAGGTCGCGCTTGCACACGAGTTCACTGGTTCGGACTTTGAATTGAACTAGGATTTGCACCTCCCTGCCCGCGCGCGCGTGAGAGAGTCCCTCTATGTTATACAAGCTTACTCCTTACAAGAACGGAGCTTGTAAATAAACTAGCATTGCATTTGCTTTCTTTCCAATGTGGAACAAACTCACTTATCCAATTTCAACCCACCTATTTTAGGCATTAATGTCTTCATCGTCCAAACATCATTTTGCACGAATAAATATACGATTTCGATGTTCTCACGGAGTAAAGCACATTTCAACAATTATATTTGTCATTCGACGAACGAACTACTAAGAAATTTAATACAAAATATGTCAAAAATATATACATTCGAAGCAAATGAAAGTGAGAGTTTTAAGTTGAATATTTTCTTCATATAAAAGGATGATGGCAAGTTAGTAATTTCGCATGGGAGCTGCATTTATCGTATTAATTAGAGGGGAGCTGCGTTTAGCACCTATGTTTCTAAATACTACATCCATCTCAAAATAATTATCGTTTAGTAATTTGTACACAGATTAAGAAAACTTACATAAAGACTGATGTACCCTTATTTAAATTTATTTATTGCAGACAAGTTGCATAAGTATTTTTTTTTCCTTTTCTCTTATCAACCCTCTTTAATGAGGGTAGTAAATAAGGGCAGTTTTGGTAGAATATAAGCAAATTTTTTTGAAATTCTATAACGATAATTATTTTGAGACAAATTTTTTTGTTAAAACGATAATTATTTTTGGACGAATGTAGTATATCCCAGGCGAAGTGGTGAAGAACTGTCCATTAATACCATGCTTTCAATTGGTAGTGCCATTTTGTCCATGTCTAGGACGAAACAAAGGAGGCCAAACATAATTTATTAGATGGAACACTAAGAGCCCGTTTGGTATAGCGTTTACAAAATGCGGTGTTTTAAAAATGCAGCGTTTTAAAAAACGCAGTGTTTTAAAAACGGAGGTCTTTCCTTATAAATACGTTTGGGATATCTCTTCAATACGCAGCTTTTTTTCCTAGGGCGTTTTAAAACCCGTTTTGGGAAAAGGGAATTCAGCGTTTTAAAACGCAGCCGTTTTAAAAATGCCGTTTTTGCAAGATTGAAACACATTTTTTGCAAATAAGCTGCGTTTTGGCCAAAACGCTCGACCAAACGGGCTCTAAGGCTATTTCGGCTTGTTTGGTAGTTTGACTTGATAAACGGTGTTATTAATTTCGGTATTATTAGCACCCTCGCTATTAATTTTTATTTATAAATTAGAGGTAGTTTAAAAATTTTAGTCACGTGTTTTTTTAGTGAGGGTGCTAATAATACCACCCTATCCCTTGGTATTATTAGTGAAGAATAGTGACTTTATCCAGATATCTCGTGCTATTAGTTCCAACCGCTTATTTTGTACCAAACATCCGATTATTCAATTTATTAACTTTATTCGGCCTTAATCCAGACTACCAAACGACAACCAAGTCTATTAAATCCTAAGAAACTTTTGTTACCATTCTCAGGTAAAGGACCTTCAAGGTTCTACCCACGAGCTAGTAGTTCTAGTTTAAGGGTCTAGTTTCATCCCTAACAAACATTTATGTCTTTTAAGCACATTAACCATGAGTTGACCCACCTCGCCAAGCCACACATCCTTCCTCAACGAGAAATTTTGGCTCCATGTTTCCCATCTAAAGAGTAATTCTACGAGAACTTCCATCAAAACTTTCTTCACTCCCTTAGAATATATTGCAAAGTAATTGGAAGTGATTGTCCAATAAGTAATATTTTCACCCAAAGAGTTTGCATTTAAAAAGTTTAATAATTAAGGAATATATAAGTAGTACCATTAGATTTGGTTATAATTATAAAAATACTTAAACATAATCAACATGTTATGAAAATTATAAACATAATTTTTAAAAATATAATTCTAATTCATATATATATATGTATATATATATATATGTATATGTATATATATATATGTATATGTATATATGTATGTATATATATATATATATATATATATATATATATGTATATATTGCTCCCAATCGATAAACAACTAGAGGAAGCCTAACAAAACCAGTAAGAATGATAAACCCTACTCCTTATTGCATATGTCAATCAAACAAGCCGCTGGGCATCTAGGAAAGGTTATATTGTAACGCTGCGATACGTGCAACTATGGAAAGAAGAAGCTGTAAACAGAATATCAAAAAAATACTTGGCGGACCATCCTGTATTTAGATGATCGGATCCAAATGAAGACCGAAATGGTGAGTGCATATAATTCTATACAATAAGCTACCATCCTTAGCTATAACGAAGTATGCGAAATTCGAGTTGTTGGGTAGATTTAGCAACAGATGGGCTAAAAAAAAATTTCATGCGAAACAGTCACAGATCATGACAACGCTCACACCCACACCCACTCTAGTAGAGCCAAGACAATTAGCTTAATCATAGAGGAGCAAGATGTCATTGACGTGTTTGCAGTAACAAAAATGACAGTCTTGTACCAGGTTAAAATCAGACTTTCAAGCGACAGGGATAAAGTATCGAGACGCGTTGAACTCCGGCCAAAAGGCTATGTATAAAATAGTTAGTGCAATTTCAGAAAGAAAAAAAAAAACATTACTATTAACACCCACAAATGCTCTAAGTACACCACCCCTAAAATTATCAACCTCCCAAAAATCTAAGTACCCCAACTTTTTTATTTTTCCCTCCTAACAATTTTCTAAAATTAACCTAATCATTTCCTCCTCCCTCCTATCTCGTGGTCCTTCTTACTTTCCTTCCTCCTTCCCATCTCTCCCATGTCCCGCCTCCCCTCTATCTCTGTCCATGTCTTCTTCCTCCTCCCTCATTCTTCCCTTCTTTTTTTCCTTCCTCATCGTGTTCATATCTCCATTATTTTATACAACCTAAATTAATTACACAAAAATAAATCATAACTTTTATTAAAGAAATAAACATGTAGTTAACATAATCCACTTCTGAAAATGTATGAATTCATATCTTCATTGCCTTGATTGATTTTTTTTTTTAAAAGCCATTTGAGACTGTGTAACCAAACACCCATAGTGATGTTCGACATCCCCTAACCGAACATCACTATGGGTGTTCGACACTCCTTACCGAACAACCTTATATGTGTTCGGTGTGCCGAACAGAAATTAATTTTTTTTTCTTTTTTTCAACCTAAAAAATAAAGAATACATAAAGGCATTTAAGTCAAAATTTATAATGACATTTTTTGTAATATATGAAGAGGATATACTTAGAGGTATTGAGGGTGTTAATAACAATGCTCGTCGGAAAAATAGTCTATTTTTCGACTGTACTTTGAATAATCTTTATATTTTATCATTGTACTAATTTTTTTTATAGGTAAAATTGTCGTTATAGTTTCAAAGAGAGTTACAATTTTGTCATTATCCTTAATTGTCATCCAATCATTAACAAAAATAATTTTTAATCACCTCTCCTAAAAAATTTAAAATTAGAAGATCGTTAAAGGTAACTGATGTTTGAAATTAGGGGATGTAAGTTAAAGTTATTGATGTATGTCAATTTTCTAAACAAAAATTTCTGAGAAGCTTTTGTTTTAAAGTAATACTAATATGAATTATAAATAATAAATCAAAACTAAAAACATTTTTAAACAATAATTATTATAAAAAGATAATTATTCATGATTTTTTTAACATAGCATAATTTTCATGTTGGTTATTATATGTTGAATTAAAAATTTTATTTTTTGGTAATTTTTTATATTTTCAATTAAAACGGAATTTTAAAGAATATTAATACAAAAACAAGTTTACAGTTTTCTAGTTAATTATCTTTATAAAAATTAATTACATTCAACAAATGAGTTTTGCCAACTAGATTACATGGATTAGCTTTTTGAAAAATTAGTTAATTGATTGAATCTCTTTTGAACTTAATATATATTTTATTTTATTTATTATTATTATATTTTTATTATATTATGATACAATAAGACAAAATGCATAGAGTAAAATTTAAATATTTTTCTCTTACATTTATTTAGACAATATATTTTTTTGTTTTTATGTTTATATTTTATTCTTTTTCTTTAATAAAGTATATTCTTTTTTTAAACTCCCTAATAATTTAAGAGCCAAAATTTAGGGAGGCAATTGAAATAAATTATATTAGAAATTGAACAATAGTTAGTGATAATGACAAATTTGCATATCTCTTTGAAACTAGGGCAAACTCCACAATTCGTCCCTGTATTTTTTGCATTTTTTTGTATTCGTCCTTGTACCAATTTTTTTTTTGAGACCATCCTTGTATCACGGACATTGAGCATGATTGGTCCTTCCGTCAAATCTCGTTAACTTTTTCCCGTTAAATCTTCTCACGTGCCTTGCATGTGCTTTTCACCGGGGGTAAAATAGTCATTTCAATAAAAAGTACAGGGACCAAAAGCATGGGGGGTGAAGCTGAAAAATTTGTTCATCTTCTTCATACAACCTGCACATGCAGCGCTATGTTCTGCCATGGTTTAAAAAAAAAAAAACTTCAAAGCTTGTTTATACAACCACATCCAAGACTCCCTTTCCTCCGATTCTCTCTCCTTCTACTTCCCGTTCACAATCATTTAAAAAGAAATATAGCTTTGAAAACTCACTTTAATTTTTTATTCCAAAAATCACGCACACACGTACATTTTCAACCCATGTCGGAAATCATAACTCAATGGTGATGGTCGAAAAACCCACTTTTCCGCCTCTGCCGTCCTCTTTAGAAGCATAGTCAACAATCTCATCCCGGACCAAATGCATGACTACTTCTCGTCCTCCCCAAAATTTCTCCAAACTCTTCTCCTCTAAACTCACAGTTGTCATTGAAGATTTTGATGGCCTCACTTCCAATTTATACTGAGATTTCGATGGAATAACAGTTACATGGAGTAATTTTACAGTAAGAAGATGGAATTTGGGCAAGAACCCAGATGGATGGAAAAGTAAAGAAGAGTAAGAATTGCATACTCGGGCAGAGACGGTGATGGCAGAGTTGTGGGGGGAATCATCTTTGCCATTAATGAGGGAATTATCGGCCAAAACGACGACTGTTAAGTGGGAGAGAGAGAGTGTGTGTGAGAGAGTTGTAAAATCAATGGTGGCTTACTGGATTTTAGAGAGAGAAACGTCTGACAAGTGGGTTTGGTTTGAGTTTCCTGGGTTTACACAATTGGTCCCTGTACTATTTTAAAGAAAATTACTACATTACCCCTGGATCAAATCACGTGACATGCACATGATTCCACTTAACGGAAAAAAATAAATGGCAATGGACGGAAGGACCAAATGCGTAAAGAAATTGGGTTCAGGGACCAAATGCGCTCACGAGAAACGAATACAAAAAAATATAAAAAGTGAATGGACGAATTATGAAGTTTGCCCTTGAAACTATAATTGCAAATTTACTCTAAAAATTGTGGAGTAACAAAATGTAAAAATTGGTTAAAAAAGCCTACAGTATTTTTCTGTTCAACGTCACGAAGAACTCTGTTGGTGTTTCTTATCAAAGGCCCAAAGAGTTTCAGTGTGGGCTGGACGTAGCTTCTTCTCCAATTCTAAACTTAATTTGTAAAAGCCCTAAGTAAATAAACTAAATTTTATCGGAGGTGCCTGTCGTCTAAAGATAAGCCCACTTTAGCCCCTCTAATCCTTGAGAAAATTATTTATTAATGACTTGCACTAATAATCCGGCTGAAAAAGGATGTTCTTTTAGGTAATTTACTTGGAAAATCGACCAAACATGTCTCCATAAGATTTTTCCTCCACCCGCAGCTTCGAGAGAGTAACCAAACGAGTCAAACAATCGAGCTTTCAGTCTTTTACCTGTCGTTGATGACGCGCGTGGTTTTTAGGAAACTACTCGAGCGCGTAGATGAAAATTCAAAGAGACAAGTATGCAGCTGTTATTTTTATCATTTTTACAACCACTAATGTCCCTGAGATTTTATATGCTCACTCGCATCTTTAGTATTGTTCCCAGTGGCTCTCTTTCTCTCTCTCTCTCCATCTTTTCTCTTTCACACACACACACACACACACACACACAAAACTTGCAGAGTGAATAGGGTTTAATCCACTTTCTCAAATCCCTAACTCACCCTCTAACAGTCCTAACCAAAGAGAAAACGAGATTGCATTTCCACTTGAAATCTTCATAACTACATTTCCATGACTCTAGCTTTGGTCTGACTTGATTATTATGGGGTTATTGTTATGAGCTCAAAACCCTAGTTTTCGGAGCTGAAGTCATAGGATAAATGACCCAATTGGGCCCCCTGGAAGTTTTCATCATGCTATTGGCGCTTGAAATCAGCTCATTCAAGTAAGTATTTCTATCGAAACTACTTCAATTGATTATTATTCTTTCCTTGTTTCAAACAGTGAACTTGCGAAATTATACTCTTCTTCTTGTAATTAGGGATCCCATCTTTTTGAATTTATCTTTAATATGATTTGAAATTGATTTGGTTTTTGTTTTGATTTCGTTTGTTAGGTGTAGTTGAGGGAAGGGGAGAGAGAAAAGGGGAAGGTGGGCACAAGAAGCCATGGAAGGGGATGAGCGGCATGTTATGTTGGCATGCATAATTTCGGGGACCCTTTTCTCTATTTTGGGTTCGGCTTCTTTCGCTATACTCTGGGCGGTTAATTGGCGGCCATGGCGGATTTATAGGTAATTCGTGCTCCACTTCCTCGTGTATATTCCTTAACGCAACCTGTTTATTTTTGTTTTTGATCCACTTGGTCAATGTTGTTCCGACCACTATATTTATAGATGCATTATTTGCTCACCTGAAGCGCTATTG
Source organism: Platycodon grandiflorus (assembly GCA_016624345.1). Taxonomy (NCBI): domain Eukaryota; kingdom Viridiplantae; phylum Streptophyta; class Magnoliopsida; order Asterales; family Campanulaceae; genus Platycodon; species Platycodon grandiflorus. The sequence continues at coordinate 617,490 of CM028369.1, forward strand.
AAGATGCATGTTTCAATATGATTCCCTGTCCAATTCAAATACCATGTCTCTCTCTGTTTCTTTCTTTCATGCTGCTTCTGCATAATTTCCTAAGTTATAATGCATTTTATAGTGGAATCCGGTTGCTCCATTGACAACTATTCATATTATACAAATCCGTTATTCTAAGACTATAGTAATGATAATGAAAAATGAAATCACACCATCTCTTTAATAGGTAAATGCATCTTTTTTCCCTGGAAGTTTTCCAAAATACTTGTAAAGATATCGGCTACAATTGAGAAGGCCTTATCAATTAAATTTCCATTTTTTCAATGGAAATAAGTTTTGTATCCTTCAATATGCTTTCGGCATGTTTTATCCTCAAGTCACTTTGAGGATCTCTGGATGACAATGGTGACTCAGAGCTTGAAACATTTTGAGTCCCTATACGTTCACTTGAAACAGAGAACTTGTTTGATCCCTGTTTCCTGCATTTGATATTGTCTCGGGAAATCTGCATGGGTAATAATACTGGCTGTTGTCTTTTGGTGTTCATTTGTTGCCTATGTATGATAGTTTGATTATAACCTCTTTAAAACTTTTTTATATTTCACGTTTTACTTGTGACATTGGGGTCTAGGCAGAGTATAATGTCCGGAATGTTTCTGCAACACACCTGATTTTCCCTTGTCAATACAATTGATAAGTTCTTGAAAACATTGTCGTTCAATCTAATAATTCACGATTCGAATCATACTATCTGATACGATTAGGTTCACATTTGCTGTTTATTCATAAACTGGATTGGGCACCGAATCAGAGGAGAGTCAGTGAATTGGTCCAGAATCCAACGAGTCATATGATTTCCAGTCAACTCCCATCAACTTCGAAACTCCTATTTCAGGTTGAATATTATTGCCGATATTTTTGGACATCCATTGTTTTTTAGTTTTGTGAAAAAGAGGGTCTTCTGGCTCAAAACTTAGTAAAGCCTCCTCTCCTCTCTCTGCTTTGTTACCACTTATACCGACTCAACTGATCTGAAGATATAAGAGAAAGGGCGAGTATGAGATGTAAACATGGTGGTCATACAAAGTTCGTTTGTTATTATTTAGTATTTATTACTTCACACACACTCACATGTATACATAATTTTCAACTTGACACCTATGCCTCCAAGCTTAAAATTCATTACCCAGAATGGTTACTTTTCCCCCTTTCTCTCTTCTGTGTGGTCGACTGGTTAATTGCCCTAGTAGTTGATCCACACTAGATGCTGTTCTGCCACGGAGCACTGCAAAAGGTTTCTTCCATTTACTGAGTTTGGAAATGGCCACATCCTTACTCTTTTCCTGCAGTGTGTTTCTTTGTTCTGAACTCATTACTCCTATGTTCTGAACCCATTACTCCTAGCCCATAATTGGATTTTAATCTATGATTGGGAGAAACTGCAAGTCTTGTAAAAATAGCATTGTCGGAGATGCATATGGCCTTGGACACATGAGATTAGTTTTTCTAGAAATGCACGAGGATTTTGTTCATGGAAGGCCAGCTCGTTTGCCAAGTTCCTCAAAGTTTTGGTTACTTGTGCCAAATTAAGATATACCCGGAAAGATAGCATGAAAGCAATCATTGGAGCTTTTAGAAGTACCCAATTCATCAATGTTTTTTATATATCTATTTACATAGTATATGTGGCCGTGTCCTTGTGTTTTGAGTTTTGAAGGTTGCTGTGTCTAACATCACACTTCTACGTCGACACTCGTGTCCGTGTCGCAAATCATAGATTTTAATTGTAAGTGTATCTTGTTAAAGGTCTAGGTATTTGATATTTTGACTATATTGTATTTTCTTTTGGATATGTTCTTATTGGGGATTTTCTATACTAGTGTTAGGGCTAGCCTATATAAAGTCCTTAGGCCAAATGATGTGTTTAGACTTGGATGTCTGGAGAATTGAATCAGTATCTTAGTCTATACTGTCCTTGCATTTTCATGTCCTTGCCTTTGATTTCATCTTCTTCATATTTTTCTTTACTTCGTTCTACTTCACTCAGTGCTGCAAAGGCTCATTTTTCTTACTGATGTTTTGGCTGCTTATTTCTTGGCATGACTGCATCAACTGCAAGTACCATTGTGTCTATAATTTTTCAAGTTGGTTTCAATTATTATCTTTTCTCATTAAATCCCTTTCTGTTGTGGTTCTTATTCTGCATTTACCTTTTCAGTTGGATCTTTGCTAGAAAGTGGCCAGGTATCTTACAAGGACCTCATTTGGGAATGTTATGCGGTTTTCTCTCTCTATCTGCATGGTTGGTAGTCATCTCTCCAATTGTGGTGCTTATTGTGTGGGGATGCTGGTTAATTGTATTATTGGGCCGAGATATAGTTGGTTTAGCTGTAATCATGGCTGGGATTGCTCTTCTTCTGGCATTTTATTCTATCATGCTTTGGTGGAGAACACAATGGCAAAGCTCAAGTACGTATGCTAACCTTTGTTTTTTTTTAAAATTTTGTAATACATAGTTTGAAGATTTTCTCAGGCGTGGTATGTTTTTAACAACCTCTATATAAACATTGCTGCCATTTGGGATCATTTTAATGACCACTTTTGCCGTAGTCTCTCTCTCTCTCTCTCTTTTTTTTTTGGTAGCTGCACACCCGATATATAATGAACTTTTCTTCATATATTCAAATACTCTTATCTTCAAAATGATGTTTGAGAAGTGTGCTCAAATCACGTATATTTTTTTTAAGAAGTGACAAAAAAAAAAAAAAAAGAAAAAGAAAAAGAAAATGAAGACTAACTTCTAAAATGAAGTGAAATTGAGAATTGCTGTATAAGAAGACTGGGCCGATTAATTATGGCAGACGTGGAAAGTCGAGAATGTTACTTAAAAAGTACAGGGTGTGGAGAGAAGTAAACTGAGAATGGAATACAGATGACAGCCCAAGGACAGCAGATTTTTTTCTTTATCATGTTCTCCAGTATGGGCGAATGATAAGAAATAAATCAGATTGATTAAAAGTGCTGTATGGAATTGTTGGTCTTTTCCTCTTCTTCTATCACAGGTTCCATTATTATCATCTGTTTAGAGCTTAGATATTGGAGGCATTCCCTATTGAATACTGGCAGCGTCATTGCTGCACAATTTTTTTTTGCTTTCTTTGAGTTGGGGGGGCGGGGGTGGGGAGAGAATCACATTATGGCATCTGAGAGGGAGTGAAGTAGGTTGAGGTTTTGATTTGTATGACTCCTAACTGGCCCTATCTGAATCTTTTACTCTCTTCTAATGTCTTATAAACTCTGACCCTTAGTTTTTTTTACTTCACCTTCTCTGTTATTTTGGATGTTTTTGCACTTGATCTAAGCGCTTTCTGCATCGCTTCTTAAACAGGAGCTGTTGCTGTTCTGCTTCTTCTGGCTGTTGCCCTGCTCTGTGCATATGAACTTTGTGCAGTTTATGTCACAGCAGGTTCAAGTGCTTCAGATCGATATTCACCTTCAGGCTTCTTCTTTGGTGTCTCAGCAATTGCTTTAGCAATCAATATGCTCTTTATTTGCAGAATGGTTTTTAATGGTAAGTTAGCAGTCTTTCTTTTCATTCAAGTTTAGTTGCTGTTTTCTCTTGCCTTCTATCTTATTTTGTATAATTTCATTGTCCTTAATTCTGTTAATTTTCTTGCGTCAACCTGAAGGCAATGGTTTAGATGTTGATGAGTATGTTCGGAGGGCATACAAATTTGCTTATTCTGATTGCATTGAAGTGGGTCCCGTTGCTTGCTTGCCAGAACCCCCAGATCCCAATGAGTTATATCCTCGACAATCTAGAAGGCAAGCCCATAATTTGTCTCACTTATCATTTATATATTTCTTTCACTCGTCATCTTTTATGTTGCTTATTGACTTCTTATTTTCCAACTGTCACTCTCTCTTTCTCTCTCCACTCACACATACGTGCATACACACGAATATATCTAGCCACAAAGGTTTGTTAAGATTACAAGGACCACTTACGAAAACCTTTTCAATGTTTCCTTATATAAATGTGACACTACCGTGAAATTCATATTTTGGATGTCTGCAGGGCAACACATCTTGGGCTTCTCTATCTTGGGTCGCTTCTAGTACTTCTTGTATATTCCATCTTGTATGGTCTCACAGCAAAGGAGGCAAAATGGCTCGGGGCTGTCACATCGACTGCTGTTATTATTCTTGGTTTGTCTATACCTGATGCGTTTGTGTTTGTGTTTGTTCTTTTACATGGCTGTCTATGCCATGTTTAACATGGTGCTGTTGATTTTTAGTTTCATATCATGTTCATTGTTCTTAGACTGGAATATGGGGGCCTGCTTATATGGGTTCGAGCTTCTTCAAAGTCGCGTTGCAGCTCTTTTTGTTGCTGGCACATCTCGAGTCTTCCTGATCTGTTTTGGAGTTCATTACTGGTTTGTTTCGTTTTATGACCTTAGATGCATTTACTATTAGCAGGAGTCTTGACTGCATTATCAAACATCGTCCTTTCTCCTTCTTAATAGGTATCTCGGACACTGTATTAGTTATGTAGTTGTAGCATCTGTGCTACTAGGTGCTGCTGTTTCTCGTCATTTGTCGATTACAAACCCTTTAGCTGCAAGGAGAGATGCCTTACAGAGTACAGTTATTCGTCTAAGAGAAGGTTTCCGTAGAAAAGAACAGAACAGTTCATCTAGCTCATCTGAAGGATGTGGGTCAAGTGTGAAGCGTAGCAGTAGTGCTGAGGCTGGTCAACTTGGTAATGGTGCACATTGCATGGGTGAGAGCAGCTGGAATAATGTTGAGGGGTTTAACAGTGAGAAGAGCTTAGATAGTGGAAGGCCTAGTTTAGTGCTACACAGCAGTTCCTGTCGCTCAGTTGTTCAAGAGACTGATGTAGGACCATCGTATGCTGAGAGAAATCTTGATCACAATAACTCTTTGGTAGTCTGTTCTAGTAGTGGACTTGAAAGTCAAGGCTGTGATTCTAGTGAATCAACTTCAGCAAATCAACAAGCCCTAGACTTCAATTTAGCCCTGGCATTCCAGGAAAAGCTGAATGACCCAAGAATTACTTCTATGTTGAAGAGGAGAGCAAGACAAGGAGATATTGAGTTGACTAACTTATTGCAGGATAAAGGATTAGATCCCAACTTTGCTGTGATGTTGAAGGAAAATGGATTGGATCCTACAATTCTTGCATTACTGCAGAGGAGTAGTTTAGATGCAGATAGAGATCATCGCGACAACACTGAAATGACAATCACCGATTCAAACGGTGTTGACAGTACTCTGCCCAATCAAATTTCATTGTCAGAGGAACTTAGGCTCCGGGGGCTAGAAAAGTGGCTTCGATTTTCCAGACTAGTTTTGCAGCACGTAGCTGGCACCCCAGAGCGAGCATGGGTTCTCTTCAGTTTTATGTTTATCATTGAGACTGTCATAGTGGCTATTTTTCGACCGAAGACGGTTAGAGTCATAAATGCGACTCACCAGCAGGTAAGAAGCGACTTCCTTTCCTTGGGGCTTATTGTTCTTGTGTATGTGGCGCCAAAAGCAGTTTTATAGGTTGGAAACACTGTTTATTACCTTAAATTAATGAGCACTGACTAGTACATGTATATGTAGTTTGAATTTGGCTGTGCTGTGCTTCTTCTATCTCCGGTTTTCTGCTCTATCATGGCTTTCCTACGGTCACTTCAAGCTGAAGACATGGCAATGACTTCAAAACCCCGGAAGGTATTCGTGATCTAGTATCTTCATGTCGAGAATGACAATATCTGTATTGTCGTACTCAAATTTAGTTCTGAAATGACTATTGGGTTTAATGCTTACTATCTTTTTGGTTTTTGACTTAGTTTTTGTTACTGTGTGATCTTAACTTCAATAATGCAGCCTTGTACTTCAAGGATTACTCTTTAATGCATTTATATTCCTGCATTTTGTAGTTGTGTGTGCATCCATGATTTTCTAATTTTGATGATTGTTTCAAATTTCTCTTGTTTATTCAGTACGGTTTTATTGCTTGGCTGCTGAGCACTTGCGTTGGTCTGCTGCTGTCCTTCTTGAGGTATGATGTGGAGCCCCTTCATTTTCTGCTAGCATGCTACTGTCTTTCTGTTGTTTGACTGGACATTATTGTTTGTGATGAGAACGTCCAAGTGAAGTGACATGACGCAATATTATCTGGATGTTTGCTCTCCAAATATTCATTTGAGATAACTTTACTCGGATTAATACTCAATGGGGTAACTTGTCAGATATAGCTTACAAGGATAGCCTTCTCTGGTACACTGACAAATGCTTGCTCCCTACATAAGTTGACCGTGCTTTGAAACAGAAAAAAGTTAGAAATTTTAAGAAAGAAAATAATGTTAGGAATTTCCTAGTTGTCACACCAAGAGTTCTTTTGGTTTCACTCCTATGAGAAGAGACCTCACACATCTAAGATAAGCTGAAGTTTGTCACAGTCGTCTTCTCGGCCTTTAAAGACCCAGTGGAAACCAGATTAATCTTTCTTTTAGAGTGCAAAACAAGTTGAAGAAGTGAGGGAACCTTCTGGTTACTCTTTTCATCATTATGTTCATACTGAAGTATTCATGTATTAACTGCTTTTGCGTGCCATGTACTTGGACCTCTTAACTTTGTGCATGAGCTTATGTGGACAAGACATATTTTCATGTATATACTAAGATATTGGGGAAGGTGTGAGACAGTGATTTGTGTCTGTGGCCGTGGTGATGACTTGCAAGATCTGATGTTTTGTGCCAAAAATTTGGAGATTTACTGACTTCCTATATTAGTATGGTTAGTCTCAGTTGTCACTTCTTGGTCTTAGTTAGAAAACTGAGCGAGAAGGTTAACATGCGGTGAAAGCGGTCAGTTGCTAGTGGGTGGCGTTTTGTGAATGATGGTGGTTGCAACTGTGGTATTGCACAAAGACAATTTTAATTGCTGCCAATTCTTTGAACTACAAGGGTAGTTTGTCCCAACTTTATATCATTCAAATTTGTTAGTCAGAATAGCCACTCCTATAGGTCATCTATCATCCTTTTTTATGTGGTCTGAAATTGTTTGAGGCAATTCAAATACATGCAATTGTTATGGTACAACTAATAATCTGATGGTTTGTCTGTTGTGTTGTGCACTGGTTTTTAATCACCTCGGAGATGCTGCAATCTCATTAACAAATATTGACTTGATGGATTGAAATCAAATCAGTTGTACCATATGCCTTTGTCTTTTGGCGGAAAATAATGAAATTGAGTGCGATGGCCGAACTCTTAATAAGGACTACAAGCTCTATGACGAGTATTTCTTTGACTTGAAAAGCTACAAACTGTTGATTGTGGGCTAAGAAGCACAGACCTGACACGACTTTGAGATATCCACATGGTATTAAATATAGGACACGATATGCTGACGACATGTTATCTTTTTTTGTTTGGTTGTTAGTTTGTATGCGATATATATGTATATTGTGTTATATATATATATATATATATATATATTTATATATCTCATAAAAACCTGTGATAAACCAACAAGTGATAAAATCCTACAATTTAGCAGTAGCAAAAGCAACAAAAGAACGCCAATACTAAAGGCGAACCAGGAAAAGAAGAAGAAAAAGATGATGAAATATAGTATAATACACATTGAATATAATGTCGTGGTGACTGGACAGGAGGCCTAAAGAGCCTTAGGACGAGATGATTTAGTTGGCCTCAACAGGGTAATCTACTAAGATACAACTTTTGGCCTCTTCTTTCTTGTTCTTCTCATTTGCTTGAGCTCCTTCTCTGGCTCCAGTTTCTCTCCTTGTTGATCGAAAATAAAAGGAAAAAACCCTAATAGAGGGCACAAACCCCAACTTCTCGGAGCAAAGAAGAGTGTAGGAAAAGGTGCACTATGACATTGTCATCTTGCTCTATATTCAACTGTGTATTCTTTTCCCTCATTTTTTGACAAGGAAATAGATTTTGTATTTGTGATTTGACGCCTTAGATATCGTTTATTTGTGATATTCTGGCCACTCACATGTCCCGAAGGTGCGTCCAGACATGTTGAAGATTTATGAAAGGAAATAAAAATATGCCACTCCTAGAGGCGTGTTCATTACGTGTCCCAGTGTGTGAGTGTGTCACGTTTCCGAACCTGACACCACTCTTCCTTCTGGAGTGTGTTGGTGCTTCCTAGATTGTGCAAAGCTCATTGCAACATTCTCCTCTCAACAGGGGTCTCACTTCATTGACTTCTTATAAAAATGGTGTGTTATTTCAAGGAAAAATCGTGACTTTGAAAATCAAGTTTGTCTGTGCAGACCACATCTATTTTGCTTGTTTGAATGATTTTCGTATATGGCTGCAACTGCAACTACAAGAAGTATGCAATGTTGGGCATGTAGTTCCCCATTTGAATATCTTGACACTGCCCAGAGGTTGTAACTTAGATTGGTTAGTTGACCTTTCTTTGTTTTGAGTGGCTAAATGATCAATGGTCTAGGATGGACGATCTCAACTCTGTCTCTCAGAACAAGCTTTGCATTCGATATATAAGATCCTTAGACAAACCGTTCCCAAATGAATTGGTTTGAGTAGGATCCCATATCAATATATCATTAGTGCATTTGTGCAATCTTTTTCCAATTGATTGCCAAAAGAAATTGTTTTACACGTTAATATGAGCTCTATTTTGTGATAACTTTTATCCAGTTGTGAGAAGTTATTAATGTGTTAGCGAGTATTATCAATCTATCGCTCATCTCCTTGTACAATTTGTTTGTCATTTACCTTGTTTTCCACTGGGTATCTGTGATTTAAGTTTTTCATACTGTTGGCATTTTTCTTTTTCTTTCCTGCAGCAAGTCTTCAGTTCTTCTTGGATTGTCTTTGACCATCCCTCTCATGGTGGCGTGCCTTTCTGTTGCCATTCCTATATGGATGCGTAACAGCTACCAGTTTTGGATTTCAAGAGTTGAATGTGCAAGTCATGCAGGAAATCATCGAACTCAGGGGATGAGAGAGGTTTTCTATCTGCCTATATGTAATCTTATCCTTTACGTTACACTAAATATTGTGGCATGCAGCAATCTTTGAAAACATTGTGTACATTAGTAAAACGCTCTAAACATTTCAAATGTTAAGGTTGCATTTGCTGAACCCTAAGATAGGTTTCTGCTTATCTCAAGTCCATTGTTGAATTGGGTAAGTTCATTCATAGGCATTTGTTAGGAGCCCACTTATTAAAAAGCCTATCCAGTAGGCCCCCTTGGTGAATTTTTCAGTGCACATATTTACTTATTAAAAACAAAAAAAAGAACTTATCCAGTAGGCCAACAGCATATGCAGCCAATCACATGCATTTGATAAGCTTTCAGTAAGATTTCGTTTTGGTAAGCATCCCTTTGAAAATCTAATATATGAGATATATTGGTGACATAACATAATGTTTGACCATTGTTCTTGGGTTTAAGTCTTGCCACTTGTGCATGATGATGCTCCTTGATTTCCTCTCACATGAGTGGGGCAGCATGTGAGGGCTAATGTGGGGGCATCCGATTTGATGTTGCAAGCTTTTAAAGGAGTTAGTGATTTATTAAATGGTGTCACTAGTTTTAGGTTGGGTCCTTTGGCTAGAATCTTGAAGGCGTGGTCCCCATTGTGTTTTGCAGTTCGTTGCACTATATGTTGTTTCTGGCTGGCAAAATGATGTGTATTGGTTTGTCTTTACTTGATTGACTGGGTCAGCATATTTGGAGCATGGCATGTATTTAGTATTGACAGTTCCACACTTTGTTTTCATGTTTATGGTTAACTTAAAACGGATTTCCTCTCCTTGTTCAATTTTTTTCCACCTCTCGTAAACTCTTTTTTTGTCCTGCCATATGTGTGTAAAGACTTTAGTTATCAACTTCTTCAAGGTTTGTGCTGTAGTTCAATGTGATTCGCTACTAACATCCTTATTGTTTAGTTTCACTCAGCTCTGTTATTAATTAAGTTTCTGGTCTTCAACTGCTCGACTTTGCTTCTCATTAATTTGTCAAAATCAATTGTCAGGGTGTTGTTCTTTTCATCTGCATATCAGTATTTACTGGGTCGGTGATTGGCCTTGGTGCTATAGTTTCTGCAAAGCCTTTAGAGGGGTTACATTACAAGGGATGGACTGGTAACCCAAATACTGTTTCATCTCCTTATGCATCATCCGTGTACCTCGGATGGGCAATGGCTTCTGTAGTTGCTTTAATAGCTACAGGCCTGCTGCCAATTGTATCCTGGTTTGCAACATATCGGTTCTCCCTCTCTTCTGCCATATGCGTTACAATATTTGCTGGTAAGTTTCTGATTTTTTTTTTCTGCCTGAACTCTTTTATTTGTACCCAACTTGCTTTCTTAGTGCGGTGGTGTTACATCTCCCATTTCACAAAATGAGAAGTAGATGAAGGAAAGGGAAAAAAAATCAATGAATCGCGTGAATATATTTGGATCATTGCTAATCGTTTTGGCATTTATTCTCTTGGACTGCTTTCTTACTGCTGCGTTTCTGTAGTTATCCTTGTGGCATTTTGTGGTGCATCATATTTGGAGGTAGTGAGTTCTAGGGCTGACCAAGTTCCTAGAAAGGCTGATTTTCTTGCTGCGTTGCTTCCTTTGGTGTGCATTCCAGCTCTGCTTTCTCTTTGCTCTGGTTTACTTAAATGGTAAGTCATCTTGCCTATCTTAGCAGTAGTCTCTATCTGCATATATATAGGGCTTTCTTTAATAATGTAATAGGCGTTCGCTAAATTGATTTTGCTATGAAAATCATTTGCAGGAAGGATGACAATTGGAAACTCTCACGAGGTGTTTATGTTTTTGTCACCATTGGTCTTCTTCTTTTGCTTAGTGCAATATCAGCCGTTATAGTCATAGTTAAACCGTGGACGGTGAGAAGTGCTTGCTAATGTTTTATTTGTTGTGTCATCTTTCTTTCCTAAACATTTTTGTAACTTGGTTCTTCCTTTACTTGTTTGCAACAGATAGGAGCATCATTCCTTCTAATTCTTCTCCTCATTGTTCTAGCTATTGGTGTTATACACTTCTGGGCTTCAAACAATTTTTACTTGACCAGGGCACAGATGTTTTTGGTTTGTTTTCTTGCATTTCTTTTGGCTTTGGCAGCATTTCTTGTTGGATGGTTTCAAGGTAAGACTTTTTGAAATTATTGATGGAAACATTTGTGCTCTTTCAAGTCACTTTGTTATTCATTTATTTAATTTTTTTTTTGGAAATTAAATGATCATCTTATGCCTCGTTTCAGATAAAGCTTTCGTTGGAGCATCTGTTGGCTACTTTTCATTTTTGTTTCTGCTGGCTGGAAGGGCATTGACTGTGAGTTACCTTATTTGCAGTTTCAAATGTTCATACTGCTCTCTTGTCTTATTATGGAGAATGCTTTCTTCTGCAGGTGCTTCTTTCACCTCCTATAGTAGTTTATTCTCCACGAGTACTGCCTGTGTATGTTTATGATGCTCATGCAGACTGTGGGGAAAATGTCAGGTCTGTTGCGAATTTTATATTTAGTTGCGCCTCTGAATTTGTCCTAAATCAAGGCCCATTCCTACTTTTTTGGTTTTCTCATCTCGACATCTGATTCGGCATTCATTTCACAAACCATTGGAATTATAACGTTTTATTTTTCTACATGGATTCATCATCAGTGTTGCTTTCCTTGTTCTTTACGGGATCGCATTGGCAACTGAAGGCTGGGGTGTTGTTGCAAGTTTGATAATCTATCCACCATTTGCTGGAGCGGCTGTGTCGGCAGTTACGCTTGTCGTAGCTTTTGGGTTTGCTGTCTCTCGACCATGCTTAACTCTTAAGGTTTGTCCCCTACTTTGAGTTGAGTGAATCTGGTGATCCAGTGATTTAAACATGGTTCAAGGAGGAAGAACTTTCACCAACATTTAACTCTCCTAGAAAATTTTGAAGACCTGTCTTGGTCTCAATTTAAAATTCATTTTTCCTTTTTAATTTATCATACACTTTCTACCAGATGATGGAAGATGCTGTACACTTTCTCAGTAAGGAAACTGTCATACAGGCAATTGCTCGATCTGCCACCAAGGTACATTAGATATTGCAATTTGCACCTATGTACCTGCTTCTACTTTATTTATTTTTTATATTTTCTTACACTGCAACGTCTTCTATCTTGGATCTCTACTTAAATCTCAATGAATAACGTTCGTTGTGAATGCAGCTTCATTGAGTAATTCTTCTTATTGTTGAGGCCAGTACCTTGAAGGCCTGAGATTTGAAAAAGAAACAATTTAGTAGATATAGTTTTATATAATTTCCAGATCTGTTGTGTAAATTGCAAATCTGCAAATCCTGAATTGGGAGGTCAAAGTATAATTATAGTAATATTTTAAAAATAAAGATGCAAATTGCAAATCATGAACCATTTTCGAGGAATGAAGAATTGTAGAAAGCTTATCCAAATTGTGTTAGTTTTATTTGAAACTTTTGTACTTCTGAATTTTATATGTAGTATTATTAATGTTGGTTGTCTTTTGCGGTTTTTTTCTTAGTACCATATTTTGCATAGCCTGGATCGAAATCCTAGATCCATTACTGCTTGAAGGAATTTTTGAGGGTTGCCCAATGATTTGCCTTTTAAAGCAAGCATCTAAAAAAATGCGATGGTGGCGGTATAGTGGAGTGATGTTGTAGTTGAAGGAGAAGAGAGATAATAAGTTGCAGAAAGGTGAATTGCAGAAGATTACATTATACAGATGATATATATGTTACTTAAAGGTGATTAAAAATTACAGAAAATTCTACATTGTTAGTTGTAACTGGAAAATTTCACTATAGTTTGAGCCACATGTGGTTGTATTTGAACGAAAAAGCTCATGTGGGTTCTCTCAAAATGGGTTTAACTGCGGAAGTCTAAAACCAGCTCAACTTAACTCAACTCAGCATTTGGCCCCACTACATGAGGTTAAATCCAATTTGCCTTTCTCAAAAAATAAATGTATATATACACGATTGACCCAATGTTATGATGACACCTATCAGCCAAATGCTTGACCACTTCATGATGGGGTTTGGTCAGGGATAGATAATCCAAGGATGAAGACTGGTGTTTATGATAGTGTCTGCGACTTGGGCGTAAGCCTAACCCATTATTACATATTAAGAGTAATTATAAAAGTTTATTTTAGGGTTTTATTGGTAATCATGTCTTTATTTTGGCATTCTTTTAGTCTTGGATCACCTTGGGTAGTCTTGTAAGTTGATGTCTAGCTTGCTTTTTTTTAAAATCCCAATAGTAGCCTGTTTTCAGCTCTCCTATCCTTCTCTCTGTATGCTACTGTATCAGTCAGCCTTGACAAATCCGGGAGCTCACTCCTAAAATAGAAAAAATCCCTGGGGCTTTAGCTACACCCTCAAATATACTAAATGGTGATGGGGATATGTTTGTTGTTGGTGGTAGACTGGTGGTCTTTTCTGATTCAGTTTGGTCACTCGTGTTCTACTTGTATATGGACTCCAGTTGCGAGTCTATTGTTCCTCTTGGTCGCATTTAGTAATCCTGGTGCATATGCTTGGAAAATAATTTGCATGTTTAGCATAGAGCGTAGCTGATGAGCAATGCTAGATATGCTACAGCAAGGAAGAAATTTTTTTTTGATAAGTAAATAAATAAATATATATATATATATACATATATGTATATATATATATATATATATATATATAAACATGCGTCAAAGCAGAGAAGAAGAACATCAAGGAAGAATAACATCCTTGAGAGTGGTTTTTGAAAATAAGTCTCTCTAAATCTTGATTTCTGTAAGTTACAAAATGGGAAATAATGGATCTGGGTCAGTAATTAGTGATCCTTATGTTACCAAACTTTTTGAAGCTTTCTTACGTCAACAAATTTGTTCAAATGTCTCTTGAGTCTGTGTTATTATCAATAGAGACAACATTGACGTGGTGTTGAACTGTGGCTGATATCGAGCTTGGATGTCCCTAGAATGCTGAAAAAGAAGATGCAGTTGGCTATTGCTAGGATTTTAAATCAAGCTGCTGATATGGCATTGTGTATTTTGTGCCGTAGAAGCGAATGCATTTCTGTATTTTTGATGTCCTCACATTTGGAAACCTTCTCTTTGATCTAATTAAGCTATTAATATTGATTTTAAGGGATGATGAACATTTATGCTGGAAATGTTGTTTATAGCCATTATGAGTTTGATCATCATGCAAATAATAATTTGGGGGAAGGCTAATCACTGCCCCTGCCCCTTGCTAAACACTTAAGAGGTTTTGCATGGGAACACCACTCAACGTTTTGAAAATATACTCCCATGTATTAGTGGGCATTGCGAATGTAAAAAATTCTAACAATAGACTCCTAATAAGGGTCCCGGGGGCACTCGTTAACATGAGCCAATAATATAAAATTTATTTGATCCATATGGATATCTGAAGAATTGGATGGATAGTCGCTAAAGTTCAATTTCTGAGGGCAGGTTCTTAGGGGTGTGTGTTACTCCCTGTGTCCAAAAAAGAACGTCTCATTTGACTTTTCACATAGATTAGGAAAGATCATTATGAGTCTATTTTTCCTCTATTAACCCAATTGATTATAGCGAAATGTGGTTGGTACTCAATTAGTGAGTAACAAAGCTATTTAAACTATGTAACTAATGAGGGGTATAGTAGGAAATCTAGATAATTAATTGCTCCACTTTTAGAACATGGAGAAGCATTTTGGGACAGATAAAAATAGAAAGGAAGACAGTCTTTTTGGGACGAAGGGAGTACATTAATGGTATAGATCTCTTTCAGGACCTTGAGGACTCACTCGAAGCAAGGATATTGAGTTTGATTTGTTTGTGAACTTGTAATGTGTCTAGTATATATTCCTCAAATGTTTCTTAGAATATTTCCAAGAGGGTTGTATGTTTTATTCCCTTTCCGTTTTACAAGCTATTACTACAATTCGTGGACAAGGTTTTTCCATCTTCTTTGACTGACTGATATCTTAGTTTTTATTTGACAAGTTTCTCTTTTTCTTCTTCATTCCCTGTGCAGACTAGAAATGCTCTCTCTGGAACTTATTCAGCTCCACAAAGGTCTGCTAGTTCAGCTGCCCTTTTAGTTGGAGACCCTACCGTTATGCGTGATAGAGCAGGAAATTTTGTGCTTCCTAGAGCTGATGTTATGAAATTAAGAGACCGTCTTAGAAATGAAGAACTAGCTGCAGGATTAATCCTACGCAGAATAAGAAATGGAAGGACATTTCACCATGAGTCAACTAGTGATATAGGTTACAGACGAGAAATGTGTGCACATGCACGAATTCTAGCTTTAGAAGAGGCAATTGATACAGAATGGGTTTACATGTGGGATAAATTTGGTGGTTATTTGCTTCTTTTGCTTGGTTTAACTGCCAAGGCAGAACGTGTGCAGGTGAACACAAAACCTACTGCTCGTTATGACGGAAGTCTAGAAAAGGTGTTTTATTGTTTTAAGTTTTTACCTTGTGTTTTTGGTGTTGCAGGATGAGGTTCGCTTAAGACTTTTTCTTGATAGCATTGGTTTTTCAGACCTAAGTGCCAAAAAAATAAAGAAGTGGATGCCAGAAGACCGTAGGCAGTTTGAAATCATACAGGAGAGGTAAGGAGATCCTCTTAAATATATATGGTCATCCTCTGGTTTATGTGAAAAATTTCCAGTGTGTTTAGCGACGTTATGTCTTTGAATATGTAGCTATATAAGAGAAAAGGAGATGGAAGAGGAGATCTTAATGCAAAGACGTGAAGAAGAAGGGAGGGGCAAAGAAAGGCGGAAGGCTCTTCTGGAGAAGGAAGAACGAAAATGGAAGGAGATAGAAGCTTCTCTCATATCTTCTATACCAAATGCTGGCAACAGGGAGGCAGCTGCCATGGCCGCTGCAGTGCGTGCAGTAGGAGGTGATTCTGTCCTTGATGATTCTTTTGCACGTGAAAGAGTTTCAAGCATTGCACGTCGCATACGTGCCTCTCAGTTATCTCGTCGAGCTTTACAGGTAACTTAATAAATTGTTAAATTTGCAAAGGAACCTCTTGTGGCCTTTGAAGCTCCCACATTGGATAAGTAGCATGTTTCACATTTCATGTACCGCTTAGCTTAGGGGGCCACGACGAGTGGTGAAGCTACCAAAAGGCCAAGCGGGCCATGCCTCTTAGCCTTTTGATACTTTCCGACCCCCTCATTATAGTCCCATGACTTTTCAAGTGTCATGGCCTCCTTGAATTCTATGTAGTCGTGAACATCGCAAATGTGTGTGCACGATATATACATTAAGCTAATGAACATTGTAAATGTGATGCGTGGGTACTTATTTCCTTTTTGGTTGATCATATTTCTATACATTAAGCTACAAAAAGTCTTAATGTTTATTTTCTCTTTATTCTTAAACTTGATATTTATTTTACGTATCGTGCAAAAAAAAGTATATATAACTTTAGTGCAGTTTAAAGGAAATATATGGAGAAGCAAAAGTACGATATTAAAAAGTTTGGCTTTTAAAATGCCACTCCTTTTTTTTTAAAGAATTTTTTGCATATTCATTTTCTTTTAACATCATCTCTATAGGATTGCATTATTTATAATATCTTGTTGACCCGCTACCTCCCAAAATGACATTTTTGATTACTTTGTTATCCTTGGACAACTATAACAAAAGTTGATTTTCACATTTCATGTTGATTAGTTGTAATCGTTTAAGTTAATTACTTCCTTTGTTCCATGTAAAGAGTCTACTATTCTATTTTGAAATATTTCACTTCAAAAGTCCACTTTCAAAAATTATGCCTACAATCTCCATAAAGCTGTCAACTTTGCCCTCCATATATGCTATAAACATTTTGGCTATGCTCAAACATTTTTGTAATTATGACCAACTCCAAGACTATTTATATATCCTTTAATTATTAGACTTTTCAAACATGGACTCTTTGGTTGGAACAGAGAGAGTATTTTGTTTTGAGAAAATTTAATTTAATTATTTATTTCTATATAATTTTTTAAAAACTTTATAGTATAACTAAAATTAAATCTTATTGCTAAAACAAATATATAAAAATGAGTATACGATAATTTTTCTTTGTTCTTAATTTTTAACTAAAAAAACTTTATTGATATCAATAAATTTACTTATATAAAATTTTAAAATAGATTAAATGAATTATACAATTGAAAGAAACTATAGATACTACTCCCTCCCCTTGTTAGTTTTTGGCCTAACACCACTTTGAACCATTGTACTTGGGTTCGGATACCACTTTAACCACTCTACTTTTTTTCTTTCATTTCCGCCATCCTATCGTGATTTCTCTTTTTATTTTTGCCATAAATGCTGATGTGTCGCTACTCTATCAATGCAACGTGGTTGAATTAACGCACGGCACATCAGCATTGTGGCAAAAATAGAAAGAGAAATCTTAGTAGGATGGCAGAAATGAAACTTAAAAAGTAGAGTGGTTAAAGTGGTATCCGAACCTAAGTATAATGGTCAAAATGATGTTAGACCTTAGTTTCTTGCAAAAATTAAGGAAGTTGACTTTTAGGCTATTTTCGTAGTACATAGACACGAATATCTTTAGTGTTCACACTACAGTATCGCAAGTGCACATTAAGACATGATGGATAACAAAGGTGAATTTAGTAACTTCATACAAATAGGGACCCTCATTTTGGGGCTTAAAATTATCAAAAAGGGACAGTCAATTTGCGACGGATGGAGTATATGCTATTAGTTGATACCCCTACTTTTCATGAAAGTCAAAAAGAACCACTCATCGTAGTAAATCCATACGATAGTCTAAATTATTCAACTTTGTACTTCAATCCTATATATTGTATACTAGTTGAAGAGAATTAACTCCCCACCACCGCGAAACTATAGAGTGAACACTAAAGGCATTTGTGTCTATTGTATACTAGTTTAAGAGAATTAACTCTCCCCCGGTACGAATCATGCCTCTACCCCATTACCTTCTGATAATCATAACTTAAAGATCTTGGAAACTAATAGGTGATAATGTGATATATTCTTGCATCTTTGTGTTACTGTAGTAATTAGTCCTTCAGAACTAAACTATACATTTTACGTAGCCTAGGGCTTTATTGCTCTTTTGTTTTTTTCCTTTTGGGCATTTCAGAAAGGTGCTAAGCCTTTATTGGGTACTAAGTTCTTAAGTTTCCAATACGAGGGCTTGTGCACTGGGCCTGTCCTTTTTTTAGTTAGAAATTAATCCAGGATGTGTACATACTTGTTGCATTTGAGATACTTTGTCCATTCTGTCTAGCTAGAAAGTAGATTAGTCTAGGTAGGGCATGATCTGCTAAATACGTTCTGTATTCCCCACCAAGGGATTGGACTCAACATACAGTAAAAAGAAGACAAATGTAACAGAAAACTGTCTGACCTCTTGCTGTGGCTGCAGTTATCTTTTCTTGTATCTAATTCTGTGAATAGAACCTGTGTATGAGCAGAAGAAAACACGAATACAGTATGATAAGTGATTGAGGCTGATAACAGAGTTTATTCATCTGCTGTTGTCAGCAATTGTTGCCTAATTTGGAACTTGTTTCTGGCATTGATTGCAGACAGGAATATTGGGTGCTGTGTGTGTTCTTGACGATGAGCCAACTACCAGTGGAAGGCACTGTGGCCAAATGGATCCTACTATATGTGAAAGTCAAAAGATTAGCTTCTCAATTGCAGTAATGATCCAGCCCGAGTCTGGGCCTGTCTGTCTCTTTGGTACTGAATTTCAGAAGGTGTGCTGGGAAATTCTCGTGGCTGGTTCTGAGCAAGGCATTGAGGCTGGGCAAGTAGGGCTTAGGTTAATAACCAAAGGGGACAGACAGACTACCGTTGCTAAGGAATGGAGTATTAGTGCAGCAAGTATTGCAGATGGAAGGTGATTTTTCTTTCCTTAACTTTAATAGAATTGACGACAAAGAATAAATTTATAAGAATAAGATATCTAAGCGATTCATCTCGAGTTTGGTGAAGGAGTCCTATTCTTCCAATTTTCATTCAAATCTTTTTGCTCTTGTTGTATCCCTTTGGTTTTTTCTTTCTTGCTCATTCTTTAATTTGTAGTAGGAAGCCTTGTTAAAGTGATGTCTAATATGAATATTATTTTGCAGGTGGCATATTGTAACAATGACTCTAGATGCTGATTTGGGGGAGGCAACTTGCTATTTAGATGGTGGTTTTGATGGCTACCAAACAGGGCTACCATTACGTGTTGGGAATGGAATTTGGGAGCAAGGAACTGAAGTTTGGGTGGGTGTCAGACCTCCCACAGATATGGATGCATTTGGAAGGTCTGACAGTGAAGGAGCAGAATCAAAGATGCACATAATGGATCTTTTTCTTTGGGGACGGTGCTTGTCAGATGATGAGATTGCTGCTCTTCCTGCTGCAATGGGTTCTGCCGAGTACAATATGATTGATTTCCCTGAAGATAATTGGCAATGGGCAGATTCTCCTCCACGGGTCTGTTCCTATATTTTATTTTAGTAAATAATGTCCTAGTGATTCAAAGTGCTTTGATAGGAATTTCCCCCTTAAGAGCTGTGTTCTTTTACTATAGTTAAACTTGTCCTCAAAATATTTTATGGTGTAAGTTTTTGGTCAACAGTTTACTGATCATCACTGTATGTGTTTCAATCAGGTTGATGAGTGGGATAGTGATCCTGCAGATGTAGATCTCTATGACAGGGATGATGTAGATTGGGATGGCCAGTATTCAAGTGGGAGGAAAAGAAGGTCAGAACGTGATGGAGTGGTGGTTGATGTGGATTCTTTTGCCAGAAGATTGAGGAAACCTAGGATGGAGACACGGGAAGAAATCAATCAACGCATGCTTTCTGTTGAACTGGCTGTTAAAGAAGCTCTCTCTGCTAGAGGAGAATCACAGTTTACTGATCAAGAATTCCCTCCAAATGACCGCTCATTATTTGTTGACCCGGATAATCCTCCTTCAAAATTGCAGGTAACTCTTGTTAGCTAATCATCGCTGCAGTCCTTTCTGTTACAAATATTTTAATGCTCCTAACCTTATACATCTCTGTTCTAGGTTGTTTCCAAATGGATGAGACCACCTGAAATTGTGAGCGAGAACCATCTGGATTCTCGTCCATGCTTATTTTCGGGCGTTGCAAATCCTTCTGATGTTTGTCAGGTTTAATTTTTCTGCAATAAAACATGCATTTGTTTATCCTGCTCTCTTTTTGAATTTCGGCAGGAGGGAGATCCCACCCCTCCGTCCTTCCGGGGGGGGGGGGCGGGGTTGTACCTGCTTCTCTTTCCAATTAATTAGTGGTGTAATGTTCTGTTTGAACATTAATTCAAACAGGGCCGGTTGGGTGATTGTTGGTTTTTGAGTGCGGTTGCTGTTCTGACTGAAGTTTCACGAATATCTGAAGTCATTATTACACCAGAATATAATGTGGAAGGAATCTACACTGTTCGCTTCTGTATCCAGGTGAGATACGAGACCTGTTTATGCAGCATTCTTGCCTTATCATTTTTGAAATGTTGCTGGGGGAGAGATTTCATATGTCGTATCTCTTAGATAGGTACTACACATGGAATTATAGAAGAAAAAAATATGAGCATCACCAAATCACATCTCATTTTTCAAGGTTTTGTATTCTTCAGTTTGCAAATTTTGTTTTAATTTTTGCTCAAGAGTGCGATTTTTTGGGATGAAAAAATGTTGAAGCAGATGGCACATATATTGATGTATTGTTATTTATACTTTGATTTTCTTCAGTCTACAATGCACCTTCTCAAGCAATACCTATTACCTCCCCTCTTTTGCATAGATTTGACGCAAACGAATATTTTTCGTACAATTGCTTACAGCACCATATTTCTATGACAATGATCTAAATTGAAATGTTGCTGGGGAGAGATTTCATATGTCGTATCTCTTAGATAGGTACTACATATGGAATTATAGATGAAAAAAATATGAGCATCACCAAAGCACATCTCATTTTTCAAGGTTTTGTATTCTTCAGTTTGCAAATTTTGTTTTTACTTTTGCTCAAGAGTGCGATTTTTTGGGATGAAGAAATGTTGAAGTAGATGGCACACATATTGATGTATTGTTATTTATACTTTGATTTTCTTCAGTCTACAATGCACCTTCTCAAGCAATACCTATTACCTCCCCTCTTTTGCATAGATTTGATTCAATACAACATTTTTTGTACAATTGCTTACAGCACCATATTTCTATCACAATGATCTAAATTGAGCTGCAGGCTAGCAGGTAGGGCCAGGTTTCAGACCTGTAGGCCTTAGCCTTGCTGGAATCTAAGAAGATGAAGACCATTGTTATTCAGCACTTGCTATATAAATTGTGTTTATAAGCTAATTTTGAGTTTTACTTGTATGTACCATTATATTGAGACAAAGATTATATATTTATATTGTAAATACAGAGGTTAATATACGCATCTGAATATATACTTTTTCAAAATTTGTAATGACTTTGATTAATATCTATGAACACTGACTTGATCAAAATTTGTTTATTTTGTTTTTCTTTGTGAGCCGGTGCATCAACCCGGACTAGTGCTAGTTATGACTGACAGAAATGCCATATTCCTGCTTTGACGTTTTGTTGGTTTGAATGTAAATGATAGGATTTGTTGTTTACATAATAAGGCAGTTGAGTTGATAAAGTAAAAATAATGTGTTTCTTATCTTTCTGATTGAAGGGTGAATGGGTTCCTGTTGTTGTTGACGATTGGATTCCATGTGAATCACCTGGTAAACCTGCATTTGCTACTAGTAGGAAGGGGAACGAACTATGGGTTTCTGTATTGGAGAAGGCATATGCCAAGATACATGGCTCTTATGAGGCATTAGAAGGAGGGCTTGTCCAAGATGCTCTCGTGGACCTCACTGGAGGTGCTGGTGAGGAGATTGACATGAGAAGTGCCCAGGCCCAGATTGATCTTGCTAGTGGAAGACTGTGGTCTCAGTTGTTGCGTTTCAAACAAGAGGGCTTTCTACTAGGTGCTGGAAGTCCATCAGGATCAGATGTGCATATATCATCCAGTGGAATTGTGCAAGGACATGCTTACTCGATACTACAGGTATGCTTATTTGAGGCAATGATCCAAGTGTATATGATTCACTGTCCGAATTAGGTTTCAGTCAATTAATAATATTTACCCTTTTAAATTACTTTCAGGTAAGAGAAGTAGATGGCCACAAACTTGTGCAGATCCGGAATCCATGGGCTAATGAGGTTGAATGGAATGGCCCTTGGTCTGATTCATCACCTGAATGGACTGATAGGATGAGACACAAGCTCAAGCATGTTCCTCAGGTTGTCATTCATCTTGCATCACTGTTTGTACTTCCATAATTGTTTTCTGCTACTACATTTGACCATTTCTTACTACTTTATTCTTTTGGCACTGTGAACTGATTATATTTATTGAATTTTCATTTAACCTCATATAATTTTGTCTCCATATCGATTGTAACAGGCCAAAGATGGTATCTTCTGGATGTCGTGGCAAGATTTCCAGATTCACTTCCGATCAATATATGTTTGTCGTGTTTATCCCCCAGAGATGCGCTATTCAGCCCATGGCCAGTGGAGAGGATACAGTGCTGGTGGCTGCCAGGATTATGATACATGGCATCAAAACCCACAGTTCCGAATTCGGGCCACGGGATCTGATGCATCTTGTCCCATTCATGTGTTCATTACCTTGACTCAGGTATACTTGAGTATTTCTTTCAAGTGAATTTATACCTGTAAATAGCCTGGTTTTTAACTGAATTTGAATAATATACTTTTCTGGCATTGTTTGCTTCTAGGGTGTGAGCTTCTCTAGAACAACAGCTGGCTTTAGGAATTATCAGTCTAGTCATGACTCAATGATGTTTTACATTGGGATGAGGATACTCAAAACGCGTGGCCGCCGTGCTGCTTACAACATTTACTTGCACGAATCAGTGGGTGGGACAGATTATGTGAATTCTCGAGAAATATCATGCGAAATGGTGCTGGAGCCGGATCCGAAGGGTTACACAATAGTGCCAACAACCATACACCCTGGCGAAGAAGCCCCATTTGTTCTTTCTGTATTTACCAAAGCATCAATAACACTTGACGTGCTATAAGACTGCAGGCATGTCCCTTCAATTCTAAATTCTCTGTTCGGGTTCAGTGCCGAATCTGCAAAATTTTGACCTTTTCGGCGTATGGCTCGCCCTTGCACACCTATAAAGCTGGAGGAATGAATCCCAATGCAGTGGATTTCAAACATGGTAATTTGATTTCATATCTAATTTCATCAATCCAGCTCTGTGAACTTCTCAATATATGTTGACCTAGTTATTCTATTGTTGGAACATATTTTAGTTGCATAATGCCGTAATCCTGTGAAAAGTCCCCCCACCCCCAATAAATAAATGATCACACAACTTTTCCCTTTTCCTTTTTGGCTTGTGCTGCCCTGCCAGACTTGGAGTCCTTTCCTCTCGCTGTTCAGGGAAAATATACATTAGAAGGCTAGGTTAATAGTTTAACATATCATTATCTTTGTTGAGAAATTTATACTATAGGAAAGTCCTTTGATTATGGGCTAGTAATGTACCGAGTATCTGTTACTGGTAAGGAAAAAAGTAATTGTGATGCCTCTTTGATTTCAATCATTTATTGTCATGAGGAAGTTATCAAAGGAGAAATTTTGGATCTACTAAGGTCTACCTTGTTTGTTTAAATTGATATTTGACAGAGTATGGTTGAGTGCATCTCATTCTTTTCTTGATTGAGTTTGTAACTTTGTATAGCACAACTGAAGTTCATAAATTCTTACCATCTCTGAAACGTGGAGATTATTGTAATACTGAATGTGGGTTCTATTTTGTAGGGCATATGAGGATGTGAATTGAACCCCGTTGGATTTATAGCCTTCTGGTCAATCACTGGTTGGACTGGCATGCTACATCTTCTGAGATCTATGGCTAGCTGATAGCACGCCTGGCATATTCCCGGTTGGGCTGGATTGCTTTTATTCTCTACATGGGAATGATCATATGGAGAAGGTTTCTTAAACAACTCCAAAGCTTGTTTCAGATGTTTCCCTCTTGAGAAATTTGCTTCTGCCAGAAAAGAAGAGGCGGTTAGAGGTAATCTGTACATGAGTAGATGCTGTAAGAATATAGGAACGTAATTGTGTAAATGAGGGTGAATAGGGAAAAGGGATTACAAGAAATAGGAAGATAGTAGTAGATATACGTTGTTCAAGGGGATTAAGAAGAGGGTATAGTGGCTGGTATAGGGACTTGAAAAGTGTCAGCTGCAGTTTTGTAAGTGCGCTTTGATGGACAAACATTTACTTGTACAAGTTTTTCTCCATGCAATATAATCCCCCATTCATTTGTTTTGATTCAATCTGGCCTCCATTGTTTATTTGCTTTTGCTTCTATAGGAAAACAAGGGAAAGCAAAAGGAATTTAATTTTCAACCATATCTTTGTGCCTAGTCTAGAGCAAAACATCTTCTTTACGCTCGAGTAGACTTCAATTAGCCATCATGATGTTTGTGTGATTTCTTTTTCTTGGCAAAGTGATAAATTCTTATTCAATGAAGGTGATCCTGAAGTGTGAATGAAAATGCTATTAGTTCCATCAGTTATGATCTGGTGCTGTTTTTAGTTATGATCTTACCAATCTATGAACTGCATAGTTAAAAAATATTTGAAGAAAGGTGAACAACAATAGATCAATATCAATTTCCTGAGGCTGAAATATATGTATTGTATAGTGTATCATTTTTATTATTATTATTATTATTATTATTATTTTCTCTTGGCTTGGCAGTGTAGTGTAGTGTTCCATATTGATGTTTCTGATTGGACAAGAGATGAAGATTAAAAAGTGAAATGTAGAATCATATGGCATCTTACCAAAGTCATTCCTTTTAGATGAACCTACTCATGCTATCTTATACTCAACCAACTACGGTAAGATTGCATTCGCATATGCTATATAAGTTATATGTATTTACCATTGAACCGTGTATTTTCACATTGGGAAATAATTCCTTGCATATTTGAAATCGAGAAAAGGTAAAGTTGTTGAGTTGATTTGGATCCTAAATTAGATACCCAAATAATAATGTCCTTGTAAAATCTTAGTGAGATTCAACTAGATACCTAAATTATAAATGGCGAAAAAATAAATATATATATATATAACAAAAAAAAAAAAAAACCAAATAATAATAATGTCCAACGAATAACTTGAATTCTCCGTTGGCTCGGCCGGCCCCACGGACTGACACTATATTGGGATATATTTAGGCCATCAAGCTGGAGAGGGCACATGATCAGATGCAACTGATTCTTTCTCTGTTTGGATGGGTTAACAATTTGGTTAAGAGAAGTCAAATCTCCAATTCAATTCAGTAAATGGAATCCATAATTATCGTCTTAGGGAACCCGTGAAGAGAAAAGTGAAAAAAGGGTAAGAAATCATCATACAGATACTACACACACACACACAGACAGAGGCAGAGGAAGTGAACAAACATCTTCCCACTCCAACATTAGTATTGTGGGGAAAACAAAATCACATTGTCAACGAATCCATTAAACAAGAGAGTTGCATCCCCTAACTTCTTCTGAACTTCTAATGAAAATGAAAAAGAGAAAAAAAACCAAATCTATCCATTGCCTCATTTCTCTAAATCTCATTCTGAATCACTTTCCATGCTTCCCATGGCCTTCAATCCTCTCGGCCTCTGCACAAAACATAAACGTTTATGATACTTGCTCAAACCCTTACCAAATCTCCAGGTGTGCAAATGTGCGAAAATTTTTTAAGTTGGAAAAAGGGAAAAAGAGTACACCTTTTTTGTCACTACCTTCTTAGAAGTCTTCTTCTCCCTAACTTCATATCTCTCTTGGCACAAATCTGATAGCCATGCCCCTGGACTCACCAACTGCCACACCCATAAAAAAAATTATACAAATATATATATGTGTGTGTGTGTGTGTGAAAAATTAATCACGAAAAAGGAGAGGAAAAAGAATTTACAAGTAAGCTTCTTTGAATCAACTTGGCCCTCTTCTTTGGCCTCTGAGGCAATTTACACCCTTTCATAGCCATAAAATCTTCCTCTTTCTCCTTATTTGATAATGTAATAAATAATTTTGGCCAAACAACCCTTTTCTTCTCCTCCCTTGACTCCATAAACAACTTATTAGTGCTATCATCCACCAATCCCCCAGATCCCCTTGTCGTATAATACCGATCTTCCTTCTCCGGCGACGACAACGTAGACATGATCTTCCTATTCTCATTCGCCCCCAATCTATTCATCCCCAAATCTCTGCAACCAAACAACAAAAACCCACAATAGAAATAAATAAAATCTTATTCCTTTCCTTTTGCCAAAAAATAAACAAATTAGTATCTAACCCTTCTATGATACCATATAAATTGATTTCTCTCCATTTTTGGTTGCGAGGAAAACTAGGAAAAATCTGAAAAGACCTATTTAACAAACAATCCTAATCTCAGGAAAGATTTCACAGGAAATCGAATTGGTTCTGTTTAATTGTTCAAACCACACAAAAACTTTATCGGGAACCAAACAAGGGACAATAGATAGTAATAGGGATGAACTGGAATAAGGATGAAGTCTAAGTACCTGTTTAGACGGTTAGGGGATTGAAGAAGTACTTGGAGGGGATTGGCGGCGGCGACGGCGGCTGATACTTCTTCATCGTGAACAACACGCCGATCAACACGAGATGTTATTTTCTTCTTCAATACAACACCATTTCCTTTTGAATTTCCATTTGAATCTGGTTTGGGGGTCAAATCTGAATCTTTAACCTTGACACATCTCAGCCGCTTCCTGTTACCCCACTGTAACCTATCCATTAAAAACAAACTGCAAACGATTTTGATTAACTCTCAACTAACAGAGAGAAAATCTACTAGAAAATCACCAATCTCACCCACCTCAAGATCTAAGCAAAATTATCCCAATGACCCTGCATTTCAACAAATTAAGACTTAGAAATTTTTGAAAAATTAAGAACTAAGTAATAATTCAGAAACAACTTAAAGATGAATATGAGTGAGAACTTACAAGAAGAACACTTGGTTCAAAGCATCCGAATAGATGAGAAAGAAATAATAACAGATAGGAAATTTTTCTAATTTCCAAACAAAAAATGCAGTAGAAGAATATCAAAAAACTTTAAGAAAAATGAAGTAACCAAAATTGTGTGTGTGGAGAGGGGAGGGAATTTTTTTTTCAAGCACTCTATTTAGTTTTGCATTTCCACTCTTCCTTTTTGTTTCGCGAGGAGGAGGAGGAGGAGGAGGAGGAGGATTTTAATGGTGTAGATAGTAGATATCACCGTTGGATATCTAATCCACGGTAGTGACATGTATTTCCCTCCAACCAACCTCACTGATGGAGCGTCGGATCTTGGCGTCTTCTCTTCACACGCTCTCTCTCTCTCTCTCGTTTACTTTTCTTTTTCTGGGTAGGTTTTTTTAAAGGGCATTGGTATTAACACCACTAATTTTTATTAATACATTCTCCAATTAAATTATAAAAATATCATTATATTTTTAGATATAAATAACCTTCCTTTAGTAAATACACCACCTCAAATATTGAAACACCACCTATACCTCTAAATACACCACCAAAACACCACATAAACCTCTAAATACACCACCAACTAATTTATCAATACACTCTCCTCCATAACAAACGATTCAAATGCTTATATGCGTATATGTCGCAAACTTGAACTTGTAAACTTCAACTTTTACCTAGCCAAACTCTCAACATTCAAAGCCAAACTCTCAACATCCAAACTTCCAAACTCAACTACATCTCCAACTTACCAACTCATATCAAACTCTCATTACCCACGAACGACGTAAAACAACCACATTGTAACAAAAATCAGACATGGATACTAAAGAAGTGAAGCAGACCATTGATGTAAGTATCTTTACCGTTTTCAAGTTTTCAATTCAATTATTCATGAAATTTCGTACGTACTGGAGACGGTCTTGGTTCGGGACTGGTCTATGGAATACCACAGTGGTGTTCGGTGACTACCTGCCGAACATACCTGAGATGTTCCATCATGGTACCCGAACACCCCTGTGGTGTTCCTTAGGTAGTTCCCAAACACCTCTGTGGTGTTCTATAGTTTGTCTCGAACATCACTGTGTTGTTCCATCATTTGTCCCGAACACCACTATGGTGTTCCATAACCTCTTACAGAACAGAAACTTTTCAAGATATGTTTTATTGAAATTTTTTCTTTTGTTGTAAACAGGATTCAAACATGTTGTCTACCGAGGGTAGCGTTGCGCCGGTTATTAACGAGATTGAACCCGTTCAAGATATCGTTATGGATTACACAAATGTGTTCACGACGTATAAAATGTTTATATCTCGTGATGCATTGTTTGATTGGGTGCGTGTTACGGGAAAGGAATATGGAATGGTGATAGTAATTATCAGATCCGATAGTGAGTTGTGTAAGAAAAGAGCTCGGTTAGTTCTGGCGTGTGAACGTAGTGGGAATTACCGTGAATTCAAGAAGGCTGAAAAGTTGTCTGAAGTAAATAACGAAGAGGCTACTATTGAAAAGGACTTTGTGAGGAAACCAAAGAAGAAAAGAGAAACTGGAACGAAGAAGTGTGGTTGTCCATTTCGTTTGAGGGGTAGACAAGTATCAGCTGATGGACCTTGGGCATTGGATGTTCAATGTGGTGTCCACAATCATCCAACTGTAACCTATTTGGAGGGCCACTCATATGTTGGTCGATTATCACCCAAGGAGAAGGACTATGTCATTAATTTGTCTCACACAAATAGTAAACCCAAGGACATTTTGTTTGGGTTAAAAGAAATTTTTTAAGATAATAAGTCCACAATAAGGACTATCTACAATGCTCGTTTGCAAAATAGAGTTGTAGAGCGTCAGGGTCAATCTCAAATGCAGCAGCTTATGTTCAAATTGAATGAGCATGGATATTTATATCATCACATTCGCTGTGAGAAGACCGAAGTTGTTAAGAATATTTTCTTCGCTCATCCAACGAGCGTTGAGTTATTGCGATGTTTTTCGAGAGTCCTCTTTATGGATTGTACATACAAGACAAACAGGTATAAGTTACCTTTGTTGGAAATTGTTGGTGTGACGTCGACACAAATGACATTTCATATTGCAGCCGCATATTTGGAGTTCGAGCGGGAAGAGAACTATATGTGGGCGTTGACAGTCTTAAAAGGATTGATGGACCAATTCTCTACCCCACGTGATTGTTACTGACAGAGAACTTGGTTTAATGAATGCAATTCAGAAAACTTTTCCCGACTCGAGACATTTCCTTTGTCGGTGGCACATTAAGAAGAATATTTTGGCAAATTGCAAGAAATTATTCCGTGTGAAAGATAAATAAGATTGTTTTTCTATGAATTGGAATACATTGGTTCTCGCAGATACTGCGTCAAATTATGATGACTTGCTACAAAGACTCCAGTCGGACTTCAAAGATTATCCACTAGCCATTAAATATGTCATGGAGCAATGGTTGATGCCATACAAGGAAAGATTTGTGGCTTTATGGACGGATACAGTCATGCATTTCGACAATACCACAACAAATAGGTATTTATCATTTTAATATCGGTGTTTATTTTATTATTTTATATATTTTGTTAGATATATACTTAATAAGGTTGTAACTTGTATTTCAGGGTGGAGAGTCAACATGCATTGTTGAAAAGACAGCTTGGCTCGAGTCAGGGTAACTTTGAGACGTGTTGGCGACAGATTCACACCCTCGTTGAGACTTCACACATAACAATCAAACAGTCATTTGAGAAGAGCAAAAATGTTGTCCAGCATAAATACAAGTCAATTGTATTTAGAGAGCTGCGAGGGATGGTGTCAATGCATGGATTGAACTTGATATATGATGAATTGAGCACTATTGGTGAACATGGTGTAGACCCTCTGTTGTGTGGGTGTATACTGAGAAATAGATGCGGGCTGCCTTGTGGTCATGAGATTGACGAATATAAGAGATCGGACATGCCAATTCCACTTGATAAGGTTGACGCCTTTTGGAGAAAATTAGATATCATACCTCCAAAGGTAGAAGATCCTGGTATAGTCGAAGAAATGGGTAGTCGATTTAAACAAGAAATTGTTGAGCTTTCATCCACGTGGGAACAAGCACCTGGGCCAGAGAGGTTGTTAATTTTAAAGAGATTGACCGAAATAAATCAACCACCAACGACATCACTTACTCATCCCGTCGAGGGTCAGAAAATTTTGACTCGTGGTCGTCCTAAGTCCGTAAAGGCTAAAAAAGACAAGTCAACCAAACTTGATCCGAGTAAGTTTGAGTATGTCCAGTCCATTGAAGATAGTTGCTCACCATGTGAAGAGATTGCCTACGAGGTTAGTCCATCGATTAAACAACCTCTTACTCTCAGTACGACACCTAAGCCAAAGAAAAAACAGGTATTTTTTTATCTTTTTTTAAGATAGATTGAACAGTGTACTAACCTGGTTATACGCTACCGAAACAAAGAATTGATACATCTTTTTTCAATAGGTTGTCCGTCAAAGGACTCGAATTGCGACTACAAGTGGTTTTATCCAACAACTACCATCACATTTGTACAACTGGATTGTAGAGACAAAAAATGTTAAAAGTGATGGTCATTGTGGATTCCGTGCCGTAGCAGACCAACTTGGCTTCACAGAGGAATCGTGGAGTAGGATTAGAGGAGCACTTCTTCACGAGTTGACAGTTAACCAAGAGTTATACAACAATGTTTTCATTGAACATGGTCGCGTTGAAGAAGTGTTGGAGATTCTAGACTACTATAAGGAGCCTGTACCTAAGGAACACTGGTTTTGTTTGCCAGAAATGGGTCATTTGGTCGCATCGGCTTTCAATGTTGCGCTCGTGTCTTTGGATTTACAAATTTCGATGACGTATTTGCCCTTAAGAACCCCAATCCCAAGTGATCCGAAGATGATATGTATTGAATTTGTGAATAATGATCATTATATTCAGGTACACACCATATCAAGGATATTATCTGAAGTTATTTATGTTATATATATCCATGATATTGATATGTAGTATATTTTGTAGGTGTTCTTGCGCGAGGGGAGTCCATTACTACCCGTCGCAGATAAATGGAATACATATAAACTTCACTGTGCAGCTGGCTGGAAAAATTGGATTGGCGACCAACTTAATTTGTATAGTGAAAGTGTAGGAACCAGTCAACTTGGTCGAAGCGCTGCGACTATAGATTTAGATTAGCTTGAGTTGTAAATCAATATGTTGGTTACTTTTATAAATCAACTTGTGTTGTAGACGCATATCCTTTGCTTATTTTGTAAATCAACTTGTGTTGTAAATCAATCTTTTACTTTTATGTCATTTAACTTGGTTGTAAATCAATCTTTAATACAAAATGCATAACATCCGAAGATATAATAGTACTAAGTACTACCAATATGCATAACATCTTACACTTAAATACATAACATCGTCATTTAAATACAACAATATTCAAATTGAAATACATAATACATTACTATTGTCAACTTTAACTAACACTTCTCCTCCTACGACTAGACGCAGGATGCGAAGGTCCTACCTGATGTGGTCCCTCATCATCTGGATCTCCTAATGCATCATATGCTCGTAGGATCACCGACTCAAACTCTTCTCTGGAGATAGATCGGTTTCCAGATCTCAATCGTTGCACCATCGGTTGCATTAAACCCCGTGCAGATCTGATAATGTCCCAAGCATCTAGCGGAGCAGTATCAGCTGCGTTGCTGACATAGGAGGACCGACGGTCGGGGTCTTGAACTATGGGATGTGAATGTGTGTAATACCATTCAAGATATGAATGGTCACACAGTCCTGCTGGTCGGGCAGGTCGACCAAGTCTCTCGTCAGATAACACATGACTATCCCATTGTACAAAGTACTTGACAAGTACCCCCCATATCGCCGCAGTCTGTTGGGTTTCTTTTCTGGGAAACCGGGAGCAATAGGGGCGTATGGAATTGTCTGTACATATCCAAATTGTCGCAGGACTCGATCAGGATGATATGGCTCCACAATAGTGTTTGCTGAGATGCATCCATGGTAATACGAAATATGGTGGAACGGAAAATGTTGTCTCACCGTCTCCGTATATGGCTTCCAAATAACCTGTAACAATTTAAAAAACCAAAAATTACAACATGTATATTTGACACGAGATTTTCACGTCAATCAACATATATAAAAAACACATTAATACTCACTTCACTGGGTTTAATGGAGTCAAGAACCTTACGCACTGACATTAATCTTTCTATAGATGTTCCTTGTCCACCCTTTGGTAGCCACCTCTTTGCAAGAGGATTTTCCTCATTATACTGAACGTTATATGGAGGCCTAAACATTGGGAATCATTTGTATATCCATGCCTACATGAAATGCAATAAGAAGACACAATAATCAGTTCATAATCTAATAAATATTTATTTCAACATATTGAAAATAAGTAAAAATATGAATTTCTTACCTCCAACAACGTGTAATATCCAGCCATATGTTTGATTGAGAGTCTAGACGCTAGCCCTAGCTGTCTATAGATATAAGCAAGAGTGGCAGCTCCCCATGCATATGTATGAACACTCTCAAGATCAACCAAGAACTACAAGTAAGACGTATTTACCCGAGTGCTACTCTTATCAGCAAAAATTGTACAACCTAAGGTGTATAATAAATAAGCCCTAGCTGAGAATGCACGCCTTTCCAGACCATCTGACATAGCATCTCCACTAAACCTCTCCCTAAGCCACTCTAGCCTCACAGAAGATCCCCTCGCACCGCGCATTCCTTCTATCGCTTCAGCGTAAGAAACTCCCAACCATTGCTCGACATCAAAAGTAGAGGTTGGTGTAAAACTCCGTCTCGATAAAACTGGAGTCCCTGTGATCGGAAGACCTGTAAGGCAAAATACATCATCCAATGTGATTGTCATTTCGCCAAAGGGTAGATGAAAGCTATTGGTCTCAGGGTGCCAGCGTTCCACAAATGCACTGACCAATACTTTGTCAACGTACTTCAAAGTACGATGTTCGCCTTAATCGAAACAACTTTGACGCTTTGACAACGTCCAACCACAAAGGGTGACATACTTCTCTGCGACAACTCCACTGAACTAGTTTCTCAGTATGATTGTTACACTTGAGAAGCTCTCTCTCTTCCCCCTGCCATATCAATCGTGCTACGTGCGACTCATTAGTAGTCAGTAGAGATGAATTAATAGGACCACCGGGAAATAGGGTATATGTCACGTCTTCTCTTTCCTCTCTAACATTTTCTTCTCCCACATCTCCAACATCTTCCTCTCTATTCTCTCCAAAACCAGCATCTTTTTCAAAATTATAGTCAGTCATCTGTATAGGAGATTGTTCTTGTTCCGGTGAGACGCGCGGGGGATCCTCAGGCTGTTGTTGTTCACGCTGACCTCTTTCTCTTCTGTTTGAAGCAGTGGGTCTTCTTCTTTCATAGACATTTTTAATTTACCTGCAATAATCACAATATATCAGCAGAGATTGAAGAAATTAACTTGTAGAGGAAATTGGGAAGGTATAAAGGAATACCACATACTGTTCGAAAAATACTTATAGAACACTGCAGGGGTGTTCGGGATAAATTGTGGAACACTGCAGTGGTGTTCGGGAAAGCTTATAGAACACTGCAGTGGTGTTCGGGCTAAGTTGTGGAACACTGCAGTAGTATTCGGGACATCTGAAGGAACAACACTGTGGTGTTCGGGCTGAGTTGTGGAACACTGCTGTAGTGTTCGGGATTGTTGAAGGAACACCACCGTGGTGTTCCTTCAACCAGTCCCGAACACCCCTTCGATCAGTTATGACATTTAACAAAAATTAAGAAAATCCAGCGTATAAAATGATATTCAAAATGAAGAAATTGAAATCATTTGAACTTAAAAATAGAAGAATTTCATACCTAGGGCTTTCTTCATTGTGAAATCAAAGTTTCTAGGTCTTCTTCTTCTTCCTTCTTCTTGGCTTCCTTCTTCCTTACTTGTTATTGCTGGGTTGCTTTTGGGGAGGAGTTAATAGAACGGTGTTGAGTTTGAAATTGTTGGTGTATTGAGAAATAGGGGTGGGTGATGATAGTAGGTGGGTGTATTGAAAAAGAAATAAAGAGTTAAGTGAGAGGGGTAAAATTAAAAATATTGGGTGGTGTATTTAGAAATTATATTGATGTAAAATTAGTGAAAGGAATGTATTAAAAAAATGAGTATATTAAGAGAAAATGGTGGTGTTAATAGTAAACCTCTTTTTTAAAACTAAAACCAAAACGAAAGGTGCTGCTGGATCGGTGCAGTGCTGCTTGTTTTTAGTCCATTTGTAAAAGTATAAAAAGTTGTACAATACAATTAATACTACCTACTATCTGTAATTTGTATTTTACTTCCTAATCTATCTATTACTAATAAATAATCTAAGCACCTATGTGTTTTTTTATTTTATGGAAAACTGCACGACGCATTTGATATGAAGAGATTGTCACACTACATCATTTTATTAATATGGTGTTTAATATTTCATTGATTGTTTAATACTACTTCCTCTGTCTTAGATAAATGTTTCAATTTTTTATTTTGAGATGTCCCAACTAATGTTACTAAAGACTTTTAATTTATCTATTCTCTACAATTCTTCTTAATATACCCCTTAAAGCTTTATTTAATATAATACATCCTAAAGAGACTCAATTATTTAAAATAGTTGAATTCAATTAATGTTCATAAATATTATGGTCAGAACACATTTAACAGTACATCATTAATTATGTTTCTTAATTCTTATATTTTATCCATTATAAACATTTATTCGGAACGAAAGGAGTATATGATATTATATTCTAATCAAAATAGACCAAACCTCTTAGATGTAGAGTGATTATCAAATAATTCACACACACTGCTCCAAGTGTGGGCAGATTATTTGTGCGTGTGTGAGATAATTTTGAACTGGGCCTAACGCAAACGTATCCTTCAACGATCTAAAACACTTCGTCTCTTTAATGAAAAATACAATCATGTTAATGACGAAATTAATAACAGGTAAATATTCTAATGTTGAAACACAAAATTTATCTTTGAAATATTCCTTGGGGTCTCATGTGAATTGTTTTCTGTCGAATGATGATAATTGCGTAAATATGGTGTTGTTAGCCAAAATTTTATCAGTACACGTTTTAAAAAATCAAAATATTTTAAGCTACGGATTGAATAGATGAAAGGTTACTTGGTGATTTTGTTTTTCTTTATCCCACCTTTTGATTCAGAAATCGGGCATCACATGGCGATGCAACAATTAATAATCCTTATGCAGAAATTGTGCATCGCGATACAAAAATTAATAAGGGCGATGCAGAAATGATTTATCACGATGCTTCGATTTGTAATAGCAGTTCAAGTTATTCCAATCGTGATGCATTAACTTGGAGTCGGGATGCATCATCATTGCATCAAAGCAGTATCAAATCTACAAGTTTGGAAACTGATAATGCAAGTGTTCCATGTTATGACATATGTCCTAATCAATCACAAAAAGATCTTTTAACTATTGGTTGAGCATTTTATTTTCACATCTGTTCTTATTCGGCCTTAAACTGCTTTGGTTCATCGCAATCTAATATTTGGGCATCGCGATGATGGAATTAGGCATCACAATGCTTTAATTATGCATATCGATGTCTGAATATTAAGGACATATTAGTATTTTCGTCAAAAAAATAAAAGATAAATACATCCTGTGATATGTTTTTTACTTGAGCATCGGGATGCCAATATAATTGAATTCGATGCACATATCAGGCATTGCAATGCATAAAGTTAAGTTTAAATTTAACTTAATGAGCATCCGTTTCTATTCCATCAACCTTTTCAAAAGGGTTTGAAGATTTTGCAAAATTTAGAAAACGATATTATAAGTTCATGTGTTTTAAACGATGCATAAAACTTTGTTAAGTGTAAAAAAAATAAAGTTCATGCTTACGCGTGCATCGAGAATAAAAGTTTAGAAAATAGTACTTTTTTATAGTATAACTATGTGCATTGTGATGCACAAAATGTGTGCAAACGTAATTTCAAAAAAGATAGAAATTACACAATATTTATTAGCACAAATGGATAAAAAGAGAGGAATAACACGAAAAATGTAATGTTTGTATACATATTTCACTCAATTTAAGAAATTTTAAACAAAAAGTACATTTATAAAATGTATTACGTAGCTTAGATCATATAAGATCCTGGATCCAAATTTTTTCGCGAAGATTTTGCTAAAAGATATGTGTGAGTGGTTCTTGGAACTCAGATTCGACTTCACTGACCAACCGTAAGTAACAGTAGATATTACACAACCTGCAACCTAGTTGGAGGTGGAAGGTTTTAAGTTTTTTATGCTCTGTTTGAAATGAAGATTGTTGTGTTTTTGAAGTGAAGAGGATTAGTTTGTTTTTGTGGTCAGTAAGTCGTGGGTTAGTTAGTATTGTTACAATGTATTCATCAATACTAACCTGATATTCAGGTATCGTAAAACATCCTACAAACTTGTTGGAAGTTTGAGGACGATGCATCAATCATTTGGAACATAACCAATAGAGTATCATAATATTTTCAAAAGTTTTGTAAAATTTTCAAAGGGTTTTAAGATGTTTTACTCTTTTTGAAGTAAAAATTGATGTATTTTTGAAGTGAAGATGGTTTGTTTTTTGACAACTGATGTAAATCGTACTTGAAAAATATTATTCGATTTAATGCATTGTTCTTTTATTAGAAAGTTGTGTATCGCAAGTGAAAAAGGTAGTTTGTGTATTGTCTTGTGTTGCGATGCACTTAAAAAGGTAGTTTGAAGTGAAGGGGATTAGTTTGTTTTCTAGTCGACGCACAACTCTTGGTACGTCGTCAAGTAAAAAAGGTAATTTGTGCATCATTTTTGTTTGCGATGCACAATGTGGGCTTCCGTGTTTTTATGTGCATCGTCTTGTGTTGCACAATGTCCACTGTTCCGTGTTTTTTAAGGGTATAGATGACATTTCGCAACAAAAGTGTCATTTAACGATTGAAAATAATTATAGTGAATTTTAGCGAATGAAAATTGTATAAAAGGAACCGGCCAAAATTTCAAGAGAATGAAATTTAGTTTACATGCCTTGTACTCAATTCAACCAACATCTAGCCATTTAAGTTGTAAAAATGATGATCAAAGCTCATTTAGCCCATCAAGCTCTCAAAGCCTTCGACAAGGTCCAAACATAAATTGGACCATAAAGCCTATTGGTCTGGGCTGTTATAAGTAAGGGTGAATTACAGGCCAGTTTCTTTTTGGACATTTGTAATCGCTTCAGTTCACCATACTTTTTTGAAAATCGAAAAAATGACTTTTGGGGCAAAAAGACGATTATGCCATTAATGAAAGATTTAGCGGAGAAATTTCATCATCGCGATGCCCAATTACGATGCCTAATTCCATGATCGCGATGCTTGATTTCATCATCGCGATGCAGCCAAATGAATATTTACCGGAGAAATTTTAGTAGTAAGATTCGCTAGAGAAATTTTAGGACTCGATGCCCAATTACGATGCCTAATTCCATTATCGCGATGTAGTCAAATGAAGATTTACAGGAGAAATTTTAGTAAATAAGATTCACTAGAGAAATTTTAGGACTCGATGCCCAATTGTGATGCCTAATTTCATCGTCGTGATGCCTAATTTCATCATCGCGATGTCTAATTCCATCATCGCGATGCGTTGCAACCAAAGGAAGATTTACGGGAAAAATTTTAGTAAGTAAGATTCACTAGTGTTCTATTGGAATGAAAACATAGGCTATTCACAAAAATTAATTTTCTTTACTACGACCTATTGGAATGAAAATAGAGATTCACCGGAGAAATTTTAGGAAATGAGATTCACTAAAGAAATTTTATGAAGAAAGGAAGATTCATTAGAGAAATATTAGAAATAAGTTATCTGTATGATTGGCCGTAGAAATTTTATGAAGAAAAGAAGATTCATCGGAGAAAATATTAGGAAGAAGTTATCTGGAAGATTGGCTGGAGAAATTTTAGGAAGAAAAGAAGATTCACTGAAATGTTTTTAGGAATAAGCTATTGTATATGTTATTGCAGGCCATTTTAGGAACAATTTTATAAAAGTGCCTTTTAGCGGTTAAAAAAAAAGGTGGACTGGAGATAATAAAAACTTTCCAAAGTGGACCGACCAGTAATTTTTTGTATAAGTAATGTCCTGGGCTCTGATCATTGGCATTTTATATAGTGAAAGGTATTTAAGGGAGTAGCCTGCCAAGGTGAAGGAGCACTCGCTATTCATTTATAAAAAAAGATTCTTTTTAGAGTGGTGTTATTTGCACCACCTTTTCTTATAAATACACCTCTTAAAATAAATTACAAAAGTACCATTATTTTGTTAGACATAAATACCCTTTTCCTATTAAATACACCCACCACTATATTACGATACCTATTAAACCTCTAAATACACCACCTAACAATTTATCAATACACCCTCCTCCATAACACGATATATACATCGCCTTTCAAACCAAACCTCCATAACATGTTTCCAAACTTATAACCTTCCAAAATCTTCCAAATTCTCCAACTTACCAACTCACACCAAACCCTCAACTTCCAAACTCTTCTACTTCTCCAACTTACCAACTCATACCAAACTCTCAAAACGAAACATTCAAGTTTCAACTCCATATTGTAACAAAAATCAGGCATGGAGACTAAAGAAGAGAAGCAAACCATGAATATAAGTATCTCTACCGTTCTCAAGTTTTCAATTCGATATTTTCTTGAATTTTCGTACATGTTAGAGATGGGATTTGTTCGGGACTGGTCAATGTAACACCACAGTGGTGTTCGATGACCACCTGCAGAACGTACGTGGGATGTTCCATCAGTGGTTCCCGAACACCTCTGTGTTGTTCCATCATTGGTACCCGAACACCACTATGGTGTTCCATAACCTCTTACAAAACAGAAATTTTTCAAGATATTTTTTGTTGAAATTTATTCTTTTGTTATAAACAGGATTCAAACACGTTGTCTACCGAGGGTAGTGTTGCTCTGGTTATAAATGAGATTGAATCCGTTCAAGATATCGTTATGGATTACACAAATGTATTCATGACGTATGAAATGTTTATATCTCGTGATACATTGTTTGATTGGGTGCGTGCTACGGGAAAGGAACATGGAATGGTGATAGTAATTATGAAAAGAGCTCGGTTAGTTCTAACGTGTCAACGCAGTGTGAATTACCGTGAATTCAAGAAGGTTAGGAAGTTGTCTGGAGTAAATAACGAAGAGGCTACTATTGAAAAGGACGTTGTGAGGAAACCAAAGAGGAAAAGAGAAACTGGAACGAAGAAGTATGGTTGTCCATTTCGTTTGAGGGGTAGACAAGTATCAGCTGATGGACCTTGGGCATTGGATGTGCAATGTGGTGTCCACAATCATCTAACTGCAGAGTATTTGGAGAGCTACTCATATGTTGGTCAATTATCATCGAAAGAGAAGGACTATGTCATTGATTTGTCTCACACAAATAGTAAACCCAAGGACATTTTATTTGGGTTAAAAGAAAAATTTGTAGACAATAAGTCCACAATAAGGACTATCTACAATGCTCGTTTGCAAAATAGAGTTATTGAGCGTGAGGGTCTATCTCAAATGCAGTAGCTTATGTTTAAGTTAAATGAGCATGTATATTTATATCATCACCGTCGCTGCGAGAAGACCGATGTTGTCAAGGATATTTTCTTCGTTCACCCAACGAGCAAAGAGTTATTGTTATATTTTCCGAGCGTCCTCTTTATGGATTGTACGTACGAGACAAACAGGTATAAGTTACCTTTTGTTGGAAATTGTTGGTGTGACGTCGACATAGATGACATTTCATATTGCAGCCACGTATTTGGAGTTCGAGCAGGAAGAGAACTATATGTGGGCGTTGACAGGCTTAAAAGGATTGATGGACCAATCCTCTCTACCCAACGTGATTGTCACTGATAGAGAACTTGGTTTAATGAATGCAATTCAGAAAACTTTTTCCACCTCGAGACATTTCCTTTGTCGATGGCACATTAACAAGAACATTTTGGCAAATTGCAAGAAATTGTTCCGTGTTAAAGATAAATGAGATTGTTTTTTTATGAATTGGAATATGTTGGTTCTCGCAGATACTGAGTCAAATTATAATGATTTGCTACAAAGACTCCAGTCAGACTTCAAAGAATATCCACTTGCCGTTAAATATGTCATGGAGCAATAGTTGATGCCATACAAGGAAAGATTTGTGGCTTTATGGACGGATACAGTCATGCATTTCGACAATACCACAACAAATAGGTATTTATCCTTTTAATATCAGTGTTTATTTCATTGTTTTATATATTTTGTTAGATATATACTTAATAAGGTTGTAACTTGTATTTAAGGGTGGAGAGTCAACATGCATTGTTGAAAAGATAGCTTGGCTCGAGTCAAGGTAACTTTGAGACGTGTTGGCGACAGATTCACACCCTAATACAGACATCACATACCACAATCAAATAGTCATTTGAATAGAGCAGAAATGTTGTCCAGTATAAATACAAATCAATTGTATTTAGAAAGCTGCGAGGGATGGTGTCGATACATGGATTGAACTTGATATATGATGAATTGAGCGCTATTGGTGAACATGGTGTAGACCCTCTGTTGTGTGGGTGTATACTGAGAAAGAGATGCGAACTACCTTGTGGTCATGAGATTTTAGAATATATAAAACAACACATACCAATTCCACTTGATAAAGTTGACGCCGTTTGGAGGAAGTTAGATATCATACCTCCAAAGATAGAAGATGCTGGTATAGTCGAAGAAATAGGTAGTCGATTTAAAGAGTCAATTGTTAAGCTTTTATCCAAGTGGGAACAAGCACCTAATTCAGAGCGGTTGTTGATTTTGAATAGATTGAACGAAATAAATCAACCACCAACGACATCACTTAATCATCCCGAAGGTCAGAAAATTTTTACTCGTGGTCGTCCTAAGTCCATAAAGGCTAAACAAGAGAAATCAACCAAACATGATCCGAGTAAGTTTGAGTATGTGCAGTCCATTGAAGATAGCTGCTCGTCATGTGAAGAGATTGCCTACGAGGTTAGTCCATCGATTAAATAACCTCTTACTCTTACTATAACACCTCAGCCAAAGAAGAAACAGGTATTTGTTCTTGTTCCTGTGGGACGTGTGGGGGATCCTCAGGTTGTTATTGTTCACGTCTTTCTCTTCTATTTGACGCAGTGGGTCTTTTTCTTTCATATACATTTGCTAATTTATCTGTAATAATCACAATATGGTTCAGCAGAGATTGAAGAAACCAACTACACTGTTCGGTAAGCCCTTGCGGAACACCACTGCGGTGTTCCGTGGGGGTTTGCAGAACATCACAGTGAAGTTCGGTAAGCCTTTGCGGAACATCATAGCGGTGTTCCGTAGGGGTTTGCAGAACTTCATTGTGATCTTTTACAAACCCCCCACGGAACACCGCTGTGGTGTTCCGCCAACGAGTCCCGAACTGAAAATTTGAAGAAATCCAACAAATCAAATATACATTAATTGCAAATAAAATGATAACGCCCAAATTGAAACGGAAGGAATTTAAACTTTAAAATGGAAGAAATTTCATGCCTAGGGCCTTCTTCATTTTGAAATCAGAGTTCCTCTTTTTCTTTTTCTTTTTCTTCTTTTTCTTCCTCTTCCTTTTCTTCTTCTTCCTTCTCCAAAATTGAATTATTTGATAGGTGGCTTTCAGAAAGGTGGTTTGCAAATTGTTGAGTTTGAAATTGGGGGGTTTGCGATGAAATGGAAGCTCGACCACGATTTTGTTGTTGCTACTGCCGTGTTTGAATTTGTGCAAGATTGGTGTGTTGAGAAATGAGGGTGAGTGTTATGAGAAAGAAAGAGAAAATTAATTGAGAGGGGTAAAATAGGAAATATGGGGGTGATGTATTTAGAAATTAGGTTGATGTGAAATTAGTGTAGGGGGTGTTTTAAGAGAAGTGATGTATTAATAATTTATGGAGGTGTTAATAGCGTCACTCTTCTTTTTACTCATTTTTTAGTTTGAAGGAGTAGAATTTTATTGGCTAATCTCGTCTCGAGTAGAGTAGAGGAGAGTATCAAATTTGCTAGTTTTATCATCTGCTAAATTTAAATTTATTTCTTTGATAT
Source organism: Platycodon grandiflorus (assembly GCA_016624345.1). Lineage (NCBI taxonomy): Eukaryota > Viridiplantae > Streptophyta > Magnoliopsida > Asterales > Campanulaceae > Platycodon > Platycodon grandiflorus. The sequence goes on from CM028369.1 coordinate 659,962, forward strand.
TTAATTCAAAACTAGTATGTATGGAATATGACAAATTAAAAGTTAAGAGCTCATTTATTAATTTGGGGTGGAGGAGGTAATATTAAATCAAACTCTTTGTTCCATAACAGCTTAAATGGGGCCATATTTACTACCCCATATAGTCTAACTTGGTTTTTTCCCCCAAAGAAAGAGGCAAGGTGCTGAAATTACAGAAAAGTTTAATTCATTTTCAAATTATTGTAGTAATCCTAGTAATATTATCATATGATAAGATTTCAAATTTTTTAAAACTTATTATACATAGAATAGAATAGTCACATTAATTAATGCATGCAAATTATATATATATATATATATATATATATATATATATATAGAGAGAGAGAGAGAGAGAGAGAGAGAGAGAGAGAGAGAGAGAGTGTGTGTGTGTGTGTGTGAAGTTGGTTTGATTCTTATGATCCCTCAATGGTCGTCTAATTAGGCTGGTTGGTCCTCCTCCATAGACCATAATCCATTCTTCTTCTTCTTCTTCTATAATTTGTTCACCAGAAAGTATGAAAAATTGGCCAACTAGCTAGGTAAGGTTTGTAACTTGTCACTCAAATTTCTCAACGCTCAGATGTTTGCAAGTTAAATTAGGAATAGTAATACTTCAAAGTAATCACTCAAATTTCTTAACTCTCAAATGATCGAAGTACAGCTTCTTATGTTTTTGTAAAACATAGATAAAGTAAAAGATATATAAATAGAGCGAAAGTTGTGAAACTAACGAAAAAGAGAGAAAAAGTTTAAAATCACCAACCAATATCATGCTTGCAGCTTTAGATAAAAAAAAAAAGGTAAAGATGTGTATGGCCAATATCATTTTTTACAACCTCTCCCATCCCATGCTCTCCGCTTTAGTTTACACCAAAAAGAAGAAATAAAAACAAGTGTGCAAAAGGTCTGGTGGCCAACCAAATTAAGAGAGAGTCACCTGGCTGGCTGGAAACCAACCATTCATCCCTCGCAGGCAGGCAGTCGCACACACCCTCCTCCTCCTCCTGTCCAAGAAAACCATATATAGCCTCCCCTCAATCCACTGATCACTAATGCCATGATTAATTTATTCAAAAATTATATAAGAACCATTCTCAATCATTCAAATAAATACAGTAATAATTAACCCCGTCAGTCCAAAATTAATTAATGTTTCTTACTCCGACCCTTTCCCACCTAAATTCATTATTATATATGATTAATGATATGTACACTTCACCAAAATCTATATATATATAAAACCTAATAAGTCTAAAAAAAGGTAAAATCCCGCCAAAAATAACTTGCCAATAATAGAAAATCATCTTTATAACATTTAATATTGTCCTCGAAAATACAAAACTGTATTTATACAAAACAATAATATAATCTTTAAATAAAAGACAAATCAATTTGATCAAATCTTCTAGGAAATTGCGCCATGCACTTTTCTCTCTCCTCTTACTCTCACTCTCACCCGTAAATGTGATACTATTTTTTTCATGTTAACATATGTGTTTTTTATTTTATTTTGGAACATCCTAAATAAGTATATGGAAGGAAAGATAAGTCAAAAATATTTATTAAAACTCGTGTAAATTTAATAAAAAAAAATTTACTTTGAGATGGACAAGGTACAAATCTATGACATATTAATGGAGTATTTAAGTATTACTCTTAAATCCTCCCTCAGTCTTGAAAAATAATCTTTTTCTCTTGGTATGTCCCAAAAAATAGACTTATTTCTAAAAGAAAATTATATTTATAGTGCAATTAAAAGGAGGTACAAATTACAAACAAAAGCTACAATCTTAAAAGTTTGACTTGTCAAATGTAATTATTTTCTGAAGAAGGAAAGAGTATTGTATAACATACTATTAATATTTTAAATTAATACACTATAATATATTAAACCCATTTTTTAGGTACAATAATATACTTACTCTGCAACTTAAGTTCTTTTTTGAAAGATCAAACTATACGAAGAAAAAAAAAAAGTCTACATTCTCTTAAGTTTGTCTTGAAAAAGAGTTAACATTTTCAAATTTAAGCTACAAATTTTTATTACTTTTTAATTTCTTTCAATCTTTTAAAAAATATGAAACGTTTTCTATGTCTAATACCGAAAAATATATAACTTTAGTGTGATTTAAGGAATATATTTATAAATAAGAATATCTTTTTTTAAAGTTTAACTTTTTCAATATGATTGATCAGAACAAAGGAAACAATATATAAATGTGATATAGGAACATACTAAAATCTCTGTCTTAATAAATAATATACTTATTTACAGATCGGAGGGATAAAATTTGCAATACAAGTTACAACTATGAAATTGTAGTATTGATTTTGGTAACCAAAATAAATAATATTTTAGCTAACATGTATCTAAAGGGAATTAGACCGGTTTAAATCATATATTAATAGAGATTTTATTCTAAGACTCGTCCTAGCGTAAAACTATTTATTTATAAATTCAGTTTCACCATAAGCTTTGGATCGGAGAGTATGAATTGGGGTAAAGCAAAAGAGTAGGTCTCCTGTGAGACCGTCTTACGGATCCTAATTTGGTCAACCCTATTAATACACGATGGGTCGGTTCAGGAACATCTTTCTTACAGAAAATACCGTAAACAATCTTTTCTAAATTTTGTCAAAGAAAAACTTGAAGACATAACTTTATTTAAAACTGGTCAAAGTAACAAAGATAAGGAAAACAAATAATGCTTGCAAAGTAAGTAACGTGCTGGACCTTATCTATATATATAAAGCCTACTAAGTCCAAAAATAGTAAAATTTAGCAAAAAATATCTTACCAAAAATAGAAAGTCATCTTTATAACATTTAATATTGTCCTCGAAAATACAAAATCATATTTATACAAAACAATAATATAATCTTTACAATAATAATATTTTAAAGTATGATATTATACTATTTTAAAGTAAATTCTTTAATTTTTTAATTTCTATATATTTACAATAATAAATATTTTTTCAGCTAATACGCCGGTATGGAATACATGAAATAGCAATTTCTATCTATTTTCGTCGTTTACTGTTTTAAATATCTCGCCAATTATTGATTTAACAAATTATGAAAATTGTTCAATCCTTTTATTACTCCTACTCCGAATAAAAAAATGCATTTAGACAAATCCCCATCTCTTACTCAATGTAAAGTTTTGTTTTGTTTGTTACATTTTTTTAATTTTTTATTATTATGTTGTATACATGTTATTCATGCTTTGTCTTCTTTTTTTATTTATGGCATTATTTATTTAGTAATACCATAAATAAGTATATTTTTAATAGATTGCAACTTATGAAGAATATGTTATACAAAAATTATTACTCATTTCTTTCTTAATAAAGTTTCATGTTTATATAACACCCTGGTTAAAAAGGAATATTTGAATTTATTATAAAAATTAGTATAACGTGTATTTTTTAAGGATACTCATATCAGAGTCGGACTCATTAATTAAAGTGAGACTTAAATCAAGGGTAAAATATTAAAATAAATTTTCAAGAACACAAATATTAGATTGTAGACATATTTCTAAGGATACCAAAGTAAGAGTGAGACTCATCATTTGTTTGTTATATTTTCAAATTGTATTACTAATGTCTATACTTTTTATTCATGCTTTGTTCTTTGTTTTTATGGGGGTGAAAATAATGGTGTTACATCAATAAAAGTTTCAAATAATATTTTTGTGAATGCATCACATATCCAGTCAATAGTTGAAAATACATATGTATCATTTTTAGAGTCTTTTTATAACATGTCATACTTGCCACGGCGTTTGATGTTGTGGACACCATAAATGAGTACATGATTTCTAAAAATCACTCAGAAGGAAGGAAGAACTTATTTGAGTTCAGATTCTATCTGCAGCGCAGAAAATAACTTAAGTTTGTTTGAAGACATTCGTTCTACGGAGTTTTTGAGTAGTATAAAGTGATTAGGATTGCCTAGCCATGAACTAACAATTAAGATTGGTGCTCCGCTGATGCTATTGAGAAACATTGACCTTGTGCAGGGTTGTGCAATATTAGAACTAGACTAATCATTACAAAGCTTGCATCACATTATAGAATCTAAAATTTTAAATGGAAGCAATGTTTGAGACAAAGTTTATCCCAAGAATGTCATTGTCTCCATTACATGTGAGATTGTCTTTCAAGTTTCAGAGAAGACAATTTTCATTGGTAGTATCATATGCAACGACAATTAACAAAAGTCAAGGTCAATTACTGTCACATGTAAGACTCTTGAAGAATTCAATATTGAGCAGATGTATGTCGCAGTTTCTAGGGTAACAAACCGCTTTGATCTGTGTGAATATATATATTGATATGCGATGAAGAGGAAAAGCCAATGAATAAAACTACAAATGTTGTGTATAAGGAATTTTTTTAGAATTCATAATATTAGCGACACAATGATGTATTTCTATTTAAGTAGTTGTCTCCAACATTACTTTTCCTTAATTTATTATTGTTTTTCCTCTTCATTTTGCTTAAGTATAATTTAATTGAAAATGATATATGTCCGTGCATTTAACGCACGGGTGTAAAACTAGTTTAAATTAACATCTTTTCATTGGTTAAATAATTTATGATCCTACTACTTAAAATTTTCTGACCAACTAAAAAATACCAATAAGGACTTTAGGGGGGTGGGGTGTCTTACCTCTATAAAATACAAAAGCAAAGCGCCAACTCCCTCCCCCACAGTCGCAGTCTCTCTCTCTCTCTCTCTCTCTCTCTCTGCATTGCAATTCCTCTCTCTTTCCAAAAAAAGGCTTTACACATCTTTGTGGAGAGAGAGGAACTAGTCGCAGTCGGTTTGTCAATTTTGAAACTTATAGCAATGGAGATGAAGCTTATCGTTGTATTGGCTGTCATGATAATGGCTGTCTCGGCCGTATCCGTATCTGCAGCAGCCGCGGATGCTCCCGCTCCTAGCCCCACCTCCGACGCCACCGCCACCACCGTCTTCGTCCCCACCGCTATTGCCTCTCTAGCTGCCCTCGCTTTCGATTTCCTCTTCTAATTCCTCTCCCTATCACACTCTTTTCTTTCCCACTGGCTCTCTCCCAGTCCTATAGATACATGTCTCTGCAGATTGCCTTTCTCTCTCTCTCTCTCTCTCTCTCTCGTGATGAGAATAATTTGATTTTTGTTGTTGTAACTTTATTGTGATATTGTTTGATATAACTGGAGTATATTATTATTATTATTATTATTATTATTATGGATTCCCAGGTTGTCGTGTATTTTTCATAATTCATAAATAAATTTAATCAAATTCTCTTTATCTAGTCACTATATGTTTAGTCAAATTCATAAATAAATTTAGTCAAATTGTATTCTTCCCTCCATAGCCAATTAATTTTAATTCTCTCTGCCACCCACCATTAGGGGTGTTCATCGGTTCGGTTTTCGGGTTGTTCGGTTCGGTTTGTTCGGTTTTTATTATTTCAACCTTAAAACCAAAAACCAAACCAAACCAAATAAAAAATCAAGAAACCAAACCAAATTCGAATTCGGTTTTCGGTTCGGTTCGGTTCGGTTTTCGATTTAAACCAAACAAATGTTAAAAATACAATTCAATTCAAAGTTTAAATATTTATCATTTGAAAAACATCCAAAACAAATATTAAAACTTTAACAAAATTACATAATATCCCTAAAAAAGTAAGATTACATATAATTAGTCACTCGAACGTGAAAGAAGTCTTGGATTCCACACATTAGTTGTCTCTTTTGTCACTAAACATCCACGAAATTTGTTTGAGTTGTCACTTGTGTTATTTCTACGATTCATTACAAGAACATTTAAATAAACCAAGAAATGTCAAAAAATATATTGAAAAAGAAACAATGAATTACATTGTTCAAACTTTATATAACTAATAATTATTTATATAACTAATAATAATATATTTAATTTTATTATATTGTTTTAATTCGGTTTTCGGTTTGGTTTTCGGTTTGAAAGGCAAAACCAAAAACCATATAAGAATTCGGTTTTGCCAACCAAACCAAACCAAAAACCAAATTTGAATTCGGTTTCGGGTTGTTCGATTCGAATGATTGGTTTTTCGGTTTGATTTTCGGATGAAACCAAATACTGAACACCCCTACCCACCATGCTATACTCCTATGTTAGTTAAGATGATGTTACTACACTCTATATACATTCTTCTAAATAAATTTTCCATCCAACACTCAATCCTCTAATACTAACCCATACGGGGCGGATCCAAGATTTTGTTACAACGTGGATTTGATATTTAGAAAATACTAGTTGAATATTTGTCCTACGGACGGAAAAAATTAAAAATTATTCATTTCATATTTTAGCATAGTCACATAAATTCTTATATACCTAAAATGTGAAATAATAATAAGATTAACGCGTATTTGTATTACTTTTTTTTTATTTTATTACAAAATATTTTTTTTTTTGAAATTTATGCCGATCACTTAAAATACAATGACCTTAACTAATCAAAATAGTAATTACAAAAAAAGTATAAATAAGAAAAGATTTTCTAGATTTAGAATATGGTTAAAGTTAAAACAGTAATTAGAAAAAATATTATTAATAAAATAAAATTTTACAGATTCAAGATACGGCTAATAACTGTACATAAAAACTTATTGAAAAAATAATTACATATAGTCGGTGACTTAACGAGCGTTACCTATTACATACTTAATTATAAAAAAACTTAAGCTAACTAAATCTAATTATGTGAGAGATCAGAGATGTAAATATTTGTTGTTTCTTTTGGTAATTTGGTGGGAGATCAGAGAGACACAGTACCAAGTGAATGAGGGAGAGAGGGATTTCGGATGAATACTGTAAGGTTTCTTGGAGACTTGGTGATTGATGGAGAGAAAGTGGGTTGAGAGTGAAGTAAGTGAAAGGGTTGGCGCGAGAGTTTGGGTTACATAAATTATTAATATTTTTATTTTTAATTGACAAATTTTAAGGTGGGCTTGAGCCCCATTCACAATGCATGTAGATCCGCCTTGAACCCATTCTAAGCTTACCAACATAGATAAACTTAGGATTAAAATTAAATAATGAAGAAGCTAATGTCAAAAACTCGCCTTTAGAAGACGAAAGAAGCTAATAGTCACGACCCGTCTTCAGAAACCTAACACATTTGGTCCCTCCTACTACTAAGGCATGTCTAGCCGATAAAATGTAATAACCAAAAAACTCCAAAAGTTAACAACTAAACTAAACAAGTAATCCCAACTAAATATAGGCTAAATAACCAACAACCAAAACAAACGTCAAACCAAATAAATTACGTTAAAACCTAGGGCAAACTACATAAATGGTCCCTGTAGTTTTAGTATTTTTTGTAATTGGTTCCTGTATAAAAAATTTTTTGCCAGTCGTCCTTGTACCAACCAATTAAACGCAATTAGTCGATCCGTCTAGTTCCGTTAATTTTTTTCCGTTAAGTCTTGACATGTGCTCCTCACGTGAATTTGGGCAAGGATAAAATTGTCATTTTACCTATGAAAGTACAGGGACCAACCGTGAAATTTGGGCTGGTCGTCTTCTCCGGCAATGGTGACCTCGACTGAAAGTACTGAAAACCAGAGGTTTTTTTTTTTTAGAAAAGCAGCATTCCATCATTAAGAGTGAGCTCCAAAGTTTACAAGGTAATATCATTGAACATGGACAAACTAAACTCCAGTTCAAATAAAAAGGAAAAAAAAAGATTTAATGCTAAGCAAATCCAAAAAGCTCAAAACTGGATCGAGATTTACACACGTAAAGCACCTAAATCTCCTCCTTAATAGATTCAAACCTACACCTTGATGGCATACTTCCTCATGGGGAAGTATTTCTCCCTCTTCTTCTCTCTTTCGGTCTTCAAGGATGCTTGATGCTTAGTCAGACGCCTGCGAATGGCTCTGGTTTTCTTGGGACGCAAATCAAAAGGCAGATACTTCTTATTCTTATATGCTTCTCATAAGCCGGTTTAGGTAAGTTCCATTTTTTTTCTCTTCTTTTTAGTTCCAGCCAAAAATCAAGCCTAAACTCTCTCTCTTCGTGTGTTTGTTGATTTCTTTGCTTATGGAGATGATGAGAGCATTTCCTGGTGGTGGCAGTGACGCCGACTGCAGGGATGATGGTGGTGGTGTATGGGGGCGGTGGTGGCAGCGATTACAGGGATGCATTGGTGGTTTGGGTGAACTAGGGAACTATTAGATCTGGGTTTAAATCATCAGATTTGAAGATTCAAAAAATCGAAATCGTGGGTTTGTAAGTAGTTGAAGCTTTAAGGTGGTGGTGGGTCAATGAATGGTGGGTTTGAAGGAAGGAGTGAGGGATGAGAAAAAGTATCCATATAAAATCAATAATTGACTTTTAGATTTATAAATTGTGAAGATTGCGGTGGTGGTGGTGAATGGTGGGTTTGAAGGAAGGAGTGAGGGATAAGAAAAATTGACTTTTCTCCTAAATTTTTTTTGGGTTGAGAAGAAGATGAACAATGGTGGGTTGATTTTATTTGGCTTTAATCATTTCAGAATTGGTCCCTGTACTTTTTAAGATGAAATGACTATTTTTCCCATCAATAAATGCACGTATGTGGCACATGTGTGCATTTAACGGCAAAAAATTAACATAGTTTAACGGAAGGACCATTTGGGTAAAATGTCTCGGTACAGGGACCATTTACGAAGTGTAAGGACCAAATGTATAAAATACTAAAACTACAAGGACCATTTGTGTAGTTTGCCCTAAAACCTATCAACAATAACTCCAAAAGTCAACAAGTAAACTAAACAAGTAATCCCAACTCCAAACTAGAGACCGAGTCAATTAAAGCCCAACGAAATAGCCCCATTAATAGGCCCAATAATCACTGAAACCCCTACCGAACCAAACCCAACAAAATCGGCCCAAATTTAATTAGTAGCCATTAGTGGTGTTCATCGGTTCGATTTTTGGGTTGTTCAGGTTGTTTGGTTCGGTTTGTTCGATTTTTGTTATTTCAACCTTAAAACCAAAACCAAACCAAACCAAACCAAATAAAAAATCAAGAAACCAAACCAAATTTGAATTCGATTTTCGGTTCGGTTCGGTTTTCGATTTTAACCAAACAAATGTTAAAAAGTACAATCCAATTCAAAGTTTAAATATTCATCATTTAAAAAACATCCAAAACAAAGATTAAAACTTTAACAAAATTACATAATATCCCTAAAAATATAGGATTACATATACTTAGTCATTCGAATTTAAAAGAAGTCTTGGATTCCACACTTTAGTTTGGACTTTCTTGTCACTAAACATCCACGAAATTTGTTTGAGTTGTCACTTGTGTTATTTCTGCGACACATTACAATAATGATGGATATTAATTATTTATATAACTAATAATAATTTATTTAATTTTATTATATTTTTACTAATTCGGTTTCCGGTTTGAAAGGCAAAACCAAAAACTAAACCAAAAACCATATTAGAATTCGATTTTGCCAACAAAACCAAACCAAAAATCAAATTTAAATTCGGTTTCGAGTTGTTCGGTTCGAATGATCGATTTTTCGATTTGGTTTTCGGATGAAACCAAATACTGAAAACCCTAGTAGCCATGGTCATCACGTCCGTTGACCCACAAAAGCCCACTCTCCCAAGCAAAACCAAAGATGCCCACCTCACGTCCACGTGTCACCCATCTGTACCAATTCGGCATGTAGCTTTTGCCATGGAGATCATCAAAAAATAGTAGGAAAAACTAACGACAACCATTTCTTGGTCGTATTACCACAGGCGGTGCACATCTCCGAAGTGACTTTGTAGGAAAGTCGCATAAGACTATCAACAGCTACCATCAAGTAGTATCCACCACCAACCAATCAAACCTACCTTATTCCAAAGTTCATATAACAGCATCTACCTGCATAAAAACAGCATAAAGTTTTTGCTATGGTGAAGAAGAACTCAGCACCAAGTTTGAGTGGAGGGGAATGGGAAAGGGGAAGCCACCGTTTAACCCTTAACACCTTGGATGACCTGACCACAACAGAACACCAAACAAACTTGCCCGGACCGCGGGGGGTAACCATAACAGCAACAACAGCCATATGCCCTCAAGCTGCATCAAAACGACCAACTCAAAGAATCCCGAAACAAGGGACGAAGAACCCAACAACGGTGCCGGCCGAGAACATCCTTATAGCGGTTATACCGCCTCAAAACCCACCTTCAAAACTGTAATACTATTGTTTGTTCTCAGTAACGAATTAATGGAACGCTCGAAAGTTAAAAACTTTATGAGTTGTAAACTTGACTAACCAAACGAAGAACCAATTAATAATAACTTTTGACATTCAAACCTGACTGTGTCAGTGATATCAGGAGGAACCTGCACAACTTAATGTTGCATTTTCTGAATCAAACAAACAATCAATGGCACAACTAAACACATCATAATGGTAGAGTTGGCAGACGAAAGAAATATAGGAGAAAGCATTTGATATGTTGTGCAGTGCACATGGAGAAAAGGCAAGGCAAGAGCATATTCACCAATCCATCCATATTACAACAAAGCATCACTAAGTGTGGGTGGGTGGTTGGTTGGAGCTTTTTCTTTAAGCTATCACATGGGGCCGGCCGGCCATTTTTGTGACGCCTTTCATCACTCGTCTTCTTCTTCCTTGTATTGTTCCATTAACCTGTTAATTGTATCCTGTAAACTATGCATCAGTGAGTTAGATACTACGAGAAGGACCTGCGCTATTTGCCCCCCAAAGAATCACAAAGACACAATCTACTACTCTGTCCCCAAATGAGTTCCGACCCAACATTTTATTGATTAGCACGACTATTGTATCAACAAACAAGGAGCAGCACATAAGTATTTTCTGTATTTTCTTCTTCGATAATTACTACAAAAAAATCAAAATACGAATCCTATTCATACTTGAAAACTTCCTTCATACATACAACAAAAATAGAGCCAAGGCAACTCGTCTGTAACCACTTTTTGCTTCGTTTCAAACAGCTTAAGTCGTATATATAGTTCAATCTCTCCTGCCGAGTGATTTGTCAAATTACACACTGGCTATAGCAACAGTTTATATGTACACACTTGGAACTCTAGAGTCCTAACACTACCTCCTTAGATATCTATCTATTCTTTCTTCAACTGTTCAGTGGATCTGCCAGAATCCCACCATTAAGGTTACTACTCAGAAAGCTACAATTACACATTTTAGTTACACGTTACAACTAAGTTTACACCTAACCCAAAAACGCCAACCCTACGCATGCATGTATATTTCATCACTTTTTTCTTTTCTCTTTTGTTGGTTGTGTGTGTGTGTGCATGAGTTCTAAAGTTCTGATTTATCTGGCAACCACGAGAGTTCCTTATCAGCAAAATGGAGAAGCCTTCGGAGTCTCATAACCATGTCGCAATGGAATGGAAGTGAGGTTCGCCTTTCCAAGTAGGCTGGGCTCACTGTCATCCACGACAATGCATGAAGTTCCGCTGCAACACGTTCAAGAATCAAGTGCATCTCAATTTCGAAATCTCTAGCTTCAATGCCTAAACCCCTTCCTCCTGACTTGGGCATACTTTTCACAACTTTTTCATGGGAGATGTTAAAATTACCTCCATAATAATCAACAAGACCGACAGAAAGGACTGAAGGCCACTCTTCTTTGGAATTGCTCCTAGAGTCTTTCCTCATGGAGGGTACAGCTTTAGAGACCACAAAACCTGTACATAGAGGAATTGCGGAGCCCTTGCTATGCAGGAGATGGGCCAGTGGTGGGGATTCAGAGGTCAGGCACGTAGGCAACTGAAGAGGAGTTGGGGGAAGAAAGCGCATGCTGGGTGACGGGATAAACATATACGATGCAGATGCAGAGCCAAGAGACTTGACAGCAGTGAACCCTTCGAGATAGCCAGACTGTCCCATTATGCCACTACCTTGAGTTGCCCCTGCAAGATTGCTTAACATATAAGTAACTTACTTTGTGATGCATAAAAATAGATGTACATTGCAAAACAACTTCTGTTATACACTCGCATTATCTCAGCACATCTTTCTACCATCAGAATGGAGATGGCATGTTGAGAGTTAGAGACAATGTATATAGTGTATGCAAAATTTGAGTTTTCCCTAATTCGTATGCAAAATTTCAGTTTTCCCTAATTCTTCTTCTCCTTTATATTCTTTCTAAACCCGACACCTTCTTCTCTTTCTCATTTCATTTGTTGTTATGAGCCAGCAGGATATGACTGGACAACCATGATTGAATAAGAAAATTAAATCAAACTTGTATTCCATATCCCTTGGAGCCAGTATTAACTCAATAAATCAAAATTAAAATGAAGGTGAATAAAGAATACCGAGAAAATAACTATAATCTTTTATCCGTAGCTCGGAGAAAAAGAGCAGAAAAAGGGACAAAGCATAACATTACGATTTTCAAGCTTACTCTACATAGCAACTAACCAATAAATAGTTCCTATCTGTTACTATTTAAAGTAGAGGGCTTCAAATGAGGCATCGATATGGCTTAAACTACCATTCAGGGGTAACTGCCAGCACCCAAAAAATAACTACACGCTACTCCAAAAAAATTGCCACTATGATTAAAATTTAAAACATATAAGAGAAAGGTGAGAAGTATAGGTAAACATAGATCAGAAAGCTACCAGGAGATGAATCTGCTTGAAAGACTAATTGCAAGGAATGATCGACTGAGACCGAAATGAACGTGATGCTTTGCACCCATTGAAGCAGACCCCTAGAATTGTCCACCACACTATGTCCACCTAAAAGCTGCTTTCTAGCAGAGGGTTGTCCCAAGCCACCTTTCATGAAGGCAGAAGCCTTTGCGTAGGGGCTAGGTGAGGAAGGTAGGTGAGGACTCATCTCTTGTTGCTGCAAGGAAGTCCCATTGCTGCTAGCAGGCATCCCATCAGGAACCGATCTCCGTAGCTGCAACGCCCACTTTTTCACCTCGGAACCCCCAATTGAATATAGCGCTTTCTGCCATTCTGCTTACAATCATTTCCAGTTTTTCTTAGAAAATTGCATAGAGAATGCTTGAGTGACCAGCGGATAAAAAGAAAAACATTTTGTCATCAAATTGTCTTCAAATTATTAGCCACAAGAGCAGATAGTTACATAGGGCTGCAAAATTTCTACTAGCTCAAGAGCAAATTTATGAGTAAACTAAGCTTTAATGACCATTTTAACTATATCTTAATTTTATCACCAAAAATAGTGCAAAAAGGTAGCAGTTAAAAGGGAATCAGGTTAAGGATCATATAATAAAAACTACTACATTGGTTTCATTAAGAAATTAGGCAGTCACCCATAATCAACAAAGCATGCACAAAAAACCCACACTAGAATCAAATAAGCAAAGATTGCAGTTTTCCAAGAAAAACGAGGAGTGGATGGTTGGAACTAGAAGATTATGAATCAGTGCATATACCTTGGCACTCCAGCTCAAAGAAGCACCCAATGCGTGTAACAACAAAATCTCTTGGCCTAGCAATGCCAGTATCAGGAGAGCAAGCCTGAAGTATCTGACAGCCTTGCTGGAGAATTTGGACAAAAAGGAATTGCAGACCCTTCGTGTCCTGCCTACTACTGATTCCACCGAATGGGAACGTATAGCTGTCAAGCAATTCTCCCCTCGAATCCGTCCATATGCATACTAGCCAACGCCAATCTTCAGTCCATCCATAGCAACAATGTAAGCTTGGAGGTGCCTTCTGATGGCCAGATCCAAAGCCATCTGCCTCTGATCCATCTAGTTGAGAGCTTGGCCCAGTATCTCCATTTGTACCATCATCTGATAAGAGCTTTGAAGAATCATAAGCTAGATTTCCAGTAAGTGGAGGTGAAACTCCACGCTCTGATGAGCCAGGCTCAGCAAGAATGAAAAGCGGCTCAAACATAAAACGAAATTCATCTTGAAGAAGAAACTCCCCAGTTCTGTTGGGATCGCATCCTAGTCCCGCTGTCCTTGACACCTGCCAGGAATTATCCCAAGTACCAGCCCTCAAGCTGGCATCAAGTTCACCCTCTCTCTGGAGGGAACTCCCAGTGATTCGAGGACCCATAGAGTCCTTCCACATCCCTGGAATAGGAGAATTCATTGGCATCAAGGTTGAATGAGATCTACTTGATATAGCCGATGATGGAACCACATCACTAGAGGATCCGCGAGAAATTCTTCGCGCTTTATTGTAAACAGTGAAAGCAATTTCCTTGAGGATAACAAGTTCATTAAGAGATGGACTTGTAACCCTAAAAATGGCATCGACTGTGACAACCTGCAAAACCAATTTAGGCACACTAAAACCTGGAAGTGTTACAACATTTGATATTGATGCTTCATCTACTGCTGTGGTGCAGCTTAAGGCCTTCCCAACTTGATTCTGCATAACAGATCTCCTTTCTTTATCCGATGATGGAAAAATGACTGATCCAACAGCAGCACAAGATTCAATAATAGTCTTTAGAACAGCAACAGGCTCGGGGAAGGGGCACACCACATATATTACCTGATCCCCACAGCCAAAAGCATGTGGTGTACAAAAAATTAAAGTATCAGGAAACTCTGCAAAAACCTCTAAGCAAAGAAAACTAAAAGTAGCCAGCCAGGTAGAGATGTGCACGGTGCCGGTCCTTCACCGGTTTTGAGCTAAAACCCGTTACCAAACTGCTATGACCGGTTTCTCTAAAATCAAAAACTGAAACCAAACCAAACCGGCGGTTTCGGTTTCTCCGGTTTTGATTTTATAACGGTCCGGTTTCGGTTGCAATACCATTTTAATTCACTTTTTATTACTTTATATTTGTACGTAAGCAAAACAAGTTCATTAAGTTAAGCAACAAATAAGCAAACTCAAAGTGAAGAGGAGTACTTCTATAGACTCAAATTCATTAAGTTTACTTAATTAAAGAAAAAACAAGGTAAAAGTCTTAAATCCCAACAAAAGCTTCAATAACGTGAGTATGTGTGTATATATATATATATATGAGGATTGCTATTTACACCCAAAAAAATACCAAGTACACCCATTTTGTGTTCGGCAGGGGTGCCGAACACCATTTAGTACGCCTATATTTGTGTTCGGCAGGGGTGCCAAACACCACAATGGGGTGTACTCAGGGTGCAAATGGCAACCCTCATTATATATATATATATATATATATATATATATATATGTACATGAGGGAGTTTTCAATGGTTACTACATCTCACTAACCATTGATGGTTGGTTTTATTATTATCCATTAGATCAAAAATCGATGGCTAAGATGTAATGGTTAGTTGGAAATGGCAATTAATGCAAGTAAGTGAGTCATTTAATGCAATTAATCTCAACCTTTGATTTTTGATCCAATGATTAACAGTAACCATTGATGGTTAGAAAGATGAAGTAACCATTGAATACTCCCTCATATGTATATATATACATATAATAATAATAATAATCAAACGTACATAGTTTTGACCCGTTTCGGTTTGGTTTTTTAAGACATAATCAAAACTGAAACCAGGTTCTTTTAAAGTTTAAAACCAGTTACCAAACCGTTACTGATGGGATGGTTTTTCGGTTTCGGAACGGATTTTCGATTTCATGTTGCTCAGGCCTACTACCAGGTCCCACAATCTCATAAATTACTGTGAAAATTACACATGTATTCAATTTCACAATATTGACTAGAGGAGTAATGTTCATTTTTCACTTATAAAGTGCCTCTTAAATTAAAGGGCAAGTGGTTTTTGAGGGTTGTAAAATGCATTACCCTCTACACAATATCAATCAGTAATAGGGAACAGACTTAGCATGATTAACAAAAGAATTGGGATCTACAAAGCTATAATAACGCCGAAAGTGAAAGGAATGTGCTATTTACCGTACAAGGACTGCTATTTCCTTCTTTTGGGTTTGGAGTGAAACACGAACCAAGTTTTAAAGATTTGAGAACCTTCGAAAGGGACTTCAGAAAGCTTGTCAAATCCCAACCATTGGACAGGGACAGAAAATAATCACTAATTGATCCCACCAGAGATGCACTACTACTTTCAATCTTCATTGATTGAGGACAATCAAGTAGAACAAAACCAGAAGATGACCACTTCCCAGAGTCTATCACCATTTGGTTTCCCACACTCTGAGGGGAATGAGTGCCAAGTTTGCAAGTCTCATAAACTGGAAGACACAAAGATAGTAAATTTACAGCACAATGGAAACACCCAAACTTGGAATTTACAAGTCACGCAATCGCATAAACCAATCGAGCAAGCAAATTTTCATCAAACGTCATGTTCACAGCAGGGTGTGCAGGCAATGCAATAAAGAAACTTGAATTGATTTCACTCTAAAAAAAATCTTTTATCACGAATGTGTAATATTCATTTGGAAATTGGAAGACAAGTACCTGTGCAATTACTAAGATAAAAAATGTAGGGAAGAACACAGACATAGCAGTGAGTCAGTGTACGTAAATAAAGGGAAACTAATTATTCTCAAGAGAATCAACTAAAATTACATAACTGTCAAAAAGTTTGAAGTATAAATGCTTACTCTCTATTTACAAAAAGATTTTTTTAAAAAATCCTAATCAATAAACCAGAACTTGAAAAATGATATTAAATCCTACCTCATAAACTCTCCTTTTCCATGATAATTTTTCAGTAGTACAACAGAAAACTTCAAAAAGTAACTCTAAACCACCATAAACCATCTTGCTTTTTCCCAAATGGTCAAGGATTTGAACCCTTGAACTGTATTTGTTCTCATCTTTCTATTTGTCATCAAGTTGATTTATGTGTACTTTTATATTCATTATCTAGATAAACTAAGCACTGGGAAGAGAATCAGATTGCTTCTACAACCCTTATCTTTCTCTCACTCTTCCATAGAGTAGAACCTCCAGGTAAAAAATTTAACTCCAAGTCCAACAAAGCGATAGTGCATCTTGCATATTATTGTGGGCCACATCAATACAAAGAGGTCATTGCTGAAGACAGATGCAGTGAAGCACTGAGAATTCAGATTGATGTCACCTAATCATTACGCGGTAAGACGTCAAATTTAGGACCGCCTCTTCTGGCATTCAAAACCCTTAAGGTGGATTTTGGTTCGCAGAATTGGCCATTCCCATTGACCGAATTCCATAGTCACCTTTGGTTGTTTTTTTCTGAGGGAATGTCATTTCCTCGGAATGTCAAAATCCCTTGCATAAAGGAATTTGAGAAACCCATGGGGGAGGTGGTATTTCAAAATCCCTCGAAAATCATTCGTATGGGAATGTATTTTTGAGACCAAAATACCCTTACCCATTATACATTAATCCTAAAATGCCCCTTTCAATATTAAAAGCCAAACCCTAAACTGACTGACCCTTTTTTCTATTCACGTCTACTCCTTCCTCCCTCCTCCCAAATCCCAATCATCATACTCGTCATCTCACTCATTACCGCCGGCGTCTGCTTCATCATCTCTCTCTCTCGATCTCTCTCTCGATTGATCATGTGATCATTCCAACCAGATTTCTCGATTACGCCGCCAATCATCGTATCCCCACTTGATCTGTGTTTGTATCCGATTCAAAGAAAAGGGCTTGCCCTGAATTATGGGGATTGTTTGAATTGGTTACTTTGTTTATCCACTGCCTTGTTGGGTTCAAAGATTTACATTTGAATATATGATTTGGAGCTGGCAATTTGTGAGAGCGAGAGTTCAGCGGTTTGAAGAGCTAGACTGGATCTTTTGTTACCCCATCTGCTAGTCCTACATTTTTTACATTATTATTTTTTATTTTTTTTTTGTGTGTGGATCTGTGTAGTATTCAACTCTTCAAATTAACAATTGGAAGAAGGAAAAAAATCACTCTTTGACGATTTGAATTGAATTGAATTGCTCTATTGGTTGATAATGGTGAGGGTAATGTGGTCATTGATTTGTTTTTCCATTCCATTCCCACGGATGTTCCGTGTAACAAACATGAAACCACCATTCCATTCAATTCCGTGTGAACCAAACATGTGAGTTGCCGAATTTCATTCCCATTCCAAATCCCATGGAATTGAAATCCCATTGCCCATTCCATTCCCCCCAATTTATTCAGGCAAACCAAACGCCACCTAAAGGTCTTCATAATAGTAGTTAAGCCCTTCGGCTTAGCATTTTCTTAGCCCACACCATTCTAGATCCCGCCATTGATCCTTGCATCAGTCCTGATGAACTTGATCTTCCAACTGCTTCCCTGAGCAGTTATCAAGAACAGTCTTGAGGACTGTTCATCCTTTTTCACTTGATTCAGCTGTTCAGTAAGTAGTTTTCTGGCATGGATTTTGTTTGATTACTATCTGATCGCCTAGGCCCAATTACTATCTTGCAAAGTTCTGGATAACAAAGGGACGTACATACTTTACTTTTCATTTTGATTTGAAGTACATATTTGGATCTAAGATTTGACAGCCTATACTTCACAGCAGATTCACTCTTTGCACCTTCAACTTTTTTGGCTGGGTAGTAGTGTTTGTCCAAATAACTGAGTCGAGTGGCATATTTGCATCCAATAGATGCGAAGGTTGGATTTCCCCTATAAACCCCCATTGCACACCCACAGTCACATGCATGTTAAATCACAAACTTATCCGAAAGCTTAAGCAATCAGATAGGTATCCATACATACATACTGAGTCGAGTGGCATATTTAGTTTTTATATTTTGAATAGATTTGAACATGCTGAAATACGAAAAAAAAGATAGGTATCCATACATACATACTCAGACACCCTGGGATGTGGTTGAAATGCATTCTTCAGTTGCCCATTTATATTCATTTCGCTTTAATATTTCAGATACAGCGGCACAAGCAGGGTAAAAGATGTTAGTCATGTGGGGACATTTTACAATCTGAAAGAGAAAAATATACATAACTAAAGTAGGACAATCCAAAATGACGGAGACCCGCTTGACTGTGGCTCAAGACGTAAGGAACGAAGAAGTAAATGATCAAGGGAAGTAATGAAGAAGGGATGATTTTAAGTGAAGAGATTAAGAGAAAATAAGAAGCATAAACTATTAAATATAGTCAACTCATAAAAACAAAAACTGTTAAGAGTGGACCCAACAATGTATGTATATCATGCGTCAACAATCTATGTACGCACATATACATATGCAATAAAACATCCATGTACGCACATATGCATAGGTAATAAAACATCCATGTACGCACATATGCATAGGTGATAAACATGTTGATTTTTGGATTTGCTTTCACCGAAATACTATTTGATTGCATTCAAGGCTCCTTCACAGCCTGCTAAATTTACCAAGATATTGTAGTGAGTATTAATTTTTTTTTTCTTTTGGGTACAGTGTAGTACGTATCAATGATTTAAGACTGATGCTTTTGCACCACAGTAACAGAACTAAGTTCAATAGAAGAGAATAGCGGGCACTAGAAACTTGTAATTGACTGATTTTCTGGTATGATGAGGTAAGACAGTAAGGAGATGGTTGATGGTGGCTGGTGGCGAGAAGACGGTGATAGATGTTCAGGTGGTTTTGCCAGGATAGACAGTGATGAATCCAGAGGTGTTGCCAGGGAGTTCCAACTCTAATCCCACTATCCATAGCCATGTTGAATATGTCAGAAACATATGTAATCTCGTTGTTGGGATCAAAGCCTAGAAACTTACAGACGGGCCATCTAAACATCCATTCTACAACCGCTTTATTACCAGTGTTTATAAAACCAGTTATAGAACTCCCGCCATCACAAAAAAAAATAATAATAAAATAAAAAAAGGAGGTAAGATATCATCTTTAGTTTGTCTCAAAAAGAGAGGTATGTATCCCGTTTAGGAAAGTTTTCTTTAGCAAATTGACTTTAATACCCTTGTTAGTGAAGGATAAATGGAATGGGCACACCATACAAAACTTTACCAATGATATAACTTATGACATGGCATATTGATGAGGAGTATTTCAGGAAGTTAAGGATTGTCATTTTCATAATTTTTGCACAAGTCAAAGTGTACTTCCCTTTTTAAGATCGAGGGAGTGATTTTCTAGTGGAAACTATTTTCATAAAACCAACCAAACACCTAAGCAAATGGACACACATGTTATCCTATTACAATTGGCACATCTCAATGTCAACCTCCTCTATTAGAATCCCCAGTACATAGTATGGGAAAGGGCCTTGTGCACCCTTACCTCCACTTGCGAACAGGCTACTTTTGTGGTATGAACCCATCACGATTAAATAACAAAATAAAGAACCTGGGGGCATGTGTGAACTTAAAGTAAAAGGAAAAGAAAAACAAGGTAAATGCAAATGAAGAAATTGAAGGCGACGATGACAAAAATGAAGACGAAAAAGATAATATCCCAATGCTGGTATTGATTCGTGATTATGATAAAAAGGAGAACACCATAAAAATTGATCAAACAGTTGGTTCTCTCCCGATATAGAAAAATTAATGCATATCAGGTAAAGCATGAAGATAACTGTCTCAAGACACTCACCAGTTCCAAGCTGTTGAAAAAAATCAGCAGCAGCAGTTGTCAGGGGATCAATGTCTGGACACACAACATGATACGTCATCTGCAGTACCGAAAAAGAGAGAAAAAAAACCGGATAAAGAATCACTTAGCAATGATATGTCGAGGAAAAGAGCTACCGCTGAAATTTCCTTCATACTGTTGTGGTGTAAGAAACCAGAAAGGGTACAAAGTTTACATGTTTCTGCATAGCGTAAGGTTCAAAAGGCGCCTTTTCCCAGTGTTGTAGAGAGCTCGCCGAAGTCTTAAGCCAATCATCCTGGTACCTGTTGCATGAGGGACCATAAAGACTTATCCTGGAAACAGTTACCACCAAAATTTTGAGCTACAAAATGAAAGCATCTTTATTTCATAGCAGCACCATGTAAAAAAAAAAGGTAATATAGCCTATCCATGCATATAATGTAACCAATATTCTGATGTTATCCCATCAGAAAAACAGACATCTCTTATTCAAATACTAGAAATTTCATACCCTCATGCTGTTCACCTGGAGAGATAGTCCTCTACAAGACAAATGTATCTTACAGTTTTCGTCTCTTTAAACGCTCAAAAATCAATTCCACCACTTTCTCCTCGTGGTTCCTCAACCAGTGGCACAGCAAACCACTGGCATACCATTCTAAATCAAGACGAAAATTACTTGGCCAAAGCCACTGATTCTGATACTTAGTTACATGAAAATTGCAATAAACGCACTAAGAAATACATAAAACCAATAGAGAAGTTCTCAACACTGCAGGGTTCGCAGCCCTGTGCATAATAGGATTACAAACCATGAAACAAAATAAAAAATAAAATTATTTTCTCCCCCGCCACCCTGATGAGTTCATTAACTTGGGAAACCCTCCTTGTGTTTATTACTATACCCTTTAAGTATATAATAGAAGGTTTGGCTTTCATGAGGTCTTCATAGATCTCATTTGGAGGACTATATCTGAGGTCCCAATCGAATTCATTGTAACACTCATAATAACCAACTTTACGAAGATCCCACTGTATTCCAGAAGCTCTTCAATCTAATGTAATAGTATACCAATGAAGCAAACTATTCTGATTTCATTGAAGTTACAGATTAGACGAACCCGAGAAATTTTGAGAAAATTACAATCCAAAGAAGAAAAAGGGCGAATAATCATAATCATTCTATGATGAGAAGAGAATAACCGCCCATTTGAATGAAAAATCCAACTGGTTATGTAGATTCCTCATCATCCAAATCCAAATCCTAAAAGCTTAATTATACATATCCTTGTCCTCTACATATCTCCATGAATCTCCTCAATCTAAGTTAACTGGACAGGGCTACCGGTGTGGATCCAGGTGTTGGATCCGCCGGAGCTTTTAAGATTTGGCACTACTTTAGTATAAAACTGCCGCACCCACACCCATGTCGTGTTTGTGTCGACACAGATACTTTGGCAAAAATGAAGGACCCAAGTATCTACTATCTACATTATGTAAATGGTTTCCATCATTGACCTCCTATGCTTGAACCAAAATTCTCACGTGGCTAATGTTTTTATCTACTCTCAAATGACCATCTTTCATAAGTATTACTCGCCCAATGAAATGTGCAGCTCCAGTATCTCCATCATTTTTGTAAACTGAAACTAAAATGTTATCGATTCCTTCATCGGGAATTCTCTTGGACATCATCATGTCGGGACACAGTTTCACCAACCAAGACGCACGACATATCCAAGGCACTTCCAAGCCAAGATAGGAGTTCCATTCAGCCATAACACCATCTATAAATTCATCTTCCTTGGTGCAATTCACCTAGAATTAATCTCTAGCTTCCACAACATTATGTGGCCATGTGCGTTCAGCATTCTCAGCCATTGTTTGTTTTCAATCTCTACCACAAAAGGATGCGCGCATTCAAGAAGGAAATTAAATTTTGTAGAGCAATTTTAATTAGTATTGTCATCAAATAAGGTGTCCTAAAATGACAACCAAAGTTATCCTTATTTTTGAACAATTCCCAAAAGTTATAAGTGCAGATCCAAAAAAGAGAACAGAACATGGTCCACAAGAACACCAATGGAACATAGACTTTATAATCTTCTAGTCTAGGCTTCTTGTGCGTTTTATGTTCAGCATTTTATTTCTTAATACCTCATCCTTTAGTCAAACAGTTATATTAACTGTTCACAGATTACATGATTGAAATCCCGTCCTTCTCTTTTCTATCTGATTTAGCAGAGAAATCAACAAGTGATTTGGCCTTGGCTTCCCTTACAGTGGTTTTAGTTCTTTGACACAATTATATCTTTCAATATTTTTCTTATTTCTTAGTTATTGCCCAGTTCTATAATAATCTTTCTCTAATTTTACAAACTTCTGAATCATCAACGAATATGTCCCGAAAACCAACCAAAATGTTTTCATGTTCAGTGCAAAAGTAAAACTTGAATAGTCTGAGATTCGTACCCAACAAGTATAGCAGGAAATGGAAGTACAATCAGTGTGGGCCTGAGCGGCACTCCAAGTAGCTGCTCTGACTCGGATGTAGAGTTTTCCTGGTTTGGTTTCCTCTCGCTTACTTCGTCCGCTCTAGTTCCGTCTGTGCTACTTGACACTGCCAAAACATCCATATGTTGGACACTGCAGGACTTATTGAATCTCAATGGAAATAAACATTATAATTTATACCTTTGTTGAGGCAAGATGATGATCCGCCAGCAGACTGACATGGACTGATTGGCTCTCCAACTGATAGAGTTACAGTACTAGAGGAATCCCTACATTCACCCACACTTACTGCAGATGATTCAGCTGAAAACCCATCACCCATCATAATTCCCCCTGCATCCCCAGATTGACCACCGCGACCTTTGCACCAATCGGTGACAGATAATGGACCATCATAACTGCCAAAAGCAGATTTTAGGGCTGCTTTTATGTCAGACTGCAGCAAACTAATAGCATATGATGCATGAACCTGAAAACACCAGCACCTTGATAAAAATATATCCCAAATTATGTTAAGAGCTACAAATATATAGCAAGTATATTAGTGGAAGCACATAATACAGCTGAACACACCCATCAGAAAATAAAATTAAACTAGTGTAACCCAAGCTACAAATTTATAGCAAGTATATTAGCGGAAGCACATAATACAGCTGAACACACCCATCAGAAAATAAAATTAAACTAGTGTAACCCACCATCCTTTACGAAGAAATAAAGTGAACTGTAAGTATGCAAACATACAAAAGTATTACATCAACTCTATAGGAGACTGGAGCACGAAACAAGAGCCGGCTTGCTGTTCCCCACCCCCACACCCCTGGGCGAGAGTTGACCATATCTTCTTTGGGCCCTTAGTTTTAGGTGAGCTATCCTTGTCCAACTCTCTAGGAGTCCCAGTGGTTTCTAATTTGGCTCCCCAAACATCAGGTACTTTCCATATTTATATCTAAAAAACTTTAGAAAAATTTCCTATCAATCATCATTTACATTAAAATGGAACAACTAACAAATACATCACGTTTTTAAATAGGATCTTGGAAACGAGTGCCCCGAGACACTTGTTAAGGATCTAAATGAGGAAATACAATAGGAAATGTTTCCAACACAACAGTGATACTTTCCAATGCAAAATGCCTCCGTGGATGGAACCTTAACAAGGGCCTTGTTAGTGTTACCCTTTTTGAATAAGCTAAGTAATGGGAAAACCTTTTTGTGCAACATTTTGTTTCATATTAACTCCTTGCTGGACCCCCAATAACCCCGAAACCCGACAAATAAATTAATTAATTAAAGGACAGTTCCTAACTCCATCCCTAACCAAGAGGTGTTTAAAATGCAAACATGTAACACTAATGCTTGACAGATGAGTTATCAGCCCGATTTACTATCAACTCGTTAAAAGATTTGAGGCCTAAAAAAGATAATTGTATAAATGAGAAACATTGTGATTGCTAATGCTTTAACAATAACTACATAAGGCCCAATGCAGCCAAAAAATTGGTTTAAACCCAATTACCAAATTCCTATTATCGACGTCAACAGACACAATATAGTTTTTCATACTGCAAAGAATTATACATCTACAAACATGTTGAAATGACAACTTCCACTATGACAAGTTTACATCCAAAATGTGGAGCAGGTCCACAGAAAGAGATCGAGATTACAGAAGCATAACCACCTCGGCCCTCCCCCTTAGCTCACGAAGAAGGGTAGCAGGTCCACAGAAAGAGATTGAGATTACAGAAGCATAACCACCTCGGCCCTCCCCCTTAGCTCACGAAGAAGGGGAAGCACTCTGCTGACCGCCAAATGTGTAAAATTGGAAAAGGAAAGAGAAGTAGAAGCTTACATCTGCTGAGAGTGGATCCACCAGCTCTACACCAGCAACATCAAGTGAATGACAAGAAGCCAAAACTCCACCGCAACCTGCATGCACCATTGAAGGCCCACAGGAAAATCCACGCCTCCACTGCTCTTGTAATGCAAGCCAGCCATAAGGACCATCACCACAATCAGCATCAAGTGTCACATCAACTAATGATGTGGCTTGTTGCACAAGTAACGCCATCCCATTAAGAAGCTCCAGAAGGGGTTGCCTCTGTACATATGAAAGCATACCTTCCTCGTTGAAAGAATTATGAGTCAAAGACGGGAAAGCTTCCATAGTTGGTGTCATAGGCTTTGAACCTTTAGGACCTCCAACAGACCTCCAAACACCAACAGGTGAGCTCAGGGGCCCATCTAGAAGTCCTCCATCCATATCACCAGCTATTCTAACAGGTATAGTTTCTTTTTTCTTCAACTCATATTTGCTTGATATATTTTCTGCCATGATGTTTGAGTCGCCATGCATCTGATACAAAACAGTATTTCCTGATAATCTACCCACTCCAACAGGTATGGAGACCCCAGAA
Source organism: Platycodon grandiflorus (assembly GCA_016624345.1). NCBI lineage: Eukaryota > Viridiplantae > Streptophyta > Magnoliopsida > Asterales > Campanulaceae > Platycodon > Platycodon grandiflorus. The sequence continues at coordinate 685,480 of CM028369.1, forward strand.
GATAGCAATGTATGTCTTATCCTGCACATGAAAGCTTGGAACATAGTGCATTCCAGTTCACTAGCAATGGCAGTTTTCGCAGACGAGATGAAATTATCTCCTCCTAGTGTACTTCCTTCAATTGTCTTCCTGTGGGATTTCAGAGTAGAATTGGCAGAATTGAAACTAGAGAATGCAGACGGTGGAACATCATCACGTGAAACAATGCTGTTTTCATGAGTCAATGACCCTCTATCATGTTTTTCTTTTACACTTTCAACATGGGTGTAATAATTCTTTGAGTGAAGAATGGCGCTTTTCTCATGCTTTCCTGACATCGCTTTCACATTTGCACACACACCAATCTTCTCTTCAGATCCATCAAGGCAAGGAGAAGGTGGTGTTGCAGAATACACATAATTGTTCGTGCTTGAATTTGCACTCTCAACCTTTCGAGACTGTGGAATATATGGGCTTTTAAAAACCAATGAGGATAGCTCACTTGTATGGGCTTCAACTGCTCCATATTCTGGAGCAAATGTCATCAGGGCTTCAGATTTTATTAAATGATCAAATTCGCCTGTTGAAGACGCTGGAGTGTAGCTCATAGACCCAGAGGACACGGCATCCTTGATAGCTTCTTGATTTTTATTCAGTGACTCCTCCATAACTGCTGGAGGTGGATTAAAGCTCTCAAAGGATGAAAAACCTACTGGCAAAAGCATCTGATCCGATACATCCATCATCCCGGTGAAGGGGCTGCTGCCTACATCTCCACAATCTGGTGGAGAAAACATAAGAGCCTGTGGCTCCTCTGTTCCAGGGGGCTTCAACATAAGAAGACAATATATCAGTTTCAACTTCCAGTACGATAGATACAGATGCCCATTCAAGAAAGAAAATGAACCTGGCATGACAAGCGTAATCCGTGTCTACAAAAACTTTCTTGAATGAAGAACAAAAGAAAGGGAAAACACTTGAGGAGTTGTATTCAGACCATACCATACCCAAGTGCTACTAGGTTAACATGAGAGACTTCTCGTAACTGCTAAAAGTATAGATGTTCTCCCAACAAATTAATTGAATAAGAGTATCATTCTCTATCATAGCAAGTGTATCAACATACTCACTAACTAATCCTGCTAGTTAATAATCACTGGATCACTCTCTCTTTAATACTTTTCTCTGCTGATCTGTTAGTATTTTTCTTTTCTCCAAACCAACCCCATTTTAAGAAAATGAATCTTCACTTTAATTCCCCTAATGCAGTGAAATTGATTTATGTAAATATTGAGTTGACAGCAAATGACAGCAAAACAACAAATGCAACTTCTGCTAACCACCAAAAGGAATAAGATTAATCTTTCTCCTTTGGTTAAGAAATGTGCGGATAGAGACTAGTGGCAAATCTAGCTTCCCCTCAATACCACAGTAATTGAGGACCTGACTTATCTCGGGAGTTGATCTACCAAAACCATATATAACAGATTCAGAAACAAAAACTCATAGCTGGAGAACATCAGAAAGTTAAGCATACGAGGTTAGAAACAAATTTGGTTCCTCATTTCATGAAAACTATATATTACGAAGAGGAGCCTAATGGTCTCCAACTGTTTTGAACTCCTCCCCTTTATCTCATTCTTTTAAAATAACAATTATACAGTTGCTTATCTCTAAAATAATTAATTAAATTAAAATATTTTTATAATAACTAAAAAATATTAAAAACTAAAGCACAGTGTGTGCCGCTTTTACTTGTTTCAAAAGATTGGAAAATCACCTCTCCAAAAGGCAGTGAATCATTCTCAAAAAAGTCACCAAAATCTCCAAACTCTGACAGAAGTGCTTGGATGTCCATGCCAGCACCTCTGTCATCATTGTCCCAATCCCACTCAGATCCAACCTGCTCAGTTTCAACTCCAGTCATTGCTGAATTGCTGACTTCAATACTATATGCATCTTGCATTGATGTCTTGATAAGTGCCCCTGCCTGACTGAATGACTCGGTCATCCCTGCTCGAGATCGCTTAATACCCTGCACAATAAATGTAAACATTCCGCTGAAGTCCATATAATTGTTGGAGACAAAAAAAAATAAAACCGAAAAATGTGTCAACGCCTAGCAATCAGATCAGAAGATCATGTTGAACATCCATCACAATGACTCCGCGCAATTAGCCATAACAATTTAACTCTAAATCAAGCACCTCAAAAGAGAATGCATATCGATAAGAAATGTATCTGCTATAATAACTGCTGGCATCAAAAGACTAGGAAGCTATCTCATGCAGAAATTATATACTTCAACATCCATGTAATAGAGTCTCTTTTACATTGATTATAAATAAGTGCAAGAAGTCAGAACACAGACAAGAAGCATACAGCATAGCTGATTTGAAGTAACATCAACAATACAAAAGAACCATCAATATCTAATCCTAAATCCAGAAGTAACTGTCCAGTTGCCATGCACAACTACAAATATCACTCCAAAAAAGGGAAGGTGACACAACTTGAGATATATATTTTGGTGAATCAAATAGCTCCTAGGTCAAAGCCCAAACTCCAAACATCACATCCTAGTATGGAAGTTGATGGCAGAGATTGAAGCATCCAATTTCACATTCTATCATTGATGCAAGTTGATATGTTATATAATGGATACAGAAAACTAACTAGTATGAATGGAAGTTGATGGCAGAGGTTGAAGCATCCAATTTCACATTCTATCATGGATGCAAGTTGATATGTTATACAATGGATATAGAAAACTAACTTCCACAAACATCAAAAAAATTAAAGATAACAAAACTTCATTTGTGAATATAGATGAAACAACGAAAGGCCTTACCAATTTTGAGCCATCAATTTGCAATTGATTTGTAGAAGATAAACCCGACTGTCCGCATGTTAAAGAATCAGCATCCGCCTCAAGATCACCAGCTTCTGTAATCATCTTATAATCGCTATCGCTAGATGTACTAATGCTGCTAATGCTACTACTGTTACTGTTTCCACTACTATTGTAACCATGTTGAGAGCGGATGCCACTAGATTCAAGCCAAGATCCATCCATAGAATCTAGCTTGCTAACATTATCACTAGAATAAGAGAAGAAAATGTTACTTAAGGGACCAATCAGTACATCAAGAAAGCAGGAGAGAAAACGGCCAATGGAAAGGAGAAAAGAACATGTAAAGCTGAGGGACTAACCAATGCATCAAGAAGGATGAACAAGACAACGATGGCCCCATCCAGTTTTGAAGCCAAAATCTGCAAGTTCAGAATGGTTACTTGACTTTACATACAAGAAAAGATGTTGTAAACCTTAGCAAAAGTTGGCAGTTCCACTGTTAACCCATTGACATTTTGGACATCAACCCTAGACCTCTAATGGCACTAGTACCCAAAGCACATACCTCGAACCTACTCTGACGAGTGAGGTTACACCAGAGAAAGGAAGAGGAAGAGGTTAAATGGTCACTAAAGAAAAAATAATGTCACTAAAGCTTGTTATGATATTCATAACTTTCTTAGTTCCAACATATAAAATCATCAGGGGGGAACATAAGCAAGAGGGCAAGGAACTTTGTATCATCTAGAAGAGAACATGAGAAGGCAAATCATAGCGGAGCCTCAAGCACTAGAATAACAATCTATTCGCACTTTTCTCTCAATGCAAGCACCAGATAGTTCTCAGAAATTAGCATCCACTCCGCAAATAATTGGAAAGTACAGGAAACATACCTTTTCAGAGAAGACCTAGCAGATGATGTTTGCACAACTGGGACAAGGACTGCCTCAGCTGGATAGATGAACGTTCTTTCGTAAATTGAAGATTGATCTGTTAACCCCTTTGCACTCTCTCTAGTTACTGCAGAAGATTCAGATATCTGCTGCTTGAATAGATTCTTAATTGACTTTGAATTTGGGCGATGTGTCTTGTCATTTTCAGCACTATCACAGCCCAGCGTAACTTCAAGGTAACAGTTTTGCCCCCTCAGCAGGCAACCAGAACTTTGAGAAACCGGGTAAGGAAGACCTACGATTCCATTTGTAGCCCTAAACTTTCCAGAACTGTCCAGCAAGGTTTGAAAGGAATAATAAGATGAATAGTGATTTAGTGATCAGCAAGATGTTTTATTCATAGGTAAAAAATCTTACTTACCTTGAATACACTTGCTTCACAAGATCACCTGGACAAAATCCAGTAAGCCTACCACGCATTCCATGAGGTGAGACAACAACTGTAGGAACATAAATTACAAATAATCAGTAGATGTAAAAGGGCAACAAAAAATGCCACAGCTATCCCAAGAGGTTATATGTTAAACTAGTCCCACTTTGTCTCAAAGAAACCTCACAAATTAATGGTAGCCAGAAAACCAACATTTCTTCCCCATGTACTAGCTAAAGTTTCATAAATAACTTATCATCATCACACCTAAAACACCCCTCTCATAAATATATAAAAATAAAAAACAACCTGGAAGCCTGTCGACAGAACTAGAAGAACGCTTCAACATCACTTCCATGTCACCATTCGATAGAGCCCGTATATGCCTGAAAGGAGAACAGTGAAAATTATTCATCCAATACCACAAGAATATACAGAAAGCAGTAAATTCTCTAATACAGTAACTCTACAAAGAAAGGACAAACAGTGTGAACTAGACGAACTTCGCAGATATTACAACGTGCACAAATATTGCCTCTTCAGTGGCAGCAAAGATGAACTCGACGACAGGTTGGCCTCTCCTACAAAAACAGTTAGCACATTTTAGCCCATATGAGGATCATTATAGCATTAACCCACCCTCTTGACAAGCTGCAACTCTAATAGAAACACAACCTCTCAGAGACCTAGAATAAATCAAAGCTCCACAAGAGAATAGGACACAGCCAAGTCAGCATATAGAATAAATCCCGAGTTAGCTGAGAAAACTAGCTGAGCCACACACACACCCCAAAAAAAAAATGTGAAAATTAAAACTTATGCAAAACACTTTTTACCAGCACATGAGCACAATCAAGCAGAATAGATAATTTTCAAAAGTTCAACGCATCAAGCACATGCCAAAAAGAATTAAAATAAGGAGCAGAACTAAATGTTGTGATTTTGACCTTAAATATATTTCATCAAAATGGGAGAGAGTGGACATGTAGGCAGTAGGCCCTTGCACAAGTGTGTTCTAAGTAACTTATAATCGACCCACACCACTCCAGGGTTAGGGTGACCTTCAAAACACATCACACTCCCTCCGGCGACTTATAATCTCTACAAAAATACAACACACTATACCAACATTATACCCATGAAATGTATATCAAAAAATAGGAAAAAGAATTAAGATTGTTTTGGAGCCTATCGGCACAGGAAATTAATAAAATTCCAACTCTGATACCATGTTGTTTGAGAAGGAGAAGAGGAGAGAATGGAAAGCCGTAACCTAAACTGGTTAGGCTAAATATGTATATGTTTGTAAATATACAAGATACATCAAGACCCCCAAACATATAATATACTAAATATGTATATGTATATGTTTGTATATGCTTATAATTCAGCAACAGATGCCGGCTCCCAATCATGGAAATTCGTCCTAAAAGGAGGATTCCATGAGACCCTTCCTCCTTAAAATACCATAACTAAATTCACTGGTGCCTCCTTATCAGCTCTGATGGCGAATAGACTATAAAAGTCTCCTCCATAACTCTGATTCACCACACTATTTGCCTTTCCAAAATCAAAAGTGCAAACCATTCCCAGGAATGATTAGAATGTTATGCCCGAACATGGTCCCTGGACACCATAGATGATGTCCTCCACATTTGCCTACCCAAAACATTCTCCAAAAGGCATCTTTTTCAACCAAGTATCTCCTTAAGTAAGGTGGCATTAAACAGGCATAAATCCTTAACATTACCCCCCACCACCACCACCACCAATCAGAGCACACAGTATTACAATTAACAAGATGAAATTTTTGCTCCTCTGCTGTACCTTTCCCACAAAAAATCCCTTTCAAGCTTTTCCAGCCTCTTCGCAACTAACACAGGCACCACAAACAGCAACATCTAGAATCCTTTGCATATAACTCTTTTTTCCTACGGTACCAACCACCCGTGAATGCCTTAAAGGTCATTTTATGTAAAACAAACGGAGCCTAGACATAGAGAATTGAAGTTTTACTTTAATAAAATTCTTTGAAGAGAGACAACTAAACATATACAAATTATGGTTTCCCTTTGGGCAGCATACATGAACCCCGAACTTCATTGGACCAAGTACTAGGAAACAATCTTACGAAAGATACAAGCAAAATTACCGTATAAGGTATATGAGAAATACACAAAAAATGACCCCACGCATCACGTAGGCCAGCCCTTGGCTGCCATACCTCTCTAAAGATGATACAATCAAAAAGCATTGCTCTGTTCAAACCACGAGCATGGGAAGCTTGCCCCAAGAAACATAAGCCAACATACATGAACCCAAACTTCATTGGACCAAGTATTAGGAGACAATCCTTACGAAAAATACAAGCAAAATTACCGCATAAGGTATATGACAAATACTCGAACAATGACCCCACGCATCACCTAGGCCTGCCAAGGCAACCATACCTCTTTAAAGATAATACAATCAAAAAGCATTGCTCTGTTCAACCTACAAGCACTGGAAGCGTGCCCCAAGAAACATAAGTCAACTTCAACTGCTCTTATCCAAGTGGCACGAGTAATCAAACTTGCGATACAATATCTAAATGCTGATCTTAGTGCCCACCTATGAAGCACTGATATAGGTGCAGGATACACGTGCAATACTGTGTGGGTACGGCAATACGTCAAAAATCCAAAAATATAGGATATGGGTACGGCAAGGATACGGCAATTTTATAATATAAAATATATTTTTATCCCTAAATAATTCACCTTAGTACATCATCAAGAAATATTACTTTTCAGTTCTTACATGTCAACAAGAAAACAAGTAAAAACTAATACAATATGCTTTCCAAGAATACATTTCTATTTCCATGATTAAAGAAACACTGAATCCAAAGATAGATTAAGGGAGAGATGAAGAGAGATACAGAAAATATATTGAAAAAAAAGGTGGGGGGGGGGTTAGCCTTTTGGGTAGCATTTCTAAGAAAATATATTTGAAAAAAGAAAATGAGAAGAGAGATGAAGTGATTGTAATAATGTTTGACTACCAACGCAGATATCATTTTATCCCCACAAGACTTTCGGCTCTTTATCTTTTTGAAAATTATCTAGTACATATTAGTAGAATTATCACTTAAAAACTTATGTTAAATGCAAAAAAGCCCCTTTTTTATCGAATGATTGACCCCGACATATCCATGCCGCATCCTCATTGTATCCCAGCCATATCCTCGACGTATCCAGCCATATCCCCAACGTATCCGAGCAAAATAATTAAATATTAATAATTGGATACGTAAGAAATGTGTAGACGTATCCCCCCCTCTCTCCGTATTCGTATCCTAAGTGTATCGGATACCACTACGAAGGCCATTTTGGTGTATCAGTGCTTCATAGGAGCCCACACGTTGGCTATGAGGGGACAGCATATGCACCTCCAACCCCAATGATGGCCACAACTAACGTAGACTAAGAAGCTGTGCTAACATAGACTAAGAAGCTGTCATTGCACACTGCTGCTTAAGCCCCATAAGGGCACCAATTGTACCATGAAGGGTATCGACAGTACAGACTTGAGACCAAGAGCTTTGCATATGTGGTCTTCCCATAATGAACAGAAACTAACATGGTCCCCCACAAGGACACATAACTCGCAACTAAAAATGCCACCTGCACACCATTCACATGTTGCAGCTAGAGTCAACCAATAACTAAAGAGCCTCTATCATGTGCTTGGCATCCTTAGCCTTTACCATGTGCTTGGCATCCTTCTTTCCTCTTCGTTTGGCCACTTCGAATACAACCATCCAGTCATTTTCCATTCAGTGAAAGGAGCACTGTGATATAGCACCCTTTGAATGTTCTTGAGTGGTCACCAGATCTTTTGATCACATCTAATCAAAAAGCTAAGTCCAAAAGTTATCATGATGATGGCAGCAATCACATCAAGTCCTTCATTGAGATGTTCACTACTAATATCAAACTGCAGTTTCTATCCCAAACAATAATCTACATAAATACACTTATACACCACATCCAAATCCTGTATCAGGAGAAATCTAAAATGGTGGTGCATAATATAAATATTCAAATTTTTTGATGCATGTTAAAAATATTAAATAAGAGAAACCAGATGTGAATAAAACCATGTAGCCGTTGGATTAATGACAATAAAAATTTAACACACAGCAGTATCATCATAACTATTAAACCTTCAAACGAACCTGAAAAGTTCCTCTCCCTGCGAAGATGGATGATATCTTGAAAATACATCTCCAAATCTCATATACGAAAGTCCAATTAGTGCTCTGTCAAAAATATATACATATTGTTAAGTTTGCTGGATGGACTTTTCTTTAGAGTCAAGTCAGAAGTCTCCAAGAAGCACAGAAGTAACCTCTCAATACAATTCCTTAAAGCCTGAGATAGAGCAGCTGCAACTTCTTCCGAGTCCCCAGGAGCCAACCAGAGTCCAGATGCAAGAACTTCCACAACATATGACAAGCACATGTTAATAAGATTGGAAACTCACAAAACTGAAAAATAATGATAATGTAAGCAGTAAAAAGGATTATCCCTTTATAAAGCAGACTATCTGAATTGGGTTGATGTTGGTCATTCCCAAAGAAACAGTTCATATTCAGAGAAAAAAATTACATCATAAAAAAGGAGACATAATCCCCAACTATCACTTTGACTCATACAGTATACCTCTTAAACGACATACAGCAGGCTTTGCCTTTTCAACAACAATTGAGTGGCGCCCGGGGATAAAAAGCCAGAGCTTAATTTTTTCATCTGTAAATTTATTATGTGAAGGCATAAATCAGAGAGGAAGAGATGTTGTTTAGCTGATAGCCAAAGTGAGTTGCAATCAAATTTTACCAGGGTTATGTAATCCCTGAGAAGGATCCCACGGCCCAACAAACGAATTTGTCCATGCGCTGAGAAATCCTTCTTTCTGCAATTGCAGATGGGATGAAAGCACCAATTGTGCAGCAGCATCCCTCGGATCAACCTTCACACTATGCAAAGCATCAAGAAACAGAATCTAATTCAGTAAACAAGATCTATAAGATATTCACATTAAAAAAATAAGCCAAATATTAGATCATTAGCCAGTCAAAATACAGAACCTCGTATCAGGCAGAGGGTTGAGATCAGATTCACTAGGGAGAAACTGGAACCAGGATACCTGGTGTAGACCTCCCTTCAAAAAAGTCAAAAGAATCATGTGGAAATCATAAAGAGATGCATCAATCAAGGTATCAATGTTATAGCTACCAAAAGAAAGATGATATATAAGAAAACATGAACAAAGAAACAAGAGTCAAACCATAAAAGATAACCCCGTGCAATGAAATGATTTTGCAATCCACATGGGAAAAAATGTCATTTATGAAAGTCAATTACAGTAGAGAGAAAACTTATTAACCCAAAACCACAAAAAAAAAAAAAAAACAGATTGTTCATTAAGTACTGCTTTTATGTGTTGTGTCTATATACATTTTTGCTTTGCTTTTTATCCTCCACGACGGAGTATTATGTAGAAATCCTTACCTTTCCAAGTAAAGAGAGTTTCTTTTTCTTTTTCTTTTTTCCTTTTTGGGGGGTGGGGGAGGATAGAAAACAAAGATTTTATAGAAAAGAAGAATAATCATAGGCAACAGGACATCCATCATTACAGCCATAATGAAAAGGCACAACAGACACGTACAAAAGCTGCCTTCCAGAGCGGACCAGCTCTATACAAGATGCCTCTATCAGAAACTACCAAAACCTTTAACATATCAACTCTGGCACCTCCTGCCGAAACTAAGACTAGACACCACCCTTCTCCTAGGTCTCGACTCGAATTAACAGTGGACATCAACTTAAGCATCTCTCTAATCCCTCTATCTCTCTTTTGCTTGGCCGCTGACACACAACTTTTATAATCTGCCTCGATTAACTCACGAACTTGGCAGCCATCTAAGAAAGAGACTTTCTAAGTCCTATATTTGCTATTACCTATTCTAATTGAGTGATCATGAAGATTGTGATTGCCTAACACACGTTACATGAGACACTGCAGCTAGAGGGATGACAGATTCTGCCCTCTAAAACCATGTAGACAACCAATGAGTCGCTAACTTTTTGCAAAATGATCATGCATCCTTTACAAATTTATTGTCTACAATATTAAGGAAACAATCATTTTATACAACCTATCCTTTCATAAGTGCATTTTATATTATCTAAAAAAATACTTCCCAGAAGTGTTGGGGTCAGCTAGTGACACAAGTAAAAACCTTTGTGGCAGTCAAACAAACAATTAGCATATCTTTTTGATATCATTCTTAGGCTGCAAGCGAACCAAACAATTTGCGAATGTAGCTCGGCTCGGCTCGTTAACAGCTTGGCTAAAGCTGGTTCGTTAAGCAAACAAACCGAGCTCAAGCGTGATTTTAGGCTCCTTTAATAAACGAGCTGAGCTCGACCCTAGCTAAGCTCGGCTTGGCTTGTTTACAAATTATTAGAAATAAAATATTAAATTTATACAACATATAAATGAAATATTTAGTTATGCAATTTAAGATTTACTTTTTATTCTATACAATATATTTGGGAGTTATGGAATTCTTTGTTTCGTCTAGTCAATGTGTCGTGGGTTATGCCAAGGTCCATAAAAGATCTCTTCTGGGGCTGGTCTCTTCTTAAGAAAAGGAGAAGTAGTGTCTGGGTAACAGCCCCGTTGGTTATATGCTGGAAAATCTGGAATGAAAGAAATCAAAGGGCGTTTGAGAATGTGGAGTTGGATTTTGATAGGATTAAGGAGGATATCTTCTGCACCCTTCGTCTTTGGTGCACTGTGGATCTGCTAAGTACAGGGGATTCTCACGCAGATTTAGTGGATAGTTTATAGTTTGTATAGCTCTTTTGTGTAGTATACTCCCTGTATACAAAGATGCGCCACCTGTTTTGGCGCTGTGATTAATTTATTCCTCTAGTTATTTATCAAAAAAAATTATATTTGTTTTATCATTTTGAGATATGAAATATATTTAATAAGATTGTTATGCGAAAAATGTTTTCTTTCAAAAAAATTTAATAATTTTAAAACTAAATGAGCTAAGCTCATAAGCTCGCTAACAAGCTCAACTCGGCTTAGGCTCGTTTTATCATTTTATGATATGAAAATATATTTGTTTTATCATTTTATGATATGAAAATATATTTAATAAGATTGTTAAGCGAAAAATGTTAATTCTTTGCAGCCCTAATTATTTATGCTCATGGATAATTACAGGGGCGAAGTCATGTAACTTGCTTTTAACTACTACAAAATCTAAAATTTAGAAAATAAATAAGAGTATATTTGTAATATAAGAAAACTTTGCCACCATTACTATGATAAATACTTAACACTACATAGTAATTTTGCCCACTATTGATGTTATTATGGAAGAAAAAGCTGATTAATACTACCTCCATCTCTAAATAAATAAATTATGATTTTTTTATATAAGTATGAATTTATAAATTATTAAATTTACTTTGTCCATGATCGAGTATTGCTTTCAGTTCAATTTCATTCATACGAGTTTTATTCTTAATAAAAATATTTTTAAATTCATACTCTTACAATAATATTAGGAAGGAGATAGAATAAATTCCCCCTTAACCAACAGTTCGGCTTTGCCACTGTCTATGTCAGTAGCACGAACCTTAATATTGACCATGCACCCTTTCAGTCTTCATTTTCATGTATCTCGGCAACTTTACCTCAATTTATCTCCTCTTGGGGCCATTTCCACCATCTCAAGTACAAGTATGTTTCTATCTCATTCTTACGATCACATACTACCCATATCGTAGTTCTAAACTCGGTCAAATTCATTTTATGAGCATGTGGCTTCGTAGTTGTGCAACATTCCATAAAAGGGATACAAGATGCTCTAATATTTCACAGTTTATGAGTTGATTAAGCATGCAATCAAGAAGCACTTCTCCACTTAAACCAACCAGATCTATCTCTATGAATTGAAGCACATTCAATCTCTTCTTCTCCACTAGATTTGGAGCCTAAATACTGAAACGCTCCTTCTTGTATATCTTGGAATGAACTTAATAACTTCTACAAGTCGGTTCCTACCACATTTTCATTCTTATCACTCACTTTTTTCAGTAAATTATACATTCTAATAGGCCACCTATGGGAAATAACAACTAACATCATTAGAACAGTGAGCAGGGAAGATCTTCTTCCTTTATCCAACCATGATTAAGAGAAGTACAGAGGCATATAGACAAGAAGAATAGCACAAAATTTAAGAAAAAACATAGTCAGGAAAACAAACTCAACTCGTAACAAATAGCTACCATACATGAGCTTAAAATGAAAGCAAGAAACATACGATTTTGAAAACATTTGTCCACATTACTGGAGAGACGCCCCTTGCTGGATTAAACCCAATCAACCTCTGAAATCGATCCTAGAGACACATAATGAAAGCCTCTGGCATGTCTTCACGCAACCAAACTGATTGCAATCCTCAACTCGACAACTGAACAAAAACGAAAACCATCAAGCAGTTTATATTTCATATACTTAGAGAAAAACGATATCACTTATAGTTATGCTGAATGTTCAGAGTGATGGAGTTGCTTACACTGAACTCTTAACTACAAGATAGAAAGAGTAAAATAATATTGAGATCAAAGAGTGAGATAAAATAAAAATAAATTTTCTCACATGACATGGCAATTGGTATCAAATAACAAACTATTACATAAATCAACAGAAGATCGACTCGTACCTTCGTGCAACCGAACAATTATGAATGAATGAATTTTGAACCTACACAACAGTTCCAGCCACAAGTTTAACTTCAATTTGGCTCTATACCAATATTTTCAGAAAATTTGATTGTGAAGATCAATGGGAGAGGCAATTAATCCAAACCCTAGCAAGGCTAGGGCAGGAAAGGCAGTTGGAAACTGAAAAGAAAGAGAGCTAGACCCAATGATGAGCTCCAACACGACAACAGCACCTTGCCCCGTCGGCCGTCGGTATCCACAGGCTGGTGCTCTCGATTTCGACGGCTCACGGCTATCAGACACGAATTTCACGGTTGATTTGTATGAATTTGATTAGTTTGATATATAAGTACACCTTACCCCCTTAACTTTCAGTATATTTCATTTCATACAGGGAATCGCTATTCCCACCTCCTATTTTACCAAGTACACCCCATTTTTTAAGTAGACCACTCACATAAATTATAAATTCCTCTAATTACTAAGAGCATCCACAGTGGTCATACCTAATATCACACCTTAAACACCTCATTTTTTATTTCAGTTTTACTTTTTCAACACTCAAAAAAAAAAATACTTCAACAAACACCCCCTATATAATTCTCTAAAAATTAAATCTCTCTTCTCAACTAATAAACCTAACTATCATTATATTTTTTCTCTATTTTTATTTTATTTTCTCACCACAATCAGAATAAAATATTTTATAGTTTAAATTTTATATTCTATAAATAAAATTATATGTTTTAATAATTTTAATTACTTTTATCTAAAATTATATGTCAATTTAAGGAACAAATTACATTTAAGAAATATTTAATTATTACTTTATTTTTCATCATTGTTCTCTGGCAATGAATTTGAAAAATGGGAAAAATGGTGAGAGAATAATGAGAAAGAAGACGGCCAGAGAAATGACAAGTGGGGAGAGAAAAGATAGAAAATTTATTATTTAAACTAAAAGGCCTTTGAGTTTTAAATGGTTGTTTATTGAATTTTAGAGAAAGAGGAGGCGTAGAGTGTCCATTGTGGACTCCAGTGGGCTAAAAAAACTCTAAATTTAATTTTAGAGGGTGCTATAAATACACTCACTATGAACGCTCTAAATACACCCTCTCAATTTCTCATTTTACTCCTCCCTCCCTTCTCTTTCCCAGCAACCCCTCCTCCCTCCCCCACCTTCCTCCTCCCCTCCCTTCCTCCTCACTCCCTCCCACATCTTCCTCCTCCTTCCCCGTCATTCCCCTCCTCCCCCGCAGTGAGCAGCCCCCTTCCCCGTCATTCCCCCTCCCCTTTCTCCCTTCATCTCCTACAATTTCACACGCACACGCGCGCCCCTTTCCCGCAACCCCCCAATGTCACACACACACACACACACACACACACACACAAGCTTCATAAATTTCATTTTCTCCTCCCAAAAAAATTGCAAGATCTCCATCCAATAAAAACTTCTTTACAAATACTCAAAAAAACCCACTGCCTGAGTGCATTAACAACAAATCAAAATTCACAAAGCCACATCTTAAAAAATTCTATTTTGATTTCAACCTTCATTAAATCCGGCTTTAATAGTGTGTTGGCAATAGCTGAAGGTGTTTGGTACCCACCAAACAACTTTAGATTTGTTCGGTGGGTACCAAACACCCCTAAAGGTGTTTGACCGAACATTTTAATGACATTTTTGTAATAATCGAATAAAGGACAAATATATCAAGTTTTATAATAATATTTTTATAATAATGAAAGAGGGTGTACTTAGTAATTTGGAAGGTGTGAATAGCGATTCTTTTTCATATATACCTGACGCCAACTATTTTTCAACAAAAAATCGAGCAAAAGGTCTAGGATGCCCCTGTTAGTATTAGTTAGTTAGTATCAATCACTCTTTTGGAACGATCAAATCAATAAATTTGATTTACATTATGAGTTACATATATATTATGGGTTTATATTTCTTGCACAATGTAGCGACTTGATTTATAACTCTAGATTTTTTTCTATTTGAATCGATCAACTTTATATTTTTTTCAATCATTAAACAAAATCTTAAAATAAAATCACTAAATTAAAAAGCCAAACACACCCTATAATACTTTAAAAACGTGATGTAAATCAAATTTGTAGAGTTGGTTGATGTGGCTTCACTCTTTTTGGTACAACCTATAAGTTGCTTGGATATGTTTTGCTCTCAAACATTATGATTCTGCTGTCAACTACCAAACAATAAACAAGAAAGAAAAAAAGATGAATACACATTGAGAAATTTGCAAATGCACATGTGTGAAAGAGTTGGATAAATTTTACTCCACCTTTTTCATCTGATCAAAAATGTAGTTGTAGTATTTGATAAATCAAAATTTTTAAGATTGTAATTTTATTTTTATGTACTTCCTTTAAATTTGAAAAAAAAATAATTATTATTTATTTATTCTTTCTAGAAATGAAAATATCGATTTGGGACAATCAAAATAAAACGTGGGACTATTTTGTTGGAAGAAAGAGGAGAGTATTCATTCTCCTCTAATATTTGCGGTCAGGTCATAGCAATTAATCTGGAAATTAAAAAAGAAAAGGAGTATCTGGAAAAACCACAACTAGTGTAGTGTACACTCAAGTCACTCTTTGATTTTTCATTCCTTGAATAATTCCGTATTAAACCATCCTTATTGTTTTAGAAGTATAATTAATTAATGTTCTTAATTCATCAAACTAACAATTGGTTGGTTGGTTGGTTGTTATTCTCTTGTTCCTTCCTCCTCAAAAATAAAAACTAACTAACTGACGCAATTCTTTACTGCACTAATTCAACTTTATGCGTGTAATTAAACTGTCTTAAGGAGGGAGAATATCAACAAACAAATTCCAACTAAATGCAGCTATATATAGTATGGGTCCAGTTCATAGAAGTTTGCTTCGTCTCATACCATACTTTCTGCACATATATGTTGTTACGTCCATAGCAATAGCAGTAGTAGTAGTAGGAGGGTGGTTTTGACAATTTCCTTTGTTAAGTACGGAGTATTCAAAAGGCAATCCATTTGCTTTCTCTCGCCTTCAGTTCACTACTACATTACAACTTTTTCTCTTCTTTCTTCTACTCTATTGTTGTCAACGAGAGGATAAAATAATGCTTGAATTTAACTAACCTAAGATTTTACATCCATTTTTACAAATTTCAACCACAAAATGCGTCTTTTCATTCACTTAATTAGCATTATTATACACAACAAAAAGTAATGGCAAGTGGGTTTCGAGATTATTTCATGGAACAAGAATATTAGTAACAACTTCTGTACCCAGATTATTTAAAAGGAACAACAACAACAACAACGTTGTAAGAAATACCCATTTTATCAACTTGTATTAGGTTTCAGGAACTAAACTACTGGTTCCATCCAACACAAAAAGAACATTCCCGGTAAGTAATCGAGCGGAAAGTCATCACAGAATGCACCAATCAGAATAGCCTTGCACTTCGAGCTTTGTTGTCTTGGGTTTTTTTTTTAATCCCAAGTGTCTGGGACCGAGTCTTCAGTAGCTTCTGATTTAGATCACTAATATGTAATCAACCTTTAATGTACAAAATTATAAGAAGTGAAACTAAAAAGAAGACGGGGAGGGAGGAACACTAATGCTCAATGAGTTACGCTGCAACTTACACATAATTGGAAAGTCGATGAGTTGGCTCATTCATTTAATTGATACATAATATACAGAAGAGATGCCATGTTCCCAAATTTACATGACAGGTTTCCTGCCTCAACAACATCTCATACAGGACAACATTTAGGACAAGATCAGTAAGGAATAACTAA
Source organism: Platycodon grandiflorus (assembly GCA_016624345.1). Lineage (NCBI taxonomy): Eukaryota > Viridiplantae > Streptophyta > Magnoliopsida > Asterales > Campanulaceae > Platycodon > Platycodon grandiflorus. The sequence goes on from CM028369.1 coordinate 702,249, forward strand.
AAAAAGACATCAAGGAAAAAAGAACTAACAAAAAAAAAAAGTGGACCTACATATCATAGAAGTTTGTTCCTCTGATCTAAATTTTTAAGAAAGAAAAATACGTTCTCATCTTCCGTGTGCGAGGTGAATGGGTGAACCACGCAGTTCTACAACTCTCCTCCATGGGATGCCCTTGCAGATGACGTCTCACCTAAGGAGACAGACGCCAAGGATGACGCCCAAACACGAGCACTCCTGGCCCCCTTATCAAAATTCCTGCTTTTGCAATGCTTCAGCTTGCTAAATACCCTCTTCACATCCATTACGTGGAGAACACGTCCCAAAAGCTGCCTCGACTCTCCAAAAATTCCCAAATTCAGATGTGGGATGTATGCAACCCATAGAGCCGTCAGATTAGATGTTAATTGTGGGAAAACATATAGGAATGCCTTCAAGGAGAGAAACAACATGGATAGCACTAAATAAGGTTCCCTCATGAATATCTCCTTCAGCGAGGTTCCATTCCATAACCCAAGAACTCTCTGGCTACTACTGTCTGAGTGGCTGATCTGATCTTCAGTCAAATACACTACTGGATCAAGCCCTAGAAAAGGAAGGGCAAAAGGGTAACATCGCCTTAATAATTCTCTTGAGAAGTTCTGGTTTACTGATCACAGTTACAGAATATGGTGGCATTAAGCTAAAAGAAGCACCAATGAACACAATGGATAATACAACTTTGATATGATACACCATTGTACCCATTTGAACAGTAACTATTTACGTATGCTTTGAAATGCAAATACTTTTTGTTATTGTAAAGGGTAATGCTATTAGAACTCCATTTTTCAACCAAGGCACTCCACACTACAGGCCAGAAAGCATCGTGTAAAAGTATAAAAATGTAGTACTTGGGAGTCTCTTGGTTGCAAATTGGAGTGCTAATAGCATAGCCCTATGGAAAAGACCCAGAAAGAGTTTGTAGTGTTCACGCTGGGATAAGGATCCACATACACCAACGCTACCTTATTATTAAAACAAGTCAAACATAAGGATTGCTCATTTTCGATCACACCATTTGATTCCCCCAACCTCCAAAAACAACAACATAAAACAAGTTTGTAGTGATTTCATATCAATATGAATGGTAATTAAGCCTTCAAAATATTGGGGCAAGCAACAGTTCTCTTATTTTGATTTTCTTGAAGGTGAATCAAGTGGCAACAAATGCAGTAACATCTGATGCCTTCTACACTGGTGAGCTAATAGAGAACCAGTAAAACTTATGATGAGTGTTGGAAATCACAAAAGGTTATACTGTGCATAAGATAAATCTGTCCCAAGAAAATGCTAGACAATGTCACAACACAATGAAGAGTCTAATTCCTTGTAGTAAGTGCAAAAGGTAGGTGCCCAGTCATCATTATTCAATTCATGGACCAACATTTATTAAGGTGTAGCTCTGACAAGCTTCAGCTCATTTTTGACACCTTCCATGGAGGGTCTTCATTCCACTTCCATTCATTCATCGGTCCATCGACTAATAGAGTGCAAGCGCAACACCAGCCACCTCAACCGACGGACCCCCTCACTAAGGTACCTTCTCGAAGTACCCTGAGACACCTCCACAGTGGACACCTTTCCAGGAGGGTCATCCAGCAGCGACCCTCTCTACCCACTTAGCTTTGTCTCGGTCTTCACCCCACTTCCATTCATCCATTGGTCCATCAACTAATAGAACGCTAGCCACCTCAACTGATGGACCCCCTCACCAAGGTAAGTTCTCGAAGTACCCCGAGACACCTCCAAGGTGAATTTCTGGGACCCCTCTAGGGCACCTACCTTCTACGGTAAGATATCAGATGCACCAAAGTTAGAGCCTTTGGCTTAACATCTCCGAACTAGTTTGATGGTTAAACTCGAACATTACCAAAGGTAATTAGGTAATAGCCACTTTTATTTTGGTGGAAAAAGAAGACAAGGGAAGGACAACAAGTCTAATGTAGAATCAAAAACAAAACGTGAAAGTTTGACTATCATTGGAGGCCCCTACAGACACAATTGCATGAAATACTATGAATGTAATAGGATATCTAGAAAAACAACAAATATTCAGATATGCTACCTGCAGTTCTTGTATAGAAGCGTACAAGGGAGCGAACATCTTTTGGACCATGATACCGCACTCTACCCGTCTGGTTCAGCATCAATATTGAGGGCACACTATGAATTCCATGTCTCGAGAAAATGCTGCATATATTACATGATGCAGGTGAGTACGTTAATACAACTCTATAGATACCTAGTTTCGATCAGAATGGCAAGACAATAGCCCAACCAACGAAAAAAATGAATAAGCAAAAAAAAAAGGATTCCATCATCTGCTAATTATTTGGCGAATCTATTTCCAAAAAGGATTGATCCAAATCAGATACTCAGGAATAATAATTTTCTTCTCATGCAAGCCAGAATTTCTTCATTCACCCATAACATTAACATCAATGACTGCAGAGTCCGGACGTGATACAGTGTGATTTGTAACCACCAAGCATGAATGATTCACAGTCGATAGTCAAATATGAACCATGCACCACCCAACCCCTTTTATCTATAGGAAGAGAAAGAACAAATGTAGCCACTAACAGTCATCTCAAACAGCTAAGTAGTGGTACAATAATGAAGTAAGCCCACAGACATACAAGTACAGAATTAAACATAATCTATATATGAACAGCCAATAAAAGTCAAACAGCACCAACTCACCTAGGCAAGGCTGAAGATTGTTCAACCATAATATGCTTGATTTGTGGAAACATTGAGCTGAGGGTAGCAAACTTGGGTAGTACATTGCTTGAAAATGGGCACCAGGAAGCATAGAACAAAATTACGGTATTTACATTCATCTGACTGGAGCTCAAAGCTCTGTCAAGGGACTCCCCATCCATCTACAAGGAGAGAATATATTAATTCCTTAGAATTGAATATAACATAAAACAAAAAAATCATTTAAAATCCAACTGCTGCATTATGAATCCATCAACAAAACCAACCACGAGAATAACCATTCGCCTTCATCATCACAAAGAAATCTGCTTATATGATATGAAGTGGAGCATGGCCTAATTTCTTCTTTTGTTTAGTGAATATTAAGGTAAAGTGTGAAAACAGATAACACAATTCCTGCATAACTGTAGGGGAGGAAGAGAGAGAGAGAGAGAGAGAGAGAGAGAGAGAGAGAGAGAGAGAGAGAGATTGTGAAGGTAAGGCGGTGAGTTGGCTCAACTTGTGATGAGAAATGCAAACTGAGAACAAATTTTCATCATATTGTCCAAACACATGTACCAACCTTTGAAACGTCAACGTTCTTCCAATAGAGAGAGGAAATGTAGAGGCCTACCAGGCAACTGACATTTGCTTGAGGATCCAAACCACTTCAGACGAAGAATAATTTTATGATGTGAGGTCAAAGACTTGATCAATATTAGAAGCACAGGGATAGGGCCAATGTCTCATTCGTGGCTGGAAAGAGGATCTCTGTTCAATTTTGGGAGGTTTAGTGGGTCAGAAAACCTCCTCCTCACTCTCTCTTTTATGTTTTGGCCTCTCCGCTAGAAAGACTCCTTCATGCACTTTGTCAGCAAAACCTCCATTCGGAACTCGCTTAGGATTTTTACCAGTTTCCCATACTCGAATGATTGAGAATTAGAGGAGACCACTAGTGAACCTTCTTCTTTTTCGATTCTCTTCGTGTTCTGATTGATGTTCTGGCTTTCAGATTCCTCTTGGGTTCCTAATAGTATGTCTTTCATATCTTCTCCATCTAAGTCTGTCTCTTTTCCCAATTGCCTCCACTATTTGAAAGGCAAAGTCCCATTAAGCTTCAGGTGTAGTGTAGGCCCTCGTGCGTGATTGCTTTTATACTCATTGATTGGACGCAGAAGTGTATGCCTTATCAGGCTTAGTCCACATAATAAAACATTCTATGAGGGATCAAAGGTGAAATTTGTGCTCACCACTTACTCCATTTTCCAATGACTATAGTTTATGGACTACACTTTATAAAGGGTTAAGTGAATTTTTGGTGTGCCCATCTTTAGTGGAATCCTTTCTTACAAATATTTGTGGTTTTAGAAATGGTAGGACGGGTGATTTGGGGGGTGTTCATAACTTAATAGGTTCATTGGACCATAGTTATTAAAGGCGCTCACCTTGGCCACCTGAGGCGAGGGGTAAACGCCTCAAAGGAGACCAAGCGAGGCAAATATTGAAAGGCGCGACCAAGGTCGCCTCACTTGGCGCGAGAAGACGTCGCCTTTGTGACAGGCATGCTTCTTTAACCAAAACGACTTAGTAAAGAAACAAAGAAGGAAACCCTAGATCTAAAATTTGGCGAGGCTGCGAAGGGTCGACTCAGACTCTCTCGCGAACACATACCTGACGCGACAAAGAAGCGAAGCAACAACTTGATTCCTCCACCTCCGTCAACTACGAATCGACCAGCAACAGCTGCGATGGTGCTCCGGCGACTTGGGCTTTGGCTTTCTTCACCATGTACCACTGCGACTATTGAGTCTTAGACCTAGGCGAGTGACGCGAGTCTCCAAACTGTTCGGTCTTCATTGTCTTCGACTGATACAGGTAACTTTCCTTTTATTTTTTTACTCTGTTTTTTAGTCACAAGACTCTACCCTGCTTCTTTCTTAAAACATTTTTTCTTTCTTTTATTTCTCTGAGTTTATTTTTTTTACTCTGTTTTTTAGTCACCAGACCCTACTCTGCTTCTTTCTTAAATATTTCTTTTTCTTTTATTTCATTGTGTGTTTATTTGGACTTCTACATTTTATTTTATTATATTTTTAATTTGGGATTTGAGTTTTTTTGTTTTGTTTAATATATTGACTAAGTCTGACTTACTTTTCTAAGGCCCCTGTTGCTGCATTTTTTTCATAAGGCCCCTATTTAGTGAATTTATGAAAAAAAATAATCTATTTTCTGTGTATATTCTCATTTATACATGCTTTAAAATGTTACTATAAAATAAATAAATACATATACTATTTTTCTGAATTTGTCACCTTGCTCGCCTTTCGGTCGCCCGCCTCTCGCCCCAAAAAAGTACATCTTGCCCGCCTCTCACCTCTCGCCTTTAATAACTATGCATTGGACTATAGGGAACTCGAGGATTTTCAGTGAGCAGGTTTTTTTCATCCAGCAATCAGGGCTGAGGTACTATATTCTTTCACAAAAGAAGTAAAATGACAGCAAGTAAAGGATTTCCTCTGAAATATACATTCAAGTCTGATGGCTCGAATAGACAAAAACAAACAAAAACTGTTCTAATCAAAATGATGCCACGCCTTCCCACAAGACTCACTTTGGCACAGGAACCTCTAATACTTGATTTCCGCCCCTAATAGATCGTTATTATGAACAAGAACAAATGAGAAACAAAAAGAGTCAAACCCAATCTCGACATGAAACAACAGAAAGGAAAAATTGGAGAGATGATACATCTGAATGCCATATGTAATGAACAAATAGATGTATATGAACATATGCAACTTATACCACCTGACACCCATAAACCCTATTAGAGGCCAACAACAATTCAGGGTAATATTGACAGAGGGAAATTATAGGGAATTATCTCATACTCGAAAATTTGTATCAATCAGGGAGCAAAATTGTTCACAATCCAAAATTACATTACATTACAACAATATAAAAAGGGGGAGCTTGCAGACAATTCAATACTACAGATAAAGGATGAACAAAACGAAGACGGATGGCAGAGAACGACGCAATCAATTAATAAACAAAATAAATTCAGAAAAAATCATGGAAATGAAACGGACCTCAATAGGGAAAGACGATGGGATCGAAATAGGGCATTGAAGCTTTAGATCGTGAAGAAACATATTAGGATGAGGACGATAATACGTCGGCGAAGAAGACGACGGAACGAATTGGAATGAAGACGCCACCGCAAATATACACATCAAAACAGCGCATTTCGTCGACGACGCCATCCGGAAAAAGGTCAAATTAATCGATTCAATCAATCACTGTTCGAATATGGCCCCCTCCTGTTCTGTCTCTACTACGCCTCCTCCGCAAATTTGGATTCGATCGATCGATCCCTCCTTCTCTCGTTCAAACCCTCCCCGTCTTCTTCTTCTATATCTCTCTCGCTCGCCTCTTCGTACAATGTTTAGATTGCAAATCAAAGGGACGGCCTTCCTTAGAGTGATCAGTGATGTGATTGTGTCACCCGCTAGTGAGATTACTATATCACTACTGACTTTTCTTTGGGAGAAAAGTGTCCACGTGGGTGGCTACGATAGTCATTTTACTCTTCCCTTTTTGTAACTAGCGTTGCTTTCGATAGCCTATCTTGGCCGGGTGTTTTGAGCATTAGTATGACGGACGAACGAATAATAGTTACGCGGGGATAGTTGGTTCGTGCTTTTTTTTTTTTTTTTTTTAATTAATAATTAGACTAAAAATAAGAGAATTATTTTTGAAAAATAAAAGGATTAGAAAAAGACTACGAACTACCCAATAAAAAGCGTATGTGAGAAGAGTTATATTTTTCATTTTAGGTTGTCTAAGAATGAGTTCGCAATATTCAAATCTCCATTGTTTTTTCAAGAAAAAATCTTTCCTTTTAAAGGATATTATATTAGTCTAGCATGTTGTACAAATATAATTTATTAATTTAGTGTAATTTCAAAAAAATATAAAAAAGTGAAACTTCGATATTAATGAGTTTGACTTGTCAAATGTAAATTATTTTTTGTGTGACACTATAGTATTTGCTTAGAAGTCTAACATTTTAGATAAATTTACCAAAATGTTTCACTAAAGGAAAAAAAAAAAAACATATCCAAAAAATCTTTGAATTATTTTTCTATCCAAACATTTTTAAAGATCTTTTTGTACTAAAAAGTCTAAAAGTTAACTATGTTACTAACAACATTAGATAAGAGTTCTCACTTAGATGAAAAGTTTTATGTTCTGTTTTTCAATAATGACAATTATCTATGATGATGATGATAACAACATTAACAAAAAAAAGTATTATTATTATTATTAAAATTATTATTATTACTATTTTATTATTATTATTATTATTACTATTTTATTATTATTATTATTATTATTATTATTATTATTATTATTATTATTATTATTATTATTATTATTATTATTATTATTATTATTATTATTATTATTATTATTATTATTATTATTATTGTTGTTGTTGTTGTTGTTGTTGTTGTTGTTGTTATTATTGTTATTATTCTCATTGTTATTCTTGTTGTTGCTATTGTTATTATTGTTGTTATTGTTATTATTGTTGTTATTGTTTGTTATTGTTACTATTGTTATTATTGTTATTTTGTTATTATTATTATTGTTGTTGTTGTTGTTGTTATTATTATTATTATTATTATTATTATTATTATTATTATTATTATTATTATTATTATTATTATTATTATTATTATTATTATTATTATCATTATCATTATCATTATTATTATTCTCATTATTATTATTATTATTATTATTATTATTATTATTATTATTATTATTCTCATTATCAATATTATTATTATTCTCATTATTATTATTATTATTATTATTATTATTATTATTATTATTATTATTATTATTCATTAGGGTTAATTATACCATTAATCCCTTGACTATTAAATTTTTTATGATTAGTCCCTTAAGATTTTTTTTTTAAATTTCAGTCCCTAGAGTGCCAAAATTAGACACACTTAGTCCTTTAAATCAGTCATGTGCCCAACACGTAACTTTGATTCAGGGCATTTATGAAATTTCATATGCAAGACTTTTTTTTAAAAAAAAAGTCAAGTGACTTTGGTTAAGACTTTTACAAAAAAAAAAAAAACTTAATTATCTATTTCATCACCGTACTATTGCAAAAGATCCGTTAAGCTCATTCTACAATTTTTTTTAGTTTAAATATCAACTTCGTCACTCTACTTTTTCAAAAAATTTAATAAGCTCACTTTACTTATTTTTTCACACTTTAATCACTTTACTTGGACTTTTCCAACCAATAAGCTCATTAATTTAGTGAGTTTATTGATTCTACTAACCAAGTAGAGTAATCAAAGTGTGAAAAAAAAAATACAGTGAGCATAATAAATTTTGGTGAAAGTAGGGTGACCAAATTGGTTTTTAGGCCATTTTTTTTCACACTTTAATAATTGTACGTTACAAAAAAAGTGTCACGTTAATCATTCGGTCTAATTTTCTGGATGGAAAGCTTAATTTTTTAAAAAACTCAAAATTACCCTTACTATTAATCTAAGATTTTGAGTTTTCCAAATTAAAAAATTAACAAACAAATCGTGCTCTTGCTTTCCTCCATCAACCAAAGCGAGTTAGAAATATATGAAGATGGTGACAATATTTTCATTTCCCACTTCATTAAATCTTGATGTTTGCTATTCCCACCCCCAAAATTGCTAAGTATACCCCTTTACCATTATTACAAAATTAACACAATTTCAAAAGACTATATTACCTTTAAAATAATTTCATTACTAAGCACACCCGCTCCTAATTTTGAGAACCTTAAAACTACTAAGTATACTCATCTCCTATTACTCCCGCCCTCCTTCACCCTCATCATGTTGAAAAAAAAAATTCTTAAAACCCAACATCAAAAATGGAGGGAAAAAATTCAAACCCTAACAATGAATCAATCCACATTGATGAAAAGGAGCACAAAGAAGTGGAAGAGATGAATTGTCTAAGTACTACAACTCATTTTATAGTCATTTTATCATTTAATTTTTGCTAAAAATAAAATTTTTTTCAAAAAATTCGAGCTGCTGGGTCGTCGTGTGCGACAAGACCCTGCCGCACACTCTTAAGAGTGTGCAACCTGAACCTGCTGCACACTCTACAAAATGTGCAACGGGGTCCTGCTGTACACTCTACAGAACCGGTTATTATTCTCATTGTTATTCTTGTTGTTGCTATTGTTATTATTGTTGTTATTATTGTTGTTATTGTTTGTTATTGTTATTATTGTTATTATTGTTATTTTGTTATTATTGTTATTTTGTTATTACTATTATTGTTGTTGTTGTTGTTATTATTATTATTATTATTATTATTATTATTATTATTATTATTATTATTATTATTATTATTATTATTATTATTATTATTGTTATTATTATTATTGTTATTATTATTATTATTATCATTATTATTATTCTCATTATTATTATTATTATTATTATCATTATCATTATTATTATTCTCATTATTATTATTATTATTATTCTCATTATCAATATTATTATTATTCTCATTATTATTATTATTATTATTATTATCATCATTATCATTAGGGTTAATTATACCATTAATTCCTTAACTATTAACTTTTTTACGATTAGTCCCTTAAGATTTTTTTTTCAAATTTCAGTCCCTATAGTACCAAAATTAGACACGCTTAGTCCTTTAAGTCAGTCATGTGCCCAACACATAACTTTGATTCAGGGCATTTATGAAATTTCATATGCAAGACTTAAAAAAAAAAAAATCTGGTGACTTTGGTTAAGACTTTTACAAAAAAAAAAACTTAATTATCTATTTCATCACCGTACTATTGCAAAAGATTCGTTAAGCTCACTTTACAATTTTTTTTAGTTTAAATACCAACTTCGTCACTCTACTTTTCCCAAAAATTTAATGAGTTCACTTTACTTATTTTTTTCACACTTTAATCACTTTACTTAGACTTTTCCAACCAATGAGCTCATTGATTTAGTGAGCTTATTGATTCTACTAACCAAGTAGAGTGATCAAAGTGTGAAAAAAAATACAGTGAGCATAATAAATTTTGGGTAAAAGTAGGGTGACCAAATTGGTTTTTAAGCCTTTTTTTTTCACACTTTAAAAATTGTACGTTACAAAAAAGTGTCACGTTAATCATTCGATCTAATTTTCTTGATGGAAAGCTTAATTTTTTTTAAAAAACCCAAAATTACCCTTACTATTAATCTAAGATTTTGAGTTTTCGAAATTAAAAAACTAACAAACAAATCGTGCTCTTGCTTTCCTCCATCAACCAACGCGAGTTAGAAATATATGAAGATGGTGACAAAATTTTCATTTCCCACTTCATTAAATCTTGATGTTTGCTATTCTCGCCCCCAAAATTGCTAAGTATACCCCCTTTACCATTACTACAAAATTACCACAATTTCAAAAGACTATATTACCCTTAAAATAATTCCATTACTAAGTACACCCCCTCCTGATTTTGAAAACCCTAAAACTACTAAGTATACCCATCTCCTATTACTCCCACCCTCCTTCACCCTCATCATTTTAAAAAAAATTTCTTAAAACCCAATACCAAAAATGGAGGAAAAAAATTCAAACCCTAGCAATGAATCAATCCACATTGATGAAAAGGAGCACAAAGAAGTGGAAGAGATGAATTATGTAAGTACTACAACTCATTTTATAGTCATTTTACCGTTTAATTTTTACTAAAAATGAAATTTTTTTCAAAAAAATCGAGCTGCTGGGTCGTCGTGTTCGATAGGACCCTGCCGCACACTCTTAAGAGTGTGCAACCTGAACCTGCTGCACACTCTACAGAATGTGCAACAGGGTCCTGCCGCACAGTGCCAAAGAGAGATTTTTTGTTTTGATTTTTTTTGTAATGTTTCATAGGATTCAAACACGTTAACTACGGATCCCAGTGTTCTTGGTCCTCATAATGAAGAGATTGTTGCATTTGAACATGTTGTGAACGACGAAGCCATCGATGTTGATTTCACGGATGTGTTCACAACTCAAGAATGTTTTATTTCTCGGGATAAATTGATGAATGGGTGCAAGCTAGAGGAAGGGAGCATGGCATTGTGATAATCATCGGTAAGTCGGACAGTGGTGCCGGTAAGAAACGAGCTCGGTTGTTATTGATTTGTGAACGTAGTGGTGTATATAAATAAAAGGTCAAGGTTGTGTCATCATCATTACGAATTGAAAAGGAAGAAAAGGTTGAAAATGTAGAAAATGTTGATGATGTGGTGGGTAAAGGGAAAAAGAAGAGAGAAACCGGAACTAAGAAGTGTGGTTGCCCATTCCGTTTGAGAGGGAAGCAAGTCTCGATTGATGAATGGGCATTAGATGTTGAATATGGTAAACACAATCATCCAACCGCTGATCACATGGAGGGTCACTCATATATAGGTCGATTGCAGAAATATGAGGAGACCTTTGTTATTGATTTTTCCAAGGGCAATACTAAGCCCAAAGACATATTATTTGGGTTGAATTGAAAGAGAGATGTGGAATATTATTTTATTTTTTGGACTTGTGAAATATCATTTGAAAATTATTTCCTATAAAACAAATGAAGTTGTGATTATTTTATATTTTTTTGGAATTCTAATTTAATAACGGTAATCAAATAAAAATATTTTATTTTCAAATAATAAAATGTAATAAAGTATAATTAAAATTTTACAAGATATGAGTCTTAGAATGGGGTGTCTACAATATCTTTTGCCGTGTTGCTAGGTATTACAAATTTAAAACTCAGTTCGATTATTCAAGAAACATTAATTTAATGCATCGTGGTGCAAGACACACGTTTTTTTTTCAATTAATTAATTAATAAGTAGGCGTGTTTACAACGGACGGCCGGTTGTAGCACAATACAATACAATACAATGATAAAAACAACATATATACTCCATATAATAATACCCCATGATTGAAGGTAAAAGGCAGCACTGGTGAATATGATCGAGCCGATAGATAAACTATCCAACTCACGTGTTGCACTCTTAGCGTTGCGTACTATTCATTCATATTGATGTTACTTCTTGTAGTGGTTTTTATATACTACTATAGCATTTTGTTAAGGGGGGTTATTATCAAATACTCCCTTTTCGGCAAAGAGTCCACTATATTATTTTTGGACGTTTCATTTAAAGAGTCAACTTTCAAAAAATTATGTTTATAATTTTCATAATATTTCATCTTTACCCTCCACTTGGGTTGTAATAATTTTGGTTGCACTTAAGTATTTTTGTAATTATAACCAACTTCAATGACACTAATATATTCCTTAATAATTAGACTTTTCAAATATGGACTCTTTGGGTGGAACGGAGGGAGTAAAAGAAAAACCAGTGTCTAATTATTAAATAAGACAATAATGTGTAAAAGGAAACCGGTCATTTCGTTCAAAAAACTAAAAATACATTTATGCAACATTTTGATTTATTATTATTTTTCTTTTTAAGGTAAAAAATATATATATAAATTTTGTAATCATTTTTTCTCCAATTCAAAGATATATTTTTATTATATAAAAACTATTTAAAATATCGCCACAACATAGAGAAAAGAAAAATATGGTTAAAAGTGTTGTCTGGGATTTGGGAATGGGATATGTACGTACATTATTGCGATGAGCGGGAGGAGTTGTGGAAAAGGGGTGGCTGGAAAGGGTATTGATGGCAAACAACACAATGATATGAAATCTCGGGTACAAGCCTTTGTCTTTTGCTTTATGCTATAAATTTATTATTATTTTATTTTATTAATCGAGGTGATTATCTTTTGTGTATAACACTCGTATTATTGTAATATGATTGCCAATAGAATAGTAGTTGAAGCAAAATATTTTGTTAACGAGTGTTTAATGTGTGAACATTAGCTTACAAAAAAAAAAAAAAACCTCTCATTCGTAGTAGTAGGTAATAAACGTAACAAGAAGACCCCAATCGAGAGAATGAACCAATATAGAACCCCGCTTGAGGGGAAATTGGCCCATGAAGAGGTTTTTTCGGGTCACGACAATTCTAATCAATTTTAGGCTTTTACATCAATTATTTTCCAAGCTTCAATAAATTGTAATTTTCGGGAACCACGTTTGGAGGGCGGTCTAATGTTCATTGTGTATTCCTTATAATTTTCATTATTTGCGTTAGGAGTGTCAATCCGAGTCGCCAAATCGACAAACCGAGTGGTTTGGTTCGGTTTTGTGGCTCATATGGTTCAGCTTGGTTTGAGTTTTTGAAAAAACAAGCGGTTCGGCTCGGTTCGCTGTTTGACATGTTGAGCCAAGTCGAATCGAATCGAATCGAACCAAACCATATTGAACCAAACTGTTGAGCCAAACCGTTGAACCATATTTAAATATGCATGTTGATCATTATTGGAATTATATCCTTCCGTTGGATCAAACTATATAAAGTCTAATAAACCCCTAAAGCCTTTTCAGTTTTTACTCTTTACTCTCGCATCTCAAGTTCTCTCAACTCTCAAGCGATAGAAAAGTGAATCTAGATGATCGACACCATCGACTTCTTCCATCTTCACGATGTCACTTGCAGGCCATTGACTTCTCCCAGTCAACTCCTCACCATCAACTCGTCCACTGGTCGGCCCATTTTCCAGTTTTCCTCATGGCCTGCACATTCAGTATGGATTTCTATGAAACCGAACCACCAAGCTAAATTGCGAAGCTGAACCATTAAGATGAACCGCGAAACCGAACCACCAAGCTGAACCGCAAAACCGAATCAAACCAGCCAAACTAACGTGGTTTGGTTTGGTTTGGTTTGACTCGAGACTTTGAATGTTCGGTTTAGTTTGATATTTTACGAACTAATGACCTGCGACTTAGTTCGTATATTGTCTCAAACCAAGCCATTTACACATCTGATTTGTGTGCCAACATATCACTCAACGAAGAGTTAAGATATCCTAGCCCGTAGGGGAAGGTGGAGTGGAATGCTCAGAAGGATATGGAAGGAACAATGTGTCACCTTTTTTTTTTTTTTGGAGATAAGACCATTTCAATTGTCGCTCGTTACTTACTCGAGAACTAAGCGAGGTGACCAGTTTAATATTGATCATGCTTCGCATTTGTAGTGTTATTGCGTAAATAAAATGGAGAATTTGGTGAGTACCATGATTAAGCTTATGACTTCAAGTTAAGTACTCTATCAGTCAGTCATTTTAATGAACGTTCTTTTCTTGCCAAAGTTCAAAAGGTTGACTTCTGGACCATGTTACTAAACAAAAAAATATCTTAGCATTTACTCCTTTCGTTCTTTAATTATTGTCTTATTTGATTTGACATATGAATTAAAAAAATAATTAACTTGATTATTAATATTGATATAATGTGTAATTTTCTTTAATAATCATGTGTATGTGGTCCATAATTAAAGTATGAAAAAAATAAGAGTAAAATCGTAAAAGTGATGTACTAAATTTTTTTTTTTCAAACAAGACAATTATTCTGAAACGGACAAAAAAAAATTAAGACAATAATTAGGGACAGATGGAGTATATTATAGTACCATAAGTTTCGTTCTCTACTTGTTTCTAATATTAGTCATATGTTTAGAGTGATATATACATATATATATATATATATATATATATGTATAGAGAGAGAGAGAGGAGGGGGGAAGAGGCAGGTAAGCCAGTTTATTACTTTATGGGAGCGCTATTAACACCCCTACTTCCTATTAATAAATTTTAAACAAATAATTACAAAAATGTTATTATTTAAAAAGACATAAATATCATTTCTCTATTAAATACACCATTATATTATGACACCTCCTAAACTTTTATATATACCACTAAATAATTTTTTAATACACCCTCCTCCATAATACTTCATAAACTCATTCCTCATTCCAAACTTTCAACTTCCAACTTCTACCAAAATCTCAAAACCAAACCCTCAAGTTTCAATATCCATATTATAACAAAAATCATACATGGAGACTAAAGAAGTGAAGCTTAAAATTCAATTTTTTCATGTATTTACGTACATGTCTGGGTCGAAATTTGTTCGGTACTGGTCAATGGAACACCATAGCGGTGTTCGGTCACCACTAGCTGAACATACCTGTGGTGTTCCATCAGGAGTTACCGAACACCACTGTGGTGTTCCGTCAGAGTTACCGAACACCACTGCTTTGTTTCATCTGTGTTTACCGAATACCACTATGGTGTTCCATCAATCTCAACTGAACAAAAACTTTTCAACTTCTTTGTTGTTGAATTTTTTTTTTTTTTTTTAAAGAATCCAAACACGTTGTCTACGAAGGCTAGTATTGCTCCCATTCAAAACGAGATTGAACCCGTTCAATATATTGTTATGAATTACACAAATGTGTTCACGACGTATGAATTATTTATATCTCGTGATACATTGTTTGATTGGGTGCGTGTTACGGAAAGGAACATGTAATGGTAATAGTAATTAGTAGGTCAAACAGTGGGTCGTGTAAGAAAATAGCTGGGTTACTTTTGACGTGTGAACGTAGTGGGAACTACCATGAATTCAAGAAGGTTGAAAAATTATTTGGAGTAGATAAAGAAGAGGTCACTGTTGAAAAGGACGTTGTTCCACTAGCACTGAGCGATTATTGTGTTCCACTAGCATTGAGTGATTACCGCGTTCCACAAGTCTTGGCCGAACAACTCAATAAATATATATGATGGTTTTCATTCAACCTAACTTTCGTATCAACCCAGACAATTCAATGCATTAAAAAAAACTAAAAAAAATATAACAATTATATCAATTTAAAACCTAAACAATTCACCAACATACGAAGGTTTGCATAACATTCATTTTGGTATAACATCTCAAGTTAAATACAAAACATCCACAGATAAATACGTAATATCCAAAGTTATAAACATAATATATAATATTGTGCGTTAACGCCTTCTCCTCCTATGACTAGGTACAACATGCGAAGGTCTTGCCTTATTTTGCACAGCACCTGATGGTCCCTCATTATCTGGACCTCCTAACGTATCATATGTTCGTAGGATCGATTAAACAATAGATGTAACATGGATCTTCTATTTGAAGTAGTGTCTTTTTCTTTCATATATATTTCCCACATAACCTGGACATAAGAAATATTTTTTGTTAAATTGATTAAACAAGAGATGTAATAATCACAATATGTTATTCAACAAAGGTTGTAGAAACACAACACTATTCGGGAATGACTGGAAGAACACTACAGTGGTGTTTGGGAATGGCTGGAGGAACACCACAGTGGTATTCGGGAATGGTTGATGGAACACCACTGCGGTGTTCCTCCAACCATTTCCGAACACCACTATGATGTTCCTTCAACCAGTCCTGAACATCACTGTGGTGTTCATTTGACCAGTGTCAAACATAATACAATGAAAATTTAACAAAAATCCAACAAATACCATATACATTGTAAATAAAATGATATTTAACATAAAAAGTAAAACGAAAATGTTATTTGAGGAAACAAAATGGAAGGAAAGAGTGAGTGGGTATGTTGATGTGGAAGCTGCGTTTGAAATGGGCAGGGAGAGGGAGGGAGTGCAGTTTTGCTCTTTCTTCTTTAGCGTGAAATAAGTTTTGTTTATGTTGGTGTATTTAGAAATGAGGGCGAGCGTGATGATATTAGGTGAGTGTATTGAGAAAGAAAGAGTGATTTAATTGAGAAGGGTAAAATAGAAAATATTGGGGTGGTGTATTGAGTATTTATGTTGGTGTGAAATTAATATAGGAAGTGTATTGAGATAATGAGTGTATAAAATAGATGTTAATAGCGCTGCTCTTACTTTATTTATGCTATGTTTGGATACTCAATGTCATATTTTAAAATTAGAATTGGATGAATAATTTGAGCTCTATAAAATTTAAATTATACTTTCAATTTCAATTCTAAAATATAACATTAGAGTTCCCAAACAAACCTTTAGGTATCTACGCACTTTAAAATTAGTGATTATCTAAAGTTTTTTTTATTTATATAATACTCTTGGTAGTATATGTTTAGTTTTTTATATGATATTGTTGGTTGTTAAAATACGTAATATTTTGATCCACCCTTCTTGAAAATCCTGGGTTCGCCACCGAAATCGAAGTTTGCGTAGGTGAAAATGCGAGTACTACCCCCTCCCATACAATTACTACCATTGATAAGCTGGACGCCTCCATTGTCTAACCCATACGGCAGTGAAAATGCGAGCCATCACTAAACGACTCTCGCGAACTGTCTTCTACTTGACCGCGTCGTCGCCATCTCCGTCGGTTCGTCCCCAAGTTATTTTGATATCCAGAGCCCTCAACACACTCAGACGCAGCCAATCTCACCCATTTCTTAACTGTCCAGACGACTACTCATCCCGCGGAGTCCTCACCGCTCCATGGTATGCCACTCAGCTCCGCGGTGCCAAATCTCGCGGCGCCGATGTAAGTCCTATCTACATATGAAATTACAAACATCTCCACTCTCCTATAGCAGAGATTTCGATACAAATTAGTACAGTACAGAGCTCGTATTAGTTGAAAACTCCATTATCTCGTTATCACAAATTATAATATATTCGTCCCCAAAAATATTAGTGCTGCATACATTTAACCTTGATTTACAAAAAGTTCAATTTCTATAACTGACTTTCTAAAATTTCCGTGATCAAGTGGTCAGTCACTGTTTATGTATATTTTGATATGCAATTAGCTGTACATTTGTGTCATAGTTATTATTCTCAATTTTGTGCAGCTGAGGCCGGGAAATGTCATTGAAAGAAAAGGTATGTTTTCGAATCTAACAACGTAAGTATGAATTTCTGGACACATTTCCGTTCTATAAATCCATATATTAACAATGAGTTTTGTACCTTTATTTGGGGGCTGTACCTGATTCAGGAAAAGTTTACCAGGTATTGTGATCAGTCTTTTTTCTTTATGTTATTTATTTATTTATAACAAATTTGACGTTATTCATTGTTTGTTTGTAGTATCAAATATTGATATTATTACCAAAAGTATAAAGTTGACTGATGCTATTCTATTCTAATTAAACTATATAAGCTGTGGTTTAGGTTGTCAAGGCACAACATACAACACAAGGAAGAGGAGGAGCTATCATACAGGTTAAATATGCTCTTCCTGCACCTTTTTTTGTTTGTTTGGCACGATACATCATTATGAAAAAGAAATGCACAAGAAAATGCAAATTTTCTGACAAATAAAGTTTAACTGGATTAATGCAATGAAACCAGGAAGCAGAGTCACTAGTTTGTGTCTACTGTTTAGGATGTGAGACATGTTCAATTTATTACACCATACAAATAAATAAGAACGAAAGAAAAAGAATCATGTTCATGTCCTATTTAATTGCACAGAGTTGGCCGAGTTGGTCTGCAGCCACATGACTAAGCCCTCTGGTCTGCATCTCAGGCAAGATGCTGAAACTTCTATAAATGGGGGACATGGGCAGAGAGGAACCTACTTCCCATGTTCAGAGTGATACACTACGTAAATACATTGGGTCTTCTTAGGCTTACAGTGTGGTGAAAGAAATTAGATTTTTTTGTCTCACCTCAACAATGAACCTTGAATACTTTCAATCGGTTGAATTCCCCATATGGCTTATTGTACAGTCCACTTCACATTTCATTAAGCTAAATCTTGGCGACATAATCATGTATATTCTTTCTATTTTTACAAGAGCAGCATTACCATTTATGGTAGCTAAGCATGGGCATAGGTCAAACAATGTGACGTTTGTTCTTAACATTGATGGCCTCATACATTGGTTTTTTGAGATGGAGGATCTTTGTGGGGTGGGGGGTTGCTGAAGTCACTGGAGGGCTAAGACTGAAGGATTTAGCACTTGAATTATGTCTAAATTCAACTTAAGTAGTCTGTCTTTGACTTCAGCCACTCCATTTGTGCTGATATTTTTTGTTCTTTTGATAGGTAGGATTCTTCGGGTTTCAACTAGGAGATGTTGAGTTGATTCACATTTTCTCAGTTCCTATTGTCCTCGAGACACCATTTTGTTTTGAGAACATGTGGTTGTCTCACAATAACTTTGATTCTTCGATTCAGGATTGAGTATGGTTGGAGAATGGAGGGGAGGGGGCAGGTTCATTTTCATGCCTTCTTGAATTTGTCAGAGAAAACTTTGGGTTTAGGAGGTGTTTCAGGATTTTGGGTTTTGTAAAAGTTATACTCTTGTTGAATTTCCTTGCATTGATACACC
The DNA here is from genome assembly GCA_016624345.1 of Platycodon grandiflorus. Taxonomy (NCBI): domain Eukaryota; kingdom Viridiplantae; phylum Streptophyta; class Magnoliopsida; order Asterales; family Campanulaceae; genus Platycodon; species Platycodon grandiflorus. The sequence goes on from CM028369.1 coordinate 721,331, forward strand.
AGAGGAGCTAAGGGAGCACCTCACGATCTGGTTTCTAATATGGCCTCTAATGATCTTGAGAGGGTCAATGCTAATGAGAACACCTGATAGGTGCAAAAATATCACATTTGTTGGTGAAGAAAGGTGGTCGTTATTCAAAGTTGTTTCATAATGTGGCTAGTGGTTGAAGGAGAGAGATTTTTATCAAAAAGATCAAATATAGTTTCGCTGATTTGATTATTAACAACCCGCAGTGCATCTTTAATAAGAGGATTACAAACTAAGGTATATGATCAAGGAACTTGAGTGAGGCTTGCTCTGGGAGGAGTGATCAGCTAGAGAGGCCTTTCTTTGCAGATGGGTTCAAAAGCAGTTCTCCCTGGTCGGGATATGTGTTTCCATGGCATTTTCTTAACTTTCATGGGATACCGTGAAGGCTGATCTGATGAGATTATTTTCCTGATTTTACGCTAATGTATTGTTGGAAATATTATTAATTCTACTATTATTTTTCTTCTTCCTAAGATAGAGCGACCTGTTTGTATCAATGATTTTAGTCAAATTGCCAGTGTAGTAGGTAAGACAATAGTGAATGGTCTCGAGTTTTTGGTGGGTGTGAGATTCTTGATCCTGACCTTGAGAGCTCATGGAGGAATAGAATGCTTGTGGGAAAGTAGAATGATAAGGCTTACATTCAGTTATATGAAGTTTCCATGATAAATCATGCAGCTTTGACTCATTAGGGTGTGGTAGGTCAGGAGTTCTTCAAAGTCATCATGTAATTCTGCCATTGTTGATAGCGAACCTAGATCCTGATGCCAGCTTGTAGATAGTTTCGTTAGAGTGACCCGTCATGTTCCTTCATTTTTACTTATGATGAATTAAGAAATACGATTCTTAGGAGTTTGATTCGCTTGAGGGGCATGCAGTTGATTGTAAGGAGCTTAAGTTCTCACATCTTCAGTTTACTGATGATATTTAGTGTGTCTGCATCAAATTACTGTCACTATCCTTCAGATTTTCAAGTGTATTTTAGGTTTTCTGATTAATCTAAGTTGTGTATTTCTTGGAATTATGTGGCGAGAGATCGCACAAGTAAGCACACTTAGTTAGTGGTTGAGTGCAGGAATTTCTGTTCCTCCATCTTGGATGCTTTTTGCGTGCGGTTGGGGGAGAGGGGGGTGGGTGTTGGACTCATGTTTCTCCTCTCGATATTCCTTTTTCCCCCTTCTTAGTTCTGTGGGCGCTCCATATGATGGGCAGTGCTGCATAATTGTTGCAGTATTTTTACTTCCTTATCAGTAGAGTTATACATGCAGTTCAGTATTGTTGGGTTTCAAAAACCCGGTACTCCCTCCATCCCAAAATAAGTGTCCCCTATTGAATTTACAATGTTTTTAAGAAAGTGTTTGACTTTGTGCAATTTTCCCTTAATGCCCCCAATTTTTCTTGAGTGGGTGTCAAATCAATGGGGACCACACCTTTTTCTATTCTTCTGGTGAAAAAGATATAATTGACAATTTACTAGGAAAAAATTTTCAAAAGAAGAAAGGGGACGCTTATTTTGGGACGGAGGGAGTACATAATAAACCTTGGAAGTTGTTACAGCTGTAATTTTTTATCATGGTTCATATTCTTGTCTATCTTGTATTTTTGAAGCCCTATGTATTTGAAGGTTTTCTTTAACTCGTTTTACTTGTTATCTTCTTGACTTCCTCACCCCCCCTCTCTCTGGAACAGGTGGAGCTTCGCGATGTTGATAGTGGTAATAAAGTGAATGAAAGGTTGCGCACGGATGAGATGGTCGAAAGTACGCATCTTGACTTCTTATGTTTTTGGTGGAAATATCTATGCCACATGGTTTCTGTTACTTTTTCTCTTAGCAGGCTTTTAACTGAGTTTACATAGACTTTATGCACTCAGTGAACTACTTCAATGAAATCCAAGGGCTTTGACATCCTATCTATGAACCTTACACACAACACTTTCTTTTGCGACTGTCACTTGTATCTCCTTCATGAGCGGGTGGGAGACTATATGAGAGGCTGAAGTTTACTATTAATTTGCAAGTTTGAGTGAGTTTTGAACTGAATGATGGATGGATATTAAATGTATTTATGACTAGATGCTCCATTTATAGTGGCTGCTGTGTGAAATGTTGTCAGTCATTTGCTTTTGGAGTTATTTAAGTATATCCAAATTTAGTTTGAGAACATTTAGATGTATGTTTATGTCATTTAGTATGTGGTGTCTGGTTTAGGAGTCTCATTTACCCACTTAATTTGGTAAGCATTTAAGGTATTGAAGGTGCCTGCCTGATTAGACCTGAATACTCAGTTTCATAGACATGGAACTCTTAACACTCTTCCCAATTTAAATAATTTGGTTCTTTCAGCACTGTTGAGATCCAATTTATTCTGGACCTCACAGATTGAGTACCCTCGACAATGTGTTGAAGTGATTTGGTTGGGGCGTAGAGAGGGACTTATGCTCTGTTGAGATAGAATAAGAATTAGGGAGTTTAGACCCAATCAACTAGCAATTGACTAAAGTGTGATGGCCCAAGGAACGAGGTAAAACATGTTGCAATATATTTATAGATGTCTTTTGTTTCATTTTCAGTATTCTTTATTTAATATAGTGTAAATCCAATTCAACTGAGTTATATTGCACTTAGGCAGCCTCCATATACATCAGATTATTGAGTCAAAGTATATCGTTAGATGATTTCAAAGATTTTTAGTCTCACACTAATATGGCCTGATGTTATGCAGAAGTGTATGTTGAAGACAAGTCTTTCACGTACCTCTACACTGATGAAGACTCTAACTGTGTTGTGGTAATGGAGTAAGTTTTTCTGTTCTTATTCTGCTTTCCTCCTCACCCCCACCCCCCCGACTCTGTATGCACTTGCTAGTTTTTGTATGTGCACCTTTTTACTTTTGATCACAAAACAACTAAACTTAAAACAACTATTTCACTTTTTCCATGTGCAATATTTATTAGTCCTAAGACGTATGTTCAACTGGATGTACCAAAGCACTTGTTCGGCCATTCACTTCCATATCTTAAAGGTAAAATTTGTACATTGCGTTTCAAAAATTCAGTTGGTAGTTCCTTGTACACTTCTGGAGGGTCACCTTACCCCACAACTTGCTGCTTGTATATACGTGTCTTTATACATTCAGCAGTTATAACTTCTATTCAATTGTTTTTGATTACTATTGTATTGACTACTGAACTTGTTGAAATATGTTGTTCTTTGATAAACAGATGATATGACTGTCAAGGTGGAACTTTATGATGATCGTCCAATGTCTGCATCAGTACCTAAACAAGTGACATGCACCGTAACTGAAGCTCAAGTCCATGTGCATGGGATGGGAGCAACTCCTCAGTATGCTTTATAACCCTGCAACTTTTAGTTTTGTGCTGTGAACTAGATAGACTAGGGTGACATTTAAATCCTCCTACTGGAGCTTATTATGGGCTTAAATATGGATGATATTATAGAGAAATAACTAACTGATACTTTATGCTTACATTGGATGAGATTTTATAATTGTGCCTCCTTGATACTTCATTGTTTCAGTCTAATGGTCATAACCTAAGAGTTCTGTTGTCTTCCTTCACTCTTACAGTGCTAAAAGGGTCTTGTTGGACAACGGCCTCACTCTTCACGTGAGTTTATTTGCTCACTTTTATGTTATGTTTCTTGCCTAAAGAAATTTCTTACGGGTACCTTTGTGAACTTTTCTAGGTACCGTCTCATATTTTAGCCGGGGATAAGATACTTATTGATACCACCGACAACTCATATATAAGCAGGTGCGTCATAACATGTCTTCAATAAAATATTTTGCAGGATAGATGTACTAGTTGTTTGTGCTACATTCTTCATGTTTATCTCTTTCCTATAGTTGCATTTAAAAGTTGTATAAGCTAGAGATGTCTTATCAATTTCTTCAAGTTTACATTTTTCCGTTTTCGTTGATCTGCTACTTAGTCCTTATCTATCAGAGTTAGTTGACATGATTTAATACCTTTCCGCATCTTCTACATCTTCAATCTCCAATGGAAACCTTCTTGTCTGTTCCAGACCTAAATTTTTTAATTTTTGTTTTTTAGGATTATGGATGATCCGTCTATTCAATATATAGCGACAGTTGCCTGATGACATTTATTTAACTTCAAGACCAGAATAGAGTCTGTCGTAGAGATCTACTGGTTCTATGTTAAATTTTTGGCAAAGATATTCTCCGGCAGTTTTATGAGACCTATTTGTGTAATCTTTTCTGGATCATCAAAAAGATGGAGGCATGCCTCAGCAAATGTGTGTTCCTCCATGCGTTTTAGTATTTCTGGAAGCCATTTCACATTATGGCTGTGGAATAGAGTTGAGTTTGAGCTCAACAATCTTGGGTGCTCGGGACAAGGGTGGCTTCCATGTACTTTCACAAGTAGCCCCACCACCCATTTGTGATGTGACTCCGCTTTCCCCATCCCCCTCTTATCAACTACAACAAGAAGAATGCCCAACAGCGAACTGCGGAGGGCAGGAAAAGGTTAAACCTTTCAGGAATAAAACTTACGAGAAACACAATAGGGAATATTATCTGAGTGGGTAATAGGTTCTTATCATTGATTTCTTATGTTAGTATCTTTAAACGGGTTGTATAAGTGGATCGAGTGACCTTCAATCCCCCATAAATGACGGTGGTGGATATGGATTTTACCAGTTTGATTGTGAGGTCTGAGGTCTCAGTTTCAGAAGTTGCCTCACTATCAAATTAACACTGTTGGAGTCTTTAATTTTCCTGTCTACGGAACTTCTACAGCCTTTGCATAATGTTTGCAACCCTGTTCCCAAACAAGTAGATGCATTGTGTACAATGCCGTTGCGCGATGACGTCGGTAATGTTGGAGGGAGAGAGGTGTATAAGGTTAAGGAGCCAGTAATTCATTCAAATCCGGAGCTTTGGTTTTGTTTCCGAATTCACTCAGATTACCATGGACATTAAATTTTTTATTTTATTTTTCTCATAAGTTTGTTACCCCCTCCATTGTTATGGCTGGTTTAGAGAAAGGTTGTTGCCGAGAAAGTATTATGCAGAGAGACAAGAGTTGAATGAAATTGTGAGAGTGAAAAAGGCCGACTAAAAGTGGTGGGCCTAATGCAAGATGTTGAAATCACCATATCACATTTCCATTTGATTGTTTTGATCCACAGCAATGGGGGGTTATTTTGTCAACGTAATGAAGCATGGATAATCTCTTTCCTCTGGAGTAATGCCTGCTTGTTGTAATTGCCTTGCTCTATTCTCTATCTATTGGCCTATTCAACTTCTAGGTTGGGGTTGATGAAACAAGTTTCGTCGTTGGGTGTTTAGATAGTAGTCTCTCTCCGTCCCCAAAACAAAGTCTTATGTTGTCGTACTTTAATTAAGTTGAAGCTTGAGGCGGTGTTGTTTTCATTTTCTAAAATCTTTCATGTTGACTAGAGAATTATGATTACTTTAAAGTAAAAATGTTATGATGGTTGCTAATCATGGTTGCCCTTCTTTTTTCAGGGCCTAGGGGGGCAAGTGTATTCACATTCTTTGCCCAAATTGTGCCGTTGCCGCTCTCTACAAGCACTGTTTACCAACTTTTTGGATGATAAAAGGTGGGAGTTCAACAAGATAGACTAGTCCACTTATTTAGAGTTTCATACTGAGATTTAAAATTTTATACAATGAGGTTTAGTGATAGTTTTATCAACGGATAGACAAGTGTTCCCAAAAGAGTTTGCCGAACCCATTGGGTTTACTCAGGGTTTTTAATATACCATAAAACATACATGTGAAACACTGTGAGTGTGTCCTTCAAATTTGGCTCTATGTTAAAGTAATGGTTGATCTGCCATGTTTGAACCTCCTTCCACCTACGGTTCTGGTATATCATCAAGTGGTTTAGTTTAAGATCTAAACTGAGAGAAATATATATATATATATATGCATAATGACACAGCTTTAGGGGTTTGAAACAAATACAATCCTCGTTTTGGAATGTAAGCCAAAGCCATTTACAAAATGATTGCACTGGGTCTTATGGTTCTTTCAATTCATGCAAAACCAAAACAAGTGCCTTATTGAGTTGTCAAATGGTTTGGATAGAGGGGATGATGGGAAAAGCGCAATGAAACACCCAAGTGATGGCACAGAGATCTTAAGTCAGAATTCTTAGTTAGCTCGATCAACAGTTAGTTTCTACTCATTGCAACCTACTACTTCAGATCTAGTGCTGCAACGCTCATCCGAAATAACCAAGTAGAATGCATTATGTGAGTCAAAAAAAGGGAAAAAAGTCACAAATGAGAGAGAGAGAGAGAGAGAGAGAGAGAGAGAGAGAGAGCCGTGGAGGGAGGGAGTACCATCAAAGTTGTTTTTAGGGTTAATTGCACTATTGGTCCCTGTATTTAAAATCTTTCTTGCATTAATCCCTAATTTGAAAAGTAAAAAGTTGGGTCAAAAGTATAATTTTTATGTATACTAGTGGTCCTCTGTTAGAATTTCAGCCGTTAACCTAACATGTGTAAAGACGTAACTTACATGTGTTGTTGTCTGCCCTTTCCCTTTGATAACCCGTGAACAACTCAATTTCTCTGCGTCTTCTTCAAACAAATCTTTTCTCTTTTCCCCCTTTTTCTCTCTCCTTCCCCCAAATCCGGTCCTCCTTTACCCCATTCAGTTCATACACTGATATACAAACAGAAAGATCGATCGATCGATCTAATATGCTGTACAATTCTAAGTTGTCACTTTTCATCCCCAAACCCCAAATGCTAAGAGAGTCCCGAAAGGCTTTTAAAATTCTTACAGAAACTAACTAGTAATTCCAATGGTTAAAACCAATCTACAAAAATCAAGGAATGAATCTCATAGAAAATCTATAAGAAATAAGTTTCAGTAATAGTAATAGTAATAGTAATAGGTCCAACAAGGCATATGATATCCCGAGGGGGCAACCCAAGATCAATTGTCCTTAAAGAATACCGCACTTTGACCATAAGAGGCAAGCATTCCCATTGCCCTGCTGACCACAGTTGGGCCAGCACCTTTCCAGACTACTTAACAATCACTTGCTCACATATTTTCAAACTTATTGATTTCCAGACTACTTTGAGGCGATTTTCTTGTTTTTGACGGAAGGTATGACACTCTTTTAAAAAAAAAAAACTACTTTGAGGCGATCCTTCTTTTTGTTTGGAAAAATTAAAAATGAGAATCGAAGAGAGAACGTACTGCAACAGAGACCAATCCTATCAAAAACAAATGCTTTGCCGTGTAAAGAGCATTTGTACGCTTAGATTGGATCGCTTCTTTCCTTCCTTCCCAACAAGTTAATGCCATTCTTCCTTCCTTTGTTACGTGATATTGAATTTCCTGTAACTAGTTGTATTGATCCTTTCCAGCACATCGTCGAGTCTCTCGATGATAAGCATATTCTGGAGCTTAATGCGTAAAAACAAATGACTTCTGAATAAGAAGAAGATTGATAAGCCATTGCTTCGGCTTACCACTCTAGTTACAAGTCGCCTTCAAGTGAAAGAAGCCAACACAGTGCAGACGGACTAGCCTTCCAAAGCCAATAATAAAGATAAGAAAATCTGGGAATAGATAAGCATGCATATTTCCTATCTGAATCTTACCTTTTTTCAAGGTTTGCTTGCTGACTGAGTCGATTTACACCCCGAAGAGAGAGTTTTGCACCCTATATGAAGCTAGCTCGCTCGAGTTTCCTTCCTAACCTGGCTTCCAGGCAACAGATTGTAACAATGGAGTACTCATCAAGGTCTGATAACTATACCATACATTAAGAGAAAAAAAATTCATAGAACTGGAGTAAAGTAATGCATTTCTAGCAGCAATAGTACCCATTCCCTTTTCACCAAAATAAATAAATAAATAAATAGTACCCTTTCCCAAAAATGGGCCTTTTGTCTTAAAACTCGGCACAGCATTAGTTTAAGTATAAGATAACCGTGAAGGCCACCAACGAACGTCACGCCCCTCCCCTCCCTTTTTTAAAAGCACTAGTAGAAAATCCCGCGAAATAGTGCGTGCTAAACACACTAGAAATGGACCAAGATACAAATCAAAGCTAAGTCCATCACAGGATTAATAGAGCTTGCAGAATAAGATAAAATAAATAGAGTAAATAGAAGCATATTACCAAAAATTGATGAAAGAAACAATTCGCTCCTAGTGATTTAGAAGCCTGAGTTATTACATAATTTGTTTGCTCAAAAGATTACCTTGAATCTGCACTCCAAAAATGACTAACTCCCTAGGTATAATCTTGGGAGAAATATAGAGAACTCCCTACCCTACAAACTTACTGATACCAATCACACCCAGTACATTGATTCTATCAATCATTGTAAAATTTTGTAGCAAGTAACAATTTTACTTGAGGGTGTGAAGTTAATGAAACAGCCACAAGTACAACACAGACAATAATGTACTATTCTTATTATGGTATAGCTTCGACTCTAGTTGACATCACTTCTACTGCAGAACATTACAACCCAGCCTTCTTCTCGAGTTTCTGAATTTGGTTGAGGAATATCCATGTCATCTGCATATAGACAGCCAACAATTAGGAAATTGAGAGAGAGAGAGAGAGAGAGAGAGAGAGAGAGAGAGAGAGAGAGAGAGAGAGAGAGAGAGTACCATGACATGAGGGGCGATCCTAACACAATACACTGGAAATCCTGTATAGAACTTAAAGGGCCCTCCAGCTTTCAGGGTTTTCATGGCACAATCCATAGATCCTGTGTAAGGGTACTTTCCTTCAGCATCAGGTTGCATTTTCTGTATTTGGGTTTTGACATAATCAAAAGGTAAACTGCACGCAGCAGCAAAGAACCCTGACACTGCACTGGCCCCTGAAATGATAAACAAGGTCGAAAAGAAGTTCATAAGCACCAATCTTCAATTGCGAAATTGAGTAAACAATGTCCCAAAAAGTGCCAAAACAATTGAGCCGCTTCAAGCTGTGTCAAGAAAACTGAAAATAAACACGCTTTGAAAGCTGAATCTCAGAGTACACAATAAATGGAAAGCACTTGAATATTCATATTCTTATCTGTAATAGATGGTTTTATCTTACCTACAACCGTAGCACCCTCACCAGCACCAAGATTATCCTTAAAAAACTCCACACTTTGATCATAAGAGGCAAGCATTCCCATGTTCAATGCCATTGCCCTGACCACAGTTGGGCCAGCACCTTTCCAGAGTGCCAAGATTCCTTCATCTGCAGTAATGCGGTAGAGTGCATGGAATGCATTTGTGTAATTACGACGTTGGGCAAGAGGTAGAGTGGCATCAGCCTGCATACGAATGAGTGCTAAATCTGCTGGGCTCCCCACACATGCTCCAATTGCACCAGCAGTCAGCCCACACAAAGCTTTCTGATACAAAGGAAGAGGCTTTCCATCATTAGCCTCAATCGCCTTGGCCGTCAAAATCCTAATGCCAAATTGCAGAACAAGTGAGAAATTTATTTTTATTTGTTAATAAATGAGAAGCTTGAATTGAGTAATAAAATAAGGTTTAGAGAGACACATATGGTATATCTTATCCAGAGAGAAAATTTTAGTACCCCTCCACAGAAAAATAGAGAAATAGCAAAATACATTAAATGATTAGACACACAGATTCTTAAGGAGCCAAGAGAATACTAAATACTCCGTGCAGTATCCGTTTCACCTGACCTCTAAGAACCAATATGCACCTTGCGGATTCCATTCAAAGCACATTAATGGATTCATCACGATGTAGGATAAGAAGCTATGCCACTAAATGTTAGTGTCATTCTCATGCTCAAGGACACATAATGAGCATTTAATAGCAAAGTAGTAGCAAACCACCTCTGATACCAACCTATCCTATACAGCCAAGGTCCACAACTCGAGCACTAAAATAGACCACGGCACCACCAAAGAGAGACCCAAAACAAAAACAAAAAAAACACGCACACACACACACACAAAACTGAAAAGTAAATTCTGGCATTTGCAGAGCCTACAACACCCATTTATATCTATCCACATTTGTCTGCTATGCACCAACTTGTCAAATGCCTTAATTTACATTGATGATATTCTCCTGTTTTCACAAGACCATGACTCTCATGTACAGCTGCTTTCCCAGTTCCATTCCATCGTACAGCAATATGGAATCATGCTCTTTGAGAAAAAGATGATTATTGCCACATCTACAATTGATTTTCTTAAAATGACCATTTCAGATGAAAAATACCAGCCACAACCACACACTGCCCAAGAGTTACATAAATTCCCTAATGCCTTGCCATCCCCAAAAACCTTGGCTTGGTAAACTACATGTCAGACTTCCTTCCCCGATTGACAACCCACACCTTAGCCCTTTTCCCATTTTTAAAAATGGATCCTCCACCAAGGAGTGAAAACAGGAAGACCAGTCCGAGCCATTAAACAGTTAGCCGATAAGATGCCTCCACTCTAAATTCTCTCTACAGGAAAAAGAATTCTTCAGACTGATGCACGTGATGAATTTTGGGCAGCAGTACTTCTTGAGGAGAATGATAATGTTCAATCTGTTTACATTACAAAATCGGATCTTTCAAACCTTCATAACAGCATTACCATTCAACCTTCAGGAAATTCTTGCAGTAAAACGAGGAATTGAAAATTCCCAATTTCATCTCATCAGTCACAAGTTACTTATAGAAATGGACATGTCATCCTTTCCTAAAATGCTTCAATTTAAAAGGAAAATTCTCCCACAGCTGCAGTTGCTTAGGTGGGTGAATTGGTTTTCTCAATGAAATTTCGAAGTCAAGCACATCAAGGGAAAAACAAATAACCCGTCAAATGCCACATGTTCGACTCCCCTTCCTCTGATGAGACTTTCCTCCTTTGACGGATTTGATCTATCCACATTAGTCCACTAATTACATGTAAAGTCACAAATAAATATCTTCTTAGTTCTTACAATGTTAACCTTAACAATTTTCACACTGAAAGCACGTGAAGTTGCCAACTATCCCTATAGCTTAATCTGGAAAAGAATAATGTGCAATTCATCTTCCCCCAGCATCCGGAAGATGAACCCAGGTGCAGCGAGTGCAAATAAAACAGTGGAAGCAATCGCTTGTTAATTCTCGCTAAGTGCAACAAAGCTTGAGCTAAGTGAGGGTGGATATCATGTCATACAACTATGCAATGCATTGGAAAAAGAAGTTTAAAAAAAAAAAAAACAACCAAAGATCTAAGCTATCGAGTGTAGTATTACGAGCACGTGCAGAGTCTAGGAAAACTTGAAATGCCTACGGGTAGTTCAGTACTGTGAAGGCCCAAGGCTCAGCAGATTTGCAGCACTACACAGCAGGTTACTTCGGCACTAGAGCTCCAGGAGACTTGGATTAATGCCGCCTTTAGGATCAATTTGATGGTAGATAAATTTCATAAAAACTGCTATTACGTTCACTTGAATTACAGCACCTAATTGAACATGATATATAAAGCACTACTTAATGTAACATCTCGAAGCAGAAACATTTTTGGAATATAACAACAAAAATTTCTTATTTGGCTCTTGATGTGGCAAAAACCTTTCTTATTTGCAAACAAACCAACCAATCAAGAAAATAATAGCAAGTTGGGGTGAAGTTGACGAGAGAAGGAAAGATTTGAGTTAAGACGTCAAATAATGGGAGAACATCTATTAATTCCCCATTGATATCAACCGCACAGGTTTCTCAGGCAGTGATGCTACTCTTGCCATCTTCCATCAAGGCACTAAATCAGTTCTTTGTCCTAATTTGCAGCATCTATTTTTAAGTTCAAGACTCCACATGTAAACTGTTGACTCCAAGGGGAGACGACGGAAATCAAGATAGCCAAGGAAGTACCATCACATAAAGTTTGTTCAAGCCCCTTCAATGAAACTGATATTTTTAGTGATGTATATGGTATATATACTTCCTCATACAATGAGGTAAAGACATACAGTAAAAATGAAAAGGCAATCCAAACAAATCATGGAATCAGTGCCTAGAAGCATAAGTTTTACTTCACCAAAAGTAGAAATAACTATGGGTGGTGCAGGGGTAGCAGCAAATATTTTTTCTTGGGATTAAGAGTTAAAATTATAATAATAAGACTTGCACAATAGGGCCATTTCATATCTGCCCTATACTCTCTGAAGGCCAGGGAATGAAGATTAGAGTGATGATAAAGGAATTCAACAGAATCAGCATCACACATATGGGCAAAATAAGTTGACACTCTTAGTATATGTAAGATTATATGTCTATATAGTATATGACATAAGAAGTAGGTAGAGCCTTCATCAAACAATGGCAGAGAACGATTGATGTAGGCAACCCAACGTAGTTAGCAGAGGCTTCATTAAGTGCAGCAATGAGTTCAGCATCGAATAACAGTAAAACATCAATTTGGCGCAAAATAATTCTTTTTAAAAGAAAACCCATCTTTTTTTTGATAGAGACGTATGGCCCCCTAGTATGGGGATTAGAACCAAGGACCTTAAGGTCTTTGACTTGAGTGCCCTTGCCATTTCTCCCACCCCTTGGGGTTAAGAAAACCCATCTTACTGAAGAGCACTTACTTGAATGTACCGAGCCTGGCAGTTGTATATGTAGCTTGTCTAAGTAGTCCAGCAGACAAACCCTGGTCAGAATAACAGTGTCATTAGATAGCAAGAATTATAGTGCAAGGCTAAGATCCACTAGATCAGAGCAACAAATCTAGATATATGAGCTACGACTAAGGGATCACAAGGGGTTTTAGCCTAATTGAACAAAATGAATGGAGAAAAGAACCGCAGAAAAGGTGTGCCCTTTAAGTTTTAAGGAACTATCACTCAACAAGTTGGAATCAGAAGATTATCAAGTATTGAATTAATTTACATCTTGGGCTGTGGGTGGGAGACAGAATGCGTTGGGGAGAGTACTTCATCCAGTGAAGTTAAAGACTTGTTGCCTTTGTGTAGTAGAAGAGATAGTTGATAGGGAAAGGTTTCCTGTTGTAGCAATGTCGAGATTTGGTATAATACAACAGTAAACAAGTATCTTGCTTGGTTCTGCCAAATATGCATTCCCGCTGATAATAATTAAAAAAACTTAAAGATACCATCAACAATGAAGATTAACAAGCCTCTTGAAAAGGCAATAATAGCACCACAGGATGAAAGTAAACAGAACCCTTGCACATTCTCCCCAAGATGGGGAATATGTTAAAGCCAACTGATATCCGCTTAATTAGATTGCCAAAGATACCCTGGGGAGATCCCTTCCATTAGTTACTGTATGGCACTACAATAGCAGGTAGCAACCCAAGTAATGGTAAAAGGACCAGATGGATAGGGAGATAAATGCAGAAAAGAGGCAGCCCCATCTAAGAAATTTGGTTGCTTATATATTTCCTTGAATTTGGAGTCTAAAAATTCAACCTTTTTTGCTTGCAAATAGCTTCTTATTTTGTACACGACATCAAGTCAGTAGTTTTTCACATAGCGCAAACTGCAAATGTCATGCCAGAGTTCAGTTGTGGTGGAACATCAAAGAAGTCATTACTCAAATCATCCTCAGCACCATTCTAACAGACTCAAACATTTAATAAACAAATGCATATATGATTTAGCATGGGTCAGACAACTAGACTACATACTCCAAGTGACATCCATGAATGAATACGAACCTTGTAAAAGGCACCAATGCCCTCATTTTTAAGCATGGTCTTGGTCACCTCGCTTGCTGATCCTTGACCCAGCTGAATTCTCACCTGCAATTGACCAACACACAAACTGCTTAATTTAACCCATTAAAGCAATTAACATAATCAACTGGGAATCAAAATTTAACACACTTGGAAATACTTCTGGTCAAATCAGCAGCTAGACAGATTCGACAAAATCAAGGAGTCAAATCCCTTCATAAATGCCAGACGAAAGCACCAAAATTCTTGCTCCAAGACTAAACTCAACACCATCTTTAATAGAAAAGGAAGAAGAAAACCTTAAATTTGATAAACACCCATCTGATCTAAGATGCAAAACCTTCAAACTAGCTCCTTCCAAACACGCCAAAAAAAAAAAGAGCTGCTCAAAGGCTAAACCCGACATTCTAAACAATTAAGAAGACAATTTTGAAATCAACATTTTAAAGAAAATACCCAATCGATCTAAGATCTGAAACATTTCAACCTTAGCTCAAACAAGGCAATTTCAAAATTAATAGGATCATTCAGAACAGAAACAGTACTTAGAAGAAAAAAAGTCGAAAACGCGATCTATTGACACAAAGGAGAAATGATCGGAAGCAAAGCAAGTACCTTAATCATGTCGATGGGTTGGATAACACAGGTAGCGAGCATGCCAGAAGCTCCGCCATTGACGAAGGGCTTCACGGTGGGCCATACCCCAAGAGACTTTGGTTTCTCCTCTGCCATTCCTACTTTCTTTCTTCTTCTGCTTAGGAATATGAAAAGAAAGATAAAGAGAAAGAGAGAGAGAGAGAGAGTGAGAGAGAGAAGGCTATAAGCGGCGAAATAGATAAAATTTATACGCCGGTAAATCCCCCAAATGAATCTGCATTGACATTCTCTATCATTATGCCCCTTGATTTAGATAAAATTGCTATTCTACCACTAGTTTTCCCTGGACTGCAATGCCCTTCTTTCGCCTATCAAAGGACATGACATAGCGCTTCCACTCACTCGCATTTGTTCAAAGGGAAGCAAATGGGGTTGGCGATGTGCCCGTGTAAGATGTGGAACGGCGGGCGGGGCTCGCTCTGCCGATCAACTTGGTGCATGGATAGGTGTGAATAACTGTACCAACCAAAGATCACAGCATACACCATCACAATCAGCTTTCACAAAAATATAAAAAATTAGAGCATCACCAATACAAATATAAATATACAAGTACGAAAATGGTTCATGTAATTTATCCTAAAAAAATAACTTGTAATTATTATATTCAATAATATTGGTCAAATACTTTAAATTCTAATGAATGATCACACAAAATTGTGTCGTATACAATTATACATGTACATATAAACGAGATGGGACTCTTCTTCTTCTCTCAACTTATCTAAGATGGTGCAAATTAAGATTTTTGTCGAAAAATAGTACTTAAGTTGGGACAAGAGAGTCATATCATGGTTATGGTTGTTAAATGTTGAGGTTTACATGATTTTAAGTTTAAGCAAAGAGGGCAAATCAGTGAATTCAATTGCTTTAAGGTTGGCGTGACAGGGAGAGCGTTTTATTCCCCACACAAAGTGGCGATACTTTCTTGATGGATTGGCACTTTTAATAGTGTAATTAGATGATGATGTAAGGATAGCAATGGAAAATGATAATTCGTAAACATTTTATGTTGGCCGCTTCACGTTCACGAGGACCACCTTCCTTCCTTCCTTCCTCACAATTCAAACCTATCCAAACTGAATCTTGATAGATGAAAGTACTAGGATACCCTTTCCTTATTTCTCGAACCAATAACATGACAAAACCTTTTCGAAATTGACGTCGTCCTTTTGCTTTTAAGCCAATGGGGTGTTTTTGAATATAAATATTAAAAACATAATACTGCACTACTCTTACCGTCCCTACGGCAGTGCTCGATAATATTTCTGTTTCTTCTTTCCATTTTACACGTTTCTATTTTACTTTATTTTTATTTTTATTTGTTTCTGTTTCTAGAAACATGTTACGTTTGACAAATATTTTTCCTTTCACAAAATTAAACTTTTTTCCAAAATTATTAACATATTACAATTTCATCATATATTATATCCAACTTAAAAGACGTAGAATAATAATTCACATTTCATCTATTATTAAACAAATTGTGAATAAAAAATAAAAATTAATATTCATACATACATAGATTCAAGAATTGATTTGATTTCAAAAAACTAAATTAATTTATAGCAGCAATATTTAGAGGATGAATTATAAGTTAACCGTTAATTGATTCCATGACTCTTGTATTAATTTTAAAATGAAAACCCACAACCATTAGTTGCTTGCCTATCATAAATTCATCATCATCATCCTCTCCAAAATCATCTCTTGTTACTGTGAGCGCATATCTCCACCACGAGCATCAACCACCAACAACAAAAACAACCACCGTGGGCGGCTTCCAGTGCTACTATTTGATGTTATGGACACCACTGTCCGAAACCCTTTTTACCATGATATCCCTCACTTCTTCAGGTCTATATTTTCCACTCTAACAAGTCTATTTTATTATTGTACGAGTACCTATCATCTTTCAATCACTGCTTCTAGTTTCTCATTATTTAATTTCAGTATTAAGCTTTTTATTTATTTTTCTTTTGAAAACCCAATTCTATATATACATATATATATATACATATATATATATACACATATATATATATATATATAAATATATAGGGTTGAAAATTTGTTGTGTCAAAGTTCGAAGACCTGACCTCATTGATCTTGGCCCTTTTGTATTTTGATGAATGAGAATTGTTTCTCTTCTGCGAGAAACAATTTTTTTTTATTTCTAGAATTTGGGGAAAAATGAGAAGCGTTTTTAGTTTCTCGGAAATAGAAATTGTTGTCAAACGCATTTCTATTTCTATTTTTCACCAAAAATTAGAAACAGAAAAAAAAAATGTGAAACAGAAATGGTTAACAAACAAGTCCTAAATTATTGTCTTCCTTTCCTTTTTTTGTCCGTCCCAGAATAATTGTCTTGTTTGAAAATTTTCCTTTTTAGGATATCACTTTTACCATTTTACCCTTTTTTTTCCTATTAAATTATTGTCTTCCTTTTTTTTTCGTCCCAGAATAATTGTTTTGTTTGAAAACTTTCATTTTTAGGACATTACTTTTACCATTTTACCCTAACTTTTTTCCTTACTTTAATTATGAACCACATACACATTGACATTAAAGAAAATTACATATTATATTAATATTAATAATTAAATTAATTATTTTTTAATCCATATATCAAATCAAATAAAACAATAATTAAGGGACGGAGGAAGTAATATAAAATGGGGGGCGAGGATTTATTTATATTCATGTTGAAGGTAGCTAGCTGGTTTGGTTGCTTTTGTCCCAGCAATTCTTCGTGGACACAAATATCCATATATTAAGGCCCAGCCCAAGTCTTTATAACTGAGTCAATAATCAGCGGAGACTTGAGTAAAGGGATGTGCTTTCTTTCTCATTTTTCAGATCTTAAAACAAAGTATTGATATCTATCTTTAACTTTACTTTGTTATCATCAATCAAATAGTTTTACTGATTAGAGCCTCATTCCCCTGCTGTTGGTTCCATGGTCGAATTTCGTTGAGGGGTCTTTGGGGATTTAGGGTAGATTTAAGATATCAAAAAAAAAAAAATCATCAATCAAATAGCTCACTCAAGATAAAAAGGATTAATATATAATTTGGTCCCTAAACTTTCCCAATTCTCCTAATTTGGTCTAAGATGTTTCACCTTTCCTACCTTGGTCCTTAAACTCACCTTTGTTGCCTTATTAGTCCCTCGTGTCATTAAATAAAATAGAACCGTTAAAATTTTCTTGAAAAGATGAAATTGCCCTCAACTGAGTCTAAGTGGAATGCCTAGGTGGAATAAATTTTGATGGGAAGAGGTAATAATTTTTCCCTATATATTATTTATCTCTTTCCCTCTTTTTCTCTCTCTTTCACACACAAACACACACAAAGTCTTTCTTTGTCCTTACTTTTCACTCTCCAGCTCTGCAATCCTTAAATCCCCCCTCTTCTATTCTCTCCTCTATTCTCTCTCTCTTCCCCCATCCCTCTCTCTCTCTCCTCCCCCTATCCCCTGTATCTCTCCAAAATACAGAAATGCTTGAGGAGTCTGTAGCTATATCATCGATCTAGGAATCCATGCACAGGTGGTTCATTTCCACAGTACTCTGTCCTCTTCAACCTCATGATAGGCACCATTCTTTTCACCTCCAACTTAGCCAACCACAGCCAGCAAGACCACAAGCCTTAAAACGAACCCCGAACAACAACATTAACAGCAACAACAATAGCAACAACCCAAACTCGAAACTCGTCAGATCCCCCTCTATTCTTCAAAAATCAAATCCATAAACTTCTATCCTTATGGATCCCAAGAATCCTCCTCCACCCCCTATTTCAAACAAAACCAAGATTTCTATCAAACTCTAGAAACAACCGCCACCCAGTACGTTTTCAACCAAGGTCTTGAACATCAACTCCGTAATTCACTCACCCATTTTGCTTTCGACCAAACCTATCATCAAGAAACCTCAAATTCACTCACCCATTTCGCTTTTGACCAAACCCATCATCACGAAACCCCAACTACAAACACCCATTTCACTTCGAATATAATTAACAACGAAACAAAACTAAAAATTGAAGTCCAAGAGCGTATAATCACGAAAAGTGTCCACAATTTGATGAAATGAGCAAATGGGTATCTTCAAGAATCACTAGTAATTAAGTATAGCTAGAAAAATTCACATCATCATCATAATGCAAGTCCAATTGTACAGTATTCCTACAAAAGCACCCAAATTGAGCAAAATAAAATGAAGAAAAAGGGTATCCTAAAAAATCAGTAAAAAGAACATCATGGAACAACGAATTAACCTTAGCAATATCAAGAGGGTTAACAATGATCGCCAAAATGAAAGCGGCACCGGCGGCAAAAAATGCCCTCTCCGGAAACTCCAATTTGAAATCTGACACGGTTTTGGTTTGAACTGATGACTCATCTCCACCACCGTCTTTAAACATGGTTCTGTCAAATTCAACTCTTGATGATGATGAGGATGATGTTGCAGAAGTCATCCATGAAGGCAAACCTTGCCCTGACGAGCTCACCATTTAAACAAAAATTACAAGATTTGAGTCTTTTTTTAGTTTGAGGAGAGGGGGGATTTGAGGATTGTAGATCTGGAGAGTGGAGTGAGAATGAAAAACTAAGGACAGAGAAAGACTTTGTGTGCGTGTGTGTGTTTGTATGTGTGAAAGAGAGAGAAAAAGATAAATAATATATAGGAAAAAATTATTATCTCTTCCTGTCAAAATTTATTCCACCTAGGCATTCTACTTAGACTCAATTGAGGGCAATTTCATCTTTTCAAGAAAATTTTAACATTGTTTGACTTAACGACACGAAGGACTAATAAGGCAGCAAAAGGTGAGTTCAAGGACCAAGGTAGGAAAGGTGAAACATCTTGGACCAAATTAGGAGAATTGGGAAAGTTCAGGGACAAAATTATATATTAATCCATATAAAAACTTCATCATTTAGCATCAAAAATCAACTATAGTGTTTCTTTACAAACTGTAGGATATATGAAATCTCTTAAAAAAAAATTTATGTAACCTTATCTTCTCTCCATATACTTATTTTTTGGATTCAAATCTTCTATCTCACTTTTTGTCATATTTTCTCTTCCATCGAATTACCCTACACGTATCCTTATAAAAATTGTAAAAAGAAGACCGCATAAGATAATAAGGATATGTACATGCTAGAATTTAATGGGGGGAGAGAGTGTGACAAGTGAAATAGAGCCCTATTTTTCTACTTCCTCCATTTCTGACAAATAATTTACTATTCTATTTTAAATATTTTAGTTAAAGATTTTACTTTAAAAAATTATGTCAACAACCTCCATAAACTTTTTCACTTTACCCTCCACATATGCTATAAACATCTTGGATATGTTCAAACATTTTTTAAATTATGATCAACTCAAATGCTACTAATATATATTTTTTAATTATTAAAATTTTCAAACATGAACTATTTTGGTGAAACGGTGGGGGTATCACATTTCTTTTTTTACGGGCGTCTTTCTCTTAATGTTTGTTTTGCTACCCCTGTCCCTAAATTATTATCCTATTTGACCCGGCACACGAATTAAGAAAAAACAACTGACTTGATAATTAATATTGGTGTAGTGTGTAATTTTCTTTAATGTCCACATGTATTTGACTCATAATTAAAGCAGGAAGAAAAAATAAGAGTAAAATGATAAAAGTGTTATCCTAAAAAGAAAACTTTTAAACAAGACAATTATTTTAAGATTGACGAAAAAAAAATAATAATAATTTAAGGAGGGAGGGAGTATACGATTTTTTTTCTTATTTTTCTCCCTAACCCTATTTTCTTTCCCACTTTCCCTTCTCCCCGTTAAATTCATTCCCTACCTTTCCGTTTGACACAGTGGCATCATTTAATTAAAGAGTATTGGCAAGCAAAAAAATTGTTGGTTTAATTCTCAATTTCATTATCATACTATCGGAAAAAGGTTCGATAAGCTCACCCTATAATTTTTTTTCACAGATTAATAACTATACTTTACAAAAATATCACATTAATCACCCCGTCTAGTTCACTATTAGGAAAGCTTAAATTTTTTTTGAAAACCCAAAATTGTCCTTAGTATCTATCATGTGCTGGTCACGTTCTCTAATATTGTTAGTTTTCAAAATTAAAAAATTAACAAATAAATTGTGCCCAAACAAACAAGTTCTAATGTGTGAAGACCCAAAACATGGAAGGAAACCAAACTCGAAAGAAATACCCAGCCATGGCGTCGGCCTGCACAGTGAACTCCGACAAGATCGCCAGCCTCAAAACACCCAAAATCAAACCAAAATCACTACCCAACTAAAAACCCATGACAGGAGGCTGGAAAGGAAAAAGAGAAGGAAGTAGACCCAGAGCCTTTCGAGGCTAGATTATCTTTCTTCAGATTAGCAAGCAAGTCCTTCTCCACTGGAAATGCTTCCTTTATTGGGGCTGGTAATGGGAATGAAGATAGTGATTGAATTTTCTCTTGGGACATTTTGGGATTCTCTTCTTGACCAGTTGAGCCGTAGTGGATTTTTCTCGTTTAGCCTCTGTCCATTCCTTGTCTGTTTGGCCACGACTGATTTAAGCAGCAGAGGACGCAAAACGCGATTGGAAGGTGCGAAAATATAACACCTCGAGATGTCATTGTGGGTCTTCACCTCGGAGATGTCATACAATCCAACCCCATTAAATAAGTCAAAAATATAACATAAAGTTTCAACAATTAAGCATAAAGTTTGGTTGAAACCCACCTCGGAGATGCCAATTTTGTACGGGAATAATGTTTGAAAAATGGGATAAGGAGGATTACTGAGGAGATTGTGGAGAGTGATGGGGTTGTCATTTTTTTCAATTGAGTCCCCCCCTCCTCTACTTCCCCAAACCATTCGCCGCCACCACCAAGCTCGACCATGTCCGCCCCCTTCTCCTTTGAGATCCCTCATCCACAACCGCTGCAACCACCCGTCATCTCTTCTCAAACCCACTTTCCCCAAACGAGACCCTTTCAGACTTCTACCCGAACCCCTCCTCCACTCCCACCACCCCAATTTTGTCCAACGACAAAACTACCACCACCATTCCCTTTACGCTAACCAAACTAACCCAAGACTCCAACCACAACAGAAACAACCAAACAGTCCACCAGTCCACAACAGAACCCCCCACCACTCCGCTTCACTTTTACCCCCAATTACACTCCACTAGTATATCTTTAGAGAGGGAGAGAGAGAGAGAGAGAGTACCAAAGTTTTTTTGACACCTTGAGAAAGAAAGAGCTCACAATCGGAATTGTAGTTCCATCTGTGTTCACAAGGGCCAGGCTCGGGTTCAAGTGCCCGTGCACAGCATATGACATAGCTAATGGCATTTCAGTCTTTTTGAAGACTTCCGTCCAACAAAACTAACGTCAGTTACTTTGGGTGGCCAAATTGACACATTTTGTAAAGTACAATTATTAAATTGTGGAAAAAAATTGTAGAGTGAGCTTATCAAACATTTTCTAATAATACGGTGATCAAATTGAGAATTAAACCAAAATTATTTGGTATGAATTGACCTATTTCTTTAACACTATTAATAGTATAAACTAGTTATTGAACTCGTGCTTCGCACGAGTATAATTTGATTTTGAGATTAATTGATATATTTTAAATATATTAAAAAAATTATTATTATTGAATATAGATGTTTGTTGATTTAATGTCTAATTATAGCTTAAAAATATTTATATAACTGATATGTCTTTATAGAATAATAAGATCGCACGTGGATTTATTTGTAGTATGTATGTTTTAGAAAAAATATTTATATAACTGATATATCTAAGAATAAGTCTAAATGGAAAACTTTAAACACTAATTAGCCATAAACATGATATTCATATGATAACTAACACTATACAGTAAAGAGACATTATTTTCTAAAAAAAATACATATCTTTAGTCATGAACCAACTTCTTGTCCAATTTTTAAATGATCAAAAAAATCACACATATAACTGAAAATAATTGTAACACATTTGATATCGCATATTTTGATATTTCACAAAAAATATTAATCAAAATAAGTGGATAATGTAGTACATAGATCATATGACCCACTTAACTATAATATACGTAATATTCTAATAAATACATAAAATATAAATGGTTGAGTTGATTTAAGTTAAGTTTTCATATTTATAAGGTTGTAAATTCAAGTCTTATTGGTAACATCATTTTGTTTTGTTTTGTATTGTTTTTCTAGTTTTTCCTTACCAATAGCTAAAGTTCTTCTATTAATGTCTTTAAAGAATCTTATATACCACAATATATATATATATATATATATATAGAGAGAGAGAGAGAGAGAGAGATTTGCATATATACCATAATATTGGCTTCATTATACTACCTCGGTACCTTCGTCAGTACCAAGATTTTTATTTTTTATTTTTTTTGTTCATAATCATACACAATGTATTTAAGATGAAGGGAGTAATAATATAGGAGTATACTATATAAATATATATCTATTTTACCAAAATTATTTTTATTTATTACTCATTAAAGAGAATTGATAAAAAAAAAAGAGAAAAATAGGAGTATTATAACTTATCTATAATAATTAAACTTAAATACGAATAAATCAGTCTTTTTGAAAGTTTCATTTATCTATGTACAAACGCTAAATCGATAATTATTTTGAGATGAATGTAATAAATATATATATATATATGAGGGAGTATTTAATGGTTACTTTTTTTTTTAACCATCAAAGGTTACTTTCATTATCAACATTGGATCAAAAATCAAAGGTTGAGATTTAATGGTTAGTTGGAAAATGCAATTAATGCAAGTAGGTGAGTCATTTAATGAATTAAATTTCAACCTTTGATTTTTGATCCAATGGTTGATAATAAGAGTAACCATTGATGGTTAAAAAAAAAGTAATCATTAAATACTCATATATATATATATATATATATATATATATTTATGCTAATTCCATAGCCTTAGACCTAAGATAGGAAAGGGCCTTCTCCTGGGTGGGTCTAAGGGCCACCAATTCCATTTCCATTAACTCAATTTGAGCTGTGGCCTATTGTTCATTGTTTTTTGCATCATCAATGATCAACCTTATCTCCTCTTATTCCATGCTCAGTGAACGTTTAATTTAAAAATAAAATAGAGATGCACAGTGTGTAGGAAAAGATTCCATGTTTTCTTGAAAATTAAATAATTACAACAGAAAAGAAGATGAAGCAGAATTAAATTACAATTTACTTAATTGAAGTCGAGGGTTGTATTGGACATAATCTCTGCAAGACAAAATTTCTCCGTACTAGTGCTAACAGTTCTTAGCAATCGTCCCTAAGATGCAATGACTTTTCAATCGGCATAGGCAGCACTTCAATACGCAGATTCTGACGAACTAATTGATGTTTCAGAACTTCCAAGACTCGAAAAAGGCAGCATTTTAATACGCAGATTCCGGCGAACTAATTGGTGTTTTTGAACTTTCAAAACTCGAGAAGGAATTATTGCAGCAATATGACAATTCTAACTAACAGATTATATGCTCAGGATTTCGGTGTAATAAACTGGTAAATCGGGGGATCTATTTATATATACTGAAGAATTGTGGTGTCTTTCTGCGAATTGGTCCGCACACTAATTGCTACGTAACCGCCCCAACTGTATCCATTCGACCAGTCACGGATCTAACTGCTTTGATCCAATCACCTCGAACTGCCCATAATTAACCACCCGTAACTGTTTGGCCCGTGACAGTTCAGTTCGTCACTGGGTTGCACCTATCCGAGTGTACACCGTACCTGGGTCATCCCTGAGCTGGACAAAAGTTTAAGGCTCATTAGCTCCTAGTGACGATGCGAAGTGCAAAGTGCGCCTCTAAAGCGCCCATTGTGACCTGCGCATGCACGCTTGGGCTTGGGAAGCACCATCCTCGCAGTTACTTGTGTTAGCCGAAGGCTAGCCCAAAAGACACCATCAGGTTAGACCTTGGAGGAGAACATTTAAATGCTTTCTCCTGGAGTGGGTCATTTAATAAAGTGCATTTAATCACCTTATTTATTTAATGTGAGATATGACTTTTCATATTCTCATAACTCTTCAAATACCAATGTTAAATTGCATATTTTAAACATTAATATCTCATTCACTCGAAATTGGTTTTGAGATAATAAATATACTAATTTAATATACTCGAAATGTAGATTTCATTTTTGCAACTTATTTCTATTTTCAATAAATGGAATCAAACTAGAAACTTGGTCAAACATCGATCAAACACCAATTATTAAAACCAATTTCCAACACACGTGATTCCATTTTTTTCCAAGAAAATAAAGATATAGTGTAATTGTTTTAACCTAATTATCTTTTTGCGATTCAAGGTCTAATGTTTTAATGCTCATATCTTATCAATGGAGTATATTGTAATGTTTGTTGATTTTTAAAGTTACATGCATGATAATAATGTTTCAACAATTACTTTCGACAAATTAAATATTTGGCCAAAATACGAAAATTTTCCCAAAGTATTCATAATATTCCAAATTGCCCCCCCTAACCTAAGGTTTGCCCTATAACCCTATCTGATGTTGCCAATTTTCCCAGTTAGCCCCCTGGCCATAATGACCGTTAGAAAGTTAATGTTTTTCACTTGTGCCTTGCACGTGACGGGGGCAATTAAATTATTTCCTCATATATACAGAACAACACTAAATAAAGGGGGTCAAAGTGTCAAAAAAAAAAGCTCTCTCTCTTCCCGGATAGATGTCAAGAACCAATTCAGAGAAACCAACACCTCCGATGGATGTCAAGAACCCAGATCGAAGTAAGGGCTCAAATCCCCTACTTAATTAACTAATTTTCCCACCATTTTAACATCTTTTTCTCCATCAAAATTATCATATTAAATTCCACAGCAACCAACTCGCTCTAAAAAAAAAAAAAAAATCAATGTTCTTGCTTGCCCTTTCAAATTCACATACTTTGTAAATTTGAACAAACCCTAACCTCATGAGTTTCTAGAGATTTTCTCACCGCTCAATTTTCTTGATCAGACTTTTAATCATCTCAATTCAATCGTATGCCGTTGCTCAAGACGATGTCATACTGCACTCGAATATTGTCATACAAAAGCTCTTGCCTTGGCGAGCGTGACCATAGACAAAAACCACACCAACAAGCTCTTTAACAAGCTGAAGAACAGACACGGCCTCCGGATCCATATAGAACCTTCCAACATCATCAACATAGACGAGACGAATAGGTTATGCGTTGTTGTTAGAGAGAGAGAGAGAGTGTGTGTGTGTGTGTGTGTGTGCGCGCGTTTAAAATAGGAGACGATCGGAGGGAAAAACAAAATTGGGGAAATAGTCGAATTGGGGGATTTATAGATAACCATCTGGGTTTAAAAGATGAGCCCTTACTCCGATCTGGGTTTGAGAGATGAGACCTTACTCCGATCTGACTTTGACGTTGTTAATTATAATTGGAACTTCAAGATCGTCACTATCTAGAATTGGCAGTAGCATATCAAGCAGATCTTGGTTGCCCGCAGCTCTTTCACCATTGACAATCCTCCCTTCTTTACATTCATTGATGTTATCATCAAGAATCTTGTCCATCCTGCTATGATTTTTCTCGAGTGTGGGCTTCACTCTACTAATCGGATGAAGAAATTTAAGCGAGGGTAATAAATCGGGTAAGTCAAAACCAATGGACAGCTCGATCGCTTCCTTGATCTCCCTGATGAATACGTCTTGGTATTTGCACCTTTTACCAAACAATACCTTTGTGATTAATTTTTTAACAATTTGACCCCTTTTATTTAGTGTTGTTATGAATATATGAGGAAATGACCCGATTGCCCCCGCCACGTGTAAATACACATGATAAAAACGTTAACTTTCTAACGGCCATCATGACCGGGGGCTAATTGGAAAAAGTGGCAACATCAGATGGGGTTATGGGGGAAACCTTATGTTAGGGGGGGGGGGACTTTGGGATTTAGTGGATGCTTTGTGGGGTTTTTCGTATTTTGGCCTAAATATTCCACGTTTCACATGCTGCCATTTTCAAAAGAGACAGTAAGAAAAGTTTGAGAACTCATTTATAAAAAATATCTTTCAAAAATGACTTTTGTTCTCGACCAAGTTTTTAGGATTTTGATTTTTAATTTTTTCCTTTCTTTTTCTTTGAGTTCATATGTTTCTCTCTATCTCTCTCTTTAGGTCCATCATGCTTCTTTTACCTCTCTCTTATTTTTTTCTTTAATCATTACCAAATAAACATTAAAAATTCAAAAACTTACTTCAAAACATCTATACCGAACACACCCTTAAAAACATTAAGATCTATTTTCTTTACAAAATTTAGAGTTCACTCTTCTTGCAAGATTTAAGGTGTGTTTGAAAATTAACATAGAGATTTAGAGGTTAGAATTTAGATTTTTATTTATAATGATTGAAGAAAAAGTATGAGAGACGATGGTGGGGTAAAAAAGAGAGATAAGTTAAAAGGGTGTGTTTGGCTTGCGATTATAAGGTTGGTTTTTGAATTGAAAAATGTTAGGTTTACAACTATTTCTACAACTAAACCTTGATGAAAGGCAAATGTGTTTTGAAAAAGACAACTTTGCCCTTCATTAAAGCTTAGTTGTAACAATAGTTGTAGAAATAGTTGTAAACCTAGCAAAGTTGTTTTGAATTTTGGATTTTGAATTTTCGTTATATATTGATTGAAGGAAAAATAGGAAAAAGTCAGAGAAACCGGTAGGGTTGAAGAAAGAGAGAGAGAGAGTAAAATACCAAAAATCAAAGTCCTAAAACTTTACACGAAAAACATACTCTAAATCTTGCGGGGAGAATAGACCCTTAATTACCAATCATTTTATTCCACAATGAGTATCTAGTTTTTAACTTTTACGAAAATTAAGAAAGTGTTTGGTTATTATTAATACATGGACATGAACTGATACGTACCTCTTCAAGAGATTCCACCTTGGCGCAACACGAACACGGATTAGAAGCGAGGATCGAAGTAAAGAAGCGGAGGGTGACACCTCGACCCCTAGTCAACGCGATTGACAACCTTGGCACTTACGTCGGCAACCCTTAATCGACGAGAACTAGAAACCTTAGTATAATGATTGTAGGTCCACTTAAGGCAAATGGTAAGGCTAGAGATGGGGTGAATAGCCTTATAAAATCTTTTTGATAAGTTCCTTTGAAACTTTTGGCAGCAAAAAAGTGTTTTTAAGACAATCAGCTAATTTATCAACGAAGTGATCTGCTCATGTGTAAAGCTTATGAACAGTTGTGAAAGTTAGACTGAAGTAAGGTAACAAAGGCTCACTGAAGCTTTAGGTGATGAAGTGCTTATAGCTTTGGTCAGTTTGATCAATAAAGCAAGCAATAAAGAACACACTATGTAAAGTGGTTCACAGTATGAAAACTGCTACGTCCACTACCAAGTTGGTCAAACTTGAATTTTTGAAGTGCAATAATATTAATAATCTAGATGATCACTAACAGATAAATGTACAGCAAGTACTAGTGAAATTTATGAAGATTCTATGCTACAAGGAACAAAAATCTTGTGTGTTACAATCAATGATCTCTCAATAACTAAGTAGTTGGGAGAGATTCAACACAATGATTGAACTAAAAGAGTAAATACAAAGAATGAGAAATATCAATAAATAATCTAAGTATTTTGCTCTTTAATGAAGTTTCAGAAATCTTGAGAATATTGAATGTTTTGAGAATTTTTGAGAGACTTCATAGTTCTTAAGGTCACCGTTCTTCAATGCATTTCCGGCTTTAAATAGGCAGGGATAAAAAAGTTATCGTTGGACACATTTGAATATTTTTAACCTCGCATTTAATGTTCTGATGTAAAGCAGCTCAGGGATGGTGAACAACTATTTCTTGAGTTTTGCGCTATCTCAGAAGATATAGGTTAAAACCTATCTTTTCATTCTCAAATAAAGCAAAAAGCTTAGAAGGGAAAGTGTGTCAGGGTACATTAAATGAAAAGCAAAAGTAAGTTCGAAAAACAAGCTAAGTCCTAACATAAATTCAAAATAACTACTGACGCTCATCATGGAAGCTTCCGTTCTGAGAATCAGTAGACTTGAGATAGATAGGACAAGGACACAAATAAGTCTACTGTCCTTATGCCTTTAAACAGTGACTGATTTGGAAAATATCTATGTCTTTATCAGTCACTTGACATTGGCTGAATTAACTTGACTGATAAACAAAAGTTTATCGATCAGCAGCCAACATAGAATGGCATAACACTTGAAATTAGTGACTGATGTACGCGAATACATAAGCCATTAGCAGCCAGGAAAGAATGACTGGTCATGTGATCAACAGCCTTTGGATAAAGGATTGCTGGTTACTTTGGACAGCCAATATCAAAAGTAAAGTTTGGCTGAGGATTCCAAAGATAGAATGGTTTTAAATAAATCATGGGAAGGACCAACAATGATAAACTCCACAATTGGTATGGAATGTCAATTGATGAGTACACATGAATAACCACAAGTCTCTCTTGTATTTGCCCAAAATAGTCCACAAGAAACCAAGTATGAGAAAACCTCATAATTATATATCAATCAAAAGTAAAGTGTCTTTAACAATGAAAGAGAAACATTTATATAGGCTAAAAGTCTGAATCTTCTTAACCCTATTCTAATAAGGAAACACATTACCTACGCCAATAGACTTATTCAATACCTAAACTAACAAGGAAACACAAGAAACACACGAAAACCTAAATAAATCCAAATTCTGAAAAGTCCTCCAATCATCATCTAATTGAATTATAACCTTCATACGAGCCTTGGTTACTTGAACAATCACGAACAAAGTTCACTTGAATTTCCATGCACGATCCTTTACCATATAGTCTTTGAACACATGTACGAACAACGAAATAGAGCTAACTCGGAACACATCATGGACATCCTAAGGGGCCGTTTTGTAGCCATGTAAGAGGCCGGATAGGACTAATAATAATTAAGAGTGATGCTTGGTAGACTTTTAAGTAAGAGACTTAATAAGAGGAGTTACCCGGATAAGCAGTTTTTTTCCTCGTTATTTAACCTGGGGTTGGGGGTGGTATTATTATAGACCGGATTAGAACGATGCGACACTAATTTTTTGAATACCAAAAAATACCCTCGTATATATTCTCAAAAACATGATGAACTAGGGCAATCGTTTGTTTCTCTCTCGAAGACGGTTGTTTCTCTTTCGCGCGAAGGTAACGTCGACGACGATCGTTGGTGGGAGTCTCGATCAGGTTAGTGATTTCTCTCTCTTTCTTTCTTCTTCATCTTCTTCTTCTCTCTTTCGATCAATTTCTTGTCTCTCTATCTCTCTTACCCTATTCTTGCATAAAATTCGTGATTGGTAGCAATTTTGATTTTTTTTCACTAGTATTTATACATATAAATTCTGATTAAAGTTGGTATTTTATGGGAAGTGCTTCACATATTTAGATTATTTAGTAGTATAAAATTTCTATCGTATTATTCATGTTATTGGTAAAGCATGATTTGCTTTTGAATTGTTGAAATTTTGATGGAAGTGTTGACCCTTTTTTTTAACTTTTCCAGAATTGTTGAAATTTCACAGGATGTCTTGCCCATTTTTTTCTTTTTTAAGTTTAGTGATATCATATTCTCGTTTTCATAGATATCCATTTTTTATTCTTAAGAAAAGAGAATTATAACTATACTCTTTAAAGTTGAATAGGCACCAAAGTATAGAAGTCTAAAAAATAATTTGGTCCATTATATTTATAATCTTAAAAGTAACATATTAATTGATTCTCAATTATATCATAATGTTAGCAATATTGATCAAGATGAACATATATTCAAGTTCGGAATTAGAAATTAATTTTTTTCAAGTATATGACCGAGTCCAATAGATGCCAAAAACTAATCAAGATGATACACATCATAACAAAAGCTAAGAAAAAGAATTGATGTTTAATTTTTCTACTCTAATGGTTCATATTTATTTTTTTAAAGTTATACTTCTTAAAATTTTTTAATTGAAAAATACTCAATATATGCATAAGTTAGATGATGGTCTCTTAAGATTATTATTGAAAAAAAATACTGAGTTATATCTTATTATTATCAAACGTCAGATTAAATTAAGCACATGATTAGAGCATCTAGTCCTAGTGTTACCAAACGTTAGTTTATTGTAAGAAACAATATTATTAATCCTGGTGCATAATAGTGAGGGCACTAATAGTACCAAGATTAATAATAATACTTATCCTTATTTGACTACCAAACGACCCTTAAATGTCTTCTTTATAGTAGCATATTATAAATGCATACTAGGAGATAATCATTCGGGTTCGATTCAAAAGTGGATAAGTTGAGTTGTGTAACACCTGAGCAAAACTACTTTACCAACCAAATCATTATATATATATATATATATATATATATATGGGAAGTATTTAATGGTTACTTTTTTATTTAACCATCAATGGTTACTCTCGTTATCAACTATTTGATCAAAAATTAAAGGTTGAGATTTAATTGTTAGTTGGAAAATGCAATTAATGCAAGTAGGTGAGTCATTTAATGCATTAAATCTCAACTTTTAATTTTTGATCCAATGGTTGATAATGAGAGTAACCATTGATGGTTAAATAAAAAAGTAACCATTAAATACTCTCCCATATATATATATAAATATATATATATATATATAGAGAGAGAGAGAGAGAGAGATTTCTTTCGCCTTAAAAAAATAATTCTATTTGACAAGTCAATTTTTTTAAGATTATAATTTTACATTTGTGTACCTTCATCAGATTATACTATACTCAAGACTTTTGTAATTATAACCAACTTCAAGTAATGTATCCTTAAGGGTTAATTACACCATTAGTCCCTTGACTATAGACTTTTTCACGATTAGTCCCTTAAATTTTTTTTTAAAATTTCAATCTCAAGAATATCAAAAAGTTATGCGGCTAGTCCTTTTGATAGATGCTGTTAGAAAAAATCCGTTAAGTCAATCATGTGTGTTATACATGCAATTTTTAAGGGTATTATGAAAAATTCCTAGTAAATAATTAAACAATAAATAAATTATTGCTCTTGTACCTTCCTTCTTCCTCTCTCTTCTCACCATCAACGCCACCATTGCCACCCCCACCACTACTTCGTTGTCGTTCGCCCCATACCACCACCACCCCTTCTTGCAACACCATCAATTTAATGCCATTGCCATGAAAAAAAACACTCAAATTACTTACTAGGTATTATTTCAAACCCAAATCACAAACTACTATCAGGCATTATTTCAAACCAAAATCACAAACTTCCATGAAAAAAAAAACACTTAAATTACTTTCATGAAAACTCAAGAAATCACTCAATCAGACATTATTTCAACCCCAAATCACAAACTTCTAGATTTAGGTTTTCTATCAGCCCAATTAGAAATAAGAACACGTTAAATTTTTCAAGGGTATTATGGAACTCCAAATCCAAGCCCTAGGCTTGGATTTCTAGCTCGCAGAGGAGAGAAAGATGGATAAAGGAGTGCATGGGGTTGATTACCGACTCTGTGGGAGATGATGGTGCTGCTGGAGCTTTTGGAGATGAACGGAGAAGATGACTGGAGAAAGTGCATAGGAGAGACTACTACTGTTGCATCCCGACGAAGTTTGAGAGAGCGGGGTTCACGGTTGCTGAGGGCGAAGGGAGACGATGGCTGGATATCTTGATACGTCGCTGCTAAGGATAGAGAACGTCGTCGACGTTGCTGTGCTGTAATAGAGGAGGTTGAACTGGAGAACGACACACCGCACTAGAGATAACAACCGGGCGATTGATGACGGTGGCTTGAGCGACCTGCTGCTGCTGCTGCGATTTCTGTGAGAGAGGGGGAACAAGGAAAAGACGACTTACGACTTTTTGATTTTTCTCCTTTATATATATATATATATATATATATATCGATTTTTCTCCCATAATACCTTTGAACAATGGCACGTGCAACACAGATGATTGACTTAACGGATTTTTTCTAACAGCATCTATCAAAAGGACTAGTTGCGTGACTTTTTTGATACTCTTGGGACTGAAATTTGAATTTTTTTTAAGGGACTAATCGTAGAAAAGTCCATAGTCAAGAGACTAATGGTGTGATTAACCCTATCTTTAATTATTAAACTTTTCAAACATGAACTATTTAAATAAATCGAAAAAAATATTATTATAAAAAATAAATTATTTTTTTAAGTTGGTGAGTAAGTAATTATTTAGGGTGAATTATTCGGGCCGATACCTTTTAATGAATTTTCAACCGTTTTAGTCCCCTATAATTATTTCAAACCGAAAAAAATGACACTTTTGTTGTAAAATGACGTATATGCCTTTAAAAAATACGGAACATGCATGCTATGCATTGCAAAAAAAATTGATGCATCGTAGTTTAATGTGTGTATCGCGATGCACAAATTGAACTAAAAAATATTGTTTTATTGCATCGTGATGCATGAAATTTCCTTAAGAGTTTGAAATGGGCGTCACGCCCATAATTTTGGCCTTCACGTCCGTTTCAAAATTGATGCATTGCGATGCATAAAATTAATACATCGCGATGCACAACTTTTATTTCTGATGCATAACTTTATCCCGATGTACAACTTTTAATCGACATTACACTTGCGATGCATCAAAAGTGTGCATCGCGATGCACAAAGTTGTACTAAAAAGGACTGTTTTTATGTATCGCGATGCACAACTTTTAACCGACATTACATTTGTGGTGCATCAAAGTGTGTATCGCGATAAACGTAATTATACTAAAACATACTGTTTTGTTGTATCACAATGCATAAAATTTATTTTCGATTAAAAGACACGAAAGGAAGAAGACGCACATCAGAAGAAAAAATGGACACAGACTTTAAAGAAAAGAACAACAAACACTAAAGAAATCCCAACCTACCTTGGTTGGATGTATTTTTTTTCCATTATATACATTAGGAGATATAAAATTTTAATGATTGAGTCAATCAATCGATCTAAGCCTACTGATTACACCTACTAATTTATATTGAAGATATTTGCTAAGAATACTATATGGAGTAAAGGAAAACTAATTGTATACAATGAATTTGAACTGTATAAAATAGAGCTAACTAAGGTAAGTAATAAATCATTCGTTCACATAACTTGAAATTTAATTAAGGATATTTGTTCACTATATATAAGGTTGATATTCAACTAATATTGCCAAATTAACAAACTAAATAATTAGTAGACACAGCTTGAGATTTAATTAAGAATATTTAATAAGGGTAAAAAATCGTAATAGAAGAAAAGTTGTGATTTACAGCAATAAATCAAGGAATACACGGCTTAAAACGTGTTTTAAGTTATTACAAAAATAATTTTAAAATAACGGATCAATTTATCGGTTAAAATAAATTTAAATATTTAAAAATAATTGTACTCCATTAGATTAAAATAATTGCTAAAAAAAAAAAGTACCGGCCGCAATTATTCGAATCGATCGGCCTCCAATCCCTTGGGAGTTGGGATTATGTCCTTGTCGTCTGTTGGCCGTGACAAAACTTGAAATGTGTTAAATTTTGTAACGCGGGCCATGCCAGCCTTTTAAAGCTGGTAGGATAACTCCCAGTCCCACCATTAAACATAATAAATATCTTTCTTTCTACAGTTAATCATAGAAAATATTTTATTTTATTATTTACACTATTTGTCTTGTGATTCAAAACTTAATTTAATTTGTTTTAAATTTTTTCTTTTTAATTTTACAATTTTCTCTCTATAATTTTTTACTTATTTTTTCTTTAATTATTATAAAAATAAAATTTGATTTAAAACCAAGCTTTAAATTAGAAAGACAAAAATATATAAGGCTCAGCGACAAAACATTACATTATGGTTAATCATAGCTTAGCTCAGTGGATGCCTGGTATTTACTTTAGTTACGCCCGCCAGCCAGCCAATCAGTTGTCCGGGCCGGCCCTGACATTTTGGGGGCCTTGTACTACACTTAAACTTAGACCCTAGAATTGATAAAAGACAATTATTAAAAATTAAAAATAGGTTACATATTTTATAATATTACCATATTAAAATTATTTTCCTAGAAATGAAGTACCAAAATTCCTAAAACTCCAAACTAATATCGAACTTTTCTTTGAAAAGTATTATCATTCCAAATTTCTTGAAGCAAAATATTCAATTAGGTCTTCATAATCAATTTTTTTCCAAAAAATAAAAAATAAAGCTAGGCTACAAATTTCCATGAAATTAGGCCCCTTCAAATTTGGGACACAAAATATAAGAGCAAGATTTTATACATACATACATACATATATATATATATATATATATATATGTTTGTATATATAAGTCTTCATTTGATCTTGTAATGATTGATGTTTTGAAAAAAATGACAAAAACATATTTTCCAGGGATTGATCTATGTACCTTTATGTCAAATAAAATAGATTTTTAATAATTAAAGTACAAATCTTGAAAAAAATATATTATTGTATTATTTAATATCAAAAGTCAGTTTGTAGGATTCGAACCAATAACCTAATGATGGTTAAAAATACTTTCCCACATCAAGCCACCACTCTATCAAGTGAACTAATGTTTGTTTTATCCATAAAAAAGTTGATAAAAAACCTATATATAATACATATATATAAGAATTGGGCCCTTCAAATTTTGGGGCCCTGTTCAGTGTATCACTTTGCACTTGCGCAGAACCGGGCCTGTCAGTTGTTCTTTGCACATGCACAACCGACCTACTTTTATTCCCTTCATTTTCTATTTTACCCTCTTTCTTTCTTCTCCCACCACCACGAACAATAAATAAAGGTTGCTAAACGCACTTTCAACAAAGTCTCTTAAAGATCGCATAAGAGGAGCTTACAATCCAACAAAGTATCATTACGGTAGCTTGGGAGCTTAAATTTGGATTGGGTAACTTATTTTGCTCCCGAGTATAGCAAGGAGCTTACAAAAAAAGCATTTAAAACGACGTAGTTTAGACTCAAAAAGCCCAAAACGACGCCATTTTTCTTTGGTTTTTTGAAAAAAAAAAAAAATTTCCTGTCAACAATACTGTAGCATCTGACATGTACTGTAGCTTCGGTTTTTTTCCTCGTTTTTGGTCATTTTTGACTTTTTTTTGTATTAAAGTATACATTTTTCTCTATAAATAGAAAGTTGGTTTGCTTCATTTGGACGTCAACTTATTTTTTTACAAATTTTTCATGTGTTTCTCTATTTTATACTCCCTCCGTCCCGGATAAATGTTTCTAGTGGATAAAACACAGGAATTAAGAACACATAATTAATGATGTGCTGTAAAATGTTTTCTGACCATAATACTCATGAACATTAATTGAGTTCAACTACTTTAAATAATTGAGTTTGTTTGAGATGTATTAAATTAAATAAAGCTTTAAGAGTATATTAAGAAAAATGATAGAAAATAGGTAGATCAAAAGTCTTTAAGAATATTAGTTGGAACAGAATGATAGAGAATAGGTAGATCAAAAGTCTTTAAGAACATTAGTTGGGACATCCCAAAATAAAAAGTAGGAACATTTATCTGAGACGGAGGAAGTATAAAAATATTAAATTAAATAAAGATAAAAATAATGTGATATGTAAAATTATTAAAGTTTGTGCATTATTAAAAAAATATTTTAATTAAATAACTTAAATGAATAACTTAATGATATTTTTGTAATACCATATTCAAAAAGGGTAGAGAAGCTGGAGCTTCGTTGTTCCTGCTCTACCTGATTTGATTTCACCACCTTTTGCAACAAAATTAGCCTTGCAAGATACAGTCACTATCTTTCGAGGGAAGTGCTTTTTCTTAGACCACTTCCAACGAAGAGCCCGTTTGGTGTAGCATTTTAAAAATACAGTGTTTTAAAAACGCAGCGTTTCTAAAACGCAGATTATTTAAAACGCAGCTTTTTTCTTTATAAATGCGTTTGGGATATTATGTCAAAACGCTGCTTTTTATTCCCTACTGCGTTTTAAAATTTGCGTTTTGGGAAAAAGCTAGTAATTCCAGCGTTTTAAAACGCATGCGTTTAAACGCGTTTTCTACCGCAAATTAAAACGCTAAGTTAAGGAATAAGCTGCGTTTTAACCCTGCGTTTTGGCCAAAACGCGCGAACAAACGGGCTCGAAGTAGTATCCGAGTAGCAAATGAGTATCATCTCTTCCAACGAGGGTTCATTCCGGTAGCACATGAGTAGCTTAAAATTGGATTGGGAAACAAATAATGCTCCCGTGGCAATTAAGTATCGCACAAAATGACGTAGTTTTAGCCTAAAAGGAACCAAAACGACGTTGTTTTAGCCAAGCCGCATGTCAAGCCACGTGTCAGCACATGGTTTTTTCACCAAAAGTTTTTCCCTTTTTCGGTTTTTGGTCATTTTTTACTAAAAAAAAAGGTTTTTTTTATTTATTAAAGTATACTTATTTCTCTATAAATAGAGACTCATTTTGTTTCACTTTGACTCGATAAATAAATTTTGTGTGTCAACTAATCAAGAGAGTTGACGATATTTTCTAAAAAAGAAAACAGTTTCCAGTTTTAAAGAATAATTTTATTATTTAGAGTGACTAGAGAGGGATGAGCTTTGTACAACAAAAGGGGAAAGGGAGCGAAGAGTCATTTAAATTAGGAAGGGGGAGAAAAGAGGGGAGTGGGGTGGGGAAAAGAGACCAGCTGAGCTAGGAAAGGATGCACACAGTTGAGTTGGTACTAGTGAAAGGCTGGCAAGTATTGGCGGGGGGCTCCTTACCGGATCCAAATCATTATTAAATCTATCTCTAAATTTGAATTTTTAAAAATTATGCCTATAATATTCATAATTTTTATAAATTTATCCTCCATATTTGGTATAAATATATTAATTATATTTAAATATTTTTATAATTATAACTAATTTCAATCATATTTATATAATCCTTAATTATTAAATTTTCCTAACGTAACCTCTTGAATGTAGGGAGTATTCAATTTTGAAGGTACATGTATATGAATTTATCCATTATTTTTTATTTAATTTCTTTAAATAACTTTTTGAAGCAAATTAAATTTAATGTCATAAAAACTTAAAGATGTTATACAACTGTCATCTTATTGTAAAAGATTTTTAAGTAATTGTTAAACATATATTTATTAAATAATTTGTCATTCAAATTATTTCTTTGAAGTCCATAATTTGTATTTTGTCATTCAAGTTTTTTCTTAGTTGTAAGTGAAAGAAATTAGATCTATTTATTATTTTTCTTTTAGATGTTTCATTTTTATTTTCTAATTTTTTGCATATAAAATTATTTATTTTTCTGTGTATGATTGAATATAATATTATTTGCAAAGACAAATAAAGGACAAAATTAAAAAGAAAAACAATATTTTTAAATAAGGTGAGTTTGAGGGACAATTGTGTTACATTGATTAATTTAAATAAATTTAATTAAAAGTAATACTATGTGCACCTAAAGTGTATTCCAAATGTGTACCAAAAATCCTCATTGTCATCTTTTGATTGATTAGAAGTTTTTTTAAGAGGTAAGACCCACAAATCATGTAAGCAATTAAAAGACGACAACTGAGATTTTGTTGCACATTTGGTGCTTACTAAATTTTTTAAGAGGTAGAACCCACAAATCATATAAGCTATTAAAAAATGACAACTGAAATTTTAGTGCAGATTTGATGTTCACTTTAGGTGAACATAATATTACTCTTTAATTAAAAACAATGGATAAATAAATATTATACTATTATAGTGAAAAATTAGATAAACTCCATCAAACATGAATTGGTCCCTCAACTTTATCAAATCTATGCGTTTGGTCCCTCTATTAAAAAAAATGCAATCTGGTCACTTGATTTGCATTTCGTTAAGAGATTCCCCCTTTCCTCCGTTAACGTCTATTTTTCGTTTGTTTTTTTAAATACCCAAACTACCCTTAATGCTTCCCTTCAAAAGACTGAAACACCCCCCCAACTAACCTTAATATCTCTCTATCTCTCTCTCCCCCCTCTCTTCTCTCTCTCTCTCATGCCCTCTTTTGATTTTTAATACCCTTATCTTCATCACATATAATCAAGTCACCATTAACGCCGTTGCAATGAAGTTCTGGTGAGTCAACACTAATCCTTTACTCAACCAGGTCGTACCAGAGGAGTAAAGAATAGCAAGGTAAGGCAATTGCAAGGCCCTGTTTGGGGTCTTGGAAATTAATTCAGAATAGTAATACAAATTGGGGTTGCTGTTTTGAAATGGGGGTGGTGGTGGTGGGGAGAGGAGGATTGAAGGTAAGTTGAAGGGTTTAACTTTGGGGTAGAGGTGGTCAACGGTGATGATGAGTTTGGGGGAGAGGAGGATTAATGAAAGTAAGTTGAAGGGTTTGACTTTGGGGTAGAGGTGGTCAACGGTGATGATGAGTTTGGGTTTGGAGTCGTTGAGTTGGTGGGTGAGTTTGGTGAGGGTGTAAAGAGGGTTGACGGTGGTGGCGATTGCGCCGATGGCAATGATGGCGAGGAAGGCAATAGGAAAGAGAGTGGAGTTTGGGGAGAGGATGAGGACGACATCGTTTTTGGAGATGTTAAGGTTGAGGAGGGATTGGGAGAGCTGAGTGACTTGGGTTATGAGGTGAGAGAAAGTGAAAGTGTTGGTTGGTTGGTTGATTTGGATCGATGAGGGCGGGGTAATTGGAATGGGTATGGGTATAGAGATTGCCGGAAATGAATTAGAATATGGAGAGGTTTTGGGCTTAGGGGAGAGAGATAGGTTCTCTTGGAGAGGTGTAGACTCCATTTTTGTTGTTGGTTGACATTGGAAATGAGCTGTAGAGTGAGACAACAAGCTGAAATGTTGAGGTTTTCTCTTTTGATTTTTGAAACCCATCATAATTTCTCTTTCTCTCACGCCCTCTTCTCTCTCCTCTTCAATGTCATCACCCAATAGCCCCCATCCCGAACATCTCCATCGTCGGCCCCCCTCTTCAATGTCACCACCCAATAGTCCACATCCCCAACATCTCCATCAGATCTCAAATTAACAAGCTCACCCAAGAACCTCAGATCTATAACTAATCAACAAAAATCATCATCTCAGATCCATCCCACATACATACCCATACACACATGCCAATATACACATATATATAAAAACATATATATATATATATATATATATATATATGGTAGGGAGAAAATCGGTAACAAAATCAGTATAAAATAAAATTGGTGCATTTGATTTCAAAGTAAATATTCAAAAAAAAATTGGGGGACGATTGGGCAGGGGGAGAAAATCCCTAATCAAGTATCTTGAGAAACACTAATCCTTGGCTTCAAGCAATGAAGAAAAAGTCAAGCAATTCAACTTTTTAATTTAATGAAGATAAATGTATTTTGAGCATTTTAAAAAAATAGACGGAAATTCTAACGGTAACGATGATAGGGGGAATCTCTTAAGGAAATGCAAATTGAGGGACCATATTGCATTTTTTTAGTAGAGCTACCAAATGCATAGATTTGGTAAAGCCGAGAGACTAAATAATTATATAATTCTAAATAAAGAGTAATGTTGTGGGTAACTAAAGAGTATTAAATTTTTTTATCAAATGATGTGTCAGCTGATGTAACAATTGATATAATACATTAATTATAACTTTTAATTTTATTTTTTGTACCACATCAATTGTTACATCACTTAACACATCGTATAATATAAAAAATTTAATATTTTTTATGTATCTTACTCCTAAGGGCGTCCACAATAGGCAGCCTCTCACCGCCCCCTAAAAATAAATTTAGAGATTTTTAGAGATTTTTACCTTCTCTTGATCCTACAATGGTTCCTCTAGTCCACCCTCTATCTCTAAAACCAACTAAATCACCCTCTAAATATAGGGTGAGTTTTAACATGAATAGTGACTCAAATCCTCTACATTTTCCTCACTTTATTTGAGCACAATATATTTTTGTTTAATATTTTGGAATAGAAATTATTAAAATATACTCTCTCTGTCATTAAATTATTGTCTTATTTTTTTTATCCGTTCCAAAATAATTGTCTTATTTTTTTTATCCGTCCTTAAATAATTGTCTTGTTTGAAATTTTCATAATTTAGGAGATCATTTTTACTATTTTACCCTTATTTTTCTCCCTACTTTAATTATGAACCATATACACATGGGTATTAAAAGAAACTATATATTATACCAATATTAATAATCAAGTCAATTATTTTTTCTTAATTCATGTGCCGGATCAAACAAGACAATAATTTAGGGACGGAGAGAGTACAATATATTTTTCATAGTATATAAAATTTAAAATTTAAAATATTTTATTTTAATTGTGGTGAAAAAATATAAATAAAAGAGGAAAAATATAATAATAGTTTAGGTTTATTAGTTAAGATGAGAGAGATTAAATTTTTAGAGATTCATATAGAGAGTGCTTGTTGAAGTAAATTTTTTTTACAGTGTTAAAAAAGTAAAATTGAAACAGTTTAGAGTGTAATTTAGAGAGCCACTGCTGTGGATGCTCTAAATAAATATTGAATCTGAGTTAAAACTGAAGAATGATTTTGACTTTTGAGAAGGGAAGTCTTTCCCTCAGTATTAGAGAGAGAGGGAGAGAATTCCTGCTTCATACTGTTATCTGTCTTTCTGGGTGGGCATTCATTGGTCAAGAGACCGAGAGAGAGAGAGAGAGAGAAGAGAAGAGAAGAGTTACTATAACTAGTAGTATTGTCTGAAGAAGAAGAAGAAGAAGAATCGATTTCTCTAGAGTGAGTAGACAGAGCAGAGAGAGAGAGAGAGAGAGAGAGAGATGAGGGAAATAATAAGCATACACATAGGGCAAGCAGGAATTCAGGTAGGGAATTCATGTTGGGAGCTCTATTGCCTCGAACATGGCATCCAGCCCGACGGCATGATGCCTAGGTTTCTCTCTCTCTCTCTCTATCTCTAAATCTGTCTCTGTTTTTGTCTGTCTGTCTGTGTGTTTGTGGATAATCTGATCGCCTGTTATGCTATTTTGTCCTATTTCCGTTTGGTTTCTAGTACTTTTCTCCTCCTTTTCTGCGATCTTATGAATTTCTGTGATGTCTCAAAGGCGATCATTTTTCTGGATTTCTCACGTGCATTTATCCACCCCGCCTTGCCTTTTTGTGACTATAATATGGATCTGCAATTGATCATAATGATTTTAATTTGTACTATACTGTGTGTTTTGGGTTTAAGTTTGTGTGGGTGCTTACTTCATTCAAGTTTGTGCTTGCTTGTAGGAACATAAAAAACATTCTGCTTTCCCTAGAAAGAAAATATCTCCTCAACTTGACCAGAGTTTGAACAAAGGCAGAATTTTGCGGACTTACGTTTTTTCCTTGTATGTATCTAAGCTGTCTTAAGTCTGTCCATAGAGTTATTCGTAGCACAGTTTTGCTTTTGTGGTCCTTTTTGTCTTAACCATAAAGTAATGCCCCATCATGCTAGAATTTAAACTTTTAACTTTGAATGAATTTGAACCCATGCTACCCCTTTTAATTGTTTGCTGGGCTATCCATGCTATAATGTGTATTTGATCATGGTTACTTTTTTTCCGTTTTTACCTTTTGGGTGTTACTTTGATTCACGAAATATTGTTGGTTCCTAATAAATTTGTCATCTCTTTGCAGTGACACATCATTTGGTGTTGGACATGATGCATTCAATACATTCTTTAGCGAGACCAGTGCTGGAAAGCATGTGCCAAGAGCAATATTTGTTGATCTTGAGCCAACTGTCATTGATGAAGTCAGGACAGGGTCTTACCGCCAGCTGTTCCACCCCGAGCAGCTTATTTCTGGAAAGGAAGATGCTGCTAATAACTTTGCCAGGGGGCACTATACTGGTAATTTATATTTTTCTTTCCCTTTCATATTTTAGCGCCCGTAATGTTTTAGTTTTTCTTATTTGACTAGCTTGACATTGGTGATTGTCCTCCAGTGGGAAAGGAGATTGTAGATCTATGCCTTGATCGAGTAAGAAAGTTAGCCGATAACTGCACTGGCTTGCAAGGGTTTTTGGTGTTTAATGCCGTTGGTGGTGGCACGGGGTCTGGTTTGGGGTCCTTGTTGTTGGAACGCTTGTCTGTAGACTACGGAAAGAAGTCAAAGCTTGGGTTCACCATCTATCCTTCTCCTCAGGTACTTCTAGCTGCCAAGTTTTGGTGTTGAGTTATCTCCTTTTTGTTCATTGTGTGGTATTGCATTTGGGCATGGTTTAGTGGTTGCTGTTGGCAAATAGGGTTGAGCTTTCTTATGTATGTACTTGCAATAGAAGAATATTGGAGTACTACTGTTATCTGAGCACTTTATCAATGTATGTTGCTATTCATGTTATTTATTGATGGTGGCCACATTTTGACTGCCTGTTCAAGAAGTGCATAAAACTTTGTTCATTTAACTTAACTGCTGATTAGAGCATTCTGATTATGGTTTCATGCGCTCAGCTGCAGCTTATGTTTTTGATTGCAGGTTTCTACTGCAGTTGTGGAGCCATATAACAGTGTTCTTTCTACACATTCCCTCCTTGAGCATACAGATGTGGCCGTGCTCTTGGATAATGAAGCTATTTATGATATCTGCCGCAGATCCCTTGATATTGAAAGGCCGACTTATACCAATTTGAACAGATTGATTTCTCAAATCATATCGTCTTTAACTACTTCCTTACGTTTTGATGGAGCCATTAATGTGGACGTTACCGAGTTCCAGACCAACCTTGTACCATATCCCCGCATCCATTTCATGTTGTCCTCATATGCCCCCGTGATCTCAGCTGAGAAAGCATACCATGAGCAGTTATCAGTTCCTGAAATCACTAATGCAGTATTCGAGCCATCAAGCATGATGGCCAAATGTGATCCCAGGCACGGAAAGTACATGGCATGCTGCTTGATGTACCGTGGTGATGTGGTCCCAAAGGATGTCAATGCTGCTGTTGCAACTATCAAAACTAAACGGACTGTTCAGTTCGTTGACTGGTAAGAAAATGCATTTACAGTAAATGAATGTTTGAATAATTAGATGTGGAACGTGGCTAGACTTTACTTCCTTCCTATAAATCTTTTCATTTTCACTTCTGTGCCATTTTGGACTTGGTTTTCTTTTAGTGATGGGGAGAAGAAGAATGACTTTTAGGAACTTTCTGATAAATAAAGCAAATTTGTTGTTTCCTCTTAGTGCTGTTGGACTACTGGTTCTCCTCGTCTAAAAGAGAGATTCTGACATCAGATTATCTTGGGAAACTCTATGATAGAGCACAAGTGATTAATATTTTTTCGGATGAGTTGGAAAAAAAGAGTATTGTCAGGGAACACTTAAAATTCATTATGATTGGGTTGGTGGGATGGATCTTGTGAGCAACATGTTAGAATCTTAGAATCATGGCAGAAGATCATGCACTAAAGTAAGTGTTAGGCTTTCTTTGTTTTTGTGGAGCCAGATTTGTCCTAAGAGCACACCTTTGTCTGCTAGTGTATAGTTTATGAATGAATTGTTAATAACATGGTCCTGGTAAGCCGGTCAAGGAGGGTGGTGCGCTGGGGTCAATAAACATCTTAAGTGATCATTGTTATTGAAGAACTTGATCGCTTTGGAAAGGGAGTCTGAAATATGCTCACTTCTGTATGGTACTGGTGATCATGGACTTGCCCGTGCATCTTTATCTAATCTGAGAGACCTCTTATTTTGGGTTTTGACAGGTGTCCAACTGGTTTCAAGTGTGGTATCAATTATCAGCCCCCAACAGTGGTACCTGGAGGTGATCTTGCAAAGGTGCAGCGAGCCGTGTGTATGATTAGCAACAACACTGCAGTGGCAGAGGTCTTCTCACGTATTGACCACAAATTTGATCTCATGTACGCAAAGAGGGCGTTTGTCCACTGGTATGTTGGTGAAGGTATGGAGGAAGGTGAGTTCTCTGAAGCCCGTGAAGATCTAGCAGCTCTCGAGAAAGATTATGAGGAAGTTGGTGCTGAAGGTGTGGATGATGATGAAGAAGGTGAAGATTATTGAAGTGCTTGAATTATAGCCCCCCGGGGGGGGGGAATAGTTTGGTGAATGAATTGGCTGGGAGGGTGTCCCCCTGTCCACCCTTGTTGTTGTGCTTGTTATGTCTATTATTATCATTCTGTAGTTTCTGGTATGAAAAATTGTTCATGTTGTGTTTTCTGTTATGTGATCGAGTCACCTGTATCTCTCAAGGTAAGTGGTAGATACTCCTTTTTTTATTTAGTAAAGTTTGGTTTAATTTGTGCACATTCAACTGTCCAAGTTTGAGTTTTCTTAGATCA
The DNA here is from genome assembly GCA_016624345.1 of Platycodon grandiflorus. Lineage (NCBI taxonomy): Eukaryota > Viridiplantae > Streptophyta > Magnoliopsida > Asterales > Campanulaceae > Platycodon > Platycodon grandiflorus. The sequence continues at coordinate 766,181 of CM028369.1, forward strand.
GCTAGTTTGCAACATGATCATCTATAGGGATATCCACACACGGTAGGAAAGATGAGATTGAGCACCACTCAGTGGTAGATGTGTACCGTTTCCCCAAATTGGTGCTTAATGTTAGATGGTATCGTTTTCCCCAAATTGAGGCCAAGACCATATTGTAGATTTTCTTGGGCATTAATGTAATCCGTTCTTGTTATAAATAGGTTTTACATTAGGAGGACTAATAACAAAAGGAATATTACTGATGCCAAGTAAGCGGATCATGCTTGGACCAGTAAGTAACCCACAGTTAAAAGTCCTTTGATTTTCAAAAGAATTCTTCGACGGGGAGTATAAAGTTCAGACGGCATCTCAATTTTAATTATTAACATTTGATTTTGCTAGCATACTACCAACTCTTGTTGATTTTAAAGCGGAGTATCTCTTTTTGTTCATGATCAAGCGATATTCATAAGGGAACAGGCTTAGTACTACTACTTATTGCTAATATTGTATATTGCGGCTGCAAAACACTCGCAAAGAAAAAAAAAAAAAAAAAAAAAAAACGGTTTCTTGTTTCCACAGCTTGAATCTGGCCCCCACCCAGCCAAACATATTTTTACTTCATTGAAGGATACAAGAAAACACAATAAGAAAAGCAAAACTCACCTAAAGCCATAAAAAGTAACTACTGCTAAATTTTTATATTGGAAACTAATGTCACAACTAAAGGTAACTGAAAATACCCACTATATCTATCAACAGCTTCACCTCTATTACATGACATCTTGTCATATTTCTACGACAAGCTTGCCTGACATGGGAGCATTATCATTTGCAGCACTCATTTCCAAAGAAACAATCTTCACTGAATCGTTTATTCGTCACCCTAATGAGATTATTACTCTTCACACAGCTATCTATAAGAGTTTAAATCGTGAAGCCTCCCAATTTCATGAAAGCTATTTACAAAAAATCGTGTCCTAACAACGTGCAGTTGAACCTGTAGACAAGAACAAAACAAAGTCATATAGACGATGAAACAACATAAATAAATACTTCGTACAACATTTGCAGCTGTGCTTAATAAGAAGAATGAGATCCTACGGCCTACTATAATACAGCATGCAATTTGCTCATGGAGTATCAAGTATGTCCCCTGTTTGTTACAGTCGAATAGGAAATAGGCAATATATTGTTCATGTAGAGAAATTCAACTCATCTACATCCTGAAAGGGTACTACACTAGCTCAGCAATCAATCTAAGAAAATGGATGTTATTAATGTGAAAAACATACCACTGGGCTATTCAATCAATCACTGCCAAAATCGTCATAGGTCAAGCCTTCAGAAATAGTGTCCAACCTCCTATTGTCTCCTGATAGGCATGGACAAAAAAATCAAAGACCCTTTTTGTTATCTGAGGAACAAACCAATCAAAACAAATCTTACCATGATTCCCTTCCCTACCACCATGGGAGTTGAGGAAGTTGTCTCTGAAGGGAGACCTGGAATAGCTCTCTAATATGTCTGAAAGGAAACATAAAATTGGTTGACTGAAGTATAGATGACATTCATTTTGGAAATAGTGTGGAAAATTCACACTCTTAATCAAAGTCCACTGCATCTTAACTGAACTAGTTATAACTGTCAAGTTTGTACTTTGATCACTCGAAACTTAGCCCCTTTAAGCCCCCTAAATCAGATTTGCTCTTTGTTTTGGAGCTCTTTAAACTAGAGGGTCTTTATGCAGTATTCAATCCTTTTCTACTTCTAAATGACCCAAGGGAGAGAGGGGAAGAGAGAGAACCTGAACTATAAGCAAACAGCTGTTAAGTCCGAGAAACTGAAAATAGAGTGGAAAATTCATACTCTTAATCGAAGTCCACCGCATCTTAGCTGAACTAGTTATAACTGTCAAGTTTGTACTTTGATCACTCGAAACTTAGTCCCTTTAAGCCCCTTAAATCAGATTTGCTCTTTGTTTTGGAGCTCTTTAAACTAGAGGGTCTTTATGCAATATTCAATCCTTTTCTACTTCTTAAATGACCCAAGGGAGAGAAGGAAAAAGAGAGAACCTGAACTATTAGCAAAGTCAGCTGTTAAGTCCGAGAGACTGAAGTCTTGTGAAATATGCCCCAAGAGTCCGAACGAAGAAGTGTCATCAAGGAGGGTTTCATTCAGTGGTTGTGAATTGGACTCTACACTACTGTAAGACGAAACAGACGCATCTCCAATTGCCGCACGTGTTTCCAGCACATTGCCACCAGCACCATAAATGAATCTTGAACTGCCTACATAGCCTGCTTCTGTTTTGATCACACCCCCATTCATTCCTGGTACCATTCCCACATTTGAGCTCTGAGCCAACAGTATGTTTGGTGGAACATCAATCCTGCGGGAATGGGCAGACATATCAACAGCAGTTTGCATGCCTGGGTGAATTGACGATCCACAGTTAGTGAACGTGCCGGGTAAATTGGTAGTAGCAGGCTGGTGCATGCTTTCAGTCTCCAGAGCAGGTCTAGAATTTTCTTGGGCATAGCACGCTGCACTCTGATGCACTGCAACAAATAGTTAAGCCGATGAAGCAGATAGAATGGAAGATAATGTGGGAGGTATGGAAAATGAAGCTGATATCACATGTAATAATACATTTCCCATATTAAAGAGAAAAATACTATTCAAGGTGTCAAATTTTATTTATTTTTCTGACGACGGGCAATTACATGGTAATGTACATAGATAACCAAGGAATTTCATGGCTTGGTCGTACTTCATCGACTGCCTTTTGAGAGCTAAGACCAACTCATGAAAGAAATAATAGAGACGTTTGTGGAACTACTATTTATCTTTCCAAAGTAACAAGTCAAGCCAACCCCAATTCAAACAAGCATCACATGGCACCTCTTTTGGATCCATATATTCCTCATTTCTTGGAACTCCCTCTTCCCAAAAAAGAGAGGTATGCTTTCCTCTTTAGTTTGTCCCGAGAAGAAGAGAGGTACGTTTTCCTTTTGGGAAAGTATTTTTAGCACAGACCTTAATAGCTTCGTCAATTTGGAAGGATAAATTACATGGGTCCAACGTATTGATGAGGGGTACTTTAGGAAGTTAAAGGGATTGCAAAACATTTCCTTAATTTCGGCAGCTACTCAAAGCGTGCCTCTCTTTCTGGGGCCGAGGGAGTATAATTCTTCTTTCTTTCAATTTGTGTTTTGTGTTTGTTTGTGGGGAGGAGTGGAAGATTACATAAAAGAATAATGGATTACATGAACAAATGAGAGAAAAACGCTTGACAAATCAGCTGCTATGCTGGAGGTAGTTAAGAAGGATATAAGTAGGTCTGGTTTAACCAAAAATCTTGCGAGGGACCCAAGAAACGATTGAAAGAACAGTCAATTACACAATGAGCTGTGAATGGCAGAATGTTTAGGCGGTCAAACTAATCCTTGGGCCTAGCTACTCTCATGAAAATTTACAAGGAATTTGTGAATGCGTTGAAATAATTTATCCAATATGGCAAATGAAATTAGAACGTTGAGGAAAGAAGGCAAAGGTAAAAGAGGATCACTGATAATTTTACTTCCTAATTTTACTTCCTTTCTTTGTCATTATTTGATCAGTAAATTTCCAGTGACATTTTATGTAGGACCAATTTGGAATATACTTCACCAGAAAGACAAGCTGTTCTTGAACAGCATCTTTCTCAACAGCAATTATGATGTAAAATTACAGAGATAGCCTTGGCCCTAAGGGGACAAATGAAGGACAGAATTCCTGTAAACAATACATGGATGCTAACAGCTAACTTTCAGATTCACTGTAAATCTGGAAGGGGCCAGGGCTGATGGTAGTAGGGATGCTACTATGAAAAGAACATATACAAATCATGAACACTCGATTCCTAGATAGCTATTTAAATGTGATAATTCTAATGGTCGCATTAACTTCCATTGATTGCCAAAATCTGATCAAACAGAAAGATGCTGACTGAATAACACTTTAAGAAAAATAATAAATCATAATGATATCTATTAACCACCACTAGACAAGTCCTGCACGGTGAACTAATATTATGAATAATTGCCAAGATCCTTAACTATTGATGTAGACATAGTGTTGTTCTACGTAGATGAATCCCATGACACAAATGAACGCATGAACGGAGTAATCTTAACTAATTTAAACAATGGTCATGATAGGTTGACCATGAAAGAATGTCAAAAGCAGAAAGCTGCATACTTGGTGGTATATGAGATCCATTAGACATAGGGGAAAAGGAAACTCCGCGTGGCACTTGATGCATCAGCTCCACCTGTCTACCAAGCAATTTATTGAAGTTCATAATTTGCTCTTTCACCATCAATCTCAGATGATATGCTCTGAAAAATTCCGGATTTTGTTCTTCAAGTTTTTGCCAAACTGGATGATAAGCAAATACGTTATACTCTTGTAGAAATAGGCTCACAAAAAATGAGTACATTTGCATCTTTTAATATAGATCAAGTCAAAACGTACATCCTAGGCATCAACATTTTCCCTAGATTTTAAGGAGCATAACTAATCAAATACAAAATAAACATGGTAAAACCAAAGATTTTCTTAAGTTGTGGCTGAGTAAGTGAAAATAACCATAATCTAAAGCTAACAACAGAAAGGTAAATGCTGCTAACAACCAAAGCTTAAAAAAGGAAGAGTACAACAAGGAGGATGAAAGAACAGCAAACATACCAAGTTCAGTAAAACTGGGCTCTATTTTCTCGTGAACCAACAGAATATTCGTGACTTCCTTTTGGCTCATGTAGTGTGGGAGACATTGTTCAATAAGATTTTGCACCTGAAATAAAAGAAAAGGTCATGAAAAATGATAAATAGTGACATCAGTTGCAGTTATGGAGTTCTAGAACCCTTTCCCTATTGCAGGAAGATGTAATCCCCCATATTTGAACTATTAGACAAACTTGCGAATTTAAAAATTACATTGAATCAGTTAATATATTTATTTATTGATTGATAAAAATTGAATCGGTTAATATTGCATTTAAAATGCCTGTCTTTTATTGTCCTTGTAACACCCCAAACTCGGTACCGACATCGCGGTACCACAATTGGTCATGTCACCACTCAAATAATGCTAACCTGTCCTATTCCCAACAGAATAATAATTATAAACATAAGATTTAATCAACCTAATAACATTACCACCATAATTAAAACTCCTCAGCTGTAACACTACAAATCCCAAACTTAACCGTGTTAAACCAAACCCAAGTCATTGTAGATTACATAACAGTAGTAGGAAAATAAAATAAAAAGATCTAGTTCATGACTGTCCCTGACGAAGTCCACTCGAGCCAAATGATTATTCTCATACCTACTTATGTCCCGAAAGAAAAGAGTAGGAGAAAGGGTGAGCGAACAAAACTCACCCCTCCGATTTCTAAGGAGGAGTTGACTAGAAAAGAAAATGAATAATCAGAATATGTTCAACATTCAAATAACAAAAGAGATGATTTTCCATCATCCATAACATAAAATATTCATTTATCAAGGAAGCAATTGTCAAATTCACAATAACAGATATCGATACGAAATTTCAAACGAGGGACAAGGAGTGCAATTACAGAGCGAGAGGTCCGGGCTGCTACCAACCGTCCTATAACAGTTGGAGACAACGACCACCTTGCGGACACCATGATTACATAAGCGGTATTCGACCTAATTAACTGGTACCTCCCAAGAGCGCAAAAGACCCGTAAGGATAAAAATAATCAAAAGGGTATATCAGGATTACCAACCACATTTCTAGTGGTGAAAAGTTACTATAAATCAAAAGGCTACGTTACCCATGTGACAAGTTTTGAGTTATTGACCATGGTAGAATTTTGAGAAATCAAGTATTGTTCAAAATTCAATTAATATCATTGAGCGAATTCAACAAAGAGTGGTATCTCACGTAATATTGAAATGACTAGTGAGATGTACAATGAAACAACGTACAGAATACGAACAAAATAGGCTCGACGGAAACAAAAGCAACTACCGACATTTAGTCGGCCACCACGTGTACAATAACATTTTACACCAAAAATATAATGGAAACTTATCAAATGAAATGGAATTCAAAGAACCTAAAGATGTATAATCCCTTACCTGATAAGTAGTGCAACAAGCTAGACTAGTATGCGCAATAGTACAACTACACGCGCTTGCCCAGATCTAGAATTCAAAATATAAAATTTAGGTACGTAATTATAACATTCATACTGTAACTAATAGCTAATTTAAAAATTGATATTAGTATCTTATTTTAACTACAATTTCAGATGTACGCACAAACATACTATATACTGTTTCTACCAAATTTAATAAACTCTACCTATACCAATACCACTTAACTATTCTTTTTATACTCAAAGCCAATAGACAAATTTATCACTGTCAAACTTACTCTCTCGGCCATGTACAGCAAAAGGAAAGAGAAAGGAAAACAACCCAACAACACTCATATCATTCACACTCATATCATTCACTCACACCCACTCATCCTACCAATTCTCTTACTCACCTCACCGTCCCACCTCCTCCATTTTTTATTTTATTTTTTCCTCTCCCTTCCTCCTGCTACGTTCTTCCCTCTTTCTTTTTGTTTTTTTTCCTCTACCTCACAACAACACCCAAGAACAATAATGCCCTCTCACTCACTCTTCCCTGCCGTCACACCGTCCTCATCCCCCTCACTCTTCATCTTTCTTTCTCATCTTCCAACCCACATGCAAAGACAAATCCCTGTTGCATGTCACAGTCCGTTTCTCTGTATAAATTTCACTTGCACTCGAACACAGACTCCCTTTGTGAAACACATATTGTATTTGCTAACATACAGTATACAGCCATGCAGTAAAATTACACATTAATTAAATTATTACCTGATTTGCTCACTTTTCCCAAAGCTTCTTTCCTTCTCTCAAACTTCGGTCTCTCCTTGTGATGAGCCTGTCGCCTCTTACTACTTCTCCCAAAACTCTCACTTTTTTTTTCTTTTTCTGTGTGTAGTCTCCCTCTCTCACTCTCTGCGTCTCCCGACTAATTAGTATTTAACCCTACTCCAACCGTCCCTTTACACCCACTGTAACCCTCTCCTCAACGTCCACAATTCTCCCCACGTACACAACTGACAACGCCCACTTCTCCCATTTTAATTTATTATTATTATTATTATTATTATTATTATCATTATTATAATTATTACTACTACTATTACTTAGAGACTACATTTCTTAATGAGCCCTACATTTTCAAAAATTAGTAGGCCAAGCTAAAATTCTAATAAACCAAATCAATTCAGAATTCAAATAAACTGGGCCCAAAAATAAATTATAGTCAGCCCAAAAAGTATAATATAATATTTATAATTTCTAATAATATAATTTATAAAATTATAAGAATTTTGGGTATATTACAGTCCTAGCTCCAATCATCAAACCTCTTATAGTATTCACGGCTTAATCATAGACAAAATGTCACTTTTTCATTTCTTGAAATTATGGTCCCTTGTTGAATATTATTGCTACCCCTACAAAATTCTGTCCTTTTGAAAACGAATAAACCCTGCATCAGGGGCAAAATTCTGGATTTTCAACAAGTCTCTTTTGCTGTTCATGGAACGGCATTGGGAGTCAGTATTATAGACCAAAGAAAAGAGTAATGGATATAAAAATATACAGGAAATCTACGTATTTAAACTAGAAAATAATAATCTTCTCAATGTTAATATGTCTAATTTCTAATGTCGTTTAAGAAAGTTTAGTACTGAATTCAAAGAAACAACTTGGCATTTCATTCTATTTTGTGTATTTGATTGATCATTTTAAGCAATAATCCCTCTGTCCCAGAATAGGAGTCCTACTTTAAAGTGAACTTCTCAATAACTGTTATTCATGTTCATTCATATATCTTAAATTGCAGTAAAGCTAAATCTCTTTTTGTCTGACAAGAAAGAGCCACATCATGTTTTGGAATCTAAGAAAAAAATTGGAAGAAAATGGAAATTTAAAGCATAAATTCAGGGGGGACTAATTTTTTGGGACAAGCTGCAAAGAGATGTGCAATAAGACACTTTTTAAGGCACAGAGGGAATAGTCGAATATCATGACTCAATGCAAAGAATAACATAAGATGTCAACAGTTCCCAGCATGAAAATGATGAACAACCAGCTTATTCGCTCAAGATAAACCTCCTATTTCAAAACAAACTTTCTCCAATTGGGGATATTTCGACATACTAGTCATGGCACAAAAGAAAAAGAAACATAAAAGAGAAAGAATGCAGCAAAAAGAAGAATATCAGCAATGAAATAAGAGCTCAAAGAGCTTACCATTTGTATATCCTCAGGTAAGACCTTTCTGACCTCTTGACCAGACATTTTCGCCAAAGTTAAGCTGATATTGAGAAAGAAATTCACTGCAGCAGGATACAGGCTAGGAGGATTTGATTATTCAAGCTAGTATAGTGTACACGAAGATTTGTTCGACACCTAGTCACCTGATACAAAGTTGATGAAATATGATCATTGACTCAATTTTTGATACTAAACAGATAGGAAGCAGGTCTAGAAGTTTAAGGAGTAGGATAAAGACAAATCAAAGGCAGGCACAAATCAAGTTTTATCCATTGACCCGCCTTTGTCATTGTGCGCTCTACAGAGAGATAAAAGGTTCCAACAAAACCAAACCAAACCAAGTCAAATCAAATCAAGTTGAAAACAAAATCAGTTAGGGTGAGGAAACAGAAATTGTGTTGTTGGAGTTAGAACAAACAATTTGCTTACTAGAAATCGAGAAAATGAAGAAAAATGAGTAATAAAGTTAGAAAGGATGAGATGAGGGTTATCCAGTCGAGTCGAATAAAGCAATGGGAATAGTGAATCAATCCAACTTTACAGTAAAATAGAGCATAGCAAAGATTGAAGAAAAAATAATCAGGAAAAGTAATAAAAACCCTAGAAATTTTAGTTGCTTAGCGTAGAACAATACATACACATGCATAATTTAATCCAGAAATTCTTAAAATTGAGAGATACGACTGAAAACAAGCAGTGATCAAAGGTTTTACCTTAGTCAGAGTTTGATTGATTCCACTAGAGAGCAAGTTGAGGTTTCTTTTCTTTCTTGTTGATTGGAAATGGCTTTTTTATTTTTTTATCATCCGTAATCAATCTGGCTTTGAGTGGGGAGGGAGCAGAGCAGTAGGAGTAGGAGTAGGAGTATTTTTATTCTACTACTACACTACAACCGACTCTCTCTCTCTCTCTAAAAGAGAAAAAAAATAATAATAAATACTCCGTACTACAGTAATGGTGACGCGTGTTGGTCTACAGGAACAAAAGTAGTGGGGTTCCACATCGGATGATTGGGACTATCCTTTTTCTTCTCATTGGTTCACTCAAAGCTTCTTTCTTTTGTGGCTGCGCCTCCCTCCGCCACTCATACTCTTACCATTTAAGGAGAGTACTAAATTGGGAAGTTTTGATAGAATTTGTACAAATGTTTTTTTCTTAATATTCTATAACAATAATTATTTTAGAACAATTTTTTTTGTTAAAATGATAACTATTTTGAGACGGAGGTAGTAACAAATATAACTATCATTTTTATTTTTCTTTTTTATTTATACTCCCTCCGTTCCTTAATTATTATTTTATTTAATTCGGCATACAGATTAAGAAAAAATAATTAGTTTGATTATTAATATTAGTATAATGTGTGATTTTCTTTAATGCCCATGTGTATGTGGCCCATAATTAAAGTAGAGGAAAAAAAATAAGGGCAAAATGGTAAAAATAATGTCCTTAAAAAAGTTTTTAAACAAGATAATTATTTTGGAACGGACAAAAAAAAAAATAATTTAGGAATGGAGGGAGTATCTATTTTTCCACCATAATAGGAATGAAATATTTCATATTTTTAAATTTATATTCTGCGCAAAAAAATGTTGTATGTTTTGATAATTTAAATTGCTTTTATCTAAAAATATATGTCATTCTAAGGAGCAATTTATGTTAAAAAAACATTTTAATTATTATTTTTTTGTCCTCTCATATATCAAGGACACGAGACAAATAATTTTTTGATTGAAAATAATTTACAAATTTCATATACTTCCTCCGTCCCTAAATTATTGTCTTGTTTTTCTTTTTTATCTTTCCCTAAATAATTGTCTTGTTTTAAACTTTCCTTTTTAGGACACCACTTTTACCATTTTTACACTTACTTTTTCTCCATACTTTAATTATGGGCCACATACACATAAGCATTAAAAGAAACTACACATTATACCAATATTAATAATCAAGTCAATTGTTTTTTCTTAATCCGTGTGCCGGGTCAAATAAAACAATAATTTAGGGATGGATGGAGTAATAAAATAGGTATTCCATTTGATTGATTGATAAAGTTTACGATGATAATGTAACAAAAGAAATATGTTTATCACAGGAATATTAAGAAAAAAAAACGATATGATTAATTTTCAAAGATTATACTCCCTCCATTCCTAAATTATTGTCTTCCTTTCCTTTTTTGTCCGTCCCTAAATAATTATCTTGTTTGAAACTTTCTTTTTTAGGACATCAATTTTACCATTTTATCTTTATTTTTTCTTCATACTTTAATTATGAGCCACATGTACATGGGCATTAAAGGAAACAACACACTATATCAATATTAATAATCAAGTTAATTATTTTTCTTAATTTGTGTGTCGAATCAAACAAAACAATAATTTAGGGACGTGGGGAGTATTTTTTATTTTTTGAAGTAACAAAAATGACAATAGCCCAACTTGAATCACCCAACACATCACTCTAAATATTACTGTTCATCTAAATCACATTCTATTATAAGAGGATGGTTTAGTAAAATTTAAAGATAGAGGGTAGAGTTGGGTGTTCATTGTAGGTTTAAGTGAAGCAAAAAAAACTCTATAAAGTGTTTTAGTGTGGTGGCAAAAACCACCATTGTTGTGGACGCTCTAATTATAAATTTACAAAATCATCCTTGAAATTCTTTAAAAATTAACATCATGCTAAATCCATTAAAGATATATGAAATTGACAAAATACTTGAATTCATAACAAAATCTATGAAATTGATGACAAAATACCTGAATTCATAACCTGAAAAAAAGCAGAAATCTTATGCACGATGATAGGTATTGGGAACACTAACCACTGAATTAGGGTTCTTGATGTGCATATTCTGGACCCGCTAGGTTGTATGGGTCTCATTCCAGTAAATGAGCCTAAAATAAATAGGGGCCCGGCCCCTACGAGTATATATAGTCACCTCCTCTTTCAGTACAAGGTATGTCTCACTTGGCTTAGCAAATATATCCTGCTTTTTATATAGCCTTGAAACTGACGAACACGCCGGAGGGCTTTGGCGGGGAGTGTTCCCCGCCCCTCTCATAGTGTCTTTTTTGCAGATAATTATACGCCAGATATCCTATATCTGCGATGGCTCGGCACCCCCGGTGCCCCTGATTTTTTCGGCATCATCAGTTGGTTCCGTTTGCTGGGAAACGAAGTGCGAAAGCAATCTGATCACAAGTGACGAAATTATTTCAGTGGTGGATCAGCTAGCTCCAGTTGGTAAGAAAATTCAGTGGTAGCATGAACTTTACCAAGTTTGGCCATAACCACCACCGAAGAAGACGAAGCTAAAAAATTTGAGCAATCAAATTAACAATTCTATTTTATTCAACCAAAGCGGTCGTGAAATAGATGTATTTGGACTGCTTAGGCCAAAATGAGTTCTAATTGCTTCCCTGGAAGATGCCAAAATAAGACATCATACATGAATTTTATATTCATTAGTGCTTTCTAATAGATGTCCCAGAGGCTTATGGTTCTTTCACTGTATGGAGAACATAGGCAAAAGAATTGGTCTCAGCTCCATCTTTCTGCAAACCTAAGAACTAAACTGTCGCCTTTAACCACCTAGAGCGCAGCGAGGAGACGGGATGAGCAGCGAAACAAAAGTAATAAACCCTCTGTGTGAAAGGGGGAGAGCCAGTCTCAATTGCAATAAAAAACGAAAATTCACAGTCTAAGGGCGGCGAACATAGCATTTTTTATGGTGAGCCAACCCAGATAGAACGATGGGATCACCAGATTGTAAACCACACTCAGTGGGTCAAATGGGCCATGTCTACACTGCAATTCGGAGGACAAAGAAAAATGACCAATCGCAATGGCAATAAAAAAGGGAGAAATTGGCTATGAAGACGCACTGAGATGGATAAACCAAAAAATTGAAAGCAGTGGAATTGACAAAGCCTGACTATGATTCTCGGGATTTCAAGCAATTTATTACATGAAGACTCCATTTGTCGTGATTCGGTGATGATTGGTGCTGGCTCAGTTTAACTAGCGTCTCTCTACACTGACGGTGGAGCATCGGATGCGTCAACCTAGTTTCGACTGAAACCGAGCTGGGTCACAGCAAGAACAGAGAGCGAATATCACAAATGCATGCGTCACTCCAAGACGACGCCGGCACTCCAAAAACCGCCGCCAATGATGCCAGATATGCCCTCATGCGCCGCCTGAGGCGGCTAGAACTGTTACCACCATTTCATGCGCTGTCCACACACCGGAGGTTCAGATCGTGCCAGTAACGTGCCCTACGCGTCGCTCCACTAAGTGGTCTCTTGTATCAGTTACACAAAGTGGCTCTTAATTACCAAGGAGTTACACACATGATGCCTTGATTATTGAGTAGTCACAAATACACCCTTTGAATGCTGGAAGTTACAACCATGGTACCTGAACTGTTTGGCAGTTGTAATTGTAGTCCATTAACTGCTAGACAGTTACGGTTTGGCTCCTTCAATGCAGAGTAGTTATAATGTGGTCCCTTCATTGCTGAAGAAGTTACAATATGGTCCTTCAAACGCATAACAACTATGACTTAGTCCCTTAACTGCGGAAAAGTTACGCAGGGCCATTCATTGTTGAAGAGGTTGCACCTTCCTGCACTTATCCTCCCCGCTCGAGTGTAACTTGCGGCTGAGTAGATTACATCCTCCCCGCTCGAGTGCAACTCGCGGCTGAGTAGATTTTATCCTCCCCGTTCAAGCGTAGCTCGCGGCCGAGTAGATTATATCCTCCTCGCTCGAGCATTGCTCGCGACCGAGTAGATTATATCCTCCTCGCTCGAGCGTTGCTCGCGACTGAGTAGATTCCAGCTCGAGTGTAACTCGAGGCTGAGTAGATTACATCCTCCCCGCTTGAGTGTAACTCGCGGCTTAGTAGATTACATCCTTCCCGCTCGGGTGTAGCAGGTCGAGGTCCCTCGCAAGTCGAGGCCAAAAATGAACCTCGGAGGTTGAGGTCAAAAACGAACCTCGTAGATCGAGGTCCCTCCCAGGTCAAGTTGATTTCCTTGATTGATGTTTGAGGTCGTGTGTTGCTCGAGTGATGAGCACGTGACTTAGTTAATTTGAAGGATTATTGTTATGCTCCCAGGTCGAGCTGATATCCTTAATTAATGTTTGAGGTCATGTGTTGCTCGAGTGACGAGCACATGACTTAGTTAATTTCAAGGATTATTGTTATGCTCCCAGGTCGATCTGACTTCCTTAATTAATGTTTGAGGTCATGTGTTGCTCGAGTGACGAGCACATGACTTAGTTAATTTCAAGGATTATTGTTATGCTCCCAGGTCGAGCTGATTTCCTTAATTAATGTTTGAGGTCATGTGTTGCTCGAGTGACAAGCACATGACTAAGTTAATTTCAAGGATCATTGTTATGCTCCCAGGTCAAGTTGATTTCCTTGATTGATGTTTGATGTCGTGTGTTGCTCGAGTGACGAGCACATGACTTAGTTAATTTCAAGGATTATTGTTATGCTCCCAGGTCGAGCTGATTTCCTTAATTAATGTTTGAGGTCATGTGTTGCTCGAGAGTCGAGCACATGATTAAGTTAATCTCAAGGATCATTGTTATGCTCCCAGGTCGAGTTAATTCCTTAATTAATGTTTGAGGTCATTGGACTGCTCGTAGGTCGAGCTCATGACTTAGTTAATTTCAAGGTTATTATTATGCTCGCCGGTCGAGTGGATGCTGATAAGTGACTATTATATAGTCATTTATCCTAAGTTTTCATATCTAATTCCTTAGTTTAATTATCATTTTTATCTCATTTTAGTCTATTTTAGTTCCTTTTTCATATATATTGGATTTTACGCTTTTTGGTATACATTATACATTTTAGACAGATTTTTGGAGTCTATTATAATAAAAAAGGATGCTTGGACATCTTGGTGCAAAGGCATGGAAGAGCAACAAGCAAATCAAACACACAAAACCAAAATCCAGCCAGAGCGGCCGTGCAGCTAGAAGAGGAGCGGCCGTGCACTTAGGCCATGACAGACCATTTTTTGGCCCCAAAATGCAGAGTGGCCGTGCCTTGGAAGTTGCCTGGCCGTGTTACCCTCGGAGCGGCCGTGCAGCAAGAAGTGGAGCGGCCGTGCATGATGTCCAAATTCAAATTCAAAACTGGCGCCAAGGGGACACGGCCGTGCAAAACCCTTGACACGGCCGTGCAAGTCGTGTCTGCAGAATTAAAAGGCACCTTTTGAAGGCACCTTCTTGAAGAGTTTCCTCCCCATTATAAAAAGACCCATTGTACTCAGTCTTACATACCGAATTTTCATAGAATTTTCATCAAAAATTGTTAGAGATTAGATACAAGTACTTATTACATTGATTTCCAAAGATCTTTGAAGATTGAAGTTTATATTTGTTCTTGAAGATTCCTTTGGGAAAGAAGCAATAAAAAGTGAAGCATTATTCCAGCCATTCATCTCTCATTTCATCATAAGTTTCTAGCTCCTACTCTATCCTTTATATTATTGCTTATCTATTTTACATGGCTAGTGAGTAATCCCCCTTGTTCTTGGGGTTGGAAACTCAAAGCATAAACCGTTCATCATCTTAAAATATGAAAGTCTTGTCCTCTATCTTCATCTAAACAATTTCTTTATATCAATCTCTAAATGACTTACATTTTGGAGACGTCCAACTTGTATGATTCAGTCAATTGAGAGAAGGACCTAGCGGAGAATCTCGATTGACGGAACCATATAAAGAAACTGGGTTCCATTGATCACGAAAGTAGTTCAACGGCCTAGGGATGTTCCTTTAATAGAAAGTATGTTGACTCTCGTTCTTAATGGATTCTTACTAATTATGGTCAGCTAGAGATAAGCTGGAATGCCCGTTTGTGACAGGGCGGGAGTACCATAAACGGAAATCTCAAACAGTTAGGACATAATTAGTGAAGAATACAAACGCTACTGTCTTAATTAACCCGAAGTAGTGTAAGCCTAACATACCATCCTTGATTTTTATGAAAACCTTTATTTCCTACGACAATGACTATTTGATGAACAAATTATGTATATGATTTCCAATCCCGAGAACGCTTCGTTATATAAAGTTTTATTTAAAGTATTTACTGTATATGTTTCTTTCTCTTTCCAAAACAAATCTTTATCTCCCCCAATCTCTTTTATAATTTTAATAAAGACGAAAATAATCCCAAAGTAAACCCTGTCTCTGTGGGATCGACCCGTACTTGCACCCGCTATATTGCAATAGCCCGTGCGCTTGCGGATATTAAATAAACCGTTAAGTTTCGACCGAACAGATGCATCTTGGCAGGGCTGAGGTGAACACAAGCAAATAGTACTCCTCACCCTCGAGGTGAATCTCGAGGAATAAGGAGTGGGGGGCTTTTGATGTGCATATTCTAGACCCGCTAGGTTGTATGAGCCTCACTCCAGCAAATGACCCTAAAATAAATAGGGGCCCGGCCCCTACGAGTATATATAGCTACCTCCTCTTTCCGTCTAAGGTATGTCTCACTTGGCTTAGCAAATATATCCTGCTTTTTATATAGCCTTGAGACTGACGAACACGCCGGAGGGCTTTGGCGAGGAGTGCTCCCCGCCCCTCTCATGGTGTCTTTTTTGCAGATAATTATACGCTAGATATCCTATATCCGCAACGGCTCGGCACCCCCGGTGCCCCTGATTTTTTCAGCATCATCAGTTCTCATAATATATTTGACATGACACAGAAAGGAAACATTGATACGGAAAAAAAAAAAAAAAGAGATGACAGACATGTGAATTAGTACACTTATTTACGGCACGGGACATATATAACTAGTATTAGAATCTAAAAGTACAATCGTTCGTTCATAATATAATAAACATATAAAAGTACAAAAAATATATAGATCTGAAATGAATTACCCAACCATATAACATTAATGTAATTCAAGAAGATGATTTTTCAGGGATAAGAAGAATAGGACGTTCAAGAAATTAAATGGAATGGAGTACTAGTGAGTACTACTTTCAATTTTTTCCCTTAAAAACTGTGTCCAATATTATATATTTCATCAATTCAATTCAAGGGAAGGCATTGCTCATGCTCATGCTCATCCAAATGATACCACTTTTCTCTTCTGATTCGGTGTTTAATTAATTTGGGGTGTGCAACTTTTACCCTATGTTTTTATCAGGAAACTGCATTTGTACTTTTCCCTTCCCTCACGGCCCATCTTTTAAGAAAATTAAAAAATAAAAAAAAGTAAATTAATAACATGAAAGTTTGGAGTTTGTTAATTGACTAATGTTCCAGAGTTTTGGGATTTGTCTCCATCAGAAAAAAAAATATACTCTAGAAAACATGCCTCTCTGCAGCCAAACCATCTTCGTTCCGATTGAGGAATATCATTGCTTAATTGGCAGCTGACATTTGGGTACTGCTTGCTGATCCAAATTCTTATTAGAAGACTCGTACATAGGCAAACTAATCTACTTAACAACTACTAGACCTGCAGGCTTATCAAATCCTGTGCTTATCCTTGGGATGTTGCCTTAATGCTAGACAACCTCATTGTTATTATTAACATTATCTGCCTATTCTGATGCTAATTGGGGTGCATGCTCAACTACAAGAAGGTCTATCAATGGCTATTGCAGGCACTTCATTGAATGCAAGAAGCAAACAACTATCTCTATGTCCATCACAACCGACCAACACAATAGTCGCCGTGATTCACTAATGAATCGATTGGAGTCCTAAATTGTTATTTCTCAACCCCACACTCTAGCCCAGTCGATTAGAGCCCCAAGTTTTTAAACCTTTTATAAATGACCTTAATTCTTCTTCATTGTAGAAGTTCTGATCATAGCTGTCCTGTACGTGAATCTAAAGAGGAGGAACGATCGAACAGATAGATTACTTCTGGTGGATAGCAAAAACAATAGTAGTTGTTCATTCAGTTTGCTACAAGTAGAATCCAATTGGAAAAGGAAATAAAGAGAGAGAGAGAGAGAGAGAGAGAGAGAGAGAGAGAGAGAGAGAATCAACTAGCTAGCTAATGGGGCAGAACATTTGACACAACATGGGAAGATCCCAGAAGGCGTCACTAGAATCATGAACATTCTCCCAATACTCATTCACCCCATTCATTGCATAAAGCGATGCCGATATCTGTCTTTCCACCTTCATCCTTTCAAAATCAGGTAAGTACTGCACGTTGTTACTCTCCATCTCAGCTGGCACCAAACCAACTCTCTTTGGCAACTCATCAAATTCGTTTGTGAAAGGTAAGGAATGATGAGAGCCCATTACAATTCCTCCATTGCAATTGGTCAAGTCAGGCTTGTACCCATCTTCTTCAAATTTTTGAACATTCTGTTTTGAATCAGTGAGACTGCTAATGTGAGAACTAGTTTGGAAGGTGGTAATTTTCTTGGTAGGTGTAGGAATGAAAGGTGACTTTTGCTTTAGGCCTTTCTTTTGATTAAGAAGGTTTCGAATTTTCAAAGAGAGAGCAGAGTTGGAGGGAACATGATCAATGAAGTTGGTTCGAGTATTGGCTCCACGTAGGAGGCAGGCGGCTTCATCGTAAGCTCGAGCCGCTTCCTCGGCCGTGTCAAAAGTGCCAAGCCACATTCTAATCTTCTGAGTAGTGTTCTTGATCTCGGCTACCCATTTGCCGGAAGGCCTCTGTCTAACACCAACAAACTTGCTTTTGTTGGTGGCACTAGTGCTTCTTTCCTTGAATGTACCTTGTTTGACTTGTGAATACCCATTATTGTTTTGCTCCATTTGGAACTGAATTTCCATTGTAATTGGTCAAAGGACAGGTCGATAGAGAGAGAGAGAGAGAGAGAAGTAATAAAAGGGTATATGGTGGGGGTAGTGGAAATTAATGGGGAGAGGAGGGATATATAGGTAGATAGGCATATAGGTGAGGGGATGAGTGGGGTGCTCGTTTTGGCTTTGTTTGTAATTTAATTATAATTTGGGATTTGTTGTATTGTTTATGGTTGACTGAAATCTCGATGTGGAGTGGAGACTATGTCATTATTACCCTATCCTGATTGGTAAAATAGAGTACTAAGTAGTAGTAGTAGTAGTAGTAGGTAGTATCTTTGGTTTTATATATATACTAGCAGGCGTATGCTTGTTTTGGAACCTCCATCTCTTTCTTACCTTTTAACATTACTGTCATGGCAAACACGTTCTGTGCCTTGTTTCAGCTTGCTAGTTAATGGAAGATATGGTGGCCGGCTGGCTGGCTACTTTGGGTATTAGTATTACATACATATAATATATATGTTTCCCCTAAATACAACAACAGTTGGTTTTGTGTCGTAATTTTCATTCTATCTTTCTTTCTTTCTTTCTTTCATTAGCTTCACTATATATATATATATATTTTTTATTTGCATCTTTTTCATACCGTTTGATTGATTCAATCAGTGCACAAAAAGAATCACAAATTACAAAATGAATCATCTATCCAAATAAAAAAGACTGAAACCTTAACTACAATTATCCAAATCAAAACCAACTAACAACAATCCATTGCCAAAACCAACTAACAAAGTGCTGCAGTCAGTGAGTGTACACAAAAAGTAAAATTGACATATATCATCATAAACAAGCCTACTACAAGTACAAATCCCAACATTGATTGAAATTGAAACCAATGCAGGCGGGCAGTTGTTTGGTAAATGCATAAAATAGAAAAAGTCAAATAATATAATAAAGTCTCGTAGAAGATCGATCGATCATTGGATTGGATTGGATGATGTTGCCGTGCGTGCCTTATTATTATTATTATTATTTTCTTCTAAATTAATCTTTTGAGCTATATAAGGTACCTCAACTTAACATACGTCCCTCCTCCTTACTACGCTTGACATATGCATTTGAGAACCACAAAAATCAAAACCATCAGGTGAAGGTGAAGGTGAAGGTGAAGGTGAAGAACCGGAAGAATAAACTGTAAATATCAACTGAACTTAACTATTATAGTATATAACAACAGAAGAAGAAGGGAAGAGTATGCATGATTGTTTTTGTTCTCTCCCTAAACTTGGTCAACTCAAAAGACTATATATGTTGCAGTCAGTCACCAAGGCCTAATTAAGGCCTGCTCCTCCTCCTTGGAATTATTGTGTGCGCAAGTCTGACACTTGGATACACGCTAGACGTCCTCACCCAACCCACATGATCAAGATTCAAGATAAAGACTGCTCTCCAATTCAATTTACTAGCTAGCTAGTAGTATTATATATATACTAACTAATATATTCTCCTTTGAACAAAATACCACAATTTATAAATTAAATCAATCCCTTTGTGTTGTATAAATAATAATAATAATTACTATATATATAGGTCAGAAAGAATCTTATGGAGGCATGCTTCAATTGGAACTGAACCTGACTCTAATCCCACAAGCCACCAAACATAAACATGGACTGACTAGTATTATTATTATTATTTTGTATATAGATAGATAGATAGATAGATAGATACATGAATGAATGAAAAATATAACAAAAATTAGTTCATCAACTCTTCTCCGTTTTGGTCTGGTCTGGTCTGGTCGGGTATCTTATCTCAACTGGTGCCCTGTAGCTCTCCAGCCCATGTCATTACAAAGAATTCTAAAGTGATTGTTTGTCTGTATCTGACCAACCAACATAACAACAATGGTTGGTTGTTAAGAATTCTAAAGTGATACTCTCGCTAGGGTATTATGTGATTCGCTAAGCGCTAGGATAGTTCTCGTGTCCATGTCATTAGAACAACTCAAAAGTTATTATTTGTCCACATCTGATCTGATATTTAACCCTACATACTTGAGATGAAATAATATTCGTTACTTACACCCTTAAATTAATCTATGCACAAGTTCACCCCCAAAAAACTATTAACTTTATAAGTTTTCTATATTCAACTCTCAAGATTCTTCTTCATACATGTATGACAAAATTTATGTTTCCTGAGATGATAAGTTTGTTTATTTTATTTACTTCACATTTCAAATACTCATCGTCCTAAGATATGAGTGTTCTTCTTTGTTCATAATCAAATAAAAATAGACACTCAATCAGGGACAAGAATAGTTGTTGTAACACTTTATAGTTTTTTGCAAAAATCAAAAAAAAAAAAAGTAACTTTTAAACCATTTTCTGAGTACCAGTACATGATACCCAAATTTATTTATTAAAACATAAGTCACTTTTAGTACTCATTTGATTCACAGGAATGTGCTTTGTCATTTTGGTACAAATTTCATTCCATGATAGTTGCAAATAAAACATGAAATAAAAATTCTCATTCAAACATACCAATGAGCTAGCACTTGCAATACAAACGTGCAAGTGTATAACCTAACTTACAACCACAACAATATCACCTCTGATCTCTGACTTTATTGTTGCTTAAGATTAGCAATGAAAGATCAAACAAAACGACAACAACAAAACCACTAGTGATCACCATCGTTTCGCAATACCAACTTGCAAGAAGAAAGATGATAAACTTAGGGTGTTAAACGGAACAACTGAACAAAAATTACTAGAATTCACTTCACATCATTGACAATCCGAATCAAATAAACAAATGAATCATCTATATAACAAGTCAATGTGTTCCTTTCACAATCAACAAAATAAACAAGTTGACAAGAAGATCAAAACTGCAACAGGAATTGCCCTACTGACAACCCTCAAACCCATGGAGGATTAACCAATTGAAACCTCACAAGCACAATTACTCAACCTCCCTCCTTTTTTAGGGGTGCATGACCACACTACAATACTTGTACAATATACACATTCTACAAAAAGAGGAATCCATCCCGTTTCACTCCTGACAATGTTCACACTCAACCAAACAACCACGCCAGGTTGTGACATCACATCATGTGAAAATGAATGGCTGAAACATCTTATGGCAAAGAATGGGTAACAAATATATGATGAAACACAAACAGACTGGGTGGAGGAGTCCCCAAATAATGGAAGCTTTTCTTTTGAGCAGTCTCCAATATTTCTTAAGATGAAAGGATAGACTGGAGTGCGAGCTGCTGCTGTGGCTGCAAGGATGACCACGTCGAAGCTAAAGTAGCAGGTGGTAGTGTCTGCTGAAGCTGCCTCAACAAACTAATCATTCGACTGGTGGTTTGCTCTGTCGCAAGATCCTTGCCAGCACATAGAACCTACACCAAATAGAGTTTCCCATCATGAAATTGAAATGTTCTTTATGTTTAGAAATATACAAATATCTGAACAGCTTCATCCTATAAATAAACAATAAAACAGAATTTATCATAGCAAAGGACCAGTCAAACAACTTCATGTAGGATTTTTCTTTGGCCCCATTTGTTTAATGGAAAATAACATGCTGAAAATGGTTTTGGAGACCCATTTCCATTGAAATCAATCTTCATGCAAATTCATTTTCTTATGTTTGGCTAATGCATGGAAAATAGGCCCGAGAATGTCAAACACACGTCATTTGGACTGAAACAGATGAAGGATAATAGTTTGAAAAGAGGTCAATAGACGAGTGGGAGAAAGAGGATCCTCGATTCCAGGAAAATGACCTTCTTGGAGCTCAAATTTGTAATGGACGATATACCTTTGACTTATAATGGCCCAGTTTGGCCCGGTGATTTAAGGCCTGATTTTGGTGATTTTAGACTTTCTCTCTCTTAGGTCCCACAGCTTTCTATCCCTCTTACTTTTTCTCCAATCATTGCAAAAACAAAGCCCAAAATCTGAAATCAAGCTCTTAAATCACGAAAGCAAACACACCCAATATATTTTACAAATGACTCATTCTTCTGAAACTACCAAACACCGGAAAATTGGGGAACTGCTTTTTGAAATCATTTTGTGTGAAACAAAGAGAACCTTAGTTAGAAAATATACAAGCAAGCAAGCCCTACAAGCAGGCCTATTTGAGAGGGGGTAGCTATTGACCCCTCCTAATATGGTCCTCATCTAACTAGGCATCACCAAAAATTGGACCTCCACCATCAAATCCCCTAATACACCAAATGAATAACTACATCTGTTTCACTCAAAGTGTCCCTCTCTCTGACCTCGGACGTTTCACATAATAGAGTCCTGTCGAATAAATAAGTTATACTCCCTCCATTCCTAAATAATTGTCATGCTTTCTTTTTTTGTCCATTCCAAAAAATTGTCTTGTTTCTATATTTTCCTTTTAGGAAAACACTTTTACCTTTACTTTTTCTTCCTACTTTAATGATAGTCTCACATGCATATGGGCTTTAAAGAAAATTACATATTATACCAATATCTATAGGATAATGATACACAAAGTGAAAAATGCTAACCTACTTTTCAAGCCCACCCATGTGGCGCAAGGAGATTACTCTCCCTCTCTTTTTTTTTTTTTTTCTCTCTAACAAAAATACTTAGATCTCCTTGTGCCACATGAGTGGGCTTTAAAAAGTGGGTTAGCATTTCTAACTTTGTGTATCATTATCTATATTTATAATTTGAGTCAATTAGTTTTTCTTAATCTGCCTACTCAAACAAAACAATTATTTAGGAACAGAGAGTAAATTTTAAGAGTTCCAAATTCACGTTATTAAATTAAACTTAAATTAGAAGACCATATTATGTCTTAAATTTAAGGGGATTTATGGAAAACTATTTCAATCCTTCGAAAATGTTTGACTTTCAAACATGAAACATGGATGAACGGAGGGATTAAT
Organism: Platycodon grandiflorus; assembly: GCA_016624345.1. Taxonomy (NCBI): domain Eukaryota; kingdom Viridiplantae; phylum Streptophyta; class Magnoliopsida; order Asterales; family Campanulaceae; genus Platycodon; species Platycodon grandiflorus. The sequence continues at coordinate 789,298 of CM028369.1, forward strand.
GCATTTGAGAAAAAATAAGAATACATAAACCTGAAAGTAATAATTTGACAAATTCTACGGCATATTCGTTGGTTACGTGAACATAATTGCACCTATAGTATGTCAAGTAACTCGACTTGACTGGCCTTGTCCTAACTACTTGGATGGTTACACGAATACACCCCATCATTCCAGCTCTATCCCAAGCTTATCTCAATCCACATTAGTTTTGGTCTTCCCAGGCTCTAGCATTGCCAAATGATATTGACAGTACAACCTTCCAAATGTGTACATTTTGTGGAAACTTAAAACTTTTTTTCCATTTTATATCCTATTGGTGGAGCTACCTATCCTCTCACAATTGTGTTAGCAATAAATTTTATCTATTCTTGTTCACTGCAGATCCTCATAACATTCTCTCCGCCAACTTGTTTTCAGAACATGTTGCTTTTCCGTTGCCCCAACATTCACATCATAACAAATATCTTCTGATCCTATACCAATCAAAGATAGAGAACTAACCTCAGCAAATACAGAAACAATTTTGGGGAGATACTGATTGTTGGGACCCAGAAGTTCCATGTCTGACCTGAAGCATGAAAAGGTGGTTAATTAATCAATGTGAAAATCCACTGCAGCATAAGAAAATAGAAGGAATAAAATGGACTCAGCACTGAGACAAAGATGGCATGCCTCACCTCTCAACCATGGAACAAAGTAGGTCATGAACAACTTTAGCTTCAATCAGATCACCTTTTATTGGCAAGCAGCTTAACCAGGCAGGAATAACCTGTCAAACAACAAACAATCACTTTCCACACTAACGGTCACAAAAACTTGCACCACGCTGCAGAAAAGAGTAAGACTAGAAAAATTCTGTGTGTGGAAGATATAATTAGCAAAAGCAGATCCACCAGAAATGATGTCAGCTCCTATGATCATATTTCAGCTACGCCTAAGGTATAATTAGCATTTAATATATCCACCAAACGGGAAGTCATCACTTCCAAAACCATCAAGCTATTGTGGAAACAATGAGTGGGAAACAATGAGCAGAAACTCATATGCAGGTTAGTTTCTTGTCTCATGAAAGGACAAGAATAGGATTGACTGATATTCTTGGCTCATATTGTTCTTTGTATCGAATCCCAAACAGAGTTGGTTCAGCTGAAACCTCAACAACTGCTTTATTCTTTGAGCAGTCCACATCTATCAAATGTTATGAACTTGTATCTCCAATGTCTGGTTTAAATAGTGATTAATTAATTTCTAATATTTTTTAGTAGGTTCTAAGAGTCGAGGTGCTTTGGTGAATTTATATTACTGGACATGGATTTTTCTAGTAGCCAATTGATTTTTCTGTAAGGATCAAGTTTGAAGATTTGTTTTAGAAGTACTAAAGGTCCTTTAATCAAAGTTCAGACCCCAAATTGTCTTGGTTCCAAAGCAGTAATTTCTTATTTTTACACTTGTACTGCTCTATCAACAGCTGGTGGATGAAGAATATTTTGAGTCTGTTATTTGATGTAATGCAACTCTTGAATATGATGCTCAAAAACCGTAGGCATGATGTCTTGGACCCAAGCTGTGTTCGCTAGACCTATTCCACTTTTATCCCTGCCAATCAAACATGATATCTTTCCTGTTCAACCCTGAAAATCAGAATAAGCAAGCCCCTATTTTTAGAAACCTGAAACCTACAAATCAGACCCGGTTCCTGCTCACAGTTTCAAACTGCCCAGACAATTGTCCTGCGTCAGCCTACACAGTCAAGATAACAATCTCCATGACACCGTGACATATTTACACATAATACATAATAGTACTCTAAAGTAACTTAGGAATTCAAGGAATATAAACTGAAATGAATGAGTAAAATAAAATGCAAACCAACCTGAGCTGAATCAATACTGTCCCGATGAAACTGACATATTTTTCCCAAAGCAGAAACAGCATTATCATATGCCATTACATTATCTGGATGCTGTGCATTAGGGTGTCTAATCACCGCATTTAGCCTCGAAAGAGCCTCTGATGAAGGTGGTAAACAATTCAATTCATAGACAATGCAGAAAGAAAGCACCCCCAGCCCACCCCACCCCAAAAAAAAATAAAAAATGATGTATTTTGACTTTTCAAAATAAGTTTAACCATTTTTTAATTATATAAATAAAACTATAGCATTTGTAAACTAAGGAAGAGTACCAGGAACCACATCTTTTTTAGTTTTGAACCAACCACATCTCTTTTAGTTTTGAACCCCCCACATCAAAAAAACAAAACAAAACAAATCTACGTCAAGTTATGACTTGGAAAAAGAGCTGAGTGGAATATCAGAAGGCGAAATAGGTATCCTCTTCTTTTTTTCCTAGTGGGAGGTGGGGGGGGTGCGGAAGGAAGTAATTAATTGGAGTGGGCAGATTTACCTCCAACAAGAGGTTTAATAACAGAACCACCATATTCTGCACATACACCAAGTCCATATACTGCTGCCTGAAATATAATGAGCAAATGGTAAATAAAATCAGCAGCTCAAGGGACTAGGCACATAAATAAAAAACTGTAGCCATTGCAGACCTGTCGAACATCTGAATTATCGTCATTGCACGCTTCTAAAAGGAAAGGAAGATATGTATCATAGTACCTGATGCACGAAAAAATAAGTCACACCAGATGAATGGACCACTATTCTAAAATGCAGCTTCTGAGAGATAAACATACTTAAGAGCTGCTTCACGGCACTGCTCTGCAACATCATCAAAGATACAAATTGCAATCCTTCTCTCTTCAGTTGTTTTGTCTTTGCCCTTAATTAAATGAAACATGAACGTCAAAAGGTACCAAAGCAGCAATAGAATATCAATCAAGGCCTTACAAGGGGATGGGTAGAAATTAGGAGGGATAACTAGTCGTAGAACTTACCCACATAGGCATCAGATAGGAGGACAACTCATCAAAGAAGGGTAAGAAAGAGGCTTTGAATGTTTTAATCAAAGTTCCCAAGATTTCACCAACCTGAATCCAGAAATTAAGAGGCTTAGCATTAACCCAGTAGACAACATAATTTGAAAATTTTAATAATAACAATGTCATGTTAATGTTAACACTCGAGAAATCACAATCAGAGAACGAACTTGGTCAAACACTTCTTCTTCTTGCTCGTTTTCCTCTCTAAGCAACTCTCCCTCTTCAGCATCAAAATCTTCAGCTTTGGCCCTCTCTGCTCTTTCTCTTTTTCTACTTGAACTGGCTGTAATCACCTGCTTTATCTCATCCACAATGCTCCGAACTTGAGTTTCATCCAGAAGCGGTCCAGAGATCTAAAAGCAAAGTTGGAAAGACGTGGTTATGGACTTTGAGCAAAACACAATGGGAGAAAGCAAAGAACGTTACCGAAACAAATGCATTAAACTGAAGACTCACTACATGAATTCTTTTCCACCATTCGATTTGGTCCAAAGCAAGTTCATCACATACATCACACTAATTCATATCCTTCTTTATTACAGACGTCCAAGTTAGTTTCGGTTTTCTTCCCCTATTTCTAGTCTGGTTGATATTGATACACTCACATTGCCTGACGGATGCACTAATTGGTCTACGTGGTATGTGTCCAAACCATCTTAGGCAGTTTTCTCATTTTATATGCTATTGGGGCAACTCTTACTGTCTCACAAATTTGTTTATAACGAATTCTATCTTTCTTAGTTTTATCACATATCTATCTTAACATTCGCATTTTAGCTAGAAATCTTGTTAACATATTCTTACTTAGTTGCCAAACACTCGGTTCCTCAAAGTAATGTGGATTTAATGGATGTCCGATATAACTTTCCTCTCAACTTAACGGGTATACGTCAATCACATAACACTCCACATGCATTTCTCCATTTCACCTAACATCATCTCTTTACTTGTTCGTCTTGACTGATAATTCATCATAAATATCCGAGTTGTTCTTCTTGTGGTATTTCTTGACCATTTAACCTAACTTTGTCCCCGCTATTACTCGTTTTGCCACTAAAGTTGCATTCCAAGAATCCCGTTTTACTCCTCATTTTAAAGCCTTTGACTTCTAAAATTTCTCTCCAAATTTTTAGCTTATCATTGACCTCGTTCTTCGTCTCATGAATCAAAACAATGTCATTAGCGAACATGTACCATGGTATATCATCTTGTATATGTTCGGTTAATCCATCCATCACCAAGGCAAAAAGATACGGACTTAATGCCGATCCTTGGTGTAATCCTATGGTAATCAAGAACTGAAAAGTCTATCCTGATCTAGTCCTAAGTAACGTCGCAGCTCCATCATATATATCCTTAATCACGTCAATATATGTCACTTTAACCGTTTTCTTCTCTAACACCCATCAAATTAACTCTCAAGGAACTCTATGATAAGCATTTTCTAGGTCAATAAAAACAGTGTAAATCCTTCTTTCCCTCTCTATATTTTTCCATCAGTCCTCTAATTAAGTAGATAGCATCCATTGTTGACCTTCCTGGCATAAAACTATATTTATTCTCAAAAATTGTTGTTTCCGTTTCAATCTATTTTCAACTACTCTCTCCCAAAGTTTTATTTTGTGACTCGTTAACTTAATACCCAATACCACCTTTAAGTTTGTATATTCGTACTATAATACTCTACTCCACATCACGATTCTTTTGAATAACTTTGCTAGCCAAAACACACCTACGTCTCCTAGGCACTTCCATACCTCAATACGGACTCCATCTCGTCCTAATGCTTTCCCAGTCTTCATCTTTCTTAAAGCAACCTTCACTTCACTCTCACTAATTCTACGAAGAAAGGTAATCTCTCTTCTTCAACCGCCTGTATTATGATCCTCTATGGCTACGCTGTCTGCATGTTTCTCATTTAATAATTTTTCAAAATATTTCCATCTCTCTTTTATTTCCTCATCCTTGACTAGGACCGTGAATTTTCATCCTTGATACATTTTACTTCTTAAAATCCTTAGTCTTCCTCCCCTTTGATTTAGCAAGTTTGTACATATTTTTCTCCCCATATTTTGTATCTAATTTATTGTAAAAGTCATCGAATGTTTATCACTTACTTCCCTCACAGCTTTCTTTACTTCTCTATTAGCCAATTTGTATATATTCCAGTATAGTAGAGCTTAAAACCGGTGTTTCTATTTCTCTAGCTTTCTCCCCTACACATTTTGTTCTTGTAAGCATGCTATATTAATCTTTCTTCTAATCATAGTATCAACTCACGCGAACCCTTTTTCGGTCCTGGTTTCTATGTTCCAAGTTGCTACTCTCAAGGATAACAATATAACTACCCTATACATGGTTACAAATATAAAACATAAGCATTTAAGAAACTAGAGCAATCATTTTCATACGAGAGGCGGGTCAGATGAGAAGTACAATCCATTTCCACGGAGAAAAATTAGTGTACTGCAAGCATAATTTTGACAGAAATTACAGCACTTGTTTGCGTCACGAGTATACATCTATTTCCCAAGTTTTTATAACTCAAATGGAAAATGCTGCATCAACTAACCAAATCAACCGATTTGGTTTACATCATGCTTTAAGGTGACGTAGCATTAGTGAATTCAAATACATTGCGATTACAACTAGACGCAGACCAGTCAAAGGTTAAACTTCAATCAGCCCAGTAATCCCAAGATTGGCCCAATTTATACCTTCTTAACTCAATCCAATGCGGTGAAGAGGTTTTCCCACCTTTAAGGCCTTTCTTACTCCTTGTAAAGGAAATAGACTCTCTTGATTTTATAAGCATAGTTAAAATATCAGCTGGATATATCACGCAAGTAGACCCATCAAACTAACTAGCTCAAGATCCATTGACCCAGTTCTCACCAAGAAAATCAGTCATATAATTAGGAAGAGTCTTGAAACAAATCAGACGAGTTGCTTGAGGATACAGCCTTGAAGGAATAACTAGCCAAAAGCGTAATGTACTAATGTCTAAGTTATACATTGAGTAGCGTACTTAGTCAGTTTATGACGAATAAGGAAGCACACTTTTGTTTTTGTTTTCAATTATGGAATAGAAATGGATGTCGTTAGTGAAAACTTAACGACATGTTTCAATAGTCTCCCCTCAAGATTGAAAACTCTAAAATTAGGGTTTAGGGATTAGAATTCACGGTTTAGGGTTTATGTGTCCAGGGTTTTATGATTTATTGGCTAGGGTTTAGGTCTAGGGTTTAAGGTTTAGGTTTGGGGTTTAAGGTTTAGGATTTAGGGTTTAGGTTTGGGGTTTAGGGTTTAAGGCTTAGGGTTTAGGGATTTGTTTGGATATATATTTTTGGAAATTAAAGCGTTAGTTTTTCACTAACGAAAATAATTGAAAATAAAAATAGAAATATGCTACCCTATTTGTTGAAAACAAAGTACGCTAGTCAATGTGGAAAGTATGCTACCCTTTCAAGTTGTTAACCCTAAATTAAACAAAAAAACTTCTGAATTGGCCTATAAGTGATGTAGGTAAATACTTAGCAAGAAGTTTTTCTTTACATCCCAAATGAGAGGTTTGATTGTTCACTAGAATTCCTTTTAACCATGGAAGACATCTTCTTAAACCCATGCTTACCCCACAATGTTCAAGATGTACTGACCGGGCAGAACACAGTTGTTGCCTTATTCTTTCAAACATGTACAAGCTTGAACAAAGTTTAGGTGAATAGACTTTGGACTACCTCGGCCTTGTCCACTAAGCCAAAAGGGTTTCTTTTGCTTGGAATGAATTGGTCAATATAGGAGGCATCTCCAACAGGAAAAGAGAGGGAAGAAAAATGACTGCTCAAACAAATACACGATCTCAACTATCTATCCCACCAATTAAGTTATTCCCATCAATTTACCAGTAGCAATAATCCATGATATTCCAACTCCTGAGCGTCAAAGGATAAAGAGTCCCACATTTCTTTTCGTACAAGCAACAACAGGTCCCTCTTTGATTTTCTCATTTCGTTTAAGTAACGAACAAATCTGGAAGTACAATATACTCCCTCCGTTTCACCCAAAGAGTCCATGTTTGAAAAGTCTACTAATTAAGGAATATATAAGTGCCATTAAAGTTGGTCATAATTACAAATATACTTGAGCAAAGTCAAGATACTTGTACCACATATGAAGGGTAAAGTTGAAAAGTTTTTAAAGATTGTAGGCACAATATTTGAAAGTAGACTCTTTAAGTGAAACATTGATAGGTTGCATAATGAACACATATTTTGTTATATTTTCCCCTTGTTTTTGATATTTAAACATGCTTGGCCTTCGAATTTTGATAGGATTCTTATTCTTGTAGGTGAATGGAGGAAATTGACAAAAATGGGCACAATTCATTGATTTTGCGAGCTGGGAGGTCCAGAAGTTGAATTGGAGTAAAGCGTGGTCACGGCTTATCAAACTGCTGGTGCTGTCTTGCTGTCTTGACATAAAGCGTGGGCACGCTCAAGGCAATTTCGGAAATCATCAATAAGTGACTCCCTAACTCCTAAGAAGTCAGATTTTAAGTCTCCTAATTCAATTATAAGAGGCCAAGCTTTAAAAGGACGTCTCTAGGCTAATTGAGGGAAAGGTGGGAGTATTTATTCAAATTAGTGGGTTATAATTAGTGGCAGGAGTCACTCAAGTTAGTGGGTAGTAATGAGAGGAAATTAAAGAGACTTTTGGGGAGTTTTCTATTTAAATTTTGGTTTTAGCTCTTGTAACTCGAACTTTTGAAGACACGATTTTACTAGCAATTTTTCATATTTTCTTTTTTTCCTTTTTCTCTCACCATGTTCATGCAAGGCTAAAGTTCTTTCCCAATCAAAGGATAATTGAAGATTCGGTTCTACATGACTTGTGAGATCTAACTGGTTTTATTTTGTTCTTCTACTTCTCTATTATTTATATATTTCCTGCACTTCTTGATATTGTTGTTTTGGTTAATTGCACAAAAAGAGCCTTTTGTTCAATTGTCAAAATAGCAAATCGTCATTTGGAATGTCGAATCCGTAATTGTTTGACTGTTCTAATACTTGTGGCAGTTAGTGTAGGTGATTACAAAAGAGGTGGTCATTCTATGCTATGAAAGTATATAATCTAGTCTAAATGAACCTACATATGCGTTTGTTGACTAGAATTGGTGGTCTCTCTCATTCTTAAAGTTGTTGATAGATTAAATTCTATGATTGTATCTAACATTGTTTATTGGCAAAAGAAGTAATTAGAGAACGTTTTCTGATTATCGAGGAAGTAAGGAGAGATAAGTTGTTAGGTCGTACCAACAACCATAACCAATTTGGTAGAGAATAGAATGATTACCTTTGCATCAATGATCAAATCAATGAACCGTTTCTGAAATTGCTCCTTTGGTTGGATATTTCATCATATTAAATCTCGTTTTCCTAAATCATTTTCTTGTTAATTTACCTAGTTCACTTAGATAACTCAACAACATCCACCACCACCACCACCCCCCCCCATTTTACTGTTTTCGTTGATTTCACAATTCACATCAAATTAAGTCAAGTCAATCTCTGTGGACACGACCTTGCTTATCACTATTACAAATCAATAATCTAAAAAAGCAAGATTTTATTATTGTTGGTTTCGGCAACCATCAAACATCCCAAAATAGAATAGTGGACTCTTTGCCCGGAATGGAGGGAGTAATATATTACATAATCATTAAATGTGACCTTCTTTTGGGACACTCATAAAGGAAAGTGAGATCCTCACTTATGTAAGGAAGGAGTAAAAGCGTACAAGTTAAACAGAGAAAACATATGTTGCAACTGAGCTATTACTGCAGAGCTACTTTCTGACCTTCAGTTACCTGATTCTATTAATTAAAGGCCAGAAGACAAAATGGTCCACTGTTCTTTGATAAAGCTCCGGATTTATAAATTGTACTTTTTTTTAATTGTTTTGCAATTTAACCTTCAGCCCTACCACCATTACTAGCAAAAAGCTGATGAGCCATTGCCATAAAATGTTTTTTAAATTAAAAAAGATTTAATTAAATACATGATAAAAATTAGTAATAGACTGAGCTCGAATTTCAAATTTGTATTATCACTTGAACAAAACATAGTTTGTAAACTAAAAGAATCTGGTGTGAGGAATCTATAAAATAAGAATTACTCTTCCTTATCTCTTCGGTTTTTTTCTTTATCCTTACTTTTTCTTATGAAGTGAGTATGGATTGGAGAGGAGAGAGAGACAGAGACCAAAATTTTAACTTTTCATTTTTGTATATAACAAAATTATGAAAAAAGGGAGGTATGTAGTCATTAACAAAACTTAAATGGTGAGGAAGATATTGTTTAAATTTGGCCTATGTTCAATGTAAGTAAGAGGAATTTTGTCATTAACTATATTGAACTTAACAGTTTACTTGCATTAACTTTCAATTCAGTTTATTGACAATGATTTTTCTTTTTTTAATCAAAGTTTTTTAAAGCATTAAATTCAAAAAATTATTTAACAAAACGCTATAAAATACTCCCTCTTTTACTGAAAAAGAGTCCACTATTCCTTTTCTGGATGTCCCCAAAGTAGTGTCTACTTCCAAAACTAGAGCACTTTTTATGTTACTTTTACAAATTTTCCTTGGTTTTAACAAAATTAAAAAGTTACATCCATATAACTATATTGGAATGCAAAATTTAAGTATATAACTATATTGTTGTTAACTGGCTCTGGTTAATCAGTGCCCAGTTTGGGAAGGAGGGAGCATGCCACATCAGTATTCCGTTAATTTTTTAACGATGTTGGAGCTGAATCAACATTCCGTTAATTTTTTTAACGGCGTTGGGGGTGACGGTAAAATTATATCCATAGCTAAAGTGGAATGGTAAGATGATTTTACAAAAAAATTGAGCCTTCATTAAAGTAAAAAAGTAAAAGCGTATTGCAGTCACCCCAAACACACTCTCCCCAGGCAGCAAGAGTGGAGCTCTCTTCAGCATGCAAGAAGAAAAAACATTCACCATCCACACCCACCAACATCAGAGAGAAGTGAATCAAACCTCCAAGAGTTGGGGATGGGGATCAAGAAATTTTGGAGAAAAGGGGGGCACAATTCTTTTAATTCTCAGATTTTAAAAGTAGGGGGTAAAATCTAATTCTACTTTTTTTTTCTTGAAGTCAAAGGGGCATTTTTACTATTAATGAAATTTTCTTCCATAGCTTTACAGAAACTCACTTCTTACTAACAATTTTACTTTTTATCCCAGTCTAGGGGGCAGGTGTCCTACAAAGCCTATAAATGGCTCCGCCTTTCACCTGACAATTACATCAATAAATAGGAAAACAGCAGAGTCTAGTCCCTACTGTAGTTATAGCTTGAATATTCATTTATCATTTAAAAAATTCTTCAATGCAGAACAATTCATGAAAGTAACACATCACTAAAAATGCTGTATGTTTGATGAAAAAGCAGATTAATTATTAAATTCAATTTTGATGAGGAACTATCCAAAAGAGAGGGAAAAGATAATGACAGAAAAGATTGAATGCCAACGATTTATGACTAACCTGCACGCACTCATTTAATGCATCCAACATATTTGCACAGATTTCTGTATCAGGCTCCTGCAATCAATTTATTTTAGGACCCACACAGTAAGTATCATAGGTTCACGTGATTAAGCTAAATACAGCATGAAATGACAGCAGTCAACAACTATCACCTTATGTAAAGCTTCCACCAAAGCTGGTACTATGTAGTCAGACAACTGCTTGATATAAGACTCATTACGACCCTGCGCAAGCCCCTTCTCTATTGCTAGCTTCGCAGAACGTAAAAGCTCGGGCATGGCTAGAAGCAGAAAAACAATATTTCACACAAGATTATAAGTCAATCAGCAGCAACTTGGAAAAACCCTTTCCTACTGGGAGAGAGACTTGGAAGTTTACCTGAAACGGCCGCTTTCCTAACTTCTTCATGGAAATAAAATTTTAGGAGAGGCACCAAAGTTGGGGCAACCTGACCAATATATGAAAGTGATCGATTAACATCAAATTTGTAAAACAAACTAAAAGAAAAGATCCTTATATACCCGTCCAGACCAACCTGATCAATCCATGGATAGAAACCCTCTTTCAACTCATCGGCGTAGCAACATAGCATGTTACAAGCTGTAGCTTTCTCCTCTAGGACACTTGTCTTAATCCCAATTCTTTTATCCCCAAGTGTGATGGTCTCCATACTGCAAAGTATACAGCTATTAGCAGAATCCAAGACACCATTTAATTACCCTTAAAATCTTTCTTTCTTAGATTTACTGTTACACAATATTTAGTAACATCTGATACCGAAAGAGAAGAATGTTCCAGGATCACTAACAAACATGGAGTAAATCTAAAGATCTCCAAGCATAAATAATGTTCCAAAAAAATACTAAAACAAACACAGAGTAAGTTTAACCAATTTTAGCACCACTTTCATGTTTGGCTCAGCTCCAACAGGAGCTCAATTCATATAAGATTGTAAGAAAGAGCATTGAACTAAACAAGAATAAGAAATCACATGCTTCGCCAGCCCCATCAGGAGCTCAATTTACATGAGATTACAAGTAAGAGCATTGAACTAAACAAAATTAAGAATTCATCAATGATCAGAAAGTTAGAAAGAAAAATTCAATAAAGTTACTGTCTGGAATTTGAAAGGTTGACTACATAGAATAAGTTAAAATCATAAAGATCCATCCATGCCTCTACTTTCATATCACCTACTATACAGACACATGGAATTTTATTGTTGGAAATTTGTCCCGAGTGCTTGAACAGAACTAGATACCTCAAAATCTTATATCGTTGGAAGGAAAACAGTGTTCCACCAATGGGGAAGTATGACATCGATCTAAATACTTGCTCCATTACCCAAGTATTTCTAACTTGGGACAAGGGGACAAAACTTTCGTACACATCCTATCAACTCCAAGCACTGAGGTTGAACCTTTGACATTAAAAAAGCTCTCAACGAAAGGTGTTGTGCCAAGCATTAGAGAGACAAGAGCAGGTAACAGAAGTGGAAAAATATATTAGTGAAGGAATTCCAGAATTCAAAATGCAGAAGGGTCTTAATTGTCATTATAGGAGCAAGGAAGCAGAACAGCCATTCCACTCCTGCAATGACCATAAAGACCTCGGTGACTTTTTCTTCTACCCCATAAGAGTGCAACGCATATGTCACCTCAATCATTCATCATAAAATAGCAGAACTACCATATGAAGGCTATTATTCTTGCACCAAAATACATGGCAGCTCGCATTACCATGAAAAATTGCAGATAGGTATTTGAGTCAAATTAATATTTATGATGCATTTAGATAACTACACTAATGAGTCTTAAAAATGTGAGCGTGCCTTTCATCATCGGATTCATCGATTTCATTATCTGAATCTGCAGATGTAATGATTACATCAGGTTTAAGTTGAGCAGATTGGAGCAAAGGAGGCATGACTACGCTCATGTAAGGAAGAAAATCCTGTCCCAAACACTTGCAGAGTCTGGCCCATGCCTACAACACAAAAAATGTATATTAAAAAGAATTCACACCTATAAAACATCATCATGAATTCTGCTTTCTGTTAAGCTACACATACTTGTAGCATATAACTTGTCGTAGGATCATCAGTCTCCATTTGTGATCCTTGCAATGACAAAAGCACTTCCATTACCTTGAATCAACAAGAAATTACAGGTATCAAAATTACATATAAGATCTTTAAAGTATTAACTTGCTATCATCTCACGAAAAACAAGTTCAACTTCAGAAGATAGAAAGAAATATTAGCAAGACCTGGAATAAACCCAAACAAGTTGCAAAAGTTTAAACTTGGGGAAAACTGATTACGTTAGGGTTCATCTGTGCCCCAGAATAATCAAATGATATATACATGTGTGTGTGTGTGTGTGTGTATATATATATTATTAATTTTTTTATTGATAAGTAAAAATGATATATAGTAAACCCACAAAAAGAAAAGCCTATAAATATATGGCCATACCCATATGAAACATAAGCATTTTCTTTCCCATGATTTCAATATCAACAACGAGAATTGCACATGTATGTATGTTGTAAGAACACGCATAAAGAAACAATGTTGTAACTTACCTGCTTAGCATCGTCCCTGAACTTTTCCTTTCCAACAGCCATTCCAACTAAACTAATGCACTCCATAGCTTTAGCTCGAAGCATGCGGTTAGACTTGTCATTGGCGTTCACCAAGATAGCTTTCAAGTAAGGCATAACTGCATCATAGTATTTTTGGAAGTGCTCCTGTTGATACGCCAAAGCATCAGACTGACACATCCAAAACAAACTACTGTGCTAACAATTACGAAATTTTATACTATGACATACCTGTGATGAATCAGCAACTGAAGCCAAAGCAGTCAAAGCCCCTTCTTGCACCATTTGCTTGCCATTCTGCATATCAAACATTAATAATGGACAACTTGAAAACGACCTGATATTCCCAAACGCAAAAACATGCCCTAAAGCATATGATACCACTAAATCTTGGTAATACTAGTGGAGATGGTGTTTGGCCTTTCGCAAGTTTACCTGTAATAGTACAAGCAGTTTGCTCACTATTCCATCCAAGTATGGTGTTAAGATATCAGGAGTGCAATTCTCACTAAAATTCAGCACGGCTGAAGCAGCATGTGCCTGCAGAAATGCAAATGATAGAGGAAACAATGAACAACCACTTAATTGGTGAAACAAGTTTTTCAAAACATACATAAACTAATTTGAGCTAGTTGCAATGAATGAGGAAACAATGAAAAGAAAATGGCTTACTGCAAATGATTTTGATATAATTAATCTCAGCCTATCCCAACTATATACGTTCGATATAATATGCAATAATATCATCACGTGAAAGACAGTGAAATAGGCAATAAACCCAAAGTTTTCATAAGATATATTAACGTTTCTTCACAAGGAAAAGGTTAAGACCAACCATGATAGAAAAAGATTCTTTGAAAAATTAACAATCTCATCATTGTAGACACACCTAAGGGGCATCCTATCTCCCTCTTTCTTCTCAATTATCTCTCTCTTCTCCGATAAACAAACTCCCAGGCCTGTGGTTGCAATCCCTTCCCCCCCCCCACCGGCACAACAAAAAAGCCTTCCCAAATTACTGGTCCAACTTCATTTGGCAACTCCAGTTACTCCACTGATTACTCAGCTTGACATGGGTTTATGTGCAGATGCAAGATGCAGACTGTTTGTGCACAGTCGAATCTATATGGATTAGAGAGCTCCAGATAAAGCTCGACATTAATTCCCAACACGTGGGGACAAATCGTCTAATCTATCCAGTAATACTTTCGACTGCCAAAGATGTTTCTATCATCCTTGTAGATTGAAGGCTTTTTTGGCATTAGAAGTGATCAGAGAGCAGCTAGTGCCTCTATTGGCAATTTCTTGGTCTTTTTATATTTATTTCTTTTCATGTAAGGTGGAAACATTGCCATGTGGCTTGTAAACCCTTTCCTGTATCTTCAATAGAGTTTATCATTTATTCTAACCAAAATAAAAATTGCATCCATGGTATGTTAAGGAGAGAGAACGCTTATTCGACAGGAGGATATACAATTTCCTGCACAGCTCTCATTTTTAATCCACTTTTACATAAAAGCCATATATAGTTGTCAAATGAGCACCAAGCATGTACCATGCCATCAGCGACAAATAATACATTTGAACAAATCCACACACGTTGAATTTAAGTATTATGATGGTAATGCATTAAATTTCGCTAATATGGGTTCCTTGATGGTGGTTATTGGATGGCCTAAATGGCAAAGGCACATTATGCTGTTTCTGGCGGTGGTTACATACTTACATTGCAATATTGCATATTTTAAGGAGACTCTGTCATATCCATTTCCTTGATTCGTTGAAAGGTGATTTTGACTTACTGTTCGAGATCAGCGATTCTGATTCGCAATTTACCATTTTAGATGCTACCATAGTTAATCGTAAATGAGATTTTGGTTTCAATTGGTGATGTCATTGGTGGTCAGTGGAGGTACAGAACAACTGATGGTTGTAATGACGCAGTGTTGGTACCGATAGAAGGGAATGGGCTAACTGCTAAGCATAGAGAATAGACAGCCATCCAAGCACACACGCACACGTGTGTGTGTGTGTGTGTATATATATATATATATATATATATATATATATATATATACACACACACACACACACATATATATATATACACACACACACACACATAGGGAGGAAAGAGGCTAGATCTTTCTTTTAAATAGAGAAAACTTGGACAAGTAAATTAAGTGAATAGTGAAGTAGCAAATTTTGTGTTATCCTGGAGAATCTGGAGGATATAGTTGCAAAATTTTCTCCAGCTTTATGCAAATAAATAGAATGAGGAAATGTACAAGTGAATTACAAAATAGAAGGAATTGGAATATCTAGAAAGATGCTAAAATACAGGATTTGCATGCAATTCTCCTAATTATGTCTCTGCAACTGTTGTAACAGTCCAACGCTAACCTCAAATCTGTTTATCATGGGAACCCTAATTATGACGTCAGTGTGTGTCAACATGTGCTTCCATGTCCGTACGGCTTTTGCAAAGAGCTTCTCAATTTCTAAAATCATGTACTCCCTCCGTCCCTAAATTATTGTCTTCCTTTCCTTTTTTCTCCGTCCCTAAATTATTGTCTTGTTTGAAAACTTTCCTTTTTAGGACAACACTTTTACCATTTTACCCTTACTTTTTCCCCTACTTTAAGTATGAGCCACATACACATGGGTATTAAAAAAAATTACACATTATACCAATATTAATAATCTAAGTCAATTGTTTTTTCTTAATCCGTGTGCCAAGTCAAACAAGACAAAAATTAAGGGACGGAGGGAGTAATATATAATGTACTAAAGAAGAACTACAAGGTTACGAGCAAAAACGTTGGGTGCATTGACTCGTATTATAGAATGCCACCAGGAGTACCATCCACATGGCATTGCCACACTCATGACTCCTGTATAGCTCAGATTCACTGTCAAGTTTTTCACAAAGATCCTGAACCGAACCCCACCTGAATTTGAAATGAACTCAATTTTCAAGTAAAATTAAGCCAAACTGGCCACAATGTTAACTACATCTTCACTAAATCATGGTTCCAGGCACATGCATTGTATTGATGTAGGCCTAACTACTATCTCATCACTGGACACTAGGACCCGGGGGAGGGGAGAAAGGAAAGAGAAGGAAAGATAAAATAAATAAAACTATGAATTAGATTTCAATGCAAGTGAACTATCCGTCGTACGAACAGCATGCCTGAAATTCGGTCATTCTGGAATACTCAGATATCATACAAATAAAGTAATGAATAAAACGAACTCAAGGCAAATATCATTTATCAATAAACATGTGTCACCCATTAATTAACTGCTCGAGACAAACTGAGTAGCCATCGTTCAATATCCTGTGTTAATAAAGATTTCATAGAAGAAGTACAAATTGTAAAATCAAAACTCAGAGATTTCAAGGCCTATTAGAAATAAAGATATTGTAATTGATGCAGAGTCTTGCAGACTACTCAGAAATAATACAGCATTTATAAGAGAGGGAAATTTTCTACCAACAATAACAACCGTGAAATCATGAGATCAATTTCTGCTACAGAAACGACAGTTAGGATAATAATTGCCTACTAACCTGTACACGGGGATTTTGGAAGTCATCCATTGCCGCAGCAAGTGCTGGCAACACCCGCAGGTGGTACTGAACTTGCAAGTCAGGGCCTAAATCTGTAGACAACTGTCCAATTGCATTAATAGCAGCCCATCTCACACGAGGGTGGGGATCTTGGAACGAATTCAAAACCATCGTCACCACTTGTTCCAAATTTTTTATCATCACCTGCAACAAGGCATTATGAAGATCTCACTAAAAGCGGGAGCTCTTACGAACCAAGATGACCAAAAGGTTAAAGCGAGAAAGAGAGATAGTTATCAAGCAAAATCATAAATTGCCTGTAACTCGCAAAAACAAAAAGGGCAATGCAATCTAGTGGATTTAGTTAGAAAGTTCAACCAATAAAGGTCAAAACAACTATTAGTTCATCTGCATAAATACACCATGTTTGCATAGGAGCTACTAATCCATGATAAATTCATTAATTAAACTTGCATGTGTCCATTAAAATGTAATCAGAAATAGTAAATTCAATACCTTTGAGCACCCCTCAGCAATCTGAGCAAGTGCAATGAGCGCAGAGTGGTGTTTTTGCCACTCCGGAGCAGCCAAATATGCTGGCAACTGCTCTGATGCAACAGGAACAATTGTATTCCCACCCAATGCAATTGCTAACCGATCCAAACACTCCTGACCAACACTGTAGTTACTTGACTCGCCGGCATCCTCATCCTCATTCTCTGCACTGTGCCACGCTGGGTCATCCTCAATATCCAGCAGCATCTTCATCAAAATTGCAAATAACCTGCTGATAAACTGAGGTAACTTCCTCATCATCCCAGGCGCTCGTTCTCTAGCCTCTGCCAAGGTAATTACAAACTCAATTGCAAGATGTCTCGTGCCTTCTTCCAGTGCTTCCGCCTCTGCTATCTGCAACATAGACCCCACTACTTCCACTAATTGCCTCCTCAAGAATCTTGGCTCTGACCCAGCCAATTCGATCAACAGTTCCAGGGCCTCCTGGGCCGTTGCCTCTTGCCCACAATTCAAGGCCTCGGTCAGTGTCCTCATCATCGCAGGCAATAAATCCTGGAATCGATCACGGTCCCCTGAGCTGGACAAGCACTGAATAA
Source organism: Platycodon grandiflorus (assembly GCA_016624345.1). Lineage (NCBI taxonomy): Eukaryota > Viridiplantae > Streptophyta > Magnoliopsida > Asterales > Campanulaceae > Platycodon > Platycodon grandiflorus. The sequence continues at coordinate 807,109 of CM028369.1, forward strand.
AATTAATAACTGCACTAAGCGCAGCAATTCTCACGTCGGAGCTAGCAGATGTGGTCAAAGTCTGTAAGAACACTCCGTGCAGGTGCTTTATATGGGGAATTAGGGTTTCACCTATGTATTGTGACAATTGAGCAAAGATCAAGAAGGCGGATTCCTGAAGCTTGGGCGAATCGGATGAAACACACTGAAACATAAACGGCAATAACTCCGGCCAGCCATTATCGGGCAAAATGCCAGAAGCGAGCTCGGAAATGGTGTCGCAGAGCTTCTTCATAATCGTTTTCGCCTCTTCACGCTGAACACAAGCGAGGAAGATAGATTTGAGGGAGGACTGAGTCGAAGGAGACAAACGAGGCCATATGTACGAGTCATCGCGAGTCAACTGTTTACGGAGCAGAATTGCGGACATAGCTCGGGCTTCGCCGTGAGGGGATAACTGGAGGAGTTGAGCAAGCTTGAGAGCGAGCGTGTTCGGATCATTTTGCTTGCATAGGTTGAAAATGAGTTCGGCCTGCGATCGTTGCTCGTTCGATGAGGACATAAGATGAGAGATTAGAGTTTCGAACGGTGCGGGATCGGGGCCGAGGATTGCCACCAGTTGAGCTTGCTGGACTTGAGCTGAATCGGGATCCATCGCAACAATTAGGGTTCTGAAAAGGTGGCTGGTGGAGGTGACGGTGGTAGCGCCCTCTTTCGTATACGTCTGAATTGGGTGGCGCTCGCTCTGTGTATCTAAGAGATATGGAGAATCTTTAATCCCTCACCAGTCACCAGCGAACGCACAGGTGTTTCTCCCTCTTCCTTCTGCGCTGAAACGAGAGTGGAGGAGTTGGGGCTTATTTTAAGGGCGTGTTTGGATTGTAAATTAGGGTTTAATTAGGGCAACAGAAAATAAAAATGAAAATCAAAGGTAGTGAGTGGGCACTCTGCAAAACAGAAAGAAAAAATGCCTCCACTCACAAAAATAAAATAATTTAATTATATGCTGAAAAAATTGGATACCCCAAAACACTTACAAGACTTTCAAACCGAAAAATTGTTAATCATCGTAATGGATATAATGGATTGGGATCTCTCAATTGGAGTATTAAATTTCTTAAATGGGTGTTTGAACTACTCTTATTTAATATAGTAAATGAGGTTTTGTTTTTGTGGTATTAGTATTTTTTGTTGAACAGATGCATGGCAAAAAGGGAGAATGAAATTTAATTTTTTAGTGTTTGATTAAAAAATTCAAAATGAAAAAATAATTCAAAATGAAAAATACACGTGAGAAGAGAAAAAGATGAATAACTATTTCACACATGAATTTGAGATTAACATTCTAACTGTTAAAATTTTAAAGATGATAAAATCTTAGTCAGTAATTATCTTTAGTCAATTATACGTATGTGAACTGAGTCGTGTTGTAATTTATAATTAACTCTAATTTTAATTAACTTCAATTAAGATCAAAGACTCTTTTGTCATAAAAATACAAAATTCGCTTAAAAGGTGAGATGCTTAGCGCATTGGGGTGCGATGTTTAGCATCTATGTCATAAAAATTGTAAGGTTCAATGCTTTCATCAAATAGACATTACTTTTCAACATTGTTTTAGTATCTTACATCCGTCCTGGATAAATGTTTCTACAGTGTATTTTGAAATATCCTAACTAATGTTTATAAAGAATTTTGATGTACAAATTCTCTATCATACTTTCCAATATACAACTTTATTTAATATCAACAAAACGCATCCTAGAAAAAATCACTTATTTAAAATAGTAAAACTCAATTAATGTTATGGGTATTATTGTCAGAACACATTTTACAATTCATCATTAATTGCGTTTTGTCAAGTGTCAACGAGAAACATCTTTTTGGGAACGGAGGGAGTATCTAATCTTAACATCGAGACAAACCAACCTCCTCCATAACGGGTGATTTATTAACAACATATCTCATTATGAGATGTATCTCATTCTTATGATAAGAGGGTCCTATTTATATAGAAATTCATCATTTTATCAATTTGGAATTTAAAATATTAACTCTACCTCTACCTCTAAGTTGGGATTTGGCCCCCAAAAGTTTTCAAGCATGTCGAGTGTAATTCATTTGTATTTGTTGTATTTGTTTAATTGACATTTCTTAGTTATTATAACAAATACTTCCTTCGTTCGACAAAAGATTTTACTTTTTATTTTTAAAAGTTAATACGACTAAATCAAATCAAAATTTAATATATTTTAATTATATATTTGAAAATATTAATCACATTCATGTCAAATTGAATCGCTTTCCTTTCAAATTTTAGATTATTTTAAGACTATCATGAGTGATGAGTTTGAAAAAAATAAATTAGACCATAGTTTCACTTTCCATGACAATACTCATTAAATTACTTTCTTACTCCTTCCGATTCAAGATAAGTGTTGTTTTAGACTAATGTACATATATTAAAAACCTATGTAGGTCGTCAGATATACCTACTTATTAAATACTCTCATTTCTCGTGCTAGGAGAAGTTGGAAAAAAAATTGAAGGAAATAATTATTAGGAAAAAAAAAATATTTAATGATAAGATGATTAATTGTTGAACTTGGAAAAAGATAATAGTGAATTAGGAAAACATGCATTGAAAACCTTAAAGGACACTTAATTTGGATCAAATTTTTTTGTGTTAAAACGACATTTATTTTGGATCGGAAGAAGTATGAAATTATGGATCTTTTGGGGTTACATTACCATTTACCCCTCTTACATATACCTAAATTTGGATTGACCCCTTAACTATTTATTGCAGCACTATACCTTCTTCAACTATGAGAATTTGCATGTGCGACTCACGTGAGGGACAATTATAGTTGATGACTATTTTGCCCTTATAATGATTAAGATTGCATGTCTTCGTCATTTCACCAACATAACAGCCACAACCTATTTTAATTGACCGACTTGGTTGCTTCTAAAAAAATATCCTCAAATGGCAATACCATAAAACCTTTAAGAGATCCTATATGAACTATTATTTGAGCATGACAAAAGGAAATTAGAAAAAGGCATAATTGAGTGGTTGAACTATAGTATATAAGGGTATGCAGTGGGTTTAGGGGATTGAATCAGTGTTTTACAAGAGCAACTGAGGATAAGAACTTCAAAGGCGAGAACTTTATATATTGTGGATTGAAAATTTTACTCATTTCAGGTGCCAAAAGGTATTTGATAAATGAATTTGTTTCATACATTCATGCTTCGTAGTTGAGTTTACAACAACCTATCAAGTAGTGGGTTGTCATTACCATTGTTAATTTGCATATAATGTAGGTATGACCACAATGAACTTTACAAACCTCAAGTTAGAATTTGTCGGGAGAATTTTCGAGACCATTCTTCTAAGAGCAAAACCCCAGCCATGAGCTATGTTTTTGCTTCCATATCTTTGGAGATATTTTTGTCCTCTTTCTCTCCTCTCCTCTCATACACTCTCCATTTTAATATTCGATCTAACTCTATTCATCAACTTTAAAGCTAATCTTACTAATCAGTCACAATAGATATTAGACTCGTGTACCTCAAAGCTAATAAATAATTTAACTATGTCTAATATACTAATTATCACTACTAGTTATGGACTCACATTCATCCATTCATATGATTTTTCTTGAGCTGCATCGTGTATACGCTTGAACAGAAAAACATTCAAACTACTATTTCGTACTATGAACTCAATAACCTATTTAAGAAGTAGCTGGGTGAACCTTGAAATAGGTTCATTACTAGGATATTCAAAAATTTATTGTTCAAGTAAATTGTTGCCATGTCACTAGAACAAGTGTCATGCTGATAATTTTTTAAAAGTAAATGAAATGATGGATAATTATCAAATAACGTTTTACATAAGAAAGCCTAGAAACTCTAGATTTAGGGGTTAGATTACGAGACGGGAAGGTGTTATATAGGCACCCGTCTCGCCCGATCTATGGTGATCGGTCTCTTTTCAGTGGTTGTAATCAAGTCTGTTTCCTATGTCTACTTTATTTTAAGTCAATTATTCAAATGACCGAATGAACATCAAGGAGATCTGAAATATTATTAAAAATGCTAAATATAGACCGGTCGAGAACGACTAAATGTTGAATCTTTATGATTGGAATATAAATCGCAATGGGCCGGGCTGGGCCAACCCAACCCGAACATATCGGGCCAAGCCCTAAAATTGGGTCAGACCGAACTAGACCGAATTTGCATTGGGCCTCTAAACTAAAGCCCAGCCTCACTTAATATTGGGCTGGGCCAGACTAATTTTTAGTAAATTTGCTATTTTTGTCAACACGCATGTAAGCCTATTGGGCCAAGCCTTAAAATTGGGCTGGGCAGGCCTTGACCAACTTTGCATCAAGCCTCCAAAACTAGAGCCCAATCCGCCCTAATGTCGGCTTCGCTGGCAGCCCATCGGGCGGACCGATTTGATAGCTTTTAGATTGGAATAGCTTCATTTGGCTGGAGCTATTCTGATCCTGATCCTTTTAATGGCACAATCATGTGATTAAACATGTGAATAAAAAAAGAATAGACGATAAAAACAAAGATTTGAGGGTGTTAAAGTCATCATTTTATAGCTTTAAATAAAAAAATGAATTAGATGAACTGGCAATGAATTTAGAACTAGAAATGACATTATTTGTAATTTAGAACAAACGATAACGATGAAGAGATTAATTAGAAAAGTAGTATGGATTATACCTCATTTATGCTACAGATAACTTTTTAAGCTTGATTTGTCTTAGAGTGATTAAGAACCTAGCCCAGAACACTCAATGAACACTCAATGACTGTTGGAAAGTTATTTAAAAAAAAAACGGGTGTGCCTATGAGTTATAGTTGTTGGTTGTTGTTGAGGAATGAGACTATTGTTGATTAGAGGGAAAGATAGTGGTTTAAATATGAAGTAGAGTTCGGATAGGTTCCAAATGGTTCAAGGATTAACAATTGAGAGTTTTTATTGATCTCCCCCACCTTAAATCAGTTACAAATCATATCCACCTAATAGGAGATCGATCAAAAAGTGAAATGCCTAAAAAGCCCTCAGATGTGATTGTTTTAGATACTAGGAGCTGGACGGCTCTAAACCCCATATTCAGTCTTTTCACAAATAGACCTCTTCGTTATTCTCGTTAGTTCTAAATTCATTGAATTGAATCGGAACCTTGACAAAATGTAACAAAATGCTAGTTAATGAACAGAAAATCCAAGGATGATCACATGGTTGCATGAGTGATTCCCAAAATGAGACGTCGACAGAGAATAGAAGAAGGTGATTTTGTGGTTGGGATTACAAGGAATTAGTGTGAGGTTAAGCTTGGAGTAAAGGATAATGGAAAATTGCTGGCCGGTCCACTTTGAAAAGTTTTTATACTCTCTAGTCCACCATTTTTTTTCTTAATCGCTAAAAGACACTTTTATAAAATTGATCCTAAAATACTCCCGTTTTTTCCCTAACTGTCCGTGCGTTTAAATTCCTCAGTTCTTCACTGTCGTTTGGAGGGGAGCAGAATTTTCGCCTTCTTTAGGGACAGTGTGACGCCCCAACCCGGATTTCCATACAAAATCCCAAATCGGATTGTCAAAATAACCTAACAAGACTTAACACAAAAGTAAACACTTAATTAAACAATAATAAACAAGTCTTCGGCGACACTACTGCCGGAACCCAACTATCAACAACTATGAGTCTATAACTCAGGGGAAGAAATAACAAAAATATTAACATCATCGGCCACAACATGCCGGAACAACAATATAAACCACGAGCCACAACATGCTCGGGAAAAACAACTGGAATAACAACCAACTGTACACAAGCGCGACATACATGCCGGCTATCAAAAGAATAATACAAAAACCAAGTATGATTCTACCCCAAAGTAAAGTCTATATAACTTTACATAACCATCGAATCTCACCAAAAGAAAATACTACAACAACTGTACAAACCAAAAGTACAACTACGGGGACAACCTGCTAGCTAGTCACGCCCTCACCGACCTCATCGAGAGCTGGCTGACTGGTTTGGATCTAAGGAAAATATTAAACACAACAGGGTGAGTCAAAATTTAATAAGTTATTAAATGCAACTATATGACATGACATAATGCTCAACTGTAATCGTAACAAGGTGATAGCATTTCTATACATCACAACTCAACATGAAATATCATCCATGATATACAACTCATGTTTAACACATAGCACATTGATATTCACATAAGTGCTTATAAATAAATCACATAATAAAGGATATCTTTCTCTTTATCTGTCTTTGCGTTGCTCCTGCAATACACAAAATAATCAACGTGTATCGATACTCGTCTATCCCCAAACCTGCCGGGTCTCCCTGAAAATCTATCGGATCTTAGCAACCAAAGTCATGACGCGTATTGCAACGACAGTGGGGCTACCTCCCACCTGTGGCCAACAGATGAGGTGTGTGTGAACTCCGGTACGGCGACTTATAGCGATTCCAAACATTGATTTGTCAAGGCTATATGCCGTCCCACCTTGACTCGTTAACAAATGCCAGCTGGTCTCAATGCAATGCACAAAATGATATTTACTCATCTTATGCAATTTAACCCCAAGTTCAAAAGTAGTGAACTTGGTAAATATCAAGTAATTCATATTACTCAATAACATGTCACAACAACAAGCACATATTTGCTCAAGTTTTCACATCCACATAGAGCTAATTACAAGTCTCTATATCACACATAATAACCATTCACTTAACCAACTTGTTTGAGAGTTCATAATCCTACTCAAACTAACCCGGATTTTCGTCGGGATTTAACATAGTTCGGTGTATATTGTTCATCCAAAATTTTACTTTAAGGTTTCATAAACATAATTGTTCACTTTGGGTATAGTTGCTATATGCAACTTATTTCCGAACTCTAGTCTTTGTTCTTCTCTTAGTGCAATTCTAAGTTCAACAATAGAGTAATTATCTCAACTAAACCATCTCATATCAAGAAACTTAACACAAACAAGATTCTCATACATCCACATAGCATTTAGACATGTAGATAACATCTTTCACAAGGCTAGCAGATTCATTATGTAATTAGCATATTTTGAAGCTTAAAGCATATAGAGGGACTTAGTAACTTACCTCAATTTGAAAAATCACACCACTAAAAACACAATCAAAGGCTTCAAAGTAGTTCTCCTAGTCTTTAGCTACACAAATCTGGCCTTGCATGCAAAGTTGGATGGTTGGATTTTGAGGAGATGCAAAACACACAGTGTTCTCACCTTGAACAACACACACACACACACACTTATCTATTGAGTTCTTGAGAAATTTGGGATAAAATGGGAGTATTGTGGTCTCTTTCTCAGGTGTTCAAGGGTGGAATAGGTGGAGAGAAGCTGACTTACCCCCCTAGGACGTGGCTTTCTCACCACAAAGGCTTTGCATGTTTAAAATAATAAAATAAAACATGTATAGAAATTCTGTCAACAGGGCGATCGCCCTCTAATGAGGCAAAGCAATCGCTCTACCCTCTGTCTACAAGGCGATCGCCATGGGGTGAACCAAGGCGATCGCTTTGTCCTTAAATCTCAAATGCCAACTTTCTGTCCACAGAGCGATCGGCCTGGCCCTAGCCAAAGCGATCGCTTTGTACCCAGTAAGTTTAATGCCAAGTACAAAGTTCTAAAATGCAACCAAAGCCATCTCAAATGATACTTAAGCAAATTTAACAAGTTATAATGCCAAATCACCCAACAAGGATTTCCAACAAGTCTAAGAACTTTGCTAGAAACATAACACAACTAATACATGTCAACTACACAATGTATATCATCATAATTCACATTACTACCATGGCATTCTATTATTACCATGCTATGTAAATATTTATATCATGTATATTTAACATAATAACAAGGCATACAAATATTCAATTAACACATAGGAGAGCTAGGGTATTACAGATAGCACTTCCTCCGAATTTTGCAATCAACTATTTTGAATCAAAAACCAAATCATTAGCAAAAACATGATGTAAAACATATGACTAATTAATAACCACGCTTCAAACTGTAAGTATTTTAATTCATGGATTGATCAAAAAGTGGAGTAATAAATATTTAAGAAGCTATATACACTGTAATTATAAGTTATAATAGTAGAAGAAAGCTCATTTCAAGCAAGCATTGTGTTCTTCCATAGGATTATGAAAGAATTCGCGAATGGACAATTCTTGCGTCCCGATGCCCAGTTGTTGCATCTCAAATTTAATCCCGATGCCCAATTTTTACATCCTGATGCCCAAATTAATCTGAAAAGTGGCACTGCATCCCAATGCCCAATTGTTGCATCTCAAATTAAATCTCGATACCCAATTTTTGCATCTCGATGCTCAATTGTTGCATCTCAAATTAAATCCCGATGCCTAATTTTTGTATCTCAAATTAAATTCTGATACCCAATTGTTGCATCCCGATGCCTTGGGATGTCTGATGCACGCGTTTTGGTTTCATTAAGGGTATTGTTGTCTTTTTGACCAAAAAATGACTTTTTTCGATTTAAAAAAAAATGGTGGACTGGGGCGAATTGAAATGTTTAAAAAGGGACCAACTTGTAATTCACCCAGAGGATAATGGATAAGAAAATGTTGAATTGAGGGATTTGGAGGTAGGAAACAGAGAAGGAAGGGCGGTGGGGGAAATTATGGACCGAAAGGACGTAACAGGCAATGGTAGTTAGGAGGATTAGGATGAGGAGTAGGGTGAGAGGGAATTAGTGGCAACATTTACTGTAGAAGCTATAATGACTGTGACGTGGTTAGGAATAGGAGGCAAGGCTGGCATAGTTATAGAGTCAGGTGTTAGTGACGGGGAAAGAAGGGTTTCCGCCAACGGCCTAGGGCGGTGGTGAAAAGAAGGACACATGTAGACAGTTGGCAGACAAGGAGGCGCAAGAAGAGAACCATAGAGAGATCGTTTCTTTTTCTTAATATCACATGACACATTAGCGCCAACTATGTAAAAAATTTGACTTCAGCATGTCACATTGATTGCACTGCCGAGGCACGCAAAATTAATTTTTTTCTTTTCTTCACCCTCAACTAACTAGTAGCAGCGGCAAGTAAGGTTCGATCCCACGGATAGCAGATGATTTTATTAGTGCTTCTCGTATCAATTATTTTGCGAATGGAAATTGGGGGGGGGGGGTTGTTGGCTTCAATCAAACTAATCCAACTCAGTACTTCAAAGTGAGAATCAACAAAAACAAAATAGCAAAATTTGATTTCAATATAAGAGAAAGATTCTAGTTTTATTTTCTCAATGAAAAGTCTTGTGTCCATCTTCAATTCTCCAATTGGCCCAGCTTGATAAGCCTATTAAGACCTTTACATCTAAACTGTCAATCATGCACTTTTAAGCTCCTTTTGGTCCAAGCCCATGAAAATCACCACCTACAATAAAACATCATCAAATTGGTCAATTGGACACATCGCAATATCAAATTACGAAGGAATATGACAAATAAGATTTTTGCAAAATACACCTATCACACATAGAGAATTCGTTGAAAATCAAAAGGAAAATACTTTACCTTTTTGTTAAAAAATAAAGTACACTAGTCAATGTGTAATTTTTTTGAATGTACTTTAAGTTGTTAACCCTATTCGGGCTTAGCTCCAAAAGAGTAACACCGTTAATTATCAGTTAAATTGGAGAAAACTAATAGCTAACGAGGACCCAACGGTGCGGGAGAGTTTTTACCAAGTCCCAATAATGTCTCATTGCATCTTCATTTTTATTTTAGTTTTAGTTTTGTTTAATCCAGTTTTTAACAATTAAAATCACAAATCAAATGAATAATGAATGTCATATAATTTGACAGCAATTGTTGAATTCCATATATACGGTTGACCATTTTGCAATTATTATTGAATGATTTATGCATTGGAGAACCCATTTACTTTAGTCAAGACTTTGCCATCAAAATCTCAAAGTGGCCTTATCTGATGCAACTTTTGTGTAACAGATTTTATCAAAAGTTGTATTTTCAAAAATAAAAATAAAATAACTTTTCAAACAACCCACTTTTTTTTTACATGTTTGTCTGACAACTCAAATTGAAAAGTTAATTTTTACAACATTAGTGTCTGGTAAAAAAGTGAATTTTAATTAGAAAGTTTTTAGTTAAAAATAATCTTATTACCCTTCTAGACATACCATTACACTTATTCATCTAAATTATCAAATTGTTAGTAATTTATGGTTACATTACTAGACAACAATAGTTAAGGTAATTTTAATTTGATCAAGGAAAAATTTACTTAATAATTTAACAAAATTATATACAAGTAACTTTGATAATAATGTATCAATTTAAATCAAGTAATGTAGCAAGTAGAGAGAAAAGGAAGGAGATGAAGAGAAAACAATTTGTGATGAGTATTCTGAGGATTATAGAATAATTGATTGTAATAAATGAATATATTGAGTGATAATATCGTATTTTGACTTGTTTACTAACTTATCTAGTGAAACTTATTTTGAAAAAGTTATAATTTGTAACTTCTCAAAAGTTGGAAGTTGGACTCAACTTATTGAAAGTTATATTTTTAATTGGAGTACTAATACACATATCTACAACTTTGTATATAGCTTATTTTCAAAACGGAGCATCAACAAGGCCTTAGGCTATGTGAAGCGAGATAAATAAATAAGTTCACTTAAATTTTGCCAATTCTCATCTCATCCTCGCAAATATACGGTTATATCAAGAGTTTGAATGATTAATAGATCATATAATTCAAGCATTGCAACAGAAATTAAAGATTAATTACGCCCAAGTTTTGAACTAATTTTAATTTATTCATACAAGTTTATGTTTGAGAAATAATGATATCATATTTATAGGAGAGCGAATTAGTTTCCTCAAACGCAAAAAATAAAGCAAAATTATATTCACCAAATACCCAAATATGGTTTAAAGACCAATTCAGATTCCATGTTTGAGTGAATAGTTAAATTAAGATTAAAAAAAGATGAAGCAGCCATCTTTACAATGTATTTTTCTGATATTGTTTTTGACTTTTGATAATTTGAGCTGGTCGAAGATGTTAAAACTAACATACAACTGGTAGAAAGCGACATGTGGTCAAAGAATTAGAAATTCTTAGCCATCATTAACGTTTGTACTCCAATGTATGTGTGAATATTCAACATTAATTAGGAATTCCCGGGGGGGCGGGGGATGGGGATTGGGGGCCATTGATGCGTTTCCCACTTTCTCAGTCTAAGCTGCTGTCTTTAGAAATTTCAGTAAAAGAAATAAACTTTGAATATCCCATCCCCATCCCATCCCATCCCATCCCATTGCCTTGACCAAAGCAGAGGAGAAGACCAACAAGGAAGCTGCTTTCATTTTTCCACTCAGTCTTCTCGCTCCTCTAATCTAAGAGACACTGTTATATTATGGTTTACCTTTTCTCTACAGCTGCTCCCTTTTTACGTCTTATTCTTCAACTTTTCCAGTTCTTCAGTGTGGAAGTTTTCTCTCTAAAATGGGTATTTGCTTGGGTAGCTCGGCTAAAACTGCTCATGCATCTTCCAATCGATTCTTTGGTAAACTCCCTTTCTTCTTCCTCCTTTCCTTTTCTTGATTACTATGTTTTATATCTATTCTTTTTGACTTTATTTGAAATTGATACTACTACACTTGTTTTGTTTTGCATTTTTTAGTTTGATCTCAGACCAAATACTATGTTTTGTTAAGTTTGATTGTTAATTGGAATACGAGCTTGAACAATTTAGGTTGACTGGTAGTTTGTGCTGGACTGTAAAGATGATTAGGCACTTCTTTATATTATTATTTTAATGTAATTTGTAGATATGGGTGCCTAATAAAATCCCAAACCTCAAAGGGGGTGTCCTAGTTTTGGGATAGAAGGGGGTGTAGTTGGACTTGGATGGTCTTGCTCACTTTCTCGATAGCGGTTATGGTTCATAAGCTTTAGCAGGAGCTGAATTGCAGATTGCTGTTTCTTGGAATCAGCAAAAAGATTTTAGAGGGAGTTTCTTGATGTTTCACTGATCAATTCTCACTTACCTGAAAATAGATGCCAAAGAATTCCTCTGCCATTTCCTGTTCACACTGAAAAGAATTATCGGAAAGCAATATTATCCCAAGTCACCAGTCATTAAGGTTCGCCAATCGCACTATCTATATCTATATCTGTTTTATACCCCAACTGCTTCTTTGCAACAAATGAAGGAAACAGGCTTGGAGACATTCGAGGAGAGAAGTTTATTCTTCTTGGAGACAACTTTACTTGCTCCAGAGCATGTGATTCGACCCCAGATGGACTATCCCTCAAACAGCCAATTCGAGGTTCAGCTCATGTGCTCTATTTGCAAGAGAGCTGCCTCCTCAATTGATAAGGCTTCTCTTCTTTACGTAAACTTCGCATAATGGATTCTTCCGAAATAAATTTTTGTTCCTGTTCTTCATCAAACAGATTTTGCTCTTGCTGGCTCTGCCCTTTGATTTGAAGTAATTGATTCTTCCGCTGGTTCATAACACCATCTAACTGGCATTCTGAGCCCAAATTATAAGAAATTGACTGATGTGGTTGACTTCACTCTTTTAACAAAATAATAAATCATCTTGGTTAGGTATTACGAGAATACTTAATTTCGTACCGAAACCACTACACGGCCTTGAATTTGGTGGTTCCAATTCTAAAGCAGCTTCTTCTTTCATTGAGTCCGTTTTCTTCAATGTCTGATATTCAACATCCTCAGATGTGCTCCTTTTCACTCAAGTCTTCCTCAGATAAGTTGCTTCATGTGATAAATACAGCTTTGTTTGCTAAGGGAATCCTTTGCTTCATAAAAGGAATCCAGCTGAAAATATCAACAAAAGTTACAAAAGTGAGAAATAATCAAGAACAGAAATTTTAAAGAGCACTGGAATGATATAAATCTCGTTTTACCTTAACATCAGTACGGTCAACCATTTTCTCTTTCAGGAACAAAACAAAGTCCTGAAAGTTCTTTAACGTTGCACTTTGTGGCCACTGTAAGGCCAGACTGCCTTTAGAATGCCATGTTCAGCAATTATTCTCCTGTCCACCAATCTGGATACGATATATGTCACTTAATTGTCTCTGTCACATTCTGGTATCAACTTAGAACCCACCAAAATCTGATACTAGTAAAGGTCTATAGATTTTTTGTACATTAAGCCTAATCATGCCTAAAATTCAATGAAAAAGAATCCCTTTTTTTGACATCTTTTCTATAGAATGAGTCTCCTACATATAACATTGTACAATGTTTACTGTAATTACAAGAGATGTTGGACTGATGATTGCATATAGACAGTTCTGCAAACGTAGGCCTTGATATGCGTTAATATGACTTTGATTGAGCTATGTACTGTTGTGTACCTGTATACTTTTATGTTTGTTTGTTAACGAAAATTTGTGCACCTATTTTATCTGTTTTTATTAAAATAAATTGTTGGGGGTTCAATCTTATACTTTAATTTTAAATTTTTTTTCCTGCTCTCTTCTAGAAACTCCTAGCAAGGGAAAGAATAGTTCAACCCCTTCCAAGGATCAAACAACTTCAAACAGTTTCAACAAAGATCGCATAGCATCCAAAGGCGATACATATATCTCCAATGATCTCAAGTCATTTAGCATCAATGATCTCAAGGCGGCCACAAAGAACTTCCGTCCAGACAGTCTTGTCGGCGAGGGAGGGTTTGGCTTTGTCTTTAAAGGATGGATTGATGAACACACTTTCGCTCCCAGCAAACCTGGAATTGGAATGGTCGTGGCTGTTAAAAAACTCAAGGCAGAAAGCACTCAAGGTCACAGGGAATGGCTTGTAAGTCCAACAAAAGCCCAGTTTATTTATCTTTCGCTCCCTACTTCCCTCTCAGACAGTCTTACTTTCTACTTAGAGACGTTCAGAGTCTTGTTTGACATATGTTATGAGTTTCCAAATTTACCCTTATCACAGTAGACTTAAACTTAAGAAAACTACTTTAGTTCTTAAAATTAAGGGTATTCATGAAAAACTATATAGTCTTTAAAGTGATTTTTTTTACTTTCAGACGTGGATTCTTTGTTCCGGATGGAGGGAGTAACCTTCCTTTTTACGTAAAGCTATGTCAATCAGTAATTAACTTACCGTTGTTCTTGATCCTCTCAATTGGCAGACGGAAGTTAACTACTTGGGCCAGCTTCATCACAAAAATCTTGTGAAACTGATTGGGTATTGCTCAGAGTCTGAAAACAGACTTCTGGTTTACGAGTTCATGCCAAAGGGATGTTTGGAAAATCACCTTTTTAAAAGTGAGTTAATTTCTTGTCTGAATCATTGCTTCCAATCTATTTTTCCTCCCTTTCGCTCTTTTGAATCACTGTAATTTTTCATGGCGTGTAAGTATGCTTTCAGGTAAGGTGTTTTGTCCATGAACGCTAAACAATTAATATACCCTTTTTCTGGTCCATTAACAGAAGGTGTTCAACCTTTATCATGGGCTGCACGGATGCGAATTGGAATTGATGTTGCACGTGGATTATCCTTCTTGCATAACTTAGATGCCAATATTATCTACCGTGATTTAAAGGCTGCCAACATTCTTCTTGATTCGGTATGCAGAGTTATTTTGAATTTAAACATGGATTAATATAATTGTATTCTGTTCTTAAATGCAAATAATCATATTCTGCAATAAACTTTTGTAGGACTTAAATGCAAAACTTTCGGATTTTGGCTTAGCAAGGAATGGCCCCACAGGGGATAACACACATGTTTCAACCAGGGTTGTAGGAACTGAGGGTTATGCTGCACCAGAATATGTTGCTACAGGTCACTTGACTCCAAAGAGTGATGTGTACAGCTTTGGAGTTGTCTTGTTGGAGTTACTATCAGGAAGACGGGCAATGGCTGATGAGAGAGATGGAGGTGTTGAAGAAGCCTTGGTAGATTGGGTAAAGCCATTTCTAGGTGACAATAGACGGGTTTTGAGAATCATGGACACACGTTTGGGTGGCCAATACTCCAAGAAAGGGGCTCAAGCTGTAGCAGCTGTTGCATTGAAGTGTATACGCACAGATCCCAAGGACAGGCCGCCTATGTCAGAGATTCTGGCAGCGTTGGAGGACATTCATAACTCATCTAAGGATAATCCAAGGATCATAGCCGCAGCTAAGCTGGAACATGGGAATGTAACTTTAACGGATCCTCTTAAGCCAAGAATTACAGGCACACACTACAGATAGGCTGCTGCGTTTCTTGGAGCATATGCATCATGTTTTCCATTATAGATCTTGATATCAATGATGAGGTTTATAAAGTTGGAGCTTGTGAAAAGTGAAGTCCCAATACCATATATTTTGGGGTCGGAGTGTTGATGACCAAAGCCATAATCTGTATAAACTGATTAATGTATAAACCGATACCAATTTTTGTTTTGTTCTTCAAAATCAATTAATGGAATCCATAGATGCAAAAGTTTATTTACACCCTCTGTTTCGTCCAAAAAATTCATGTTTGAAAATTTTAATAATTAAAAATATGTAATTATCATTAAAATTAATTATAATTCAAAAACGCTCTAACATAATCAACGTGCTTAGAGCAGGAACAATGGATGTTCATCCGTTGAATCATGATAAATCTTCAGGTACAATGGAGGATCAAAAGCAAATCATCAAAAGTCTTGAGAGAAAAAAATGCAAGAGATGAAACCCAATAATAAAAAATAAAAAAAAACCGGACAAAAGAAAAGGAGACAAAATGGCTATGTTTAAGCCTTTAAACCCTCAAAACGACGTTGTTTTGAGGGGCAAAATTAAAAAAAAAAAAAAAAAGTGGCGGACAAAGGGGCTGACAGCGCTTTACACGTGTCAGCGCCTGGGCGGTTGGATAGTTTTTTTAATTATCTCCGGTTGAGGGCAGTTTTGGTATTCAAAAAATATATATATATATTTAAAATAATACACATTTTTTTCTATAAATAGAGACTTGGTTTGCATCATTTGGACACCAAACAAATTTTTTTACAAATTATTGATATTTTGGATAATTTCTCTCTCTTTCTCTCTCCAAATTTCATATTTTTAATTAATTCATTTTAAGTTGTTTATTTAGCTAAATGTATTACTAATATTATTATTTACTACTTAAATGTTTTAATTATTAATATTGCAGATTAGTAAAAATAATTGTCATTATTGTTATTAGTTTATTATTACCATTATTATTGTTAAATTTCGTATTATTATTGTTATTAGTTGTTATTATTATTGTTAATATTATCATTAAGTAATATTATAACTGTTA
Source organism: Platycodon grandiflorus (assembly GCA_016624345.1). Classification (NCBI taxonomy): domain Eukaryota; kingdom Viridiplantae; phylum Streptophyta; class Magnoliopsida; order Asterales; family Campanulaceae; genus Platycodon; species Platycodon grandiflorus. The sequence continues at coordinate 823,477 of CM028369.1, forward strand.
TTATTGTATAATTTTTGTTCTTAACTTTGCTTTATTGTCAGTTAATGTTGTATTTCTATTTAATGTACACATTTTTATTGTCGGAGTTTCCGTTAGAATTGTTGTATTTCTATTTAATGTTCGATTTTTTGTACTTATTTTTAAGTTATTAATGAATATTATTTTAAAATTATATTCGAATTATAATACTTAAATTGATAATATTATAATATTATAAATTGAATATTAATAGTTTATATTATAAATAATATCAATTATTGTAGTTATTTCAAATTTAATAATATTATAAATAAATAAAATCAAATTATAATAAATATTATTCAAATATGATAAATAAATAATGACTATTTATATAATTTCGAATTTAATAATTTATGCAATATCAAATTTATTTGTAAATATAAATTGAAAGAAGATATTAAATTAATGGAGATAAAGATGGTGGGGTATGTAAAGTTGTTGGAGATAAAGATGGTGGGGTATGTAAAGTTGTTAGAGATAAAGATGGTGGGGATATGTAAAAGTGTTAGAGTTTGTGCCACCATTAAAGTTATTTTTTGATTTTAAATCAAATGAGTATTAAATAGATTACTTTATTGATTTTTAATGGGCTGTATTTGATTTTTGGTTTGAATGAATCAACCCATTGATCTTGCTCTTAAGGTTAAGATTGTATGCATAAAACAAAGAGGGTACCCTGATTTGGGTTTCGGAAGTGGTGACCGGGGGATTGCTAGAACCACTCTAGCGTGTTAAAGTAATCAAAACGACGTCGTAATCGTACACGGCAAAGTCCAAAAATCACCATTTTGCTCTGTTCGAAAAGGAAGAGGTACCCGTCCGCCTTTATCGACTGAGAATTGCTATTTACACCTATAAAATTGTTGAGTACACCCCTTAACAAAAATTACAAAAATGCTATTATAAATTTAGACCTAAATACCTTTTTTTTTTGGCCGTTCGGTAAGGGGTGCCGATCACCTATAATGATGTTCGGTAGGGGGTGCCGAACACTCATAGTGATGTTCTGTAGGGAGTGTCGAATATCACTATGGGTGTTTGGTAATACAGTACCGAACAAACTGTTTAAAAAAAAAAAGGAAAAGGATGGGCTGTGTGTGGGATGGCGGGGAAGGAGGTGGGGTGGGGGGAGGAGGAGGAAATAGGGTGTTCAAAAAAAAAAATCAAAGTAAAGGGAAGGCTAGGTAGGGGCGGGTGGAGGCAGGGGGAAAAGGAGGAGGAAGGAGTTAGCTGTGTGTGGGGGGGAGGGGAGTGTATTAGGAAGGAGGAGGATGGGGTAAAATGTGTTTAAGGTGTGGTGTATTTAGTATTTTAAAAAAAATATTTTTAAGTATATAATAGAAAATTAGGTACGAGTGTATTTAATTTTTTGTGGGTTGAAAATAGCCGGTGGAGGTGTATGAATAACAACTCTCTTGCCGACTTCCCGATCACGCCGGCAAGGGAAGGGCTGCCGAGGCCAGGCCCTTTGTTCCTACTCCGTCGAGGTGAGTCTGCACCTCAACGATTCTTTAGTTAGGTCGATTTTTAGTTATATGATATATCTTCGGGAGATTTTTATCGGTTGTATTTTGAAATTGTAGGTAAAATTGATGAATTTCAAAGTCATAGGATATTATGGGAGGAGGTGCGAGATGCTTGGCAGACTCTCTGGGCGATCCTTATGCACTGTATCTCCACTGCCATGGTTATTTGTTGGGTTGGGGAATCCTGGCGATAAATTCAAAGGAACAAGGCACAATGTATGTCACGTCACATATCTCATCTGTCCCAAAGCCCATTCTGTTAAACTTTTTCAACACAAGTTCATATTTAATTGGTCTTATCAAAACAGGCAGGTTTTGAAATGATTGATGCATTCGCCGACTCACTAGGAATTCCAATGGACACAGTTCACTGCAAAGTTATCTTTGGAAAAGGCTTGTTTGCTTTCTTTACTCCTCCGTCCAACATTTCTTTCAGGTTCTCTTGTTAAATTTTGAATTGATTTTTTTATTTTGTTGTTGTCTTTTTAAATTTTTCTATATCAGGTTTTGTTGATGGTGTTCCTGTTTTCCTGGCAAAGCCCCAGACTTATATGAATTTGAGTGGTGAATCTGTAAGTAATCCAGATGTCTCCTTGTAAATCATGAAAGCGTTTTAAACTTTATGCTCTATTCGATGCTATATGCATGATTTCGGCAATAGCTTAGTCAAGCTGATTCGATGCTTGTGACTGTGATAGTTACTTTTGTTATTTGCAATCAACAAACGTACCCCAGTTAACATCTTTATTTTCCACATTTCTTTCTTCCTTTCTAATTCACATCTGAGGGATGGCCAAAATTTGAACTTTATGGATCGATGTGTAATTGGGTGTTAAGTTGACTTGGTGGGTCTTGGAGTAATGTATTCTTCGAAGCTTAAGATCCTATCTTTTTGTGTTCTCATAGGGCCGAGCTAGATGAAGAAGCTTTTGATTTTGGTTAAATGAAAGTGTTTTCTGCGTGACAAAATTTTCACTCTCTGCATCACCTTACTTGGGGATGCTGTCTTCTTTGTGGACTATTGGTTTTCTTATGTTAGCCTAAGAAATGGTGCTTAGCTTAGCCTTCTCTATTTCTTTTTTACTGATTGGACCTTTTGTTTCTCATTGCATGATAAGATTTCAGTGAAATGATAAGGGTTTAGTATGATTCATATAGATGATAGAATTTTTTAATGACAATATCTTTCTTGAACAACCAAGTTCAAGAACTCTATAGAAACTGTGTCCGAAATTATTTCGAGATTATGTGTTGAGGATGTTGTGTCACGCTTATAGATGAACAGTGGCATGTTATTGACACATTGTTCTTGGGATTCGTGTTCTTTTAGTATCTATTGGTTACATACGCATAGAATGTGGAACATGCTAGGTCTTGCTTATAAATGAAATGTAGTGTGTTATTGGTACATTAACTATTGCTTACAAGTGCATCCATTCAGTGGTGCACCGTGGAACAGTATGTTTTTCTTTATTTGGTTCAAATCGTGGAACAGTATGTGATATTGCTCTAGAAGGCCCTTCCTCTGCAAAAGTGAATATTTCGTTATTACTATGGAACTTTTATATAAAATTTTCCACTACCTTTGATTGGGAATTCGTTGTCTAACGAAGAAAGAAGAGATGAGACAGATGTAGGACAATTGCTGGTGACAAGTATGTCATTTGTTGATCACATAGAGAAGGACGGTTCCATGAGAGTAGATGGAGGCTGCTGCATGTAGACAGTCTCAATGAGAACACCATGAAGGAATGCATTATGGACACCTAGTTGACGAATAGGCCAACCACGAGAAACATCAAGTGATAATACCATACGGATGGTCGTGGACTTCACGACAGGACTAGGACCGAATGTTTCATTATAGTCCAGACCATGTTGTTGATGAAACCCTTATGCGACAAGACACGCTTTGTAACGATCAAGAGTGCCATTGGCCTTGTATTTGATGCGATAAACCCATTTTGAGAGGGAGAGGGTGGAACTAATGTCCATGTCTGATTTTGAAGTAAGGCATTGATCTCAACAGATATAGCTGCACGCCATTCACGGAGTTTGTTAGCCACGGTGAAACATGTGGGTTCAACAAGCGGTGTAGATTCAGTTTAGATTTGCCGAAGGGGAAGATGGGTTATTGTTAGACATGTGACGAAGTCGCATGGGGTGAGTGCGCTAAGGCTTTGGCGGGGAAGGAGGACGCTGGCCTGGGATGAGGTAAAGCAAGGTGTAAGATCAACAACTAGATTTATCCCATTGGGATTGGAGATGCGAACAGGATGGGAAGGAAGGGAAAACCTGATGTGGTAGGATTATTAGATGGTGCTTGGGGAGCTGTGTTGGATGTGTTGCTGGGAGGAGGATTTGTAGAAGAGGGAGCTTCAGCATCATGGAGGGGAACAGTGCAAGTCGAGTTACGAGGTAGACAAGTGGAAGTAGGTTGATTTTGGTGGGAAAATAGAGGGGGAGCACGACCTGAGGAAATTGAAGTATTGGGCAGATAGAAAGACGCTTATGGTAGAGGTTGTGGAGTGGGTGTTTGTGGTGGATTACCCAAAATTGAGGGACCGGAGAAAGGGAAAGAAAACTCATCGAACCGAACATGTTGAGCAATGTAAGTACGATTTGTTTTCATGTCGAAGCAACGGTAGCCTAGATGGGTAGGGCTATAGCCAAAGAACACGCATAGTGGCGAACAAAACTCAATATTGTGTTTGTTATATGGTCGATGGTATGGAAAGCATAAGCAGCCGAACACTTTGAGAAATGAATAATCCGGTGAGGATTTGAACACTCTTTGAAACGGAGAGACATTTTGGGAGATGGACGAAGGCATTCGATTAATAAGATACACAGCAGTTTTAAAAGCAAATGGCCAAAATCGATATGGCACCATACTATGAGCTAACAAGGAAAGTCCAGTTTCGAAGATGTGATGATTACGACGTTCGACAGTTCCATTTTGCTCATGAGTATGTGGACACGAAAGTCGGTGGTCATTACAAAGATTGGCAAAGAATTTATTCAAAGTTGCGAAATTCCCAGTCCCAATCCGTTTGAACATGTTTGATTTTAGTGTTAAATTGTCTTTCAACAAGTGCTTGAAATTGGAGAAATGCGTTACGAGCTAGTGGGTAAAACGAGATATATTTGAAAAAATCATCCACAAAAATTACAAAATAGCGATGTCCGTCAGAAGACAATATTGGGGACGGACCCTATACATCGCTAAATACTAGATGCAACAACGAGGGGATACGATGGTGAGTGAGAGGTAGAGACAGACGAGCTGATTTCCGTAACTGACATGCGGAGCACAGGACTGATAGGTTGAAGATGAGCATGTTAATTTATTGTAATTTATTATTTGACGAAAAACACGAAGATGCGGATGATCCAACTAACGGTGCCAACACTCGGTAGAGACTTTATTTGCAGAGAAAGCAGACACAAAAATATTAGGTGCTTTAGAAGAAAGTGAGTTAAGGCCGTTGTTACTCGGTCCGGTGAGGAGGGTAGTTCGAGTGTTTCAATCCTTGATAAGAAAATAAGAAGGGTGAAATTCAAAAAAGACATTATTATCGTGACAAAATTTTTGAACCGAAAGCAAAGGTTTGGAAATGGAAGGCACATGTAAGACATTAGATAAAGTAAAAGCACGAGTAACCAATGCGATGAATGGCTAGACCCTTACCATCGCCAATTGTTACTTGGTCCGGTCCGAAATAGTCAGTAGAATGAGAGAGACTAGCCACATCGGATGTGATATGGTGAGAAACACCGGTATCAGGGAACCAATTCATAGGAGCTGAGTTAGTGGACCGACGAGCATAGTGAACCGAGGGATGCATGGTGTGAGAGAAGCGCACACATTAGCGGTATGACCTTGGCAATGACAAATCTGTCTCAGGTTAGGAGAGTAGCTTTGAGAGAACGAAGGGGGGTAGTGGTTATAGGAACGAGAGCGATTGTCGCGATTGCTAGTTCGACCCCGGCCACGACCACGGCCTCGACCATTGGGATTGAAAGAGCCATTATGAGAGAAAGAGGAATTTGAGGCTTGAGAGAGATTAGTTGTAGGTAATGGTTGTTGGGGTGGGATGTTGACGGAAGAAAGGAGTGGAGCTGGTAGAGAGGGTGTTTTTCGGGCATGAAGAAATTCATGGTTGAGGAGTAGGGAGTGGAGTTCAGGGTATAAGACGGGGGTGGAACGAGCCAAGAGTGTTGTAACTATATCAGAGAATTCAGATCGAAGACCGCAGAACACATAAATATTGAAGTCTGCAGGACCAATTGGTCTACCAGCTGCAGCAAGTTCATCACCATAACTTTTGGCTTTTTGAAGATAAGTGGTGACCGAGTCGTCTTTTTGTTCTAGACTGTGGTGACTGTTATGGATAACCATGATGCGGGTATTTGACGGGGAGGAAAGTGCAGACTCGAGAGTTGTCCAAACAGAATGAGATGTGTTGAGGCCGACAGCAAGGGGTAAAACTTCTTCGGTGAGGGAGGAGACTAAGAGAGATAAGATAGCCTGGTCCTGGAGAGTCCAAAGTGCAAAGTCAAGATTGGATTCAGTTTTCCCGTCTACTTTGATTTCGGATGGTGGAGTTGGAATGGAACCATCAATAAATCCTGTGAGGTTTTGGCTTCGAAGAAGAGGTAGTAGTTGGGTTTTCCGGAACAAAAAATTGGTGGAGGTCAGCTTAAGGGATAAGTAATGGTGGGAGTTGCTAGGAGTGATTGGTGAGAGTTTTGGAGATGACGAAGAGGAGACCATGTGATCGTCTATGCTCTGATACCAAATCAAACCAAGAGTTGAGTTTTATTATAATATTGAAAGCTTCACTTCACACTTTCAAATGATACAGTACATGGCTATATATACAAGTCTCACATTCATGAACTACATACATAAGATGAAGAGAACTTTGGGAAGACCAACCACTATACATGAATGTATAATATTAAATGGAATTTTATCTTGATGACTTTTGCAAAAGACTTATGGATTACTCCATAAGTCTTGTTTAGGTCCTAGTTTTGCTGTGAATTGCTTTACTAACATGTGAGTTAGAAGAAAGCCAAGCCGTGCACTCGACAATGTCTTTATTTTTTCCATTTTCCAATCTTTGTTTAGATAAAATTTTATAAATCTTAGCTATTCTAGATTCGGCCAAGCTATGTATTGAAAAATGGTTTATTTGTTCCTTCAATTTCCTATATTCTGTACTTTATTTGGAAGACAAGATCGTATTATTATCTTTTCTGGATAACTTTTTTTTCTTCCTATTAATTGTGTTCTTACAGCATGCAGGCTTGAATCCAACAAGCCAACAAAGAATTAAACTTTTATACCTTCGTTTTTAGAGTTTATGCTGATTTCATAGCAGTAGCCACTTTTAGAATATATTGACTTCAAAAGAGGTGATATTATTTGTTATATTTCCATGAAATGCAGAGCGGTGTACTTGCTGCTTATTATAAACTCCCTTTGGACCGCGTAATGGTGGTATGGGTTCTCTCACAACTGATATACCTAACCCTCTATTAACTTTATGCTGTTCAGTTATTCACATGTTTAAATTTTTTGTGGATGTAGTTTCATGATGATATGGGTTTACCATGTGGGGTTCTTCAGCTATACCCCAATGGAGGCCATGGAAGCCATAATGGGTAAATAAGTAGCTTCATGCACTTGCTCTCCTGCATGCTATTATGATTTTATGCGTTCATGCTTTTGATTTATGTACTAAGCTTTTTACCCATATACATTACGTCATGGAAAACTGGGCCTTTTAACCCATGTATATTTTCTTTGCCTGAAAATATAGCTATTTGTGTTTTTATTGTTGATGTTATGCCTAGAGTTATGCTTATAAATAAAATGTGGATGGACAGTTGTACAGATTTTAGGGTATATTTGCTCATGGAGTAGACTAAGTGAAGCTTTTTTAACCCCTACCTGTTCCATTGCTCATTGGGTAGGTTTCTTCAGGCTACATTATTTGTGTTATTCTGATTACACTTGTGGCAAATGAAAAAGGATTAGAGCTGTAGACAAGTCGAATCGGGTCGAATATAGTTGAGTTTTGATCAATTTCAGCTGAGTTGGGTTCTGGAGTCGGGTAAAGCTTGGGAATAGCTGCCCGAACTCGGCTCGGGTCTAGGCTCTCGGGTCTCGTGGGCTTATCTGGGTTCGGTTTGGCACCCGCAACCTGGCTCCCTCTCACCTTCTCACGCCAAGATGCCCATTTAACTGAAAATGGGCTAAATCTTGCCCAAAATAAAAAGGAAGAACAATAACTGAAAAGCCCAAGCAGTAAATTTCATGGTATATAAATATCAAAACCCTCATATCTACTCACAGTTATGCTATTTGTCCGCCCCTTTTCCTAAAGCGCAGCCGTATCTTTCTCTTTCCTTCTTACTGGCAACTCATTCTCTAGCCCTCCAACTAAATCTGCTTCAGTGTTCATCTCCATTCACTGACTTGATCTCCTCCACAAAATTACCGATGGCCAGTCTAAAGTACAGCAATGACAGACCAGGCTTAACCCCGTAGGAGTTCTCTGTTGTCACGGGTCTAGTCGGTCCGAATCGAAGGCAACGCGTATACGAGCCTTCATATGAACAGCCGTGCCAAGTTGCAGGAAAACTCGGTTCGGCTGAAGTAACTTGGTGAGCTCACTATTTATGCCGAACTCAGCTCGCTTTTGAGCCTCGGTCCTAGTTGAGTGCGATTTTCCCGGGTCGATCCTGAGTTGGATGGTGAGTAACCCGTCTGAGATTACAGCCCTAAAAAGGATAAAGGAATGTATCTTGTTTCGAGATTACAGCCCTGGGAAACTCTGGTAAATGCCATCAATGGATGGTTAAGTGGTGTATCATGTTCATAGAGAGCTGCTAGGTTTTGGGTTCTCAAGTAGAAGAAAGCTATGGCCTTTAGGAACGTAGAAGGATTGAAGTTGGCTTGGTATGGATGAAGTTTAGTTGCAGGATTCTCCAAAACTAGTTGCTGCAAATAGTAGATAAGATCATTTGTAAGGATTTTGGTGTGGACTTGAATGCCCATAGTTAGGTTTGTAGCCTAGGGGTGGTTAGAACGAATATGGTAGAGGCTTAGGATGCAAGAGGGTTGCTCTAGGCCTGGTCCTCAGCTGTACTGCATGCTATTTTCTTGCTTCACTGCTCCTTAATATGTACAAGCTTCTACGTTTAAAACAATTTATATAATAGTATTCTTTCGGGACAATTTGAAATCTACTTGGTAAAATTGTATGTACTCTACTTCCATGGTGAATGAAAAATATAACTGACATTTTGGTTTCATTTGCTCAGAGGCGCCTTTGTTTGTTTGTTCTTCCACCCATCATATATTTTGTAGGAAAAGGTAACTTGTCTTGACAAATATTGTAGGAATGCTGTGTTCTTTATCTTTTGGTAGCTCATACTTTGGTAAAGTTTTGTTATGTTGAGCATTGGCATGGTGATTTTGGTTGGTGGCATTTAGATGTATACATAATGCGAATGTGGCACTAATGTGGTTTTGGTTCATGTTGCTGTTGGTTTCTAATCAATGTTAGTTAGTGGTAAAAAGCTATTTTCTTCTCCGTCTCTCTTAACGGATTTATCTGGGCCTTTGATAGCACTAAAATCCATACATTAGTGTATTACAGTCTCTTGTCCTTGTACCCAAATATATGGGTGGCTGTTTTTGTGAAACGCTTAAAACTACAGTCTTATTCTTACCAGGCTGAAGAGTGTAATCCATCATTTTCGTGGGAATAGAGAGTTTGCACGGTTGAGAATTGGTTAGTCCGTTTGCTGTATTTCCGGTTTTTATATAGTAACTGCATCCTTGTGCATTAGCAGTCTTGTTTTGATAACTTTGCATGGTATTGCATAATTGTACCTTGTGCATTAGACTTTTTTTTTTTTGATAACTATGCAGTATCTCTTAAAATTGGTTACTAAGAATAGTCTCATGTTAGGTATTGGGAGGCCTCCTGGTCAAATGGATCCCAAAGCCTTCTTGCTTCAGAAGTTTAATGCCACTGCTCAAGGACGAGTAGGTTTTACGAGTGCTCTAGGCAATTTTATGGTCTTACTTTTTGCTAAACATAGAAAATTTATGGTTTATGCCTTTTGCCAAATGAAAAACTCCTGACAAGCTCTCTCGAGAATGCTTCTTACTGAAATCCTTTTCATTTGGGTGTGCAAGATTGATGTTGCTTTGCAAGAGGGGGTTGGTGCATTGAAGGAACTCTTGGCAAAAGGCTTGACAGAGAGTGCGCGATGCTTTGACAGAGAGCAGAGGTACAAGCATATCAGATTGTAGACCATGGCAACATGTCAAGTCTTACAAGATCCAGATTTTCTGGAGGCTAAGGAATTCGGTCTAGGCCTTTAATACAGATGAATGTCTGTAAATATATTCCTATTGAGTACTCTTGAGGAACAAACTGCATGCAGAGATGGGAAAAGAAGTTGGGAAAGTGAAGCTTCTCTGCCAGTTCACAAGTCTATAATATTTCCTCGATTTTAAATGAATTGAGTTGATTTGAGTTTTGGGTTTGCATGCAAGTTTGAATAACATACATGGAAGCCGTGGATGAATCCAGTGAAAGCGAAGATATGGCCACGAGATGCACGCACACAACGATGATAAGTATGGAAGCATGATTCTATCTCAAATGAAGCCACTGCAATGGGAAACACTTATTGTTATCTGTCTTGCAGGAGATTTGTCTCTGTTGTCTAAGCTATCAAGGAGTAATTAACATGATCTCCGATACTTGTGATTGTTAGATGAGATTAATTGGCCCTGTTCTTGTCCAAGGCCGGGTCGGTTTGCAGTTAAAGAAAATATTTTATGTTAGCACATTAGGGTCACTTTCTTGTTGAAGAATATTATTAGTCTTTGTTACTACCCCCGTTCAAAACATTTAAGTGTTCGTTTTTGTTACGAGTTTTATCTTTTCTTCTGCTGTTCGATATCGATTGTCTTTAGGCAATACACGAATAGTAAGTGCCTGTCTATATAGATTTCACCATAACAGACTTCAATAATACCGAATATGAAATGGACATAATGTATCTATGGATGAGAATTGATCAAAGATCAAAGAAAAAAAAAATTGATTTAAGACGAGAGAGAAAGAAAATGAAAGAGCAAAAAAGAATTAATTGATTTAAGACGAGAGAAAAAGAAAATGAAAGAGCATTTTGCGACGAGGTCGAAACAAAGTTAACGAATTTCATAGAAGACGAACCAATATTTCATATTCGTAGTAGTTGCTACAAATTAATATCAGTTGATATAATATGGCGGTTAAGTACTAGTAACAAGTTATCATTTGTCTGAGATAAACCAAAAGTGAGCAGACTTCAAAAATTAATTAGTGAATCAACTACTGCTGGATTTTAAGAATTTGTCGACATCATCCAAATGGTGATTTTCTATTGATGGTTGAATAATTTTTACTAATTCATCCCTCCTAAAATAAATGTTGCAATTTTAGCTTGAAACGTCTTAAAATTAGTATCTCTGTAGAGATAAATCGAGGGAGGGGGACGTACGTGTCAATAGGAATGTACTGTAAGTATTGGGTGACCATCAGAAACACGAACCGGTAGGAGCAAGTGAGACATCATAACATCTCATGGAGTATTTCTACCGCTAACCATCGAATTTGAGTTGAAACCTAAGAGAGAGAGAGAGAGAGAGAGAGAGAGAGAGAGAGATGAGGAATCCACCATATACCTCCTCAGTAAAACAAATGACGTCATGTTGCAGCAAGGTAGGAATGAAGAGAGGGCCGTGGACACCTGAAGAAGACGAGCTCTTATCCAACTACATCAACCGAGAAGGCCAAGCTGGCCGCTGGCGCACTCTCCCCAACCGAGCCGGTTTACTCCGGTGCGGCAAGAGCTGCCGCCTTCGCTGGATGAATTACCTTCGCCCTTCTGTCAAGCGCGGTCACATTGCCCCTGATGAACAAGACCTCATCCTACGCCTCCACCGCCTCCTCGGCAACAGGTCTCTCTCTCTCTGTGTATGTAGCTAGGAGTATTTACTTTTTGTCGAACGTGCCTTCATTAGGTTTTGGATCTGCAGGCCTCCTTTTTTTTCTTCTTTTTCCTAAGGGTTTCCTCTATCTCTCAATTAGGGTTAAGTTCTATTTATATAAAGCAGCTCTATAGCTGTATGTAGCTAGACATGATCACCCGCAGTCTAGCTGAATCTACAACTACCTATTCGTATAGAATTGAAACGAGTTGGACACCTGATAAGTCTATCCACAAGTTGTGGCTTCATTGCCAGCCTACCATGTATGTTCAACAGAGCACGTGGCTTGGTGCGCAAATAAGGTACAACTTGTTAATTAACTTGTTACGTGCCAACTTTGACTGAAACCCACAGCAAGGATCTGTCGGCTGGCAAGTTATGTTCTCCAGATCTTGATGAAAAAGTTTTATATATAGGTGGTCTCTGATAGCGGGGAGGATCCCGGGACGTACGGACAATGAGATAAAGAACTACTGGAACACTCACCTCAGTAAGAAGTTGATCAGCCAAGGAATTGATCCCAGAACTCACAAGCCACTTTTGCCATCAATATCACAAAACCCTTTCGCTAATACTAGTACTACTACTACTACTCGTGTGGCTGCTGATCCCCACAACAACAAAACATATGTAGGTTCTTCTAATTCCAAAGCTCTTCCAAATAGCCTCCTGATCAACATGACTACTACTACTACTACTACAGCTGATTTAGACGAGGAACCAACCAACAAAAATGAGGAAAATCAAGAGGATTACAGATCAGGCATGGACCTCGATAATCAGTATGACCAGACTGGCACAAAAGCTAAAGGCCACCTGATCATGAGCAATGGTGATGATGATGAGGAAACTAATTATAAGTTGTGCGCTAATGATGATGCGTTCTCTTCGTTCTTGAGTTCTCTGGTCAATTGTGAGGAACTGTACTTCAACAGCGGTGGCCAGCAACAACAGCATGATGATCATGAGCCTGCAGCTTGTAACGCAATGGTTTTTGCCGATAGTACGGCTTCACATGCATTTGCATTTGGTGCTGCTGGATGGGATGCTCCTATCATGGCTTCTTCGCAAGCTGCATTCACAAACCATGAACATGACCCCATGATGATCAGAGAGAGTGAGATTAATGCTGAGAAGCATTGATCAGATATATCTAGCCACTTAATTAAATCATAGGTGCTAAATACAACACCCCCTCCTAGGAAAATACTATTTTGTCCATCATTTAATTATTAAAAAAAAAGAAGATGAAATCCACATCGGGGTGGCGGATCTCTAGGAAGACATCCACCTCGGGGTGGCGGATCTCATGGAAGAATTGTTTTTTGCTTTTTAAGCAGGGTCAAAATAGTATTTTTGCCAAAGGATGTGTTGTATTTAGCATAAATGAGGTGTTGTATTTAGCACAACTCAATTAAATATATTCGTTTTCAATTATCTAGTGACGTACCCCAGTTTAATTCTATTTTGTTCACACGAAAAAAAGCTTGTTTAATTTGCATTTGAAAATTGTTGTTTATGTAACTCTAATCTTACTGTGCTGTGAAGCTTATGTGACTATTAGAACTAGCTAGTAGTCTTCTTAATTTGTTGGCCAGGTAATTAACGCAGGTTATAGAACCATTAATAAAATACTCCATATTATTTAATTTAGGGTAACAAATCCATGGCTGTAGATTAATTATAATTTTGTTAGTATACTTTGGCAAACCATGGATAATCGTTTTGTGATTATTGATGGTGTTGCTTTTATCTCCCAAGAAGATTGAAAATGAATGGATGATGTCCGAGCCAAATTTAAGTAGTTGAGCACCTATCCTTTTTTTTTTTTACCATTTGTTTGCACGGGCTGGTTTTGAACAAACATATACTCTCCGTGTTCCTAAATAATTGTTATGTTTTCTTTTTGTCCGTCTGTCATATTTTTAATTAAACTGTCATTTATAGGAAAATATTTTTTACTATTTTACTCTTAGTTTTCTTGTTACTTTACGATGAGTCCCACTTGCACATATGCTTAAAATAAAATACCTAACATACCAATATTTATAGTAGAGTTAATCACTTTTATTTTAATTTATGTATCGGGTCAAACATGACAGTTATCTAAAAACAAAAAGAGTATATTTTTTGAATAATAATTTGTATTTTCTGAACAAATATATTTATTATTCGAACAACAATTTATATATCTTTACATACAAAAAAAGAAAAGAAAAAGAATGCACGACTGTAATGCACCAGCCATTGATCTAATATTTCTCAGCCGGCCATTAATTGACAACTAATACAAACAAATAATTAATAAAAATATATATTTAAATTAATGTCAAATTCAAATGTAAGAGGTGTGACTCATCCACAGCTAGGGGGGAGTCAGTTCAAGCTAGACCTACCGGCTCCTACCAAAGTGTGACCGGTAGATATGGTTGACTTGTTCGAGAACGTGTGAGATCATTTGACAATTCTGATACTACTTCTATAATTTATTGTTGAACGGTAGATATATAATATTTTTTTACCTTGGAGAAAATATTTATATAGTATAGTCGTGTTAAAATGGGCGGGCGCTGGCAGGCCTAGCGGGGCTCGGGGCCCAGGATCTAAAAATCAAAGATAATTACACTATAAGTTTATACCATACTTGCTGCAACAATATTAATAATTAAGTATAACTAAATAAACTAAAAGTAATGGTCACATTACAAGATTAAAAGTTAAAATTACAATTTAATTCAATAATCAATACTTGCTGCAACAATAGTAAATAACTAAATATGACAAAATAAATTATAATAATGATCACATTACAAGATTAATAGTAAAAAATTAAAACCAAATTCAATAGTATCATTCCAAACTTCAAAGTTTAAACTTTAAAACAAAATAACAATACTACAACATATAAAGTATGGAAAACAAACTTACTTAACTTAGATTTTTCTGTTTTTTTAAACCAAAACGACGATGTTTTTTGAAAATAAAAATTAAAAATAAAATTAAAAAAAATGCAATTTGGCTAGGCGGCTAGGCGGCCAGGCGGGCGCCTAGGCGGCGATTTTTTTCGTTGACGATTTTTTACCCGATTTGGCCCTAGGGGCGGCATTTTGGGGGTGCCTAGCGCCTAGGCGGGCGCCTAGGCCGATTTTTAGAACATTGAGTATAGTATGTCACATGATACTCTAAAATAAAAATATTTCTTCCATATTTATGGCAAAAAGTCTATTTTTTATTTTAAAAGTCAACACGTGATTAATTAAATCAAATTTTTACTTACTTTACTTATCTCTTAGAAAATAAAATTTTATTAACTAAAAATTACATTGAGAATACTATAGAGTACAACTTATATAACTTTGTAAAAACAAATAATTCAATATAAATTATTGGTCAAATTTTAATTAAGTTGATACAAAAAAGCTAGAAATAGACTCTTTGCTTGGAACAAAAAAATTTTTTTAATAGGAGAAAATACTTATTTTAAAGTTCTTTGGTATTATTATTTACTGTTATTGATTATAGTGCACCACGAAAGCATACTACGTGGTGGTGCTCCGAAATTGGTTAAATATTTTCTCCTACTTCTATCATTTATTGGAAAATAAAGGGTAAGAATTTTGCATTAATTTATCACTCTCCCGCCGACAAATGGCCCCTCCACTTTTCACCAAAAGAAAAAAAAAATGTTAAATTTGAAATTTGTCGAACAGTACAAGTTATATTTGTTTGCGATTCTATCATTTATTTTTGTACACGTGTGGCTTTTTTTTAAATACTAATTAATTGTACGTGCGTTGCACGTGTTGTTAATAATTTTTTTAATGTATTTTGTTAGTTGCTTCATATTTTTGTTTACTTTTAATTATTGAGTTCTTTTTGTGTTTTCATCTTTTACAGCGTTATTAGATTTATAAATTCTGGGCCAAAATACGAAAAACCCCCCAAAGTATACACCAAATTCCAAAGTCTCCCCAACCTACGATTTGATGATGTTGCCAATTTTCCTAGTTAGCCTCAGGCCATGATGACCGTTAGAAAGTTAACGTTTTTCATCATATGCCTTGCACGTGGCAGGGGTAATTAGGTCATTTTCTTTTATATATATATATATATATATATATATATGTATGTATAGAATAACACTAAATAAAAGGGGTCAAATCTTTCTTTAAGAGGACTGAAGGAGAGATCTAATAAATCTTGTCAGGGTGGCTTGCTAACAGATGAACTCGATCCTAAGCTATCCTCATCTAAACTGCACAATGAATCGATAATTTCAAACGAAAAAGCAGTAGCACTATTTCGCGGGTGTTCAATTTTTTTCCTCCCTTCAGTACCTTCAATCTTCTTTGTCGACTTCCTTATTTCATTTGAGCTCTGGTATATTAAACCCCTCCTTTGTTCTTCATTACTTTCCAACCTTGATCGAACAGCTCGACAGGAAGCACTATGATACCGATGAAAACTAAACTCAGTAAAATCCTTGTTGACACTCAATTCCTCATTTTCACATCTGGATTTCCATTTCACCTTTCATTTTTCTGATTTTGAATGTCGAGGAGATGGAAGAATGGTTTTAGGACTTTTATCGACTACACAATACTTATCAAATTCCAGCTCCATGTCTACACCCATTTATAGATATGCAATCTATAAGACATAAGACAGTTCAGAATCAGATCACAGCCCATAGACCAAGTAATCAATAATTTAGAAAACAAATGTAATTCTAATTCATGAAATCAAACCAAGAAATCCAGTCAAACAACCAGTAAGATTAATAAATCTGGAGCAAACCCTTTTGCACTGGGCAAAACCCTCGAAGTCGTTTAGAACGTTTTGCAAGGGGGTCTCCGATTGGCCGAATTTTTTTGCCAATCTCTTTCGCATTGGGGCCTTCTTCAACATTGATTGCATTGCCCGTTTCTCCTGGAAGGATTTGAGACATTGGAACAGGGGCTTCATTGCTTGGGACCACCGCATTGATGATGAAAGAACAACATGGGTCATTTGGCTAGGTGGACTGACTTCAGATGTCGTTTCATTTTGAACAACATTGGGTGGAGAAGATAGAGTGTTTGCCGCTGAAGAGGATGATTGAGAAGCCATGGTTGTCAGAGTGCAGATGGGAGAAGGGAAATTAGGGTTTAATTTAAGCAAATAAGTAATTCTTTCGACATTTTGACCCCCTTTAGTTAGTGTTCTGTATATATGACAAAAAGACCTAACTGCCTACCCTCGTGCAAGACACGTGATTGATTCCCGTTATTTTTCTAACGCATGTCATGGCCATGTGGTAAACTGAGAAAAATGACATCGTCAAGTATGACTATGGGGTAAATCATAAGCTTGGGGGGGGGGGACTTTGGGATTTGGTGTATATTTTGGGGGGATTTTTGTATTTTGGCCTAAACTGTGTTTTTGTGTGTTTAGCTATTTTTTAATACTTTGTTTTTCTTTCATTTTGAATATATGTTTTTTCATTGTATAACAACTTATCCTACACCTTTGTCTTTTTCGTTGATTATTTTTGTATCTCTTTTTTTTAATTAGTTTTTTTTTAAGAAAACATACGTTGGCTCGCTTATTTTTTGTTTCCCAAAAAAATATTTGTATCATATGAATATTTAATTTATTTTTATTAAAACTATAATACTTATTTTTTATGTAATCAAAATTAGTTAATAACTATCCTAAAAAAATGAAAAATCAATACAATAAAGTTCTTATATACGAAAAAAAAACTACATATATTTCTAAAAATTATCTTTTACGAGACTTTAAAGCATATAACACACGAGAAATAATGAAATTATATATATATATATATATATATGTGTGTGTGTGTGTGTGTTTAAATTTTTCACTGGTATTAAATTAGTGAAATTTCATTTGCACCAGATGCTTTTTTTTTCCCACTTGGATACCATTTAAATTTGTACCACATTACAGATTTTAATTTGTGGCTCCTTTTAGTTTTAAGGTCAAACGAAAATTAGCTCCTAATGTAACCACCAATCTACTTTGCACCCCATATCGAAACTTATGTCAAAGTCATATACCATTTAACATTTTGTCATACTTTGCCCAACTTTGCTTCTATGTGTGACAGATGTTACAAATTTGACGTTAAGTTGACACCTGAGAGTCACGTGAGGGGCATTTTGATCAGGGTGCAAAGTGAGATTTGGTGCATTATTTTTTAAATAAAACTCTCTTTCTTTTATTTCAAATGAAAAAAAAATTTTAATAATGAAAAAGCAAATTAGAATTTGTGCCTATAATTTTCTATTTTACTTTTTTATTTTTTTCCCTTCTTTCTCCTTTAATCAAAGTTATGTCATATTTTTTTGGCAAAAATACGAAAAGCCCCCAAAGTATACACCAAATTTCAAAATCCCCCAACCTAAGGTTTGCTTCTTAACCCTATCCGATGTTGCCAATTTTCCCAGTTAGTCCCCCTAGTCGTGATGACCGTTAGAAAGTTAATGTTTTTCATCATGTGTCTTGCACGTGCGGGGACAATTAGATCATTTCCACTTAATAAACAAAACAATACTAAATAAAGGGGTCAAAGTGTAATTTTAAAAAATAAAAATACTTATTTTCTCATTTCCATCCCCTACTTTTCTCTCTCTTCTACCCGATTTGCACAGTTGACCTCCAAGCTCCATCAATGGCGATGGAGGAAGCCATAAACCAAATAGTCTCGATCCGAGCTCGAAACCAACCAAACCCTTCTCAACGACCAATCCCAATTCCCCCATTTCAAAACAATCTCTATTAGCCCTCTAATCCCTCTTTGACTACACTCTCAATAAGAACGATCCAATCGAAATCGAAAACCTCATCGGTCTCTCTATATCCTCTCACGTTTCTCTGATTGCCGCTGCAATGGACTCCGGTCCTACCCATCTATTTCTTCTCGCAACCAAAGTCTACCTTTTTCTACTTTTATCCCCGAATTGTTCGATTTTCTCTCTCTTCACTCCTGTGGCCTTTCTCTCTCCTTCGATCTATTCGCCGGGCTTTCAAGAATCTAAATCCGGGTAATGGGTCGGCTAGAGAGATAGAATTATGGATTGGAAAGAAAACAACAATGTCATTGGTCTAGCTCCGAATTGTCATTTTGATCAAAACCATGCTATTGCTATTGTCCAATGTTGTCGCGGTGGTGGTAGTGTCTTCCCATTAGGATTACGATTTAAGGCAGAAAAACGGTGAAGGCTTTGAGAATTTGGGAATTTTTTAGAACGAAACCCTAATTTACAGATGAGGAAGAAAGAAAACCCTAATTTACAGATTGAGGAAGAAAGAAAACCCTAATTTATAAACGGTGAAAGCTTTAATCATTTTTATTTTTATACTTTGACACTTTGCACCCCTTTATTTAGTGTTTGTTTCACATATATGGTAAAAGACCCAATCGCCCCCCTCGTGCAAGGAACGTGATGCAAAAACGTTAATTTTCTATTGTTAAGGAGTGTACAACAGTGAAGAATCGAATAATTTAAACGTAAGAATAGATATAAAAGAAATTGGGGTATTTTAGAAATAATTTTATTAAACTATCTTTTAACTGTTAAAAAAAAAAGTAAACTAAAATAAATAAAAAAATTTCAAAGTGGACGGCACGCAATTTTTCGGTCTAATCTTTGAGAATTGCTATTTGAACCCACAAAATTACTTAGTACACCCATTTACTAAGTACACCCCCCCACATTATTTTCAATTCCTCAAAAAACTAAGTACACCCCACCCTAATTACCAATTATACCCTTCAGAATATTTATCACAAAATATTAAAAATATTGCTAAGTAAACCCCCACCCTATACCCTTATACCCTTGTTTGCTAAGTACACCCCCCACACCCTTTATACCCTTGTTTGAAAAACCCGCTCACACCCACGCATACAAACGGGAATCGCAAACAACGGCAACATCAACCATGGCAATCGCAAACAATCGCAAACAATAGCAAAGCACGGCAACAAGCACACAACAACAACATTTCTTCAACTTCAACTTCAACAGCAACAATGGAAGACAATAGAGGTGTGAATCTCGTCTTTATATTTTAGGTTAAAATACTATATATTTTTGAATATATGTGTTTAATTTTTGTTAGGTCATAGTTACATTCCATTTTTTGCATATTTATGTTGAAAAAATACAATTTAAAGGAAGTTTTGTAGTAAAATTGCATTTTTCGAGGGGTTCGGATTGGATTGCCGAAAAATGTGTAGTTCGGCATGGGTACCGAACAAGCCTTGAGCTGTCCGGCATGGGTACCGAACAGAACCTGTACTGTCCGGCATGGGTACCGAACAGAAAGAGAGCTGTCCGGCATGGGTACCGAACAGTGCTTGACTTGTCCGGCATGGCTACCGAACAGTGTGTTATTGAATTTTTTTTTTTCCTTTGTTGATCATTAATACAAATTTAATATGTGCGAGACATCAATACATATCGGAAGAAGACCTACGGCCTCGGGGGCTCACAGACAAAGACAACAACAAGAAGCTCAACAACAAGAACAACAAGAACTCTGCGACAACAACAACTACGAAGCAACAACTACTTCTACAACAAAACAACAACAACAATTTCTTCTACAACAACAACGGGGAGAACATGAGTATGAAAGAGGAGGCCTGTTGAGGATGAGGATGAGGATGAGGAGGATGAGGATGAAGAAGAAGAGGCATTTATCCCGTTTCTGGAGGGCCACAGTTCCATTGCTTTCACGACCTTCAATGACCATGTAGCGGCATGTATATGGAATGGGGAAGAGCGACCATTGTTGAAGTGCTTAAATCACACAACCAAACAGGAAGAGTGGTCGATTCGGAATAAGCGTAGTCAAGTAATGAAGGATTTTGTCAATAGCTCGGGCCTCAATGTGTCCTCCGGATGCTCTTATGCGAAGTGGATAAAGTCCTTGTCTCGGCATTTGTGGAACGGTGGCATCCGAGAGACCAATACCTTCCACATGCCCTTTGGAGAGATGACAATTACACTTGATGATGTGTATTGTCGACGGGAATGTGTGGCAACCACCGTTATCTAGGCGGAGTGTGCCACCAACACCTCGGGAGGTTGCGAATATTTTAGGAGTGCATCTCTCGAAGTGCTCGTTGGGATGCATGGTGCTAGGGGCCATCGATCAAATTAGAGTGGCTTCGTGAGAGATTCCGGGAAGAGGGTACCTCGATGATCCTTTACGTGCTCGGTCGGCGGAGCATATTTGTGGTACACTATTGGTTGCACTCTTTTCGCCGACAAGAGTGGGACACGGTGAACACAAACTATTTAGAGTTTCGGATGACGACCGGGGTGGATTCGTATGCACGGGGCACTCTTGCGTACTTGTATAGACAGTTAGGGCAAGCGTCTCGAGCGAGACAAAGCGAGATGGCGGGATATTCGACGCTATTGGAGGTAACATACTTGTATTTTCAGTTCATTACATTCAAACATTATAGAAAGTCATATGTTATGGAACCATAGTATATTTGATCGAAAGCTGTTTTATTGCATGTAGGCTTGGATATACGAGCATTTTCCTTTTAGGCCTCCATATCGATCAAATTACGGGCTCAATACCCACTTGCAATGAGGTGGTTACCACAAGGAAAAGTTGGTGCCTCGATGCAAAAATTGGTCCAATACGGGAGCGTCTTGACGTCCTTAAGCCCAATGATGTGAGTGTTATTTAATTTAGTTTCTTTTTATTTTATAACACATGTATGTTAAATTAATTTTCCGTGGTTATTGTAGGTAATTTGGATGCCCTATACGGGTCTTTTAGGGAGTTACATCCATTTCCCGCCGTCTCGTTATATCATGGATGTTTAGTGGCGTGCAATGTTGTGGAACCATACCATCCGGACCGAGTTCTTAGACAATTCGGTTATGTACGACGATTCCATGTACATCGCTGATGTCCATGTCGGATGGGAAAAGAAGAGTTTGTCTACCCTCCCGCCTTGTACCATACTTTATTGTTTGGGATAGTCACGTCCTATCTGGCGATCGTCTTGGCAATATTGCTCAACTACCGTGGGAGTGTGCCCCGACTATATGCGGTGGTACACCGCACATTCACATCCGTTGGTGCAAAACCCAGAGACGGTCCCCCGGTTTACCGTGACATCTCCCGCTCGAGTACGACGCATGGGAGATGATTACGTGCATACGGAATTTAGTACAACCTCCGTGCGAGATGGAGGTTAGGGGATCGGGGATGACGGCGGATGAATTGGCGGAAGTATTGGACGGACTTATATGATAGTGGGAGGTCCAGATATCGCGGGACCTTCTGGAGAGGCGAGACGAGGCGGGTCCATCTACTTACGGGCGTGACGAGGCGGGTACATCTATGGCGGGACTCGTCGTAGGAGACAGCGAAATTGATTAACATTTGACAAAGAAACTTTTGATGTAACTAATGATGTAACTATTAGATATAACTATTTGATGTAACTTTTGATGTAACTTTTGATGTCAATTGTTATGAGAATTGATGTAACTTGTTATGATAATTGATGTAAATTTTTATGTTATATTATGTTAGCGTCATTTTAATGAATGTTTAGTATGATTGGTTTGGACAATATAATCATAGCATTATGATACTATATGTTTTGTGATTGGTGTAAAATTGTTTACAAAAAAATTGCAAGTTTACATACTGTTCGGTAGCCACCAACCGAACAGTTTAAGAACTGTTCGGTACCCCCACCGAACCACCTAAGACCTGTTCGGTTGGTACCAGCCGGACAAGTTTCAACATGTTCGGCAAGGGTGCCGAACAGTATGTTTTGTGTTCCACGGTCCATTGCCGAACACGACACCCAGAAAAACTCGAAAAAATCGAAGAAAATTGCAATTAAAGACATGAAATGAGATGAAATACTTACATAATTGGTCCCTTTTACTGGTTTTTCCATTGTTAGCAGCAATGTGGATGTATTTAGGTGGAATTTAGGGTTTGAAGTAGGAAGAAGTTGGAAGATGGAAGAGAATGAAGGTGATGACTTGTTATGAACGTTCAAAATTTGGGGTGTACTTAAAATCTTTGGGGGGGTGTACTAAGTATTATTGAAATTAGATTAAAAAGGGGTGGGGTGTACTTAGTAGCATCAAGGGTATTTAAGTCTAAAATTATAATGGCATTTTTATAAATTATATTAGTGGGTGTACTAAGTAAATATATGGGTTCAAATAGCAACTCTCCTAATCTTTAGATAGCATACGATTAGCGAGGCTCAAGTTTCGTGTGGCTCCAAGCCTCCAACAACGCATATGCCATTTCATATTTCTCTATCTCTCTCAAACACACACAATGGCAGGTGCGAGTTGTCCAGCATTCACTCTGTCCAAACTCAATTTTCCGGCTTCTTCCTCCTACCCACAAAGAATGAAAAAGAAGATTTCAATTTCATCTCCAAACTTTGCTAGAAAAGTAGGGATGGTATCTGTATATCACAGAATTTCAAGAATCTCTCCAAGGCCCAGCTCTAAATCAAATGGGTTTACTGGTAATTCAAGTCTGAGTGACAATTCAGTTGATTCAGCCAAAGTAAGCAACCCCAGCCCCCAAATTGATGTCAAAACCTGGTAAATCTAGTAAACTACACTCTTTCTATCTCATTGTGTTAATTCAAATTCAAATATTTGTCTTTTTTTCCTGCTTATTGCGAGTTCGGTACCTAATCAAGTGTCGAGCCAATTGTGTTTGACCCAAATCACCAAGTTAGCTTCAGTCAAACGTTTAGCATAAATACACTTGTAACTAACCGGTAAGCGATGCCAATCTTAATTTTTGATATGAAACTCCTCGAGTGGAACATCTCAAAAAGAAAAAAAAAGTAGGATTCTTTGAGTAGAGCGGAGGGGTTGTATATTGTTAAATACTGATGCATAACGTACATAGTATAAGGAGCAAAATACTATGTTAGGCTGATCACACTTGATTTATGACTAACGAGTGTAACTGCTATAATTGCTCGTCATTCAGCTATGGCCTATTACATAGAACAATTATTTGTGCTCTATGTTAGATGGACTCTTTGAAATCCATTGCTAATTTTGACTTGAAGTCAAAGATTTCTCGAGTCGCACACCCAAGAATAGGACAAGGTTACAGCTTTATGGGATATCGTTCGTGGCAAGTGGCAAGCAAAGCAACTGGCCAAGTTTTATGATAGCAATATGTTGAAACATTTTGAAGACTAATGTGCTATTAGAAGGATGACACTTCTGTGTCCCTGGGTCGGTAATGGAAGATAGATGAAGCCCACGATTAACTGTGTTTAATAATAGTCTCACTGTGATCGATTTGATTGACAAATTATGAAAGAGTAGATGGAAGTACTTGTTATATGTAGTAGTATTCACATACAATTACTCTTCTCCCATATTGAGTTTGTATAGCAATTTTCTTCAATCATGGTATAAAAGCTTTGTTGTCTTCTCTTGTCTTCTTCATTGTGTCTTCTTTATCCCACATGGGATTCCTAATAAAACTTTTGGAGCTAAACTTATTATATCATAGCTAAGTTTGAGGAGTTCCAATAAGCTTGCTTGAGCTCCCCTTTATTATGGGAAAAGGTCAAATGTGGCTTAAAGTTTTGAGTATTATATATATATATATATATATATATATGTGTGTGTGTATGTATGTATATGTAGTATATATGAGAAAGAAAGAATTGTCTAAATTCGGTGTACACTGATTTAGGCGGGAGGAAGCGTATCAGTTTAAATGTTTCGGGATGTATCTCTTCGAATGGGCATTTGCTCGGGGTATGACTGTTCGTGGAGACACACGAGTTTGGCTTTGTTGTGTCTTTCCATGGCAACAACACGAACCCTATAAATTGGGTTGGCCTTTTCCGAA
The DNA here is from genome assembly GCA_016624345.1 of Platycodon grandiflorus. Classification (NCBI taxonomy): domain Eukaryota; kingdom Viridiplantae; phylum Streptophyta; class Magnoliopsida; order Asterales; family Campanulaceae; genus Platycodon; species Platycodon grandiflorus. The sequence continues at coordinate 847,999 of CM028369.1, forward strand.
AAATACTAACTGATATTATTGATTCTCGAGTCTTTCTTCTTATCAATTCTGTTCTTTGAGTTAAACAGTTAAAGCTTCGATTATTGTTCCATAATTATTCAAGGGAGTGTACCTTTGAATAAGAGTGCGTAGGTTTTGTATCCTGGAGGTGAAATTCATTGAGAACCATTACACCATAGTGGGACGAATTAAATACCTTAAAGATAACATCTTTTGGTGTGCCTAACCTACTGATTCCTTACCCACAATCCGAGTATTATACAACAGTTTTAAGGTATTTAATTTCTTGAAGATGGAGTCAGTTTTGTTGAAGGGACAACTTCCTGAAGCAGATAAGTTGGAGAGGCTGAATGGCCTAAACTACAAGCGTTGGAGTTTGAAAATGGAATACCTTTTCACCATTGCAAAGGTATTCTATGTGCTATGTGATCCTTGTCCAAAGGAGAATGAAGATGAAAAAGCAACTGAGGCATAGAAAACCGAGGCTGCTCAAAAAGTGAAGAAATGGAAGGCGGATGACTTTATTTGCCGATTCACTATTCTGCAAGCATTGAACAACACCTTGTTCAACGTGTTCCAAATACACAAGACCGCCGCCGAAGTTTGGTTTGCAATCAAACGAAGGTATGTCAATGAAGATGCTGGTAATAAATCTTTTTTGGTTAATAAATTTGTTGAATACAAGATGGTATCAAGTTAATGAACTCAATGACATAGCCATCGAATGTGCCGGTGCGGGTGAACCCATTTCTGAGACATTCCAAGTTTCAACCATCATTGGTAAACTTCCACCTTCTTGGAAAGATTACCAAAAGAAATTAAAGCATAAGAAAAAGGCCATCTCTTTAGATGAACTTCTTCAAGGCATCCAAATTGAGACTGAAAGTCTCAAACGTGATGGCTCAATTTCTGAGAGGATTGATGGTATAAACTATGTGGAAAATAAAAGTGTTGCCGGAACTTCCAAGGGAAACCAAGAGAAATTCAAAAGGAAAAACAACCTTAAAAATGATGGAAATGGTAAAGCTAAGAAAAAGCAGAAGGGTCCTTGTTATGTTTGTGGCAAAATAAACCATTTGGCTAAGGACTGCTATCACCGCAAAGGGCAACAGAAAAATGAACAAGCAAATGTAGTTGAGAGCAACTTCATTAGCATGCTTTCCGAAATCTGTCTAGTCAACAATGTCGATTCAGATTGGTGGATTGATTCAGGGGCTACATGTCATGTAACTCCAAATCGAAGCTTGTTCAAAACATATGAAGAAGTGAAAGAGCCGAAAGCTGTTTATATGGGAAATGCTTCTACAAGCGAGGTCTTGGGCATAGGGACCATTATTCTCCCCCTCACTTCGGGAAAGACTCTTACTTTGAAAAATGTGTATCATATTCCCTTTATGAGGAAAAATCTTGTATCAGTCCATAAAATGGACGAAATGGCTTTAAGGTAACCTTTCTCGCCCAACAAGTGAATATCACTAAAAATGGGACGTTTGTTGGAAAGGGCTACATTAAAGACAACATGTATTTATTGAGCATTGATAATAAAATTACCAGTTCTGCTTACTTTGTTGATTCTAATTTTAATGTTGAAAAGCATGATTTCTGGCATTCTAGATTAGAACATATTGGTATGAATGCAATGAGTCGTATGATTAAATATGAGTATATTCCAAAATCTTCAACTATTTATTCTATGAATAATTGTGAATGTTGCGCTCAATCTAAGTTGACTAAAACATCTTTTAAAAGTGTAGTAAGATCAACTAGGTTACTTGAGTTAATTCATACCGATATTTGTGACAATAAAGATAATTTGACAAAAGGTGGAAAACGTTATTTTATTACGTTCATTGATGACTTTTCTAAGTTTGCATATGTGTATCTACTTAGAACAAAAGATGAAGCTTTTGATAAGTTTAAAATTTTCAAAACTGAAGTTGAAAATAAAACCAATTTAAGGATAAAACGATTAAGATCGGATAGAGGTGGTGAATATTTTTCAAACGAGTTTATTTCATTTTGTCAACAAAATGGAATTGTTAGAGAATCTTCAACACCTAATACTCCACCACAAAATGGAGTAGCCGAGAGGAAAAATCGATCCTTAATGGAGATGGTTAGTGCCATGATAATACATTCAAAATTACCAATGAGCTATTGGGGAGAGGCACTATTAAGTTCTGTTTACGTTTGTAATAGAATTGTGAATAAACATATGAAAACTCCATACGAATTATTTGTTGGGCGTAAGCCTAACATTACACATTTAAAAGTATGGGGTTGTATTGCATATGTTTTAGATGCAACTTTGAAAAGAAATAAACTTGGAAGCGAAGCTGTGAAATCTATATTTATTGGTTATTCTTCAATAAGCAAAGCATATAGATTTATGAGAATTGATGACAATCGTGTGTTTGAAGCTACGCATGCTATTTTTTATGAACATTTAAACATAAAAAATGTAGACAGGTTAGATATAAACCATGAATTGTCAAATAAACTTGAAGTAGAAAATGCATCAAGTTCACATGATAATGGTGATGCCATCACAAATGATGGAAATTTAGACAACAATGAAAATGATGAAATAATTGAATTAAGGAGAAGCAAAAGACAAAGAATTGAAAAGAACCTTGGTGTCCTGGCATGTTCACATATATGTTAGAAGAGGATCCTAAGACTTTTCAAGAAGCTATGTCTATGTTTGATTCAGACTTGTGGAAAAGAGCCATGGATGATGAAATTAAATCTATAATTGATAATAAAACATGGACTCTAGTAAATCCTCCTCCTAATACTAAACCTATTTGCTGTAAGTGGGTTTTGAAAAAGAAACTCAAAACTAATGGTACTATTGATAAGTACAAGGCAAGATTGGTAGCCAAAGGTTATAGTCAAAAAGAAGAAATTGACTATTTCGAAACATTTTCACCGGTCACTAAATTTACATCAATTAGAACTATGTTTGCTATAGCATCCGTCTATGGACTAGAGGTTCATCAAATGGATGTTAAAACAGCATTCTTAAATGGAGATTTAGATGAAGAGATTTACATACAACAACCCGAGGGTTATGTCACTAAAGGAGAAGAACTTAAAGTATGTAAATTAAAGAAATCTCTATATGGACTTAAACAAGCACCAATACAATGGTACAAGAAGTTTAAGCAAGAAATTCGAAAGTTTGGTTTTAGGAGTAGTAAAGTAGAAAGTTGTGTTTTTACTAAAGTTACTCTTAATTATAAAGTTGTTATAACTTTATATGTTGATGACTTGCTAATATTTGGTTCTGATATAAATTGTATAAATGAAATAAAGAACTATTTAAAGCAAGTATTTGACATAAAGGACTTAGGTCCAGTAGATGTCATTTTAGGGGTTAAGGTGATTAAAAAGGACAAAACTTACATATTAACTCAATTTCATTACATTGAGGAAATATTAAAGAAGTTTAATTATTTTGATTGCAAAATAAGTAAAAGTCCTATTGACCCATAGTTATTAAAGGCGGAAGGCGAGAGGCGGGCGAGCAAAAGGCGAACAAGGCGATAATTAAGAAAAAATAATTTAAAAATATTATATGTTGTATATTTTTTCATAAACTATTTATAAATAAAAATACTTTATGTAACTTAGTCCACAAATAATAATAATAACCCTATTTTTAACTTTTAAGTTATGTATTTAAAAAAAAATTTACATTTTTTTAAAAAAATTCAAAGGTTAAAGGTGGATTCTCAAAAATATAAACAATAACCATTTATATCTTTTTCAAACCATTCATCCAACTTTGAATCTGAGATGTACACTCTCCGGCGACCCTTTTTGTTCACTCCGGTGAGATTCCAAGTTTCGGCGCCACCACAAGAAACTTTCCGCGAGATCCGGGAAAAATTGCATGGGTTTGATCGCCTTCTCAAGGAGATGACGAATGTGGCCTTGGATTGGGCAAATATTTAGTAGATTTGTCTAGATCTAAGAAAATATGTCTAGATCTAAACAAAAAATTTGAAATCCGGCCAAAGTTCTACCAAGCGTCGCCTTTGCTCGCTCGCCTCGCCTAGGCGAACAGTGGTCGCGGGTCGGTTCTCAAACATCGCCTCGCCTGAGATATTTTAGGCGACATACCCTCGCCTCGCCTCTCGCCTGAGGCGCTCGCCTCGGTCGCCTTTAATAACTATATATTGACCCTCAAATGAAATTAGTTCCAAATAAAGGCGAGGCCGTAAATCAAGGAGAATATGCCAAAATAATTGGTAGCATAATGTATGTGGTTAATCATACAAGACCTGATCTTGCATGTTCAATTGGCATACTTAGTAGATTTACAAGTAATCCAAGTGAAGAACATTGGACGGAACTAAAAAGAGTACTAAGGTACTTAAAATTTACAATAAACTATGGCTTGCATTACAAGTGTAATTCATCTATACTTGAATGTTATAGTGATGCAAATTGAGCATCAGATGTAACCAACTCCAAATCAACGAGTGGTTGGTTATTTACCATTGGAGGAGCCATAGTTGCTTGGTCTTCAAAAAGACAAACATGTGTTGCTTTGTCTTCTATGGAATCTGAGTACATAGCCATGTCAATGGCTAGTAAAGATTTAATATGGTTTAGGAGATTTCTAAGAACTATACCATTTATTGATTCTAAGAAAGGAGCTACAACTTTGTATTGTGATAATCAAGCTGCCATATTCAATACAAAGAATGAGAGAATATCAAATCATAGCAAACACATTGCTATGAGATATAATCACATTAGAGATATGGTTAAAAAGGGAAAGATAGCACTTGAGTATCTTCCTACAAATCAAATGTTAGTTGATCCACTAACAAAATCTTTATCAGGGGATAAAATTACAAATGTCATGAGAGATATGGGACTGTTACTGGTCGAAACAATGTCTTAATTGAAACCAACTTTATCTTAAGAACAAGTCATAGATTTGTCACCTTATGTTTTAAAGTTAAAAGGAAATTCAATATTAGACATTGGTGAAATGGAAACTTGGATACATTTCAAGTGCATAACTTTAAAATAGTGGGGGTGTCACTATTTGAAAGTTTCATATCTGACCTATGCACTTTCATTACCACAACAAGATTAGGATGGATTCAAAATCCTTAATAGACTTATAGCTCTCGTAGAATGCGTTGTGGACATTCTCGATAAGTCTACCTATACAAGTAAAGAAGTGAGAGGCCGCTTCTTATGGATTACTCCGGTAAAATTCCTAGAGTACTTGTGAAAACCAGGATTAAGCACAAGGCCCAACTACAAGGTGCTGCCAAGATCAAAAAGGAACAAGAAATCATACATGACGAGGATATGTCTCTCTAAAGGTTTCACATTCAACCATAAAGTTTAAGGCTCGTCCACTTAATGGCTATTCGTTATGTAAAGAAGCTGTAATTGTCTTGTGTTATTATATGTAAATAAGTGGGGGATTGTTATATGTAGTAGTATTTACATATAATTACTCTTCTCCCATTTTGAGTTTGTATAGCAATTTTCTTCAATCATGGTATAAAAGCTTTGTTGTCTTCTCTTGTCTTCTTCATTGTGTCTTCTTTATTCCACATGGGATTCCTAATAAAACTTTTGGAGCTAAACTTATTATATTATAGCTAAGTTTGAGGAGTTCCAATGAGCTTGCTTGAGCTTCCCTTTATTATGGGAAAAGGTCAAGTGTGGCTTAAAGTTTTGAGTATTATATATAAATTATATATATATATATATATATATATATATATATATATATAAGAAAGAAAGAATTGACTAAATTCGGTGTACGCTGATTTAGGCGGGAGGAAGCGTATCAGTTTAAACGTTTCGGGATGTATCTCTTCGAATGGGCATTTGCTCGGGGTATGATTGTTCGTGGAGACACACCAGTTTGGCTTTGTTGTGTCTTTCCAAGGCAACAACACGAACCCTATAAATTGGGTTGGCCTCTTCCGAAAAATACTAACTGATATTATTGATACTCGAGTCTTTCTTCTTATCAATTCTGTTCTTCGAGTTAAACAGTTAAAGCTTCGATTATTGTTCCATAATTATTCAAGGGAGTGTACCTTTGAATAAGAGTGCGTAGGTTTTGTATCTTGGAGGTGAAATTCGTTGAGAACCATTAAATCATAGTGGGACGAATTAAATACCTTAAAGATAACATCTTTTGGTGGGCCTAACCTACTGATTCCTTACTCACAATCCGAGTATTATACAACAGTACTGTTGAGCTCCGATCTGCTATCTTCCTCACTTTGTTATCTCATTTTCAGCCAGTTTTGCGGGAAACTATTGACTTGTCAAGTGTTACAGTTTAAGTAAATGTTTTATTGATTAAGATCACATACAAGTTGACGGTGTAGCATCGGCAGTTCCTAACATGGATCCTACTTTTCTTATGGTAATTGGTGCTTGGTTTTGTTATCAAACAGCTAATTTTACTGTTCTAAATTTAATTTTTGTTTTTGTATCTTTTTTTTTTCCCGCGTAGATGTAAGTATAATTCTATTTTTTTTTTTCGTGTAGCATGTGGAACTGGAAGGGTTATTCTATTCGGTATCAGCATGCTGGGAACAGTGGCCCTGCATTGGTCTTAGTTCATGGATTTGGAGCAAACAGGTCCACCATCATTCACATTTTGCATCTCGTCAACTACATTCTATAGGTATTAAGTGCACATAGCACCAAATACACTCTCTTACTGTTCACACATACTTTGTTTTTGATGTGCCTACATTAGGCTTGCTATGCAAAATATTTTAATTCAGGGAAGCTTCAACCAAAATATCAGATAATGTCACCAATTATAGAAGAAATTTTATGTTATCCACCATTTGGACAACTTAGAAATGGTTAGGAGTTGGGGTTCATCTCAGAATCACACTAAAGAGGACGGATATAAGTCCAAAAAGAGGGAAAGTTAAAGAAATTAGGAAGGTAAAAGTGGAAATGTGTGCCCTCTCTCTCTCTCTCTCTCTCTCTCTCTCTCTCTCTCTCTCTCTCTCTCTCTTCATTCTCATTTACGGAGCATAATTTAGGTATCTTATATTGGCCATGGGTCTTGACTTTGGTATAACATAGTTGTGTAAGCGTGGTGGGTCGAGGTTTGGTGTTAGGAATACTAGGTTGTAAAGGAGTTTGTGGATTTGTCTAGGTTGTGAGTTCATATAAAGAGAGGATTGTCGGTTAGATTTTTTCTTAATCTACAATGATCTCCACATTCATTGCAATGATAGAAGTCTCCTTCCATCAGATTTATCTTTTTTATAAGGTCCTTGAGTCTCACAACCGGCAATTGCTTTGATCCCATTATTACAGAAAGGTGACTAATAATAGAAATTGCAAGAAAGGAGATCTTTTGCCCGCAGGGGTGGATCCAGATCTGAACTCTTGGGGGGGTGGGCAAAATATTAAGACAAAAAATATCACTAGACTAAAATTTTGTGCCTTGATTGAGAAAAAAAAAAAACTACAAAACAGTAAGACAACTTTTTAAACAATAACATATTACTATGTAATTTGTACTACAAAGTCTATATATGAGGCACAATATCAAGAGTAATGAGTAAAAAAAATACTCCCTCCATTGCACCCATAGAGTCTATGTTTGAAAAGTCTAATAGTTAAGGGATATTTAAATAGTATTGGAGTTGGTCATAATAACATAGCCAAGATGTTTATAGTATATGTGGAGGGAGAAGTTGAAAGGAATATGGAGATGCAAGCATAATTTTTGAAAGTGGAACATCCCAAGATAGAAATTAATGATGTATTCTTGAACAGTTTCAGATTTTTAGGGGGAGGGGGGGTAAGTATCATATATATATATATATATATATATATATATATATACACTTTATTTTTTAAAGTTTATTCTTTGCTTATTTGAAGCTGCAGTTTCTACGAATTTGATTGAGTAGTCATGAGTCACTACTTGTCTTTCTTTACAGTGACCATTGGCGGAAAAACATTCCAGTTCTGGCAGAGTCACACAGAGTATTCTCAGTTGATCTTATTGGTTATGGTTATTCAGACAAACCAAATCCACGTGAGTTTGGAGTTGATTCCTTCTATACGTTCGAGACATGGGCCAGTCAGCTAAATGACTTTTCTAAGGATGTTGTCAAAGACGAAGCATTCTACATATGCAATTCCATAGGAGGTGACAACCACCATTCTCAATTTTGTTTGATATTCTATTGACAGAAAGCATAGAGTGGCATTCACAGTTGAGGTGTTTGTGTAGGACTTGTTGGCCTTCAGGCAGCTGTTATGGAGCCACATATTTGTAAGGGTCTTGTCCTCCTCAATATTTCTCTTCGCATGCTTCATATAAAGAAGCAACCATGGTACGGAAGACCTCTCATTAGATTATTCCAGAGTGTCTTGAGGTAAAATTTCAATTGCAAGATTTTTAATCACTTGAGAGTTTTAAAGTTCCCATTTTGCGAATTGACAAAGCTATGCTTTGTATCAGGAATACTGCTCTTGGAAAGTTCTTCTTTCAAACTGTTGCCACCCCAGAGTCAGTGCGAAATATTCTTTGCCAGGTATTTGACAATTTCTGGTTCTGGTTACAATTAACAAATTTGAATTGTAAAATGAATCAAATAATCCCTTTATCTATTTTGACTGCTTCTGATGTATTGTTTTTCAGTGTTACTATGACACCTCCCAGGTGACGGAGGAATTGGTTCAGACGATTCTTCTTCCAGGACTCGAGCCTGGAGCTGTAGACGTGTTTCTTGAGTTCATTTGTTATTCGGAGGGTCCGCTTCCCGAGGAACTACTGCCTCAAGTGAAGGTTGTATCATTAATTGACACCTATTCATCAGATACGACTTTTTTGTGTTATCATGTATCTTGCGATAACTCGTGTTCATGTCTTCTTGTTCTCCTCTATACAGTCTCCTGTATTGGTAGCCTGGGGTGACAAGGATCCATGGGAACCCATTGAACTTGGAAGAGCCTATGGCAATTTTTACCCTGTTGAAGAATTTGTCGTCCTTCCTGATGTCGGTCATTGTCCTCAGGTTCTCTCTCTCTCTCTCTCTCTCTCTCTCAGTGTGTGTGTGAGCGTGTGTGTGAGCGTGTGTGTGTGTAATGACGACTTCTAAGTACTTGACCATTTATTTGCATGTGCATGAAGGATGAGGCACCTCACCTTGTGAACCCACTTGTTGAGGCTTTTGTCGCACGCCATACTGCAGTAAAATCTAGTCTTACCGCGTAAGCTTCCTGACCCATGATCAGCTCCGTCTGCTACTCAGATCCTACTTGGTGCCTCGATGTCTGCTTCAGCTTGTTTGCCAACAATGTCCAATCAGAATTCTAGTTTTGACGACTATTTCAAATCAGAATTCTAGTTTTTACGTAAAGAGAGCCGCAATTGCAAAATTAATTTCAACAGCTTTTTCATGACACCGTTGCTTTTCATCTCAATTTACCTACAAATCTTGTAAATCTGATAGTTGTGCCCATCATTTTACTTTCAGATGTAACATTTTTTTCCCCCAATGTTTGGAGTAATATATTACATACTGTACATGGCTTGTATTATCAAACACTTAGATGTAATATAACATCAAGTGAATAACTTGCCTGACTATGGAATCAATGATCAAATAGAGTTGTCTATGTCCTTTAGTGTGGATTTCAAGTTTCATGGTGATATCAACAATGGCAATGACATAGACTTGGTACCTACTTTTAAGCTCACAACAATGTGACTAATTTATCTTTTTGAAAATGAGATGGCACCAAATTTTGAAAGCTGAGTGCCAACTAGGGTTGAAGGCGACAAAATTTTTTTTTTCCATAAACATAATGACAATCTATGAACCATACCGTTTTGTGAAATATCATCAGCAAAAGTCTCCCCGCTGAGTTTGAAATTTATGTCCCAAAAGAAGTGAATGGATCGAAACAAACAGCCTCTTGACTTTCAAATTTTAATTCTAAATTCATGTTGTTAGCGACAGTATATGAAGTTGAAGGTACGATTTAAGGCGTATGTTGGAAGAAAGAAATGAATGACAGATTAACATCAGGAAAATCGTGTGTAATAAAAGGATGATGCCCGAGGGAGGGGTTTTAGAATAAAAGACCAAAGAAGAAGAAGAAGAAATCAACATCAACTTTCAGGAGGCACTCGAACATCATATATAATATTAGAAAAACAAAAAAAATTGAAGCAATGCATGGCCTGTAAATGGTATTGACAGGAAAAAAAAAAAATGAAGAACCACAAATACAAGCCTGAAAATAAAGCACCATTATCATTTTGTAATTAAATGGACATACCAAACAAACAAAGATAAATTTAATTTCGTTTTTGGGAAAACAATAATACATATCTCCAGCCTGGTCAACAAGTATTAATACCATCCTTGCAGTCTTTCGTCAAGTTGTAAAATGTCTCCACCTGTGTCTTTGCTCTGTAAAGGACCTCCGTATCCACTTCCACTCTCATATATCCATCAAAATCAACCGGAGTGCCACCATTTAGAACCATTGTCTCGTTGAACCACTCACTCGTGTTTCCCCACAATTCCTTGTAATCATCGAGTAAATGAACCTTGTAATGAGACCTCAATCTATCAAAGTAATTATAGAACGGTTCATTGGTGGCAATATACAGATTCCTCCAAGGCTGTATTACCCCTTGAAGCTTTGCCACTAAAGCATCAGGAGATGTATCTGCATCTAAGTGGGGCCACATATCTTTATTCTGTGCTTTCTCTCCCCGGACAACGTGCACGGCATCATAATCCCAGTCCATCTGCCCGCTGATCTCCGATACAATATTCATAAGCCTCTTTGACTTCCAGAGTGCATGCCATGGCCTCTGAACATAATTTGCCGCTTTACTTTCACAAACCCTGTACCAATAATTTTCTGGCTCAGGAGCATCAAATTGCCTCCATATGATCGTGTTTTTATCTTTCTGTAGTTGCATTGGTGTGACCTTATAACTTGCAACCTTTCTAACCGAGGTTCTCTTCTTGTGGGCCCTATTCCACCTCTTCCAATCTCGTAGGAATTCACCCTCTTCCACAATGGATGCTGTCTCTTTCAAATGCTCAAAATCAAAGTAGAACCTAAAGTCCTTTCCTTCTTCGTCCTTGTTAGTTGAAGTGTATGTTGATGCCAAGCAAATACTCAAATCCATCACAAATGTTCGATTCAAATACTGTGCCTCTCCAAGAGCACACAAGAAACTCCAAATGTAATGATTCATGCTTTTACAATAATCACCTCCCCGCGAATAATACAGGTATTTTCCACTACTAAAAGCAGAATCTGATCCCAATACTGGGATCGTGTCATTGATCTCATCATCCCGGAATGCTGGACTAATCTTCGGTTTCTCACCACTACTAGTGGCATTAAACCGACTCCTTGGTCGACGTGCATTTAGACCCGAATGCCAACCCTTTGCACCAACCACTTTATAAGTACAATTATCTCCAAATCCCATTCTAAACCTGCGAAAATCCCTGTACCTCCTCCAAGACTTCTCTTTCTTGTTCCTAAATCTCCAGGACACATCACACTCATCTGGTTTAGACCCATTGACCGGCTGTTGATACTGCAGATACAAAATTGACTTAAAATGTTTCAAATTGAACTTCTCAATTGAGGTCAGAACTCTTGGGTCAGAACAATTGACAACACCTGCATCATCACAACCACCTGAATTCAACGTCTCAGTTGCTTCCTTTTCTTCAACTTTCTCAATCACTTCTTCAGTGAGTGGTACCACTTGAGCAGCAGGCGATGCAGCAGGGCTAAGAAAAATGTCTTCGCCAGTTCGGAGGACAGAACTGTCAGTCTGGAAGGTCGCATTTTCGACTTCGGTGAAAACCCTAGTAAGGGCCCGGGAGGATTCCCATGGATCAGGGGGTTGGTATGTGATGGCAATTACAGTAAATATGAGCACCGAGAACACAAATACCGAGAAGCAGACATTGCTTATCACTTTTATTAGGTTTTGCCCAATAGGGTCTGATGTAGAATTGGGTTCTTTCATTGATCCGAATCCCTAACTTCTCAATACAAAATCAAATTTACACATACAAAATTACGGGCGATTTCAAACCAAAGATTGGATCTTGGAGCGATATAAGACGTGAGCTATGGATCTTGGAGCAATATAAGATTTGTTCCACTCACAATGAATCAGTAATTACTATAACTGTACTCTGTACTAACAGAAAATCGAGAATATGTAGCTTATCGAAGATTTAAGGAGATTGGAATCAGGATTAGGAATCAATTACCTCTGATCTTGAAATGTAGCCTGATTTCTCTCTGAGCGCGGGTTCAATTAGGTTACTGGATCTGGGAAGAATTGGGTTTCTGTGTAGAGAAGGAAAGATAGAGTAATAGTGACGGTAGACACGCGAGAGAGAGAGAGAGAGAGAGAGAAAGCAGCTGTGGAGTCCAACTAGTGTCCAAACTAAGCAATGTAAAATGGACAATGATTTTCTTTGCCAAGTGAAATTTGTGGGTTGGAAATGGAATTTTGGGTTTAAAACACATTGGAGGTCCTGTACTTGGCATAACAACACAATGATCCCTAAATATGATTTGCTCAACTTAAACTTGAACTCGTCCAATGGACGACGATCAAAATTTCTGGTTAAAGTACAACTTGTTGATTTAACTATGAATTCCAAATTGTAGCCAAGAGATTTCGATTTACCTATCCTGAATATTTGACGCGTCCTCCCTTTGTCCAGGTCGACGTTAAGATTTTCTCAATGAGTAATACTATGGGTATCTACCAAATTTTTTTATACTAAATGATGTGTCAGCTGATGTGGTTCAAAAATTAAAATTAAAAATTATAATTAATGCATCACATCAGCTGACACATCATTTGGTGTAAAAAATTTGGTACTCTTTAGGTACCCATAACATTACTCTTTCTCAATTGGTGCCATGTTTTATTTTCGAACCTGTCCATGGCTTCAGTACATTTCTTGGGAATTTGCTAGCCATTGATTGTTTCACATGAGATCTCTCATTGCAATGTGCGCTCGATCATTGGCCGAAAAAAAACACGAAGGTCAACTAGCCCTACATAGGGAGACCTAAGAGTCCATGTATATTGTTATTGCAAGTTCGTTGTAGTTGACCATTTTTAAGCCTGCATATAAATGGAGTGCTACTGTAGATGTGGGATTAGGGGGAGGGGAGGTGTTACAATCTCTCCCACTTAAGTGGGATGGTGTGTTACAATCTCATCTACAATGCTTGGCGTTGTCGTTTAAATCAACTAGGATTGACAAACAAGTAATGGAGGATTCAAGAGGTAGGATCAGCAACCGGCCACAACGAGTTAGGATTCAAGAGATGGCCCCAACGTACAATCTTCCCCACTTAAATAGGCCCACTTGGATCTGTGACCCGGCTGTGTAGGAGTCAAGAGGTGGATCATATGAGTTCAAAAGGTGGCTCTTAACACGCCTCCTGCAGTGTATCACTTTGTTTGGCACAACACATAGTTCCTACATTTTGGTTGTGTTTTTGGTCTTATATTTTGGTTGTGTTTTTGGTCTTATATATCATTCTATCACGACCGAGCTCACCAATTGACCAAAAAATATCTGATTTAACTAGGCCTACCACAGACCCACTTGGATTGACAACCCTGACCATGTAGGATTCAAGTGGTGGCGCCCAACACGCTTCATGCAATATAACATTTTATCCCGCAAAACACACATTTTTAAATGAGGTTCTACTGGGATACAAGCAAAGGCAAAGGTCATTGATAGTTGATGGAAATTTGCCTCTAGATATATAGACTCAAGTACACAACCAAAGGCAAGGTCGTTGTTCATTTGCAAATCATATGTTCCTATTTGAGGCAACAACAATAATTTTGAATCATTGGGTTATATCCCTCTTTACGATTCAAATCGGTGAAATTTGATCTTTATATTTTTGAATGTTGGAATTTGACTGACTTAAATTTTAATATATGCATGCAGGAGGCCAAATTATACGAATGAAATCTTACCAAACTCACTAAGGAAAGGATCAATTCTCTAACAATCCAGAGACCATCATGTACGTTGCTAACTACAGCAACTATCAACCTCAAGCTTTGACTAGGCTTAGCAGAGCTGAGGGGTTGATTTCCATGGATCCTTGCCCCAAAGCCATATATATATTCCCCTGTTCCAGACAAAGAGTCCACTACTTTATTTTTGAGATGTTTTACATAGAGAATTTACTTAAAAAAAATTATGTTTACAATCTTCATAATTTTATAACTTTACCCACCACACATGGTATAAGTATATTAAATATGTTCAAGCATTTTTGTAATTATAACTAATTCTAGTGATATTTATATAATATTTCTTAATTATTAGATTTTTTAAACATGAACTATTTGAATGATGCACTGATAGTATTATATATATATATATATATATATATATATATATGTATATATACCCACACACACATGTATATGGAGGGGTTATGTATCAACTCATCATATCCATGAGCCTCATATAGCCCTTCATGGGTATATTTTCTTTTTCTCCGTATATTCTTGTTTTCTCCTTAAGCGATTGAAATTGAGTTCAGATTCTCTGTACTACTACTGTGTATTCCTCTTTGTATTACCGCTAAATCAGAACATGGGTCATGGACTATCCATGGACCATATACTTTGATTTGCTTGGTAGTACGAAGAGGGGTGGGTACACACTAGTAATACAGAGGATCTGGAGTCCTCACTTTAGATTGAGAAAGTGGTCTAATTAACGACTTAGCCTCTTTAATTTTTACCTTTTAAATGCAATTTTTTTCATTGAAAAGATCAATTACTTGGTGTGTGTTGGATATAAAGGATTTCTTGATATCAAAAAGACATTGAAATAAAGGGACTTCAAAATTTTCAAAATCTATTGATAGGACAAAGTACTCAAAACGTACGATTGATTGAGAAGAAAAGTATAGAGTGAAATGAAGCAACTTCTTAACTTGGGGGTAAAACAGCTGAAATTTTCCTCTAATCGAGTGCTTTAATATTCCAAAAAGTTCTCAAATTTCATTTGAAAATTTTTCAAAATTCCCCCCATCTTCCAAATAACAGAACATTGTGATTAAATAATACTCAAAGAATAGTAAAAGAACTAAACGAGGATGTTTAATATTTTTTCTTAAAATATTTCGTTATGTGCAAATTAATGAAAATGTGAAATACAACACTTTGATCCTTTTTTCTTTCGATAAACAAATTTATCTTTACTATGTTCGTTTAACACGAGAAATAAAAAAATAATAATGATTTTAATAGTGGTTTAAAGGGTCTTTATGAAAACATATCTTAATTCTTAGCAGCATGTTAATTTGACTTTCGGAATTAAGGATTGGTTCGGAGTCCATTAAGCAAGAGGTTTTAAGGACACAAATGTTTGATGGCTTTCACTTCAATTAACTTATTTCATGGAGTCGCATAGTTCAATTGCCCTCGGTCGATGTATTTTCATCAAAGTCATCATCCTCCTCAGAACTACTTAGCTTATCTTGTAATCGATCTTGTAATCATCCTCCTCGAAACTAATTAGCTTATCTTGTAATTGATCTTGTGCCTTAATATAGATCGATCTTGTAATCGGTCTATATTACTATATTTTTATATCAGCATAAGTAATTATGAATTTATATTAAGTGTTTGCTTATATTTTTCAATAAAAATTTGGATAAAAGTATACATATGTTGTTCATAGATATATATTTACCCTAACATAATTTGAAACCATTGTACTTTGGTTCAGAAATCACTTTACTTTTTTCTTTTATTTCTGTCAACTTACTAAGATTTCTCTTTAATCATATTTTCATCATAAATAATTATATTGTGCCACATGATGATGTGTCACTAACTCTCTTGCCACGTGGTTGAAAAATGAAGTTAGGCCATTTTTATCGCGATATATATATATATATATATATATATATACTTGTTTGAAATTGTAAATAAATTGTTTGCAAAATTTGGTCCAAATTGAGAGTTTTTAATGGTTATTACATCTCACTAACCATTGCTGATTACTATTATTATCATCCATTGGATAAAAAATTGATGACTAAAATTTAATGGTTAGTTGAAAAATGCAATTAGTGCAAGGAGAACCTTTGATTTTTGATCCAATAGTTGATATAAAAGTAATCATTGAATATATATATATATATATGTGTGTGTGTGTGTGTGTGTGTGACAAATTTGATGGGAAAACCCAAATTCAAAAACCGATGAATGATATGAGTTTGGTATTAATAGTACCCGCCCATTCCCCACCTTGTTCCTAGAACCGTACATACTTTATATAATTTTACTCCTATAGCTTAGGTATATATATTAAGAGTGTGACTATTCACACCACCAAATCCTATAATTACACCCTCATTCAAATATTACAAAAATGTCATCGAAAATTTTGACCTAATTAGCTTTGGTGATAGAACACCTCAAAGGTTGTTCGACAAGCGCCGACCTAATGGTGTTCCGCAGACACTAGTTGAACACCACTAAAGGTGTTCCGTCGGTGCCTGACAAACACCGCTAAGGGTGTTTGGTCAATCTGGGCCGAACAACACCAACTCTAAAATTTGATTTGAGTAGTGAGTGTTGGAATATTGGGTCAATCTATAGGTGAATTGAGAAGTCACCACCAAAATGTCTAAACCCACATTGGAAATATACAAAAAAAAGTATACTTGTTTATACAGTGGGATGTCTTGGGGAATAACATGTAAGTTACTAAAATAAATTAATAAGTGCAAAAGTAGTGTTTAAAATTATAATAAAGGCCTTCCTCTCTTACAACATCTTTTGTGTCTAAGAATCAGATAATCTATCTAGGAATCCCAATGCTAAAGTATTATTTGCAGAAACACAAATTGACTATGGTGGAAAGAAAAAAAAAAAAAAAAAGACTATGGTGAAAACAACGTTAAAGGCCTGTTTTGTACAGTATTAAATGCTCTAATGCTGTATGGTTTGCATGGTTTGGCCTCAATTCTCAATGTAACAGTGGTTGATGGTCAGAGCTTTTCATTGAGCCACTGCCTGTACGACTTTGCGACTCCGCTTCTAAATAGGGATTTCAGCTAGACCATTGCCTGAAGCCGATCGGCTTCATATTGAAGGTCAGATCTTTCACTTCTCCATTTCTATGGTTGTTTTTTGTAGTAGATATTTGTTCACCATATCCAATTTTTCCCTTGCATGAGATATCTTTTCTTTTTTTTTTGGCCTCTTATGTCTAAGAGCCCGTTTGTTCGTGTGTTTTGGCCAAAACGCAGGGTTAAAACGCAGTTTATTCCTTAACTTAGCGTTTCAATGCTGCGTTATAAAAAGCAGCGTATTCAAAACGCAGCTGCGTTTTAACCGAATTCTAAGATCTTCGTTTGGCCCAGTCACTTGCACCGTATGCGAGTCTTGATCAGCACTCATATTTGCCAAGCACAAACGTTTCCTTCTCTCAAATTATGTTGAAGAGTGCAACCATTTGAATCCAAAAGAGCTTTCACATCCTCCTCCAACAGGCAGCAAGGGGTGGTTTCCATCTCTTGGACATTTGGAGTGATCTTGGCAGATTGCGAGTCAGTTTCTACAATCACTTCTCTCTATCTGTTTACTCAGGCAACTTCGAGATCCGCAAGGATAGCATGAAGCTCCGCTTCCAGGCTTGAACATGGTGCTAGGCAGCCATAATAGCCAGACAACCAGCTGCCCCATTCCGTCCTGAAGACTCCTCCAAAGCCGTACTTCCTATTTGTGGTTTGGACGCTATATCATCTGTGTTGATTTTGATTTCTCCTGCAGGATGGGGTGACCAAGAAATGAGTCTAGGATGAGACAGCTTTTTTGCTTTCTCAGAGTGTGAGTTCGGTTTTCTTGCAGCCGGCGGTCATGAAAACATCAGTGGGAGTTTATGATTCATATCGATGTTGGAGTTTTAAACACATGCATCTTTTTCTTCATCACCATCATGCTTGAATTCTCTCCAATGCGGACATTAGATTGTCATCCTTAATATCTTCATGATCTTGAAATTCTTCCATGGAGGGCCTTGATGAGAGGAAGTTGCGAAATATCCACATTCTTCTCAGGCAGAAAATATTCAGATTAGACATATATAATACCCTTTTGAGTATAGTATGAAAATGAGTTAAAGCACGAAAATGCATTCAAGTTTCTAGTGTTACAGATTCTTTTAACCACAAAAATTCTCAAAAATCACCTTGGTTTTCAACACAAAATTCAAATCTTTCTTCCAAATATAAATACAAGGCTTGAAATTTATTTGTCAAACATAGCGCTAGTTAATTTACTGACATGTAATTTTAATCAAGTAACAAGAAATATTTAATCCCGCTTCTTTGTCAATGAGCTTATCTTGAAACTCTGCTAGGTTTCTTTATCATACATTCTAATTGTTCATATAATAATCGTATATAACCAGCATTCTTATATTTACATCAACTTCAGTGACTTCAAAGCCAGCCAGACAGCATGTGAAAGAGACCCTCAGCGGAAGGCATGGTTGTAGTCATGGAAATGGAAGTTTTTGTAGATGAAATGAGACAGCCATCTTGAACCCGCGAAGCATACTACTGCCATGATGACTAGACTATTCCTCGTGAAAGCCGATATGATTCCATGCTTAGCGGCTGCAACTATGGCAATTGAAGCAATGGAGAAGACTTGAAGCGACACCTCAAGTGCATTAAGACCTTTATATGCAGCACTGCAACTGGTGCAATTCACCACATGGGACCAGTATCTGAAACAATTCATCCACAGAACTTCGATTAAGTTGGATCGAGTCCGTTAAATTGCCAAGTAAATAAATTTCATTATAGTTCTATGTCACCTGTCCAACAGCTGCTCTCTCGGAGGCGTGGGAGGTAGGGATCCACTGAAATTGTTTCCCCAATTCATTTCACCGCCTGCATACTTCTTTAACCACTTTCTGTAAGAAACCACAAGCGCATCTGACTTTGTTGGCACAAAACAAGCTTTTTGCCAATTGGAAGGGCCCTTGTCCATTATTTTCCGCTCCTACAAGGAAACGAGACGAAAGACAAGAAATTAATAGCTACCAGATGTGCAAGTGATGCTTATATCATGTGGCATCACCTGTCCCCACCTCAAAACATGGGGGAGGTCCCCCAAATAGCTAGGAAGGCTCCCTTTAGCTCACTAGATTTCTTGTTGCTATGTGAGCGCAACCACAGTATAACAATCCATAGGTAACTTAGCATTAATGCGTAGATACGTAACTTGGTCAAGTAGAACAATGCCTCGAAACAAGAGAGAATCAAACTTATGGAAAGTCTGAATCACTAGAAGGAATCACAATAGTTCACAAAGCAATTTGATACAACACAAATATATGCCCAAAATCTAAGCAAATAAGGGAATGTGCCACTCACAGTTCTATCACTTTCACAGTTTCACGCCCTAATTCGTGATGAAGACAAAATTAGTGCAGACAGTAGCATAAAGGAGTGTAACTTTAAATTGAGACTCCAAAAAATAAAACAAATCAACAAGCTATAAAGATGGAGAATAGTTGTGGGCAAATTATAGAGCCCAGGTGTTACCTCCACATGAAGAAGATACAAATCTGAATCAAGTATTAAGTTTTGTCCAACATGAAAGATCCACCGTGGAAGTAGTCGCTCCATCCAAGCTGCAAAGTTTCTTGGAAACGAATATATCAATCTGCTATTACCCGGACTAACGGGAACACAGAGAAAAATCAAAAGGGTTCTTCGTGGCGGACCCTGATCCAATCAAATCAAAATTGAACTGATCGACACCAAAAGCACAAAATAGTACTCAAAATATACGAAACGCAAATCACTGAGCTTATGCTATTCAGCTGATTACCTCTTTACTTGTATGCCCACCAATAGTAGCAAAACCATAAAACAAACAAGGTGGAACAAATATGAAGCCTCCAAACTCGTTCTTTGCAGTAAAACCATTTCTATCCAGTTTCTCTATAAAAATATTAAGTGGTCTCCCCCCTTCTCTGTCAGCCTTAACAGTGAAGTAAACTTAATGTTAGTTGGATGAACCTCATATATAAAAGGAAAATGAGTAAGAATTGCTCAAGTGTAATGGTTTGCCTGATGTACTTATCTGTCTTTTGGTTGTCGAGTCGGCATTATCCCATAATGTGCATATGGAACATGAGCAGGGTCCATAAGATTTTCAGTCAGAACTTCATACCTGCAAGTGCCACATTTGTTTGTAGAGAAGTATTAATCCCAAGTTGATGGGAGATGAATATTGCTAAAGTATTTATACAACATGTTTACATAGAAATTATCTACACAATAAATGCTATACAATGAACTAAATAATGAATAAGAAAATACATGAATGGACTGATGTTTTATCCTCTTTTATCTCTATCATGCCCCCGCAAGATGGACGGTCGATTGAGGAGGCCAATCTTGGACATAGCAGTATGAAAAGGAGCTCGGCCAAGAGGTTTTGTCAGGACATCTGCGAGTTGGTCTTTGCTGGAGACAAAGGAGACTCGAAGGCTGTTGTTTTGAACGTGCTCACGTACAAAGTGGTAGTCAAGGCCAATGTGTTTCATTCGAGAGTGAAACTTTGGATTAGCGGCGACATATGTGGCACCCATATTATCACAATAGATTGCCGGAGGAGATTTAGTGAGAAAACCAAGTTCCAGAAGTAAGTTCTTAACCCATAGGACCTCGGCAGTTGTGGATGCTATGGCACGGTATTCGGCTTCCGTAGACGAACGAGCAAGTGCTCGTTGCTTGCGAGAACTCCAAGAGATAGGGTTTGTACCCATGTATACAATATAGCCAGTTGTAGAAATAAAATCATCTCTATCACCGGCCCAATCGGCATCCGTAAAAGCATGAAGGGAGAGAGGAGAGTCACGACGAAGGAGAAGACCGTGTGTGGATGTTCCAGCAAGATAGCGCAAGACACGCTTAAGAGCTACGAGATGTTCATCAGTGGGGCAATGCATATATTGAGAAAGTCGGTTTACAGCAAATGAGACATCAAGGCGTGTTAGAGAAAGATATTGGAGGCTACCGACTAGTGCACGGTACTCGGTGGGGTTGGGGAGTGGAGTACCACCTTTGGTTGAGAGTGGAGGATGAGTGACCATAGGCGTAGATACGGGTTTTGCTGTAGACATATTAGCACGGCATAGGAGATCCTGAATATAGCGATGTTGGCTAAGAACAATACCATGAGTATGTGGTAAGACTTCCACCCCAAGGAAATATGAAAGGGGACCAAGGTCTTTAAGAGAAAAGCGAGCGGAAAAGTTAGTGATAAAAGACTCAAGAAATTTAGGATTTGAACCGGTGATGATTATATCATCAACATAAACAAGGAGAAATAAGATACCGTGAGTACGACGAAGGGTGAAAAGAGAGGAATCGGAGACACAATTCCGAAAGCCCAGGGAGATGAGATAGGAACGAAGTTCGTTGTACCAAGCCCGGGGAGCTTGTTTAAGACCGTATAAAGCTTGGCGGAGTTTACATACATGAGACGGAAGAGAGGGATATATGAAACCAGGGGGTTGGACCATAAATACGTCTTCCGAGAGAGAACCTTGGAGGAAGGCATTGTTTATGTCTATTTGTCGAATGGACCAATTATGGATAGTAGCAAGTGAGAGTACAGTTCGTATGGTAGCAGGCTTGACAACAGGACTGAAAGTCTCGGAGTAATCAAAGCCGGGGCGTTGGTGAAACCCCTTGGCGACAAGACGGGCTTTATGACGGTCCACAGAACCATCGGGATTATATTTGGTGCGAAAAACCCACTTACACCCAATGAGATTATATGAAGAGGAAGGAGGTACGAGGTCCCAAGTGTTATTTCGAATGAGTGCGTCATACTCATCTTGCATAGCTTTGCGCCAAATGGGACTTTTTAGTGCTTGAGCAATTGTGGTGGGTTCAGCCAATGGAGCAGGAAGTGAGATATGAAGATTGAGACGATTGATAGGTTTGGTAATGTTATTTTGAAGTCTGGTTGTGGGACGTTTTTGAGGAGGGGGTGGTGGTGTTGTAGATGTTGAAGATTGGGATGGAGATGGAGACGGGGAAGGAGTATTTAGTGGTGTAGGTGATCCATTTTGTGGATTAGAGGGAGGAGCAGTATGTGTTGTGTTTTGAGTGAGGACAGGAAGTAAAAAATTGCACCATTCATCTGGAAGGGGAAGAGATTGGTTGGTGGCAGATTGTTTATGAGAGAATGGAAAAGTATGTTCTATGAATTTGACATGGCGAGAGGTGAAAATTTTATTGGAGATTGGGTCAAGACAATAGAATGCACTTTGTGTAGAGGAGTACCCTACAAAAACACAAGGAGTCGAGCGAGGTTGTAATTTATGTGAGTTATAGGGACGGAGCCATGGGTAACAAAGGCAACCAAAAGGTCGTAATTTGAGGTAGTTAGGATTTTGATTATGAAGAGTTAAGAAGGGAGATTTATAGTGTAGGGTAGGAGTGGGCATGCGATTTATTAAGTAGCATGCAGTTGTGAAGGCTAGGGACCAGAATTTTAATGGCATTGAAGAGTGAGAGAGGAGATATAATCCGGTTTCTACAATGTGACGATGACGACGTTCTGAATACCCATTATGTTCAGGTGTATGAGGAGGGGACGTGAAATGCTGAATGCCATGAGATTTTAGAAGTGGTTGGAGACCTATGTATTCTCCACCATTATCACTGAAAATAGTTTTTATGGGTCGGGAAAAATATTTTTCAACTAGAAGCTTAAAATGAATGAAGACAGAAGTAGCATCATTTTTGCGTTTTAGTGGATAAAACCACACAAACTTGGAAAAATTATCGACAAATATTAGATAGTACTTATAGGCATCAAAAGAAGTCACAGGAGAGGTCCATACGTCACTGTAAATGACGTCGAGTGGTCCTTGAGATTGGATACTATTAATATTAAAGGGCAATTTATGAGACTTGTTACTATCACATGCATTGCAATGAAAAGGTAAAGATGTTGGAATATTTAAATTGAAATTATTGCTTATGAAACGTAAAATAGAGGAGGGGTGTCCAAGTTTGTGGTGCCAATTTGAGGTAGAAGACAGCTAATAGAATGAACGGCAGATTGGTGAGGCCGCCATTCATACACTCCGAGCTAGGGCGACCTTGAAGAAGAACCGTTCCCGATGAATATCCTTCACAACATAAGAATTTGGTGAGAAAGTTATAGAAGCGTTATTATCGTTACTGAATTGAGAAATCGAAATTATGTTACGAGAGAGAGACGGACGTGGAGGACATTTTTAAGAGAAAATTTAGAATTGTTAGTTAAAAGAGAAGTCGAACCAATACTTGTTATGGGTAAGCCCGAGCCATCACCAATTAGGAGCTCCTCCGTGCCATCATAAGGTGTGTGAAGAGCAAGATTTTCGAGGTCACTAGTAGCATGATGGGTAGCCCCACTATCCAAAAGCCATGTTTGAGTAGAAGGGTGATTAGCTGTGGCAGTGTATGCGCTGGGATGGGGGTTGGTGTTGGTGCGTTTTTGGGGTCGAATGTTGCTGGAGTGACTGGGATTGTGTGAAGGAGTAAGATTATGGTTAGGATTTGGGACAGTAATGTGCGGGTGATGCTGTCGAAACACTGGACACTGAGAGAGATAGTGCCCAGGTGTACGACACCATTGACATCTACCCTTGAAAATTGAAGGCGGACGAGGAGAGAAAGGATTAATTGGCGGTGTAGGCAGGAGTCCAGCAGCAGGTGAAGGAAACCGAGACATGTGGGTTCTGTTGTTGTTGTTATTGTTGGTTTTGGTGACGTAGTTGACAGAGGAGGGAAAAGTTGGACTTTGAGTGGACTTTAGTTTGAGAGATAACTCTTTGTTGATGAGTTTCTCGTGAAGTTCATCAAAGGTAATGGTGGTTTCTCGGTTTTGAACTGCAGAGATAACACTGTCGTAGTCAGGATCATTTAATTGATCGAGAATTCTGTCTACGATATCATCTTGTTCGAGAGGACGGCCTAAAGAGGCGAGTTGATCAGTGCAAGTCTTAATTTCTTGCATGAAGTCTGAGATTGAGCGGGATCCCTTGGTAATGTTTCGTAGTCGATCCTTGAGTTTTGAGATGTCCTTTGGAGGGTTGGCGTAGGTTTTGCAAGAGTTTTCCACGCATCGTATGTGGTGGGACAGAGAGAGATTAGGGGGACGAGTGGGGCTGAAAGAGTTCCAGCAAGAGCGCCAAGGATAAGCTTGTCTTGCCGGAACCAAGTTGTATATGCGGGATTAGGAATATGATGTAGGACAGTAGGGTCGTTGGGATCTTCTGTTTCAGAGGTAGTGTCCATGGCTGGAGTTGAAGGTGTGGTGACAGCAGGTAAGGTTTTGGGAGGTGCGAGGATAGAACCATCTATAAACTTGTATAGATCGAGGCCGAGGAGGGTTGCTTCAACTTGAGTTTTCCAGGATATGTAATTTGTGGGGGTTAATTTGAGAACATGGGAGAGTGATACGATTATGAGAGGGCTGGTGGGTTCAGCAAGGTTGGGTAGAACTTGAAAATCTGTGGTGGCCATTGAAGAAGACAGAATGGAGAGGGAAGGAAGGAAAAAAAAAAATTATATATGTAATTAGGATCGTGCTCTTGATACCATGTAGAGAAGTATTAATCCCAAGTTGATGGGAGATGAATATTGCTAAAGTATTTATACAACATGTTTACATAGAAATTATCTACACAATAAATGCTATACAATGAACTAAATAATGAATAAGAAAATACATGAATGGACTGATGTTTTATCCTCTTTTATCTCTATCATTGTTAACTAGACGAATTAAATGAATAGTTTATTAGATCATACAGTAAAATGACGAAATATGTGACAGTATAAACATACCCATATGGTATATCTCTGTTTCCCATAGATTTAGTATATGTTGGGTCATCCAATTCTGGGATGTAAGGAGGCTTTTTCGTCGTAATGATATCTTTATATTGGGGATCAGTGTTTGGCCAAAACCAAATGATATGGTTTTGCACAACACTTGGATAAACAACCACGCATGCTTTCTTGGATGTGTGAATCTGAGAACATAATTAGACACATCAATTCAAATTGCACAAATCAAAACACTGCTTTCTTGGAAACTAATATATCAATATATCCATCAATCCAAATTCCACATACTATGGACTTCTACTTTCTATTTTTGCTATCATAGAATGATAATTAACTTATTGAAATCGAAACAAGTTCATCATTCCCAACTAATTTAAACCCATCATATGCTTCTTACCCCGATAGAATCTTAAATAACACAAACTCCTTATTGATGAATTCTTTACTAACATCAAATTGACCAATCAATTGGAACTGCATCTTGTATGCAACTAGCTTTCAATTAGTGATTAATCATTTTTCAACTAAGGCACTCCACTTTACTGTTAAGTACAAGTGAAAACAAACATGATATGGGGTAAGTGTTGGGCCTACATTTTTTATCAACTTGTTTACAACTTACATATATCATCTTGACACTTACAACTTGAGCTCTCCTACTGCACCTTGACATTTTTTGCAGGTTGAATTATTGTTACATTACAACCTATTTTTAGGAAGTATGTCACCGATAAAGGAGACGAGTCAACAAACGTTCCTTCATCAAACAAAGCCAGCAAGGGATCCTTATCTCTTCAAACCAACATTGTGGCGAGAATACCTCAACAACTTCAACCAATTTCCTATATTCTAGGCTTGTTTGTTTTCTTTGCATTCGAGGTATAAAAAGGGAGGAACACCTGTATTTTACACACACATTCTCACTAGCTTAAGCTCCCTAGTATACGCTCTTAGTCTTGTATTCAACTTGGTTAATCAATCACTTGGTCAAGGCAGGTTCCCTAAAACCTCCCGGGGTTTTGTGCCGGCGAACAAGCTGTTCAAGGGCTTTCCCTAGTTAACAAAATCCTTTGAGTTCATTTCTATAGCATTTCATAATCATTGTACCCAGATTCAAATCCTTTTGTCATCTTTCTTATTACTAGTTTCCTCGTAGAAATTTGACCAAAACAATTTGGCGCCATCCGTGGGACCCTTTGATTATTTATATAGAAATGGCCAATCCATCGTCTGGTAGTCTTGGTGAGAGGAACCACCACTTCCTAGTTACGTATCTCGGCAATCCGTCTTCAAATCCGAAGCGCCAATATGGAGCTAATGTCTAACATGGTCACGATATTGAAAAAGTGACGACCGTTGGATGCTCAAGAGCATACAAACACTATGATACTCAATGCCATTGATTCCATGCGTAAAGGAAAACAAACCGAAACTCAAACATCTACTCCATTTTCACCTTTGCATCCTAGATCTTTGTTTGGTGCAGTACGGGACCAAGCCATGTTGGAGATATCCCTATGTCTAGTACCTTACCAGCGAAAGTACAATCATGACGTCAATTCCAACCTCGAGGCCACGGTTCAACTTTACAACTAGCCAACTGTGTTGACGTCTTGCTATACCTATGCCGCACCCTCGATGGGGCAAACAGGAGTTTCTTTAATACTTTTGACGCTTCGCATCCCGGTTTAATAATAGTTCTCTTTTGCGAAAGTCAACTTATTAGGGAAATGCAAACCATAAAAGAATTGCTTCGAGGTGTGCCAGAGTCAACTTGCCTCATCACCAAATTTCCCCAACTTGCTACAATGAATCCCGATTTGTTCCAGCCATAGCTAATGTGGAAATCCCAAAGAAATTTTCAGTTCCCCATATGAAGAAGTATGATGGAAGTACGATCCAGCAGAACATGTGTTTTGTATCAAGAATCAATGGATATTATAAGTATCCCCCTGTTTTTAAAGAAGCATGTTTTGCGGGGGCTTTGGCTCAACTCTATCGGACCAGCTTTAAAATGGCTAACAGGACTTCCTCTTAACTCTATTTCTTCCTATGCTCAACTTGTCGCATGTTCACTAATCAATTTTCATGCAACAATGTTCGACAAGTTGACCGACCTTACTGAATTGTGCAACGGCCTAATGAGAGTCTTAAGGAATATTTGCACAGGTTTAATAAAGAAGCAGTGACCATACCCAATCTGGATATGTCCACAGCTACCGAAGCATTCCGTATTGGCCGAGAAAGAACTCTCCATTTTATAATGAGTGGTGATGACACCAAACAACTTGAAGAAATAAGAACCGAGCCTTACGATTCATCGATTGGAGGAGGACAGTCTAGCAATGGAAAAGTCAATTGGAAGGACCCTCTATTTGAGCCATCGGACGAAAATCAGACTCCCATCATTATAAGTCTAGCAGGGGCAAACCCCTGTTAAATCGAATCTTCTAAAGTTCATTTTGTAGATGATGATCAAGATGGAGATGATAATGACTACCCTAGAATTTCGACTATTGCTTTTCGTGGACATTGCGGGAGTTCTTTGCGCCATGGAGAATCTTGGAGATAGAGCAAGATGGCCTAAGAAGGTGACAAGCCCACAACTTGGAAGGATAAGTCCAAGTGGTGTGCATTTCATGAGGAATTCGGGCATACTACGAAAATTGTTTCGCCTTGAGGAAGGAGATTGCTCATCTATTGTCAAAAGGACTCCTCAAGGATCTGTTGGGTAAGAAGAGGGTCGAAGTGAATCCAAAGAACCCGATTCGTGGAGCGATCCGCACGAGAAAGTTATACCTCCTCCACCACCAAGGTAGTAAATGTTATTTCGGTGGATCCTATATTTGTGGTACAACTTATTCGCGCCAAGCGTCATGCCAAGAGCTCAAAGGAGGATCGGTCGAAGCGCCTTCAAGATGCCGCGACTTCACGATGGTCAAGTTATCTCCTTTGAAGATGAAGACAAGGATAACACGCTGGACCCCCATCATGATGGTCTAGTTGTCCAAGTTCGATAGCTAATTGTATGGTCAAGAGGATCCTTATTGATGGTGGTAGCTCTGTTAATATAATCTTTACCCATGCTCGCAAGAGATGGGCATTCCTTTATCGAAGTTGTGAGGAATTCATCCGTACTAGTAGGGTTCGGTGGCGAAGTGAAACAAACAGTTGGAGAGATCAAGTTGCCTCTCTATCTGGAAGGTATGAATTCTATGGAAAGATTCGTGTAATTGAATGTTCTTCTTCGTACAATGTCATTTTAGGTAGGCCGTGGATCCACAACATGAAAGCCGTGCCGTCAACCTATCACCGTGTGTCAAGTTCCCAACTCCTTGGGGTGTAGCCAAGTTGAAGGGCAATCGCAGCTTTCTAAAGAATGCTACAAGGTCAACATGAAGGCAAGTTCGGTCCCTCGTCTGCATAGCAATTAAAGAAAAAGGCCCAGGATGTTATTGAAGCAGTGGAGCACGAGACGAAGAGTGTTTCGTTGATGAATCAAATCCCGAGGCCCAAGTGCAAGTTGGTACAGATCTTCCGACGAAGTTGAGGAAGAGCGATCGAGTTTTTGAAAAGTCGAAATCTTTGTTTTGCATGGAAACACGAAGACATGACAGGAATAAGCAAGGACGTCATTACTCACAAGTTAAATATTGATCCAACTATTCGTCCTGTCCACCGAAAAGGAGAAAGTTTGCCCATGAACGCAAACAGATTATTAAAGATGAAGTTGAAAGGCTTTTGAGAGCCAAGATGATCAAGGAAGTACAATATCCAAGATGGTGGCCAATGTTGTGGTGGTAGAGAAGAAGAATGGCAAGTGGCGAGTATGCGTAGACTTCACGGACCTGAACAAGGCCTGCCCAAAAGATCCATTTCCTCTTCCTCATATTGATTCTCTAGTCGATGAGACAGTGGCCATGATATCTTGACGTTCATGGATGCATCCTCGGGATTTCACAAATTCAAATGGAACCCTCGGACCAAGAAGATACGGCATTTATGACTCCGAAGGTATATATTGTTATATTGCTATGCCATTTGGTCTCAAAAATGCAGGGCAACTTATCAAAGACTGGTAAACAAGATGTTCAAAGATCAACTTGGCAAGACGATGGAAGTCTACATAGATGATATGGTAGTCAAGTCTAAGCATATTGAAGATCACGTGGAGCATCTTGCCGAGGCATTCAACATCTTGAAAGCTTTCAACATGAAGCTCAATCCAAGTGCAACTTCGGTGTTAAAGCGAGGAAGTTCTTGGGCCATATGGTGACTAAGAGAGGAATTGAAGCGATCTGAACAAATCAAAGCTATCCTCAACTTGGAATCTCCCAAGAATATTAAAGACGTCCAAAGGTTAACCGGTAGAGTAGTGCCTTAAATAGATTTATATCTAAATCATCGATAAGTGCAGGTTATTCTATGAAGTGTTAAGAAAGAATAAACTATTCCAATGGGTGATCAACATGAGGCGGCCTTCAAACAACTTAAGGAATACTTGATGACGTCTCCCTACTTGCCAAACCGAACGTGGTGAGCGCCTCTACTTGTATTTAGCGTATCCGAGAATGCGGTTAGTGCGGTGTTAGTGAAAGAAATTCAAGGTGAACAGCATCCTGTGTATTATGTAAGTAAGTCTCTACTAGATCTGAAACAAGGTACTCTCATCTTGAAAAGTTAATTTTAGCTTTAACTACTGCCGCTACAAAATTGCGCCATTATTTTGAAACACATTCCATTCTTGTTAGAACTAATTATCCTATAAGAAGTGTGTTGAGAACTCCGAAATGTCGGGAAGATTAGCCAAGTGGTCGGTCAAGCACATATGACATTTCATACGAGCCCGAACGCCTATCAAATCTCAAGCTCTAGCCGATTTCGTAGCGATTTCAGTCCAAGTCCGCAACCCGAGGTAGAACAAGAGGTACAACGCTTGAAGGTAAAACAACTCCTAGATTTTGGACACTTTATACAGATGGAGCTTCAAATTCCAAAGGAATTGGCTTGGGAATCGTTCTTAAGTCCCCCAGGCGATATCATACCTCAAGCCGTATCCCGTGAATTCAATGCGACGAATAATGAAGCCGAGTATGAGGCTTTAATCATGGGTTTAACTACTGCTTTAAGTTTAAATATTACTCATATAAATGTATATGTTGATTCTCAATTGCTCGCTAACCATTTCAATGGCAGCTACATGGCAAAGCATTCCAAAATGACTCTATATCTTCAACATGTTAAAGCTTTGGCTTCAAAATTTCGTCATTCTCTTTGGAGCAGTCCCTAGAGAAGAGAATACGAAGCAGATGCACGGCCAACTTGGGATCAACTTGCAAATCTATGTTGCATACTAATATCCCCATTATTTATGTTAAATACCCACTATAGACCAAGTGGAAGAAACTCAAGAAGTGACTCGTCTAATGGGACACAAGTTACAAGTCCATCTTGGACCCAACCTATAATTGAGTTCCTTCAACTTGGAACTATACCACCGATGTTAAGAATGCTAGATCCTTTAAAATGCGTACTTCAACTTTTGTTTTAATAGATAATGTCTTGTTCAAGAAATCTTTCGCAGACACTATTTGAGATGTATTGACAATGAACAAGTTGAACTCGTGCGAAGGAGATCCATGAGGAACGTGTGGAAATCATTCGGTGGAAAGGCACCGCATCAAAGGCCCTCAGGGTGGTTATTACGGCCAACAATGCGTCGGGATGCTATGAGCTACGTACAAAATGTGACGCCCGCCAAAGGCACGGTAACATCTTGCATCAACCTCTGAACCTCTACATCCTATTGTTTCATCTTGGCCCTTCATGAAATGGGGCATGGATATTGTGGGCAAGTTGCCTAAGGCTCCTGGAGGCAAAGTGTTCATGTTAGCAATGACCGACTATTTCTCAAAATGGATCGAGGCGAGGCCTATGTGCAAGTAAGAGACAAAGAGGTAATTTCATTTTTAAAGAAGAATATTATTAGCGAGGTTCGGTGTACCATCGAGATCATATGTGATAATGGATCCCAATTCATAAGTAAAAAGATGGAGATTTTGTGCTCGTTGGGGCATCAAGCGATCACATCCACACCAGTCCATCCTCAAGCTAATGGTCAAGCTGAGTCAAGCAACAAGTTGATTGTCAACAACTTGAAGAAACGCCTAGATCAAAAGAAAGGAAAGTGGGCTGAAGAATTACCACTTGTACTTTGGGCGCAGAACAACTACAAAAGGAGCCACGTAGAACTCCATATTCTTTGGTGTTTGGAGCGAAGTAATTCCAATCGAGGTAACAATCCCAACAATGAGGTATGGCTTATTAACTCAAGATGAAAATAACATCTTGTTAACCCAAGATCTAGATACAATTGATGAGATCGGGATTTAGCCAAGATAAGAATGGCGCCTATCAACAACGGATTGCTAGAGCCTACAACAAGAATGTCGAATAAGAAGGTTCCAGGTTGGTGATTTAGTTTTGAGAAAAGTATTTCAAAATACTAGAGAACTGAATGCAGGTAAATTGGCTCCCAAGTGGGAGGGACCATATCTCATTGATGCTGAAGCTGGCAAAGGTGCATATTGGTTGTCAACCCCAAATGGAGACAGGATTCCTAGGAGTTGGAATGCCATCCATTTAAAGCTCTATTTTATGTAAGTCAAGTAGTTAACAACTAGACTTATCAGGTATGAGTTAATTTATGTCAAGATTCATTTACGTATTTCAAATTCTTAAATTTATTGGAAACCCTTACTGACTTAAGCATCGGAGGGGTGTTGGCTATGCTAACACCCAACCTAACATGAATTTGTTTTGCAAGGTATACTAGCAAAGTAGGCTCAACATGTGAATACGCCAGTACGGCTCGAACATGTTGAGACCTAAAAAATGAAGTAGGCTCAACATGTGAATACGCCAGTACGGCTCGAACATGTTGAGACCTACTGAGAACGAAGACGGCCAACATGTTCGACTGAGACAAGAAGTCCAACATGTGAACACGCCGACGGCTCCAACATGTTGTGACTTTAGCTGGAGAGGGATGGAACATGTTGACACGCCGGGACGGCTGATACTTGTTCTATCTCTTCAAACGACTTACCTCTGATCAAAGGTACATTTTGGTTAAAAGATTTACATCTTTTCTAAAGAGTTAAGGTTTTTACACCTTCGCCCGTGCGCACGATTTCACATCTATACAAGATGTGACTATTGGTTGTAACATTAACATGTTACCTATTGCTTAAATCAGTAAACATTCTTATCTGCTAACACAAGCAAGTGTTTCTAAAAAGAAACCTAGATTACTTCAGTAAAAGTTCTGAATGTTCCCAAGATTAGTGGATGAGTTGGTTAAGCCAACAAATCCTATCAACCTATGAAAAGCATGGAGTACTAGACCAACCTAGTACCCCTAAATAGATTGTTTGCGCTCTTATGAGCAGGTTACATGACCAACGAATAAAAAGCATAAAATTGTTTGTGTTACTCTCCAAATCCCCTAAAATATTCAAACTTTGTCAACATTTTGGCCT
Source organism: Platycodon grandiflorus (assembly GCA_016624345.1). Taxonomy (NCBI): domain Eukaryota; kingdom Viridiplantae; phylum Streptophyta; class Magnoliopsida; order Asterales; family Campanulaceae; genus Platycodon; species Platycodon grandiflorus. Next base: position 880,521 of record CM028369.1, read on the forward strand.
ACTGCCGTCGGTGTTACGTCCGTTTCCTTTTCTTGATTCTCGCTTTCAATTTGTTTCCCCACCATACTGCTCAGCACTTTGTTGGCATCCTCAATCAACTCCTCTAAGGCTGGAGAATTTACCTCCTCCGCATCCACTGGTTCACTGATGAAATCCTCCAAGGTCTTTCTTTCTTCCTCGAGGTCCCAGTGCACGGCAAGTCCACTCTTCATTTCCTCCATCATCTGAATCCTGGTCTCGAGCAGCGCCTTGGTGGCATTAAATTTGAAATCCTCTCGAGCAGCTTCAAGCTCCTTGACGTGAGCCTCGTTCTCTGTCAACCTTTCAGCACAAGCATCCGCCAATTCCTTCCTTAACTTCACTATTTCATTACTCTGCATTTTAATTTCCTTCTTCAACTTGCTTATCTCTCCAAAGACTTGCCTTCACCTCCTTTCGTGCCTCTTCGGCCTCAACACCGCTCCTAGCCGCCTTGATCTTCGAATGGCGCTTGATCCATGATAGGAGTCATTATACCCGAGAGCGTGTAAGAAAGAATATTAGTACTTTATGAAATCCTTTGGTACATAGTTCAAGGTGTACACATTATTACCTTATCCGCAAAATCCTTCATTACCACAACAAACTTTTCCCTTGTTCTTTCACCATCCAGAATATCACTTGCATCAGTATCTTCAGATTCCACCAGCTTTCTTTTCTTTGATTCTTCTTTATTCTTCGAGACGGAGCTGGAAGCCATAGATACTGGAGGGGGAAGCTTGTTGTCCTTCCGTGAAGACCTTCTTGCCTTAGCTCCAGCAAGCAAGTCAGCAGTGCTGACGAGTGCTTTAGAACGAGTAGTTGCTGTAAGAAGGAGACAAGGAGTTAAGAAAACTTGGAGAAACAGAACAGATTGCAGATGAGCAAGAACTTAGATCAAACCTGTGGACATCTTGATAGGCTTAACTAGAGTCTCTTCTTCAATTTTTTCTGGGGAGAACAGAACAGGGAATGCCTTAAAAGACCTGAGAGCAGGGTCTAATTCAAATATTTTCTTCACGTTAGCCTCAGATCCGCTTGTTCGGGAACAACACCGAGTTTGGCAACTTCTACAAAGGAAATTCAAGGTGTTAAGGATTAAGATGTATAGAAAACTCTTGTAGATGAATAAAGTCGAGGAAAATTCCTCTACCTTGAGACCTCCATTTTGAATTACACCACCTCTTGACTCAGTGTCTTTCCTAACAAAGAAGAAACGATTTCTCCATCCCCGATCGCAGGTCATTGTTAGATATCAAGATGGGCTCACCCCCACTTTTTACCCTAAAACAAAATCTTCCCGGCCAAAACCTCTTATCTCGTAGTATAAGCAAACTCCTCTAAATCTACAACCAAACCTATTTCATCCCGCAGTCTAACTAGGGTTTGAAGGCATCGCCAACCCTGTGGCATGAGTTGGGCGTAATTTAGCTTCGTAGAAGCAAAAAACCTGGTGATTATGACAGGAAAGGGGAATTTAAGGCCAATAGTGAAAGGGTATTCGGGAAGACATACCCACTCAGGGGAATAGCATTCGGAGGTAAGGGAAGGATGGGTGAATAGAACGGCTTCAAGGGGCAAGGCGTGATTTTTCCTAACAACTTCCGATCGCGAAATTGTACATTTTTCTTTTTCGGTTCTTTTAATAGATTCGGGTCGAAAAACCCTCCGTAAACCCTCTTCGCTTTCGATTATGCATATCTTCTTTTTCCCATCTTTTTCAACTTGAGAAAAATAGCAAACAAGGAATTGAGAAGAAGACGAGAAACTCACCGGCGTTGTTACTTGATTTTTCTTCGCACGCTCTTCACCGGTTTTCTCCGAAGGAAACCCTTTTGGTAAGTGAGACTGAGAGAGAAAGAGTTGGAGAAGGTTCTGGTCTGTTCACAAAAGAAGTTGTGAGCAGTTGTACAATTTCAAAACATTTGTATAACCTCTTTTCCGCCTTGAGAATACGCAAAAAACCGTCCCATCGTTACCTTTTGCATTAATAACCGCCGTACGTTGTCAGTTGCTTTTTTGGCAAACTTTTTAAATTTTTGTCTCTTTATATTCTTTTGAAAAATTTGAAAAGTTTGGGGGCAATTGTTGGGCCTACATTTTTATCAACTTGTTTACAACTTACATATATCATCTTGACACTTACAACTTGAGCTCTCCTACGCACCTTGACATTTTTTGCAGGTTGAATTATTGTTACATTACAACCTATTTTTTAGGAAGTATGTCACCAGATAAAGGAGACTGAGTCAACAAACGTTCCTTCATCAAACAAAGCCAGCAAGGGATCCTTATCTCTTCAAACCAACATTGTGGCGAGAATACCTCAACAACTTCAACCAATTTCCTATATTCTAGGCTTGTTTGTTTTCTTTGCATTCGAGGTATAAAAAGGGAGGAACACCTGTATTTTACACACACATTCTCACTAGCTTAAGCTCCCTAGTATACGCTCTTAGTCTTGTATTCAACTTGGTTAATCAATCACTTGGTCAAGGCAGTTCCCTAAAACCTCCCGGGTTTTGTGCCGGCGAACAAGTTGTTCAAGGGCTTTCCTAGTTAACAAAATCCTTTGAGTTCATTTCTATAGCATTTCATAATCATTGTACCCAGATTCAAATCCTTTTTGTCATCTTTCTTATTACTAGTTTCCCTCGTAGAAATTTGACCAAAACAGTAAGCATGTTTGAAAAATGGAGTGGTAATATAATTAGTTACCGGAGGACCGTCCAGGGGAGCTTGAGGAATGAATTTGCAGTCACCGGAGCCGCCAAAGCACCAACCATGGTATACACACTGCAACCGACCCCACTGATCAATCCTACCTTCGGACAGAGGAGCCAACCTATGAGGACAACTATCTTCAAACACCTTCCATGAATTCTCATTCCGGTCCCACCACACCACCACATCAAGCCCCATGACCTTCTTCCCATGTGGGGCCCTCTTATCAAGATCACAGACCGGCATCAGTGGATACCACTCCGAAAACCAATCGAATTTCTCGTCTTGGTGAGTTTCGTCTTCTGCAGGTGGGTCAGAGGACTCTGTCCATAAATTCTCAGTTGGAGAAATGGCGGTAAAAATCTTGAATTTGGATTTGTCGTCAATGGCAGTGTGAAACAAGGAGGGAAATGAAATGGGTTGTTGAGTTATTGGGAAATGTGAAATGGGTTTGTGGAATTGGGTTCTGGGAATTAGTGCTGAAGTGCTTGCGAGGTGAAATGAGGAAGAAGAAGAAGAAAAAAAGCTTTGAGAGCTTCCATGGCATCTACTTGTTCAGAATATGATTTATTTTCATTAAAGTAAAAGTGTCAGTTGTTATTATATATACAATCGTCATTATAAATGCTAAATTACAAGGATAAGGAACTGAAATTGGGTGCGTGAATTTTGTTGTGGTCTGCAATCAACCACCCATTTCCCCGCCTGCTTTCAGTCAATGGTGGGGCTGACACTGGCAGCGGTCTAAAATCGCCTCCAGTTTTATTAAGTCTAAATTAACAAGTAAAAGATTGAAAACTCCTTGACTCCCTAAAATACTCATATCTAATTTTTTTTGTTTTATTTGATTTGAAATCTTCACCATCTTAGATTAGAGCTGAGCTTACTTGAATATTTTCCATGTATATTAACGTACTTATGCTTAAGAAATTTCTCAAAAAAAGGAAACATGTCTCTTCTTTTAGAACAAAATAAAGAGGAAAGCTAACCACTTTTCTTTGAACGTTAGCAATTTTTTTTTACTGTTGGAATGTTGATCTTCAAAATTCTTTCCGAAAAAAGGTTTTGATCTAATACTTGGTTTTGGATATGATTTAGTATATTATACTCTAGTAATATGCAAGGTTATTTTGGTCAAATAGTCCAAACTTTTGCCATGTGAATTGATTTGATTTCGTATAATAGGAATTATAAGTCTTGTTTGCCTTGTAATTTAACATGTGATTAAGACTTAATTTTGGTAGTTTTAGACTTTTTCTCTCTCTTTGGTCTAATAACTTTGGCCAAAATATAAATTACCCCCCAAGGTTTTCATCAAATTTTAAAGTACACCCCCACATAAGGTTTGCCCCAGAAATCCGTCTGACGTTGCCAATTTTCCCAGTTAGCCCCCTGGCCGTGATAACCGTTAGAAAACTAACGGGAATCCATCACGTGGCTTACACGAGGGGGGGCAATTGGGTCTTTTCATCATATATACAGAATACTAACTAAAGGGGGTCAAAGTGTCAAAAGAATTACTTAAATTAAACTTTCATTCTCCCCCTTCTTCATCTCTGGTGGCTACTTCCCCCTTGAATCAACAATCCCTTCTTCATAAGCCGGCGGCGTCTCTTCCGCTCAAAGCCTTCCTGCACAGCCCTGCCGGCACATTGTACATTGCCAACACCAATTGAATTATAACGCTGCAAGGACAACAACAACACACCGCCGCACACTTCGCCGTCGTCCCGCCGATAACCTCCGTAAACCTCGCTCCCCCACACGACGAACAGTCTTGGGTCTCCAACAACGGCTGCCAGCGGCTCATAGGTGACTGACGGAGCACAATTTACTTCGTCATCACTGCTATTTCTTTACTAATTCAAATCACACACAACTTCAAATTTTTCAAACAAAAAAAATCTAAACCCAATACAAAAGATCAAGATCGAGAACAATCTAACCCAATATTGGGGGAATCAAACAGGAAAGGAGAACGCTAGAGGAAGAGGTAGAAGGCGAATGAAGAAAGCCCAACCATTGCTGGGTGAATGAATGAATGGGTCGCCGGTTGTAGTGGAGACTGACACGACGAACCAATTCACAAGGGGGGGTTGTAAATGTATAGAGTAATTCGAAATAAAAATGAGGTTTTCAAAAGGAGCTAATCTGAAATGATTGGAATCATTTATTCGGTTTTTGTTTGACGAATTCCTTACTCTTCAGTTTCTCTCTCTCACACTCTTTCAATTTTCTTTCTTTATTAATAAATTAATCAATGGTGATGAGGGTGGGTTTCTAGAACAGAAAATAAGGGGGTTGAATTCAAGGGGGAAATAGCCACCGGAGATGAAGAAGGGGGAGAAGGAAAATTTAATTTAAGTAATTCTTTTGACACTTTGACCCCCTTTAGTTAGTATTCTGTATATATGATGAAAAGACTCAATTGCCCCCCCTCGTGCAAGGCACATGATGGATTCCCGTTAGTTTTTTAACGGTTATCACGGCCAGGGGGCTAACTGGGAAAATTGGCAACATCAGACGGGCTTCTGGGGCAAACCTTATGTGGGGGTGCACTTTGGGATTTGGTGGAAACCTTGGGGGTAATTCATATTTTGGCCAATAACTTTCAATATATCTTTTGGGAGAGGCTATTTCCACTATAAATATTACTTATCCACTACATATTTAATGTTTCAATTTTCTTAAGACAACATTACCCTTGCTTTGAGATTTGGTAAATACACGTCTTAGTTTAGGTTTCCTTTCTCTCCCTACATTCTCTTAAAATCAATACCCAAAAAAATTAGTTATTTATTTTTGGCTTAAATATCAATTTGGTCACTCTACTTTCACCCAAAATTCATTAAGCTCACTGTACTTATTTTTTTCACACTTTGATCACTCTACGTCGTCAGGAGAATCAATAAGATCACTCAATCAATGAGCTTATTGATTGGAAAAGTCCTAGTAGAGTGATTAAAGTGTGAAAAAAAAGAAGTAAAGTAAGCTTATTGAATTTTTGGAAAAAGTAGAGTAACGAAATTGGTATTTAAGCCTTTATTTTTTAGAAACATCATCATCAATCACCGGACTATCAAGTACCCATTAGTGCCTAGATTTGCCAAGCTCGAGATCATTTTGTTGATTCATATATATAGATATGTGAGTAGCAAATGTGACATTCATATGTGCGTCCGTGCATACACACAATTTTTATGAACCTCTTTTCTTAAATTCAATCATTGTTGCATCTCTCAAGTATTCATGAAGTGATGCTAAATTTACGCTAGCATCAACGATACCAAAAGAACAACGTTTGTGTTAAAGTTTGTGATGATCCAGGATGACGGAGAAGTCACCTTCACAATCGTCCATAAGAAGGCCAGTATTGCAGTAGAAACACAACAATGGCATCTCAAGTAGTTTGTGCCTCTAAAATGAATACAAATCAATATATATATATATATATATATATATATATATATATATATATCGATAAGTCACACGATTCCTGATGTACTTGTTGACCTTCAAGCCAATGAATATAATGATGCTTCTACAAAAATGAATAACTAAATTTTCTGGGTATTGATTTTAAGAGAAGTTAGGAAGGGGAAGAGGAGAGAAAGGAAACAAGCTAAAATATGTTCTTGCCAAATCTCAAAGCAAGGGTAATATTGTCTTTAAAAAATTAAAACATTAAGTATGTAGTGGATAAGTAATATTTGTAGTGGAGATAGACACTCCCATATCTTTTTTTTTACTTTTTATTCAATCATTACAAAATTCAAAATTAAGCTCTTAAATTATGAAATCAAGCGCACTCATAAAAGTTATAACCCAAAATAATTCATTTATAATAATGGCTAATAAAAACTAAATCTTTATTTATAGCACAATATATTATTGCCTTATTTACTCTTACAGTTATCTTCATAGTGCCTTGAATGAAAGATATACTGTGCAAAGTTATCTTCATAGTGCCTTGAATGAAAGATATACTGTGCAAAGTTATCTTCATAGTGCCTTGAATGAAAGATATACTGTGCAAAGATGTTTGGCCGTACTACTCCAGCAGCATAGTATAGTGACTTGTATAATTAAGCATCGTGTTACATTGTATGGCATATTCTTAATTAATTAGATCAATAAAAAATTAAAATAAAAAGAATTTGTATATCTAAACAGAGTTCACTAATATTATGCTAGCAAACATACTCAAAGCCATTTACAAAACTTACCTATCAATATTTTATTGTACAGATAATGCTCCCGTGTACTGTGCTTTACCTCTTTTTGTTGCGACTTCAAGGACTCCGGTATCGGGAATAACAAATCTTAGCAGAAGGCATACTTGTAGTTTACAAATCTTAGCGGTAGGCATGGTTGTAGTCATGGAAATGAAAAGTTTTGTAGACGAAGTGAGACAACCATCTTGAAGCTACAAAGCATAGAATTGCTGAAATGACCAGAGAGTTCCTAGTAAAAGTGGATATTGTGCCCTGCTTTGTTGCAGCCACTAATGCAACTGAAGCAATGGAGAGGACCTGCAGTGCAACCTCAAGTGCACTCAGACCTTTATAAGCAGCACTGCAACTGCTGCAATTCACCACGTGGGACCAGTACCTGAAACAATTCATGAGTTGAATTTTCATAAACTACGGCTCTAGTTGTAAAAAGAATAGAAATGCAAGAGCAATTCAGTAGTAACCTGTCCATCAGCTGCTCTCTAGGAGGAGTGGGCGGAAGAGCTCCACTAAACTTGTTTCCCCAATCAATTTGACCTCCTGCATACTTCTTTAACCACCTTCTGAAAGCAACCACACTGGCGTCTGACTTTGTAGGCACAAAACAAGCTTTTTGCCAGTTAGAAGGCCCGACATCCAGTATCTTACGCTCCTACACAAAGCACAAGAGTCAGGAGAAGGTGACTAAATGGTATGCGTTCCATCCCAATTCCCAAGGCTCCATTAAACCCACTGAAGAATTCGCCCAAGGAATATTCAGATTCAGTTTTAGATTGGCATCAACCCCATATAGAGTAGGAAGTTACCTCCACATGAAGAAGATATAAATCTGAATCAAGAACCAAGTTTTGGTTCACATGAAACATCCATCGGGGAACAACTCGATCAATCCAAACTGCAAAGTCTCTGGGAGAGGAAAAGATCAATCTGCTATTACCCGGACTAACAGGAATACAGATAAAGACTAGAAGTATACTTCGCGGCGCCACACTTGCTGATGGAACCTGAACATCCAAAATTTCAGGGTATAAACAAACTGAAGTACCAAAATACAAAACATTGGGTAAAATAGCAAACTGAAATAGGAATACTCCATCAGGTATAGAATTTGTATAAAACAGCAAGCTGAAATAGGAATACTCCATTGCTTTTACTCTACCTGATATCATGTAATAGATTGCAGATTACCTCTGTGTCTTTGGCAGATGATGCAGACCCATTCCCAGAATCTACTCCAATTGTACTACGACCATAATACACACAAGGAGGTATAAATTGGTAGTTGGAGAAGGCCTGCTTTGCTTCAAAACCATTTTTGTTTAGATTCTGCACAAGTATGTCAAGTGGTCTTCCCCCCTCTCTATCAGCCTGAACAGTGAAAGAAACTTGTAGTGTTAGCCAGGTAAAAGTCACAAATGAAGAGAACATGGAAGAAGTTGATTAAGTTAATGATTTTCTCCAGAAGTTCTTATCTGTCCTTGGGTCGAGGAACCCGTAGTATCCCATGATGCGCATATGGAACATGTGCAGGGTCCATAAGATTTTCAATGAGAACTTCATACCTGAAAATTTGGCTTTATTTTATTGAAAGAACTCGGAACAAGACTACACATTTGAATTTCATATAATCCGGAAAACCATAGGCTCGCTAAGAGGTACTTCAAGAGTAATAGGTATCTAAGTGTTAATGCAGCATTTCTGTTGCAAGTATATAGAGATAAACCGAGTGTTTACGCAAAGTTTTTCCTTGATAAAATTGTTTTGACTACGCAATTCCAATTGAAATTGTTAAATCACCAAAACTCGCAATGAATTGAAGGAGATGAAAATAAATTATTTATATCTATCTCTTTGCATACCCATATGGTATATCTCTACAAAGCATTGAGACTGCATATGATGGGTCATCCAATTCTGATATGTAGGGAGGTTTCTTCTTCACAAGGATATCTTTGTATTGAGGATCAGAGTTTGGCCAAAACCAAACAATGCCATTTTGCTCAGTACTTGGATAAACAGCTACACAAGCTTTCTGGGATGTGTGAATCTGCAAAGTTTAAGTTTAATTCATAGAAACATTACTATATTAAAAACATAAGACCAAAAAGATTGGATTTGAAAGCTGAAAATTACGTTAAGACCCAAATAAGCCATCATCAGTTTCTATTAAAAATGAATTTTAAGCATACATTGGACATCGTATCAACAATGTCCATGCAACTGCCATTCTATTCAAATTCCATTGTGTTTAAGTTTTGCTCCAATGTTAAGAGTTAGGACCAGAATTTACAAAAAGGAGGACATTAATAAAAACAAGTGTCATTTTGGAGAATCTCAAAACTGGCCAAAAATGAACTGGACCAATAGGGAGATCTTTTTTTCTTTTCTGTTTTCTATTGTCTATTGCAAGATTTAACCTTTTCTAACTCTGTCTGACCCCTTTTTTAGTGAGATTATATAAGCAAAAGGAAGGTTGTAATGCCAGCAGGCGTATATATAAAAGATGGGCTCTTTTTCTTGGCCCTTTTGTTCTGATGGAGAGAAGAACCTATGATTAGCTTTTCGCAATACAAAGTTCACGATAACAGGACTCATTTGAAACCACGTCAATTTTGGAGCAGCTTTCTGATAATTGATCATTGGGGCTCTCTAGAAAGTCCATTTTATGGAAGAAACTTATAATCTCGTAGCTGCTCATAAAACAACAATGCTTTAGAATAACATGAGCACCAAATTCGGATGGATTGGTGTGGTTCCTTAACTTCCTATATATTTCTATCGATCCTATATACTATATTTCATCACTTGAGGACCAGTCTCTGTCCGGCCCGAGGAACTCGATCTGCTTAACGCAAAATGAATTGTCGTATACCCAGGAAGATAGATGGTTTGATGAGATATATAAAGAGTAGAGGACAAAAATCCTCGTGTCACCAGTTCAAATCTGATTCCTCAATCAAACAGGTGATTTTATCCCCTTTTCTGGAAATCCTAGCTATTTTTAGCATGATACAATGTTCACAATGCAGAACTCATTTGGTTCATTAAATAAGCTCGTCTCAAAGGAGAGATGGCTGAAGTGTGTCATTCACGGTACATAAAATATTTAGCCAAGGCCCAACTCGTAGCATCCAAGTTGAGAAGCCCTTAATGAGGGATGTGATCTCGCTCTCTGCGGTTACTAAAGCTCCATCTGTTTATGCAATGTAGGGGTCTGAGCCGTGTCTCGGTCCCAGTGTTTAAATAAGACGGCTTTTTATTTTTCATTTGGCTTCATCTACAAATTTCTCCTGACACATTACTAATTCTCCAGAGACCGGATTTGAACTAGTGACCTTTCATTTGTAGCTTACTAACCTCAGGAAAAACCAAATTCAGTTGTCAAAACTGTCCTATCGGACCCCAACTCACCGATCTTACTAACCAAAATTGATCAACATAGCTAGCTTAAGAGATAATTGATCATGCACATGTTTTGTATTCTGGCTTGTGCTTTTTAGCAGCTAGAGATACTCTTTCTTGAAACCTGGACTTTGGGCAATTAGCAATAATTTTTCTGTGGACTTCCAATACAGATCGTGAAGTTGATGTGGAGCAAACTTACTGCAATGCCTATTGTACCCTCAAATTCTTTGTTGACACAAACAAAGTCGAGGAAAAGTGCAGTATGAAAAAGCACCAATCCGAAGCATCTTTTAGCCAGTAGCAAAGAGCTTGAACCAGAATTTTTGAAAAAGACTTTTAAGGAAAGACTATTTTTCTGCGCATAAAAAGGGATTCAAATTGGGCCTTTAAAGACAATATATGCTGTTTAAAATAATTGATATACTGCAAAGTGTGATTTGGTCGAAATCCTTATCGTGCTTTCGTTTCATATTATTTCTATAGTAGGCGATGGGATTGCTCTTATTCATGCTGATGTTGATGTGGAGCTGGAACAGCAAACTATCATGGATGACTTAAAGGTCCTCTGTCTCACACTCAAAAGTATCAGTGGATTGAATGAGATGACAGTTACTTGTTTCAGTTTTGAATTAGAGTCGTTAAAAATGCCGAACGAATTAGATCTATAAGAACCACAACCTAGAATTTCAGTCGGTGGAAACTACCAAGCTGGAGTACTGTGCAGCTTAGGTGGAGGGCGGAGAAGGCCTTCTCCCGTAGGGGCCCTACCCCTATCCCTCACATCTATCCCACGAGCCTCGGCGCAACAATTCACTAATCTACCATGAGATGGTAGAAATGCCTGAAATACTTGAACAAAAAAATGCGACTCTATGCCATCGAATATTTAGCTCTTCAAATAATCTCTCACAGATATAGTGGGACAGCTCTTCTTTTTAACAGTTGAGTTCTACCGTGGCGAACTGAACGATTGGATGCGGTCAGTGATAATTAATTATCCTCTATTTCGCCCAAGAAAGATTTATTGAATGATCAAAAATTTGGAGACGAGAACCTATGATTAGCTTTTCGGCAAATCAAGCCCTTTTATTACGATATTCTGAAAAGTGAGGGGCGAATCTGTTTTAAGGACACTTTGTTTTACACAGACCTCGGATCGTGAAGACAAACTATTCCAAAAACTGTTTCAGTTTCTTGATTTTAATTTTGTTGTCTTTCCAGTTTCTGTAATTTTTTATTTCCGTGTTATTGTAATAGATATTTCTAACACTACTTTTCCTCCATGGCGATAACTAAAAAATACTATTCTAGCTGAAAACTAGTCATTGCTGACGGCTGACACTACCGTATCAATTTTTCAACTATACACAGCAGCTGGCCCTTTAATCCTATCATCTTATCTAAATTAGTAGTTGATCTGAAACCCCTAGGTTTTTTTTTTGGAGACTAAGCCCCTTATTTTTACTTTCAAATGGAAGTTCTACAATGCAATGACAATAGAGCTACAACTAAGTAATGTGCAACAAGTTGATTTAACTACTGGAACAAAAAGAATTAATGCTCATTTGGCATGCAACAATGAGCATTCCATTCCGGGCCAGGAATTACAATCGAAGGAGCACTAGGAGATTATAGTATGTACCGTAGGGCCATCACGGGGAGCTTGAGGAATGAATTTGCAGTCACCAGAGCCACCAAAGCACCAACCATGGTACACACACTGCAATCTACCCCACTGATCAATTCTACCTTCAGAAAGAGGAGCCAGCCTATGAGGACAAGTATCATCAAACACCTTCCATGCACTCTCATTTCGATCCCACCAAACCACAACATCAAGCCCCATGACCTTCTTCCCATGTGGGGCCCTCTTATCAAGATCACAGACCGGCATGATCGGGTACCATTCAGAAAACCAATCGAATTGCTCCTCTTGATCATCAATTTCGGGTGGGTCGGTGGACTCTGTCGTTGAATAAGCAGTTGGAGAAATTGCAGTATAAAGCTTGAATTTGGGTTCGTGGGCAGTTGTAGTAGTAGTAGTAGTAGTAGTAGTATAATTATAAGTGTGAAAGGAGGGAAATAAAATGGGTTGTTGAGACAATGAAAAATATGAAACGAATTGGGTTCTGGGAAGTAATGTTGAAGTGTTTGTGAGATGAAAGGAGGAGAAAGAGGAAGCTCTGAGAGCTCTCATTGTGTCTTGTAAGGGTTTCTAGCTAGCTATGAGCAGGTAGAAGTTTTTTGCAGTTGTAGATTGTCATTGTTCAAGAACAAGTCATGGGGGAGGGGATAACATAATGGATACGAATGAAGAAGCTACTAAGAATAATTGAATGGATAAGGAGTTATGGTCTGCACTGCAATCACCCGTGGCCATGCAGATGCAGTCAGTCGTTTAGTCCAGTTGGCATCTCTCATTCATTGTTTCTTTCTCGTTTAATTCATGCAGAGTCTACTATTTATTATATTTACAATTTCTTAAAAAATAAAGGCTTAAATCGCAATTTAGTCACCCTATTTTGACAGAAAATTCATTACGCTCACTCTAATATTTTTTTTTCTCAATTTCATTACTATACTTGGCATAAATCCCACGTTAATCACTTCATCCAAATTTTTGGATGAAAAAAGAACTATTATTTTTAATCTCGAAAATATTCTTACTAATAAATATCAATTTAATTACTACACTTAGACATAAATATCAAATTCATCACTCTGTCCTGATTTTTGAATAAAAAGTTTAAAATTATCCTAAAAATTCGAAAATGTCATTACTAAAATATTAAAATTCATTGCAACCAAGAACAAACAAAAACCCTAAAATTGAGGAACTAGGGAAAATGATCAAACACCTAAATCAGCATCTCTTTATTCCAAGCTCAATTTGCACTTACCCCCTAACTCCTTCAAGAACCCCAAATCGATCCAATTTTTTGAAATCCAAATGGACCAAAATCATGAAAGACCCACAACCCTTTTTGAAACATTCAGTGAAGAAATCATCAGAATCATAACGCTAGGCTCATTGCCACAACACACATATGCCAATCTGTCGAAATTTCACGGCAACGTCTGTTAGGGTTACCAGGGCCGCTCCATCGATTTCAGCCTAGTGTCGTACCCTCGATGAAAGAAAGTTTGATGATCCCACTATTATGGAGGCGATCGACCACGGTTTCCGGCAATAGCCCTTTAGCTCATTTCTAGCCGAATTTTCCTCCGAAATTCATCTTCAACTCGATCTTCGTCATTCTAGCTTATTTCTATCAATCGAAGATCCATTCGCATATTCAATAATAGGCTATTTCATACCGGTTAGAGAGATGATTCAGATCTAATATATCCACCCAGAGCTAACTGGAATGCGAAAGTGACAGCTTGTGATTTGAGCATGCCGAAAGAGAAAGGTGATTCGGGATCGGAGGGGGTAGATAGAGTGATGGGAGGTGGATGGGATCATAGGGGGAGATCGGAGAGAGGGTGGAGAGAGTTGTCGAGGTCGTCGATGTCATCGTCAACGTCGAAGCCTTTGAAGTCGACAATGGCGAGTTGGGATCTGAGGGGGAGTTAGAGACGGGAAGGAAAGTGCTGGGTGAATGGTTTTGATTGTTTAAGTTTTATTTTTTATTTGACCAATTAATGTAATAATTACTAATCCTAATTTTGTTTGAACACTATTGCTAATCCTAATTAAATTAACATTAATATTTAATCTATTACTAATCCTAATTAAATTAACATTAATATGCAATATTATAACTAGATTGAGATAAATGTCTAATACTTTTAATTAGATTAAGATAAAATTTGTTATAATTAAATTCTTTAGGAATTTCCCATAATACCCTTGAAAATGGCATGTACCACATGATTGACTTAACGAATTTTTTGTAGTGGTGTCATTAACCCTTATTTAAATATCTATAATTACTTATGAATAATTTATAATAATATTTTAAGCTTACTTTATTCTACGTAATAACTACCTCATAATAATTTAATGCATTTGTTTAATATAATTAGTTTTATATATAAAAAAAAGTCAAGCTAAAGAATTTATTGCTTTAGAAAAGACCAACATAATCTTTTATTAATTTTGATTAAGAATTCTGATAAATTAACCTAATTTTTGTTTAATATTTTTTAAGAATTAGTCTGAAATTATGTTATTTTATTTTATTTGAAATAACTTATTTAACTAATTTGATTATTTTAAATATTTTATACACAAAATTTTATACTATTAATTTTAATGCATTTTCTGTCAAAGTAGGGTGACTAAATAGCGATTTAAGTCATCAAAATATTATAAGGTAAAGGACATTTTGGTTTTTTGCAGCCCTTCATCCAATAAAAACTAACGGAAGTCAAGCGCGGTGAGCTTATTGACTCAACATGCCAAGTATAGTGATGAAATTGAGAAAAAAAATTGTAGAGTGAGCTTAATAAATTTTCTGTCAAAGTAGGGTGACCAAATTGCGATTTAAACCAAAAATAAATAAAGTTATGCAAATTTTTTATTAAAATTTAATTAAGTTGATGTAACAAAGTCAAATATAAATTTTTTTAATCGGAATAAAAGAGGTATAGATTCGAAAAATATGTGCTCTGTCCGGTGAGATAGTGAAAAACACATTTTTTTTTCAAAAAAAGTTTGCTTAAGTTTAAAAAATAGTATTTTTTATGAATTCATCTTCTCTAATTTTACCGGCCATCTCTCTAACTTTTCAACCAATTTTAAACAGGAAACATAAGTACATTTTTTGGACGAATCAAAGTGACCTAACGCTCCATAAAACATAGAGTAGGTAACCTCTGAATCCGTTTTTTTTTTTATCTTAATTCCTAAGTCAGAGTCTCGTTATTTTAAAGCTCAGTTCATTATATTATTTTAAAATATTTAACTTAAAAGAGTTTATTCTTAAAAAATTACGCTTACAATTTTCATAATATTTTATTTTTATTTTTCACTTGTATTGTAATTATTTTAATTGTGGTTAAGTATTTTTATAAATATGACCAATTTCAATAATACTAATATATCACTTAATAAATTCAAAAATTTCAAACGTAGACTTTTAGGTAAAACGGAGGCGTAACAATGAGTGGTAGTCTTATGGAGCAAGTCTCTTTAAGTACTGCTTCTCCATAATAATAATAATAATAATAATAATAATAATAATAATAATAATAATAATAATAATAATAATAATAATAATAATAATAATAATTTACATTATTCATTTTGATTTGTCCGGAAAAAACAAGCACATTTCTAACATTTAAGTTTTAAATCTCCACAATTTTGAAAGTTTTTCTTAATTTTATTGAAAATTTTTATACATGGAGGGAGAATTTAGAATGTACAAATGAATAAGTGCAAATTATTTTAGACGAATAAGAGGCTCAATATTATAAGCGAAGAATAATTTCATATTCAATATAGTTTAGAGACACCTTATTAAAAAACTAAAATAAATAAAAATAACGTACGGATCAAGCAACTATGGCCAGCCAATATATATATATATATGTATATATATATATATAAATGAAAAATATTCAAAGCTTTGGAGCATTTACGTAATATGTTTAGACGGTACATCACGATTAATAACATTATCCTATAATGTTAAAGTGGTACAAAATGCACCCCAAGTGGATCTCACTTTTTAAATCACTTTAGCACTCTAGTTTGTTGCTATTGGTCCTAGAGATTATGTAAGTATGTCACGTGTTGCTTTGAGACTATTCAATATTTATTATATTATTGTCATATAACATAATATTTTTAATGGTGTACTTGACATTGTGATTTGGTAGATTAATTTTGAATTTATATTTTGTAATTTGATTGAAAAAAAAAAGGAAATAGAAGATAGAGAGAAAGTTGATGGGACCAAAGAGAAAGAGAGAGAGAGAGAGAGAGAGTGTGTGTGTCTGTTTAAAATCACAAAACTGGAAGTCACAAGATTATGATAGAAAATGAACCATAAATAATTGTACCT
This sequence comes from Platycodon grandiflorus, assembly GCA_016624345.1. Taxonomy (NCBI): domain Eukaryota; kingdom Viridiplantae; phylum Streptophyta; class Magnoliopsida; order Asterales; family Campanulaceae; genus Platycodon; species Platycodon grandiflorus. The sequence continues at coordinate 896,914 of CM028369.1, forward strand.
AAACACGCTTCAAAACACGGTTTGACTTCCATAGTCTGAAAATGAAGGATTGGGTTGCCCACGGTTAGCACCTACCATATAATAAGCACATTTTTGTTTTATTTTGATCGACTTGATTAAAGTTTAACCAAAAATTTATAGTTACCTAATACTCTTTTTAAAGCTATAAAATTTGTAAGTAATATTTTCATTGTAGTTTTAATTATTGATTTTTTATTATTTAAATCATAATAAATGTGTATCAAATAATAATTTGATATTGTTGCATATTAAGTTATGAAAAGTGAGATACTGTTTTTAAGATGGAGGGAGTATTTAAAAAAATATTTCACTGTTGAGATAAACATATTTTTAAACTTTAGCTTTCTTGTTTACTTACCCTTCGTCTTTTTCAAGTACTTTTCCCGTTCTTAAATTATTATTATTTTTAATTTTTTTAGTTAAATTAATAATTTTTTAAATAAAAAGCATATATATATATTTTAAAAATCATAAAACACATAATTTGTTTTTTGAATAAAAAAAGTTAGGTTGAGAAGCTTAATTTCCCGAGCCAGACAGGACTACAAAGACAATAAAATTCTCCCTACCAAGTTTGAACGCAGTTGCATTTCCATAGCTCAAACCTCAAACTTATAGTTAAGTTAAAACAACCCTCTACCAGCTATCTACGCACTTGGTGGTATAAAACACATAATTTGTAGAACCAAAAAAGTATTACAATATGTATCTTGTGAATTTGAAAAGAAAAAAAATACATTAAATTTTTATTCAAAAAATAATTAATTCAGAAAAATAATTTAGAAACAGAAATAATACTCCTTCCGTCCTTAAATTATTGTCTTGTTTGAGTCGACACACAGATTAAAAAAAATAATTGACTTGATTATTAATATTGGTATAGTGTGTAGTTTTTTTTAATGCTCATGTGTATGTGGCTCATAATTAAAGTAAAAAGAAAAAATAAAAATAAAATATTAAAAGTGAAAAAATAATAAGGATAAATTATCAAAAGTAGCATAAGTACGACAAAATCATTATGGTTATAGTTGCTTAAATATTGAAAGGGACAATGATATCATCATCAAACTCGAAGACAATGGATATTGTTTGCAAATGGTCGATTTGTCCATGGTTAGTATATATGAAGGTGATGGCCGAGCGAGCGAGCGAGAGATTCAATAGCAAATGACATTGAAACGTATAAATATGGTGGTGAGTACCGAAGTGACAATTGAGGAGATCAAATTTGTATTATTATTATTTCAATAATACAGTAATACTTTAGTTTGTGGTGATAGTTGTTTCATTGCCAGGAATTTATGGCATCATTTTCGTTTGTTCAATCGTGGTTAGAAGATCATGTGCTCTCTCCACAAAGTTAATTAACGTTCCTTCCTTTCTTGCGTCACTTTCAAACACGAAACAAACCAAAAGGATCATGTTTGCAAAACTCTATAATATTAAAGGGTAAAAATGCAACTAAACCTACACTCAGGGGGACAATTTTGTAAGTAAACCCTCTATAAATAGTAAATATTACGCGGTACTGACAATTTATTTAATTGCCTCTCACTCTCTCTCTCTCCAGCAAAAAATGGCAAGTATCACCGTCCCTCCGGTACCCATTTCCCCGCGGGATGATGCCATCCAACTATACCGCGCTTTCAAAGGTAATATCACACACACACACACACACTCTCTCTCTCTCTCTCTCTCTCTCTCTCTCTCTCTCTCTCTCTTTCTATATATATATATATATATATATAGACTTTGATTTGACTTTGACTTCTGATCATGTAAACCTTGGCTTGCTTTCTATTTCTGTGATGGTTATTGAGTCTTTATAATCAGTTTGAAGCTGGAAAAAATTAATTAGTAGTATTAATTTTCCCTGAAAAACGATTCATTTAGCTCACCCCAAGTAATCATTTTCGGACGAGTTAAGGCCAAGTTGAATTGAATTATTAATATTTCCCAGAATATCAATAGCTGATTGTGCTCTCAAAGTATAATCATCACTTTGCTTCTATAGACATATAACATATTATTGCCTCAAATTCTTCTCAATACTTAGTGCTGTATTTGTTTAATTAATTTCTGGGACTTATACAAACATTATTTCAATCTGTACTATAAATTTCTCCACCGCAGATTGCTTTTATTATGGACTGAATGTGTTTCTTTCAATTCAAAGGAAAACATTAGGGTCTAGGGCTCTTGGGATTTGGCTGCAATAGATATGGTAAAGCACAAGAAAGAGCACAAATGATTTATGTTGGTACTCTCGGTCACAGAAAGGGAAACTTTTTTGAACGGTTTTATGTTTGCAAATAGTTCTGGTTTTTATTTATTTGTTCTTGGAAACAAATTTCTAATAATTATGAGTGTGGCCAAAATGAGAATGTTATGATGAATATGTGGTGGAACTAGAAAATATGAGATTCAAAACAGATTCGCGAGACAACCAGGATAAAGGTCGGTGAAGGCCCAAATTAAACATGGACAATATTAAAGAAGGATATGATTGAGCGTGGATTATCTGATAATCTTGTATTGGATTGAATGGACCGGTGAAGGATTCATGTAGCCTACCCCATGTAATTGGGAGTGATTAGGATAGAGGGTGGGCTGAGTTGGGGTGAGTATGAAGAATGTTCCCCCCAAAAAAAAGGGAGGATTAATATGGAGATTTTTTTTTCCAAAGAACATTCTCCAAATTCTGTTCTTTAGGTGTATTCAAGCTGCTCACACCTAGCTATTAACTATAACTAAGGCAATGATGGTCCTGGAGATTCTGATAATCTTTTAAGGTGGATAGGATCAATAGAATCACCAGAGGAAAATTTAATTTACCATGATATGGTGAAAACTCAACTGCAGAATTAAGTATTCAGTAATTGGATATATTTTGATTCGTGTAATGGGCTATAAAATTTAATTTTCTTCCAGGGGATTTATCTTGTTATTTTTCATTACTGTTTGCTCTTTGCCAGGAATCGGATGTGATTCTGCTGCAGTGGTTAATATTCTTGCCCACCGTGATTCAACTCAGAGGGCACTCCTCCAGCAGGAATACAGAACAATGTATTCAGAGGACCTTCTTAAACGGTTGTCTAAAGAGCTTAGTGGCAAATTAGAGGTATCATTTAGAGATTAGACATCTTTTCCAAGAGTTTTATTTGTTTCTCTCTCTTTTGAGCTAGTTTATGTTAACTTCTAAATTGGTATATAACTTCCATGTTACAGACTGCAGTTCTGCTTTGGATGCATGATCCAGCAGGAAGGGATGCAATCGTATTGAGGCAGGCTTTTACTGGTGACTTTATTAATCTTGAAGCTGCCACTGAAGTAATATGCTCTCGCACTCCCTCCCAAATACAGACAATCAAGCAACTTTACTTTTCCATGTTTGGAGCACACCTGGAACATGATATTGCTCGTCAAACTTCTGGGGATCACGAAAAGGTTAAACCTCCTTTTGATGTTGCAGTAACATGTCGATTTTCACATTCTCTCATAGTCATATCTCATACTTCCTTTGTTCAATTCCATCTTTCCTTTTTGGTATGTTTAAACATTAGAGTCCCTTATTCAAAATGAAGTATACAAGCTCCTTATTGATATGATTTATTTATTTTTTATATGCACTCTGTCCCACTCTAAAGAGCCCCAACTTGGTAGGCTGAGAATGTAAAAGAGTACATTTAAAGCCTTTAAATAGGTTAAGTAGAGAGCTAAATAACTATTCTAATGGATTCAGATTAAGCATAAAAAAAGTAAAATCATATTAGTTAATATGCTAATATATATTACGGAAAAACTAACTGTGCCCCTGACCCTGAGAACACAAGGTGGTAGAACCAACTATTGATTTTCAAAACACAATTGAGATGACATCCACTTGGTTTGGCGAAGATTCTGGTGGTGTAGCTGGACAGATTCGAGCTGTGGAAGTTACATGTGTCATCGGAAGTTGTACATAATGTTGAGATAGCCAATCTATCTGAAGGTGGTCCACAAGACAGGAGTACACCGGCTAGGTGATGAGGAACAAATTGGTTGACGTTAGGGAGGCTGGCAAGGCAGAGGGTTTGGCATAGGGAGAAAGAGTCCGACAAGATAGAACAAGGCCGAAACAAGGAGGAAGTGTCTGGCAAAGACAGAGGGGTTGCCTACTGCCTAGGGAAGAAAGAATCTGACAAGATAAGCAAGGCTAGCACAGGGAGAACGTTTCTGGAAAGACAGAGGGGTCGTCGCAGGGAGAAAGTGTCCAGAAAGACAGGGGTCAGCATATAGACAAAGACTGTCGAAGAATATAGAGCAGGAATGGCACACGGAAAAAGAGTCTTACAGGAAAGAGTTCTGATCTGAAATCTAAAAGAAAGAGTAAGACCGTGATAGAAACTGAAGAAATGTTAGTAATGAACTAAGATCTGAAGGATGAAGAGTCTATCAACAAAACTGAAAAAGCTGGGTTCTGAAAGAGAAAACCATTTTGAGAAATGTAAACAGATCATGAACATATGATTTTGTTGAAGAGATCTGGGATTTGAGCAAGAGTACTACAGACAAGGGCTATAGAAGCTGAATGAAGTCAAACAGAGGCGAAATCTGGAAAGAATATGAGGAAAACCTTGTAAACTGGTGTGAAGGGGTTAGGAAATGGTAGATTCATACTAGCCGAAGGTCAACCAAAGTCACCCTCATGTGCCGCCAGAATTTCTGTTTCTATGCTGTTTCTCTTCTGCTTTTCTTATGTAACTTTTCACCAGCTATTACCGTGTTTTGATTTGAATTTATTACTGATGTGGTTGTTTATTTCTTGTTGACAGCAAAATAAATGGGGTACACATTTTGATTTTTCCTTTTTCCTTTTTTTTCTCCTTTGCTTGTTTCAAATTCTCCTTTCTGACATTTTGTTAAGTTCAGTCAAATGTTACTTGATGCAGCTTTTGGTTGCATATGTAAGTAAGCCACGCTACGAAGGCTTGGAAGTTGATCGACAAATGGCTGAGAAAGATGCAAAAGCTCTCTTCAAGGCTGGAGAGAAGAAATTGGGAACTGATGAGAAAACTTTTATCCATATCTTCAGTGAAAGAAGCAGAGCACATTTGGTTGCTGTTAGTTATGCTTACCATAGCATGTATGGAAGCTCACTGAAAAAGGTAGTAGTACTTGTTTTCTAACTTTCTTTGTTCTAATAATATGTCTACTTACCATAAAGAAAAGAAAAGAAGGTATTGGTTTTTAGGGGAAAATACCAAAAAGTCCTGCTAAAAAAATTTGAAAGTCCCAAAAATAATTTTTCTATGTAAAAAGTTCAAAAGTTAACGCTTCTACTAATGTCGTTAGGGTGAAAGCTTTCGTTTTGGATGCATTCTTAATTTCGTTTCAGCGATGGTAATGAAGATAAGAGTGCATCGTGTGTTATAATAATAATAATAATTACAAAAATGTTATTCTATAAGTTTTATCAACATTATTACTATTTAGAAATAATCCTAAAAGTTCATGTCCAAAAGAATAAAAAAATATTATTCGATTCATAAAATTTAAACTTAATCTTTTATGTAAAAATTCAAAAAAGCAAATCTTCTATACTTTTGTGATAGTGTTGTTGATATTTTATTTTGTTTCATCTGTTATTATCATTGAAAAGAAAAATAAGTTTCTATTCAAATGAAAGCTCTTACCCTAACGGCGTTAGTGGAAACATTAAATTTTGGACTTTTTGGTATTAAAATTTTAACTTTGGAACTTTTTAGATAGAAGAATTATTTTTGAGACTTTTTGGATATGAAAACTTTTTAAGGGGACATTTTGGTTTTTTTTTTTCCCTAGATTTTATGCTTCCTTGCCACTCCATGTAAATTGTCGCTGTGATGCTTGATTGTTAGTGGCATTTCAACAGGCAGTAAAGAGCGAAACTTCAGGACAATTTGAGCATGCTCTTTTGGCAATTCTTCATTGTGCAGAGAATCCTGCAAAATATTTTGCAAAGGTATTTTTCTATCTTTTCACCTTTCCTTTTAATTTTCGGTTCCTTTTCCCATAGCTGGAAACAGTATTGGCTACCAGTATTGATTTTCTTCAATCTCATCGAGTGCACCACTCTCACTCTCAGACATGATGCTATCACATTAAAATTACAAGTTTGGGACAACCTTGCTTATGATCTATTTACAATTCCAATTTTCGTTGAGGAAAAAAGGGCAAATATATTAGTTAATTAATGTGGGGAAACTATAATAACAAGGAAAATAAGAACATGTTTTGGTGTTCCACTTCATTTAAATTTGGAGAAGCTCTTAAACATTCTTCTCATATTATTTTTATCTTGCTCATATTTGTATAACTCATCATCATTCAACTTTGTCAGGTGCTACACAAAGCCATGAAAGGCTTGGGAACCAATGACTCAACACTTATAAGGGTTATTGTGACAAGGACGGAGATTGATATGCAATATATAAAGGCTGAATATTGCAAGAAATACAAAAAGACATTGAATGATGCAGTTCACTCAGAAACATCAGGTCATTACAGGACGTTCCTTCTCTTACTTCTTGGTGTCAATCAATAAGCTGAATACTAGCTAGTGGGAGAAGTAGTTGATCAACAAAGTGTCAGAAATGGTGTGATGTAGAACCGTTGATGATCGAAGGTTCTTAGAATCTTGTTAAGTTGTTTTTATTCTGCTTTAGCTCTGTCCTAGCAGATGATGGTTGTGTTGTTTCGTATTGCGTAGGCTTTGTCTGTTTGGTCTTGTATAGTCTGTTCTGATGAAATAAAACTATCCTTTTGCCAAGAAAAAGCTAAAAACGAAAGAAAGGGTAAGATAATACGACTGTATCACAGTGCCGTCTAGTCTCTCCAAGCTTTAGTCTGCTGGTTTGCTTTGTAAACTCTGCATATATATATATATATATATATATATATATATATATATATATCCTTAATTACAAGGGTTAAACAAAGGTTTTTTTTTTTTATCTTTAAGTTCAATATAATAAGGGGAAATTTAGAAAGTCACAATATTTACTGGCTTAACTTTTGAAACAAGAGTCCTTAATGGGAAAATCTCCAAAATCGAAAGTAGGACTACTTTAGCGAACGGAGGGTGGGAGTGTATGAAGTATGAACGAACGAACGATAGGTAGTGAATTAAACACTATACTTACAGGTTGCCATTTTCCTCAAGAATGTTCTAGTGATGAACTAAAATGAGAATTATGTATTGTAACAATAGTAAGTTCATATTATTCTTTGCTTCATCATCGAGTGAGCATACCTTACTATCCAAATGCATACCCGACATTACAGGTAATTTGTTATGGTGCGACGATAACATTAAAATTCTTAATATGTCCCTTCTATTCTATTGGATTTCATTTGACTTGACTTGGAATGGAAATTGAAGGAATTTCCCAAACTGGGACTAATTAAAATATAATTTCTTGATTCTTTGATGGCTTTTAATGCGATAGAAATGGCTGAAATCATGCAACTCTCTAATACAGACAAGCTTTATTTATTAATACAGACAATCTTAATCTGGATCTGAATCTGAATCTATATGATAGAAGTCAATAGTTGCAGTTGACTTTCCTCCATTCCTTCTCGATTGACTTCTTCTTTAAGTATAAGCAGCAGAATGCTTTGCTTTAAACCAAGTTCTTCGTGAAATTATATTTATGTGAAGTGAACACACCGATTTCCAGGTTGCTGTTCGGGTTAAGTAGTTAAATTGTTTTGACAGTTTCAACCTTATAAATAATCGAATACAGTAATTTGATTCTGGTTGGAAATGACTCTTAAGTATACACTTGGTGCTTTAATAATTTGAATTATCAAACATTATTAATTTTGAACGAGCCTAAATTAATGGGCATATAATTTGTGATCTAAGCTATGTGGCTGCATGTATACAAATATTGTTGCTGTTGTCTGTATGAAGTTAACCAATACACAGGCTGCTTGATCCGGATTGGGAGGGTGGTATCAGAATTCTGAAACTATACCCTTTAATTCGAATGTGCATTCCCCAGAGCTAAAGATTCAGCATGTTACAGTCAGTTCACTACTTTCCTATAACCTATTTTGTCCTCGTTCATTGCATACTATTTCTACCTTCAGGCTTTGTTGTCAACATAGCCACCACCTCCAGGATTGGAGGTAACGAGACAGATCGACTTGCTTTGCTTGGATTCAAATCAAAGATAATCAACGATCCCCTCCGAATCCTAAGCTCATGGAACACATCAGTGCACTTCTGCCGGTGGGCTGGTGTGACATGTAGTATCAAGCACCAAAGAGTCACCGTCTTGGACCTAAATTCCCAGAAGCTAGAGGGGTCCATTTCTTCTCACATAGGAAATTTGAGCTTTCTCAGACAACTGCGGCTTCAGAACAATGGCCTCAGCGATTTAATCCCTTAAGACATGGGCCGTTTGCAGATACTTGAAGTTTTGTTCCTTGACAATAATTCTTTTGCTGGTGAGATTCCAGCCAATATATCTGCTTGCTCTAACCTCTATTTCTTTTCTGCTGACAATAATAAGCTGGTAGGGAAAATCCCTGCAGAGCTTGGCTCGCTGTCGAACCTTGCATACGTTTCATTTATATGGAACAAATTAACCGGAAGTATTCCTGTTTCATTTGGAAATTTATCGTCTCTCGAATCACTCTCCTTGACCGGGAATAAGTTGATGGGATCTATCCCTGATTCCCTATGTCGATTACCACACCTAACTGAGATTGGAATTGGTGGTAATTCCTTCTCTGGTACTATCCCTTCTTCACTTTTCAATCATTCTTCCATTATTGCCATTGATGTGGGACAAAACCTAATGACAGGGAGTATTCCCTCAGATTTCGGCATCACTCTTCCAAATCTTCAATTTTTGTCCATTGCTATTAACAAGTTCACTGGCATATTTCCCAATTCCATTTCAAATGCCACAAATCTTGTGTACTTCTTCGCTAATGAAAATGAACTTGTAGGCAGCGTACCTTCTTTGGGGAGGCTGAATCTACTTGAGCAATTTCAGATTTCTAAAAATCGTCTTGGAACTGGAAAAGCTGGTGACTTGAGCTTTCTTTCCACTTTGAACAATGCAACAAACTTAGTGAAGTTGGGTATGAGCAATAATCGATTTGGAGGAATGTTGCCTGAGTCAATTGCTAACCTTTCAACTACACTCGCGCAGTTGTTTTTAGATGAAAACCAAATTTTCGGGAGATTCCCTAGTGAGATACAAAATCTAGTCAATTTGGAGGCTCTGTATGCAGGGTTCAATCTATTCACAGGTAACATCCCCAATGAAATAGGAAAGCTTAAAAACCTGCTGCAGCTGAACCTCGTTAGGTGTGAATTTTCAAGGATTATTCCTTACTCTTTTGGGAATTTAACGTTTTTACTAAATCTTGTTTTAGCAGAAAATAGTCTTAATGGTAGCATTCCTTCTAGCCTTGGGAGATGCAAAAATATGGTCGTTCTTGATCTTTCTAAAAACAACCTTACAGGTGCAATACCCTCCGAAGTCATATCTCTTTCATCCTTGTCGATTGCTTTTAATCTATCTTGGAACCATTTGACTGGTTTCCTTCCAATGGAGGTTGGTCGTTTGAAAAACCTTGGTCTCTTGGATGTTTCTGAGAACGAGAGTTTTCAGGTGATATCCCTGCCACTATCAGTAGCTGCCTAAGATTAGAAGCCTTATGCCTTCAAGGTAACTTCTTTCGGGGAAACATACCTTCATCTTTCCGTTCTTTGAAAGGCATCAGTTATCTAGATCTTTCTAGAAATAATTTGTCTGGCGGAGTGCCCGAGTATTTTGCAGAGTTTACATACTTGCAACAACTAAATCTGTCTTTTAACAATTTTAGTGGTCCTGTACCAAAAGAAGGAATCTTTACCAATCCAACTGCCACTTCGATCATAGGAAATCAACAGCTCTGCGGGGGTATCCCTGACTTGAAGCTACCAGCATGTAAACTAAATGTTTCAAAGAAAAAGGGATTAGTACTTTGGTTGAGATTGGTAATCAGCATATCAAGTGGAATTTTTGTACTTGCATTGCTGCTGTGTTTTGCATCTATTTTTTGGTCTAGAAAGACAAAAAAGGAATCATCTACAGTTTTACCGGGCAATATTCCACTCTTGCAAATGTCTTATCAAGATCTCTTTAAGGCGACAGACAGCTTCTCCCCAGGAAATTTGATTGGTGCGGGTAGTTTTGGGTCTGTATATAAAGGAACTCTTGATGACGGATCAACTATTGCGGTGAAGGTGCTTAACCTAGTGCGCCGTGGAGCTTCCAGAAGCTTCATAGCTGAGTGTGAGGCTTTAAGAAATATCAGACATCGGAATCTAGTCAAAGTACTGACGGCATGTTCCAGTGTTGATTACCAGGGTAATGATTTTAAGGCTCTGGTATACGAGTTCATGGTCAACGGGAGTTTAGAGGATTGGTTGCATCCAACTCTAGCAGGAAGTTCTGAAAATACTGAACTTAGGAAATTGAGTCTTCTACAGCGGTTGTCTATTGCCATTGACGTTGCTTCGGCATTGAATTATGTTCACTATGAATGTGAAGCAGCAATTATACATTGTGATCTCAAGCCGAGCAATATTCTTTTGCACGGCGAGTTTACCGCACATGTTGGTGACTTTGGGTTAGCGAAATTCCTTCCAGAAAACACCTGTGAGATCACTTCCATTTCTCAAACAAGCTCTATAGGCGTAAGAGGATCTATTGGGTACGCAGCCCCAGGTAAATGTATGAAACCCTGTTGTGCACAGCGGAAGACTAGCAAACAAATTAACAGAGTATAATAGGATCAATCACAAAGAAGAGAGAGAGATTGGGGCCAACGGGCTGTCGAAATTTTATTAGAGGCTCACTCCTTCAAATATTTTAGGTATACAACTATTTATATGGATACAATAGAAAACCCTAAAACCCGTCGCTATGCGGTCGCACTATGCGGCCGCATACGATTTGCAAGACTTCCATGCGGCCGCATGGTTTCCAGAACCTTACGCGGACGCCTTACGCGAACGCTTAGTTTCCAGTGTTCCATGCGGACGCACTATGCGACCGCATGCTTTCCAAAATTCCGAATAGTCCGTACCGCGGGGGCTCTCCGCCCCCCGTACCCCACTTTGAGGTCCAATAAAGTCCTACTTCTTGCCCTGGCCACTTCCCTCGCTCCCCAGTTCCCTCGGAGCGAGGGAACTGGCCTCTTGCCTGGGTAATCGAGTCATCCCATTCTCAACAAACCCTTTTAGTCTTCTTGAATAAATAGTATGGATGCTAAAATTTACATTCCCATTTAATCATTTTTACATTGTTAGTTCCGTTTCAAATATGTTTGGATGATTTACAGAGTATGGATTGGGAAGTGAGGTGTCGACTTTTGGTGATGTCTATAGCTATGGCATCCTTGTTTTGGAATTGTTCACTGGGAAACGACCCACAGATGACTTGTTCCAAGACAGTTTGAACCTTCACAATTTTGTTAAGATGGCCATGCCTGATAGAATGCTGTGGAGTTCTTAGATCCACAAACTCTCCAAGAAATTGAAGAGCAAGCAAGCACAAATAATGCTCGTGATCAAAGAAGTCAAACTAATCACAGCATTCAAGGGTGTATGAATTTGATATTTGAGATTGGGTTGGCCTGCTCCAAGGAGTTGGCCATTGAAAGAATGAATATCTATGATGCTGCAACTGAGCTAAAATCAGTAAGAAAGATTCTTGCTGAAATGGAAGCACCTGGACATCGGTAGAATATAGGTGCCCCTCCTTGATCAGCAGGTAATGTTATCATTCGTTAGAAACTGATTTTTACATTAATATCCAAAGATTTAATGGTTCTTGAAGTTGAAGCTAATTAGAATTTTCTCTCTACGTAGGTGCACAAGATCATTAACTAATCAGCAATTTGGTGGTTGTTGATTTGATCAGACAGGATCCTCTATTCCAAAAAGGTGTTCAATCTTCTATTAAAATCGTCGGATCTTTGCCACATGTGCATGAGAATAAACAACATTAATTACCCCATGATTTTTGATGCACATGTGGCGAAGATCCAAGGATTAGAATAGGAGATGAAATACCTTTTTGGAATAGAGGATCCGATCCGTGATTTGATTCACTGCAAATGATCAAAAATAGTGTTTATTTTTCCTTCGTTATCTCCTCGTTTCACATGTATGATTTCCGTTTGTGTTTAATGTCTTGTATCCCTCTACTCGTATCCTTGTTCTTTGTTTCAGTATAGTAACATCCTCTTATCATAATTTTGTGACCGTTTCTTTTTGTCTGAAATGGTAGAGAATGATCAAGCAAAAAATTTGGAGATGAGAGCAATTAATCTTAAGATTAAATTCTGACTTTTTTTTTAAGAGAATCATTGCAAATTTAGTGGCTCAATTTTAAAAATAAGAATACTACAGCTTTAACAGAGTTCGAATACAACTAAACGATCGATTCCTTAATTAATGTGATACATATTATAATTCTTAACGTTATTTTGATTGGCAAGAAATCAAATGGGCAAATTTCTCACAATTTGATCGAAGATACCAACTAAGATAATAATATATTATATTCGTTTAATCTAAAGAGTTCACGTTTAAAAAAATTAATAGTTGAAGGATATATAATCAGTACTGAAGTTGGACATAATTACAAAAATATTTGGGCATAGTCGAGATGTTTACTGATTACTCCCTCCGTTCCAGTCAAGGAGTCCACTATACTATTTTGGAATGTTTCACTTAAAGAATCTACTTTTAAAAAATTATGTTTATAATTTTTATAATCTTTTATATTTGCCCTCCACTTGGTCGTAATCATCTTCGTTGTATTTAAGTATTTTTGTAATTAAGACTAACTCCAATGATAGTAATTTATTTCTTAATTATTAGACTTTTTCAACGTGAGCTCTTTGGATGGAACGGAGAGAGTATGATCTATTTACAATTCCAATTTTCATTGAGGAAAAAAGGGCAAATGTATTAGTTGATTAATGTGGTGAGACAATAATAACAAGGAAAATACAAACAAGCTGTTTGGGTGTTCCTCTTCATTTAAATATGGAGAAGCTCTTAAACATTCTTCTCATATTACTTTCATCTTGCTCATATTTGTACGACTCTTCATTATTCAACTTTGTCAGATGCTACACAATTCACAAAGCCATGAGAGGCTTGGGAACCAATGACTCAACACTTATGACTTATGAGGGTTATTGTGACTAAGAGTCCGTTTAGTGCAGCGTTTACAAAATGTATTGTTTTAAAAATGTAGTATTTTAAAAAACGTAATATTTTAAAAACGCAGGTCTTTCCTTATAAATACGTTTGGGATATCTCTTCAATACACAGCTTTTTTTTCCAGCGTTTTAAAACCTGTATTTTGGAAAAAAGTTAAGAATTTCAGCGTTTTAAAATGCAACTGCATTTTGAAAACGCTGTTTTTTCTGCTGCAATATTGAAACAAAATTTTTACAAATAATCCCGTATTCCTAACAAAATACTTAAGATATCAATCTCTTTAAAAAGATTTTGGAAATGAATGATCGAGAATTGTTTAGAGCCCTCACTCATTAAAAAAAATCAGAAGCGGTCAAAAACAATTATTTTCTCAAACAAATGATGGCCGACAACTTAAAGTGGAAATATAAAGAAAAGAAATAGTCTTATGTCTTTTAAAAAAGATATTCTAACCATAATAATGACAGTGGAGAAAGGAGAGAAAAATTATTTCTGAACTTACAATTCATATGTGCAGGCGATTTTCAAAATACAACTAGTTTTTACCGTCTGCGTTGAACGCACGATATATATATTTTTCAATTAAATTATATACAAAGAAATAAAAAAATAAAATTAAAAGAATAAATTAAGGAGAATATCTTAAATAGAGATATATTATTATAACACTAATAAATATAATATTCGATCATTAATACAAGGAGAAATTGCTGGTCGGTCTACTTTTCAAACCTTTTTTTCTCTCTAGTCCACCTTGTTTTTTTAACCGCTAAAAGACACTTTAAAAATTTTCTTCCTAAAATGCCCTCAATAACATCGTTGCTTCAGATTTGAGATTCGAATTGATGTATAAATGATTTCATGTTGTTAATATAGTCTTTCTTCACGTTTGTGTATCAATTTCTATGTATAAAACACGAATTTGATCAAATTCAAATTTTTTTGAGTTCATCCCGTTTTTCTTTGTTCTTGGGCTATTTTGGCCACTTTAATCTCTGTTTTAAGCTTCGAATTTGTTTAAAATCAATCTCATATTGTTATCCTAACTTAGTACTACATTTGTGCACAATTTTTCTACCAAAAAACACTATTTTTGAGCTCCAAATCAAGCTTGACAGTGTGTTGTTCGAAAACAGAGGGAGATGTTCTTGGACTGATTTAATTCGCTAATCGCAGTATGCTGGGCAACGCAACGGAGATCGACTTTTGTTGCTCATCGCGATGCCTAATTGGTTGCTCAACGAAAATCAAGTTTCCTCCAGCGGTTGAAATTCAAACGGTGTCTTGGTTGCTCATCGCGATGCCTTGGTTGCTCATCGCGATGCCTTTGTTACTCATCGTGATGCCTTGGTTGCTCATCACAATGATTAACCCACGCGATGTCTTGGATTACTCATCACGAAGCCTTGTGTTACTGATGCGCGCGCGTTTTTCTTTCATTAATGACATAATCGTCTTTTTGCCCCAAAAATACCTTTTTTCGATTTTAAAAAAAGTTGACTAATTGAAGCGATTACAAATATTTAAAAAGGGACCGGCCCGTAATTCACCCTTAATACAATAATACCAATGGCCCGTTGACAACAAGTTTAGCTCAAAAAGTATACAAAGCCCAGCAGAAACCTTAAGCCCAAATCTGGGAGTATAAATACAAAAACATCAACATTTCACACACAATTTTCAACCCTAAAAACATTAAAATCAACAGTCCCAAATTTCCTAGACCTAAAAAAGCAAAAATCAACGCATGGACAAACTCCAGTTCACAACAAATTAAGCCCAAAAAGTATACAAAGCCCAATTAAAACTTAAGCCCAACTTGGGGAGTATAAATACAATACTTCAACTGGTTCAATAATTATTTTACACTAGCCGCCACATTGATACTTCTTATCTATCGTCGCTATCGAAGGCCAACCACGGCGCAAGCTACCAACCGCCGTCCCGCCTCGCTAGTCACCACCGGATCTGGAGCACATTCGCACCACTGTTTACGCCGTAGTGGAGCTACTGGTAAGCTCGTCTCTGTCTCTCTCGAATTTTTTATTTTCTCTCTCTCTCTCTCTCTCTCTCTCTCTCTCTATCTTGATTTTGTACACCTCGTCAATCGTCATCGTTAGTCGTCGGCTCGTCGCACTACCGCTGTGTGTTGTGGTGAGTTGTTACTGTGAGCTCGTCTCTCTCTCTCATTGTGCTGTGAGCTTTGTGGTTTCTCTGACTAATTTTGTGTCTCAAACTGATAGATTTTAGTGTGCATGTCTAATCATTTTCATTTGGTAAACGTGTTTTTTTTAAGATTTACTTATCAAAGATTTAATTTTAAGTTTTGGGTTACTGCAAATCAGTTCAAGAGAGGGTTTCAATTTCAATTTTTTGAATATCAAAAGACTTTGAAGTATAAATTTAGCTCCTCTTCGACTATGATTTGAGATCAAATTAGTTCCTAAGACTTATGTCTCGAGTTTTATCGAGTATACGGTGCTTGATGATGATAATTTGATTAAGATTGATCCTTAAATCTCACCTAATTGAGCATGTTTACTTAGTTGTGGAGTTTCTATTAATTAACTTTTATTGTTTCTAAATTAATGATATACTTTTGTCAGTGTGTGAGTTTTATTATATCATGCATCTTTTTTAGTTGGTACTTAGCAAAAAAAAAAAAGCATCTTTTTTAGTTGGTAAACTATTTGTCTAAAATAAATTTATGCTTGCGAGAGATTGTAATTAAATTTAACATCTTATCAAGATTATCGTATTATGTGAAATGTACATAGAATTATGTACTACTATAAAATAATATATTTTCTACTAAAATTATTATGCAAGAAAATGATAAATACTGCTTCAAACCCTTGTCGCCTCTCTAAAAGCAGAGAACTTTTAGATTTTTTTTGCCGTTACGGAGATTACACAATGAGTGATAGTTTAAGTTTCCATATGACTGTTTACAGTCAAACTATATACATACTATCATCATTATTCTAAAAATCGCTAGGCGGGCGCTAGGCGCCAGAATCTGGCGCCTAGGGGCCTAGTCGGGACCTAAGCGGGGCCTAGAAATTGAGACATAATTACATCATAGGTCCATACCAAACCTACTGCAACAATAGTAAATAGTTAAATATGACAAAAAAAACTAAAACTATTGATCATATTACAAAATTAAAAGTTAAAATCAAATTCACTATCATTTTAAAGTGGAGGGGAGAAGGAGAATACTTTAATAACTTGAGTGGAAGGAAAAATACTTTGAGAAATACTTTAATAATTTAAGGGGGAGGAAAAATAATTTAATAACTTGAGGGGAAATGTTGTAATTTTGAAAAAATTAAAATCCTACAACTAAAATTCTAAAAGGCTAAAAGCAAATCACGCCTCTCTCTCTCTCTCTGCAAATCACGCCACTCTCTCTGCAAATCACACCGGCCACTCTCACGACGGCCTCAGGGGGTCTCGACGGCCTCTCTCTCAAACGACGGTAAGCTCTCTCTCTCGCTCTCTCTTTCTCTCTCACTCTCTCTCTCTTAATTTCTCTTTCTCACTCTCTCTTTCTCCTCTTCACCGGCGTTCTCCCTCTCTCTCAACGGCGACTCATTTTCTCTCCGTAAAAGCTTAAAATCATGAAATTAGGGTTGGGCGTTGGCGGCGCCGACTAGTCGACGCCTAGGTCACGACGGCGGCGATTTCTTGAGATGGCGATTTTTGGTCCGATTTGGCCCTAGTCCCGGCGTTGGGAGGCGACTAGCGGCTAGGCGGCGACTAAGCGGGCGAGGCGCCCGATTTTTAGAACACTGACTATCATAGGGAAAATGGTTTGGTTGTTTTAATCATGTCATTATGCCTCATAATCTTAATGAGGGGTAGCACATGTGCTTCTTTTTTTTTTCTTTTTTTTTTCCTGAATGCTGAAGAAATAGGGGTGGGTGATGGAGGGGGGAAGGGTGTTAGTGGGGGACACTAAATAGTGCAATACATTTTTTTACTTGTGCGAAACTGTGCTGTGCATCAATGCTTGCGAATCTTGTGTGCTAACTGTTGATAGTGTAGTGAGCCATCTGATTAGGTATTCAGCTAATTATCGCAAATATGGAAGCTTGTTTGGGCGGTTAGAATTGAGAAATAAAGATATTTAAACTAAAAAATTTGTCTAAAAGTAATTTATTCTTGTGAAAGATTGTAATGACATTTGACATTTTTGAAACTGTTAGTAATATTTACAATTTACATAGTGTATAAATTTTTTAGTTTGTGGTGGGTGGGAGAGGGGTTGCTGGATGGATTTGTGTGTGTGTGTTTTATTATCACACTAACTCTTTATATCTTTTCGTTGAAAGAGATTCCTATAGTTATGCGTCATAATCGTTTGGATGTGTATGTGTTGATTTTACATTTTTCTGTCTGAAGTGGGCAGAGGAGGGGTTGTTGGGGGGACACTAAACATTGCTGTACAATTTTTCATGTACACTAATCTGTGTTATGTATCAAGTTAACTTGGATATTGAGCTAGTCTTAATTTTTATCGCAGATTTCTTCCTTGACAGCTATTGTTTTTCGTCCTCAATTCTTGAAAAATGTCATCCTTAAGAAATGCTGTTAATAGAAGGGCTCACAAGGAACGATCTCAACCGTGAGTCTCCGTTTACTTTTACAATGCAAATTCGGTCTTCTTTTAACTTTGTTCTCATGTCATGCTCAATTTTTCATTTCAGGGAAGCCCGGAAAAGGTTTGGGCTTCTTGAGAAACACAAGGACTATGTCGTCCGTGCACGGGCCTTCCACAAAAAGGAGGATGCTTTGCGGGTGATTTTCATTTTTTTGCCTTTTTCATGCTGTAAATATTGGTTTAATTTTATACATTCAAGCTTGTTTTCAATCTTTTAGATATCTAGCTAACTTATGAATTTGCCTAACAGAAACTCAGGGAAAAGGCAGCATTCAGGAACCCGGATGAATTTTACTTCAAGATGGCTAAAACAAAATCTGTTCATGGAGTACATCGGCCAGAGTAATTTACTATATAACTTTCACTCCTTGTTTTTCTATCCCTATTCCATAACAATTGAGTTTGACTTGTAATGTTTCTTTTACAGAAGTGAAGCAAACAAATACACTCAAGAAGAACTCATGTTAATGAAGACCCAAGACTTGGGATATATCTTGCAGAAACTTCAAACTGAGAAAAAGGTTGCCTACAACTTTGGGCTTCTTGTTAATTAAGTGTTTAAGAGTTTGGGCCTCCATTTGCTGTTCTGAAACCCATCTTTGTCTAATGCAGAAAATTGAAAAACTAACTGCAATGCTGCACTCCCTTGGTAATCAGCCGTCAAACAGACATGTATACTATGCTGAGGACAGGTCAGAGCTCCTCTGCGTTTTTAGTAATTCAAGTGCCTGTTCTTTTACCTTTGGGTTCATGTCTAACATTGCAAGACTCTTCCAGTGACGGTTTCACCAATAAAAGAGAAGTGTGTAATTAATAGTATTCCTCCTTGGTAATGTAATTAACTGAAACCGGAATTGTGACCGAAACCGTGCTTTTGTAAAGTGGAAAGTGGCCGTGCTTTGGTTTCAGTTTTTAGCTTGAACCCTGAATCGTGCATCCCCCTACTGGAAACATCGTGACAGTTTTCCGCTCTCAGTTTTGGAACAGTTTGGTTTTATATTGCTTAGGCCTAACTTCTGGATTAATCAATATTCCATGAATTTTACCTGATACATAGATGTCAAGTTTGGTTAGAAGTTATTGTAATTTCTAGGCTTAATTCTTAATTTAGTCACCCTACTATTGCAAAAGGTCCGTTAAGCTCAGCTTACAATCTTTTTTACACTTTAATAACTTTACTTTACAAAAAGTGTCAATTTGGGTCAAAAATTGATCACAGCTTGTTTTGTTAGATGGAATACTAGGAAAAGACTGAAATGCCCTTTAGTTGTGGCACGTGCCCTGCACGTGGACTCCTAAACAATGAGTAAGAAAAAATCATTTAATTTTTTTTATAATCTAATAATTAAACAAAGAAAAAAATTTCATATTAACCAATATCATCTTCATCTCTCCCCCAATTTTTCTCTCCCCAAATAGTAACCACCATCCCCACTACGATCATTGCCTCCCTCTCTTCCTGTCTTCCACCCCCAGCGAGATACGGCACCCTCTTCTCTCGACCTACAGTAAATTTGGCCTCTCTCTCTCTCTCTCCATAACCACTCACACATACACACCCACATCATCTCTCTCACCCCTGTAACAATTTTTCCATCATTTCCTTGAAGCTATCATATCTTATCCCCATCCAAAGAACCGGGTACATCCATTAGGGCTTGGAGCCCGTCACACCATATCTTAGCAAAAGGTGAGGACCCGAAATTCTCTTTCGAGTCTTCTTTTCACTCACATTCTTCGGTTGAAACCCCTAAATAGAGAAATTGATTTAGGGATTTTTTAAATTTGGTCACTCTAACAAGAGGTTTTTAATTAATTTCCAATACTTGGTTCAGATCAGAAGGTGGGGAAGTAGCTATACTGAGCATAAAAAAACAAAACCCCTTGTTCAGTATCACAAGATCTCCAACCAAATCCATAATCAATAACCTCCAATTGTGAATCCCTCCTCGCTTCACTTCGTTTCTACGATTTCTCTGACCAAATCCATAATCAACAACCTCAGATCTGATTTATTTGAATTCAATGCACTGATTGATTGAATTATTTGCTATGTCCTGTGTCTCGTATAAAGAGATAAATAGGTAGGGTATTTTTTATCTTTCTCTCAAATTACATTTTTAGATTATTTGCTTTGTCTGGGTCTTGAGTAAAGAGATAAAAAGGTAGTTTTTTTTTTTTATCTCTCTCAAATTACATTTTTTAGTTCCCAAAATACCTAGATCTCGTGGAGTAATGGGTTTGGTGGTGGTGGTGGTGGTGGTGGGGGTGGTGTTTGGTGTGAGGTGAGGGTGAGGGAAAGAGAACACATGACTAGCACATGGTAATACTAAGGGTAATTTCGGGTTTTCAAAAGAAAATTTAAGCGTTGCTAACGTGGTACTTTTTTTTAAGTAAAGTTATTAAACTGTGAAAAAAATTGTTGGGTGATCTTAACAGACCTTTTGCAATAGTACAATGATGAAATTGAAAATTATGCCTAATTTCTACTTGCAAATCCATCTTTCCTGTTATCTAGTATACTAATATTCCCCCCTTTTCATGAACTGTCAATCCTCTGCTATTTCCAGGGAGGATGCTGAATTGATACAATTACAAACTTCCATGGCAGGAGAAGTACCTTCTTCGAATAACTTGCCCAGTAATATTAAAAGGTAAGACTTAAGAAAATTTGCTCAATTGTTATCCCGGATGTATGTTGATAGATCACGGTGTGAATTTTTAGCAAGTTGAGACCCAACGGCTTTTCTTAGATGCTGAATCATGTAATTAGTTACTTTGAACATAATTACTACTACCTTTACCTCCACACCCCCCCCCCCTTCCAACACCATAAAAAGGTCCTATTTTGAAAGTCATTAAAAATAAAAAAGAGGCAATTTTGACTTATATATCTCCTGTAGTTTGCACAAACTTTGCTTCTTCTTTATGTAACACTTAAGAGCAGATCATGTTTTTGAAATGAAAGAGATTATTTTTGGAAAAACAATGAAAATTTATAGCTTAAACTTAGAACTGGGACACACTAAAAAGGAAAGCAGCACTATTTGTATGGACATAGATAGAATGTTGGTTCCAGAAGGAAACATTGACATATGTCTATTTAGGTCAAACTTTTATCATGTTTTTGAAATGAAAGAGATTATTTTTGGAAAAACAATGAAAATTTATAGCTTAAACTTAGAACTGGGACACGCTAAAAAGGAAAGTAGCACTATTTGTATGGACGGAGATAGAATGTTGGTTCCAGATAGAATGTCAATTTAGGTCAAACTTTTGCTTTGGTGCTCCAGAAAGAAGGGTAAAAAGCAGGTACTTGTGCATTTGCTTATTTGTGAACTTTGTTTATGCACTGTAGAAAAACAGTGGCTTCCTACAAAGAACTAGAGGCTAGAAAAAGCAGAGTTGCGCTGCTGGAGAAACTATACATGGATTTGACATTGCAAAAAGAATTACAGGTATAAAACATTTTAATTTTCTCAAGACTTCTTCTAAATAAGTTGAATTTGGTTGGGTTAATCAAGAAAATGCTGGAACAGAAAAAGGGTAAAAAGCGTAAACTTCGTGAAGATGAGATTGTTTGCCCAGCTTCTAAACCGATATACAAGTGGCGGTCAGATCGGAAGCGGTAAAAAGGTGTGATACACCATTGCTTTGCTACTTGGTTTTAGAAAATTTATCCACTTAACTTACTTCATGATTAAATCATGTCAGGAGAGTGGAATCTTATCAGAGAGATGCTATTCCAATGGGCACTCAAAACTTCTTGCGGCAACTGTCAAGAGAGCTCAAAACTTCTTGCGGCAACTGTCAAGAGAGCTCAAAACTCTCGTAATTCAGCAAACATTGCTATGTCATTATTTTAGTTAGGCTGTGTTACTTTATATGTTGTAGGTTTTTGTCGAGAGTAATTGATAAACTATGATATCCTGGTGCCAAAATTCTTTGTCAATGTTATAATATAGTAAGTTGGCACGCCACAAGCCAATAAGAGTGTAACAATTTTTTCCAGTTTTCCAATTTACTATTTACCCAATACACTAGTCTCGGATTCATTGTTATTACAGTGTTCCAATGCTTACAGTAGAGTGGGGAAATAATTCTGACATGGACTCAGAAGGCCTGATGACCATCAAACAGCTATTGATGTACTAATCAAAACATTTTGTTGATTACATAGTCAATGTTTGCCCAAACATATTCTAAGATTCAAAATTTCTAGGATTCAATCAGCAAAAAATTTGAACTCCCAGAAGATGCACAAGAAATATTTTCTACCTTAGTTTAAGCCATAGTCAGCATTGTTTAGGATTCGACTTCTATCTCCGTTGTGATTTTCCACTCTACATCATTCCTATTTTCAAAAGGAAATGTTGATGGAGGCCTATCTACAGAAAGAGTACCTTCTAATATCTTTACCACTTCTCCAATGGAAGGTCTCAAGAATGGTTGGCTTTGCATACACCACAAGGCTATTCTCACCCCTCGTTCTATCCCTCTCAAATCATCACTATCCAAATACTTTTGCTCTTGAATCAATTTGTTGATAACTTGATCCACATTACCTACTGCAATATCCTTGTCACCAATCATAATTTGGAGCAACATTTCTCCAAGCGTGTAAATATCTTTCTCTGATGGAGAACCTGAAGAAGAACAAGGAATTTCTTCTTGGAGGAAGCCCCGGATCCCGAAATCAGTCAATTTTGGGACCAACTGTTCGTCAAGCAAGACATTCTCGAGCTTCAAGTTTCCATGAGTTATGCATTGCTGACACTCGGAATGTAAATAAGCAAGGCCGCGTGCAACTCCAAGGGCAATTTCAAGCTTTTGTGGCCAGTTCCCTTCTTTCTGATCCGGGTCAATATTGAACAACCACGTGCAGAGGGAGCCATTCGGGATATACTCGTACACCAGAACCTTGTGGTTTGGTTCAAAACAGAAGCCTAGTAGAGACGCTAGGTTCCTATGATGGGTTCCACCCAAGGTAGAAACTGCTACTCTAAAATCCTTCTCTGACAGCACAGTTTCATTTATCAGTTTCGCGACCACTGGTGTTTTCTTCAGAAGTAACCCTTTAAATACAGAAGGCCCGAGTTGAACTGTAAAGTTGGACGTGAGTTCTTGAATCTCTTCAAAAGATAATCTAACCAGAGCACTGAAACCTGGGTTCATCTTGGCATCTTTTCTGAAGGGAATCGTCGTTTGAGCCTTAATTTGCCTTCTGCGGTAAATAAACCAAAAGGCAAATAACTGTAGGGTCAAAATAATCAAGATTGTCACGAGAACTAGAAATGCTATAGCTCCTGCGAGTTTTTTCCTTCCTCCAGCTGCGAATCTACCAGATGATGAGGGAATCAGTTGTGTGTTAGCAGGGAGTTTAGCTCCTCGAGCTGAAACGGCAAGAGGAACTAAACACGCCTTCAAGAATGAAGTTGCTGGGATCGAGGGGCTCTGATACCCACTTATGAAGCTGGACCTTTTCACAGTGCATAGACCCGTGCCGTCATTCTTTGAAGTCACAGCAATGCAAGTAGTGTCGTTGGAGCAATACTCTTTACAAGCTTCCTCGCTCAACATGATATTCACATCATGAGGAGGATATAAACCGTAAAGAATTGTTTGTTTGATCACCAACATGCTCGTATGCATCTTGCAATTCCCCAAATCCACCATTTTCTTGCACCCTGAACCTCCAGAATCCACATTCCTTGGATCTAAGGGATCAGAATACAGGCAGCCACAAACAGGCCCCGTGGAATTATACCCACAAACACTGTACAGACCACAAGAACCAAACACATCGCATTGGTCTTCAACTGCTTGCCAACCCGCTCTCCACGAACGAACCACCCGATCCCACGAGTAAATTCTCAAATTCCCATCTTGGTCCATCCTGAGATGCCTCAAATTTACAGAAGGGTCGCCAAAATCCTTACTTGACACTGACCAGACAACCTTATCAGCATCATCATGTAGTCCCAACAGACCATCAGAATCAAATCTTGCTTCTTTGACAACAGCAGAAGAGCTCAATTTACTCCTCCAATAAGTCACATTGTTCTCCCACACCAGGGTCAGCTCGCCTGACTGCTGAATAACAAAAGTATAGTAACTCGAAGTAGATTTCGTTGAAGGAGCTCTAAGGTTCTGAGGAAACCGGAGCGATTGACCAGGGAGTAAAGTGTTTGTTGGGCTATTAAAGCTTTCCCAAACCACATTTTCACTACCACTCATCAGAACTAAATTTCCATTGTCCAAGAGGCTAGCAGTTTGAACCCCCAAATTAGAGGTATTACTACTCCAAACAACTAACCCCCTACGATTTTCGAACAAAATGAGCCTTCCATCCATGGCAAGCCTAAATGTAGAATTCATAGAAACTCTAACACCCCCACCAACACTCCAAACAGGCAAGTTTGCAGCTTTATCAGACCCTACGTTATACCTAATCCCAACGATAAACCCATCAAAATCAGCAGCATCCGTCTTAAAAAACCCAAATGCAAAATCCCCATTTTCAGATACGCAATTCTTACTAGTATCAAACCCAGAAATTTCAAAACCTAGAGGAACTGACACCATAGAATGTTCATCACAAAACGCAGAAATAGCAGCAAAACCCAATAACAGAATCACAGTCAAAACAGAGCCAAACCTTCCAAAAGAAAAGATTCTACAGTTCTTACCTGGAATATGCTTGATGGGTACCCCAGAAAGTAGAAGATTAAGCAAAGATTCCCACATTTCAGCCCCCAAGAAACTGGTTAAAAAAATGATGGGTATTATCAGTTGTGAACAGATTAGGCTAAGGCTTGAAGGAACTTTGGTGTGGATATAAAGTGAAGTGATGAGAGAGAAAGAAAGGGACAGAAGGAGGTAAGATAAAAAGGGTGTGCCTTTATTTTGACTATGGAGTGTGACGGATAATTTGAATCTTTCGGAGGATTGCATATGCATCTTATGGGGGGAAAAAGAACAAAAATTTGTTTACTTTTTTTGGGGGAATTGACGTTTTTCATGATTTTCCTCCACTAAACTTGGTTTAGTTCCCCACTCCTGGATTTTGTCGACACTTGTTTATGTTTTTTGTTTGAATTAAGGAGATGATTAGCAAGCTAAATCCTAGCATTAAGACAAAACTACCTTATATGATGGATCATGTTGTGTGGAGAACATTATTGTGTATTTTTTATTCCAAGTAGTGTTGTTAGTTTTAATCAATTAACTCCTTTCTTGATTCTTTGACCTCTTTCGTAAGAGGAGTGAAGCAATGTCACTGGTAGGGGCGTTCATCGGTTCGATTTTTAGGTTGTTTGATTTGTTTGGTTCGATTTGTTCGATTTTTATCTTTTCAACCTTAAAACCAAAAATTAAATCAAATTCGAATTCGATTTTCTGTTTGGTTCAGTTTGATTTTTTGTTAAATCAAATAAATGTTAGAACTACAATCAAAGTCAAAGTTTAAATACTTTAACATTGAAAAAACATCCAAAACAAATATTAAAACTTTAACAAAATTACATAACGTCCCTAAAAATGTAAGATTACATATACTTAGTCACTCGAATTTGAAAGAAGTTTTGGATTCTACACATTCGTTTGGCATTTCTTATTACTAAGCATCTATCAAACTTAATTAAATTGTCACTTGTGTTATTTCTGTAACACATTACAAAATGTTCCTGGCCTATCCCATTCAAATTAAAGAGAAAAAAAAGTCAATACTCATTAAACGCAAATTGCATTAATGTTCAGGGTTAGGTTAGACTTAGCAAAAGTAGTCTTCCTTTGAATGACTAATAATTATTTTTACTATTACAATATATCTAATAATTATTTTATTTGAAGGTCTAATAATTATTTATATAACTAATAATAATATAACTAATTTAATTATATTTTTTTAATTCGATTTTTAGTTTGAAAGGCAAAACCAAACAACAAACCAAAAATCATATTAGAATTCTGTTTTGCCAATTGATGATGCCGAATTTTGCACCGTGGTTCTGATAGGAATTTGCTCTAGTGAAGTGACTGGTAACTGGCCTAAAAAGAAGAACAGAGTTACTACACTGGGGATCCCTGCAAAGCTCCTCCGGTGTGAGAATTAGCAATGTGTATCTGATAAAGAATTAAGCTAATTCAAGGAGCAAAAAGTGTATAATTGCGCGTACCTTATACTATGTCTCATAGTAGTATTTATAAGAGAGTAATGGTGCCCAAGTTAGTTTCGGGTTGTAACTGATACGACCAAATCTTGTAGTTTACGGGTAGAAGTAATGTATTTTTTCTGGACTTATTGGTAAATCGGAGATAATTCTGTGATACGCTCGGAGATAGTTCCGTAATGTACTACAAGATAGTTGGGAGATAATTCTGCACAATACAAAAAGTAGACAGCCATCAGCCGGGCGTAATGGGGCAGCTCGCCCACTTGAGCAGCTCGCCCAAGTGGGGAGCTCGTCCTTTTGAGCAGCTCGCCCTCTTGAGGCAGCCTGTCACTTTCACATATTTTGCTATTTGTCATTTTTATCCTTGGTATAATTTTTGGGTAGTTCACCAACCAAATCAAACCAAAAACCAAATTCGAAGACGGTTTCAGGTTGTTCAATTCGGATGATTGATTTTTCAGTTTAATTTTCGGATAAAACTAAATATTGAATACCCCTAGTAAATAGTGTGGTGAGTGATCTTTCTTATCATCTTCACAAAGTTATTTATTTGATTTTCCTTTGTTAGGTATCTTAAAGTCGACTATCTAGCCCACGTACACACCTTCCTTGATCCCTTTTTCTATAAAAACAAAAAACAAAATAAGTGAGGCAATGTAAAACTATACTTGTTTTAAAAAAATGTCCCTAAAAATAAAAGAGCTAGAAGAAGAAAGAAACATATATAATCAAATTATCAATCTTCTAACCTGAATTGTCTTAATCAGTTTGAGATTATGAAGTAACTAAAATGTGTGCAAGTTGTTCCAAACTATAAATCACCTTGGCTAGACCAAAAAGAAAGAGCACAAAATGTGTGCAAGTTGCATTTAACCCAAATTTGTTTCTCAATTTCTTTCTCGTTTTTTGTTCCAGTTTCACTTTTTAAACACTCTAAAAAAAAATTTACTCTAACAAGCACCTTCTATATGACCCTCTAAAAATTTAATCTCTCTCATCTCAACTAACAAATTTAAGCTACCATTATATTTTTTCTCTTTTATTTATATTTTTTCACCACAATTAAAATAAAATATTTTAAATTTTATATACTATGAAAAATATATTGTACTCTCTTCATCCCTAAATTATTATCTTGTTTGACTCGGCACACGAATTAACAAAAAATAATTAACTTGATTATTAATATTGGTATAATGTGTAGTTTCTTTTAATGCCATGTGTATATAGCGCATAATTAAAGTAGAGAGAAAAGTAAAGGTAAAATGGTAAAAATAATCTCTTAAAAAAAAGGTTTTAAACAAGACAATTATTTAGGAACGGACAAAAAAAAAACAATAATTTAGGGACGGAGAGAGTATATTTTAATAATTTTCATTCCAAAATATTAAACAAAAGTATATTGTGCTCAAATAAAGTGAAGAAAATGTAGAGGATTTGAGTCACTATTCATGTTAAAACTCACTCTATCTTTAGGGGGTGATTTAATTGATTTTAGAGATAAAAGATGGACTAGAAGAACCACGATAAAATCAAAAAAATGTAAAAATTTTTAAAATTAATTATAGAGTGCGGATAGAGGGCGCCACCTTGTACGCCGTAACACCGTCATAGAAGGGGTCTTGTTCATGAATTTAAATTCAAACATTTGTTGATTAGCTCAGTGTCAGTTCAAGTGGGCTTGGCCCACAATAATTGTCGTCGTCCAGGAATTTATGTCAAATACGTCATTCTCCACATCTAATCTCACTTTATATAATGGTCCGTTTATTAGATGATTAATTGATTATTACGTTCTCACTCTCAAAATTTAAACATCTAATTGTGAGTTAAGAAAAAGTGTGATACAACTTAGAAGGGAGAGGGATCCATCATCTTCAAATATCATGGAATTACGTTTTCCTTTAATTTTTTTTCAAGAAAATGTTAGTGAAAATAACAAGTCTTCTTTTTCAATATTTTATTCCGGCAGTGATCGATACAAACATTTATGTTATTGAGATCGAGAATCGACAGAATGGAAGAAAGTAACATTTGGTTGAATTAATGTAGTTTTGTGGTCCTTATTGCACTGTTATTCTGAAATAATAAAGAGATAGAAACAAATAATATTTAAACCCATTCTTAAATATCTCAATTTAGGTAATTAATAATATTACCCCTATAAATGTGTTTCAAAAAATAATACTCCAATGCCTTTATCTTTGGGATTGTTTAGTTTCTCCTTATGAGGCCTTCTTTTTAGCTCAGATTAGTCCTTCAAAAGTTCCCTACTGATTTTTGTGAATAAACCCATTCCTACAGACTATATTAGAAATTCTGGGTCGAGCGCCAGATTAGGCCTAGTAGGTACGCTTCAGCCCATCTCTATATTGTCATTATCGTAAGTTAAGAGTCTCCCTCCCATGTTAACCTCTTTTTGACTTGTAGTCTATCATCATCCTTACAAATAAAATAAAAAATTGAAGTAAAAATAACCCTTTATCAATCTAGTTGATTTCATAATTTAGATGGATTTGGAAATTGGAACCTCTTTCGTATTTTTTTTTACATGTGGTGTTTGATCAACTCGTTTAATGATGTGGTTTGAACTCGAATTCATACTGCACACACCTTAGGGAAACAAATTCATACTGCACACATGTGACGTAATTTGTTACATATTTAGATCGTATTTTTTTTTTTTTTTTGCATTTTAACAATCATAAGACTTAACCTAGTAATATACTAATATAGTAGTAGTATATGCATGTATTCAAAGAGAGCTCATGATGTGTTTCAAACATGGCCCGTTGGTTATCATATATAGAACCATAATTGTGCATTATATACGCCGTAGTTATTAAGTAAGCTGCATAACCTGCAGCCTTTGTTGGGAATAAACCATTTTTTTAAAGTATTATTCATCTCCATTATTGATGACAATGGCATGAACCAATTGATCACAATGGCATGAACTCAACTGAACCAATGAACAAAGCTCTCTCTCTCTCTCTCTCTCTCTCTCTATCTCTCTATCTCTATAATTGTCAGAAAGATCATCAATTAGATTATATATATATATATATATATATATGTTGTTAATTATTGTTCATCTTAATTTGTGAGTAGTTTTAACAATCCTTTGGGATGATTGGTACATATATAGTAGTAGTACTAACAAACTAAGCAAGCGTCCAGGCCCCCCACCACCCATTATTGATCCATATATAAACTTAAATAGATGTAGAATAATAATTAAGCCCGCCCACTTAGATGCATGGATGGATGATCAGATAAAGCAACTATGGATGATCCATATATGCTTTTCATTCTTACGGCTCCATATATAATAAGAAATTGCATTTGAATTAATCAATGCCTACTCATGAATTTCCTTTGCAAATTCGTTGGAATGAGTGTAACATTTCAAAGTTTGTCAAGTGATGAATTTGATGGACTTGTTCATTCATCTTTGAAAATAAAATTAAAGTAAAAACTAAAAAAAAAAATTAAAAAATCCTGGCGTTCTTTGCCTTTCATCTCTAGCTTTTTTTCTTCTCTTTTAGGCTAGACAAAGAGAGTACGTACGTAGGAGGGTCAATAAGAATTAATGTCGAGAAAGATTATGTTCGTTTTGACATTCATCGCGAATATCGTATCTTAGCTAGAGATGATTAATGAAGGGTGGGTGTTACTAAACTAAAACATATATACAGAACTAGAATATATATTAGATTAGAAAGAACACTTAACTAATCAAACTTAACACGTCAAAAACAAGCATTTACAATACAGAGAGGCAGTGTTTGTTTGTTGATAGACTCATAGTTGTATATTAATTAAAAAACTGCTGGCAATTTTGGAGAATATAAATGGACTCACAATTCATGAACCAAGCCAACAATTCATAAAGTTGATAAATATTGCAGGATCCTAGCTAGCTAGCTAGCTAGCTCGAGATTATATTCTGATCTACATATCTATGATCACATTTACTCCCTCAACTGTCCTTTGTATTGGATCTCGATCAATGACACTACAACTTCATATATATATATATATATAGATTCCAACTATATAAAACAGTAGTATTTTACAAATTATCTAAAACTAAACACCATGTGTTTGTATACTCAATTCGTTTATAATTGAAGGGACAGTACTTTTGATCATGACCACAAAGTATATATCCATGCATCCATCCATCGAGAGTTTGAATTTGAATTTGCGCATTCACGTATGATCTATGAGATATTGAAAAGCTCAAAGAATTTTATTCATCTCTATAGAATATATACAAGAGGTATACTTGGTGAGCAAGCTAAAAGAAACCTACTAGAAATACACTTACAAAATAAGGAAAGAAATAAACGTCAAAATAGAAAAGAATTGCTAAGGAATTATAACTCTATCATGATCAAGTGTTATTGACTGACTGGACAGTTTGCTGACTGCAAAGCTAGCGACAATACATATGGCTAGCTGGATCTATGAAATAGTGCATGAGATCACTAAATCCAATATACAAAAGACTGATGAAGAGACGGTTTGTTGACTGTAAAGTAAAGTTACGTATGTATGTATGTATTGCTCTCACCAACGTATGTATGTGTCGTTTATGGTGGGAACTTCGAATATGTGTGTTCCCACTGCACCCAAACAGAGATTCCATCCCGATTTGCTTCCATACTTTCAGCAACCATTTTTTTGGGGGTACAATTGCTGCACTGACTCTGCCTAGGATGGTTGTCAACCATTGTACGTACATCTCAATCACACCGGCTACCTACACTTGCATCTTTCATTCCTAGAGAGAAAAGTCTGCCCTGAAGATTGAACTACTTGTTAAATGTTAATACTCCCTTGGTCTCAAAAATATATATAGTCTCTCTCTCTCTTTCTAAAATAAATAGTCTCATTTTTAAAAAAGGATGAAATTTTATTGCAATTTTTTTTTAGGTATATGTACAAGCAAATAATGTAACAATCTTAAAAAAATTGACTTGTAAAACGAGATTGCATCGACGAAGTATTGTTCAGACAAGCATATCTATCAATGGCAGTTTTGTAAGTATAATAGATTATGGGTTGATTAAAAAAAGGGCATCATGTCATATATATATATATATATATATATATATATAGCATTGTTTCTTTGGTTGTTCGAGGATTTTAATTTTCAGGTTTAGCACAACAATGACGTTTGGGCCTTATGACATATGGTCACAAGTTTGAATTATGAAAATGGTTGTTCAGATAACAATAATGTTCCGGGAAATTGTGTCCAAGTCTACTTTTATAATTGTTTGTTCTTTAAATCTACTTTTTTTTTTTTTTGGTAAAGTGCTAAAGTATATTTTGATAGTTTTTTTCTTAAAATGCCCACAGCAACATCGTTGTTTTAGATTTGAGGTTCGAATTGATGTATAAATGATTTCATGTTGTTAATATAGTTTTTCCTCATGTTTAGGGATCAATTCATGGAGATCACAATTTGATCAAATTCAAAATTTTTGAGTTCATCCGGTTTTTCCTTGTTCTTGGGCTGTTTTGACCACTTTAAGCTTCGAATTTGTTTAAAATCAATCTCATATTATTATCCTAACTTAGTACTACATTTGTGCACAGTTTTTCTACCAAAAACACTATTTTCGAGCTCCAAATCGAGCTTGGCAGTGTGCTGTCTGAAAACAGAGGGAGATGTTCTTGGACTGATTTTGAGACTTTAATAAATGATTTGAGTTTAGATTTTGTATAATATTAATAACATACTGTTATAGGAAGTCAATACCATGCTTGTATGTAAATTACTAAATTTCCCAACCAAAAACAACCATTTTGATCTTGCTGAAATTTTCTAGGTTCATGTTAGTATTTCGAGTTATAATTATTTAGTAAATGGGCATCGGGATTTGGGCATCGGGATGCCTTTAGGCTTCGATTGGTACACGGAAATGGAATCAATTCTGCGGAATCGATTACTAGTAATGAGATTCCACATAAATAGATGAGAAAATAATTTCTAAAATGTGTTTGGTAGCATAAGGAATGTATTTACTAATGCAGTACAATTTTCTATTATATTGTTTGGTAAGAAAAAAATAACTTGGAATGCAAAGATAAAATTAAGGTAATTGACAACATTACCCTAATATATACAAGTATTTGTTAATGATTTTCATGATAAAAATTAGACATTAACGTTATTGCTGCTCCACAAAATAACAAGCTCTTCGATCTTTTTCAATTTTGGTAAAACATTTAAATTATCCAACATCAATAAAGCAAGAAAAAATTATTAAATAAAAAAACTATTGTTATAATTAAACTAGTTCAAATAAAAATAATTTAAATATTTGAAACAATTAGAGAAAAGTATGTGTAAACTTATTTAAAATAATTACTATTTTATTCTCCTATATAGTTCTAAGCAATCATTGTTATCATTATATTTTGCATAATATCATACAAAGCATGCCAATTCTTTAAAAAAATCTTATGGTGTATTTAATCTAAATCTTGTAAGATTAATTAATTCTAAAGCATGCTAATTCAAACGTAAAAATTAACACTACAATCATAAAATTATAAACTATTCTTAACAAATTAAATCAGATGAGAAGAGTAAGAAAAGCTTTACGAAGAGCCCAAGAACAACGATGACGAGGAGGAGTGAAAATGAACGACCGTAAAGTAGTTGAAACCAAATGAAGTTATAAATATAAAACAAATACTTGACTTAATAGAAGGATATTATCACCCTTTTACATGGATTCCAACTATTAGGAATCCAAATCTCACCTCCTCCGTCAGGATTGTGATTCCTTAAATTTTAGTAATCAATTCCATGATTTTAGTAATCTATTCATATTCCAAATATAATTTTTACACTATCAAACGTTATTAATCAATTCCATGGAATTGATTCCATTTCCGTGTACCAGTCGAGGCCTTAGGTTACTGATGTGCGCGTGTTTTTCTTTCATTAATAGCATAATCGTCTTTTCGCCCCATAAATACCTTTTTTGGTTAAAAAAAAACATAAAGTACTGTAGCAAATTCAAATTGTTCAAAAAAGACTGGCCTGTAATTCACCCGTTTGTTAAATATGATTTAAATGTCACGTGTTTGAATTATGAAAATAGTTGTTCTTTTTGGACAAGTAAGGTGGTGTGTATTAGACTCTTTCAAAACACCGTAACAATGGCTAGTCTTATGAATTGAATCTTTCGTAACGCGTGTTTTTTATCTTTGGCTGGTTTTTTGGGATTGCAAGTCATTTGGGTTAGTACTCATCATTTTGATGCATTAGAAATATTTTGGATGTATTAGGTAGGTGTGACTGGGTGTAATTAGATAATTATTATCAGTATATTCTAAACATTCTTGCTATTTATAATTGTATTTTTATGGACCAGCTAGCTGAGCTGAGCTGAGCTGAGGTAGGTCTAAGAGTCCATTGACTTGGGTAGTTGCATTGAAAAGAAAATACAATTTCAAAGAAATACTAAGATATCATTGTCAACTCCAATGTCACAAAGTGCAGAGGCATCATCAAAGGTGACAATGCAATGTGTGCATTGACTGGTCTCCTTACTCGGTTTCATAACGAGATCTTTGTCTCAAAAGTCATCCCCATTTTATTGGAAAAATAAATGCGGGAAAATTTCCTCCCACCACCCTCATATTTTGGTTCCTTCTTCCAGACTTTCCAGTGTCAGTGTGTGTGTGTGTGCGCGTGTGAAAGTTCAATACCAGAATAGCTGTGAAGGAGAAAATGATTTCTTTCACTTAACTCTTAAGGGTATGAACACCCATATGATTCTACAAATTTCATCTATGATTTACAATGAGAATTGTATACATAATTGATGTAAGAATAACCACCAACTTTTCAAAGAATGCCTATGGCTCGCCAAATAATTTCTAAGTCATTCCCTATTCACACTAAAAAGAATGTATTGGAAACCAATTTACCCCGAGTCACTAGTCATGAGGGTTCATCAATTGCTCTATCTAACGCTCCCTTCGACAGTGGACTGGATTGTGTTCTATAAGGTCTACTACTGCTTCTTTGAAACAAGCTGCTGTTCTGCGAGAGAGATGGACTCGGAGACATTCGAGGAGAGAAGTTTGTTCTTCTTGGAGACAAATTCACTTGCTCCAAAGCATGTGATTGGAGACCCGACGGATAGTCCCTCAAACACCCTATTCGAGGCCCAGCTCCAGTGCTCCATTTGCAAGAGAGCTGCCTCCCCAACTGAAAAGACTTTGATTCTTTATGTGAATTAATCCTTTGGAGAATGGACTCTTCCGGAATAATTTCTTCCATAGCTTGTTCCTGTCTTTCATTGTCATTTTGTTCTGAAGTAACCGAGTCATCCGCTGTTTCATAACCATCCGATTGGGATTCTGTTCCCAAATTATCGGTACTTGATTGAATTGGTTGACTCTCACTCTTTAAACGCACAAATAAACCATCCCGGTTAGGTATTTCAAGATTACTTAATTTCCTACTAAAACTACACGAATTTGGTGGCTCCAATGCTAGAGCAGCTTCTTCTTTCATTGAATCGATTTTCTTCAAGGTCAAAGCTACAACATCTTCCTGCACTGCCTCAGACCGCTCCTTTTCACTCAAATCTTCCTCAGATGAGTGGCTTCTCATATGAGAAATACTGCCTTGTTTGCTAAGTGATTCCTCCTCGTCATCAATGGAATCCAGCTGAGAGAGTAACATAAAAGTGAGAAATGATCCCCAAAAAAAGAATGAGGAACGTAAAAACAAGAACGATGATGTAAGCCTCATTTTTACCTTGACATCTGTAAGGTCAACATTGTTCTCTTTCAGGAACGATACAAAGTCCTGAAAATTTTCTAGCGTTGGCTTATAGTGGCCACTATGAGGCCAGACTGCCTTTAGGACGCCATTTTCAGCAACTACTCTCCCGGCAGCCAATGTGGCTCCTCCAGCTAGAAAACTTGAGTGCTGAAAGGTCCCTTTCTTTTTCTTGCCAACATATAGAGTCCTGGAGGTGCTAAGGACGAATATCCACTTAGCACCTTTGTCTCCAGTGTGGAGAAGCTCCCCTGTTTGTTTGTACAATAGCTTCCCATCCTCCACCACAACTACGTAGGCCTTTCTTTCCATCTATGAACAGAAAAAATGAAGCATTGTTAGATCAATTTCCTGGACAGTGTGAAAAAGTGTGTACTGACAAAGGGATGGAGGAGGGACATACGGGACCAAGGTATTTGATGCATTGCTGCTGCAGTTTTGATCGTGAACACTTTTCAACGAGATTCACTTCCTTCCCCTCTCCTATATCCAGCCTGTATTTTCCAATCAGAAAAGTTAGAATCATTTGTTGATTATAATGGCTGTATTTCTAAATTATAATAAGTTGTAACAAGTAATTACCAGTAGAAGAAGGGCTCTTTGCTTTGAGAATGTAGCCATTTAACGTAATAAAAGTGAAGATTGTGTCCATAACGATGTCGCGGATCAATCTGTTTCACATGTAGATTGAAAATAAGAATAAATAACGACTCATGGTAGAAAGGAAGGAACTATAGATCATTATAAAAATTAAAAAGAAAATTAAACTAAAATCACTTACAGCTTCCAGCCAGTGTTGTAAAGCAAGTTTTTGGGCTTTACCATTCTTTGATAGGCCTTTTCCCACCTGCAAAATGAAGAAAACAGCAAATACTTAATTCTCTGTGTAACTTAAACAATTAAATTTACAGATTTCAAGATCTAATCTTATTCAAAAAGAAAATCTTTCTTACCTTGGCTGCCCTTGTTTTTGCTCTCGACCAACGGGAAATGGCTGTCTCATGTTTGTCAATATCAAAAAAGGATATAGAACTCCTTTTGAGTTCTGCAAAATCTAACAGCTTCCACCTACATTGGAGAGATCTGCATTAGACAGATATCAAAGAAACAAACAAATGGAGAAGATAAATTTCACAGCAATAAAAACATACCAGCTCTGTTCAATTAGAACTGCGCAATCTGCTAGCTTTCTTCTGGTTCGAAAACTTTTATACACTTTTTGCAACTTTATTGCAGCCTCATGTTTCGGGATCCCTGAATCGAAAATGGAAAACCGTGTCATTTTCTCCCCAGCTTTGTCTGATCTTGGGGATTCAGAGTACATCTCTTTGGTTTTAACAGGAGTTGATTTAGTCAATCTCATCATGTCACTTTCTCTTGTTCTAAGGCTAACAGATCCTTCAATGATTATCTGTCCAGAGCCAATTGATTGCATTATGCCACCAGGGTGTCTACCCTTGAAGCTGATGGAGCGTTCCGTAGTCTTCCCTTCATCGTTCTCAAAATCAATGGACTTGACAATAACAGATTCAATCCCGTTCTCTAAATCAAAATAAGCAGCAAGTGGGCACGAAAAAGATATCCCCATGCAATTTCAAACGGTATTTTGAACAGCTTATGAAACCCGGTTCCTGCTAATCCAAATTTAGCAATTATAAGTACATATTATAAATTTCAAGATCAATTAAAAGTAAAATCTTCTACACCGAGAAAGCCAAATATTGCTAACAACACAATTAAAATAAAGAGAAGTAGTATAACCAACCAGACACAGGATCAATTATGGTACTAAACTAATACCACTACTAACAAGATCCATTTCATTAAATGTGCATCTGCCGTACAACTAATAAAACATCCCATAAGCAAGCAAGAAGGTGTGTCAAATGAGCTGTAAAATCACTCTAATTATAAAATAATATTCCATTGATACGCAATACCCATTTGGCAATTTGAAAGAAACCACAACCATCAAACAAAATGAAGACAATACAGAAAGCAAAGAACACCCATTGCCTCATGATACGATCACATAGAACCCAATTCATGAAATACGGTTTTGTACAGAGCAACCTAATCAATGGAAGGGAGAACAGATCAAAAAGTTAAATTAAAATCCAGTAACGTAGTGGATTATAGGTAAAAGGAAAATAAACAGACAAGCTACACAATGGGAAAATCACAACAGAGGCATTACAACAAACATGAGATAGACAGAAACAACAAGAGACCCATTTTCATGGGGGACACAAAATAAGAAACAGTTAACATATAACAGAAAGTATACACACACCATGGTGTTGAGAAAACCGAGAAATGGCAGCATAAAAAGAAAAAGAAAGAAAGAAAAAATCCAGAAAAAAAAAACTGGAAGGGGGAAGGGGAGAGAGAGAGATACAGTACCTTGATGGAGAACCGTGGAGGAGAGAGAGACGGAGAGAATGTTGGGTGAGGTTGAATGTCCGAATAGTGGGGGTTGGGGGGAAGGGGAGAAGAATTTGCAAAAAGAATTTTGATTTGGTAAAACAAACAGGAGGCTTCCCTTTGATTGCAGTAGTTCCTCTTTTTCTTTTCTTTTTGCGCTTTTCGAAATTTCGCAGATATGGGTCTTTGTCTCAAAATTTGGCTGATCGATGATGGCTTTATGCATTCACTCTCTGTTTGTGTTTATACTTTCCTTATATAGAGGAGGAAGGAGGCGGCCATGCCATGAAGAGGACTAGAGAAAGACAGTATGTTGTGGGCCTTGTCCTTGTGACAAAATAGGCAAGACACGTGGATTGGACTTTGGGGACTTTGTTCAAACGGACTACTACTCTGTTTTTTTTTTTTAACGCTTGAGCAATTAATAAGTACTCCTTCCATTCATAAATAATTATCCAGTTTTTTTTTTATCTATTTAAAAATAATTGTTATGCTTCTAAACTTTCTTTTTAGAAAAATACTTATACCGCTTTATTCTTATTTTTTCTTTTTATTTTAATTATGATCACGTGTTTAAAGGCTTTAAAGGAAAATAAATATTATATTAATATTTATAATAGAGTCAATTAATTTTTTTAATTTTATATTATATCAAGATTTATAATGGAGTGAATTAATTTTTCTTAATCTGTGTGCACAGTAAAACATGACAATTATTTAGGACAGTAAAACATGACGATTATTTAGGAACGGAGGAAATATTTAATTTTGGACTACTACTCGCATTCTTTTTTTTTTTTTAATGCTAGAGTCACTTAATAAGTACTCCCTCTGTCCCTAAACTATTGTCATATTTTTATCAAAAATTTAGGGACAGAGGGAGTATTTAATTTTGAGAACAAAATATGTGACATCCTATGCATCATCTAGTTGTCTTCATTTTCAATTTACAGTGGAGACTATAAAATGTCAAATAAAATTACACATTTTGTATATAAAATGAAGTACTTATTAAGTAACTCAAGTACTATTCATCATT
This sequence comes from Platycodon grandiflorus, assembly GCA_016624345.1. Taxonomy (NCBI): domain Eukaryota; kingdom Viridiplantae; phylum Streptophyta; class Magnoliopsida; order Asterales; family Campanulaceae; genus Platycodon; species Platycodon grandiflorus. The sequence continues at coordinate 935,326 of CM028369.1, forward strand.
TTTACACGAGATGAAGTATAGCTCAAGTTGATTGGAACCAATTATCTATTAAATTGTGCAAATAACACAAAAATGTCAAAAATATAATTTTACATCTAAATATTTACAAATTTTAGTTACTAAATTGTCAAGTTAAAAAATGAAGGGGGGCCAATCCCTCCAAACCTTCTATCTAAGCTTTGCCACGAGATTCGCTTTGGAAACATATGACCTTTTAATAGGCCAAAAAAAAAAACCCCAAAGTATCCCCCAATACCATAAATAATGGTACCTAAAATGAAATATTTTCCACAACAAATGTCAATTTAAAAATAAAAATCCCAAAAATGAGTTTTATCTATTTACAAACTTACTAATTTCACATTTAATACCTACCTATAATTAAGGTCTTAGAGTGGATTTGCAATGATATTAACGTATATAAGCTAATAAAAGAGCTCAAAGGTCAACTACCTTAATTTTACTAAAAAAAACTAAAAATGAACACGTGTTTTGTGACGAAAGGAAGGAAGGAAGGAGTAGCTTTTATTATATTATTTCTAAAAATATAATTAAATTTTTGATAAAAATAAAAATATTAGTGAAAAATAAAAAAAATGGAGTAGTACTAGCTAGCTAGCTAGCTATTTGATCATAAACGGAAGAAAAAGTCAAGATGTGAAAACATTTTCTAAGAAAAAGGCAAGAAAACTTTAGCAGGAAGTTTTGTAAAGTCAAATTGCAAGTAAGTAGATAGTCACAAGTATATGTTATGTTAATGAAGAAGAGGTAGAATTGACGCATTCGAGTCCTCTCCTCGCCAGTACGTCGCCACTGCTTATGTAATAATCCTAGTAGAGGTAGAATTAGGTCTCGGTTTCGGTGTGGTCTTCAAGTCACCCCCCCGCTTCCGTATCTTAACTTGCAAGCTTTCCTACTAAACTCTAGTATATATTTTCTACACTATAATAATTAATTAATTAATTAAAAATACTTTATGTTTTAGAATCAATATTCATTTCTGTTCTCATCATCTACTCCGTTTTCTCAACACCCAAAACAAATATTTTTTCCATTCCAAAAAAATTATTTCTTTTTTTTTTTTAAGTTTATCCCAAAAAAATATTAATTTTATTTTTAAAGATAGTTATGATTTTAGTGCAATCTGAGGAAGGTACAAGTTAGTAAAACAACAATATTAAAAAGTTTAACTTGTCAAATGAGACCATTTTTTTTTTTTTTATTGAACAGAGAGAGTATATAATTTTTGAAAAATTACCCAAATTCAAAATTTATAGTTTAAAAAGTTGTTGCCCCACCAGTCTAAAAAAATGAGTTCTATTTTTTGATTTTTCAAAGAAATTCAAGTTTACATGATTTTAGTTGTATATATACATGAATATCCTTAATTTTTATATTCTAACCTTACAAGTCCATATTGAATGCAACAATTGACACACGTTAAATTAGTAACTTTGAAAATGAGCCACTTATTGTGAGATAAAAGAAATTTTAGATTGAAAATTCATTTGGAGATCGGATAGAGAGAAACTAATTAATTTGATAATTAACAAGGATATATATTTAATAGTAAATTAACTAAAAAATTAACAATTAGAAAATAGGTGTATTTATTTCAAAATGCCAAGTGATAAAATTAATTTAAGTCTAGGTTAATCAGTACACGTCAGTGGTTGTGGTGATGTATTAGCTTAGGTGTAACACTTGAATTGACAAAAGCTACTGTTACAAGTAGAATATTACCAGGTCAGGTCAGGTCCGGTCCGGTCAGGTGTGAGCTTCCCACATAAATAGCTACGACTTCATATTCATGTCTTAATTTGTTTCAGAAATTTTATACCAATTTAACCTCCCAATGCACACATACATTATTTTAATTACTTGCTTCGTTTCACCTAAAGAGTTCAAGTTTAAAAATTTAATTATTAATGGAAATATAAGTGTTATTTGAGTTTATCATAATTACAAAAATAATTAAGCACAACTAAAATAATTACAACACAAATAGAGGATAAAGATGAAAAATTAGAAAATTGTAAGCATAATTTTTTAAGAGTAGACTCTTTAAGTGTTATATCCCAAAATAATATAGTGGACTCTTTGACTGAAACAGAGGTAGTATACTTACATAAAAATCTGGCACAAATTATCCTGCAAAAAAAAAGTTAGAATTTTGTTTCAACTTTGGCATACTCGATTACTTGAACTTTCAAGAACAAGTCCAAAAGGGAGCGCAGAGCATTAATGGAGCAATGAAGGATGCGTTTGAGCCAAACTTTACGAGAAATCAACACCATATTATATAGTGTATATATAACAATTACTAGGTTTAACTTTACTAGCAGTCCCTGAACTTTTAGATTTTTCATTGGTAATCCTTATTTTTAAACTTGTATATTACTGACCCCAACTCTTTTATTTTTGTATGCTACTAGTCCCTACAGTGGATGTCGTCAAATTCATGCCGTTAATTGATCATGTGCCCTCCACGTTAAGCTTTCTCAAGGGCAACACCGTCATTCCCACTCTAGTTTTTTGCCATACCCCGTCTCTCTTTTCTCTCTCTCTCTCTCTCTCTCTCTCTCTCACACACACACACACACACACAAACAGAAACACACTAACCATCGCTTCATCTCCATTTCTCTCTCTCTCTTCGTTTCTCACACCTTTCGTCACCAGTTAAGATCAAATTACGTTCCAAATCCTCTCCAGTGATTGCATACCCCAAAACCCCCAATTATATACACACAACTACGTCTCTACACAAATTCTTTCTCTTGATCCGATTAATTTCCTCAATCCGTCGACACCAATCGACTAATTCATTACCCAGACAACCTTCATTTGACAACCAATTTATTGTCCGTTTCAATTGAAAATAAAATTTGACGATTTTCAATTCGAAGCTTGGGAAGATAGTCGAAAATGATAGGCCGCGATTAGTAATCTCTTTTTCATGTTACGTAAAGCCAACCCAGTGGATCAATTGGTTGGGATAGCACAGATAAATCAATTAAGTCGTGCAAGCATGTTCGGTAACCCATCTATTATTTCTTTAGTGGTAAATGTTTCTTATAAGTCAAACAGTTCGTGGGTGGTATTGCAGCTATTGAGGAGAGGGCGGGTTTGGGTCTCCGATATATGGCTCAGCAAATATTCAGAGAACCTCCCACAATTGCAAGCTCACATGCACTCTACTTAGCACTGCAACGGGCTGCTCAACCTTGTATTTTACATGTTATATGTCTGTCATGTTTTTTGCCCTTATTTGGTTTTGCAACTAGCAGGTCATGTCGATGTTTGCAAGGCCCCTATTTTGATATTTGTGATGACACCCGAAAACTCCCCTAATGTAAGCTTACCATGGCTCCACATATAGCATGCAGCAAGATGTATCGCAATATGCTCGATTAGCAAGGACCTCATCATCTTTTGTCTTGGTAAATAGCTGGGTTAACTATCCTACTGGTTGAGTTCTTTCCTTTTGTGTGTGTGTGTGTAAGAGAGAGAGAGACAAATAAAGAGGTATGACCAAAAATCATAGTGGTAATGATGTTGTTGCCCTTCGGAAAAGCCTCACGTGGAGGGCACATGATTAATTAATGGCATGGATTTGATGGCATCCACTGTAGGGACTAGTAGCGTGCAAAAATAAAAGAGTTAGGATCAGTAATGTAGAAGTTTCAATATAATAGGGACTACAGTAGAAGATCCAAAAGTTCATGGACTGCTGGTGAAGTTAACCCCAATTACTATTAAATGCCTTTTACTGTAGTTTCATCTCACTTATGCAGAAATAATGGTGAAATACTAATAAGAAAAAATATCGTCATTACAACTGAGTAATTTAAAAATGCTTATTTTTGAATTGCATTTGTTAGTTAACTTGAGCAGAAAGGAATATGAAACTTCCATGCAATCTTGGTGACCCAAAAGTTGACTAGGAATATACATCTCATAAAAGGAGCCAAGGAGGATGTGTTGACCGTGAGTTAGGTAACAGCATTCAGGGGTATAAATCTGAACCGTTGAATTGACGAATCAAACCGAATTGAATAGGGCAGTTTGGTTTGGTTTTGGGATAGGATGCTTCGATTTAAGTTTGAAAATTTTATAAACTGAGCGGTTCGGTTCGGTTTGCGATTTTTGGTGTCAAACCGAACCGAACCAAATCACCACCATTTAATTTTTTTTATTTATATATATATATTATTTAGTAATTAGTAATTGAATTTAATAAGAAAATTATTGTTATTTGCTTACATTTTGATTGAATTATTGTAATTTTAAAGTTAATTTTTTGACTTTTAATTATTTAGTTTGTGTTAAAAATATTTTTTTGTTATTTAAAAGTTTTTTTTTATTTTTTAAATATTTAAATAATTAAACTGCGGAACCGAACCAAATCGATCGGTTCGGTTCGGTTTGAAGTTTGTGGCGGTTCGGTTCGGTTTGAAATATGTGAAACCGTTATGGGGTGGTTCGGTTTGCGATTTTGGCTCAAATCGAACCAAACCGAACCACCTTCACCCCTACATTCAATGCTATCATCTACGTGCTTTGAACAAGAAGACATGTTTAATATGTGACAAAAAAATTTAAAAGATATAGAGTTTTTTTTTTAAACGTGCTCCAATGTAAAATTTCTTTTAGAACATTCTTTCAGACGTGATATTATTTTATAATTAATTATAAAAAATAAAAATTACTCTATTGTAACTAATTGATGGTAAGAAAATAAAAATAAAAACTGACGGTAAATAACACGGATAAAAAGACATCTTCTAAATTACCCTTTAAAAATAAAAAATTGCGTAAAAAATATCTTTACAATTAAATATCACCTTATCTTATATTTTTTTATCAAATAAATAATTACATTGGAGAAACTGTGATTACCTAACAACAAAATCACTTTTTACATAAAGCCCGCTACCCAGCCACGTACACTGTTTAGTCCTTACTAATTTCCTCACTGGCAGTTTTTATTTTGGATTTAATTTTTATTGTCAGTATTTGAAAAGTAACTCTTGGATATATATATATAGAGAGAGAGAGAGAGAGGTGAAGATCGAGTGGGCTAGCCATATCTCATTATTGTCGGTGAAAATTAGTTTCAGACTTAATTATTTTATTAAAATAATTGTTGTTGGGTACTCGTGTTTAATTGTTGATTATAAGGAACTTATTGGAAACGATAGAGTAAACATAATTACATAAATAATCAAAAAAATTGATATAGCTAGCTAGCTATAGAATGCATCCACAATTAAATTAAATTTAGTTTGCAACAATTATTATACTGCAATACAATTACCATGGCATGGCATGCATGCATTAGCAAGTTGTGCATGCATGTTGTATAAATAATAATACTTTCAAATTAAGCTTGTTGAGTAGACGTTGTTAATCAATCAATTTTAATTAATAATAAACTGGCCTGGGGGGTTGCTCTAGCTAGCTAGCTAGCTAGTTTTATTCATAATTAAATACATACATATATCAACATTATACAAATAAAAAAGTCAAACAAACTTGGCAAAAGCTCAAATCAAAACGCGTAGCCTAAAAATCATACAAATATTACCAGGAGTATTACAAAAAACATTATATTATATTATATTATATATATATATATATATGCACAGTTGCACACTTTATTATTAAAGGAACTGACAAAATACAAGTTAATAAATATCAATAACTTTTTTTTTTTTTTTGAAGAGATCGAGATAGAATAATGGCGACTTTTTATATTCAGTGTATTACTACCACTTTGAAACATATACCTTCTATACATATCATGATTGTCGAATTTAATTTTCTTAATTTATTATCAAATGAGAATTAGTATTTTACTATCTTATGTTTTGGAACAATATAAAATTAAAAGAGACAAGAACAATTAATTTCCTAATCTTAAATAAAACTACTGTATAATGTTTTTTTATATATATCTCTTCCTTTCAAATAGCTCTTAGTTAAAAGGCGAGTGACGAGTAAATACTCCTACTTCAATTCCAACATATACTCCCTTGTTCTAGAATTTTTCATTTATCCCAAGACAATAGTCTTAATTTTTATAGAAATAATACTAGAGCAATAGAATTAATTTACAAATTTGGTTTACAGCAAGCATCAATGCATAGATAAGTTGTACCATAGAACATTTCAATGCTTGTTCTAAACGAAATTTATAGATTATTCCTTCCGTTCCACCCATAGAGTTTATGTTTGAAAAATCTAATAATTAAGGGATATAAAATACGAATTGGAGTTTTATCAAGCCAAAAACTGTTCAGGTGACCGTGCCACGTTTGCAGCTAGTTGAACGGTAGGATTGCTCCGGCTTTCAATAGGTACAAGTGTAAAGGGAACTTGTCCTCCGGTAGATACCTGAGATATCAAAGAAGGCACCGTTAGGGAGCTCGACGTGATCTAGCTAAAGCCCTCCGGTGAAAGAGTCAATGTATGTGGTAAAAATTATAATCTCCGGTGAGAAATCAGACTACTCTTGGGAGTAAATGCACTGCAAGCTTTTGGAAATTTTGTAGTTGAGAGTGTTATTCAATGAAACTTAGCTCATAAATGAAGGTATTCACCTTGTTTTTATATCGGAGGAGTGTTGGTATGAGGCAAGTGGGTTTGCTAGATGTCAGCTCGAGATAGGCAGGAATATATCCATTTATGGCCGCCGTTATTTGCATCGATGAGTATTTAAGGGAAAGTAATCAGCATTGATGTAAAGGATAGATTCCCCTGGGGAGCTGTGCAGATTTTCCAAATCTAGTTGTACTTAGAAAGCAATTTACTTGCTGACCAATGAGAAGCTTGCTAGTGGCCCCCGGGATGACGTAGTAGCAGGTAGGCTTTAGTTGCAACTGTAATTATTGACTTTCAACTGTTCCCCGGGTTGACGACCTCAGGGTCAGATTTTGCTAGCTCGGGCTATGACTCCGCGAGCTAGGGGCATGAGAAAGATGTCGGGCTGACAGTTTATCCCGAGTTTCGTGGAAAATTCGGAGTGCATTAATAGTCGCCTTGGTGCGATTTTCGAGCCCGTGATGGAGCAAGGGGTAAGACTTACTGACTCCCGAGCTCCTCCAGGTCAGCGTGGTTACGTGTCCGGATACTTGCCACATGGCTGAAGAATAGTTTGGTATTTTCAGAGTTAGTCATAATTACGAAAATGTTTGAGAATAATCAATATGTTTATAGTATATGTGGAGGGTAAAATTGAAAAGTTTATGAAGATTGTAAACATAATTTCTTAAAGTGGACTATTTAAGTGAAACATTCAAAAAATTAATAGTAAACTGTTTGTCTGGAATGGAGGGAGTAATTTTTTTGCTCTATCATTTTCCTTTATATATTTAAACATAATAAATTTTCATCTTTTCTTTCTATTAATAAATATGATAATTCTCTTAAGTGTCATATAAAAACAAAAAATTGTCATTGTAGTGCGAATTATACGAAAAATATAAAAGCAAAAGTACAAATATTCAAAGGGCATTACTATTAACACCACCCTTTCCTATTAATACACTTTCAAAATAAATTACAAAAATGTCATTATTTTGTTAGACATAAATACCCTTTTTCTATTAAATACACCCACCCTTATATTACAACACCAACTAAACCTCTAAATACATCATTTACCTTCTTTTTTTCCTTTCTTCTTCTTCCCCACCCCTCCCCTTTCTCCCTCCAGTAAACCCCCTCCTGGCAATCCATTAAACCCCCTCGTTCCTTCTTTCAAACTGATCCGTTCTTTCCCCCATTTTTTTTCCCTTTCTTTCCTTCTTCCCCTCCCCTCTCCCTTCTCTCCTTCTTTCCCTTTACCCACCCCTTGAAAAATTTCAGCCGACGATTTTTTGTTCGGGACTGAACTACCGAACAATCGGGGGTTGTTCGATTATCATTTTCCAAACATCACGGTCGGATTTTTTTTTTCAAGGACTTCAAAGAGGAGGGCGGAGAAGAAAAAAATAGAGGGAAGAAGGGAGAATGAGGGAGATGAGGGGGGGTGTTCCAGCCATGCCGTGTGGCGGGGGGTAGGTTTAGAATGAAGAAAAAAAAAAGGGAATGAGGGAAAGAGTGGAGGTCATTGGAAGGGGGGAAGGGAAGGGAAGGGGGCGGGTGTCTGTTGGGGGAGGGGTGGGGGTTGGATGGGTTAGGTTTAGAGAAATGAAATATTTGGGAAAGGATAAAATAGAAAATATTAAATGGTGTATTTAAAAGTTAGGTTAGTTTAAAATTAGTAAAGAAGGTATATTAAGAAAAGTGATGTATTAATAAAAAAATGTGATATTAATAGTAATGCACATATTCAAAATGTTAGACTCCTCAATATCACTATTTTTTTTGGAAAAAGAGAGTAAAATCATAAATTATTCTTTAGATATTAAAGTAGGAGTACTTCTTTTGTTAAATTCAAATAATTAATTAATTATTCCTATTAGTGAAGACCAAAGAGTAAACGTCATCACACGCGGACACAAGGTGGGGTTCCAGATCCAGGGTAGGAGCGACTACAGGGGCAGCCAACTATTCATCCCCTAAAATTAATTTTAGAAATTTTTATTTTTTTTATTTTACAATGATCCCTCTAGTCCACCTTCTATCTCTAAAATCAATTAAATTACCCTCTAAATATAGGGTAAATTTTAACATAAATAGTGACTCAAATCTTCTACATTTTTTTCATTTTATTTGAGTACAATATACTTTTATTTAATATTTTAAAATAAAAATTATTAAAATATACTTTCTCCGTCCGTAAATTATTGTTTTTTTTATCCGTTCCTAAATAATTATCTTGTTTAAAACTTTCTTTTTTAGGAGATTATTTTTACCATTTTACTCTTATTTTTCTCTCTACTTTAATTATGCACCATATACACATGGGCATTAAAAGAAATTACACATTATACCAATATTAATAATCAAGTCAATTATTTTTTGTTAATCCGTGTGCCGAGTCAAACAAGACAATAATTTAGGGACGGAGAGAGTACAATATATTTTTCATAGTATATAAAATTTAAAGTTTAAAATATTTTATTTTAATTGTGGTGGAAGAAAAATATAAATAAAAGAGAAAAAATATAATGGTTTGTTAGTTAAGATGATAAATATTTAATTTTTAGAGGGTTATATAGAGAGTGTTTGTTGGAGTGAATTTATTTTTAGAGTGTTGAAAAAGTGAAATTTAAACAGAAAACAAAGTATTTAGAGTGTGATTTAGGAAGTTATTGTTGTGTTGCTCTAAGGTCAGCAAGACCTAATCCCTTGAGTCATCTCGATTTGGATTATGTTTAAGATAGAATAAATAAATAAAAGGTCAACCCTATTTTGTCTGTATGTATTTATTCTTTTAGTTTTTACAAATTAATTATTTTATTTAATTAAAAATCTATAATAATTCTAAAAAATACTCTCACCGTTTCAAGCAAAGAGTTCACTTTTAACTTTTTTTGATCAATTAAGCTAAAATTTGACCAATAATTAACATAAATCTAGTGGTTTTTACAAAGTTATTAAAGTTGTAATCCATAGTATTATTAAGATAGTTTTTAATTAATGAAATTTTATTTCTTAAAACATAAGTAAATTATGTAAATTTTTTATTTGATTTAGTCTTATGTTAATTTTTATAAAAAGAAAGTGGACTCTTTGTCTGTAACGGAGGGAGTATATATATATATATATATATATATATATATATATATATATATATATATATCAAACATAACATCATCAAGGATTCCTGAACATTTGTGGGTGCCGGGTATTGTTGGTGAAATCACGTTAACTCATTAAATGAGTAAAAATCGAAATCAAGCATGAAACAAAAATTATCAGTTATTTTGTCACACTTGAATTTTTAACATATTCTGATTAATTCACCTAATAACATGACCTGATCCCAATTAATTGTACTCTACAGACACTATAAAAATCAAGTAATGCTATGAGTATCTAAAAAATATTAATTTTTTTATACCAAATAATGTGTCTATTGATATAACATCTAATATAATACATTAATTATAATTTTTAATTTAATTTTTTTATATTACATCAATTGATATATTATTTAATATAAATAATTTAATACACTTTAAATACACGTAACATTAATCATAAAAACTCGCTCAACAAAAGTTGAGGATTCCTTCGTCACGGCCAACTGTCATAAATTAATTAATTCAGATCTGCATGCACTCTCCAGCTTATACCTAGTCTACACTACGTACATTTATTTTCATATGCCCTTGGCTTAATATAATTTGAAAGGTGGGTGGGGTGGGGTGGGGGTACCTTATACCGTACTAGAAGCTTGGTAGTACTATAAAGTATTAATTATGTCCACGAGTTCTCATCGCATACATAACCACGTTCCCTAAATTTGATTACTAGTGAAGTAGTAGAATTGTTTTTTTTTTTTTTTTTTACTACTCTATTTATTTTCTGGTTTTCTCCAGCTTATTTTTCTACTCTACACTACACCCCCTACATTTTCCAGGCTACTCTGTCCTTTCCCAGCTTAATTAGTAGCTCTTTAACAACAGACAAGCGATTTAAGTACTACTCCTACTATGTTACTCCATAGAATTCTTAACCAATACTGTAGCATCGATCAAAGAAGAAAATAAATATTTTTGCTAAGAAATATCCTACGAGAATTCAAATTTTTTGAATACGAGATATATATTCTGTACGTACGTACGTACGTACGTGTGCATTCAATTCGCGGGGGGGTTTGGAAAGTAAGAATTTCGCTAAGAAATATCCTAGTAAATTCTACACTCAGTTATTTTATATAATTAATTCCTAAAGTAGCCTTTTTCCATCAGGGCCGTTTCTAGCATTTTATAGGCCCGGGGCAAAGTTAAAAGAAGGGCCCTAATTTAATTATCAAATATTAATCTCATGTATTTTTTTAAATTTAATTTCTGAGAGACAAAAATAATTTTTGTTATCAGTACAATTTCAATAACGGGTTTCTACTTATTGAAATTAAGTTTGGGGAAACATTATTATCTAGAAAAGCGAACAATTTTTTGCCGAATTTCTCGTAAAGTAAAAAAAAAAATTCTCAATTACTCGAATCAACAATCATTGTAAGAATAATTTGGGATTCTTGTTGCTTCGCACTTCTATTTTATGGTTCTCTTATCAATCACTCAGAACTATGACCTCAAATTAGTAATTAACTAAATTGAAAATTCAATGTAACTATGTAAGATGTGAATAAACTATCAAACTCAAAAGTCACAATAAACAATTGAACAAACATAATTCAAAATTTAACAAATAAACAAAGTCAATGTCACTTTCAATTTTTAAACACACAAAAACATTGTAAAAAGAAAAATAATAATTAACAATGTAACAAAATTTAACAAATAAATAAAGTCTCAACAAACAATTGAACAAACATAATTCAAAATAATAACAAAAGCTTTGAGTTTGGACCTCAGTTCAAGAAATTTGGATACTATTTTTAGTTTACATGTATACTAATACTACAACATTTAAAAAAAATTAGGCCCCTTATTAATTTGGGCCCTGGGCGGGTGCCCAGCCTGCCCGCCCCTTGGGCCGGCCCTGTTTTCCATTTGTAAACCCAAACCTTGGTCTGCATGCATGCTTCTGTTTTCTTCTTGTTTACTTTTGTAATCACTTTTCTTATTGATGATGGATGAATAATTATCCATTCCAGAGCTAGCTAGCGAGCTTGTTCTGGACTAGCTGAGTACGTAAACCAAGCAAAATTATACTGTACTACAAAGCTGCAGGTGGATAATATATATATGGATATGTTTGCATGCATCCTCCAAACCTAGGCTTGAATCAGAAGTCAGAACCCACCGTACGTTAATTAATGAGAGCTCGATTATGAGTAACCGCCAAAAGAAAAGGGTGCAGCTGGATAGCACGAGAGCGTATTAAATTAGGCCAGCTAGCTGGAGTTGTTCCTGTGAGGGAGGGCGATCGACGCGCTTACAAATAAGCAGAAGCCAACGGCGGCACCGACGATCGATTGGATTGGATTGGATTGGCCGAGTGCCCATGTGGCACGAGCAGTGTATTTGGTACGAAAAGGGTATGTATGGTTCAACCAACCAGCAACAAGTCAACAACAAACGTCAACGGTTTCTTTACCTTTGGCTGTTGTACTGACATGAGAAACATTCACCGTCCATGTCCCTGACCTGACCAATCTTGGTTCTTGTACTAATTTCTTTGTTCACATTAAAAGAAAGAAAAAGGAAATCAATAAATTAAAAACTTGGACATATAGGTATTTATGAATTCGAAAGTAACGAGACACTTTTTTTGTTTGTAATTAATTCATAAGTATTTGCAAAAATTACATATAAATTGCTGAATCAATCGATCTATGAAATTACTCTCTAATTAATTATATACTAGCTAGTCCAATATAATATGATACTCCAATATACACATTGGAGTATCTCTATCAATAAATATACTTCCTTCGTTCCACACAAAGAGTACATGTTTGAAAAGTTTAATGATTAAGGGATATAGAAGTAGTATTGAAATTAGTCACAATTACAAAAATATTTAAGCACGACAAAGATGATTATAATCTAAGTGGAAGGTAAATATGAAAGCTTATAAAAATTATAAGCATAATTTTTTGAAAGTTGACTCTTTAAGTGAAACATCTCAAAATAGTATAGTGAACTCTTTGCCTGGAACGAAAGAAATATTATTGTAGATTTAATTTGGAGCGTTAATAAGAAAATTCTTATTAACGCTCCAAATTTTAATTATTGCACTATATATAGACTATATATGTAGACGTTTTATTTCCCTTGTACAAAATGATTTATATACTAGCAGCTACTGTGAAGTGCTATATTTGATAGTATATATTTAAGAGTACTAGCAGCAATTAACCGAACTATTTTTTTTATTTTTATTTAAGAATAAGAAGGTGCACAAACAAAACTTTATGTATGTTACTTATGTTCAAACCAAGTCACCTAGCTTATTAATGAACCAAACCAAACCAAACCAAACCAAACAAAACTTTATTGAAAAGCGTAAACAAGTTCAAAGTAACCTATTTAAAGGTCAATAAAGATGGATGCTAAATTAAAGTACGTAATTAGGACGTGTGTTTAATTAATTTGGAAAATTAAAGTTACATTTACTCCTTAATTTCGGGAAGGTTGTCAGTTGGTACACACTTTGTTCCCCACCCCAAAATGGCAAAACAGTCGTAATTAAACTTAATATTTAATTTGTCCTAATTACTTTTAATTTAGCTTAGCTGCTGCAATCCACGTACGGTATATTATTTATGTGAAATATTTGGTATATATAAATAATAATATAAAACATCGATATAAAATATATATTGCAGTTTAAAAGTAAAGTAATAATAACAATTTCTCCATTCATATATATTATTCTTTCTTTTGTTTTACTTTTTAGTTTCTCACAAACATCAAGCAAGTTAGTATTACTGTCATCGTGTGTTGCTTTTTAGTTTCTAAGAAATACTCCCTCCGCCTGTAAACCAAAATCAACAAAAAAAAAAAAAAAAAGGGTTCTCATTTTGATTAACATGGTTAAACTTTGACGAAAAGTTTATTAGAAGGAAAATACATTAATGCTTGTTTGCACAAAAAGAAAATCTAAAAAGTAACATTCATTTTAGCCTAGAGGTAGTATAGTTTTAGTTTACTTATGTTTAAATTTATCTTATTCTTACTATACGTTTCTCTCTTCTTTTTTTTTTTTTGGGTATAAAAAAGCTTTAAAATATGTTAGGTTGTTATATTCCAAAGCCATGGAATGCCACCAGCTCATATGAGAGCGAGCTTAATGGTGTACTTACAAATCACTCCGCCCTTTGACACCGTTAGGCGCTGACAGTAGAATTACAGATCGGTTGAGTAGATCAAAGAGAATTTTCTTTTCTCTAGTTTTCTCTATCATGTTTTGGGAACATTATACAATAACGTACGTTGTCAGATTACGTCATTACATTTTTATTAAAAAAATAATTACTTTGATTTTAAAAAAATATATAAAAAGAGGACGGTTATTTTAAGTAGGGTTAATGACACTATTAGTCCCTCAACTATGGAATTTTCTACTAATAGTCCCTTAACAATTTTTTTTTCAAATTTCAGTCTCTTAAGTACCAAAATTAGACACACTTGGTCCTTTTGTTGGATGCCGCTAGAATTTTTCCATTAAGTCAGTCATATGCAAGTCACCTGACTCAGTCCCTTGAGTACCAAAATTAGATACGCTTAGTCCTTTTGTTGGATGCCGCTAGAATTTTTCAAATTTCAGTCCCTTGAGTACCAAAATTAGATACGCTTAGTCCTTTTGTTGGATGCCGCTATGATTTTTCCGTTAAGTCAGTCATGTCCAAGTCACCTAACTTTTTTCAGGGCATTATTGAAATTTCACAAGAGGCACATAACATTATTTAAGGGTGTTATAGTAATTCCATTACTTAAAAGTCAGTCATGTGATTTATCCCCCCCTCTTTCTCTCACACATGCGCGCGCACACACACACACACACACACACACACGAGCTGACATTACTTTCCCTCTCCGTTTTTGCAAGATGGGAACACCTGCAAGTGAGATTGATGCTAAAGTGAGTAGAGCTGATCTTGAAGCCTCAGCAGATCCGATGGACACTGATGTTGTAATGACGACAGGCAATGTTTGCCTGGGTGGAACTCCAACTCCAGATGAACAACAGAAGCAAGGCTCCGATACATATGGTGGTCAGGAGGTAGGGCAAATCGACGATACAGATGCATAATTGATCGCATTACAGAGGGTCATCCCCAGGGTTAATAAACAATAAACTTGGCTGAAAATCGAACTGTTTGGAAGTAATTAACTTCGGACAAAATCACTAACATAGAATCCTCAAACTCCTAAAAAATCACGAAATTAAGTTAAGGCTTTTAACCCTCATAAAGAGGAAAATTTTTTTGTACAAATTTCGCATGAAACCAACCCCATTTAGACCATTTTCTGAGTCACCGGAGGCCATCGCCATTGCCAGAGAAGAAGCAGGTCACCAGCTTACGAGTCACCCGTGAATGAGGCTACTACAATCTTAAAGGGCCCGATTCCACATAACGATTTAAGTGGTTATGGCCTACTTCAGTACATGTGCCATGACGAGGTTCATCGGAAAACTGGATCGGTGTCGGAAGAGATCGAAGTACGTTTAAAACCAAAGCAGACAGCTCGTAGAAAATTCTAGACTGTTGACTATCTTGTTTTTTGGAAAATTCTATTGGTTCATCCTTTGGTTGATTGGATTTTGTGGTGATTAAAACCGATCTTATTACAAGTGCAAAGGTGTGAGTGGAGGGATTTTCTGTTTGTTTCTTAGGAAAATTTGAGGAGAGAGAAAATGAGAAAGCCATGTTTCGATGAGAGTGGGAGAAAAAAAAAAACACGCTTAGTCCTTTGTTTTTTTCCTTTTTTTTTTAAAGTCTTATATATGAAATTTCATAAAAGCCCTTAACCAGAGTCACGTGTTAGGCACATGACTGACTTAACAGAAAAATCCTAACGGCATTCAACAAAAGGACTAAGCGTGTCTAATTTTGGTACTCTAAAAATTAAAATTTTAAAAAAATTATTAAAGAACTAGTGGTAAAAAAATTCATAGCCGAAGAACTAATGGTGTCATTAACCCTTTTAAATATGTAGGAAAGAGTATAGAATTAGTATGTGATGTATTGCCACATCGGATGTTTACGGCCCACAAAAGCAGTATGATCACCGTCATTTGCTTTATTACTAATGACGTTCACAGTGGGAGCCTCCCACCGTCCCCTGAAAATAATTTTAGAGATTTTTATCTTTTCTTGATTCTACAATAGTTTTTTTAGTTCACTCTCTATTTTTAAAATTAATTAAATTAACCTCTTAATATAGGATGAGTTTTAATATAAATAGTGACTCAAATCCTCTATATTTTTTTCACTTTATTTGAGTATACTATATTTTTGTTTAATATTTTGAAATGAAAATTATTAAAATATATTCTCTCTGTCACTAAATTATTGTCTTATCTTTTTTTATCCATTCTAAAATAATTATCTTATTTTTTTTATCCGTCCTTAAATAATTGTTTTGTTTGAAATTTTCATAGTTTAGGAGTTCATTTTTACTATTTTTTACTTATTTTTCTCCCTACTTTAATTATGAACCATATAAACATGGGCATTAAAAGAAACTACATATTATATTAATATTAATAATCAAGTCAATTATTTTTTCTTAATTCATGTGCCGGATCAAACAAGACAATAATTTAGGGACGGAGAGAGTACAATATATTTTTCATAGTATATAAAATTTAAAATATTTTATTTTAATTGTGGTGAAAAAATATAAATAAAAAAGAAAAAATATAATGATAGTTTAAATTTGTTAGTTGAGATGAGAAAGATTAAATTTTTAGAGGGTCATATAAAAGTGCTTGTTGGAGTAAATTTTTTTTTAAAATATTAAAAAAATAAAATTAAAATAAAAAATAAGATGTTTAAAGCTTGATTTGGACAGCTGCCGCTGTGGATGCACTAACTACGTAGGATAGTACATCAAATCCAAAATGGACGGTAAGTGTCTGTCCACCACCCCACCTGTATATACATACTTTTAATGAAATGGGGTCTCACTCTTAACTACCATCTTATCCACAACAACAGTTGGTCGAGAACGAGCTGTCCATTGACTTCTCCCTTCCACGTGACTACTTCCCTTTCTCACTTTTTACTTCAAGCTAATTTTTCTACATCTCCCTCACTCCATTTACCAAGGAATTATCTAACATTCCGTTTATACATACATAAATACATACATACATACATACATACATACATGTGACTGTGAGTGAGAGTTACCTATTGGATGCTACCATATACTATCATCTCCAATGCAATCATCTATTTAGTAAAAAATATTAAACACGTAAAAAAATTAATTTTTTTCAAAAAAAATCTTCTTCAATACAAATCTCTATGCTGAGATGGAGATGATGTGAGATTTAGTTAGGAAGACATTCTCTATGTAATCCTCTACTTAAGGTCACCTAAGAGGATATCTTTTCATCCAAGTCATTTACCCTTAGTTTTTATTTTTATTTTTTACTGTCAATCAGTTACAGTAAGAGTAATTTTTATTTTTTACTTTTTATAAATAATTATAAAATAATGTCACGTCTGAAAGAATTTTCTAAAAGAAGTCTTGCATTGAAACACGTTTAGAAAGTGGACTCTTTATTATATAAAAAAATACTTCTTATTTAAACATGACACATAAAAAAAAACTAGTTGATAACATTAGAGATACTATTAATTTCTCTCACAACAAAACTACAATACATAAGCAAAATCTCTCGGTCCCTTGCACCTCTAATCCTTAATATCAACGCATTATTGTTGTCTGCTTCCTTCCTAGATCGAATCTTGAAAAATTAGATGTAAGATAACCGAAGAAATCCAAAATTCAAAATCCAAATTAAGATGAACCGAAGAGGTTCTTGTTAAAAATACACCCTCTTAATTTGAAAGAAGTCGTCAAAGAGTACCTCAAGCAACTAGTCAAGCAAGCAAGTTCTTCTACACTACAACAGTATTATATTGACAAATACTAGTACTAACTTGCATTGAATGATGGAAACATGCACCTTTTTAAGGAGTGGTTGGACAAGAATATTTAGAATGCGTTTGCTTGCTTTTGTAATTTAATAGTTTGATTTTGAATTTGGAGTTTTGCTATTATAATCATTGAAGAAAAAGTGAGAGAAGAAAGTTGTATGATTAAAGAGAAAGAAAATTTAAAATCGCACGACAAACAAGGTTTGATGCAGAAACTTGTTTAAAAAAATTACTACAAGTACTAACTTGACCCACAAATTCTTGGAGAATTTTTTTTATGAATATCAAGAAAAAATGTGCGTACGCAATGACAACAAGTTCACCATTAGTATTATGTATATAAATAAATTGACTTGCACAAACCAAAGTCGACTAATCCAACACCTCTACATTAATTACTCTTTCCAATAGGATGATGGGTATTTGGGTATCTGTTCACTATAAAATGAACATAAATCGCTTTTAAGAAGAATAATTTTTTATGAGATAATAATGGAAAAATATAGAGAGATTAAAAGGTTTTTTTTTTCATTCCATATTTCCTATTTTGGCTTTTTAATTTTTTTGCATGGATTTCACTAAATAACTTTCTTATTCATTTTCTTCATATTATAACCCTTTTTTTTTTTTTTTGGTATTCCAAGTATTTGGTCCAAGACTAATCACCATTATAGCTTTCATGTTAACAATGAATGAGTCTATAGAGTCATGCCTAATTAACTAAAAGTTAAAAATCAAAATTTAATTTAATTCAACAAACCTTAAATAAAATACCTAAAATATATTTTTTGGTGAAATATATATAACTAAAATGACACCCCAATAATTAACAAAAAAAAAAAACCATATTCGTAGAGTACACTAATTAAATGTTACTTATCATGTCCTTCAAAAAGATTCATTACTAGCAAGAGATTGTCCCCAATTAAAACTTACCCCATATGAGAAGAAGTTCTTTAGGGTTTCTTTTCCAGAAATAAAGTAGTTCTATTATAGAAAAGTATATAGAAAGGTTAGCAGTACAATTGGCAAGTTTTTAAAAAAAATTGAGAGTGAATAATTAGAGTTGTTAGTAAGATAGTCTCAATATATTTGAACTTCAAAATTTTTTGTTCAAGAATCAGATATGACAATGTTGTTCTGTTTAGAATAAATGATAAATGATGATGGTTTTAAAGTTTTCATTTCCTAAACATCGTTAAAAAAAGAAAGAAAAAAAGTTTTATCTCAATAAGAGTCTAGAATATGATAAACGAATGTGAGAAGATATTCAAAAGAATCCTATTTAAATGATACTATATATGTTAAAAGTATAATAAATTAATTCAAAATAAAATAGACTAATTAATTGGAATAATTCAACTTGAGTTAAACAACTATGTCAAAATAAAGATAAAATGGAAATGATTTGAGACTAGCAGCATGATTTTTCGTTCTTTTTAAAAATATGTTAAACCGTAGCCTAAATTTGTAAACTTTTTTTTTATTAATAACTTTTTTCTAATTATTGTTTTGACTCTTAGTTTCACTAATTTCATTTTTGTAACTTTTTTTATCTTTAGAACTGTATTCTAAATTTGTTTTTATTATCTATATTTTGAGATTTGTTTTACTTCTGTCACTCTTTTATTTGTAAAACCCTATCAAACTTGTGTTCTTTTATATGTAACTTTTAGATTAGTTAATATTTTTATTCTTAGAGTCGTAACCTAAGAGAAATATATCTTTTCATATGTAACTTTTAAATTTGTTACTGTTTTCATTTGTATCTATTTTATCAATAAAACCGTATCCCAAATCTATTATTTTTATCAATAATCTTTATATTAGTTTACTGTTTTTATCAATAAAATTGTATCCAAAATATCACTTTTATAAGTGTAATTTTTAGTTTATTTTTAATTATTTTTTTTTAAAAGAAAAAAGTAAAACAAGTTGGTATGAGTCATGTGGATTAGGATGGAGGTTAGTAGAAGAAACTTACAATATAATTAAGCTTGAATTAGCTTGGGAAGCACACCAACAAAGTCGTATGGTCCACAACTTGAACCCAAGTTGCAGTACGATTTCCTATATTCCAAACAAGCTGTTGACTTTAGCTTCTCTTCTCGTACCCGTGTTTTTGAGTTTGACCATAATCAGATCTAAATGTCAACAAAACAGAGTAAAAAATATACTCATTTGGTGTTTACTGTTAAGCAACTTGAATGCATGCACAACATATGACATATGAATATTCAGCGTACATAGATAGATACAAGTCCTTAGTTCCAGCAGAGTGGCGTTACTTAGCGAGAATAATCATTAATCAAACTAGCGAGAATAATCATTAATCAAACAAGAGTCGATACGAGCATCTGAATGCACACACACACACTCTCTCTCACACACACACATCGCACATTTTTCTAAAGCAATTCATGATCGAGAGCTCTTTAACACAACAGAAATAGCAAAGCTCGACTAAAACAACCAGCCTAATTCTTTAACCAAATCATGCGCGTGATGAAACACCCTGTTGAATCATTTGTAAATGTTCCATATGCAGCATGTAGACATAAATAACTAGTCAACTAGAGTGGCCCTAGAAGAGCCAATGAACAATAACATGATTTCTAATAGATTATGTTACATAACCTAATTAAAAATAGGGTATTATCATCTAAACTATAGATTACTGCTAGTGCTAGTTGCAAATTCGCTTACTTATATACATCTTTACGACTTATTCATAATGTAATTACTAGGCTTAACCCTTCTGTAGAGTCAGTCCCATATAAAAGTGCCCCTACTTGCCACCTCGCTTTAGTGTGTGTGGCTAAAGGGCGGTTCAGTACAGATCACACTTTGACTACTTTATACATAATAATTATTGTTTAGTATGCCAATTAACAAACTAATCAACATTATGATTTGATACCAGACTAGTCAATGGGAAGGAGATTTAATGGATATAAAGCTCATAGAAAAAGGTTCAAAACTGCAGATGGTACCTAATAGTAGATATGTATTGCTGGCATCCTTGGAAAACCAGCAGCCGTTCCCACCAGATCGAGCAAATTTAAAACACCATTAGTGTCTTGATGCAAGTTGGCAGCTATAGCGTGGAGCTACAAACTCAATGGGCCAAAAGATGATTCAAGTCTTTTAAAATTCAATCCACACTTTCTTCCTCTTACTCTTCCCTCAGAAAAGGCCTAGCTATCCAATTACTTAACAAACAATGGTCCAGCCCTAGTGGTATGTCCGAACAAAAAAATTATTTTGTGGGCACAACTCGGACCAGAAAGGAATACTTGCAGCAGTCTTATCGCACATGTTTTTCTCAACAAGCATAGTGTGTGTGTGTGTGTGTGTGTGTGATGGATCGTGTCATTCGGATGGCAAAGCTTAAGAAGGGATAGGAGCTCCCCAGTAAAAGGTTTGGCATAGGGTATTGCAAGCAGCCGCAAAACAAAAATTCATGTTACAAACTGGATTCAAAGATCAGATTCTGACATTCTGTTATTACTTATTCCACATTTCAAGGCTATTAGTATCAGTAAAGCTAGTGCAGTTGGAAGACCTCTAGGTCCCACAAATCAGACTTAGAAGTCAGTGGAGCTAGAACCTAATAGCCATGTAAGATATGCACAGGCCAGGTTCATATTTCACACACAAATTAAGTTATGTTTGACCTGGGCTATATGGAATCATCGGACTCATCAGAATCACTCCTTTCGGGCTCCCCAGCATTAGTTCCCGCCTCTGAAACATCAGGCTTCGCTGCTGGTGCTGGTACAGCTTTCTTCTTAACAGGACGAACACTCTCCTCGCCACCTTCCTCTTGCGCTTCAACATGTGAACAAGTTCATCAAGGAATTATACAAACAAGTAATAAAAATAACTAATATTCAAAAATTGGAGGCTCTCTTGAATCATTGACCTTTTTACCATAACGTATCTAAGTGTTAACGAATTCAGTAAGGTTCCATAGTCAACACCATATGACATAAAGAAGTGTCCTATTTTAGCAAAGGTTGTGAGACACTACCAGTGTGATTACTTGTACAAAATATTTTGATTATTAAAAACGGATTCTCATTGAGGAACGAAGCAAGTAAATAGGTTAATTGAGACAGGAGCAAGGGCCATAAGCTGGCATGGTAACTATGTGTGTCGTGAAGTGCTCATCTTTGGGAAGTAAACCAAGTCGGGCAAACTGAAATTGTTTTCGTTTATAAATTACTACTTCAAGAGTGGAATCGGAAAGTATTCTTCGCATGGTTCCACTAGTTTGCACAAGTAATAGCAGCACATACAATGCGCGTGCACTACGGTTCTAAAATTTCAAGTGTTTGTTTATAGAGTATGAAAATGCTTAATTATGAATAGTTATGGAAGATTAAGATATTAGAATTGTGGAGGGCTTTCCAAGAAAACCAATAAATGTGAGAGAAGTGGAGTTGTGGGGTTGTTTTGTGCGGAAAAAATATAGGAAAGAGAGAAAACAGGAAGAGAACATAAGGGAAAGAGTACAAGAGACTAATCACGCCGTCTTTATATATAGTATAGACAGTATAGATGTTCGTATTATTTTATGCTGAGAAATCAAGTAAAACTGTCAACATGCAAGGATATCGACATTTTCAGCTGTTCCACCATTCATGATGTTCAGCAGATCTTTCTCAACTCGGCGCACAAGTTCAGGCTGCATGATACCAAACACACAATCAATACCAAGCATTAAGGAAAAAGTAACCCAAAAAAAGGGTGCTAGAACAGATGATTGTAAAGTACTAAAGTATTGCTGCAATGTGGGTGAGAACCACTTCCTTAACACAACAACAAACTCTATATAGCTTCCCGGGTTAAATGGAACAACCGCTGGCTAGTTGAAGAGAGGCGGTGGCTACATATATACATGTGATCCAACTTACTAAACTGCTTCCTGCTTTATGTATGTGTGTGTGTGTATTTCTTCACTTAAATTACTAATGCTTTTGTACAAGTGTGAGACTCAACTCAAAGCTCAACCTTTGCCAACCTACCACCGGTCACTTGTGTTTGTCCGCGCAAATAGTTTAGTAAAATGCTTAGCAGGCATTTCATTAATAGTTGGAAAACTACAAAACATGGAGGAAGGCAAGAGCCCTGACCTCCGATGTGCAAATCATAGAGGGCGATTTTAGGCCTCAACTCAAAGCTACTGTATACATCTGATATAACAAGTGCCAAGAAAGAAATATTGCTATACTTGAACTCATGTTTCCAGCATCTCAATAGATATAAGCATTCTCTGGAGAGCTCAGTGAGCACTTCGTTTTCCACTAAACTTGTTCCCAGAAGTCTCATCAAATTTATGACTTGTTTTGGAAAACACATTTGGGCTCATTTTTAATATATTTTTATTAAAATGTCTTCAGAGGTGTTACTAAACGACATCTTAAGAATCTCCCACGACCTCCAAAACCCAACACTACACCTACCGAAAAGAAACTAGAAAGGTATATTAAAGAGCAAAGTTGGGTAAAGCATGTTGCAACTACATTTAGATCAGGCTCCCTTCGAAATCTTCGTCTTCGAGCATCTCGCATAGGAGGGGTGAGGCCATGACGATACTCCACAACTTCAGGAGCAGGATCACCCTTTTCTCTCACCATAATCATCTGTCACATCCCAATATCCATATCATTCTCACTTAAGGAAGTAAGTGAGTAACCAACATTATCCATGTAAGAAAGCTGTAAACAAAGCAAAGCCTACTTGACCAACGTCTGCAGTTTTGATCAGCACACTGTCATCGTAAGTTTTGTACGACTCCACAATGCAAGGAAGATCCAAAAGGGAGGCAGGAAAATGGTCATTGCCTATGACAAATGTGCCACTCCTCCCATCCTCTGCAAAAATTAGAAAAATTTGAGTTCCCAAATTAGAAACACAAGGAAAAGAGCTCGGCAACTTGCATAGAACAGACAGTTTATCATTCTTTACACCCTTTGCTCCTCAGTTTGTCAATTTTCTAAAGTCATGCAAACATCCAAACACGAGTGGTAAAACTTCACAAACTAAAGGGGCCATCAATGGGATATTCTATTTTTGAGTACTCCTATAATACAATTTAATTCAACAGTCTTCATCAACTTCAAGTAACTCACGTCTCCTGCAATACCAAGGCATTCTCCTAATTTATATCTTCTTCTACAAAGCACTCCCTTTAATTATATTCCTGCTCCACACATATATTCAGGAACATATTCCAAGCTATTTTACCAAACACAAAAAGTTTCAACAATGTACTGTCAACCATCAGTGTTATTTCTACCCTTTGAACAGAAGAGGGACAGTAATTTTCAGTAGTGAAGTGAACTCAATGCACTATGAGTGACTAAATAGTAAATAGACAAAACTCTGCTTCAAAATCTTACTCCACCCATGTATCTGATTCCCTCTCTTTTTCTCCCTGACAAGTCCAATACAGCTACTACAGAGCGACAGTAATTCCCTCTCTTTGTCCAGCGTATCTTAAGATTTTTGCCCACTTAAGTTATTTCAATTACAGCATGTGAGATCCCTTACAAGAATCTCAATATTTTACATCCCTCATTTGTGAACATAATGTAAGATAGACTTCAAGTTTTCATGGCGTGCTCATGAAGTTGGACCTAGGCAAAGTACTGTTTATCTGACAACAGAATGTTGACAATTTTTCTATTTTTATTTTTCTGGATAGAAAAAGAAGATTGTATAGATAGGAGGAAGCAGAGGTGGATATAAAATCCTCAATTACCGACACGACCAAGACATACCACAGACACAACCAAGTAATCCACCATTATAGGCACAACCAAGACACGACAAGAAGAGGCGAAAAACACTTAAGTAAGCCACAACAATGAGACCCGAAGGTAAAGACAAAAAACGAGACACAAATACAATACGAGACAACTAAACACAGAATCATCCCCCAAGCCCAAGGCCCCTCACCCCATCCAAACTCAAAAAGGCCCAAGGGTTACTGCCATAGAATGGATTTTCATCAGCCATCGCTTGCAGCACCATCTCAACCCTGAAGAGCTGACTGGCATTCACTCAACAGAAAAACGTCAGAATCACCTCAGGCCTATTGGGCTGCGTCCAATGGCTGTGAATCTTCCTTCCTTTGGACTTATGTCAAAAATGTCTAGTGCAGTTGAAGGCATGCATGGTTCTAGCGATATCTACAGGCCTTATTGAAGGGAACTCCGATAATGAACACGACTTGAACAAACCGCCGTCACAACTCGATAGCAAACAAGATGGAGGGAGAAAACAGACAAACCCCAAAGCAAAAGATTCCACACTTCCTCAGTTTTTTGTGCAGTAGAAAAAAGTCAAAGACATCCTCATGCTCATATGCGCAAAAGGCTCCATCACCATCAATTTCAAACAAAGTAAAGCCTCCTTTCAGAAATTCCACAGCTTCACTTGTCAGCTCCACACTTTGATCAGATTACGTTTATTGGAGGCAGAAGAAGATGAAGCATAACTTTTTGTGCATAGTTGAATACCTCTGGGATCTGAATTAGTTTCACACGTTTTGATCTCCCAGAACTGTTGTGTTATGGGCGACATCACCTGCTGTAGACTAACTGCATTATGGGTGACATCACCTGCTGTAGACTAACTGATGCTGCTCATCCATCAAATCCAGCTTATAACTGACCACTATAACCAGCATCTCTACCTCTAAGTACTCAACCGATGAAGAGTTGCAGGCTGATCGCAGACGTAAGTAAGTACAACTGCATCAGCTCTCTGCGGTTCTTCACCAAGTCTCCCTCTACTCTCCATAATAGACAAAGCATCGATAACGGAAATGGGGAGATGATCAGGAAACAAATCCTCAGGCAGCCTGGTAAGGGCAAAACCGGGGGGGGGGGCGCCACTGCCTGGAAAAGTTTCAGCCGCGGCAGTGACAATCAAGCTTGACTTCCCTGTACTGACTGCGGTCCACCAGCAACCACCAAGAATAAGTTATCATGGGTTCTTACTTCTCCATCATCTTTTTTACCTATTCTGGCTGAGTGATGATCTTAGTGTTTTTCAGCAAAAGATCATATGATACTTGGACTACTTTCCCAGATAAGTTGGTGACAATAACCCAAACACAGTAACCTGGTCCTTGTTAGCAAAATCATCATTTCTATCACCTATTCCGGCACAAACAAGAGACCCAAAAAAATTCATCTGTTTAACTCGTCAATCCTCACCGTACTACGTGCTACTTGATTCTACATTATCAGAAAGGCATGTGACTTAGGGGCCAGAGCTTTGAGAACAAATGGCAGCAGTGTCAAAGGAATTTGTTAGTTCAACAAATACATCAACTAATATGCTTTTGATGGCCAAAGTGAGATTGGATGAAAAGGAAAGGAAAGGAACTTGCGGTAACTTATGGTAATAATCATAAAAGAGGGTTGAGGATCTATGCATGACCTGACGAATTAATCAACATCCCAAAAACAGGGAGGGAAAAGAATTCATTCACAGTGTTACCAAAACAAGGAGTTTGAAGGAAAAGAACTCAATCACGGTGTTACCACAACAAGGAGTTTGAAAGAAAAGAACCAATTAACTTCTAAAGATGATAGAGAACACACTAGACACATATGTTGCCCTTGTGCAAATACTAGATTGCACACTGGATCACACCATAAATAATAATAATAAATAAATAAGAACTTTTTTTTTTTTCAAGCATGCTCTCCTACCACTCATCAATGGGAAAGGTATGCAAATTTGAAAAAATTGACATTAAAACAAAGGGCAGTTTGCTCAACTGCAACAAGCACGAATCATGGGAAAAAAAATAGAGAATTGGCTGCTTATTCATAGTGTTAGCATAAATCAGAAACTTGACAAATCGTGCATGTTAAATTAGTATTAAAAAATAAACATGATCTCACCAGAGAAAGACAAATCCAAAGACTTGTCTTCAGAAGAAGAAGCATTTTCACTTAAAAGTTGGTCTATCCGCTCGGCAACAGAAGGTGGAACTCTTAGTATAAACTGCTCCTCCATGCCTGCACAACTCAAAATGAATCAATATCAACTCCATGTTGAACTGAAGGTCCAAGAAACATATAGTAGAATTCTCCAACCCCTCAGTTTGACAATTTTTAGACATCCTAGACACATTAGCATCCTATACGCAAAATCATAGTTTCTTACTAGCAATACAAGGTTCATCAGTCAAGTGTGAGTAACGAATAACAACTACTGAGACGTTCTTCACCTGCTACATCAAGCTAATACGTCAAAGATTTGAAATAGGCACTACTAACCCACAGGTCAGCTCACGATAAAATTACTTAAAGAGTGAAACGCACCCATTCACACTGACACAAACACATACAACACGCCTGTGCACACCTACATAGTCTTTGGATTACAAATAATATCCCAAATCTAAATGAGTTATACAACATGTATGAACCAAGTGTGTATTTTTAAGAATCTTTCTTCATTGAATCATAATGCTGGTTTCCATTGTATGTTAAAAAAAACAAAAAAAATTTGATGGGTGATATCCTCTTATTCAACAGATAACCAATAATGGGATTGTTCGAGTCTACATAATGGCATAAGCATTACACTAAAAAAAGATAAAAAGATGCATGAAGCATAACATGTGCATAGCAAAAGAGTCATGGAAAATAAAACCGGCCATATTCAGTGTCGAAAGCAAGTTTTTTGACAGTGGACTCAACATGTTAATGCCTAAAAAAATTGACTAAAAAAAGTACACTAACTGAAATCCAACCGTTTTCTTGCACGAGAAAGGTTCAAAGTTCAAACACAAACAAACAAGGCAGCTGGGGAATTCTAGGGCATTCAGAAATTAGGAAAGCCGAAAGCATTAGAAAAAATAAGTAAATGAATCTGTAAATGTATGCGATCAAACTTGTCATGCAAGAGAGACAACGGAATCAAACACAGCTCACACAATCAAAAAGCAATAAGATACATTTCGAAGATTAAAAGTTGAAATTAAAGTTTCAGTCGCATCCATAACTATTCAATCAATCAGTGTTAATCCAATTAATAATAAACAATACTACTTCATGATTATAAGATTTAGTCGGACCGACAAAACAACATACAAATGGCATAGTGACGAGAAACATCGTCTAGAAACAACGTTAAACAGAAAATTCTCCGAATCAATTAATAAAACCGTAGATTCAATCACCAAAACTTAGCTTTAAGCTCGAATTTGATATACAAACAGAGAATATTAGGTCTAGAAACTTCACCTGAACCACTCGTGCAAACGTTATTAACTTACAGAGTTACAGGTGATGTTACGGTTTGGCAGTGAGAACGTTTAGAAAATCAGCATTTTATATGTTCTTTCATTTTTGCAGAGAAATCCCCCTCCCCGGGCGGCCCCGCCCCTAAACTTTGCTACTCTCCACAATTTTATCCAGTAACAACTTACTTGTGTTGTTTTCGTCAATTTTATCTTAAGCGTTGCTATTAACATCTCAATAGCTCTAAGTATACTTTTCACATATTATAAAAATATTACTATAAATTTTGATCTAAATATTTTGTATTTTTTATTTTTTAGGTTAAAAAAAAAATTATATTGTTCGGCAGTTCCTACCGAACATAACTAAGTTTGTTCGGTAAGGGGTACCCAACATCAATTGTGATGTTTGATAACACAGTGCTAAACAACGCAAGAAAGATGAAGGAAGAGGGCGGCTGAGGTGGTGGTTTTGTTGTGAACATTAGGGGGCGGGGAGGAAGGCACCCATGGACGACGATGGAAGTTGTTGGCGGCAATGGAGGGTGGGCGGTTGCGGTGGTGGGTTTGTTGTAAACGTTGGGGAGAGGAAGGAGGAAGGTGATGATGCCGAAAAAATCAGGGGCACGGGGGGTGCCGAATGGATCGTTGCCGTCCCGCGGATCTCGGATATCTGGCATGTATTTGTCTGCAAAAAAGACACTGTGAGAGGGGCCGGGAGGACTCCCCGCCAAAACCCTCCGGCGTGTTCGTCAGTCTCAAGGCGATATGAAAAACATGACATATCTGCCAAGCCAAGTGAGACGTACCCTGGACTGAGAGAGGAGGTGACTATATATACTCGTAGGGGCCGGGCCTCTATTTATTTCGGGCCCATTTACTGGGGTGAGGCCCATACAATTTAGCAGGTCCAGAATATGCACATCAGAAGGGTTAGGTTAATTTTGGGAATTTGTTAGCAAGACAAAATAGGAAAATAGGGGGTATACTTAGATTTTTTGGAGGTTGATAATTTTAGGAGGTGGTGTACTTAGAGCATTTGAAGGTATTAATAGCAATGATTTTTTATCATTTATATCGTTATTTTGGGGTAATAATAACAATCTAAAGTTTAAAACTTATCATGTTTTACAATTTCGGGTTTAATATTTTCAATTCTGCAATAAAATGCATGTCATTTTATTACTCCCTCTGTTCTAGACCAGACAAAGAGTCTATCATACTATTTTGAAATGTTTCACTTAAAGAGCACTTAAAAAAATTATGCTTACAATTTTCATAATATTTCATTTGTATTCTTCACTTGTGTTGTAATCATCTTGGTTTTGTTTAAGTATTTTTGTAATTATGATCAACTCCAATGACATTAATATATCCCTTAATATTTAGACTTTTTAAATATGGACTCTTTGAGTAAAATGGAGGGAGTATTATTTTTGCAATTAAGGGTATAAATGGATGGACGATTGTATTTTCATGAACAATTTTCACATGTTTGTACTATTTTAAGAGTTTTTTGTTTTCTTTCCTCGCCCTCCTACATGACCAATCAATTCTTGAGAATGACTTAAATTTATTTTGGCCATATATAACCTACTTTTGTAATTTTTTTCACTAAATTTCCTTTTTCCTTTATTTCTTTTTTCATTTTCCTTTCTATTTCTCTTATCCCTCTTCCCAAAAAAAAAAAAAAATTTAATAAAAAATACCTCCATTCTACCCGTGTCTCCACCATATCCACCCAACCCCACCCCTCTCACAACTAGTCAACTAGACCCTTTTTTTTTTTTTTACATATCAATATTATTTTAATCAAGGATAAACTAAGGGAAAAAAGTTCATCATAATTGTGTGTACTTGCCCAAAGGTATTGTACGACACATGTATTGAATAAGATCATTTGTATTATGAATCAAAGTGAAGATGCAAAAAAAAATGGTTTGCATCCGGTGTCGAATGGATCGTTGCCGCGTGATAAATTTTAGATATCTGATTATTATTTAATTTATTAAAGAGAAACAATCGTGAGAGGGGCGGGGAGGATTCTCCACCAAAATCACTCGACGTGTTCGTTAATTTCAACGTTATGTGAAATGCAGATGTATTTACTATGCAAAAATTGAGATTTACATTAAACTGAAAGAGGAGATGATTATATATACTCGAACGGGCCGGACCATTATTCTTTGGGAGCTTACTTACTCGAGCGAAGCCCTTACACTTTAGCTCGAGTTCAAAATATGCACGTCACAAAGAGTATAAAACATTTTTAAAAGAATAAATATATTAAAATCTATTTTAAACTTATATTGCATGCGGTTAGTAACAGTTTTATAAGCTTAATAAAGTAAATTGATGATAATATTTTTCAAGATGCAATTGAAACTTGTGCCGGTAGAACAATGTAATAAAGTTACAAAAAGTTGTTTTGATGATATGTCATTTTCATTATGTATCATGCTAATTATTTGTACTCACGTGATCTCAATTTCTAAAATCATAACATTAGCACTGGTAATTCGAAAACAAAACAGATTCAAAATGGGCTCACCAACAATAATTACACTTGCTTGACTAATACCAATCTCTTTAGAACTTTTATAGCAAATTGTCACATGGAACTTTCATGTGTCATACACCTGAACGCTTAATAGTACTATAGAAACTTAAACAGCAAAAAATAACATCCAACCCTTGATAACAAAATTATCTTTCTTCGCAACAAATGCAACCTCATTTACCGCATCAACAACTTCATACCATACTATATGAACATTGCATCACCACTAACACAACTAATTATGTGTTATTAGTAGTCACACTCACTCGCAAACCAATTAAAAGTTACTACTCCCTCCTTTTCAAACAAAGAATCTATTATATTATTTTGGAATGTTTCACTTAAAGATTTTACTTTTAAAAAGTTATTCAAATTTTTTTTATAATCTTTCATCTTTACCTTCTACTTGTATTATAATCATTTTGATTCTATTAATTATTTTTATAATTATAATACGTGAACTCTTCGAGTAGAACAAAGCGAGTAATATTTTAAGAGTAAGAAAAAAAATTACTTGTTCATCTTGGTCGGAAAGAGCTTAGTATAATGGATGGAAGGGCCACCTAAAAACAAAAGCAAAATCTTGGGCCTTTGGGGGAGAGATTTTTTTGTAATCAACCCACATGCACTTGGCGGGCTAAGTGGATATCGGGTCCGGGTCCTGACAACCCTAAGTCAACACAAGCGATTTAAATATGGATTCTGCCCTAACCAGGCCAGACACACCCATTGCGTATCGCCGCCGTCACCAGCTCTCTATTCGCATCTTACCGTCGTTTCGCCATCATCAGGATCTCTTCACTTTTTTACAGGTACGATGACTTGACCTCTATATCTTAGATGATCCTCAGTGAACATTTTTTAGATATTTCTGTCCATCCTTTCATATCATCACATAGTCGGTAAAATTAGAGCTTTATCCCTCGGTGTTTGTGTGTGTATTCGTGTATATGATAGATCAGTTAGTGCAATTTATGCGAATTGATGCGTATATAATGATAGATGATTGGAAATTTAAATTATAGGGTTAATACAGAGAAATATGTTGTTATAGCGGTAGATTTCATTGACCCGACAAATTGCAAGGTTGTGCATGCTCTTATGGAGTGACCTAATTTTCCGATGTGGAATTGCCAAGGAAGAATAAGAAAGTTGCCGTCAAACCTGATACCCGATTTTGATAATTAAATATTTGACAGAAACTTAACAATCCATTTTTTGTGGTCACCGCAGCCTGACTCTCCTTTTTCCGTTTGGAAGAGGCTGAGAAGTATTACACGGACTGCATGTCATCATCATGCATCATCAGTTGCCTGTTAGAGAAGAACAATATGGTTGGAGTTGTAACTTGTAAAATGCATTGCCTCCGTCATTTTGTAACTTAGTTCCTATGCATGTCAGAACTGAGAGAAGATGCTTAGAAAAATGCTGGAAGTAAATTTTTCTAGTATGGCCTTGTTTGAATATATAATTATTTAAAATATGTGCATTTACAAGGATTTGTACTTGTTATTTTCTGGATGGTCCTTTCCTTGTGTACAACATGATTGACAGATGTGCCTTTTCTATTGTTATTTTAAAAGGTGCATTTTGTTGTTATCATGTTCCTTATATTTGTTGCACAGATTCATTATTGCAAGTGTGGAATTGGATTTTTCTTACAATTACTATTTTTTGTATGTTTATTATGAAACACAACTCCACATGTCTTGTGCTTAGAGTCGTACTTTTACATAGCCCATGTAAAAACTTGAGAAGGGAAGAGGATTCCATTAGGTAGCATGACATTCATCATAAATAGTTTTTTATCAAGTCCCCATGAACAGGACTCCTACACATAAGTTCTAGGAGTATCTTGTTAGACTTATATATTAGTTTAGTGCAACACAAGTGAAAGTGATGAATGTATTATTATGTCTTTACCAAATAAATCTTAGTTGGAAGGAGTCCATTTGATGGTTGGAGTTCATAGATAAAAAGACTTGCATATGGATGATGACCAACCTTTGTTTTCAAGAGTCTCACATTGGTTAAAGAATGAATGATAAGGTGCCTTATATACACCAAAATCGCTTGTATTTGTTCAAGACAACAAAATTGTAACTCGAGATCCGCGTGTACCCTCATTTTACTTGGTTAGTCTCTTAAAACTTTATTAGTACATAAGATAAATGGGTTACATAAACAATTTTGTTTTGTTATCCATTTCTCTCTATCCCCGTATTTTCCATATATGGTGGTGTACATAGAACTTTCGAGTGGTGGGTATTGTGAGCAAAGCAAACATAGTAGCTGTGCAAATACTATAGCTTGAGACAGTCTTTTCCTGAAGTATATTACCGTTTTCCATGCACATCGTTGAAGGGGCAATATATATTTCAAATCAAGTCATTCAACAAATGATTGGTCTTTAAGTGGTTTTGATTTCTTGTTTCTTTTATGTTGTTTAAATCCTTGCTATGTTGTATGCAATGATTTCATTTGAAACTTTTGGTCTGGGATTAGATGTAATGTTCATATATTATATAGGATGGGCATGATAATCATGTTGATTTTGAATTAATATACTATTTTGAGAAGAAGCCAATAGCATACAAAATTGGAAGTATTCTAAGTAATAGAAAGCAAGAACTCACACATTTGTGTTAATGTATTTGACTTCGAGAAGATACTACCACCCTGATGATGCGTGTACGGAAAATGGCAATGTATGTGAGAAGATAAGACAATCTCAAGCTCTAGTAATCACATAACTACTAAAACTTATTCGTTCATTATACCAGTCACCTGAAATTCTATGTATATCGATGTAAATGGAAAATATAAGGAGGGGGGGGAGAGAGAGAGTGAGTTGTAACCCTTTTCAGTATTAATAAGAGCCAATTCGAGTGCGCATGTGGTCTTCAGTCCCACCTTTCTTGTCTTGAACAAATGCCCAATAACTTGTGGTATATAAGACTCAGTATCCTTTTTTCTTTAACCAATGTGGGAGTGTCACGAACAACAATTTTTCGTCAACAACCCACATCTGAAGTCTTTTATTTATGGTTTCCATTCATCGAATGGGGGCTGTCCATTTATGTTTTATGCAGTAAAGTAATAAACATAATTATGACCTTGAACAATTTCGATTGTGAGATCCCTTGAAAATGACCAAATCCAACACTTGCCTTGGACAGAAAATGACGAAAAAGGACTCATGTACACGATTAGGACAAAGGCTGAGTTAAGTGGAGTTGTTTTCAATGAGACATACTGAATGGCTTAGTATTTCTGACTGAGTAACTTCTCTACGTGCTGTAATTCTTGTAGGCTGTTGAGGCATCGTCTATCTTCTCCTTGCATAATTTATTTTATTTTATTTTCCCCCTTCAGTAATTACTATTTCCAATCTCTTACCTTGTTGAATACAATCATATATATATATATATATATATATATATATATATATATATATATATGAAATGCTTGAATTTGATATTTTAATCTTAAATCATCCTTTTTCGTGAAATTGTTGGAAAAATAATTATGTATGCCTACTTTGTGGCACTCATAAATGTGTGGCAAATTGGAACTAGAAACAGTAGAGTACGCAGGTAGTATAATTTATGTATCTTTTTACTCATTACTCCATATTCTATATCTTTGCTTTCTCTGTTTGGGATTGTGCTTCTACATATTTTTTATGACTTTCTTGTTTCTTCATCTTGTGACAGTTTAAATTTGTGTACAAATGGGGGGAAGGAGTTACACTCCTTCACCACCTCGGGGTTACGGTAGAAGAGGAAGGAGCCCCAGCCCCAGGGGTCGCAGCTATGGTGGTAGTCGTGGAAGAGATCTTCCAACCAGTCTTTTAGTTCGTAACCTTCGCCATGATTGCAGGTACATTCTGGTAAACTTGGTGTTCTTTTTTTTCTTTTTAATAAATTTGATGGTTTGCTCCACTTTGAGTTCACAAATAGACGTTATGCATCTGGTTTACCCATGGCTCAATAGATGCTACCTTCCACTAGTTAAGTCTGGTACCTCCTCTGTGGCAGTTGTAGCCATTATTTTGAGCTGCTTGTCTTTCTTTAAGTCTTTTTTTTAAGTCCATTGTGTTTTTAAATTGGACATTTTGGTTTTCTCCTTTTAGTTCTTATTATTAAGGTATCCATACCTGGATTTTAATTTGTTACACCACCTAGTTGCTATGTGTTTTATGTAGTTTAAAGTAGTATATAGTGGTAACCTTCTTCATAAATCGTTTTGAAGACGTTTTTTCTTGTCATGCTTGAGTTGGTTTTTAGGAAGGATCATTTCTATATAGCTGTAGACTGTGCCTCTGAAGGTATCTGTGTTTGATATTAATGTCGGTGGGGCTTCATGCCATTTGTGCTGTCCAACAATTTTGAAGTAGGAAACAAGTTCCAAATGAACTTAAGATTACTATCATAAGGTATTATGCATCAAAGATATAACTGTGTCTGGTATGGCATGTAGTGGCGGGCAATGTTGCATTCAGATATTACTTCCAGGCTTGGTTCTCCCATAATAAAGAAACCCTCTTGGGATCCTTCTACCAATTGGATCTGCTGCTTTTGTTGGACAACATAGTTATCATTGATATGAAGTCAAATGATGAATATATTGGATCAAATCTTTACAAGTTCTTTATATGCTTTATACCGTACTGAATTTGTGCTCTCTTGCAGGCCAGAAGACCTTCGAAGGCCATTTGGGCAATTCGGTCCTCTCAAGGACATTTATTTGCCAAGAGATTATTACAGTGGGTGAGCCTTGCATACCCTTAGCATTATAGATCTTCATTTATTGGCAGCATGTTATACCTTTTTAAGTACATTTACATCTTATGCGGATTTGGTTATCTTTAATTAATACAATCTTTTTATGGACATCTCCAATTCAGTTTCATTGCCGGTTTCTGTATGATGCTGGAATGCTTTTCTTTCTTTTTCTATTATAATATTATATCTTAAATTGGATTTTTCTTAAAGTTGTTGAGATTTAACAGTGAAGTAAACGTTTTGAAGACGTCAATCAAGTATTAAGAGTTCTCTTGACACACTCAAGTAGTAAGAGTTCTTGTGACACCAATCAAGTAGTAAGAGTTCTGTTCAAGGTGATGTGTATGGTAGTGAAGATTGAAGGAAATTGGGTTTGATTACATTTTGAAGATTTCAAGTCTTGAAGAATTTCAAGTCATATTAATACTGACATTTGCAAGGTCAGCAGCCATGTGCTTGCTTTATGTGCTTATGATGGCCTTCCATATTACTGGAAATTATATTAGTGAATTTACTGCTAGGGGGCTGTTTGTAAACTTCCTAGAGAGCAACGGGGTGTTGTTTGCACGCACTGCACTGTTCAATTCAGCAGGAAACTGACTATATAGTTGGTTTCGTATTTCTTGAAACTGCTGCTTTCAGGACTAAGCTGATATACTTTATGCTTACTAAACACAATCACAAATTTGGTCAGTCTATGTTGTCCTGACTGGGTTTTTCAAGTTTTCAAACAGCCCCAAAGGTCATAAGAGCTGGTTCAATTTGTCGAGCCTTACCTTTTCATGCACTTTTCATGCAACTGGCCTCTCACCCTCTTTTAATTCCATTATTTTGTTGTTGTTTTGCAGGGAGCCGCGAGGTTTTGGTTTTGTCCAATTTGTAGATCCTGCTGATGCTGCAGAAGCGAAATATCAGATGGATGGACAGATACTTCTAGGTCGGCAGCTGACAGTTGTATTTGCTGAGGAGAACAGGAAGAAGCCATCTGATATGAGAGTAAGGGAGCGGAGGTATGTAACTTTGCAATTCATCTCAGCATTTTTTTCCAGTTGGGCATACATTTTATTACGTTGGATAACTCAATACTTCAGCGATTTGGACTTCTATTTTAATCACTAATGTGTTTCCAATTTGGACTTTTTTTAGAGACTATTTGGTTGTTAAGCAAGCCTGTTCAATTTGGACTTTGTTCTATTCTTCTTTGTGATAGGGTTAATGCTATAACATGTGGCCGAATGGCACACTGAAGCATCCTTGCTTTGGCGAGTTTTTAGTATTATTTTTGTGAATGTAATGAATTTATGAGCTGCAGTAGTGTGAATCCCGATGCATGAACTTTCTAGTATTGTGTATGGCACATGTTAGCTGAATTGTTTATTATATTAGGAAGCTTTGGCTCTATGCTCAGAACTCCACTGCTGTAGTACAGAATTTTCTTGTATGCAGGAGAACATGGAATGCTTTGCCTGATTTATGTACCTTCATGTTTAATTATGTTGTTTCTAATGTTGCAGAGGAGGTCGGTCTAATGATCGAAGACGTTCACCTCCTCGCTACTCTAGATCTCCTCCTGCACGGTATGCCAGATCACGATCCCACAGCCATGACTACTCTCCTCCTCCAAAGAGAAGGCAGCACTCAAGGTATGCTTCATGATCCTGCCATTTTATGTCTCTTTTCCTGTTTAAGCTTTCTTTTTATTATTTTTTTATTTTTTGGTGGCTGTGGAATGCAGTGAAGAACACATTTTTGAATGTACAAGCCCAAGGATATGCATCTCTAAATGTCTAATTAATATAAGGTTATTATTGTCTAACCGCTCTCCTCCTTGTGGTGTTTGTTTTGGTATCTGAGCAGGTCTGTGTCACCTCCTCCTCGAGACAAAAGGTATAGCCGAGAAAGGTCATTCTCACGTTCACCGGTGAGGGAGCGGTCTCCGCCTTATGATGGTCCAAGGAGCCGCAGTCGGAGTCCTGTTAGGGAGAGGTCCCCACCCTATAATGGGTCAAGGAGCCGTAGCCGAAGTCCTCCCGTTAGGGAGCGTTCTCCAATCAGGGGTCAAAGCAGGAGCAGGAGTCCCAGCCGAAGTCGAAGCCCCATTCCGAGGGATTACTCGAGGGCTGAACCACGCAGAGGTGAATCTCCTAGTCAGTGAGGCATTCAGCAGAGAAAACTGAGACTGTTACTTTCAGAAATTATGTAACTTATTGTGGAGTTGGTAGGAGTATCGTATTCAATCGGATCTGTGGTTCTGATGATGAAGTTTAAATTCTAGTTTCAAGGTTGCTTTTTAGTTTTTATGGTTTTGTTGCTGCGTTCACTCTTGAGGTTGTTTTGTCTTCGATGGCCTGGTAAACAAATGGTCGAATTTAAGTAAAATGTGTAATGAGATGTATTTAGGCTTCTTTTTTTTATTTTTTATTTTTTTTTACTGAGAAAGTCACATGGGATGCAATATGAGTAATGCTTGGCAGCTATGCATGATAAAAGGTTGTGAGTGGACAGTGATGTGGCTGTGGGTGGGGACAGTTTGTGATGGGACTGGCAACTCAATTTTTTTGAAAGAGATTCCCTAAATCTTTGGGCTTGCTAAAGGTTGGGGCTTATGTCGTCCGGCAGGCAGTTGTCATGTTGCTCTGGGACGAATG
This sequence comes from Platycodon grandiflorus, assembly GCA_016624345.1. NCBI lineage: Eukaryota > Viridiplantae > Streptophyta > Magnoliopsida > Asterales > Campanulaceae > Platycodon > Platycodon grandiflorus. Next base: position 973,298 of record CM028369.1, read on the forward strand.
ATAGAGAACCAACGATGCTCTTGGGTTAATGAATATATTCTGCAAAAAGGGGGTGAAGAGAGTCGTTGCGAAGTCGTCTGGTCCTTTTCCCGGCATAAATAGGAAGGGACTTTCGATGGCACATGAAGGTGCGTGCATACGGTGGAGTTTCAGCACATCAAAACGAGACCAGATTGGAAGAGAAGAACCTCGTCTGGGGGACTTCCGGTGTGTGCTGGGGTTTGAAAGGGACACTGACAGGGGTGTGTCTGGTAGTGATTCTACCTCGGCTTTCTTTTTTGTCCGCCAATTGCAGTGGACAGTTGTAGATCAGGAGGTTGGTGGGCTGATAGGATAACCATCCTTTTGGTTGTGGATAATCTATGTTCGTCTTGGCTGGAAAAATTTTCTGCCTGTCGGGCAAAGAGAATTTCCGGGTAAGCTGTAACAAGTGCAAGTCTACCTGCTCGTTGTAGTTGCAGTAAAAAACGCTTGCTTGTTATTCAGAATCTTTCTTTTTTTTTTTTTTGATAACATCAACCAGTTTGAATGGTAACAAGGTTCATGTCTTCACAGATGATTGGGTTCCGGGAGGCCCAGGTGGTATCCCAAGGATAAATCTGGCTCAAACCCTTCCCGAGCTCTTTGTTAATGCCAAAAGATGGCGAGTTAATTTGGTACAAATAATATTTAAGCTTGTTTTGAAGCAGATCAAAGCTGGTTTCTGACAAGTATTACTTGTTATCGACTGATCTAATTTAGTGAAGCAATTCAAGTCGGGGTCGCATTGTTGATATAGATATAGTAAATATTGTAGAATTTTTTTTCTATTACTATTAAATGTAGTACGACATGTGTGCACATCGCACACAATGCTGCCAGAACATCTAAGTCTAGTTTTTATAATGTAACTGCCTATTTGCTTAAGTATATGTTCTGTGACCTAAAGGATGGCTTTTCCTGATCAATAAGTAATCAAACTATTCCCAAACAACTTGCAAACAAAAACAAGCCACTTTTGCACAAGGTTTTAATGGATTGGAGAACGAGATTGACTTTTTCTTTCTTGTTATTCAAGTTCGAGCTTAAACTTTCAAAATTTAACTTGACTCGAGTTTAACCATACATTTACATATGTGCTGAATACATCACCCATTTTTATTAAATACCTCACTTTTTAAAATCTAAAATACTATATTACCGTTCACCTATTTTTTTATGAAAATTATTTCTCGTGATTTTGATTTTTTTCTTAATTCCTGGTAACTTACTTTTTTTTTGGAAGTGAATGCCATCTATTTTTTAAAAACATTTCCTTTTATTTTAGATTTTTTTGTAATTCTTGGTAATTTTTTGAAATAATTTTAAAATAAAAACTTATTATTTTATAAAATGAAGGCTATCTATTTTTAAAAAACATTTCCCTTAATTTTGGAAATGTTTTAATAAATCCTTTATTAATTTTTAAAGTCAACGCTGGCTACACTAGCCATTCATTACTAAGGAGGGTCGGCTGGTTGGGGCAGCTCTCCATGAATTTCCAATTTTTGTCAAGAACTAAAAAATATATATATATATATCTAAAAATTCACAGAGAGCCAACCAAAAATGGCCGGGTTATGTTGAGGGGGCAGTGCGATTAGACATGCTCATTCGGTTTTTAAAATCGAAATCGAACCGGCTAGAAACCGTCCAAACCGTGAACCGTCTAAATCGTGAACCGTAATGAACCGTGAACCGCCGGTTTCGGTTTCAGTTCCGGTTTGCGTCTTTTAGGAACCGTGAACCGTCGGTTCCGAACCGCCGGTTCCAACGGTTCCAAACCATAAAAACCGCCGGTTCCAACTGTTCCAAATCGTAAAAATTTAAAATTTAAAAATATATTGTACATTTGAATTTTGAAGTAAGACTCCTTTGTCCTCCTTTATAATAAGACAAGGCTAGTTGTCCCCCTTCTTGTAATTTTTTATTATTATTAATAAAGTTGGTCAGGGTACCGACCCTGTTTTTTATTTATTTTTTGTATTTTGAGTTCCTAAATTTTTATTGTAAGTTTTTTAAGTTCTTAAATTTTTTGTAATCATTACAAAACTATTGTTGAATTTAAGAAAAACTATTTTATTTTGCAAAGTTTTTCTCAAATCTAAATTTAATATTACAAACTCTTTTTTTTCAAGACTATTGCAAAGATTAAAAATTTTAAGTCCTTAATTCTTAAATTGTAAAATGTTTAACACTTTTAAATTTTTAATTCTTAAATTTTAAATTGTAAAAATTACAATTTGTAGTTTTTCATAACTAAAGTTCTTACAATTTCTAATTTATAACTTTTGCAAAAATTAAAAAAAAATATATATATATATATATATAACACCTTTTTTTTACAATTGATAACAGTTTTTTTTTAAATAAAAAATTTAACAAAAAAATTTTAAAAAAAATAAAATTTAAAAAACAAAACCGAAAAATCGGAACCGGAGAACCGAAACCGGAACTCCACGGTTCGGTTTCGGTTTACCTTATCACGGTTTGTGGAACCGTCGGTTCCGAACCGAAACCGGAACCGTAACCGTTTTGGGCATGTCTAAGTGCGATGCCCCTCCTTGAATTTTCAAATTTCTTCTTAAAATAAGGTGAAGGGTAATATAGTAATTTAATTTTTTAAAAAGTGGTGTATAGTAAAAATAAATAAATAAATAAATAAATTAGATGCGATATGTAGCAAGAGAGTATTCATTTATGGAGGATTAGGACCAAAAAAAGCCAATTACGATTGAACCCCCATCACCCAATATAACTTAAGTAGTAGCATTAGTATTTGGAATCTCTCGAAGAAAAGGAGTTTGGAATAAATTCTCACATTCACACACGAAACCGTCAGCAGCATGGGTATGGGCCAATGACTTTTCAATTCCTTTCTTTTTCCCAAGTTGATAAAAAAAGATTTTTTTCTTCCTTTTTTTTTTCACTTTTGGAGGGAAAATCTCAAAAAATGGAATCTCTAATTGCTATCCAATCCACCTTTTCCAACGGCAAAAAGAAAGCTATTAAAGAAAAAGAACACTTCTAACAAGTGTGGTACTGTAGTAATTGGTAATTACATTATCCCACACGGACACGGCACGGCGAAAATCTTGTTTCAGGCTCTATTTTGTCCGAAACCTTTCAAACCCATATCCTCTATTTTAAAATAGTGTTTCTAATTGTTGGATGCACGTCACATGTGCATGTGAATAAATAACATTAATTATCCCGTAATTTTTATGCACATGTAACGCACATCTAACAATTAAAATAAAAAATAAAATATCATTTTAAAATAGAAGATCCAATTTGTTCAAACCCCATCAAAGTATTCCATAATAAATAAATAAAATAAAATCATCTTTACTCTTCTTAATCTAAAGTATCAAAAAGGACAAATATAAAAAATAATTTATGTGTCAGAACTGAATGAGAAGCTTTGAGATTTACCATTGGCTGCCATTAGAGAGAGGTTCCTGTATCTTCTCTCTCTCTACATATTTTTTTATGTGTATAGATACAAAAATAAAGCATTTAAATAAATAATGTAGATGTGAATGTAAATGTGGGTTTTTGGCATTAATGTATTTTTAAGGTTGTGGGGTATATTTTTCATATAAAACTTTCATGTTTGGTTTAATATAGCAAGACACAGAGCGAATTTTTTTTTTATATAATATTTATTGTATTTTAAATTTAGGGTTAATGACACTAGTAGTCCCTCGACTATAGTCGATTTCACTAGTAGTCCCTTAATAAATTTTTTTCAAAATTTAGTCCCTTGACTATGAAAATTAGGCATGGTTGGTCCTTTTATTGGATGTCGTTAGTATTTTTCCGTTAAATTTGTCTTGTGCCTAACACTTGACTTTGGTTAAGGGCATTTAAGAAATTTCACGTGCAAAGATATTTTTTAATACTTAAAACAATTTATTCTTTTTTTTCTCTCTCCTCCCCCCCACCCCCACGTCTTTATCCCCTCCCTTCCTACCCGCCACCGACCTCCCTCCCTACCACGACCACCACCTTGTCTTCCACCTCATTCTCCCCCCAAATCTGCTTACACTACACAACACTAGGACTTTCTCTTTCACACACTAATTTGAATATGGGTTGGGTTTAAAACAAACTGTGGGTTGAAAAGTTTGGGGCTTTTGATTTGGGTTTGCAAAAGGCAAGAAATCAGGAGCCGGAGCCGGGACTAGAGCCAAACCAGTTGCCGAAAAATCTAAAGAATGACCATGTAATCTAACTCGGAGAGATCGGTATCGAGGCTGAGGGTGGCAAGGGCTCTGCTGAGCTCGTCGATGGTGATCATGCTGTCGTGATTTTTATCAAAGACGTCGAATATACAACGAAGGCGCAAGGAATTGAGGCTAGGGCTACGGAGCTTAAAATAGGAAGAAGATGATGTTGTTTTAGCAAGGGAATGCTTGCACTCATGATGATTGGCAATAGCGGCTGTAGTTGTAGTTGCTGTTTCCATAATTGGCAGCTAGGTAGCCCCACTGCGCTCTCTTTTTCTCTCTAAATTTTTTGATTTGACTAGGAGTTTTTTTTTTTTAAAAGAAGAGAGAACAAAATGCACAATGAGGTGAGGAAAGGGGAGCTGGAGAGACCTACAGAGTCAAAAATGGGGGAGGATTGTATGTATATATATATTTGAGGGAGGGGGGAGGATGCTTTTATGTATTGTAATTGTAATAGGTGCAAGTATGAGGGAAGAATGAATGGTGGAGGGAGGTTTCTCTCTCTAAATCAATGGAGGCAAGGAAGGAAGGAAGGAAAGAGAAGACCGATCAAATATCTTTGCACGTGAAATTCTACATATACCTTTAACCAAAGGCACGTGATGGGCACATGACGGACTTAACGGAAAAATACTAACGACATCCAACAAAAGGACTAACTGTGCCTAATTTTCATAGTCAAGGGACTAAAATTTTAAAAAAAAATTGTTAAGGGACTACTGGTGAAATCGACCATAGTCGAGGGACTACTGGCGTCATTAACTCTTAAATTTAATTGGAGAAAATAGTGCAAATGTTGTATAATCATTGGATATTTGTACACTTTGTAGTGTAGACCAAATGGAGTATGTAAATTCTTTCCTTTATCTCTCCATAAATGAGATTGAATTGCAATAAATGAAACTCAGTGTGTATTCTCTGTGTGTGTGTGTGTGTGTGTGTGTGTGTGTGTGGAATACAAAAGACCAATGTTTTTCTCAAATGTTTCTGCTCCTTTAGATTCTCTTTTAGATTGGATGTACTCTTAGGTCATTTTGTTTTGTCTTAGTGAACTTTCAGGGTTTTAGTTAAATCTTTGAGACTCTTATGCACAGTCAAGAGCACGCTTCTGGGTGCTTCCATTCTGGCTCCTTGAATCAGGAGGTACTTCACTTCTCTGCGTATGTGTGTGTGTGTGTATCTGTTAATGTGTGCGATTCATTGTGAGCTATGGTTTTGTTTCTTGATATCTGCTTCAGGTTCTCTCCAGATTTTCTCATTTCTCTTGTTCCTAGAGAGAGAGAGAGAGTGTGTGTGTGTGTGTGAAATGGTTTCTATAGGGTTTTGGTTAGTGGGTTTCTTGAATTTTGGCTTAATTTAACTTGGGTTACTTTTTTCTTGCTCTCTTGGTGTCAAAGATTGCTGCTTTTCATTCAAAGCTGAAGTTGCGATTGTGTAGTTTTTTTGTTCTTTTAATTTTCTCACTCTATGTTTTGACTTTTGAGCCTTAAAGCAGAATTGACAGAGTGAATGTTCAAAAAAAAAAAAAAGATAGAGTGAATGTTCATGCTTTTCTTATCTTTTTCCAGTGGATACAAGTCTAATTTAGTTTCTCGTATCTCTGTTTTCTGTAACAATTTTGATGTGCAGTGCCTGTTTGATGCTTTATCAATCAGGTGCCAGAAGTTTCAATCAATTGTTTTCACTCTGCTTTATCCACATTTTGCTCTGCTTGCAGCTCGTTAGGTTGTATCTACAGATATGGGTTTAGAGTAGATGTACTTGATATAAGTTGAAATAAGCAAGAGACACCCTCAAATAGGTTTTGATGCTCTCATTGTCTCTGATGTTAATGATTGTATACATCATTGAACTAATTTATCTGTGTTGTCGTTTAAGTTTGGAGTTCAGAATTATTAGTCATAGTGAGTTGTGCAATTGGTTGCTGCGATTTCTCATTAGTCCACCAATTTTTTTATGTATACTAACGTTTCCTCTTTCCTTATTTCAACAAATTAAGTGTTTTGTCTCTGCAGTATTAGCTCACACTGGTTATTACCTGTCCTACCCTGCTTTGCATCTTTCTTATTTTGTGTTTTCTGTATTTCTCGATTATAATAAATATGGATTTTGATGGACAAGTAAAGTTTATTTATTTTTTCTTTTTTTCCTTTGAGTAAAAAATACTCAAGTATGCATACGTGGAGAGGTGCACTTTATATAGGGTCAATACGTACCCTTTGTATATTTTTTTAGGATAAATGCAAGCGGGATGATTTGAACCCTTGTCCTTGCCAAACTTGAAGCTCTATACCATGTTAAGTAACCAACTACTCTAAAAGCTTAGGCTGTTAGAGAGAGGCACCACAATATATCATGCTTTATACTTTAACAGTTTCGTTCATGGGTTTTGTGTGGGAAATGGAAAATAAAGATTTGTAATGCAAACTGTCAAGTTCTTCTGATGTTCTAAGCTGTATGTTTTTTCTCCTTTAAACGTCTTAACTTTGGTTTTTGTTCAATATTTCAGCATTTTCCTCTTTGTTTATTGAATCTTTGAAATCTTCGGCAACTAGTGCTCAACCTTGGTGAGCGGACTTGGAGTGAAGTTTGAGTTTTCTGTTGGAACCAATGAGGCTTGAAATATGGTTTGGATGTGTACTTATGTTTGGCATTTTGTCCAGTACAATAGGTAATGGAATGAACTTGTAGTTTCTCAAATCCATAATTTGTATTACATATCTGCTAACCAATGTGAGATGGAGGTGCCCATCTGAAATTTCTTTGACCAACATAAGCTATTTGTGGTCTCAAATTTTGTCTCATTATTTTTCTTCCTACAATACTCAACACAAATATGTAAAATAATTTACTTGAAGGATTATCTTGCAGGTGCATTTGTGGGGATTAACATTGGCACTGACCTTTCCAACCTTCCATCAGCAGCAGATATCGTTGCAACCCTTAAAGCCCATCAAATAACTCATGTACGCCTCTTTGACGCTGATGCCCACTTGCTTACTGCTCTTTCAGACACAGGAATCGAGGTAATGGTCAGCGTTACTAACGAGGAAGTCTTAGGTATTGGAGAATCAGCATCAACTGCAGCCGCTTGGATTAACAAAAATGTTGCTGCCTACTTACCGTCAACCAATATCACCGCCATTGCTGTTGGCAGTGAAGTCCTTACTACGATTCCCCATGCTGCCCCAATCTTGGTTCCCGCCATGAATTATCTTCATAAAGCCTTGGTTGCTTCAAATCTAAATTACCAAATTAAAGTTTCAACTCCACAATCTATGGACATAATTCCAAGGCCTTTTCCCCCTTCCACCGCCACATTCAATTCTTCTTGGAACTCTACAATTTTCGGAATTTTACAGTTTTTAAGGAACACAGAGTCGTTCTACATGTTAAATGCTTATCCTTATTATGGATATGTTAACGGTGATGGCATTTTCCCGAAAGAGTATGCGCTTTTCCAACCATTGACCGCAGTCAAACAGATTGTTGATCCGAACACTCTTTACCACTATAACAGCATGTTTGAGGCTATGGTGGATGCTGCCTATAACTCTATAGCAGCTTACAATTTTTCGGTGATCCCAATTGTCGCAACAGAGTCTGGGTGGCCGTGGTTTGGTGGGGCCAATGAACCGGATGCTACCGTGGAAAATGCTGAAACTTTTAATAATAACTTGATACAGCGTGTTTTAAATGATTCTGGACCGCCTAGTCAGCCCACTATTCCTATGAATACGTACATATACGAGTTGTTTAATGAAGACAAGAGACCAGGGCCCATTTCTGAGAGAAACTGGGGTGTGTTTTTCAGCAACGGGAGTTCTGTGTATACTCTTAGTTTAAGCACTAGTGACCGTGCCTCTGCAAATGCTTCAACTGGGTTTTGTGTTGCAAGGCCAGGTGCAGACTCCAGTAAATTGCAAAATGGTCTGAATTGGGCATGTGGACCGCAAGGCCAGGCGAACTGCTCTGCCATTCAGTCAGGACAACCGTGTTATTTTCCTGATTCCTTACAAAGCCATGCTTCCTATGCTTACAATGACTACTATCAGAGAATGCATAGCATGGGTGCAACCTGTGACTTTGATGGTACAGCCATGACGACTAATGTGGATCCCAGTACGTGCCTTCAACTTCTTCTAAATCTTCTGAATAAATACTAATGACACTAGTAATGCTGCTTATACTATTACTTGCATCATTAGTATCTACTTCTTGGGTGGCATGCAGAAACTACATTCAGTTGCAACTTAAAACTCTGAATACTTCTTTCCTCATTTGTGGTTGTTTTTTGCTAGTTTACTCAGGTTCCGGTGTTAGTAGTAAGTGGTGCATGTGTGTAAGTACTGTTTGGGGAAGAACAATATGGAATGTGAATGTCCTTCGGAGGACATCTGGTGTTAGGTTAGTTGTACTTGGCATGAATGTCACCGTAAGAGAGAAAGAGGGCAATTGTTGAGAGAGAAATCTATTCAAGATGCTCTCTAGGTCTAGTCACTATCCCAGAACTCTTGGAAAATACTGATTGATTCTTATTCTTTATGTCTTGGGAATGAGGCCCTGGCCCCTACTTCGTGAATAGTGGATGGCGCAAGGAATGTTCCATATTCCCACTAGGTGTCATCTACTTGTTATCGTAATGATGCCTTAAGGATTTAGGACAAGTGTCCGGGGAGGGGACCAATATCGACTTCTCGTTCTCCCTTCCATAACCTTGCCACACGCATCCTTTGAGGGGAGCATGTTCGGCTTACTTATGATTCTTACTACCAAATCAATAACTCCCAGAGTTCCCAAAAACTGGCTCTAGTGCGGAGGCATCAGCCTTGAACCGTTGTTTCACTCTAGTTGAGCCGCTCGGTAGTGCCCTAATCTGGCCATCCTCAAGGATGTAAGTGCGTAGTAGGTTATTGCCCCTTACTCTAGGCTTGATAGATGATCCTTAAGGTCCTCAGCGTTGGAGTGCCAAGGCTCTCACGCTGGATCACTCAATGAGGCCAGGTTATGGATATTGTTTGTGTGCCTCCTTGCTGAGTGCCATGGCTCTTGGCAGGTACACTCATGGAGGCCTTGTATAGTGCCAGGCTCAGCTTGGGAGGCTAAGTTCTCTTACTTTGACATTCTTTAAAAGAAACCCCCTTCTTAACGTGGATACCCCCTTGGCTGCAAGGATGAGAACCTCTTTTTTTAATTTTTTTATTTAATATTTATAGAAGTTTAATTGGACTAGCAGTACACTTGATGGTTCACAAGTATCTTTAATGCCACTACTTTTTTTCTTTTTATGTATTGCAGGTTATGGATCCTGCAGATTTACAGGAAGGTGAGACCTTCAGCCTATTTATGTACTTTAGTTCATTTTTTTAATTTGGTGACCTGATCACTAACATGTAAAAATTGTTTGTTGAATAGTTCAAATTCAAACACAAGTGGAATATTTCCTCCTCCAGCATTTGGACCAATAGGGCCTCCTGCAAGTAGTTCACCTCTGCAAGTTCCTGAGATTCGTCATTTGATTGCGGCATTATTTCTATCTTTGTTCTTCCTTGATGGGTATTTCTGTAGATTTTTGGCCGGGTTGTTTAAAATGTAGAAATTCAAGAACGTTGACATTGACAGAGATTCTAGAATGTTCGTTATATCATTATAATTAATTTTCAGTTATCATTGACAGAGATTCTAGAATGTTCGTTATATCATTAAAACGTAAAAAATTTCATCTCTGCTCTCTCCAATATCTGCTTTTCTTTTCTTCCAATATCTGATCTCTCTCTCTCTCTCTCACACCCCTCTTGGGATGGTTTCTTCAGGATCCTACTAGATCATGCTCCAAGCCAGGGCAAGATCAAGAAAGAAAAGTGAGACCAAAAAATGAACAAGCACTAAACTGTCCAAGTTGCCATTCAACTAACACCAAGTTTTGTTACTACAACAATTACGGGGTTTCTTCATAAATGGCCATGTCAAAGATGTCAAATTCATAAAGAGCTACACTTATTCAAAAACATCTTTTATGGCCACTTTTTATCCAAAAATCCTAAAATAACTTTACTGAGTCGATTAATCGACCCATGGGTCGATTAATCAACTCATAGGTCAATCAAAACAACATTGAGTCGAGGTAATCGACCCATAATCGACCTATGGGTCGATTAAGGTCGATTAATCGACCTGAAAGAGAGACAGAAAGAAAGAGACAGAAAGAGAGACAGAGAGAGAGAGACGAGTACCTCGATGGTAGTGACAAAGGAGGCGTAGAACGACGTGGTTGAGACAAAGGATGATGGTGGGGGAAATGGCATGGAGGAGGCGGCGAGGATGGCAGGAGACGGCGGGGATATGGCATGGAGGAGGCGGAGATGAAGAGAGAGAAGACGTCGCAGAGGGAAGGTTAAGAGTAGTTAGGGTTTAGGGAAGAGTTTGGGCTATTTGGAAAGTTAACAAAAAAAATTGGTCAAAGGCCATAAAACATAATTTACCGGGTCAAATGGCTATACTTGACTAATACCACCAACAATTACAGCCTAACCCAACCAAGATACTTCTGCAAAGCTTGTAAAAGGTACTGGACTGCAGGTGGGTCCCTCAGAAACATCCCAATTGGTGGAGCTTAAAGAAAGAATACCCAACTCATCAAAACCCACCCTTTCTGTTTAAAGCCTCGTCACTTTGGCTATAGCCTCGCAGTCCTCTTTACTTCCACCTTCGAGAAAGAATCCCACCAGATGACCCTTTTTTTTTTTTTAAAGGTTGGAGGGGACATAGACCTTACCCCAACCCTTACTTACCCCAAAACTTGTTCCAGAGAAATCCCCAGAATACACGACTTTCCTATTGTTGTCTCTATAAAAATGCCAAGACAATGTGAAGACTTGAGTTAGATCAGTAGAATCGAATAAGATATTTCGATTCTTTTGTTGATCAGGCGACACCCAGATTTGAACTGGGGAAAAGGGATTTGCAGTCTCCCGCCTTAGCGGTCGGCCATGCCGGTTCCCTAGTTTTTTCCAACTCCATTATTAAGGAGACGAAGTGTCTAGCTTTTTTGACAGAGTCGACGTGCTCAAGCCTGCGGAAATCACTGTAAAGTTTAAGAGGAAAAGTTGCGACATCTCTAACAGCATAGACTGATGGTGGAGTTTCAGTGGCTGATGATGACAAATACTAGTTTGGTTATTTTTTAAAAAATTTAATGAAAATTTTAACAATAACGATATGGAGGGGAAATCTCACAAAGAAATACAAATTGAATGATCAGAATGAATTGTTTTGAAATGGGGAACCAAACGCATAGATTTATTAAAGCAAAATGATCAGAAAATTATTTAAGTCTAAATTTTATAAAACTTGGATGTAGTTCGGGTAAGAGATTGGGTTGTCTATGTAATAATATTATTTTACAGCCAAAGTTCATCTTTATTATGCACAGTGTTGAGTATATATATACAATACAAGTCCCTGGCTTGGGAGGAAAGAAAAGACTCCTAAACAAATAAGGAAAGGAAATAGAGACTTCTATTTGAATAAGGAAAGGAAAGAAAAATAGCCTATATTGGAATAAGCCAAGTAAACTCACGTAGGGTCATGAGAGTTTATTGCTCTATCATGCCCCCTCAAGATGGACGACCGTGCGGATAGTCCAATCTTGACAGCTAAATCAAGAAATCTGGTGCGCGGAAGCGGTTTGGTTAGCAAGTCCGCCAACTGATCAGAGCCGGAGATATGAGTCATACGCAAGTTGTTATTCTGAACATTTTCGCGAACAAAATGATAATCCAATCCCAAGTGTTTCATTCTTGAGTGAAAAACCGGATTAGCAGCCACATACGTTGCCCCCATATTATCACAATAAATAGTAGGTGGTGGAGAAAGAAGAACATGCATCTCACGCAGTAAGTTCTGAAGCCATAGTATCTCTGCAGTGGTGGCAGCAATAGCTTTGTACTCGGCCTTAGTAGACGAGCGGGCAAGTGTCTTTTGCTTCTTAGAACTCCATGCAATGGCATTCTTACCCAAATAAACAACGTATCCAGACGTGGAGATATAGTCATCTTTGTCGTCGGCCCAGTCAGCATCAGTGAAAGCATGGAGAATAAGACGTGAGTCTCGACGGATGAGGAGGCCATGAGAGCTAGTGCCAACAAGATAGCGAAGAACACGCTTGAGAGCGTTCCAATGAATATCTGTGGGACAGTGCATAAACTGAGATAAGCGATTAATAGCAAAGGATATGTCACACCGAGTCAAGGCGAGATCTTGAGCACCAACAATAGCGAAACTCGGTGGGATTGCCGAGAGAGCCGGACGCGCAGTGAGAGGAGGGTGTGGTACCCTTCGTGTAGGGACTGGCTTGGCAGCAAGCATGTTGGTCCGTGTAAGCAAATCCTGAATATACTTATGATGACTGAGAAAAATACCTTCCGAGTGAGGCAGGACCTCAACTCCCAAAAAATATGACAGCGAGCCAAGATCCTTTAACGAGAACCTGGAAGAGAAGCTAGCAACAAAGGCGTCAATGGCAGAGGAATCAGACCCAGTGATAATAATGTCGTCAACATAAACCAGCAGGTAAACAAGATACCCAGTTGTTTGAAAGATGAACAGGGAGGTGTCCGAGACACACATAGTGAAACCAAGAGACAATAAATAGTTTTTGAGTTCAGTGTACCATGCCCGCGGTGCCTGTTTCAGACCATAGATAGCCTGTTTGAGTTTACAGACGAAGTTAGGATGAGTAGGACTGATAAACCTTGGTGGCTGTGTCATGAAAACATCTTCCTGTAAAGTGCCCTGCAGAAAAGCGTTATTGATGTCAACCTGTCGGAGTGGCCATCCATGTACAGTAGCCAAGGTTAAGACAGTACGACAGTGGCAGGTTTAACAACTGGACTGAACGTTTCAGAATAATCTAAGCCTGGTCGCTGATGGAACCCCTTAGCCACAAGACGGGCCTTGTAACGATCAACTGAACCATCGGGATGGTACTTGATCCGAAAAATCCATTTGCATCCAACCAAGTTCTAAGTGGGAGATGAAGGCACAAGATCCCAAGTATTGTTACGAATTAATGCATCATACTCAGACTGCATGGCTGTGCGCCAAGCTGGGTGTTTAAGGGCCTGAGTGATCGTTGTAGGTTCAGTGTGCGCCGAAGAAAGGGACACATTTAAGTTGAGTTTCTGGATTGGTTTGACAATATTATTGCGAGAACGGGTAACAGGTCCTTAAGGAGCCGGAGGAGGCTGGACTTCCGGGGAAGGGGTGGCAGCTGGAGGTGTGGCAGCCGAAGGTGGGGCTGGACGGGTGGTGTCTTCTGGGAGGGGGGAAGGGGAAGGATCACCAGCCGGTGGGGTGGATAGGGGAGTTGTGGGTGTAGTCAGTAGGTCAGGGTTGGGGGGTGTTTGAGATTGGGTTTGTATGGAAGTAGGTGCCGGAAGTAGAACAGGTAATCTGAGAGTGGTCCAAGTGTCGGGTGAGGAAGCTTTGGTGTTGTCCGGGAAGAGAGTGTAGAAGGGGAAGGTGTCTTCAACAAATTTAACATGCCGAGAGACATAAACTTTGGATGTCTTTGGATCAAGGCAATAATAAGCACTTTGAGTAGGAGAATAGCCAACGAAGACACATGGAGTGGATCTAGACTCCATTTTATGAGAGGTGTAGGGACGGAGCCACGGATAACACAAGCACCCAAAACTACGAAGTTTGGTATAGTTGGGATGAGTGCCCATGAGACGGAAGAAGGGGGAGACAAGGTTGAGAGTTGGTGTGGGCATACGATTAATGAGATAACAAGCTGTGACAAAGGCATGAGGCCAATATTTGTGAGGCATATGGGAGTGGGTGAGGAGGGATAGCCCAGTCTCAACAATGTGTCGATGACGGCGCTCAGAGTAACCATTGTGTTCAGGAGTATGGGGCGGAGAGGTAAGATGGGTGATGCCATGAGAAGTGAGAGTGGAACGAAGGCCTAAATACTCACCACCATTGTCACTGAAAATAGTGAGGATGGGACGAGAAAAACGTTTTTCAACTAAGGCTTTAAAGGTTGTAAAAACAGTCACAGCATCATTTTTGTTTTGAGCGGATACATCCAGATATATTTGGAGAAATGATCGACAAAAATAATGTAATATTTGAAACCATCAATGGAGTAAATGGGTGAAGTCCACACATCACTATATAAGACATCAAGAGGTCCAAAGGAAGAAATAGTATTCTCATAAAAAGGGAGTTTGTGACTCTTATTACAATCACAGGAATTGCATTGAAAATTTGAACTACTAGGGATATTTAAACTAGAAGAATTACTAATAAAACGTAAAATGGTGGAGGAAGGGTGCCCTAGACGATGATGCCAAGTAGATGTAGCGGAAGTCAAGGCGAGTGAAGAACGGAGTTGAACAGTGACAATTGGAGGAGGATGCCACTCGTAGGCCGGAGTTAGAAAGTCCTTGAAGAAGTATGGTGCCCGTGTCGGTCCTTCACAACAAAAGAATCGATGAGAAGACTATGGTTGCATTATTATCATGACAAAATTGAGAGATGGAAATAATATTGCGGAAAGGAAGGAACATATAAAACATGATTAAGTTTAAGAGAACATGAAGGAAGGGGGAAAGAAGTGGAACCAATGTGAGATATGGGCAGCCCGGATCCATCACCAATGAGTAGTTCCTCAGTGCCATTATACGGAGAATGCAAAGCCAAGTTGGTGAGGTCATTCGTAGCGTGATGAGTAGCCCCACTGTCCATTAACCAGCTGTGGGAAGGGTTTTGAGGAGAAGTGATAGTGTATGCTCGTGGAGTAGTGTTGTGAGGCTGGCGGGTAGGCTGTCGGGATGGGTTGGGGTTGTTTGGTGGTGGTGTTGGGCTGTGATAGAAGGGTGCAAGCTGTCGAAAAAGTGGGCAGGCTTAAGTGGCCAACGATGCGGCACCACCGGCCGCCCCGCGGATTCCGAGTAGGGTTAGGGAGGGCGCCGGGGAGTGTAGGGTTGGGTGCATCCCATTGTGGGGATTTTGGTTAGGGTTGAATTTGGGGTTCAGGTTCTTGGCGACATAGTGGACAGTAGCAGGGAAGTTTGTGGGTGATGGGGTGGATTTGTGTTTGAGGGTGAGTTCTCTGTTAAGCAATTTTTCATGTAGTTCATCAAACGAAATTGAGGTTTCTCTACTCTGAACTACTTGGACCACACTGTCAAAGTCGGGATCATTGAGTTGATCAAGGACACGATCCACAATATCGTCGGCATCAAGGGGCTTGCCTAGAGACGCTAGTTGATCAGAGCAAGACTTGATCTCCTGCATGTAGTCGGTAATGGATTTGGGACCCTTCGAAATATTGCGAAGACGGTCCTTGATTTGTTTTAGGTGGCTGCGGGAAGGATTGGCGTAGGTTTTGGCCAAGGTACGCCATGCTTCGTGTGTGGTATGACATTGAGAGATTAAGGAAGCGATGGAAGGGGATAAGGTACCTGCCAATGCGCCAAGGAGAAGCTTATCCTGTCTGAACCAGGTGGTGTAGGCCGGATTGTCAACAGTGGAGGTGGTTTGTTGTGCCGGTGAGTCTGTGGTGGCGGCTTTAGTGGTGGTGGTGACAGAGATGGTTTCCGGAGGAGCAGCAAGAGAGCCATCGAAATACTCGAACAAGCCATGTCCAAGAAGTGTCGCTTGAATCTGAGTCTTCCATGGTATATACGAGGTGGGAGTAAGTTGAAGAATATGAGAGAGATTGACAACCACAAGAGGTTTGTCAGGCTCGGCAGGATTCGGAAGTCGAATATCCGATGAACTGGCCATAGGTGCAGTCCGAAAATTTTAGATTTTGGGTACGGGGGGACGAAAATTTGGGATCAGGCTTTGATACCATGTAATAATATTATTTTACAGCCAAAGTTCATCTTTATTATGCACAGTGTTGAGTATATATATACAATACAAGTCCCTGGCTTGGGAGGAAAGAAAAGACTCCTAAACAAATAAGGAAAGAAAATAGAGACTTCTATTTGAATAAGGAAAGGGAAGAAAAATAGCCTATACTGGAATAAGCCAAGTAAACTCACGTAGGGTCACGAGAGTTTATTACTCTATCAGTCTACAAAGTCTACTCAAAATTGAACCCCTGGTGAAAAGCAAACAATGCAACATCTTAATACTTGTCAAGTTGAAGGAATTGTACGAAATCTTTATATATATTTTGAACTACTTTAGTGGCATTGAAACTTGTACATGAGTGGTTATTAAAATAAAACTTAACTACTTTTAAAGCTATTAAAATGTACTCTTAGGATATATATTAGACAAACCTAAAAATAAATAAACAAGAGAATAAAATATCATTACTATTTACTTTTAAGTAATAATTGCTGCTGGTCCCTTTTTATAGATTTTTAACCGCTTTAGATCCTTATTTTTATTTTCAACCGCTTAAGTTTATTTTAAGGGATAAATTGACCAATTGTTTCAAAACTACCCATGTAACAACCTAAACAACGTTTTAAGCATTGTATTCTTTTAATTTTCTTCTGTAAATTCTCACTTCTATTCCAATCATTATTTACTTTGCTACGACCTTTATCTATCTCTCAGTTTCTTTTCATGTCTAGTTCATCATCAAAAAACAAGACCAGTATAATTTTTAAAATTATTTTAATTCTTTGTGTCTTTGTTGTATCAATATTGTTCGTCAATCGCTAAATGCTACAATGAAATGCGAATCAACCTGTATTGTGCATCGAAAATAAAAGTTGTCCATCACGATTCATGAAAATAATACTTTTTTATTACAATTTTGTGCATCGCGATGTATACTTTGATGCATCGTACGTGTAATGTTGTGCATTAGCACTGTTTTGTGCATCGCGATGCACTTTTGATGCATCGTAAGTGTAATGTTGTGCATTAGCACTGTTTTATGCAAACCGATGCACAAAAAGTATTGCGATACAATAATTTGTGCATCGAGATGCATCAATTTTAAAACGAACTTAAGGCCAAAATTATGGGTGTGAAGCCCAAAATTATGGGCGTAGAGGCCAAAATTATGGGCGTGTCGCCCATTTTAAACTCTTAAGGAAATTTTATGCATCGCAGTGTAACAAAATAATATTTTTTAATATAATTTTATGTATCGCGATGCACAATTTGAACTACGATGCATCAATTTTATTTTGCGATGCATAGTTGCATGTTTCGTATATTTTAAAAGTATAGATAACATTTTACAATAAAAATATCATTTTCTAATTTGAAATAATTATAAAGAATTAAAACGGTTAAAGATTCGTTAAAGGTATCAATCCGAATTTCGCCCGTGTTTAAGTCCTTACCGGACAAGCTGGGCCTAGAGTTGTTCGAAATACTTAAATCGGCTCAATAAGGAAGCCCATCATGGGCTTTATCTCTCTCAGGCTTTTTTGGGTTTAAGGGAATCTAACGGAGGATAACGGCGCGGGGATGATGATGAACAGCGCAAGCACGTCGGGCGGAGGAGGAGGGGGCCGGTCATGGCCGTCGACGACGTCGTTATCTTCGTCGGGGAAGAGAATACAGATGGAAATGGCGGAATTGAACACGGACCCGCCTCTAGACTGCTCTGCTGGCCCCAAAGGCGACAAACTCTACCACTGGGTCGCGACCCTCTTCGGCCCCCCAGGTATACCACCACTTAATTAGTCGATTGGTTGAATTAATTCAGCATTGCATTAACCTTCTTAAAATTGATTATCTGTTGAATATCTAGTTGTTTTTTCTAATGGGTTGTATTAGGCTATAATTTTGGTCAATCATCATTAACTATGTATAAAATAGGCAACAGAAATCAATCACGATTGATACATATCAGTAGGCATATAGTTGACCCTTGATAGCAGTTCCTTGGTGGCCTTTGATACAGGAGAAATTGTAGTTGTAATAGAACACTGATAGGAGAAATTATAGGGCCTATTCTTGTATATAACCAATGGAGCTGATGAATGAAACACAGACAAAAAGTACTTCTTTACATGGTATCAGAGCCGAGTATAGGTCCATGGCCACAACTACGTGCGAGTTAAAATGGTTAAAAGGGATTCTTTCCGACCTAGGTGTTGCTCATGCGCAACCCATGCAACTTCATTGTGACAGTCCTTACACATTGCCAAAAATCCCGTGTTCCATGAACGCACCAAGCTTTTTGAAGTCGATTGTCACTTTGTTCGGGATGAGGTTCTCAAAGGCAATGTTTGACCAACCTACATTCATACTACTACTCAGCTTGCAGATATATTCACAAAAGCATTAGGCAAATCGCAGTTTGAGTCTTTCCTTGGCAAGTTGGGCATTTGTAATCTTCATGCACCAACTTCAGGGGGGATATTAGGCTATAATTTTGGTCAATCATCATTGACCATGTATAAAATAGGCAACAGAAATCAATCACGATTGATACATATCAGTAGACATATAGTTGACCCTTGATAGCAGTTCCTTGATTGCCTTTGATACAGGAGATATTGTAGTTGTAATAGAATACTGATAGGAGAAATTATAGGGCCTATTCTTGTATATAACCAACGGAATTGAGGAATGAAACACAGACAAAAAGTACTTATTTACAGGTTGCTCTATCTAAGTGTATTGAAACAGTTGCAATTTTGTAAATTAAGTGCAGTGATAGTGTGTATTGGTTGATAGAGTCACCTCTCATAGCCCGTGAATTGTTAACCAATCGCCACTAATTTTTTGGCATTAACTGTTTATTTGGAACTTAAGTACTAAAGAGATACTATCATGTTTCGAAAAGAAAGAAAGAAATTAAAAATCTAATGAAAATTTGTAGCTTAAATTTGGAAACGCGACTCTTTTTTTGGGACAAACTCGATGGAAATTAGGACTTTTTTTTCTGGACGGAGGGAGTACTTGGTCCAGACTTGTACTTGTTATGGTATAGTGAGTCCTAGCTTCTAGTCTTACTTTAAACATGAACATATTGTGTTGTTGTTTTAGGTACTCTGTTGGGTCCATTGTGATACCTTTAGTGTATGCATGTTATTATGAGTCTCGATTTGATTGCTTATTTGAATGTAATTGCATGTAAATGTGCCTAAGTTGACACTGATTCTCTATTAATAATTTTAACAGTTTATGCAAATTCATCTAAAAAATTGCCTATCTATCACTTCATGTGCAGTTCATTGGTTATTTTGGACCTCTTTGCTTCTTTACTTTCTGATTTGTTCTGGTTAGATTATTTTATCTGAATGTAATTGGAATCAAGTGCTCCTTAGTGGAAATTAGGTCTATGTTAACGACTTTAACCACATGGCGAAAGCCATCTTGATGAATTGCCTTTCAACGTGTGTGTGTGTGTGTGATTTACTAGGTAATAGTCTGCAGTTTATATATCGGCCTTTTGTTTTAGGAACACCTTATGAAGGAGGCATATTCTTTCTCGACATAACATTTCCTGCTGATTATCCATTCAAGCCTCCGAAGGTAGGCTTAGCAATATCCTGAACCCTCAAAACTTCTACGCAATGTTCTTTCTTTTTATGCCCTTGAAGATTTCATTCATATACATTCACGTTTTTCCAAAGGAATCATATTTATTTTTATTTTATGGAACATTCTGATCGTATCTTTGCTACTCTCTTACTCCCTCCGTCCCTAAATCAGCGTCAATTTTTAGATTTTCACTAAAATTAAGAAAGTTGACTTTTGGGCCATTGTAGTAGCACATGTACATTAATGCCTTTAATGTATACTTACAACATTAGAAATCCACACTAGGAGTCCTAATATGTGTCAAAGGTGAAATTAGTAAACTTATACAAAAAATGGACACTCATTTTGGGAGAAGAAAATTTAAAAAATGGACACTCATCTAGGGACTGAGGGAGTATATTATTAGAGAAAGCTTTTAAGAAGAGCCGAATGTAGCTACTAGCTATTCAGTCTCATGCTACTCACAGCCTGACTACAAGTAGTGGTTCTCTAACCTGTATGTTAAAAGGTTCACAATAACACTATCCTCAAAATGTGGTGGTATTTGTTTTGGACAGTTAGCAATTCCTTTTCTTGTGATCCAAGGGACTATACTTCATTCCACTGTAGATTAGCAACTCTTTCCACAATGATTTTCACATTGATATGTTGATATTCTTTCAAAATATTCCCATCGTGCTCTAGCTAAGCTGATCAAATGCAGAAGCGTTTGGAAGAGACCCAATATTCTTGTACACATAGGGATTTGGGATCACAGTAATGAAAACATGTTGTTTGCTATAAAGGTCAAATGCCATTTTGACTTTGGAAAAACATGTCTCTTTTTATCTCGACTAAGGTATACTCTTTTTTCTTATTGGATTAGTGGTGAATTTGGTTAATGTTTGTCTATTGGTTACCTTCTCTATTTTTTCTTACTTTATTGATTCTAGGTTGTCCTCGGCTGCAGGTTGTATTTAAAACTCGTATCTACCACTGCAATGTAGATTCATCTGGGAATGTTAGTTTGGACATCTTGAAAGACGGTTGGAGTCCTGCTCTAACAATCTCAAAGGTGCTAGTTGCATTAAGATCAATATTCACCAACCCTGACCCTTGTATGTATTTTCTTCTCTTTAAGCAAGGTGTGCCCTTTTGTTATTACTTCTAAAATGACTTTGACCTAAGCACCATCCACATCTTTTAAGTTTTTGGTTCGATTAAGATAATTTTTTTCTCTATTAAATCTGTAGATATCACTTCTTTTTTGCAGATAAACCACTTGTTCCAGCCATTGCCCACTTGTACTTGGCAGACAGAGCTAAACACGATGCATTGGCCGCTGAGTGGATACAGCGATTTGCACGATAAAACATGATACATCCTCCAGATTACTACTATGTTGAATTTGGTGTCATTTTAGTTCATAGTGTCTTACCACCAGTGTCTAGATCAATGATATTGATAGGAACAGTCTCCTTGGTTGTTTGTATGAATTTCATCTGTAATGACATTTTCTGTTGTATATATAGTGGGAGCACATAGGCATTTTCTTGAACGAATTAGGTTTCTCTTGAGAACTTGTGTGTCTTCTCGACGTTGTAGGACTACATACGCTCGCCTACATTACGTTCTGATGTTTTGTGGGTCTTGATTAAATAAATCATGTCTTCGCGCTTGTTTGTGTGCACATGCATCGTGTAGTTTGAAATTTGAGTAGAACTATAAATGTTGTTCCCCAACTTGAGAAATTTGGTTTGAGAGGAGAAGGATTATATCGAGCTAGAAAGTAATGTCGGTACCTGTAATGGGAGGCAAAATATGGTACGAGTTAGTTTGTGCATATCTTTGACTAATTTATTTATTTTACCAGTTGGCAAAATCAGTTAATTTAAGCCGGGTTTGAAGATTTGTGAGGAATAAATACCTCAAGATTAGCTAGCCCCCAAAGAGACTCAACGACTGTATTGCTTTCCCCACCCCATCGGATTCAAACCTTTGTCTCGTTGAATTTTATCGGTTAAATAACAAGAATATATGTGTAAAATTAAAATTTAACGAGACAGGGATTATGATAGAAGATTTGGATTCCCCCACATCCACCTTACCCCTCATGATTGCTCTTTTGTAATAAATTTACTAAATTCATTTTTGACATTACTAATTTACTATCATATTTAAGATGCACTTGTAAAGAGGTAATGTTGCCAAAAATATATATATATGTGGAAATAAAGACAACATTGACACAAAGATGATTTATGTATATTATTTTTGCTAATAAAGTTGCTTGGAAATTAGCTTCCTTAACTTCTGTAATTTAATGACACATTTAGGAATAGTCCTGTACGTTTGTTATGTACTCGGTTGTTTTTTTTTAATTTTTATTTTAGCGATAAAAAAAGTAGTCTATCTATCTAAAATTTAAAAAAAATTTCAGAAATTTTTTTTATAGTCTGACGGAAGGAAACTCGAACAAAAAATCTCAAAGTTCTTTAACCAAACACGATGAGCTTTCGTGTAAGATTGATTTTTATAATTGTATCATGAGATAATTATAAAAATGACCAACGTACTATCAGTTAGTAACCGATTTCACCCCGTACTCCCAATATCCTAAAATTGACCTATGTACTACCAATTTGAGTCCAATGTGGTCCCTCCCGTTAACTTTCCATCCAAATTTTTAACGGGACTGCTAACGTGATTAACAGAGCTAATTTATGAAGGGTATTTTTGTCATTTCCTTTCGGAATAATTATAAAAATGACCAACGTACTACCAGTTAGTAACCGATTTCACCCCGTACTCCCAATATCCTAAAATTAACCAATGTACTACCAATTTGAGTCCAATGTGGTCCCTCCTGTTAACTTTTCATCCAAATTTCTAACGGGACTGCTAACGTGATTAACGAAGCTAATTTATGAAGCGTATTTTTGTCATTTCCTTTCAAATCTCACCACCCCACCCCACATACTCTCTCTCTCTCTCTATATGGAAAATACACTAGATCTGATCCAGCTCACGCCTTGGCCATAATTTGCAAAACAGAGTCAGTAAAGAACTCTTGGCTCGGTCGCCCTTCCACTATCGGTCCACCAAACGAGTCCCAGCACTACTAAACCCAGAAGCACAGTACCAAGAGAACCACCCAACGGACCAAACCCCAAACTCGGTGGCCTGAGAAGACGACAACTAGACAAGACCCTCATTGCTTCTCAATTTTCTTGAAAACCACGAAACCTCAACAATACCAAAATGCCACTAGCAGCTCACGAAAGGTAGAACCTTGAACCTACCCAACGTATACTCTCTCTCACACACTCACACTAACAAATAGAAGAGAAGATACTCAAGGCTAACGGTAGAGAAAGAGACGGCTGAAGACCCAAAATCTAACCCTAGATTTTTCTCTCAGCTCTAATGATGCAAGGAGGGAGAAGGCAGGTATAAATACGGCGGCTGTAGGGCAGGAGCAAGGGGCGTGTAAAGGAAACCTCCAAAAGCCTTCAACAACGAACCCGATGATTCTTTTGTCGCTAACCTCACTCAACCTCCGATACCTACATGGTCGGCTTCATCATCGTCAACATCGTCGGCTTACAATACTATTCCGGCACAATGAGTGGCTGAGAAATGGTGGGTTTCTGTTGGAGAGAATATTGACCCAATCAGTATAGTCGCTGGCACCGATTAGTGCGTCAATTATGTTGTTGAGTTGTTGTTGGACCTGTTCTGGTGACGTGGGTGGCGACGGTAGTGGCACCATGGTTGTTGGAGGAGGAGAAGATGATGGCGGTGGTAGAATTGAAATTGAAGAGAGGGGTAGAGGGGGAGTGGTGGGTGGTGGTGGTGGTGGTAATGGGGAAAGGGTAGGAACAGAGGCAGGTGGAGGAGACGCCGACGAGAGGGGGGTTTGGGGATAACAGTCTTTTAGCGGAGACCAAATATCTCTTAGACCACCTTCATTTTAAACAAAACCCCTATTACTATGGTCAAAATAATGAAGAAAATTAGTTAATTACAAATGAATGAATATGAGAGAGAGAGAGAGAGAGAGAGAGAGTGTGTGTGTGTGTGTGTGTGTGTGATAGATGAAATCTCTGGCAAGAGAGAGTATGTGGGTGGGGTGGTGAGATTTGAAAGAAAATGACAAAAATACCCTTCATAAATTAGCTCCGTTAATCACGTTAGCAGTCCCGTTAGAAATTTGGATGGAAAGTTAACGGGAGGGACCACATTGGACTCAAATTGGTAGTACATTGGTCAATTTTAGGATATTGGGAGTACGAGGTGAAATCGGTTACTAACTGATAGTACGTTGGTCATTTTTATAATTATCCCTTGTATCATTGGTTATTGTTTATAATATATACAGTATAATTTTAGAATTTAGGATTTCGTTTTCATTTTCAAATTAGTCACAAGACGTAGTGAAATGTCCATCACGTGCTCCAACTACCCTCTCCCCCCTCCTTCCCAACAAAACTACTCCTCACTTAACTCCCCCTTCCTCTGTCACTCTGTGTGTGTGTGTGTCTGTGAGACAGAGAGCGCAAATGGGGATCAGCTTTGACGAAGTTGGAACGGCAGAGCTGGTCAAGGCCGGTTTAGGAATAGACGACGCAACACGTTTGGACAAGGAGCTTAAAGCCGCCATTGATCGAACACCTGGTGGCCTATCCAATCCCAAAGAGCTATGGCGGGAGCTCACTGCTCGAAAACTGTTGAAACCGTCTCACCCACACGCTCTGCACCAGCTCGTCTACAACGCCGTGTACGCTAATTACGATGCCTCCACCAATGGCCCTCCTCTTTATTGGTTCCCTTCTCAGTATATTCCTCCTCCCTTCTCCTTTCATTTCATCTCAGTTTTATTGATTCGTACTGCTTGTTTTGTTTGCAACAAATTTAAATGTGATTAATTTCCCTGCTATTTGAGCTATCCTGCATGGAGTGGAACGGAATGAAATAGAATGACCATGGTACTGTCTGAAATGAGTTACTTAGCTCTCCTCAAAAAGAAAGATACAGTTTGACTTTTTTTTTTTTCCTTCTTTTGTTCTATTAAATATAT
This sequence comes from Platycodon grandiflorus, assembly GCA_016624345.1. Taxonomy (NCBI): domain Eukaryota; kingdom Viridiplantae; phylum Streptophyta; class Magnoliopsida; order Asterales; family Campanulaceae; genus Platycodon; species Platycodon grandiflorus. The sequence goes on from CM028369.1 coordinate 998,093, forward strand.
TTTTTTAATAGAAAGATTATTTTTTCAGAAGTTTAAAAATACTGATTTGCAGTATCTTTAATATAGTTTTCAAAAGTTATACTCCCTCGGTCTCTTAATTATTGTTTTGTTTGACGCGGCACACAGATTAAGAAAAAACAATTGACTTGATTATTAATATTGGTATAATGTGTAATTTCCTTTAATGTCCACGAGTACGTGGTCCATAATTAAAGTAGGAGAAAAAGTTGTGGTACAATGGTAAAAGTGATGTCCTAAAAAGGAAAGTTTTCAAACAAGACAATTATTCTGGGATGTACAAAAAAAAAAAAGGAAGACAATAATTTAGGGACGGAGGGGGTTATTTTATTTTTTACAATTAAAGAAAAACATGTTATATATTGATTCATAAATTGATCAATTTGACTTTAAAAAGGCAATATGTGCTTCTATTTATGCGACGAAAGGAGTAGCCGCAACTAGGCATTATAGGTTAGTTGACTTCTCTATCTTTGAAAAAAATGGTCATTTTAGTAGCCTTGTATTTAGAAAAGAATTATATAATTATTTGGTCATTCCGCTTTACGAAAGCTATGCGTTCGGCCCACCTTCATCAAAAAAAAAAAAATTCATTTTGGTCAATCGATTTACATTTTCTTGTGAGATTTTCCCTTCAGGCCTACGCCAAAATTTCCGATGACCCGGGGGTGTCGAAAGTGACGTCGTACGCGAGTATCCAGAGTCGTCGTGCGGTGGTGGTTGTCGTCATCGTGGTAGGATATCTGGCGTTGTCGTTACAACTGTGAGAGGGCAGGGGAGTTTTTCCCGCCAAAACTCTTCGATGCGATAATCAGTATCTCATGCTATAAAGAGAGAAAATATAAGTGTGTAGGGAGAGAGAAAAGAGAATAGAGAGAAGGAGAGAGAGTCCCTTCTAATGTAAGGGGAGCCCCCTATTTATAGGGGATTGTTCCTACCTGACTTACCCGCCTGTCCTATTTGTATGGACCAGTATATCTTTGGGGGTATCTTTTTGGGAGTATATTTCTGGGGGTATATATTTGTGCTCATCAGAAGCCCCCCACTCCTTATTCTTCGAGATTTTCTTCGAGGGTGAGGAGTAGTATTTGCTCGCAATTCTCTTTTGTTGTGCCGAGAGTTTACGTTTTTCGTCTTGAACTTGAAGACATATTCGATTTTGGCGGGGAATACTCGTATAAGTGCTCAGATTGGCTGAGGATTTGCTGGCTCGGGATGTCCGAGGCTGTGATTGATTGTTCGGGCTTGCGAATTATTAACATATCTTCTTCTTGCGAGGTTTGTTTATTTGCTGGGGGATGTTAATTCCTTTGTTTTCTCGGGGATACCGAGACTTTATTGGCTCGAAGAAATTGAGACTTTCACTCAACTTGGTGAGACTTGATTGCTCGTTTAACTTGATTGCTCGTTTAACGAGACTTTGATTTGACCTCGTCTTGCGAGGTTATTTTACTTGTTCGGGGAAGCCGAGACTTTAACATGCCCTTGACTTGCGAGGTTAGTTACTTGCTCGGGCGTGCTGAGGCTCTATTGACTCGAACGTATTGAGACTTTATATGTTCGTGATTGACCGAAACTTTGCTCGGCATGGCGAGACCTTTTATGCTCGGCTAGGCGAGACTTCTTTTGATCGGCATGGTGAGACTTTATTGCTCAACTTGGTGAGGCTTTGTTTGCTCGACTTAGTGAGGCTTTTGCTCAACTTGGTGAGGCTTTATTTGCTCGACTTGGTAAGGCTTTATTTTCTCGACTTGGTGAGGCTTTATTTGCTTGACTTGGCAAGGCTTTTGCTCAACTTGGTGAGGTTTTTGCTCAACTTGGTGAGGCGACTGCCGACCTTAAGTGGTAATTTAGTGACCTTAACGAGGTAAGGTGAGTTTTTAACCTTAACAAGGTATGGTGCGTTTTAGTGACCTTAACTAGGTAAGGTGCATTTTTAAACTTAACGAGATAAGGTGCGTTTTTAACCTTAACGAGGTAAGGTGACCTCAACGAGGTAAGATGCGTTTTTAACCTTAACGAGGTAAGATGCGTTTTTAACCTTAACTAGGTAAGGTGCGTTTTAGTAACCTTAACTAGGTAAGGTGCATTTAAAGCGCGAGTAACACTTGAGCGGGGAGGACAAAATTCACTCAACCGCGAGTAACATTTGAGCGGCGAGGATAAGCGCGGGAAAGCGCGGGGTACTACTCAACCGCGAGTAACACTCGAGCGGGGAGGACCAAATCTACTCCGCTGCGAGTAACACTCGAGTAGGGAGGACCAAATCTATTTAGCCGCGAGTAACACTCAAGCGGTGAGGATAAACGCGGGAAGGCTCGGGGTACTACGCAACCGCGAGTAACACTCGAGCGGGGAGTACGAAATCTACTCAGCCGCGAGTAACACTCGAGTGGCGAGGATAAAATTCACTCAGCCACGAGTAACACTCGAGCAGCGAGGATAAGCGCGGGAAGGCGCTGGGTACTACTCAACCGCGAGTAACACTTGAGCGGGGAGGACTAAATTTACTCAGTCGCGAGTAACACTCGAGCGACGAGAATAAGCGCGTGAAGGCGCGGGGTACTACTTAACCGCGAGTAACACTCGAGCGGGGAATACCAAATCTACTCAGCCGCGAATAAGACTCGAGCGGCGAGGATAAAATTCACTCAGCCACGAGTAACACTCGAGCAGCGAGGAGAAGCGCAGGAAGGTGCAGGGTACTCATGCACGAGCATAATATGAAGCTTGGCAGGAGCATGATGTGAAGCTCAGGCCGAGCCTGACTGAGGTGCTTAGGAGGAATATAGCGAGCTCGGCGCGAGCGTAATGTGATGCTCAAGTGAAATCATGAAGCCACTCTCGAAAAGGAGTGCATAATATGAATCATGTGCACGGGCATGGAAAGTAGTGTGTATCGGCCCTGTGCCTGCGGATCCTCAAGATAATGGACTATGTTGTTGGCCCTCTGCGGATAGTGGCCTTGTGCCAATGACCTTGGTCATCAACCCTGTGCCAAAGTACGCGATCCTAAACCGATAATCGCCCCAGTACGATTTTTTGATTTCTTGAAGATTCTTCGAGAAAGATTTTTTAAAGATTCTGTAAGGTCTCATTATTGTAGCAGTAGTGATAATATGTAGCAGTAATAGTAGTAGCCCCCCATTTCTCGAGCGCAAGAGAGTGTTCTGAGGTCGAGAAGTAATAAAGATAACTTTTGCTTCAATGGTAGCCCCCCAGTGATACTTTCTGATCGAACTCATTGGTCTTGCATACTTCAGATTTTGCGAGTAATAAATATTTCGATAGGCGCTTGGACTTCTTTGAAATGTGACCTCGATGTGGCAAGGTTCTTTTTTGTGGAAGACACTTAGGCCTTTTGGATGTGACCTCGGCTTGTAGCGAGGTTTGTTTAGTCGAAGGCATTAGAGCCTTTATATGTGACCTCATCTTGTAGTTCATGTAAATGGCAATGAATAATTGTAGCTACTGCATAGGTAAAAGATCTTGTTAGTTCATATAAGTTGAGATCACGTAGGCATGTACGCATTGTGCAAGGATAGATCATGGTGGCGACACGTCGCGCTATTAAAAGATATAGTAAACTCATTAAAGTGTGCGAATTCACGTAATTGAAGTATACAGTATCACGTGCACGCCATGCTAATATATTACTACAGGGCAAACCATGTTATATCGAGCTCGAGCTCTTGGCAGTCGAGATAAAAATTGAATATTGAGTTCGCGTGTTTGATACGAGTCGCAGACAATATGTATTTACCATATTATAATTGCATTTACAAATAATTTTCATAAAATGATGCTGGCTTTCAACCATCACTTTTTTTTTATTTTGTATTATACGGCTAGTCATGATGCGATATAATGTGTGCATCTCATGCTAATATATTTTTCACGGGACTTAAGCGTGGTAATCCAAGTCAATGACAAAACACAAGCCATTTACTAGCTTTATATGATCAAAATTAAAGTTGCATGGTGAGTTCATTCGCAGTTGAAGCATAGCGATGAATAGAGTTTAACCCGTTTCTATTCGAAAAATGGGTGTGTAATATTGTAACTATTTGATATATTTGGGCAATAAATAAATGTGTTTATAGCACTTTTAACTTGACTAGCATGTCATAATTTTCATAAGCGGGTAAGCCCGTGCTACACGAAATCAAATGCGTAAGAGAATATATTTTATAATGAGCTGATTAAAGTAACGAAGCACTATTATTTAAGCTCGAGATTCTAATTTTAATCATAGCGTTGCTTTTATGAGCATAACATGTTAATTATTAGTGATTTGCAATAATTTTAAGCAATTAATAAGCATATGAATTGCATATTTATCCTCAATTTAGGATTTGATGGCTCATTTTTCATTTTATATGTTTGCTATATCAAAAACATGGACATAGGAGCAACATATGTATAAATTGAAGGTAAAAAATGGATGGACATCACCTTAAAACATAGTAGAAGGGCCCATTAATAACTTTCCAGAAATAGAGGAGCCAGTTATTCATTTCCAAGAAGTGGAAGGACCAGAGAGTGAACTTCTAAAAGTTTAGGGGCTAGATTGACATTTCCAAAAATACAGGGGTCAGATTCCATAAATTGAGGGGCCAGATTGCCATTTCCAAACGTTGAGGGGCCTGTGTATAGTTTCCCAGAACTATATGGGCATATTTGCAATTTCCCATAACTAAAAAGGTATTTTGCAATTTTTAAAAGTTGAAGGCCCATATTGTAAATTTCAGAAATATGGGGCCTTATTGAAATTTCTAGAAGTAGAGGGACCTGTCTGTAAATTTCCAGAAGAGGAGTCGCGTCAGATCTACTTCTCCGGCGCGTGAGAAGACGGTGAATGCTCCAGCTGCTTCTAGTAGCGTGTGGCAGCTCGTCCATGGTCCGTTAGCGGCGATCTTCGCGACATTGGCTTTGTCTTGAGCAGACGCATCCAATGGTGTTGTTTGTTTTCTGTTCGGACGCCGGCACGGTATGCATCTGCTTGGCCGAAATTCTACCGGTGTTTTAATCTAGAGTACCACCTCCAGCGGCCTTTGGTGGCGCGTGAGGAGCCGGTGGAGCTCTGATGGCGGTGATTTTTTCGGCATTGACTTTGTCTAGTGACGCATCCGACGGTAGTCCCACTTCTTTGTTCCGGTCTCGTTTGCTTCGCCTAGTCCGTGTCAACAGCCGGCGTGTTTGTCTTCAATGGTGTTCCGGCACCCTTTAAACGGAGCTTCGCCATGGTTCAGTGAATAGAGAGGAACAAGAAGAACTCGTTCCTAGCAACGGAACCAACTGATTACGCCAAAATTTTCGGTGACCGGGGGGTGCCGAAAGTGACGTCGTACGCGGGTATCTGGAGTCGTCGTCCGGTGGTGGTTGTCATCATCATGGTAGGATATCTGGCGTTGTTGTTGTAACCGTGATAAAGCGGGGAGTTTTTCCTGCAAAAACTCTCCGGTGTGATAGTCGGTATCTCATGCTATAGAGAGAGAAAGTATAAGTGTGTAGGGAGAGAGAGAAGAGAATAGAGAGAGAGAGAGAGAGAGAGTCCCCACTAATGTAAGGGGGAGCCCTCTATTTATAGGGGATTGTTCTTACCTGGGTCTTATGTATGGGCCTGACGAGTATATCTTTGGGGTACCTTTTTGAGAGTATACTTTTGGGGGTATATATTTGTGCTTATCAAGGCTATTAACGTCAAATTTTTTGTCTGTTTTTAAAAAAAATGCCCAAACTACCTATCCTCTCTACTTCTCAACACAAACCAACCATAGATGAATTGCAGAGCAAAAAAAAGAAAAAAATCAGAACACTAAATCAAGGAAAATCATGATTAGTTGATTCCTTCCATACCAACGAAATTACAACACACACAAACGAAAAGAATGAAAGCAACAAATCAAAAAATAAGAAAAAAGAATCAAAAGTAGAAGAGGGGAGAGAAAATCACGATTGAAGTCTTCTCCCAAATCCTTCAATAAGATTCTCACAGTATCCTCAATGGCCAAAGTCTCTGGTTCCCCATCAAAGCCCAGCTCAATACACCCACCGCCTAATTTCACTCCATTCTCTAGCTCCACATTGTAATGACCATCGTCCAAAGCGACCATTGACGAACTACAACACAACACAAACCCTTGAACCAAAATCACAACAGCAAACTAATTGGATCCAACAAAGACTGTAACTTTCATGTGAAAAAAACCCCAATTCAATTTTGAAACCAATAACTAGAAACGACCGATCAATAAGAAAAAACGTAAGAAGATAAAACCCCCAATTCAATCGAACAAGAACAACTCCAAACCCATAAGAAATGGGTTTGAAATCCCTCTTCAACCATAAGAAGAAACGTCTCCTCCTCCCCGTAGTTGCAGGCATCTTGGCCAACCCGACACCGATTTCGTCACGTGCGTCTTTGAAAGAATTGTAGCTAGGACTGTTAACCAGATGTGTGATAACTTGTGTGTACAGTTGTGCACACAAGTGTCAACACAACAATGCACACAACTATTTCCAGAAAACTTATTTTTAACGAACAGAATATAAATGCAGCGGAATTAATACTTGACAAGAAAAATCTTCTTTGGAACCTTTTCATAAAAGCACACCTTGCTAGAAAACAAGTTGTGAATTAAAAACACTTACAATGAAAAGAAAAATAATAACCAAAGATCAAACCCGAGTTCTAAACTAAGAACTTACAAAAACACAAAACAATCTCGAAGAATCAATCCCTGATTTTCGAGACACATGCACTAAACCTCTCAATGATTTCTCTCTTAATAATGCTATATTAATTCTCTTGAAATCAGTACAACTTATGGAGGCGGAGGACTCCTTTTATAGCCATTCAAAATTCCTTGATTAACAAGGATTCAATCACTTCCTGAATTTAAGATCCTTCTTTCCATATCTTCCAAGAGTCCATTCCTCCTTGAGATTCTTACCTAAAAAACAAAACTATACTAAATATAAACTATTAGTTGTTAGTCAATATAAACAATATATTTACAAAATATAAAAACCTAAATAAGTAAAAAATATATACACTTTTATAAATATCAGAATCACAAAGATAAAAAGATCTAGAGTATTCTCATACTCTTTCAATCTCCCCCTATCTTTGTGGTTCTGATCAAAAACATGCAACAACAATTTGATAAGGCTAAACAGATAGACATACCACTAAATAAAGTCATTACAGTCCAAAAGCAAATAAACAATTCACAAAGTCCACAAGTTTTAAAGACCCGAGTAGAGGTCTTCACCCAAAACATCCATCTCCATATTAGTCGTCGCAGCCTCATCAATCTCCTTCTCAATATCAAACACTATCCCTTCAGCACCAGATGCACTAGTAGTAGCTATAATATCTCCCCCTTTTTGAGAGGAACCAGAAAGCAGAGCCTCCAAATCGGCAATATTCCTTTGCAGCCTAGAAATGAGAAGATGTCTACTATCTAACTCAGCCTGATGTGAAGATATCTGAGCCCTGAAGAGCGCAATCTGAGCGTGGATGGCATTGGGGTCCTGAGCAGCAGTTGTGGGCACAGTAGTGAGAACAGTTGTGGACACAACTGGTTGCCTCGATGCGAGCCCAGAAAAACAAGCCAGATCATCAACCCGAGATGCATCAAGCATGGTCTTGGGAATTTTAAAATGATCCGGAATGATAGAGAGACTGTCCCCAGGAATATCTGGAACCCCTTGATCTTTCAACAAGGCATAGATCAAACTAGGATGCGGAAGAGCATAGGCGGTGTTAACATTCTCCGCAAAGCTCATGATTGTATCAAAAATGGTTCGCCCCAAGTTAAATTTATTTTCCCCAACACGATACATAAGAAGAATCTGATCTTTAGTGACAGACGAGGAATTTAACGTTGGTAACCAATTGGAGCGCAGAATATGGTGTAGAAACACAAACACTTTGGTTAAGGAACTAGTCCGAAACCCAGTGTTCCACTTGGAAATACGTCCTCCAGTTACAACAGACACAGCTGTATGAATATCAGAGGGAAGCAAGTGAATGGGAAGATCAGGAGTGCCCAGAAAAGTGTTAATCCGAGAGGGACTAAAATCAACCACTTGATCCCTAACAAAGACTTTCCCAAAATTTGGAGATCGATCAAGACTAATATCTCGGCTTAGATTGGCATAAAATTCTAAGACTAAGGTCCGGGAATAAGGAATAGGAAAATCTAAAGAAATATCCAGGGACCTTGTAGAGAAAAAATTGGTCAATCCAACTTTGTCAAAAACCTCAATCTGTCGAGATTTTTCAACAACAAAAGCCCTATGGAGATTGGCGGAAAAACGATTTTCAGCATCAGGAGCATAAAACAGAGAATTGTACTTCAAGTCCAGATTGTAAGGAGAAGAGGGAATACGAACAGAGGACTTTCGAACCCGAGATTTGTGAGCAGTGCCACCTGTGTGAACTGGTGTGTCAAAAGTTGTGGGCACAACTGGCTGCACAGAAGACCTCACAGAAGGGACTGGCCTGCGTTTTGAAGAGATGAGAACATCAGGATCACTTACAGTATCATCAGAGCCCACAGAAGCATCACTAGAGTCAGCAGGCTGTGACGGTGAGTTTGCCGAGCGAAACAGCGGCTTGAGCACGGGCGGAGCTACGGGTGAGACGCCTAGAGCTGCTCTCCCCCTGAATTTTGGCCTGAGATGCGACCTGAGCCTGAGCAGGGGAGCCCTCATCCTCATCAGAGGAATCTCGGAGAATTAACCTCCTCCTTGTGTTTGCAGAACCCCCAGATTTGGGTTTAGAAAGTTTTGGAGCAGCTGGACGAGGAAGAAGAGAAATTGAAGATTTCCCGGATGCAATCAGCCGGCTAGAGCGACGGACCCCTGAAGGTTCTGGTTGACGAGCATTCCTAACGGCATCAAGGACAGATTGATCTTCAACGTTAATTGCAGACGACTGTTGGCCAAGGGTTTGGACATCAATCGCAGGAACATACTGTGGAGATATGCTTAAGTCAGCAACAGTAGCGGATGCCTGAGCCGGGGAAGAAGGTGGAGATGCCATGAGAACGATCTGCACACAAAAGATCTAGAAGAAAGGAGAAGAGAGAGAGACTTTGGGAGATGTGAGACAAGATGTGGGAGCAGTTGTGAGATTAATTGATTGAACAGATGAAGTCACAAGTTTTAAAAGGGATTTATGGGCACAACCTTAGAAACTGAACCAGGGAAGAGAATAAGCCGTGTAAAGGTAGGAGTTTTCCCTTTTTGAACTTCCAAACTCATAAAGGATTAGGGCACAAAAAATAAAAAAAAAACTTACCAAATTTTTGTGATACGATTTGCTTTCCTAATCCGATTGGAACTCTTCCATGATTACACAACCTCTCACCGTAGTCTCCTTTGACTACTAGACTTCATAACCACCTTAGCATAAAAAGATCATTAATCACAATAGAAAAATTAGGACAAGAAGAGTGAAAATTAACAAACAAATTGCTCATATTTTTACCAAGGATTTCGAATGCCCTAACGTAATCTATATGCCTATCATGAGAGAGCAATGCACACACAGTGAGGATTTTAATCTCAATAAATTGCAACATGGTATGACTAAATCACGTATTTAACATAACATTGACAAACAAGAATTCAATGAGATAACCCTCAATCATGTAGCCTCTAGAATGTCTCCATATTAGGCATTGAATCAGTCACTGAGAAGGAGCTATTCACTCTCACACCATAGTGCTTCCCAAATTTTTTTCCCAAGTGATGCAACAATAAGTCATTGGCATTGAGCACATGAGTGGAAGCTTCAAAATAAATGGAGGCAGCTTGTTTTTCTCAGTGACCTTAGATTAGACACCCACTCCATGATAATTATCAACAATTTAACAAGGAAATTTTATCACCGAGTTAGGAGGGATCTCACATTCAAGAGTCAAAGAAGATGTCAACACAGAGAGATAGTCAAGTGATCACAAGAGATAATCGTGCAATGCATGAATGCAGGATTTTTTTTTTTTTTTTGTAATATACAATTATACGAGATGCAGACGGTTATGCACGTTGTCTGATCATCGTGATCACACAAACCGAGAGAGTTCTTAAGAAAAGAGAATCTCTCAAAATCCAAAGCCTTGGTAAAGATATCAGCAAGTTGATTTGTTGTTCCAACATGTTCAAGTGTAATAATTCTTTGTTCAACAAGATCTCTTATAAAGTGGTGCCGAATATCTATATGCTTTGTACGGGAGTGTTGCACAGGATTTTTAGCAATATCTTTAGCACTCATGTTATCACAAAAACAGTTAGGGTTTCACTTTTCAAACCATAATCCTTTATCATTTGATTCATCCAAAGTAATTGGGTACAACAACTACCTACGCCACATATTCGATTCAGGTAGACAAAGAAACACGCTTTTGTTTCTTACTAAACCAAGACACAAGATTATTCCCTAAATAGAAACAACCACCGGTGGTGCTTTTCTATCATCGGTATTTCCACCCAATCGAATCACTGAAACCCACCAAGTTTGTGTTGGTATCTCTTGTATAGCTTAACCCCAAGTGAGTAGTACCCCAACATATCTTATAATGCGTTTCTGACTTTTAAGTGGGATACTTTGGGGTTAGCTTGATACCTAGCACAAATGCACACACTAAACATTATGTCGTGCTAGGCGTAAGATACAAGCTCCCTATCATACTCCTATAGAGGGTGTGATCAACACTTTCACCCTCATCATCCTTACACAGGTTTTGGGATGATCCCATAGGAGTTTTTAGGTGTGATGCATTATCAAGACCGAATTTCTTAACCAAACTTTTAGCATACTTGGATTGAGAACCGACATTCCTTCATTGGTTTGAGTGATTTGAAGACCAAGAAAGAATTTCAGTTCCCAACCATACTCATTTCAAATGTGGATGTCATACTTTGAACAAACATTTCAAGTAAGTCATTAGTAGTAGCACCAAAAACTATGTCATCCACATAAATTTGAGCAACAAGCATACCCTTTTTATTTTTCAAAACAAATAAAGTCTTATCAACCTCTCCCTTTTAAATCCAAGTTGAATTAGGTGCTCGGTCGCCTACCATACCAAGCACGTGGGGCTTGTTTAAGACCATAGAGTGCCTTTTTCAACTTATAGACATGATTTGGCTTAGAAGGATCTTCAAACCCTTTAGGTTGCTCAACAAATGCTTCCTCATTTAAAACACCATTTAGGAACGCACTCTTGACATCCATTTGATGTAGAGTGATTTTCAAGTAGCATGCAATAGCTAGCAACAATCGATAGACTCAATTCGGGCTACGGGGGCAAAGGTTTCATCAAAATCCACCCCTTCAATTTGAGTGTAGCCCGAGCCACCAAACGTGCTTTGTTCCTTGTTATATTGCCTTGTTCATCGATTTATTCTTAAAGATCCATTTGGTCCCAATCACATTGACGTGAGAAGGCCTAGGAACTAAGAACCAAACCTCATTTTCTCAAACTGGATTAATTCCTCTTGCATAGCATTAATCCAATTCTCATCTTTCAAGGCTTCCAAAACATTTTTGGTTCATAATTAGCAACAAAACAACACGAGTTTACGATGATACATAGATTGTAAACATAACAAACCGGCAAGGTCACGGTAATTGACCCTTTTTCCTCGAGTTTTCATGCCTTCATCCACTTCCCTATGACGAGATGTGGGATGATTTCCTTGTATTCGGAGGATGTCCTTTTCTTTGCTTACATCTTCGTCATCGGTTTGAATCGAGTCTTGGTCTTCATTTGTTTGACCACTTGTCTTTGTCGTTGTTTGAACAACCGGGAACAACCGTTACTGGGGCTGCGAGATTCATTCACATTAGCCGGTTCGATTCGTCATTAACGGTTCGGCTCCCAAGTACAACGAAATATCATCCTCAACCGTTTTGACATTAAGATCGTAGCATCATCAAACACAACATTTATGGATTCCATGATAGTTTTGGTTTTGAGATTATAAACTCGAATGCCCTACTTGTTCGTAGAGTATCCAATAAAAATGGCTTTGTCACTTTTGGAATCAAACTTAGAAAGATACTCTCGGTCATTTAAGATGTAGCAAATACACCCAAACACATGAAAATATTTGACCGTGGGTTTCTTTCCAAGAAATATCTCATAGGGAGTCATAGTACTTCCAATTCTTAGAAAGACACGATTCCCTACATGACATCTTTGTATTCACGACTAAAATTTTTAGAGAGATTTTTCGAGCTTAACATTACTCGGCCATCTCTTGTAATGTGCGATTTTTCCTTTCCGCTACCCCATTTTGTTGAGGGTTTTGGGGCGAGAACTCGTGAGTAATCCCTTTGAATCGCAAAAGGCGAGAAAGTGGCGTTTTCAAATTCGATACCATGATCGATCGACTCTAATGGCTTTTAAACCATATAAGTTTTTGACCCTCTTGTGCCAAATTTTGAACTCATCAATGGTGTTGGACTTTTCCCTTAAGAAAATTACCCATGTATATCTAGAAAAATCGTCCACACACACAACAGTATTTTTCGAGACATGCTTTCTACTTCCATTGGACCCATAAGATCAGTATGGATCAATTCAAGACATCTAGTGGTTCCACAGTGTTGAACCATTTTATGACTTGATCTTGTTTGTTTCCCTTTTTGACATGACCCACACACACTTAATTTCTTAAGATCCAGTTTAGGCAAATCCTTTACAGCCTCAAAGTTGATTAAATCTCTGATTTTTCTCTCACTGGCATGACCAAGTTTTTGGTGCCAGATGGCTGTAGAATCATCCATTTTAGTAAAAAAACATGACACACTGCTTCCAACTTTATAACAGTTGTCAGAAGATCGAACACCAGTTAAAATACACTTATTTTGGTTATCAAAAACTTCACATTTTGACTTGTCAAATTTAACAAATAAGTCATCGTCACACAGTTGACTTATGCTTATCAGATTTGCCTTAAGCCCATCAACATGTAGAACATTGTATAGCTTAGGCAAGCCTGATACATTCAACGTACCTTTGCCAATAATTTTACCTTGAGCTCCTCCACCAAAATTGACTTTCCCACCTTTGAATGGAGCATAATCGATGAGATTTTCTCGTGTTCTGTCATGTGGCGAGAACGACTGTCAAAATACCAGGCCCCTTCCACAGCTCCTAAGAGAGTGAAAACAACTGACGGTTTACGGTTTCCTTTCTTACCCAGCGGTCTTCTTTCCGGCTTTGGGTTGTGTGTACGGTTGTGTGTTGAGTTGTGTACACAATGCGCTCAAGTGTCCACGCATATTGCTCAACCCAGTTCTGTTTCAGCTTGTGACAATACGGTCTAATATGACCAGGAGCGAAGCAATGATGACAAACATACCTTCTTCTCATGTTTTGTCTTTTTGAGAATGAACAGACTTGACAGAGGAGATGATTTTTCCCTTTTGAAAACGCTAGCTCCTTCTTTTACAAAAAGGTTTCTTCATAGCCAATTCTGTTTTTCCTTGATTTCCTATTTTTAAAACCTCTTCTAACTTGGCTTTACCGGTGTTCGGCCTTGTTAGAGTTTACGTCTCTCTATCAAGATTTGTTTTATAATTTTCACACTCCATGTCTTTCTTTGTGAGTAAAACTTCTAGCTTGGCTATGGAGTCTTTTTGAGAATCACTTTCTTTTGACAAACTCTCAACTTGAGACTTTAGTTTAAGATTTTCTACATCAATTTCTCATTTACTGTCTAAATACCTTGAGTTGCTCCATACGTTTAGTCCAATCAGTGTGGAGTTCAACATAGGTATTGTGCAAGTCCTCATAGGTAGCACACTCTTCCTCTTCTGGATCATCTTTAGTTTCACCAGAAGTTAAAGAATTCAAACAGGTATACACATCGGTTGTGTAGTCGGTTGTGTGATAAGTTGTCTTTGTCAGCGATTGCACATCTTCCACATCGACTCACTATCGACAAAGTGATCGAGATGGATGCCATATAGACATGTTTGCGATCTGTTCATCATCATCGAATCACTCAAAGTCGCTGTGAAACCTACTCCACGCTTTTTAAGAGTGTTAGCACACTCATTTGCATAATGTCCAAATCCTTTGCAAGCACGACATTGAATAGAATCAATTGATTTCTTTCCTTCAAAAACTGGCTTTTTAGTGACTATTTCCTTCTTTGATGATTCACCCGTGGAGGATGTAGAATGTGCTGAATTTGGAAACTTAGTAAACCGTTTCTTTTTCAACATGCTATTGAATTTTTGAGTAATCAAAGCACACTCATCATCTCCTAGGTTTGACTCATCAATATCTTTGGACAGTTGAACAAGATCCTGAGACACCTTGAGAGCACTTGCAAGAGCAATTGAATTTGCTTTGCTAGCCTCTTGAATCCCAAGATTCAATTCAAAATTTGTTAGGATACCTAGAATAGTGTCAAGCCCAACAGTGTGAACATCCTGAGTTTCCTCGATCACAGAGATTTTAATGTTAAACTCTTCTGGGAGAGTTCTTAGTACTTTACTAACAAGTCTTGCATTAGATATGGATTCACCCAAAGAGAAAGACTCATTTGAAATGTCCAAAATCTTAGCTGAGTACTCTTTTATGGTTTCATTCTCTCCCATTCTTAAATTTTCAAATTTGGTCATTAAAGTTCTTAGCTTGGTTTTTCTAACACTTGCTGGTCCTTCACAATGAAGTTGAAGAATGTCCCACGCTGTTTTGGCAACAGTTTGAGTAGAGAATAAACTGTATATATGAGGATCCACATGGTCAGAGATTGCTCCCATGGCCTTGGCATTATAGTTTGCAAGAGCAATTTCCTCACTTGTCCAAGTTTCTATGGGCTTAGGTCCATAGTTTTTCTCTCCTTTGCCATCAGACGTGGATGGGGTAATTTCTATCATGGGAGGAGTGTAGCCATTAATCAAACTAACCCAAGCACGATGATCAATGTATTTAATGTGCATAATCATTTTGGCCTTCCAAATGGTATAGTTTGAACCATTTAGAGTAGGCGGTTTGTTATGACTATGGTTATGGTAACATTCCATTTTGGCTACTTTCAAGGATCGATCTCAGTTGAGTCGAGAGAAGTCTCTGATACCAATTGAAAGAATTGTAGCTAGGACTGTTAACCAGATGTGTGATAACTTGTGTGTACAGTTGTGCACACAAGTGTCAACACAACAATGCACACAACTATTTCCAGAAAACTTATTTTTAACGAACAGAATATAAATGCAGCGGAATTAATACTTCAGCAAGAAAAATCTTGCTGGAACCTTTTCATAAAAGCACACGTTGCTAGAAAACAAGTTGTGAATTAAAAACACTTACAATGAAAAGAAAAATAATAACCAAAGATCAAACCCGAGTTCTAAACTAAGAACTTACAAAAATACAAAACAATCTCGAAGAATCAATCCCTGATTTTCGAGACACATGCACTAAACCTCTCAATGATTTCTCTGTTAATAATGCTATATTAATTCTCTTGAAATCAGTACAACTTATGGAGGCGGAGGACTCCTTTTATAGCCATTCAAAATTCCTTGATTAACAAGGATTCAATCACTTC
The DNA here is from genome assembly GCA_016624345.1 of Platycodon grandiflorus. Lineage (NCBI taxonomy): Eukaryota > Viridiplantae > Streptophyta > Magnoliopsida > Asterales > Campanulaceae > Platycodon > Platycodon grandiflorus. The sequence goes on from CM028369.1 coordinate 1,013,699, forward strand.
CTGAATTTAAGATCCTTCTTTCCATATCTTCCAAGAGTCCATTCCTCCTTGAGATTCTTACCTAAAAAACAAAACTATACTAAATATAAACTATTAGTTGTTAGTCAATATAAACCATATATTTACAAAATATAAAAACCTAAATAAGTAAAAAATATATACACTTTTATAAATATCAGAATCACAAAGATAAAAAGATCTAGAGTATTCTCATACTCTTTCAGTCTTCCCTCAACTCGCGTGCCCGGATCGAGGAGGAGCTTGAACAGGTGTTCAAGAAATTCGAAGTCAATGGCGATGGCAAGAATGCAAGATCTCTTCGTTTGAGCTAGGGTCCATTATGGGTAGCCTCGGTCACCCTCCGACCGAGGAAGAGCTAGAGAACATGATCAAGGAAGTTGACTCGGACGGCGACGGGTTCATCGATGTGACCGAGTTTATCGAGCTCAACACAAAGGACATCGACTCAGCCGAGGTACTGGAGAATCTCAAGGACGCATTCTTGGTGTTTGATATCGACAAGAATGGATCGATTTCGGCCGAGGAACTGCAGAACGTGCCGGGGAGTTTGGGCGAGGAATGTTCGATCGCCGAGTGCAGTGGGGTTGATCGAGATGGGGATGGGATAATCAGTTTCAATGAGTTTTGGATGTTGAATTTGGGACTTTTAGGGTTAATGGAACAGAAGGTAGATCCAAATTCATTTTACTGAATTAAAGAAGACAAGTGTAGTTTGGGCATTTTTTTAAAAAACAGACGGAAATTATAATGGTACGGCCCGAAGGGGGAATTTCACAAATAAATGAAAATCGAGTGACCAGAATGAATTGTCTTGATGAGGGGGGACGAAAAGCATAAATTTTGTAAATCGGATGGACCAAATAATTATATAATTCTTTAGAAAATATGATTTATTTACAACTAAAGTCAACATTTTATCAAAATTTCCCCCCCTTTCTTTTAGAAAAAGATTATTACACATTTGAGCCAAATAAGAGAGCAGTGGCCTCTACCATTACGGAAAAGTGAAATTCTATCAGGCACAAAATTTTATGCAGATAATAAAACATCACTACTTCAGCACTTTGGTTGGGCAATATAATGACTGATAAAAACAGTGGCGACCAAGTTTTTGTTGGAAATGTATTTAACCGGATTTTATTTGAAAAAGTTGTGTGATTTGGGGATTATGATGAATGATGGCGTATGTGAAAAAACACTGATATTGCACCTTTATTGTTGCTAATGTATAAGATTTTGCTATTTGGATTGCCTTTTAGTATTCTGCTCCCTAGTTTCTTTTTTCTGATTGATTTTTAGTGCTTGTGGTATGTCAGCTATCCATCTAAGCGGACAAATTTGGGGCGTCTTATGGAAACTCATTGTCCACAGCTTTTAGGGTTAACCTATAAGGATCCTATAACAAGCTTCCAGCTATTTCAGAAATTCTCTGTTCAGCATCCTGAGGCAAGCCCTTGTTAAACATGTGTACTTGTTAAAGTGATAAGTATAACCCTGAACTATATTTCTAGTTTAACCTTATTACCTTCTCAGCCAAAATACTATATTTCGACAATGTTCAGGTTTATTGGTCAATTATTTTGAAAGAGCTCTCTATTCGATTTCGCGAGGCTCCAAAATGCATCTTGGATACCTCTGACAAATTAAATCACGGGGGAACTTGGTTTCCTGGTTCAGTTTTGAATATTGCCGAGTGTTGTTTGCTCTCAACCAGTAATCCGCAAAAGGAGGATGGAAGCGTAGCAATTGTATGGAGGGATGAAGGCTATGATGATTCTGATGTCAATAGGATGACAATGAAAGAGCTTCGTGACCAAGTAATGTATGCTGTCATGTATCTTCTTTTTTTCTTTTCTTTTGATTTTCTGGTACTAGTTTTCATGCATCTGCCTACACATATTGTTTATGACTAACCATTATGCAAGTAGGTTGCATAAATTTTATGCACTGATATCAGTGATATGGTGGTACTTCACAATTTGGACCATAAATTATGCAAAATGTAAATGCTATTAATCAGTTTGTTGCTACTCTGGATATATTTTTCCATTTCCAGTAGTGTCTATATGGTGCATCTATATATATATATATATAATGACAGCTGTGTCTAAAAATAGTAAATCCCGCCAAAACGTTGTTGCCAAAAATAGAACTTGATATGTTTTATTTGAAAGACGTGTGCTCTACCTTGAAAATAGAGAGCTTGCTACTTCTCCTAGGAAAGATGGGAAAGTTATCAAAGCTTCTCAAAAAAGACTTCTGAAGTAGCCAATCCAAGAAGACTTCTGAACTAGTCAATCCAAGATATCTAGGATACAGTAAATTCCATCACTTTTATTTCCATGCCGATTCATGAACTATCAACATTGATTTTATTTTTTTTATGCTAAATCATAATCTTTTCTTAATTTACACAAATAACATTAATTGGCCAACAATATTCATATCAACGTACAGAATTCATTTTAAATACCAGCATTCGAATATACACCAACATAAATATTTCAAATTATAAACAACATAAATAAAATGAGTTGCATCGAATAGATATGTATTCAAAGCAATATAATTTGACTGTTCGAATTATATAATTGTAGATACATCGTGAATCGATTACATTAATTTAGTGTGAATGTTCGGTATTCACTATATAGTAAAAGAAAAACTTATGTAAATGTTTTGTTTGATTAACTAATAACTGTTTATCTTTTACGTACATATACATTTTTTAAAATTCAGTCATATTACACTAAAATGTTAAGTTTTAAAAAAAATGCACATTCTGCAAAACATTTATAACAAAAAATTTTGAAAAATACACATGTGAAAGCATTCAATTGATAAATTCATTATACACAAATGTACACCGGTTACACAAGTAACAATATTTTATTTTATGTCGCTTTGTCTATAGTTATCAATCTGTAGGTCCTTCGAATTTTGATATGTGATAGTAGTAATAATAGTACATGTTCAATGACCAATTTTGTATTTATAAAAGTATTCTAAAATTTATAATAATTTTCTTATTTATGTTATTTTATATTATTAATATTACTTTTTTTTAATCCTTACGTTATAATTATTTGTTTAATTTATGTACATATCTCATAATTTTTACGTTATAGTTATTATTTTCTTATTTTGTTAGAATTGAATTTTTTTACATGTTTTATTTCTATTAAATATAATTTAATTGAAAAATATATATTTCCGTGCGTTTAACGCATGAGTGTAAAACTAGTTATTCCTTAAAACCTGTATCTTGTTAGAGTCTTCAGAGACCAATTCTCTTACTAGTTTGAATGTTGTTTAAGATAACTGCTCCTGACTTCTCGTATAACTACCCACATTTCATAACGGGGAAACATACATCTTCTTATCATTTTTATAGTCTTACGCATTACAATAGTTGGGAAGATGATAAGAGACCTTTCTTCATATTAGCTTGTATGTAAGTAAAACATAATTTCTTACAGTAATCTGTCATTAAACAAATTCAAGCTCCATTTGACTTGTTTGCACCTCTTTTGCCCTAATTTTTAAAACAAATCTTTCTTTGTTTTTTGACATATTATCTACTATCCACAGGTTGGTAGCAAATGCATTAAATGCTATATTCTTAAAGGGAGATGCTATTGCCATTGACATGCCCATGACAGTCAGTGCCGTCATTATATACTTGGCAATTGTATTTTCAGGATTTGTGGTTGTATCAATAGCTGATAGCTTTGCGCCAAAGGAAATCGCAACCCGGTTGCGTGTGTCCAAGGCAAAGGCTGTCTTTACTCAGGTAGCTCTATGCATATAAAGCTTGTGATGAAATAAATAAATATAGGATGACTTACACTTTAGCGCCATGCTTTGTTATGCAATTTGTTGAACCCCGTGATTTTATTTAAGTTGCTCTCGAGGTAAATAAAAATTTACTAGGATTATCCACCCCTCGAGCATATGTTTCATTAAGAATTTATGGTTCTTTCTTTGGACTATCCTTTGGAAGTGAAGTACTATACAAAGTGTGTTTAGTAGTTTCTTATTTTAACATCTCTTCTACTTTTTTAACTATCCAATATGTTAACATCTATAAATTAAAGACTCTTGTCATTAATAATCGTAATTTTTTTTTTACTCTGACAGGTTTCTAATGTGAATGATCACATTACCTTTTGATCTTAATGCAAAAATATGGTTATGCCACTACTATCTCCTCGAAGACATCTCCCTAGTAACTTGGATTTCTGCCCTTCCATGCATGACAATTTGAAGTGATCACTTGATTAACTTTCACATTACCAACCAATTAAATCTGTAAGAGGAATTAAGCTGCTCTGAAGTAGGAGAACTATCATTTCCATTACAAAGAGCCCTCCCACTTGTCCAGTTTCCCTAAATTTTCTTTTCCTTAAGTTGTTGATGCGCCGTTATCATCATCACCATGCTCTCTACTTGTCTAGGCACTATATCTGCTGCTGCTAGACATGTGTTGCGCACAGCGGAAGACTAACAAACAAATTAACAGAGTATAATAGGATCAATCACAAAGAAGAGAGAGAGATTGGGGTAAACGGACTGACGAAATTTTATTAGAGGCTCACACCTTGTCCAAACCTTTTAGGTATACAACTATTTATAAGGAAATAGAAAAACCCTAAAACCGTCGCTATGCGGACGCATAATGCGGCCGCATACGACTTACAAGATTTTCATGCGGACACCCTATGCGGCCGCATGGTTTCCAGAAACTCTATGCGCACGCCTTATGCGGCCGCATAGATTCCAGTATGCCATGTGGACGCCCTCTGCGGCCACATGCCTTCCAAAAATCCGAATAGTCCGTACCGCGGTGGGCGGAGCCCCCCGCACCCCCCTTTGAGGCCCGTTACCAATCTACATGCCTACCAGGCCGCGCTCTCGGAGGGCGCCGGCCTCTTGCCAGGGCATCAAGCCATCACATCCAACAACATGCTTGTAGTTGTACCTCAATCAGGGTACAACGAAATGGAAAGACTGGATTTCTTCTCTCAGTAGTCTTATTTTCATTTCTTGGCAGTACACTCCAGTAATAATGAAGTTCATGTACTGGAAATTTATCATATGGCATTAGATTTCAATGGTGTTTTGCTTCACGATATCCCTTGTTCTATTTTTGCATTGCATATATGTTTCTTCACTCCGAATATTGTTCTAACTTGGTAGCAAATGCAGGATTTTATAGTAAGAGGGGATCAAAGATTTCCTTTGTACAGGTAATAGTTGCATCTCGTAAGACTACCCAAATTTCTCACATTAAAATCTTAAGAGATTGCCTTTCGGAGTTGGTTTAGAAGTGTCATTTTTACTAAATGAATAAATAATCATCAAGTAGTTGGTTTAATTCCATAGACTTCCATGAAATCAGAATGCACTTCACCCCGTAAGCAAAACAGCTTTTTAATCTACTGGCAGTCTGGCACCATCATGCTTGTCTTTTTTCTCCTTGCAGTCGAGTGATAGAAGCTGCTCCACATAGAGCTATTGTGGTTCCTGCAACCGGAAGGGACATAAACATTCCATTAAGAAAACAGGATATGTCTTGGCAAAAGTTTCTTTCTAGTGCCTGTCACCTTTCTAGGTAACTTCATTACCTTTAGGTTTCAACTTTCTTTTCTAATAAAATCATAATTTCTTAAAGGTTGATGGAGGCATTATATTATTCCATTGAATTGCTTGTTAAGCTACAGCAACAACCAGGGAACATTGTAATAGATATTCACCCATGTTGTCTTGAACTGCAGCTTGAAAACTATTGTTCTAACAATATTCATTTATCTTGCAGACCAAATTATTGCACTCCTGTCTATCAACAAATAGAATCCGTTACCAATATACTCTTCTCATCTGGAACAACAGGTAGAAAATTCGTTTGCCATACTCACTAGTTCTCTAGAGGTCTCCCTGCTTTACTGATTCACTTGTATGTTTATGTTTCCCTTCTTAGGAGATCCAAAAGCTATACCATGGACTCACATTTCTCCTATTCGATGTGCCGCTGATTCATGGGCACATATTGATGTTCAAGCTGGAGATGTCTTCTGCTGGCCCACAAATTTAGGATGGGTAATGGGACCAATTTTACTCTATTCATGCTTTCTGAGTGGTGCAACTCTGGCTCTCTACCATGGATCTCCTCTTGGCCGTGCTTTTGGAAAATTTGTGCAGGTGAAACCCTGAATGCTGATGCTCCTTTATGTTCTGCTAAATATAATACAATAGGGATACATCAATCTTAGGCCATGAAGCTAAACGCAATTTCATTAATCTAAATGGAAGCATCATTTACTAATACTACGAAATAACTGTAATACCCCTAAACAACTAAATTCCATAGTTATTGATTTTGACAACTACAACTTGATTTGGTTTTAGATACAGTTGGTGAAATCTTAAATCATACTCCCACCATTCCTGTAAAAGAGTTCATTATTCCTTTTTAGGCCTTTCCAGAAAAAGTGTTCACTTTTTAATCTTTCCTTTTTGGGATGTTACTTTTACTCATTTTACCCTTGATTTGCTTCCTACTTTAATGGTGGGTCTCACTCTCACATGGGCATCACTAGAAATAACAAGACATACATTTATTTATAATAGAATCAATTAGATTTTCTTAATCTGTTTGTCGAGTCAAATAAGACACATTTTTAGGAACGGAGGGAGTATGTTGTAGCAGAATCACATATCCCTCTATAGGCTCCAAATCCTCAATCCTACTTTCTTAGAATTTTTATTTTTTTAATACAGAAAGTACACATATTAAACACGTAGACAAGGATAAAACTGTTTCCTTATTAAATTTATTTATTTCCTTTCTTTTTCTCACTTGGCATAAATTTCACTTATACATGCTTTTTCTCATAATTTTTCACAATAAATATTTGTTTTTATACAGTGCTACAAAAAACAGAGGAATAGATTAAATTTTGAACCTTTTAATTCTTCTTTTGTGAAATGATTTGTTTGTTTTTTCCTCACCAAGTACTTTCCAACCTGGAGTAATGTATTACTCCTTCCGTCCTAAAAATGAGTCGCATTTGAAAAGTCAAACTTTTTAATATCGTATTTTTGCTTCTCGATATTTCAGCTAAATTGCATTGAAGTTATATATTTTGTTGCATGACACCTAAGATAAATATAATGTTTTCAAATAGAAAGAACAAAATTGAAAAATTATGAAGATTTGAAACTTCATTTTTGGAGATGTGATTCTTTTCTTTTCTTTTTGGACAAACCAAAAAGGGAAGTGTGACTCTTTTTATGGGAAGGAGGGAGTCGCTCATATTATCTAACACCTCTCCTTTTGGCTGTATCTGTAGGATGCAGGAGTGACAATTTTGGGCTCAGTTCCAAGCATAGTGAAGGCTTGGAGGAGTACAGATTGTATGACAGGACTGGATTGGACAAAGATTAAGTAACCTTTGATTCGTACACTGGACATATTTCATTAACTAATAAGAAACATCACTAAAATTTGAACATCTGCAGGTCATTTGGCTCTACTGGAGAGGCCTCCAATGTTGATGATGACCTTTGGCTTTCTTCGAGGGCATACTACAAACCCATTGTTGAATGCTGTGGAGGTACTGAGCTTGCATCATCCTACATACAAGGAAATCTTTTGCAACCCCAAGCTTTTGGAGCATTCAGCTCTGCCTCAATGACAACAGGCTTTGTCATTCTTGATGACCATGGGTTACCTTATGTAAGAGCTTTTCCTCTCAAAGCTTAGTACATTTCAACTCCTTGACAATTGCCTATAAGATCTAAGGGGTGACCATCTTGCAATTGGTTTTATGTTTGTTTTCGATTTATCTGATAGCTGGATGATCAACCCTGTGTTGGTGAAGTTGGTTTATTTGCTCTTTATATGGGAGCAACTGAAAGACTGCTCAATGCAGACCATGAGGAAGTGTATTTCAAGGGAATGCCAATTTACAAAGGAAAGGTACGATGGCTAAGAGAAAGATCTCTTCAAGTTTCTAGTTGGCTAAACTTGACAAAATTTGTATTCTCAGTCACTCAGGAGACACGGAGACATCCTTAAGAGAACCATCGGGGGCTATTTTGTTGTACAAGGCAGAGCTGACGACACCATGAATCTAGGCGGCATAAAGGTATCACATTCTCCCACTGCTCTCGTCTCACACCAATGCCTCTGTCATCACTGTGGTATTCAGTTATAACTCGGCCTTTTGTTTTGTTTTTGGACTAGCATTTGGGCCAAAATATAATCTGGTCTTTTGTTGTATGCAGACAAGTTCAATCGAAATTGAGCGTGTTTGTGAACAAGCTGATGAAAGTGTATTAGAAACTGCAGCAGTCAGTGCTGCACCTGCTATTGGCGGTCCAGAACAATTAGCTATCTTCGTGGTGCTTAAAAAAGGATGCAACAGCAAACCAGAAATGCTAAAGATTAAATTCTCTAGGGCCATCCAAAGTAATCTTAATCCATTGTTCAAGGTTAGTCCTTTTTTTCTTAATTCCTGAAAATAATAAGGTGTCTGAAGTCAGAACCATTCATAACTAATTCATTAAAAATAGTATAATGAATAAAATCTAAAATTATAACCATATTTTTGTCAACTTCACTTATTAACTGCAGGTGAGCTTTGTGAAGGTTGTCCCTGAATTTCCTCGAACAGCTTCAAATAAGTTACTGAGAAGAGTTCTGAGGGATCAAGTGAAGCAGGAGCTGCACATTCCGAGCAAAATATGATGGTGTGATCCAGTTTCTTGTAATGTGTGTGTATTATATGTAATCAATCCCCTTGATGAATGCATAATACTCCTAATAAATTAATCTCCCTATCCTATGTCTAGTTTTATTCGTAGAGATAATGTGTATCATTTCATATGTTGTTTAAGAAGTCATTTCCGAATTAAATATTAATAATAATAAAATTTTTTTAAAATTTTTTTTTTTGGGGTGGTGATGAGGTGTTGTGGCGTTCATTTGAAAGTGGGTGTGTAATCAAGCATGGTGTTGGAGGAAACAACATGTGGGATTTGCAAAGGTGAGGGATTAGGCCCATCATCTCCAACCATTGGAACAAAAATTGCACCATCTCATTATAATGGTGCAATTTCTACACCAGATTTCTTCAACCATCATTGGCTTAAATCGCAATTTGGTCACCCTACTTTGGCAGAAAATTCATTAAGCTAACCTTACTTTATTTTTTCTCAATTTCATCACTATACTTGACATAAATTCCACGTTCATCACTCCGTTCAGATTTTTAGATGAAAAGCTTAATATTTTTTTAAAATTCCAAAAATAACCTTACTTATATCATGTGCTAGTCACGTGATCTCTCCCACCTCACCTCATCTCTGAACATTCAATGAAAGCTCTCCCACCTCACCTCATCTCTGAATATTCAATGAGAGAAAAAATTGAAGATTACTATTCAAAGTCAAATTGTAAAGCATCTTAATGGCTCGGTCTGGAGTTCTCGAACTTCAGTCTCGAGTATTCTGAGAATGAAAGTAAGTCTCGAGTATTCTGAGAATGAAAGTAAATGCATCGGATGCTGTGATCTTGAATCAGCAATACTGGTTGTAAGGCAACACTCGTCGTCGATTTGGTTTGGGAAAAACGAAATTGCATAGAAACCTCAATCAAAGGGAAGGAAATTCCAGAATTCAGTATTTTTTTAAGTACAGATCCAAACTTTATAATTGAACTGAGCTAATCAAACGGTTTGATTCAAACCGTAAACCCACAAACAAGTACAAACTCATCCAATTATCATATGTAATCCAATGACCCCAGAATTATAAACTTTCTCTTTTCTCGCCTCACATGGCTGCCGTCTCAGTCGCCGCTGAATGCCAACTTCTCGGCGATAAATACTATTACCGCAAACCCGAGCTCTACCAACTCCAATGGAAGAACGTCGATCTCGCTCGCAACAAAGTCACCGCTCCTTTCTGCGGCCCAATCGTTGTCATCCGTGACGACTCCAAGCTCGCCCAACTCTAATCCGAATTCGCCCTCCGCAAACTCTGCATCTTTAACTCCGCCGACATCCAACTCTCCAAAACCGTCTGGAAAAAACCCAACGACCGATTAATCAGTATGTGCTGGATCGACGAACATGTATTGATTTGCATCACTCAAGACGACACCGTGTACTGGTACAACATCCACGCGAAACTCATAGAGCCGAATTTGTCAATGGGGAAGGAGTACTTTGAGCACAATGCGGTTGAGTGTGTGTTTTGGGGGAACAGTGTCGTTTGTATCAATGAGGCGTTTGAGTTGTTGTGTATACCTGATTTAAAAAAACATAGGTATTAGTTTCAAAGAGAGAGAGAGAGAGAGAGATTAGAGATGAATGAATATTTTATTCATGTTTTTTTATTTATTTTTTTCTTATTTTGATTAAATTGTAAACTTATTAATGTCTTTTAGAGAGTGAGAGTATTTTGGTCTTTTTAAAATTTCTGTCCAAAGGTAAGGGGCATTTTTGTGTTTTTGAAAATTTTCATCTATCTAACTAACGGAAATGACTCTGAATGACCTTATTGACTTTCGAGACCAAGTATAGTGATTAAATTGAGAAAAAAATTTGTAGAGCGAGCGTAATGAATTTTTCGTAAAAGTAGGGTGACCAAATTGCGATTTAAGCCTTTCAAATTTTACACTAAAAATATTTTTTATTATTCTATTTAAAATATATGTTTTATTTCATCAAATTTGTGGTAATGTATTAGCAAAACAAATGCGTTATTTCTTGAATTGTATATCTTATTTTTATAACACAATTTATATATATATTTAAATTAAATTAATAATATTACGTTTTATATACTTTCTTTGGTAAAAATTTGATGTATAATTAAATTAATAAACAAAAGTAGTATTTACACAAAAATAAAAAATAAAAAAAGATAGCGCATGGTTTGGGTTTGCGCCATATATGGCTTACATTTTGATGTTCTTCAAGATGTAACAACTTTGAAGCAACCATTGGAGCTCCATTTAGCTCTATAGTGGTGGGATGACGCACGAAAAAGTTACCGTTGGAGATGGATTTAGAAATATGCAAGTAGGAGAGAAACACTGTTCCATTTTTTGCAAAAGTTTACTATACTATTTTTAGATGTTTCTCTGAAAGAGGTTATTTTCAAAAAAATTATATTTATAATTTTAATAATCTTTTATTTTTGTCATCTACTTATGTTGTAATTATTTTAGTTGTGCTTAAATATTTTTATAATTATAATAAAATTAAATGACACTAATATATCCCTTAATAATTAAACTTTTCAAACGTAAACTCTTTTTATGGAACGGAAGAAGAAGCGAGTGAAAAAAAAAAAAAAAGAGGACAGGTGAATCTTGGCTCCTGGCGCGAGGTGTTAACTGTTAAGGTTTGTTTGGCTAAATTAATGAGTGGGTCAGGCATTGGATGCGAATTTCGAACTAAATATATCACTACCCTTATGTATTTTAAAATAAATATTGTATATGTATTTTTCAAAATAAAAATATATAAATTTTTATAAAAAAAAAATAATAATAAGAGTAGAATGAGGTAAAAGTTGCGGTGCAGAACTGATCTAAGCTTCTCAATCATCGAATTCGAATTGGTACAATTAGGGGAATTGCTATTCCAACCCCCAAAAATGCTAAGTATACTCATTTATTTAGTTCACCCCCTTCAAATATTATTATAGTATTATACCACTTATATTACTAAGTATACCCCAATTTTTTTCCTATTTTACCCTTTAACAACCCATTTTTTTTTAATTCAACTTCAACTCATCTCTTTCTCCTCCTCTCCCCCCGCCTCCAAAGAAAAAAAAAGAAAAGAAAAGGAAACCCTCATTTTCCCTCCGTAGTCAATCATGATGAATTCTAAACTGACTCTGCAATGTAGACATGGAAAGCTGGGCTTCTATCAAACCTTATAAAAGTTCCATTTCTATTGCTTTTTTGAAACACACATTTTGGTTAAATTTTTTAATAATTTTTTGGAGAAAACTGCGAACGTAGTGTGCGGCGCCTCCGCCGCACACTTAAGAATGTGCGGCAGTGTCGCGCACATTCATAGAAGCGTCGGCCGAGATCCCATAATATCTTAGGGTTCTTAAAAATTTTAAGGGTAATATAATTTTTTAAAATTGTGACAATTTTATAGTAATAATAATAAGGGGGTATACTCAGCAAAATGGGAGATGGGAATAACACTACTCTACAATTAGATTAGAATGATAAATAAGTAGGTGTCGTTCCCGCACCCATGTGGGCAGAAATCAAACTGGGAGCGTAACCGTAATTACTGTTTGGATACAGAGGTAAAATTTGTAGCAGCACAGCGCACACAAAAACACAGAGAGCAAGCAGCAGCAGCAGCTATCAAGCAATGGAGGCGTTGAGGGTGTGGTCAAGTCGCTCAACCCGTCCTCTTAGGCACCTCCTCTGCTCCACCTCTCCAATTTCAGTTTCAAATTCTAAATTGAACCCAATTACCTATGTCCGCTGTTGTTCCACTTCTCCATCTCCTTCCACAGCCGCCGCTCCCCCCCAAAACGCCGGCAGGAACAGGAACCGGAGGTCACCCTCCACTTCGGCCCCGGCTTCCACCTCAGACAGAGATGCAATTCGCGCCATCCGTCTTAAAAAGGTTAACTCTTTTGTTCATTTTCATTTCCGTTTCGTTTTGGTGGAAACACTGATTGCATTGCTTTACTTTGTCGTAGATAAGGGGATCTTGAGTTAACATAAAACCTTTGCACCTCACATTATTGAATTTCGTTATACTCCTTGTTTCCTTTAGTCGAAATCTCGTTACGCTTTGGTGAGTTAGGTGTTTATTTTTTCTTGTACCAAATAGGGATATTTTGAAGCCAAATTATGATTGTTAAGCCCAGAAAAACAAGGCCTAGTTATTGCAATTTAGTGTTTGGAAGGGGTATCAAGGACTTAAGTTCTGAAGGACCCACGGAGCCAAAAACCGGCAAGAACAAATTAGACTACCAAACAGTACAACCAAGAGAAGTGTTCATTGTTTTGACGAAAAAGGTGTTCGCATATGTACTTGTATCATAATAGTCTATTAAGAAATAACAAGTTAAAACAATATGGTGGATCTATTTGGGTGGTACTGCTGCGCTAATGCTCCACAGATTGAGATTAGTACATCCACAGGAAAACCTTTTCATCAGGTGTTATTAAAGTTAAATGGATCAAGGGAGGAACTTGGGCGAATTTGAATTTGTAAGTGGCACTCTGAAAATGGGTAAGGAGAGTCTTGTATTAGAGGTTCTCATAGAAGTATAGACTTACAAGTTACTTGCGAATAGTTTACTTTTAGAAACCTCCTTTGAGAAAATTCTTGTTTCTTTTGAACTTTGCACCCTTAAACCCCCTAATCTAACTCCTCCAGAAAATCCTGGCTTCAATCCACCCAGAGAGGTAATGGTATCTTTTGTGCAAATAGACATATCACCAGCAAAGACACTGCTTAAAAATATCAGTGTTATTTTAGTACATGTGTTGGCATCAATGCATATGTCTGCAAATTGTGCAATATTTATGTTTCACAAAGAGTAATTGAGATTTTCTCCAGGTGGAAGAGTTGAGGAGCAAGGGCTTTGAACCCTATGCTTACAAGTGGGATAGGACTCATTCTGCTAATCAGTTGCAAGAGATTTACAGGCATCTAAGCAATGGTGAAGAGTCAAACAGCGAGAGTGATTACGTATCGATATCAGGGAGAATTGTGGCTCGTAGAGCTTTCGGGAAGCTCGCATTCTTGACTTTGAGGGATGACTCTGGGACTATCCAGGTATCAAGGTCTACTGAGTCTCCATCTCCTTGCTCTATTTCTTTTGTTATTCATTATATTCTTACTTGTTACTAGATGCAGAAACCATGTCTATGAATAGATATGTAGATGATGTTGTTATTTCAATACCACAAAAAGATTGAGATGCGGGGCCGTAAGATGTTCCCAAGTTAGCAGAAAAAACAACAAATGCCAATGAATTTATGGGATACATGATTACTTTGAAGGACTTTTAGTTAGTTAGTCCTTGTTAATCTTTGGGTATGAAGCAATTTCTTCATGACGTTGCGAGTTCTGTTAGCAGCTTAGATTCTTCCTTCCAACATGGATTTAAAGCTTGTGGTTAAGGATAAATAGTAGTGAGTCCATATTTGCTTCATCATTTTAGTTTCTGCTTTATTTATGTTGTGGGTTGTTTAGTATGATTTCGATCATGCTTGTGGAATGGCGTTGAATCAGGTATACACTTGTATATTAAATAAAGATGAATTGGACATTATTGATACTTATCAAGAGTAAACCTGCTCACAGTTTCATAGAGAAACTATTACTCCATTCAGCTTATTCACGGTTTTTTTTTTTTTTTCTAGATTTCTAGTTGTTATTGTTTTTTTCCTAGGTTGTTCTAAATATACTCCCGTTATTATTCTGGTTTTAGCTTTACTGTGAGAAGGAAAGGCTTGTAAACGACCAATTTGAGCAGTTGAAGGCACTTGTTGATATAGGTGACATACTGGGAGCAAGTGGCTCAATAAAGCGGACAGAGAAAGGCAAGTGCTACAGTGACCTTCAATGGAATTCTTTTCTTCGGGTTTATCTGTATCCAAATAAGTAGACATGATATTGATCATGTTTCCTGTTTTCAAAATTCAAGGTAATTGGTTTCTTGATATTTTTGGTAATGTGTATCACTACAAACAAGTACCATTCTTGGACTTAAAAGAAAAGTATTCTAATTGGTACTGGACTATGGACTGCCTAGCCTTCTCTCTCTCTCTCTCTCTCTCTCTCTCTCTCTCTCTCTCGTTTTTCAGCAGTGTCCTTAACATCTTATAAGATCATTTGCCCCTTGTATGTTTTCAGGGGAGCTGTCTATTTGCGTGAATTCATTTTCAGTTCTTACAAAATCCTTGCTTCCACTGCCTGACAAATATCATGGTCTAACAGATGTGGATAAGCGTTACCGACAAAGGTAAGTTTTTTCAGCCAGCTTATTGGAGACTAAAATTGCATTAATTTTGTTATGAGAATCTGAGACAGCTGTTTACTTGTTTTGCTCTATATCTTCCTGGTATATTTAATTATAGAGAGGATTTGAATCGTATACAAATCTTATTCTGGTCCTCCAAAAGAGGACTCCTAATTTGACCATTGTAAAGTGTTGCTGCATAAGTTTTTTGCTTGGCCATTTGCATCTTTATGATTTACTTATCACCCCCTTCCGCTTTTCGCATTTATATTGTCGATCTCTGATTTCTTCACTTCGATGATAATAAAGTCTTGTTGTAGTACTAAGAGGAGTTTTAAAGGTTTCATTGTGGCCGGAGTTCATCATGTACGGTTTTACATATATTGAGGATTGGATCCTTCCCTCAGCCCTTTCCCTTTCTCTCCCTTCCTCTCTCTCATTTACTTATCCTTGACAAACACAACTAGATAGCGTCTAGCCGTCTCTAGACTTCTATAACTACAATATGGCCTTAGTCTGAAGCGTCAAACAAGGATGTTAGTCATCAATTATCAGCTTTTGATGGATCTTCTTGTTTCGGTTGTTTACATATGTACAATACATACTTTGGATGTTTAGGATTTCATGTCCAGTTACTAAAAGAAGTTTGCCTTTATAACTTTATGCATGTTATAGAAAATCAGTTTTAGATCCGAGTCTTCTGACATTACAAACAGCATTGTTCTTTTTTTCTTTTTCAATGGTGGCGTTGGGGTTATAATGTGGCATGCCTAGCCTATCCCAGATACAACAGGGAGAGAAATTGAAATAAGTTGCCTGAACAATTTGATTGAACTGTGGTTTGTTGTCCTTATGAATTCAGAATATGCCCCAAGTTTAGAAGCCTAATTCTTTTTAATTATTTTTTCTTAAATTTTTCCCAGTTGTCAAATTAGGGTGGAAGCCGTTTACCCTTTAGGTAGCCCTCGATTAATCATTGTGTGCTGCATAGATGCATATACCCTTGTATTAATTAGCACTACTCTGTGTCATAAATTTTCAAATCCCTTGAAAAAGTAATTCTTTTTATAGATTCCTCAAGTAAGCTAGCGTTTAGTTTTACATTAGGTTTTTATTCATTTCCCAAAATCATATTGTTATTTATAATTTGCAACTCTACGTTCTAAATTTGTGTTGTGCGGGCTATTGCTAGTGCTGAATGTATTCTGCATGTTATTTTCCTGTTTAGATATGTAGATATGATTGCCAATCCGGAGGTAGCGGATACATTCCGTAAAAGAGCAAAGGTGTGTTCATATTATTAGTATTGTGGATATTATCATTATAATAATACTCCCTCCGTTCCTAAATTTTTGTCTTGGTTTGACTGGTTGAGTCAAACTAGGTATTTTTCGAATGAAAATTTTGACGTATATTTTTTTATTTATTTCAAAATCATAAAACACGTATTTTGTATGACTTTTTGTATTACAAATTACGTGTTTAATGATTTTTTTAAAAATAAAATAATAGATGTCAAATTTTCATTTTAAAAACAGTTAGTTTGACTCAAAAAAGTCAAATAGGACAATAATTTAGGAACGGAGGGAGTAATTATTATTGTTAATAAATTATTATTATCATTTACTCTAATCCAGTACTACTAATACTCAGCAACTCATGTGTTGCTTTTGGTCTGACAAGGACATAAGTTTGGTTGATTAAGAATGGTAGATTGTGAATAACAAGGACAAGGACAAATATATTTTTCTTTCCACAATATAAGTTTGTTATGACTGAATCTTGACTCGTCTTGTTGTGGCTGTTGTTAGTACTTATGTAAATGTTTCATACATATCATATTTAATCGTAATGTGTATGCTTGCTTGGATATATAGCTACTCTCCCAGGGGGCTGATTCCTGTTGCTGCATATATTTGATTTAGTTACGTGCCCCATAAGCTTGGTTACATTCTGGACGCTTAGGTTTGTGTATTCGATCACTTGTTTTTTGAAATATGTGTGCATGATGCTGGATGCAGTAGGCGAGGGTATGATCATGCGAATTGGACATGTTTGAGGGGACAGGTACACGGGGTGCTTGCTTCTGGGTGGTGCTTGGATGGGTCTGAGCTCATGTGTGTCTAGGTGTGCGTAAGTGTTGGTGAGGGGCAGAGCATGGGTGTGTGCTTGAGCGTGTGGTTTATTTATGCAAGTGTTCTCAAACAGTTTGCCTATTGGATTATGAAATCCATATATATATATATATATATATATATAAATTCTTACAACTGGTTTTACTGGCTTAGAGATCTCAATCAGCTTATTCTGTGGAGAATTAAGAATAATGCAAAAGATACTCAATTTGGATCCCCAAGTTTGAGTACCTGATGATGTGTATGAATAACAACAATCTATTTCATAGGTCCCACCCCACTTGTTAGTGGATTTATTGAAGATCTCATCCACACCCTTTATGGGGTACCGGCTACTCAAATTGTGTATCCCTAGCAGTACTCAAGAATATAACGGTGAAGTTTGATGTTACACCTTGCATATTGTATGGACTATTTGTAAATGAGCATTTAGTAGAGCAAGATCATAAATTCGAAGTGGAAAAGGAGTCCACAAAACAAACAACTGGAAGAAGAGCAAATAGTTGATGGAGATCTCCTGAAGCAAGAAATCAGATAGTTCGTTAGGCCCTGCATTAACAGCTCCTGGAAGAGCATTTCGGAAGCTCATAAGGAAGACAAATAAACAAAGTATTCTTCAACAGATGCTTGGGCTACAACAAGTCTCTAAAACTTGAAATTCCACTTTCTCCATTTGCTTCACAATCATAAATTCGCTTATTTCTATCAAGACAAAGCCCTGATGGAAGACAAGAAGCATACTAGTAATCATGGGGCACAACCCGAGGTTCCCCCAACATACCAAACAACTTACTTTGCACCTTTCAAGTAAAAGAGCAATGCTGAAATAGTTGATTATGTGATTCGCCATGTTGCTTGCCATGAACAAACATACACAGAAAGGAGAGTCTTAAGCCTACCATTTGTTGAATTAAGAAGCACTTTAGTTTATCATCCCTCTGAGTGAAAGTTTACGATTTAAAGCATGAATAAGATTAACTATGAAAGATATTGAAATGTAAAACTGTTGGGTAAAGTGCCCAAACCTGCGTACCAGGAAGCTGTTACGGAGAGGAATTCGTTAGAAGCTTTCTGCATCATTAAGGTTCCTAAAAAAATGAAAACCCGACAAGAAGCTTTCTGCTTTCCTGATGATGAAGTTAGAAACATGGGGCATCATGCTGACAGCCAAAAGAGCCTTGGATAAAAGATAGAGAAAGAAACATCCTCGTACCAGACATCTTGCCAAAAACTAACCCAAGAAGCATCTCTAACTTGGATCCTAACATGAGTAAACAAGCCGAACCCCTTGTAGATAAATTTCCGAGAGTGGCAAAAGACACTAAATCTAACATCACATTCATTTTGGTTTTTGCCAAATTTACTGCTAACCACATTGTGACAGAGGATGTTAGTTTTATATGAAAAGTACACGAACATTTAAAAACAATTGAAATATCTGAAAGACCAGGATCCCAATACCCAAACCCCCTAGGCTTGCGAATGGTAGTGCAACTCACCAGAACAAAGGAAGTCATGTATGTCACTTCAGTCTTATTTGTGATGTCACAATGACTTGGAATGAAGACGCACATGACTCCCTTGAGTTCCTCGGGCCACACCTACAGCGAACCTTGGACTCAATGGGTACAACTTTAAATGAAGCTTTGCAAAAAATGTTGTTCTCCTAATAAACACTAGTTGAAACTTTTGAGTTTTGACCTATAGTCCTTATATATATAAAGTTATTTGTTTGTGTGTGTGTGTGTGTTGTTTTTATGCCTAAATATTGGTGTGCTTATGTGTGCATCCTTTCAGTAGATTGTGTCAGAGATACGCAAGACGGTTGAATCCATGGGCTTTATTGAAGTTGAAACACCAGTTCTTCAGGTTTGTAATATACTTTATATTATTCTAGGATTGAAAGTTCTGAATTATATGTTTGATTTTCTTTACATGGTGGATGTCATTAATACGACGGATAGATGTTAAACTAGATATCAAGCTTGTATTACATTGGTTTGATGTACTAGGGAGCAGCTGGTGGAGCAGAAGCTAGACCATTCATTACACACCATAACTCTCTTGGAAGGGATCTTTATTTGAGAATTGCAACAGAGCTCCATTTAAAGAGAATGCTGGTGAGATTTCATATTTGACATGTGTTTTTATTATATTACAAGTATATGGAAGCAATTATCATGATACGTCTTTTACATATGATATATTCTCATCGTTATGGTGAGAATTTTATTTTTATTATCCTGGTTGCTTGGATTCTCTTTTACAAATATGTTCTTACACTTTATGAAGTGCAACTGTTGTGTCCTTGCCGGTATACCATTGCTCCACCAATCGCGCACACACACACACACACACACACACACACCAGGCGCACACGTGTGCTCATAAACTCTTATGACTGCCAGTACGACGACTATTCTTCATTTCCAAGCCACAACGATTACCTACTAACACCACCATCAGCATTCTGGTTCTGGTCATCCATCACCCTACTCGAGTCCCCTTAAACAAATATACGAAATAAATGTATTTGATTTCAGCTTTTATTTCCAGCACTTAATGGTAGATCTAAAGTGTGTGTGATCAAAACTGATCCATCCATTAGTTTGAAAGCTCTCTCTGTTAAATCAATTATCTTTTCTGAAATGCTCTTAAGCAAAACAGACTACACCTTCTGGGTTTCCATGCCAAATTTGTAAACCATAATTGATAGATGTCCTGCATGTGCCAAGGGCTAATTCCATCCAAAAATTTGTGTCCTTAATACGACCTCTAACTCCAAATGCAGGTTGGGGGATTTGAGAAAGTTTATGAGATTGGCCGAATATTCAGAAATGAAGGCATTTCTACTCGTCATAATCCTGAATTCACCACTATAGAGGTAATGTCTCTCTTTATTATGACTTGACCTGATATAGTACAAAAGTTAAGACTTTCTCTATTTCATTTTATCCATACTGTTAACTGTGAAACAGAACTATGTCATTTTTTCATTTCCACTAATAACTTTCCATGTTCATTATATCACAATTATTAGTCTTACTCGTACCTTTGTTCAGATATATGAAGCATACTCTGACTACCAAAGCATGATGAACATGGCAGAAGATATTGTAACTCAATGCGCTCTTGCAGTTTGTGGAAAGCTTACTATTGACTATCAGGTATGAGAATAAAAGTGCTAGTATGTTTGTTTCTTCTTTTTTTTTTCTTTTTTTTTTTTTTTGGGGGGGGGGAGTGGGGAGAAGGGTGTAGGTCCGCTTACTGAGTGTAGAGCTCAGAAATAGGCTAGAGGGGGGTGAATAGCCTATATATCAAACTTTAAATTTCTTTCGAAACTTCATGTTGTGATATCTCTAACTGATTTGAAGGATCATGCTGACAGATCAGTATGGGCAGATGATGTAGATTAATCGTAAGTGTGTCAGTGGGGCTGATGTATCAGCTCACCAATGGCAAGCAATCAACTGAATCATATAAGCATATTGGGACAGCGGAAGTTCATATAACAGTTGATTGATCGTGATGGGATCAGTTGACTGATGAGTAAGTGACTAATAAGAGATAGAAAACATAATGAGATTCAGTCACTTAATACTTGCAGTAGGACAGTTTTGCTATGAAGTAGAGATGAATGTATGTTTAGTTCTTTTGTAAAAGTAATTTAATTAAAGTAATATGATAGGCAATAAAATATAAAGTAGCAGTACACTAAATTGAATTCAGCAGTTGACAGACAAAAGATGTGACTGCATAAGATACTTTATTGAAAGAATTCAATCAAGTCATACTTGTTGTTTAGCTGAGTTGCTTAAGGACATATTACAAAAAATAAATTATAGGACTAAAGAAAAACATACAAGCAGAGTAATCCTAATGGGAGGCCAATGGAGATATAGATGATATCTCCATTTGCTATTTCTCTTGACCATAATAGGGGAGATCAAGAGATTTAAAAACATTTTGAATTCTTGTTACTCCGAAAATTATGGTCAGTGAGATGAGTAAGAATATTAAAAGTGATGTTTAAACTAAAGTTTGAACATCTCTTTTGGGGATATCCCGACTCATATGAGGTTGTGTTATCAAATCCACACCAACCATTACAATTTTTAGTAAGGCTGTGTGTGTGGATAAGACTTGGAGTGAAGACCTAGACTCTAGACTAGACGCTAACAGGATCTCTTTGGACATTCCTTTCCTTCTCTCTTTTTTCTCTTCATACACTTGGTGAGTGAATGATGGAGATGAGGTTCAAGGGCAATCGGTAGGTGACTGATTGGAACGCTTGAATGTACTAACTTCACAAGTGTATTGCTTTTGCACACCACTGTATCTTTCTTTCTTTCCACAAGCACTTGCTCTTGGTGTATTGTTAATGCGTTTTTTCACCTATATCCACACTTTTCTTGAGTATTCATAGGGTAAGAGATGAGGGTAGCCGTTAAGAGATGTTTTAATTCAACTGTTAGATTTTCGTCTTGTAGTGGTTGAATTCAAAATCTTCAAGGCTGTGTCTGGGATTTAGGGCTTTTGAAGAAGACAGTAAGATCTTCTAGGGAACACTTTACGTGTCTGAAAAGCTTTATAATGTTGTCGCATCGCTCAGTACTTTTCTGATAGGGCCACGTGAAGAGTAGTACTTTGTGATCAAGTTTGTGTAGAAAATATATTTTTAGAGGATGTATAAATATATTCCTTTTTGTCCGTTGTATCTTGATTATTGATGTGAGTTCCGAAACATTGGTTGGGCATCGGTTACTGAGAGTTTGTTGAGAGCATTGTCTTGGACATCAGTCAGTGACGTTGCTCCTTTGAATTTCTTCAGTTTCAGCTTCTTTCATTAGGTTGATGCTTGGTGTCCTAATGAGATCCGTAGCAGTCTTGAGTCTTTGGTAGCCACTCTATTTGATGTCCGTTATTATGAGTCGGGATAGTCTAAGGCTAAATAACTAAGTATGTAGCACGCATGCCACTAATCAAATCTAAACAAGTTATCCTAAACCTAGATAGGTGATAGTTACAAGCAAATCTTTAGTAATTAAGGAATATTCACTTAGAGGTCTTATGACAAGTGAATAGGTGAATATTCCCAACAATGGGGCTACATACTTAATAAATGATCAGATTTCCTAACCATCCCTTCATAAGTAGGAGATGATGTCAAAACTGGTTGAATTGTCTGTCCAAAAGTGGGTCTAATAACTGTACAGTCATGTTAAAAGTTTCTCAAAATTCTAGCCGAAATTTTATTATCCTTTGTAAAAAAATCGGTCATTCTGTTGGCTCTTAGTGTTGGTGCATGCATCTCAGAGCTGTAGCTTTTTGCTCTGTGATGATCATATCATATCATGAAATGAATTTGACATTTTTTTTTCTTCTCTCTCTCTCTCTTTTTTTCTTTTGGATTTAGCTTTATTGGTGAAATGGCTGATTTACTTCTACTCAGGGCGTAGAAATTTCTCTGGAAAGACCTTGGAGGAGGGAAACAATGCACAATCTTGTGAAAGAAGCGACTGGGATTGATTTCACGGAGTTGGGAAATGATCTCGGGGCTGCTAAAGAAGCTACACTCAGGGTGCTAAATTTGGGTCCCAGTAATCAAGACAAAAATTTAATTGAAGCCTGCCCCTCTATTGGCCATGTGCTTAATGAGGTTAACATCTAATTTTTCTTGAGAATTTTATATTTAGTTTTTGTAGATGCCTACTAAATTATCTGGTGCTATTCCAGTTGGAGGCGACTGCCTGTACAAGTTTTGAACTCTGAAATTGAAAAGATTTGTCTCTATCGCAGTATGCATCATTTTGTAAATGCCACTTTTGAGCATTTTTTGTGCTACAAGATCTGACTTCTGGAGTTACAAACTCGTTTCACTTCATTTCGTTCATGCAGGTTTTTGAGATGGTGGTTGAACCAACACTAATACAGCCCACATTTGTTTTGGACTATCCTGTTGAGATATCGCCTCTGGCTAAGCCACACAGGAGGTACAAAAGCTCTTTTAAGAATTGGTCGTTCTCATGACATGCAAATTAGAATCATTTTACTTGCATAAATAGTTATATTGAAGAAATGTATTGGCAATGTATCTAGAGCCGTAGAGTTGTTGCCGGAAATTAGATCAAAGATTTTTTTATAGTATGGTTTAAGAAAAAATTGTATCCTTTGCGCTCCGTATTGCGTGTTTGGCTGAAAACACACCAGTCTAGCAGCTAAATTACTATAGTCATGTTTTTCAAGGCAAAACTACTATTTTGGCAATTGGACTATTTTGGGGCAACCAATTTGACAAACGTACTATCTAAATGACAAATATGGCAACGTACTAAACTTTTCAATATCAATGTAGTCCACGCTGTTAAGAGGTCTGTTAAGTCATGGATGGAATGCTGATATGGCAAATGTGGACCCCGTTAAAACTTATTTGTCAAAAAGAAAAGGGGGAAAGAAAGCGACATGCAGTCACTTTGGACAATTGAACCCTCTTAAAATTAAAAAACAAAAACAAAACAATTGAACCTTTTTGCAACAAAATAATTGAACCCTTTCTCTTTTAATTTCATCCAACCCACTTTTCTCTCCTCTCGTTCTCTCAAGCCCTAATAACAGCACACCGTCACCCCTTCACCCTCCCCCAAAACCCTCTTCTTTCATCACACCAGCAAACCTCCATTACAGCCAACCACCTTCACCTTCACCTTCTTAACTATTACTCCCTCTGTTCCTAAGACTTTTTTTGTTGGATGTTTTTCAAATGCAAATTTGGCATATTATTTTATTTTTTCCAAAATCATAAAACACGTAGTTTTTGTAGTATTTTAAAAGTACTATGAGTTACGTGTTTTATGAATTTGGAAAAAATAAACGTCAAATTTGATTTGATTTTTTTTTTTTTTTTGACATTTATCAAAAAAAAGAAAAATATAATTTGCATTTGAAAAACATCATGATTGACCAAAAGAAGTCAAACAGGACGATAATTTAGGAACGGAGAGAGTACTTTTTATCCTTTCAAGAGTTCAAAATATTAAAAATCCACAATTATAAATCATTTCAATAGTTCCTTACCCTCACGACGAACAGATCCACCACCACCAATCCGTCGCGTCAATCGCTTCAGCGAGCACCACAGATCTGGGATTTTGAGCCTCTCACCTGCAGGAAATTTCTTCCTCATCTACGCGGCCCCATGCAGTACAGCGTTGCCCGGAGCCACTAGTTCGGCTACCAGTCCACTCCGTTCCACTGCACCACTAATTCATTCGATTTGAAGTAGGTTGAATTTTTAGTTGTCGTGTTTATTGATTTTGTGGGCTTAGAGACGGCTTTATGTTTGGCAACCGTGAGAGATGGTGTTCGTGATTGAGACAGTTAGTAGTGGTACAGTGCAAGGCATTGAGGTTAAACAGTGGATTTGAATTGTTGGACCAAGCGTTACAGGGTTGTATCGCGCTGGCCATTAACCATTTCGATTACGGATGTCGACGTTGTCACCATGAGTGGTGAAGTTGACTGTCACGTTGATGATCAGGCCAACCATTTTAATTTTCTAGCTTCTGGGATTTGCCACACCAGCCCAAATTCGAGAGATTGGTGATGAATTTTTCTGAACTGTTACCAGGCTAAGGGATTTTGATGTGAAAGTTGAACCAATTGGACTTGATTTTGAACTGGAAAATTGGGAATTAGAAAGGGATTCTTACTTAGAGCAACAGGAAATGTCCAAAATATTCCAATTCTTAAATTGTTTTCCCCGTCATTAATTATCTGAAAAGAAATAAAAATCAAAAATTAAGGAAAGAAATATTTTTTCTCCACCTGGAAGGTTAAGTGGTTCCGCCAGAGCCACGTCAGCAGCTCCACTATCAATTTGGATGTTATGTTAACGGCTAGGGCGACATTGATACAAAAATTATCAGTACATTGGTGGCATTTGGAATAATGAAAGTACGTTGGTCGAATTACTTACCCCAAAATTTGTACCAGGGGAACAAAAGGTTATGTTTATCAATGAAAGAATAATATGTGAAGTGAAACAATACATTGTATCTTCCTCTTTTATTCATCTGAAAGTTTTTTGCCATCTGGTGCAGGCTTGCAGGCTTGACAGAGAGGTTCGAACTATTT
The DNA here is from genome assembly GCA_016624345.1 of Platycodon grandiflorus. Lineage (NCBI taxonomy): Eukaryota > Viridiplantae > Streptophyta > Magnoliopsida > Asterales > Campanulaceae > Platycodon > Platycodon grandiflorus. The sequence continues at coordinate 1,039,015 of CM028369.1, forward strand.
ATATGTGGCCGTGAACTGGGAAATGCCTTCTCTGAACTGACCGATCCTTTGGATCAGGTATGCGCTGGCACAATATTTGGATTTGATTATTGTTTACAGCGATGGAATGTTTAGCTTTGAGGTTATCCCTGATTATTGAGTCTTGAAGGGGCTTAGTTGGGACGTGATGCAGTGGTTACAAAAAAAAAAGAAAACTGCTACTCTAGAGTCTTGAAGACCAACCAACCCACTTGACACGGAATTCTAGATGTGTAGTCAGTCTTAGTGGCTTGTTATCCTATCAGAACAATGATCCATGCCTTTTCCTTTGGTTGGTTGGATTTTAGTCCAAATTGCAAACAAAGAGTGATTGCTTCTTGGCATATATTCTACATGAACACTTTCCTAGACTTTCCCACATGTTTTCAGCATATTCATTTTCTGATGGTCTTGGGTAAAAAATGAGCCGTGAAAATCTGTGGGAAGTAGGTTTTAGTTTAAAAACGAAAAATCAGTTGCTAAACTAGGGAACCATGGCAGAGAGGACGCCTGGAAGAGCAAGTGAGGCAGCATAATCGAAAGAGGGTGGAAGCAGTTTCAGAAATATCAAATGCAGAAGAGAAGGGAAAGAAAAGCGATGATGACTCATATGAAGTGACCCTTGATGAAGACTTTCTAACAGCTTTAGAATATGGAATGCCCCCCGCTTCTGGAATGGTATGTTTATTTAACTGCATCCTTTTTAAATTTGTTTCAAGTAGAAAATCCTTGATAGAAACTCTCTGACCATCGATCTTTAGATCAAGTGAGTTTTTATTCATCTTTTGTCGCTATGGAAAGCAAACTAATGGAGAGCTTTATCTTTCAGGGACTTGGAATCGACAGGCTTGTAATGCTTCTCACAAACTCTGCCAGTATCCGAGATGTTATTGCTTTCCCTGTTCTCAAGATTCAGCAATAGTGGGGTAGGTAACACAAGGGCTTAAGGTGCAACGTTTTTGTAGTTCAATATGGATCTCGGTTGGTTGCCACTTTTCTTAGAAAGGCATGTTGGCTTTGTGAGTAGATTGACAATTTCTTCTAAATAATGTTTTGATTTTACACGATTAATTCCAAGTGCTGGTGGCATACCCGCTAGCTAACGACCCACCCAAAACTCATTCCCAATCATCACACCTTGGCAGGCATTCGTCACGCTCCTGAGTCAACTCAGTCCACTCGTCTTTCCTCACATCGTAAGTTCATGCAGACTTGAACGCGTTCTTGTTCACATCATGTCTTGTCCACCAGCAATATATATAAACACTAGAACCAATGGCAAAGAAGGATCTCTTGCCCATATGGCATCATCTTCTTACCTTGTTTCCATTGACTCGTCGAGAAATCATAAATGAATCCAAATGCCTTTGTTTTTCTTTGCAAATTGGGGAATAAGTCAACAACTGATCGATGATGACCCACAACAAGTCTTGTCTTTTTTGATACTGTACTTACTACTGACATTAGTCGTTAATAATAAATTAATAATTCTTCTTCTTCAATGAAAGAACACTACTACTTACTGTTCTCATTAAATAATACTTGCAATGAAGCAATTAAAATGTAAGCTGTTGTTTAAGTTTATTTGCGAGCAGAGCACTTTTAATTTTTTAAATATGTCAAAAACAGTTTACGGTACGGGTAGTACTTTATGAGAGATTTGTAGCCTCGTGGTGCACCTTGATTAATTTAATTTAAATTTTTTTTTAATATATCAAAAAGCAATTTATTTATTTATTTATTTATTGATGTGAGACAGACGGGTATAACTTTACAAGAAGAGATTTGTTTGTAGCCTTGTAAACTCTATTATAGTGGAGTATATACTTTGCCTGCCTGCCTGCCTGCCTGCATGAGGAGAGGAGAGGAGAGGAGAGGAGCTTAAAACGAACGGAAGACTTCACAAAAAAGATTTAGTTAGAGTAAACTCTATTAGTTACCCAAAAGGGTCGGGACAAGTGGTAAGAAAGAAAAACACTCTTAAATCAATAACTTCGAATAAACTATATACATACATACATTGAAATCTAATCATTATTAACACATTTATACTCTCTTAATTATTACTAAAATAATTATATCCATATTACTTCCTCTGTTTTAACCAAAAAATTTATATTATTTTATTGTGAAATATTTTAACTAAAATGTTAATTTTAAAAAATTATTTCTATAATTTTATTAACTTTACACTCCACATATGCTATAAACATCTTAATTATGTTCAACCAATTTTGTAATTATAAGAAATAAAATTTTATTAATTAAAAATTATCTTAATAATACTATGTATTACAACTTTAATAACTTTGTAAAAATCACTAGATTTATGTTAATTATTGGTCAAACTTTAGTTTAGTTGACCAAAAAAAGTTAAAAAGTAAACTCTTTTCCTGGAACGGAGGAGATATCTCTTAATTATTAGACTTTTCAAATATAAACTCTTTAGATGGAACGGCAAAAGTACATTGGATGACAAAAAAAAAAAATGTACTGACTTGGCTCAGGGTAGCCTTGATTACCATTGATTTTCTGTATAAAGCAATTTTAGCAAGATCTCTCGTATTTACCTCCCAAATATAAATATTTTTAACTAACGACATGCTCAATACTGTAAATTAATATTATAACTAAGGGTCTGTTTGTTAACACAATTAAGAGTTTAATTAGGGAAATTTGAAGTAATATTAAAAATAAATTTGTTTGATAATGTAATATTATATTACTTAATAAATTAAATATTTCTTAAAAGTAACCAAAATTTTAAATTAAAAAATAATATCTTAATATTTTAAACTTTAATTTTTCAAACATCAATTTTTAAAAATTAATTTTTAACTTTAACATACCCTAAGGAACATACTGTGAATGATAAAAAAATAAAAAATTGTAGACTTGCGTTAGAATTAAAAACTCAAGTTAACCCTTCAAATTTATCAAGTAAGGGGACCCATTACTCTTGTTGTCTGTTGAGGCAGTTATTACCTTGCCCCCTCGCAGTCTGAATTCCTACTTAAACTAGGATTGTGGACCCAACAATATACACAAATCATCCGTTAGAGAGAAATTTTTTTTTTTTTTGATTTCTTAACCCAAAAAAGTATGTACAAAAAAATTGGCATGGACGTTATATTCTCACTTCACTCATTAACTAATACACTTCATATATATATATATATATATATATATATATATATACATTATTTAATGAAGAGCCAAGCCCAAAGTTTGGGCCCTAGATCCAAGTTCAAGACACAATACGGTTCGGGACCCACTATGGTGCGAGCAGACATTAGGCGGCCAAACTGCCGGGTAGGTCTTTCTGAATACTTGCGAGCAGGGCTCGCGAGCAAGGCTCAGGATGAAACGACCTGGATGCCCGATCAGGATTCAGCGAACAGGATGAGACCGGGTAACGTCTAGGTGAGGGTACGTGGCGGAATGTCAGGGGACGGTTGAGCCCGACAGTTACGCCCACTACTCCTAGCATTTACACCCACTATGCCAATATTCATACCCACTACTTGGGAGTTATGGACCGGCGCTATTCCAGGGGGAGATGAACCTATATAAGCATTGGATCAACTCCAAGCAAAGGTACACATACATACGCTCTGTGCTTACACTCTGCCAAATTGTGAACTGAGTTGGTTACTTACTCTCACACCGGAGTGTTTTAGCAAGGTCGGCCCCTGCATTCACCTAGTGTTTTACTCTTTGATTTGGCAGATCATACTTAGCCCAGATATCCAGACAGTTAGCAATCCGGCCCATCAGATGTGACATTCCTTGCGGCATCATTTAACTTAAAATGTCTTTGTTGAAAATAAGTGAGCATAAGTAAAGCGAGTTAGTCTGAGTGGAATGAATTATGATCGTTTATGCAAAAGGTTTTAATTTTAAACACTTGTATATGCAGAAAATGTAGTTAAGAGACCAATTCATCGCCAAAGGTGAATAAATTTCCACAACACTTGTTAATAATTATTCATTTATAGTGTAAATTTTAATGCTTTTTTACCATATCCATTTCTAAAAATTCCCAAAAACAATAACCTAAAACTAAAATGGAGTAGTGATGTTGTGTAACTCTACGCTCAGAAATTGAATTTCTAAATAAATTTATGCAATCAATCATAATAATGGCAAGTGCAACTAGTTCAAGTTGTTATCTAATAGTTCCATGCCATGTCTGTTAAAAGTCAAAACCCACTATTAGTTTTACATAGGTGCTAAATACAATATCTCAAAAGTGCTAAATACAACACCTCCTTGAGAAAATACTATTATGTCTTTCATTCAATTATTAAAAAAAAATAAAAAAATTAAAAATTCCACCTCAGGGTGGTGGTTCTCTTGGAAGAAGACCACCTCGGGATTGTGGTCCTCTAGATAGAAACCCACCTCGGGGTGGCGGTCCTCTAGGAAGAAACTCACCTCAGGGTGGCGGTTCTTATGCCGTTTATAACAAGTTTTGTTAAAATTTAACGATTTCGTTAATTTTTTAACAGAAATGTTAACTTTAGGGTATTAAAGTGTAAGAAAAAAATTAATGGAATAATAGATGGAAATAGAGGACTGCCTAGTCTGGGTGGTTGTTTGGAAGAGGACCGCCTAGTTTTGGTGGTTGTTTAGAATAGGACCGCTTAAAGATGACGGTCTTGTCCATATATATATATATATATATATATATATTTAATTTATAACATGACTAAAATAGTAAATATTATTAAGTAGGAGGCAAGTGTTATTATATATTAACACTTTTTAGTTTCAATTTTGGTACTTAATCAATGTTTTATTTTATCTGTACTTAATGTTTAACTTATATAATTAATGAGGGGGTGTCGCACTGGAAAATTACAGAGTTAATAATATAATGACTACCAACGAACTATTTTGTTGATCTGAAACATAAAATTATAATCATATAAATTTTATTAAGAAATTTTAATTGTCGATTATTTGATCCACCTTATTTAAATGGTGACTTTTCATTGGTATTTAACTACTGAATGTTTACTAACTCGTAGGTTCTATACCCCTATGTTTTAGCTCCATCTTTAGCAATATATATTGTCTTCCTCACAATTACTTGAATGAACTAAACTCTTTTTCTTTTTTTTTTTTTCTTTTGAGGAAAGAATGAACTAAACTTACATCAACAAATTTGGTTTCTAATAATATCTGGTTCAGTTCAAAGCAATTGAGAAATAACTGCAACCTAATTTCTGTTGTATTTTTCCAATTTTTCTAAGAATAATAACTTTTTATGAGATCTGTGTATCCTTTATTCAAGTTTACTACTTCAACTTTATGTTATGTGTCCCTTACGAACTTCGGTATAGGGCTTTGAATCAACCACCGTTGTTTAGCCTTCCACCTTCAACTCTAACATAAAAATCATATCCTCTCTCTCTCTCTCTCTCTCTCTCTCTATATATATATATATATATATATGTTTTGAAGGCTTAATTTAATTTATCTTCAGTATAGACTTTCAGTTAAATATTCTAATTTATTACACAATCTATGAGTCCTACCACTAAATAACACGATTAATGAATAGTAGTATATGCCAACAACGTCTTTTGCTATAAATTTTGTACACAAGTCATAACTAAAAACACTAATCCCATAATAACCAACTTATGGGCCAACATTCCAATTAAACATATAAATTGTTGGAGTAGATAAATTCATCAATATTAACTTACTTCTTTTTACCAAAGAATTTACTTAGACTCGCTGAGAATGAACACAAAGGCTAACATATAAAGAATATAAATGTAGTTTTTTTTTTTTTTAAAAAAAAATTTCATGTACAAGCCATGTTCACACCAAAATCTATAAATATTAAAGAAACCCTAGTAGTCTCTCTAGTTATCATCCTCGTCCTCATCCTTTTGTCCGTAATTCTTGAACTTGACCCAATTCTTTGCTTTGCACAACTTCATTAAAAAGTACCACAAAATCCCAACCACAGTCAACAATCCACTCACCAAATAAACTGTTTTGGTACCAATAGTCATTACATACACCAAAAACCCTGACGGTACCAAGCACATAATCACTAGCCCCGACACCGGCAACGGCACTTTATACGGCCTATTCGCCCTCGGCATCTTTCTCCTCAGCCACAAAAACGATGCAAATTCCAACATCATTCCCAAACTATACAGAAAATTCACTGAAGATATAATGTCCGTAAAATTTAAATAAGAAACTGTCAATGCTATTAGTGTAGCGATCAAAATCCCAACCCAAGGCGTATTAAACCACTTGGACCGTGCCCCAAAAACCCATGGCACTACACCTAAATCAGCCATACCAAGGATTTGATAAGCGCAACTACTCAATTGAGCTTCATATAACCCAATAACAGATAAAACTGCCCCGAATTCAATCCAATATTTCAACCATTTTCCCGCAATTAATTCCGCCGCATCCGCGAAATACCCATCAACCCAATGTCCTTGAACAAGCGGTAGGGCACCAGTGGCAGCCAATAGAGGGATTAAATAAGCCAAACAAGTTAGAATCCCAGCTAAGAGAAGTGCTTTTGGGTAAGTCCTTTGGGGTTGATCAACTTCACCAGCTAAAGTACTAGCATTGTCCCAAAAATTCAAATTCCAAAAAAGGTTATTGAAAAATAAAGTCCAATCTTTTTTCATACCCTTCTGGCCCAAACTGATCCATCTAGCAGGATCAACCTTGGGAATTGAAATAATGGTTAATGCCAAAAAAGGACATAGTGAAATTATACCCAAACAAACTGCTGTGTAGCCAACAATTGTCAGACCTGTGTAATTTAGGAAAGATAAAAATAAAGCGGAGACAAATATGGCAAGGTAACGAGGTAGACCTGTGGAGAAAATTGGAAACACAAGTTTGAGATAGTCAATGCAAAGAACTGGGTAAGAGGCCAAATTAATGACACCACTGAGTAGTTTCCAGGAGCCCATTAAGGAGCCCCAAAAAGGCCCAAAGGCTTTATGGGCCCATATAACAAAACCGCCGTTCCCGGGAAAGGTAGTGGCTAGCTCTGCAGTGACTAGCGCTTCCGGGATGCTCCATATGAATGGAAAGATAAGGAAACCCAGAATAGCAAGGAAGGGGCCGGCGGCTCCAACAGCGGATTCTTCACCGTAGGGACCACCGGCGACTTCGAAGTAGATGAGGAAGATGAGGGGGATTAGAGCGAGTTTCTTGGTGGTGGGGAGGCGGTTGTGATTGTCTTGGAGGAGAGGTGGGGAAGATTGAGAAGAGCCCATGGAGGTGGTGGTGGCGGCAGGATTGGGAGATTGTAGGGATTGTAATTGTACTGGTGTGGTGGTGGTGGGGATGCCATGTTGATCATTGTTCATGATTTGATGATCGATTGATTGATTGATACAGATAATGATGTGAATATTTCAAGTTCACAGAGAAGTGGAGTATCACTTATGTTGGGTGAATCTTAATGAGAATCTTAAACTTTCAACTGTTTGTGGATAAATGGATTTAGTTTCAATCAAATAGGAGATTATCAAGTAGTAAAATATTTTTTATATTTTATTTTTTGTATTTCTGAAAATCTTATTCCCACTATTTTGGAGAGAAGAGTTCAAAGTCGTTTGGGATGTGTATTATCCAACATTTGGATGTGATTTACTTACAACCAACAATTTGTAGAGCAAACTTTATCACACTTGGTACACACGTGATGTACATTCTCAGTGGCGAAAGCCAGGAATACAGCTTTAGGGGGGCCAAGTAAAGACTTAAAAAGTTTGCAAGGGTTAATTTCAATCAGTTGTTACTCTCGATGTACTCTAAAAGATTATTCGATATAAAATATTTTGAAATTAAAATAAAGTCGTGTTAATTATAAAATATGCTAAATCTTTTTAAATGTAAATTGTTTTATAGATTACCAACACCTCTTATTAGCATCTGCATATTGTTTTCATTTAGTACGATTATTGTTTTTGAACTCCATTTAGTATGATTATATCAAACTAAAACAATCCAATTAAATTGCGAGTTTATGTAATTTTGAGTGTCGTATTAGATTTATGTGTTGTTATTATTTTCCTTCAATTCTATAAAGATAATGATACAAAAAGTAAAAAATGCTAACCTACTTTTTAAAGCCTACACATGTAGTGCAAATAGATTCAAGTATTTTTGTTAGAGAGAGAGAGGAGAGTGATCTCCTTGCGCCACATGTGAGGGTTTTAAAAATATGTTAGCATTTTTTACTTTGTGTATCATTATCCAAGAGCAAAGTCAATATACTTTTTCACCTTATAATTTAGTTCCCATACAGCTGTAAACATCGTCCGAATATGTCCATTTTGACATGTGTAAATTCCATACATTTAGCTTAATGAAATTTAAATATGCAATCTTTTCGTTCAAATTTAAAATATAGAAGACAACATGTAATGAGAAGAAAAGATAACACACATTAATAAGATTTTTTTATAAAAATAAACTTTTTAAATTTGCACATGAATTATGTTTTGTTTTACAATTTATAAACAAGTTTTGGACTTAGCGGACCAAATTGATCTTGCACGCTTCTAGATAATTATTGAAACCTTTTTAAAACAAAGTCCATATAAGAAATTTTATTTAGGGCAAACTACACAAATGGTCCCTGTAGTTTTAGTGTTTTTTGCAATTCGTCCCTGTACAAAAATTTTTTTGCTAGTCATCCTTGTACCAACCAATTGAACGCAATTGGTCCCTCCGTCTAGTTCCGTTAAATTTTTTCCGTTAAGTCTTGACATGTGCATTGCACGTGCATTTTGAACGGGGTAAAATAGTCATTTTGCTTTTGAAAGTACAGGGACCAATTGTGAAATTGTAAAATTGGCTCTTTTTCTTCACACCATTTTTACTCTCTCTCTCCTCCTCTCTCTACTTGCAATGTATATGTTGCATTCTCTTCCCTTGCTAAGAACGTACTGGAATTCGAGCTTGTCGTGAAACCCTACTCTATTGTCCTCACAAAATTCAAACCATCCCTTGGAGAGAAGCCTGCGATGATAAGGTGTACAAATGGTTTTCACGGGCCACAACTTCCCAGTTTGGTCACGAAGCACCACCTCCGCTTTAAGTTAATATGGTATTTGTTCAAGAATCTGTTTGGGAATATGCCGCAACCATGTTTAACATCATCGCATGTTGATCATTTCACAAGCACAACAGAAACGCAAAAAACGATAACAAAAAAGAAAACACTAGATCAGATAAACGTAAGGATCTTGTTCTGGTTCAGATTCATCTTCCTTCTTTACAAACGTAAGGATCTTGTTCTCAATGTCCGAACCTTCTTCTTCTTGCACCCACTATTCCCAAATACTCGACGGTGAAATCTAAACTTGTGTTGTATCTAAAACCATGAAATCACCTAGCTCTAAGAAATTATCCTTGACAAACCGTTGCCAGCCATTCGAACAGAGCTTGTGCTCTAAGAAATTATCCGGGTGAAACACATTTGAACAGAGCTCAATGCAACCACCGAATGCTCTACCACCGTCTTCATACCTTGATTCTTTCCGCCCTTCTCCCTTTACAAACACATTGCCATACTCCACCCATATCTTTACATCATCCTTCTCAATCCTGCATTTCCATTCTCACAAACAAACCTTCATCAACTTTCTTCGCGGCATCTCCACCCATCATCCTTCTCAATCCCAGCATCTCCACGCGGCTACAAGCACACCCATATTACTTTCTCTCTCTAGAACCAGAATGAGCAGAGGACACATCACCACATACTCCCCCAATTTGTTTCCTTCAAATTGACTTCAATTTCGTTGTTTTGATCAAAAATGAATACTTACACCGAAGATTCAAGTATTAATTTCGCAAACAAATCCTTAATTTCACGGTGGATGATTTTGTGAGCGTGAAGGTAATTGAGTCCGTTGAGCACTTGACGTGCAATGTTGGCCAGTGAGTGTTCGAAAAATGTGCTGTCGGATTTCGTGAGGAATCAAGGTGCCGGCCCATGTACGCCATGAGTATAGCGATGTCACCGTCGGGCTTCTCAAATATTCCGTGGCAGGGGACGACGAACGGGGAGTCGGTGCGGCGGAGGATCTCCATCTCACGAAATATCTGACGGCGCATCATCGGATCACTGTCACCGTGAACCATTTTGAGAGCGTAGATGGTGGAGGTGCGTTTTTGGCGCACTTTATATACCGTACCACCGTTGCCGTGCCCGAGGACTTTCCAATCTCTCGAGATCCGCGGCGGTTATTGAGTTCGTTGCGGCGGTGGAGGTGGTGTTAGTTGCGGTGGTGAGGAGGGTGGGAGCGAGGCGGCGTTCCGAAACTTCTAGAAGAGGAAGGTGGAGATTCAGCTGGCGGCGTTCACGGAGTAGTGCCATGGATTTCCTCACTACAATAAGGATGGAGTAGATAGATATAAGTGGAAGGGAAGAAGCACGTGGGAGGAAGGAGAGGAAAGAAAGAGGAAGGTGTGGGTCCCAAATTTTCTACAAATTGACTTCAATTTCCTACAATTACTTTTAAATGTATTTAATATTTATATTTTAAGATTAGTCCCTGTACTTTTTAAGATAAAATGTCTATTTTACCCATCCACATATGCATGTGTGTGGCACGTGGGAGCATTTAACGGCAGAATATTAACAGAGTTTGACGGAAGGACCAATTTGGTACAATGTCTTGGTACAGGGACCATTTGCGAGGTGTAAGGACCAATTGCAAAAATCCCTAAAACTACAGGGACCATTTGTGTAGTTTGCCCTTTTATTTATTACTCTATTGAGAAGTGAAGGGGGGCCATAATAAAAATACAAAATTGTAAAAACCTTTAAAAGGGGGTTAATTGCATAAACACAAAAGGCTAGGGGGCCATGGCCCCCTTTGGCCATATAGTGGCTTCGCCACTGTACATTCTTTTCTTTTCTTTTCTTTTCAGTGAAATAGTATGTAGTAGTATTTTCTTTTAGTAAACAATGTTCAAATTATAGTACTCCGTTTCAGATAAATATTTTTAGTGGATAAAATACAAAAATTAAGAAACATAATCAATAATGTGATGTAAAATGTGTTGTGATCATAATACCCATTAACATTAATTGAGTTTAACTATTTTAAATAATTAAGTTTTTTTTTATTTTATGTGTTATATTAAATGAAGCCTTAAGGGTATTTTAGGAAAAATGGTAGAGAATAAGTAAATCAAAAGTCTTTAGAAACATTAGTTAGGACATTTCAAAATAGAAAGTATGAACATTTATCCGGGACGAGAGAGTATTTACTTAGGAATTACGTATTTTAGTTAGGGAGTACATGTATGTCTAACAGTTGTACTCTGTCTCTATTGTTGAGTAGATATTCCAAAAATGGATAACTAAGCTATTAATATCTCAAAATAAGACTAATATTTTTTTTATAATAGAGTCGAGGGAGTATATGTCATAATATCAACTACAAATAATCAATTTGTAGAGCACACTATCACTCAAACTCGTATTCACATGGTGTTCCTAACAAAGTGTCATTTATGGAGTATTTTTTAAAGTTAAATTAATTATTTATCAAATTAAATTTGATGGATACTTTTTTAATTTTTTTAATATAATTATAAAATATGTAATTTAAAGTACACATAAAATATTACAACTTATGTACTTTATAATTTTGAAAAAAATAAAAATATATATACGTCAAATTTTTATTTAATTAATTTAATTTAAAAAAATTAAAATAAAATACTTATTTAGAAAGTGAGGGACTAATAAGAAGATACAAAAAATAAGAAACAAGACATTGAAATTTATATTTTCATTTTGAGTAACGTTATGTGTACCTAAAGAGTACTAAATTTTTTGTAACAAATAATTTGTCAGCTAATATAGTACAAAAAATAAAATTAAAAATTATAATTAATACGTCAAATCAACTGTCACATCTGACACATCATTTTGTATAAAAAATTTAGTACTGCTTAGTTATATATAGCATTACTCTTTATTATTATTATTTTTTTTTTAACTACCCTATAGAACGGTATTAAACCCCCCAATAAATTTAAAGATAAAATTTTGGGTTAATGACATTACTAGTCCCTCAACTATGGCTAATTCCATCATTAGTCCCTTAACAAAAAAATTTCAAATTTTTGTCCCTTGACTATGAAAATTAGACACGGTTGGTACTTTTGGTGGATGTCGTTAGTATTTTTCCGTTAAGTCTGTCATGTGCCTCCCACATGTGTTTAACCAAGGGCAAAAAGAGAATTTCACCTACATCATCTTCACCAATTCTTCAAACACCAATCTCAGATTCATACACACACACACACAAAACCAGATTCAACCATGGCTCTTTAATCAAAACCCAGACCCAGGTTCATACACACACACACACACACAAATAAAACCAGATTCATACATACACACACCGTCTACTCCTACATTTAATAAGCCTTTTTCTCCATTTCTCTCCACAAACACTCCTTCCACGACAGAATCACCACCACAAACCACCGTCTACTCCTACAGCACCACCATTCAACCACCACGAAAATGGCCTTTCTTTTCTTTGCCAAGAATAACAAAAATCTCGTCGGGCCCAAGCACGTAAACTGATTCATAAATAGATCCAAAGCAATTTAGTTCTAATATTAGGGGTAATGCTGTCAAACTCAGATCTCCAACCCAGATGGTTCATCCAATTATGAAGGTCTCCAACCCAGATTGTTCTATTCTCTTCGCCACTGCCGGATCCACTGTTGCTTTGGCACCACCGCTCGAACCCCACTCGCCGTCACGGCCATCGCGGATCAAAACCGTTGCTCGATTGCATCAAAACCCCAAATCGTTCTGATGCTTTCTGGGGGGTTAGAATAGCCAATTGACGCAAGCAGTAGTCCAAGCAAAGAGTTGTTAGATCTACCGAGCTTGTCGCCGTGATTCAACGACAACCCAGAACCCATATTTCTAGTTCACTCAACCCAACCCACAACCACAACCCCCAATTCTTCTCGATCCCCTGTGAGAGACGATGACGCCGGAGAAGAGGTTGATGGCTACGAGGGAACGGGTTGTCCTTCGTATCGGTGGGAGACGATGGCGCCGGAAAAGATGATCGAAATTAGAAGATTAGGGTTTGAAGAAGAGAGATCAGTGGATATGTGTGCGTGTGGGTGTGTCTATGAATGTGTGTAATGTGTGTGTGTCTGTGAGAGTGAGAGATAGAGATATATAGAGAGAATATATGTGTGGATATTCTGTATTTGAATAATACACAAAGCAAGAGGTATGTGAAATTCCTTCAATGCCCTTAACCAAAGTCACGTGCTAGGCACAAGACGGACTTAACGAAAAAATACTAACGGCATTCAACAAAAGGACCAACCGTGTCTAATTTTCATAGTCAAGGGACTAAAATTTAAAAAATATTTGTTAAGGAACTATTGGTAGAATCGACCATAGTCGAAGGACTAGTAATGTCATTAACCCTAAAATTTTTAAAAAGATCGTAAAATATTTCCTTCATTCAAGACGGATCTGTTAAAGTCCGATGGGAGATTACAACTACAACCACAATAAAAACAAGAGCAAAATTCCTTCTTAGTCGTCGGCGTCCTCCGCCTCACCCTCACTATCACTACCATTGTTGAAAGCAAGCCACCTCTTTGACTTGCAGTAGTTGATGAAGAAATACCAACCAATCGCCCCGACCGTCATCAACCCACTCACCAAGTAAACTGTCTTGGTCGCAATTGCCATTATCACCACCAGAAACCCCGACGGTATCAAGCACATCACCACCAACCCCGGTATCCTCATAGGCACCCTAAACGGCCTCTTCATTGCCGGATACTTTCTCCTCAACCATACAAACGACGCAAATTCCAACAACATCCCCAAACTGTACAAAAAATTCGCCGACGATATTATATCCGTAAAATCCATAAACGATATCCCCAACGATATCAACGTCGATAGTAATATCCCAACCCATGGCGTATTGAACCATCTCGACCTACGCCCAAACAATTTGGGTAAAAAACCCGAATCCGCCATACCCAATAGCTGGTAAGCGCTGCTGCTTAATTGAGCTTCGAATAATCCGATGGCTGATAAAACTGCTCCGATTTCGATCCAGATTTTTAACCATTTACCAGAAATCATCTCAGCTGCGTTTGCCATGAACCCGGATTCCCATTCATTTTGGTCAACGACGACAGCCCCGGTTACGGCCATGAGTGGCATTATGTAAGCTAAACAAGTCAAAATCACGGCGGAGAATAACGCCACCGGGAAAGTCTTTTGCGGTTTGTCAACTTCGCCGGCCATTGTGCTGACGTTATCCCAAAAATTTAAGTTCCAGAAAAGGGTATTGAAGAATAAATTCCAATCTTTTTTGACACCCTTTTGGCCTAAGCTTATCCATCTATGGGGACGGATTTTGGGGAGGGCGATTAGAGACATGAGGATGAAGGGTAAAAGAGAGATTATACCGAGGGATACGGCGGCGTAGCCGACTATATTTAGGCCGGTGAAGTTGAGGAAGGAGAGGAGTAGAGTTGAGATTACGATTGCTAGGGTGCGGGCGAGACCACCGGCGAAGATGGGGAAGAGTTTTTTGAGGTAATCGATGCAGAGAATTGGGAAAGCAGCGATGTTGATGACGCCGCTGAGGAATTTCCAGGTACCCATTAGGGAGCCGAAGAAAGGGCCGAAGGCTTTGTGGGCCCAGATGACGAAGCCCCCGTTGCCGGGGAAGGCGGTAGAGAGTTCGGCGGTGATTAGTGCTTCGGGGATACTCCAGATGAAAGGGAAGATTAGGAAGCCGAGGATGGCTAAGAGTGGGCCGGCGGCTTTAACGGCTGGCTCTTCACCGTATGGGCCGCCGGCGACTTCGAAGTAGATCAGGAATATTAGAGGGATGAGTGTTAGTTTTTTGGGGTGGTGGGTGGTGGTGGTGGTGGTGGTGGAAGGGTTGGTTGTGGGGAGTTCTAGTAGAAGGTTTCTGGTGGATGTCATGGTGGTGGGCGGTGGTTTTGGGTTGTTTGATTGGATTTCAATGCTCATGATTTGGCAATGCAAGGGCGGAGACTTTGGTGGGAGTGAATAAAAAATTCAGTAAATCATGAAAGAAATTAAGATCACAATAATAATACTCCAATAATAATAAGTCCTTACTCCGTCTTTATACCCAGCAAAGAAACAAACCCTCCCGACCCACCCCGGAGAAAAAAGTGTGTTTAGGGATTCTTGGGATAATTCTTCTCCTAGAAAGGGTGGGTTTGTCAAGGATGAATGAGGTAAAAGAGAAATAGAATCATAGGAAAATCTACTTAAAAAAGGTATTTTTTTTCATTTAGCTAACGGAAAAAGTTAACGAAAGTTAAAAAAAAAAAAAAGAGCAACTTGAAGACGGAAATTGGGTAGAGTGGCCTGATGGAATAATTGAAGAGTAGGGTGGCTTAAATGAATAATAAAACTAACAGATGGTCTAATTTAGATCTTTTTGTCCTTTATTTCATGTTACTACTCGATACTGTAAAAGTAATGTATCAAAAGGAGTAAGTTTCAAATGTTTTTTTATTTTTTATTTTTAATGATTGATGCCAAGGAAGGAAGGAAGGAAGGATCTCGATCATTATTCTTTTAGGCAATGAGAAAAGAAGATACTATTAGTATAAGTATAAGCAGCAGCAGCAGCAGCAGCTAGGTTTTAGAAAGAAAAATCTTACTCAAAATCAATACTACACCTAAGCTGTAGCTAGCTTAAGCTCATTTGTCTCTCTGTCTGTCTGTCTTGGGATCATGGATGGTACGAAGCTTAATTAATTTTATTTCTTTGATTTCCTTTTGGTCTTTGATTGTAGCAAATCAAAAAGGGTTGGGAAATCTATATATATATATATTAACAGTCAAATAATATTACGAAATAAAGCTTATATTATTACTACAAACTTTAGTGTTATTATCGTTGGATTGTTTTAATACAAATCTCAATACTTAAATATTGTTAAGTTGATAATAATTTTAAATATTTATGTCATTACTTAAAAAATAACAAATTTGATCTAAAATCTAAGTAAATTTTTGACGTTATGGATTGGGATGACTAGTGTGGATTGGGATCGACTGTTATTGCAAAATTTTGTTCAGTATCTATAATGAGGAGTAATAGATCTAACAAAGTGCAAGTTTCAAAATTTTCAATATCTATAAATAAATAAAGATGATACTTCTTTCTAGATAAGCTGAGTACGATATTCATTAAGATGTTAACTTATTACTAAGATCACGTTTGGTCATGCATTTTGGTCAAAACGCAGCTTATTTGCAAAAATTATATTTCAATGCTACGGCAGAAAAAATTACATTTTCAAAAACAGCTGCGTTTTAAAACGCTGGAATTCCCAGCTTTTTCCCAAAACGCAATTTTTAAAACGCTGTTAGAAAAAAAAAATTGCGTTTTGAAGTAATATTTCAAACGTATTTATGAAAAAAAAAACTGTATTTTAAAAACTTTGCGTTATTAAAAAATTAAAAACGTTGCACCAAACGAGCTCAAAAATGATTCTTCAATAGGAGGGAGGGGTTAATGTTTTTTACTGTATTTTATTTTTGGTACATTAAGAAAAGGAAAGGATAGGATTAGGAGGGGAGAATATATCCTCGTGACCTCCACCAATTCCAAATGTTGAGGAACGAAAGGGGATTGACCACGACAATGGGATGGATGGATGGAATTCCACAAAATTATTAAATCTCAAATAGGCCATATGATACAAATCTTATCTTACCGATTTGTCCACACAATCGTATCATTCATTCAGATAATTTCTACTGATTATTTAGGGACGTCTTTAAAAAATTTTCCTATTTTCTATTTAGAAAGTTTTTCTTTGAATTAATTGTCTAATATGTTCTTCTTATTTTTGACATAGAAAAATAAATACACTTTATTAATTTGACATTACTAATGATAAATTTAAAAATAAATCATAAATCAATTTTTTTTAAAAGCCATATATATTTAACCGGGAACACTAATTTTAAATCAGAAGAAATAGTATACTATAAAACACCAATAATTTGTTGCAGTTCTCCGCATGAAAGCATCATAAATAAAATAGAAGAACAAAGACAAACAAATAATTGTAAAACCACGTGCAACTATGGATGCCGAGAATTATGGAAAGATATATACTCCTTCTTCAGTGCAAGTGCAAGGTAAAGTGTTAATTTTTAAATTTTTTTTTTTTTGAGTTAATTTAATTAAAGTTTGACCGATAATTTACATAGATTTATTTATTTTTACAAAATTAGAAAAATTGTAATCCATGGTATTCTTAATGTAGATTTTAATTAGTGAAATTTTATTTCTACTAATGTATGTAAATTTTTTATTTGATTTAGGCACATGTTGACCTCTAAAAATAAAAATTGAAGTCTTTGCTTCTTTAAGTGAAATTGGTGCAAAATAGGATTTACATATTAAAAAAAAATTATTTAATGTAATTATGAAGGAGTGTTGTGGATATATAACCATCCTACAGTACACACATAGTATGCATAACCTTCCTCCACAATTACATTAAAATTTTCTTTCTTCAATTTTTTTATCAAAAAATGTATAAATTCTCTAATTTGTTTTACATTACATTTGCATTTATGATGCTCTAAAAGCAATTCACTTGCTTTACAGTTCTAATTAAAGCAAAATTCAAAGCGTTGGTTCATGCAAAAAATTAAGGGTCATCGTGGGCGACGTGGGGTCTGGGCGTGTTTAAGTTCTTTTCTTTTTATTTACTGCTATTTAAGGCTCCCTTTGTATCTCGGTAACTCATGCGAGAAAATAATTTTGTATCTCTGTAACTCGTGTGAGAAAATAATTTTGTAAATATTTACGGTAAAGCGAAGCGAAGGAAAAATAATAATTGAAGAGTTATTTTCCTGCCTTCATTTGATTAAAAGGAAAGATGCGAGAAAATTTTTATATATAAAAAGTTGGTAAGAAGGCATATGAGAAAGAAAACAAAATAATATTACCAATGAGATTTAAACTCATCACCTATTACATATAAATATTCACCTTAAATCGACTCAACCATTTATATTATATATATTTATTCATAAATATTATATGTATCATAGTTAAGTGGGTCACATGACCCATGTACTATATTATCTACTTATTTTGATTAGTATTTTTGTGAAATATTAAAATATGTATTATAATTTTTTTCAATTATCCCGTCTATAGTACTTTTTTTTTTTTGAATTATAGTTTTAATGTCTTAAATATTTTTTATGCAAAGATCTAAATATTATTGATACATAAAATGTCTAAACTTTTAATTGCTATCTCGATCCAAATAATTATAAAAAACATGTAGTTAATTTTTATTGTTCGATGCAATATCCTCATACTAATTAAAGAAAAGAACTTCTACAAGACTTCTTATTAAATAACGAAGTTTTAAAATCCATTACAAAACCATTTGGAACCTATAAACTTTCCTACATATGATACATTAATTTTAAGAGTCATTCTGGATTTGGTTTGTAGTTCTTAGAATTCAATGACATGATAAGACAAATATGATGATAAATTCAAGATAGTGAAATGTTACTATGTACCGGGTTGCTTCACAAACAAGTTATTGGCTACTTTTTGTTATACAACGCCAACAAAAAAATGTTTATTTGAAATACAATAAGAAAAAATGTCTTTGTTATGAATGAGTTGATAACGCATTTCATCTCACACATGTGATCGAAATTAGACCCTTTGCTATTTGAGGTAAGATATTTAAGTATTGTTGTTGTTGGCAAATTAGTTGAATGTGGATTCCAGTCATTGGTAAGTTGCAAAACAAGTTTGTGAATCGATTCTTTAAAAAATATAACATATTTTCTAATTATAATTACATTCATTAGGTAATATCTAAAAAATCAATAATTTTCAAGTCAAAGAAAATTAAACATGCTAACTTGGAGATGTGAGAGTTCATTTATCGAAATGAGCATAAAGTATATTGCAACCATAGGTCAATTTTGTAAAATAATACATCAATTTCTATAAATCAATCAAGAAAATTTAAATACCATGCAATATTATTTCAAAACACCCTAAACTAAATGACAATCCGTGCTAAATTACTAGTTTAGCTTAAAACTTTGTCGACAATGCAAAATTGTACATAAAACCTAGAACATGAATATGATGGGTTTATGGAACTGGTTACTCAATAAACTTGAAGCGCGACATTGTTTGTGTAACTTGGTCCATGATGAAATCATGGCCAAACCTAACATTAATTCTAAGTTTACTAACTAGTAATAATGGGCTCATGGCAAAGGCGAAGAGTATTTAAGGATATACCTAGGCTTATGAATTCTCGGTAAACTTACAAGGCCATTCTTTTATTGGGCCAATATTGGGCCCAACACATCTTCTCCGACTATGAACACCAGAGATGATTTTCTTCAGATATCTCTGACATGAACCATGAACAATCGCGATAATTTGCAGGAATGGATTCAATTTTTGTGAGGCATCTGACTTCCACGCCTCTGAGTTCAAATTCAATCAAATACCCTCGAAATTCGTCTCGTGTGAGAGAGATTGGCACTCAATTCGGGCAGTTCCGCTTTGTTCTTCATTCAAAAAGATCAGAATTCCTAGGTACTTGACCTTTGTACTTCAATTTCTGTTCATTTTTTTCAAGTTTTGATTGGTCTAATGGTCTTGAATTTGAAGAAACTTAGTGTTAGAATAGTTATTTGGGTCAGTTTGCTCATGTTTGTATATATGATATGAAGATGATATGGAGTGTGAACCCCTGTTAAGTGAATTAAGTGATCGTTTGGTTAGCAAGAATCGTCAGTCTTTTTCATGTAATTTGAACGATGAAATTTGTACTAAAACAACGTGAAAACGAATAACTATTATTGGGCACTAAACGAACACGATTTTAAAAGGAACTGTTTTAGTGACTTTGAATCATCAAATTTAACAAAAATTCACTTATTTACCGTAGATTAATCCTTTGTTTAGCTCAAAGTGTGTTAATGTTGAGATGTTCCCTTCAAAGAGTCTCTTTTCGAAAGTTGAGGGTGTAATTCCCACGAGGTTCTTACTTTACCTCTCCTATAGGAGTATGAAATTAACGAGCAACTAATATTTTTGTTATACTAGTTACTTCTAGGGACACTTATTCACTTTTTATATATTTGACCTTCCTTTGAGTGGAACAAAGTTAAGAGTGTATGAACTTAGAATTTCGGAACTGTTTCCGTACAACAGCCAACGGTAAGAAACAGGGTTGTGGAGTGAGTCAAATTAATTTGAGATACCCACGTGAGAATTTGGTCTGGATTGGCTCGTAAGATAATGTATTAAACCTGAGCAAGCTTGTTTAGTCAACAAGCATCCTGAAACTCAAAACATGGATTTCGGTTCAAGGAAAACCAAACTACTCTAGCCCAATTCGTGATCGGACCTTTTATAGACTTGTTTGATATCAACTTATAAGGTCAATGATATATATTCGACCTTCACTTTAAGCCTGAATAAATTGTCAACCAAGCTCAAGTAAGCCAATACTCGGCATCTTTTCACCTTTGTAAGAAAAGGGAAGCTCTCCTCAAAGTACAGAGCAATCACCATACTACATAACTAAACCAAATCCAGCTCTTCACACTTTCCCTAGTCTACCACACACAGAGTTGTGATGATGCTTTGAGGTGTTACCACTTCACAAATTCAATTATCTTCCCTTTGTGTTATACAGTACCTAGATTACAGTGATTATTTGAGTTGGTTCTTTTAGAGTAAGTATGCAATTCTGAATTTTTAAGCTCGTTCTGACATGACTCCCTCCTTAAGCTACTTTATGGCATCTTTCACTGTTAATCTTGAGGCCTCATTATTCAGTGTTCTCATAACACTTTTTGGTTTTGCCTTGAAAAATTGCAATAATATTGCTTCATTTTGGATAGAAATCTTTTGGAAGTGATTTTGGTTATTATCATTGTCAAAAATAATGTAGCTGCACATGCTAATAAAAATTCCAAAATGTGAAATACGAAAATGGAGATTGAAATTTAAAAACTGAAAGTTGTATTGAGGACAGTAAATGAGTCAGTCCAAATAATATCTAAATTATTGAATTCTGCAGAGCTATTTCCCCTCACATGCATCTCCAGAAACAAGCATTCACGCCCTTGTCACTTTGATTCCTGAATTTTGGAAACCTCGTAAAATATCAAAATTAGGCCTATGACTCTTTGCAATGTTGTGTAGAATGACGATCTTGTTGCTCTTTAGACTCCAGCCATTGAAAAATAAACTTGAATTCAGTTAACAGTTCTATTTTTAGATTTTCAGGGCTATGCAAAACCTTCCCGTCTTTTGTCAGCCTCTGAAGTCAAAGTATGGACAGATTCCTCACTGAAGAAGTGGATCACATCTTTCAAAGAGGGCAGATTGGATTCCTTATACAAAATTAAGCTACGAACAAGTAGTTTCTATGGATCAGGTTTAACGGACATAAATGCTGGAATTCTGCTTTGCTTAGTGGATGAAAATGGTGAATCAATTTTACAAAGGATACCGTCCGTTTCAAGAATAGATCATAGTATCAAGTCAGAAGACAAGGCTGTTTCTGATGGATTCCATTTCCAAAGAGGCTCTGTTGATGAGTTTGCCTTTGTGGGACCTAAACTGGGAAAAATTCAAGCTATTTGGGTCAGCCTCGAGTCAGGTCAGTGGAGACTAGGAGGAGTGAGCTTGAGTGTTATTTCTCAGTTGCAGCCACCATTGGTAGAAAACGATGAAGGTCAGTATGATAATTTACAGTACGATTTCATGATCGACGATGTCCTGCTAGGCGAGGGAAGTGAAATGTCCATGGTGGAACTTAGACCTAGCCGAGTTACGAAGCTTTGTGGGGACCGCTTTAATGTAAGTGAGAGCCTCTCGCAGTCAACTTCATCGGGGAGTAGCAATATATCGAATGAAGAAAGCATGAAAGAATACGAGGATTTGAAGCTATCTTTACTACTTTATGATGCGCTGATTATCACTGCTGGTTCAGCAATTGCATCCTTGTCAGCCGGTGAAAATGCTGCGTTTGCATTTTTGACTGGTGGAATGGGTGGCTTTGTTTATCTCTTACTGCTGCAAAGATCAGTCGATGGGCTCCCTTCTCCTGCATCGGTTTCAGGGGATGGGACTGGGATTTTGGATAAAATCTTTGGAAGATACAAGGGTCAAGTAACAGGGCTAGTATTGGCAGTGACATTTGCTGTTGTTGCAGTTAAGTTTGGGTCTGAAGATGAAGGCTTATCGTTGACACCAAAAGACCTCTTGCTTGGGATGATGGGGTTTCTTGCTTGTAAAGTCGCGGTGGTGGCAGCAGCTTTCAAACCGTTGCTAGTGAGTGCAAAGGAGAGCAAGTGAGAGAGGGAGAGGGTGCAAGAAGGTAAATAGTTCTTATATATACTTGTATATACTGAATGTTTAGTTACTTTACAGGAATATACGAAGCAACATTTGTACTGGTCTGTAGGACAGGGCTGTCGTATCTCAGAAATGTTACATTACTTTATCTCTCTTGCATATCACATCTTTGCGTTGGACATGTCGTAAAATTTTATGTAGTATTGGCCTTAATTATTTGAAAGCCGTCCCAAGATTCCAAGGTTGAGCCAGACTGGGAATCTAAAGATTTAGGCACAGGCCGCCTTGTTTACAGCTGCCAGTGGTTTCCTTTGTTTCCATGTTGCAGCGGCTGAAGATTGCGTAAAAGTATTCTTGTAGTGACATCTCCCTATGGTTGTCTCAAGTCTACATCAGCTCTGAAATTTGTTTCCTGGTGTTGTTGTGCACAGCGGAAGACTAGCAAACAAATTAACAGAGTTTAATAAGATCAATCACAAAGAAGAGAGAGAGATTGGGGTCAACGAACTGTCGAAATTTTATTAGAGGCTCACACCTTCAAACGTTCTAGGTATACAACTATTTATAAGGATACAATAGAAAAACCCTAAAACCCGCCGCTATGCGGTCGCATATGATTTGGAAGGCTTCCATGCGAAAGTACTATGCGGCCGCATGGTTTCTGGAACCTTACGCGGACGCCTTATGCGGCCGCATAAATTCCAGTGATCCATGCGGACGCCCTATGCGGCCGCATGCTATTCAAAATCCCGAATAGTCCGTACCAGGGGGGGCGGAGCCCCCCGTACCCCCCTTTGAGGTCCAATCAAGTCCTACTTCCTGCCCCGGCCAATTCTCTCGGAGGGGCCAGAGGGAACTGGCCCCTTGCCCGGTAATCGAGCCATCTCATTCTCAACAATCTCCACCTTGGCAAGTATTCACCCAACCCCTTAGAAGACAAAGAACACGAACCCGAAACCACCTTGAGCACCTGTAGAACTGGACCTCCCACATCTCTAACAGCTAGCGATGTGCAACAAATCCAAGCAATGCTTGAACTTGTCAGTTATAACTGGCTTCGTCAATATGTCTGCAGCATTATCTGTGGTGTGAATCTTCTCAAGAAAAATATCCCCATTATCAATCAACTCACGAATCTTGTGAAACCTCACATCGATGTGTTTCGTCCTTGAGTGATAAATCTGATTCTTCGCTAAGTAGATTGCACTTTGACTGTCACAACGCAACAGAACTCCACCTTGCTAAACACCCAACTCCTTGACTAAGCCCCTAAGCCATAGGGCTTCCTTTGCAGCTTCAACAGCTGCCATGTATTCTGCCTCAGTTGTAAACAATGCAATAATGACCTGAAGCATAGCTCTCCAACATATAGGTCCACCTGCTAGGGTAAACACATAACCTGTGGTAGATCTCCTACGATCATTATCGCCTGCATAATCTGAATCAACATACCCTACAACTGAAAGCCCCACACTCTGCTTCTCAAACATAATACCATAGTCCACAGTGCCCTTCAAATATCTGAAAATTCACTTGACTGCCTCCCAATGCTGTCTACCTGGATTAGCCATATACTTGCTTACCACACTGATTGCCTGTGTCAAATCTGGTCTAGTACATACCATGGCATACATGAGACATCCCACTGCGCTTGCATAAGGAACCTTTGACATGTGTTGAGTTTCTTCAACTGTAGTTGGGGAATCTGAGGTAGATAAACCGAAGTGATTCGCCAACGGTGTCGTCACTGGTTTTGCATCTCCCATGTTAAACCTCTCTAACACCTTCTTAACATAGTCGGCTTGAGACAACCACAATCTTCTAGATTTTCTGTCTCGACGAATCTCCATACCAAGAATCTTCTTAGCAGCCCCCAAATCCTTAATGTCAAATTTCTTATTTAACAAGGTCTTTAATTTCTTGACCTCATTAACACTTCTACTAGCAATAAGCATGTCATCCACATACAGTAACAGAAAAATAATAGAGCCATCATCAAGGCTTCTCACATACACGCAACAATCATACTCACACCTCTGATAGCCAATACTAACCAT
Source organism: Platycodon grandiflorus (assembly GCA_016624345.1). NCBI lineage: Eukaryota > Viridiplantae > Streptophyta > Magnoliopsida > Asterales > Campanulaceae > Platycodon > Platycodon grandiflorus. The sequence goes on from CM028369.1 coordinate 1,063,556, forward strand.
ATAAGTGTCGAATCTGGTGTACCACTGTCGCGGAGACTGCTTTAGCCCATCAAGTGACTTCTTCAGTTTATAAACGAAATGCTCCTGTCCAGGATGACTGAACCCATGTGGCTGCTTCATGAAGATCTGTTCTTCTAACTCACCGTGTAGAAAAGCAGTCTTCACATCCATCTGCTCCAACACCATATCATAGTGTGCTACAAGACCCAACACAATTCTGATCAAAGTGTGTCTCACAACAGGCGAAAAAATCTCATTATAATCTACCCCTTGTTGTTGCGAGTACCCCTTTGCCACCAACCGTGCCTTGAATTTTTCCCCCTTTTTTTCTGATACTGCTTCCTTTCGCTTGAATACCCACTTATAACCAATTGCTCGCTTCCCCTTGGGAAGTTCCACCAACTCCCATGTGTTATTCTTATGAAGTGATTCCATCTCTTCCGCCATAGCAGTCACCCACTTATCTTTTTCTGAACTTTTTATTGCCTCCTGATAAGTATTTGGATCTCCACTACTAAGAACAAGAGCATGTGAATCCAAATCTTCAAACCCATACCTGACTGGTGGTTTGATTGTTCTCTTGGGTCTTCCACTTGAAGGATTTTCTTCTTCAACCTCTTGTGTAGTTACCTCGGGATCGGGAAAAGTGCGATCCAAATCCACCTCCGGTAGCTCCACCTCAATAACATGCTCATTACCCCTTTCATTTTCTGGCTCCTGTTTCTCCTTTTCTTCATGAGTACACTTTAACATAGCTTTCTCATCGAAAACCACATCCCTGTTGATCACCACCTTGCTTGACTTGGGATCCCAAAGTCTGTAACCCTTTACTCCTTTCGCGAAACCGAGAAAGATACACTGTTTGGACTTTGGATCAAGCTTCGATCTTTCTTCACTAGGTATATGCACATAGGATGGACACCCAAACACCCGAATATCGGAGTAGTCTACCTCAGAACCCGCCCATACCTCTTCAGGAACCTTGCAATCTAGTGACGCCCTTGGTGATCTGTTTATTAAGAAACAAGTCATACTCACTGCATCTGCCCAAAAACACTTTGCTAACCCCGCATTCAATCGTAGACACCGAGCCCTTTCCGTAATAGATCGGTTTAACCTTTCTGCCACACCATTTTGCTGTGGTGTCCTCCGTACTGTATAGTGCCTTTTGATTCCATGCTCCGCGCAAAACTTCTTGAACTCCTTATATGTGTACTCAGTACCATTGTCACTTCTCAAACATTTAACCTTTCTACCCGTTTGATTTTCCACTTCAGCCTTCCACAATTTGAACTTCTCAAAAGTCTCATTCTTGTGTTTCATGAAGTAAACCCAAACTTTCTTCGAAAAGTCATCAATAAATGTCACGAAGTACAGATGTCCATACCTTGATGCTGTTCTCACTGGCCCCCAAACTTCAGTATGAATGTAGTCAAGGATTCCCTCTGTTGTGTGTTTAGCCGTCTTGAATTGCACTTTGTTTTGCTTTCCAAGAACACAATACTTACAGAAATCAAGTTTGCAAGTCTTAACACCCTTCAACAGATTCCTCTTATGAAGCTCCTTCATACCTCTTTCCCCCTTGTGACCTAATCTCATGTGCCAAAGAGTAGTAGCCTCATCTATTTCAGGTTCCGACTCTACAGAACTAGCTCCACCTACAACAGTGCTACCGAGCAATCTATAGATATTTTTGGGTCCCCTCTCACCCTTCATCACCATCAATGCACCCTTACAAACCATCATCATACCATCTTTAGATCTATAACTACAGCCATTATAGTCTAAAGTACCCAATAAGATCAGATTTTTAGAAACTTTCGGTACATGTCTAACATCATACAACGTTCGTACCACACCATCAAACATTTTAATTTTAATAGTACATATGCCAGCAATTTTACAAGATGCACCATTGCCCATAGTTACTACTCCAGAATTAACTGACCTGTAGGTGTCAAACCAATCACGATTGGACGTTACATGAAACAAACATGCTGAATCCAGAATCCAGAAATCTGCAGGGCAATCTACTGTTGATGAATATTGAGAGCATATCACCATCTTCATCTGAACCATCCATAATCACATTAATTGACTTCGACGAACTAGCACCATTATTGCCCTTCTCCGGACAATCCTGCCTCTTGTGCCCCTTCTTCCCACACTTGTAGCAATTTTCCTTGTACTTCTTCCTTGACTGCGATCGGGAATTCTGATAATTCTTCGAGTTGTCTCTAGATTGTGACCTCCCACGATCCTTGTTCTCCTTCACATACAACCCTTCTCCTAGCGGTTCATCAACAACTGTTTTCTTTCGTTGATGAAAAGCTAAGAGAGCCTCTGTAACAGGTCCCAACTCAAGAGTATTTTTCCCCCACGTCAACGTAGTTACAAGATTTTCATACGTTGTGGAAGACGGCAACAAATTTAGCAGCATCAACGCCTTGTCTTCTTCCTCAAACGTCACCTCCACCCGTAGCAAATCATTGATGATTTGCGTAAACGTGTTTATGTGAGCGTTGAGATCCGCCCCTTCTACCATCTTAAGCCCATATAACCTTTGCTTGAGATGTAGCTTATTTGACAAGGATTTTGACATATATTTTGCCCCTAAAATTTTCCATACCTGTGTAGCTGACTCTTCATCAATTACATGATACACCAATTCGTCCGCAAGGCACGAACGAATTGTTGAGACAGCCCTCCATTGGAGTTCCTTCTAATCATCTTCCTTTACATCTTCAGGTTTAGTTTTGTTCTGAAGAACCTTTCCTAAACCAGCCTGCACCAAGGCATCCTTAACCCTTTTCTGCCACAAAGCGAAATTCCCCGTTCCATCGAACTTCTGAACTTCTTGTTTGGAAGAAGAGCAACCTGATCCTAAAGCAGACATGTTAACCTTGCTCTGATACCAGTTGTTGTGCACAGCAGAAGACTAGCAAACAAATTAATAGAGTTTAATAGGATCAATCACAAAGAAGAGAGAGAGATTGGGGTCAACAGACTGTCGAAATTTTATTAGAGGCTCACACCTTCAAACGTTCTAGGTATACAACTATTTATAAGGATACAATAGAAAAACCCTAAAACCCGCCGCTATGCGGTTGCACTATACGGCCGCATACGATTTGCAAGGCTTCCATGCGGACGCACTATGCGGTCGCATGGTTTCCAGAACCTTACGCAGACGCCTTATGCGGCCGCATAAATTCCAGTGATCCATGCGGCGCAGGCTATCCAAAATCCCGAATAGTCCGTACCGCGGGGGGCGAAGCCCCCCGCACCCCCCTTTGAGGTCCAATTAAATCCTACTTCCTGCCCCGGCCAATTCCCTCGAAGGGGCCAGAGGGAACTGGCCCCTTGCATGGGTAATCGAGTCATCCCATTCTCAACAGGTGTTATTTGGAATTTAACACAGTTGGACTTGGCATTTGGTCCTTAGAATTCAAAACAATTTGCCCTACTGTAACTCTTGGGAACTGGACATATCATAGTTTGCTCTGCTATAACTCCCTCTCCCGTGGTGATCATGTTATAGAGAGCAGCTACAAGAGTACAAGTAACAAGGCTGTGCAAAAAGGGACAAAAGAGAGAGAGGAACCTCAAAAGATTTATTATTTCAAGAAAATGACATCAAGACATTCATCCTTTAGATGTCATTCATCGCTTTAAAAGTTTTCGGTTCCTGTCCAGAATCCATCCCCTAGGTCTGTCCGCCTGTCATTGACCGGATCGGGGAGGTGAATTAGTTTAAGTGTGCGTAAGCTGACTCGATTACTGCTAAAAATAAAAAGGTAAAAACTTAGAAAATACCGTTTTACGATTATTTTTTTGTAAGATTGATTTTTCTGACCCAACCTACCGTGTGTTAGTGGACTGAGATATTAGAGAGTTTTACAGGAGAACTGCTAAAAAAAAATTGTAAATAGAAGGGAATTTATAGAATCATAATGCTAATTAGGTAAATATAAAGCCTAAAAAGTAAGACGGTATAAATTCGTTATTCAAAGAAATGACATAGAGAAGATTCAAGGCGACGCAAAATCTTTATAGCTTTCTAATAAATAATGAATGCATTCTTGTTTATTGAGTTCCATTTGGCAGCAAGCAAAGACAGAAGTTTGATTAATTAATCTGCAATTAGTCACAATGAGAAAAACAATGAAAAAAAAAACATTGTGGGGGGTATCAAATGAGATCAAGATCCTTATTTCCGTTTGCATAACAAGACGAAGCTCATCTTTATTTTGGCTAAATTGGTTGGCATCTTTGTTAATTCCATCTACAATTATTCTCTTAAACCAAGTTTGGAGACTCTCTCTCTCTCTCTCTCTCTCTCTCTCTCTCTCTCTCTCTCTCTCTCTCTCTCTCTCTCTCTATATATATATATATATATATATAATTACTATATGAAATATTTTACAAGAATGTGTGAATAAAAAATTACACATGACATCATGAAATACAATTTTTTTCCACAAATATTTAGTTCATGAAGTTCTTGACCAATTAAATCTCTCTTACTCTCTCACGCATCTGACAACTTAAAATTAAGTGTTAAATAGTACTCCCTCCGTCCCTAAATTATTGTCTTCCTTTCCTTTTTCGTCCGTCCCAAAATAATTGTCTTGTTTGAAACTTTCTCTTTTAGAACATCACTTTTACTATTTTACCCTTACTTTTTCTTTCTACTTTAATTATGGGCCACATACACATGGGCATTAAAGGAAACAACACACTTTTTCAATACTATTCCAATATTAATAATCAAGTCAATTGAGTTTTCTTAATCCGTGTATCGGGTCAACCCAGACAATAATTTAGGGACGGAGGGAGTAAATGATATTTTCGATGATGACTTATACTCAAGTCTTGCTAACTTAAAAGCTATTAATTTCATTTTAATTAAAGTTCAACTCAACTATGTATACATAAGTCCAAAATCTTGCCCATTCTTAGACTATGCAATAGATAAGTAGCAAGGCCATCATTCTACGTGGGCTTCTCTCATTTGCAAAATAGAAAAATGATATATAAGAAACTAAAAAACATTGAAGTAATATTCGTTACTTCAATTCCGACTGCATTGATAGTTATAGAGTACAACACTATATTACTCTCTCCGTTTCACCCAAAGAGTTCATATTTGAAAAGTCTAATTATTAAGGGATATATTAGTGTCATTGGAGTTGGTTATAATTACAAAAATGCTTAAGCGCAACCAAGATGATTATAACTCAAGTGGAGGGTAAAGATTATGAAAATCGTAAGCATAATTTTTTGAAAGTGAATTATTTAAGTGAAATATCTCAAAATAGTATAGTGGACTCTTTGCCTGGAACTGAGGGAGATTCTTTTGTTCAGTAGTTGTTGTAATGTTCAAAAAATTATGTACATTTTGGACATAACCGGTTCAAATCGTGGCAAGATCCCAACAATAAATATGCCAAATTCTATCTACAAGTATGTATATAAATTCGATAAGAACCGAGGTAAATTCTTAACTTGGCCTTTATATTAACATAGGGAGGGACAAGTTATTGAATCACTTGATTCGTCATCTTAAACTTGTAAAAAGTTTGAGATAAAGAGTTTCCAATTTCTAATAGTTTGTTATTCGAGTCACTATTCAAGATTTCCATATGTCCTCGGCATTTTCCATGGCAGCTCAGCCTTGTTACATTGGAGTTAGAGTTAGCAATGGCAAACTCGTGTCTCATAATAAGGTCACGACAACAGCTGCAATAGCTGCTCCAAAGAGATCAAACGGAGCGATCGTTGCACCTGAATTGTCGATAAAAGGCATTCCTCATACTGATCTAAAAGTGCGGGAAATTGTTCAAAGGCAGTCGCGGACACAAAGCTTCTTTACAGATGATCATGCTTGTGGAAAGCCACGGTTCCACCCTGAGTTTCTTGATGAAGCTTATGAACGGTGCAGGAATATTTGTGCTGAATATGCAAAAACCTTCTACTTAGGTTCGTTCATTTCAATCCTTAGTGCCCTTATTCCTTTCAACCCAAGAAAGAAATTTCCACCTCTTTTTGAATGCACTTTTTCAATCTCTTCTGTTGTTTCTTTCAGGAACTAGGCTAATGACAGAGGAAAGACAGAAAGCAATATGGGCTATCTATGGTACATACATTTTTTTCTTTTTTCGTTTTTGGCAAATCAGTAACTTCGAGCTGATCTTTGGCATTGAATTTGAATTGGGTTTCTGCAGTGTGGTGCAGGAGGACAGATGAACTAGTAGACGGCCCAAACGCTGCTCACATGAGCTCTGCAGTTCTTGACAGATGGGAAGAGAGACTAGACGATATCTTCAATGGTCGCCCTTTCGACATGCTTGATGCTGCCCTCACTGATACAGTTCATAACTTCCCACTAGACATAAAGGTCGAATTTTAATTTTTTACCACTAACACTCGATTTTCAGTACTACAAGTGTAGCTAGCGCATTCTTAATTTTAAGCTTACAAAAGATTTTGTTTTCTGGGATTGCAGCCCTTTAGGGACATGATAGAGGGGATGAGAATGGATACAAGGAAAAGTCGGTACGAGAATTTCCAAGAACTTTACTTATACTGCTATTACGTGGCTGGAACAGTTGGCCTAATGAGTGTTCCGGTAATGGGGATTTCACCAGAATCTCCGGTATCTGCACAAAGCATTTATAACTCTGCGTTGTATTTGGGCATCGGCAATCAACTGACAAACATTCTCAGAGATGTAGGAGAAGAGTAAGTTTCTTCCATCCAATGAGTATGCACTTAGTTTTTACATTCATCTGAGACTTAACGTTGCTTCTTTTTCGTTCTGTTCAGTGCACAGAGAGGGAGAATTTATCTGCCTCAAGATGAGCTCGCTCAATTCGGGTTATGCGATGAGGATGTTTTCTCAAGAACGGTTAGTGGCAGATGGAGGGAATTTATGAAAGAGCAGATTAACAGGGCAAGGTTTTATTTCAACCAAGCTGAGGAAGGAGCCTCTCAGCTTGACAAGGATAGCCGTTGGCCGGTAACTACTTTGAGACAATTCCTATGATCAGTTCAAGAATGGTTAATGGAAAAAATTTCTGATGGGCTTCTTTTTTTTTCTCCGGATTTTGCAGGTATGGTCATCGTTACTGTTGTATCGAGAGATCTTGGATGCGATTGAAGAGAACGATTACGATAACTTGACAAAGAGAGCTTACGTTGGGAGGACAAAGAAGCTTCTCATGTTACCTCTATCCTACACTAGAGCTTTAGCAACGCCTAGTTTGGCCTTTCCTTAGCGATCATCTCACTTGCTTCATAGACCCTCTCAAAAGTGAAAGAAAGAGAGAGAGACATCTCCACAACAAACCCCAGTTAGATTTGTAAAGGATTGTTGCTCAAACGTTAAATAATTATGTATGATAACTCCATAATTTGAAGGATAATAGACCAGCTATGGTGTTTCCATCATGCGTGTGTTATATTTGGGGCGTAAACTTAGCCAAACTACCTGGATTCGACTCAAAATCGGTTCCATACAATCCGGCTCAACCTAACTCATTTTTCAAATCAAGCCAAATATGAACTTCATGAGTATCGAGTGTAGTTTAATTCTCAAGTCACATCCCAACACTACGTGTAAATAGTACCCCGTACCTTTTTTTTTTTTTTTTTTTTCTTGTCTCTCACAAAGTGTCCACACACGACCTTGCATATGAAACTAATCCCCAATTGCAGTATTGAGTCTGCCGTTGGCCAAGAAATTTTGTAAATAGTACATGTATATATATGGTATAATCTCTTTTTGCTCATTATAAAAAAAAAAAACAAATAATCCAAGCAGGTCTAAAGCTTAAGCTTGAGCTCGATATTTTTTACATTCAAACTCAATTGAGTCAAATCTAAGCAAATTAAAAAGACTATGAGCAGACTTGAAGTTTTTAATTTTTAATCGAACCTATGTCAAGTTTATTAGTCAAATAGTGATGAGGCTAGCTCATTCATACCCCTACCAACTAATTACATAAAGAAAATTGAGCAAAGTGAAAGATATGCAAAAGGTACAACTATAATATATTACAATATCTTTAAAAAAAAAAAACAACTAGTGGTCCCTCAAATCTCAATCCTAAAACACAAAAGTATTCTCCTCATTCTAATTGAAGAAGTATGTTTTAGTAAAATCAATACCAATTTTTCAATTAATAACTAACTAAAAAAATTAACCACTAACTTCTTTTTTTTTTGAAAAATTATAGACCACGTAAAGTATGATACCTTTTTTTTTTTTTTTTACTTTGGTACAATGGCAGCCTAAAACCTAACATATTCATTGAAAGTATAATACTCCATCCGTCCCTAAATTATTGTTTCTTTATCTTTTTTATTCGTCCCAAAATAATTTTTTTTGTTTAAAAACTTTCCTTTTTAAAACATCACATTTACCATTTCACCCTCACTTTTTTCCCTACTTTAATTATATACACATGGGCATTAAAAAAAATTACACATTATACCAATATTAATAATCAAGTCAAAAAAAATTTTTTTTTATTTATGTGTCAGATCAAATAAGATAATAATTAAGGAACGGAGGGAGTACTATCAAACTTCAAAGGTTACAATTTTATTTACTACACCTAAATAAAACTATAACAAAATATCGAGCAAAAAATTGGTCAATTTAACAACAATAAAAAAATAAAATATAAAAAACCACATTTAACAAGTCCTTTTTAACATTATAACGTGTACTTCCTTTAAATTTTACCAAATAATATTCTTTTTAAAGATGAGACTATTTTTTTGGGACAAACCAAAAAAAAATATATTATATATATATATTTCAGCCATGGGAGGTAATTTCTATCCTTTGCACGCTAACATATCCTCCAATTTATACAGGAAGAAAACCATCGTCCGGAAATTGTAATGGACGGGTAAACCAATCAAAGTGCAAAGCTAGCTCCGTCTCAGGTAGACAAACAACCCAGTAAAAGATTACAGAATAGATACCATAAAACTCCTAATATCTGTGCTAATTTAATTCAAAGCAAAACCAGCAGTAAGCATATTTGATCATCTCAAAATAACTCCCTGCAAGGCAAGACTAAAGATATACTGACCATATTATCTTCATAGATGGTCAAATTGCCAAGGAAGACAATGAAATACTATCCATATTCAATAAATCTGGAGAAAAAATCATAGTTTTTTTCAACTTAACGAAAAAAGAAAAAAAAAATCAAAAAACAATGCACCAACCAAATGACAATAAAATGTCTTTCCTCTACAGAACCCCACCCAAAAATTAGTCCTAAGAAAAAGCGAAAAAAAATGAAAAGAATTAGGAAAATAACGAAGATGATGACACGCTTCCAGACAATGGTACACAAGCAGCAGCAAATGCGTGCGTCAACAGCTCCACCGCCTCTTTGCAGTAACTCCTTACAGTATCGGGATGATAGCGGGAACCAAAGGAAACACTCTTCCCATTTCATGCTTCCTCCCCTCATTTTACATGCTTAAAGAAGCTTACAGGCACACGTTCTAGCCCAGACAAACTCTACAGCTACATTATAGGAAGTAATCTGGTGTCCTTCGAGTTACATCTGGCTCGCCCCTTCTGGGAGCTGGTTCAAACTGCGATTGGAAATCATACTGGAATTAAGTCTTCGTAAAGAAAAACAAATGTGTAAAATCATGGTAATGTCAAATTCTCATCACCCTCAATAATCCTGGTTCTCTGAAGTCTTTTATGATGGATGAACATAAATGAGCGAATGCCAGTTGCCAGGGTACAATAAAAGTGGTTACGCTACGCCCATTGGGTTCTTTAAGTTTAAATGGAGAAAGAAAAGATCTTCATTTTTCTTGATTAGAGTTTTCTTTTAGTGTCCATCAGATACCCAGAATAATTGTAATTCAAATATAAACTAAACAAGAAGTAACACAAATGAAGTTGAAACCCTTTTAAAGGATCATACTTATATTGCATCGTAAGACCATACATGAGGGAGAAAGAGAGACCTGAATGAATGTGTGGCCTTTGCAGTCATCAACTTCCAGGATAGATGCCATATTCCCACAACGGTAACAATAATTAGGGGCACTAAATATTGTAACAACCTTTTGTTCCTGTTAATTGTAATTGCACGTCATGAAAAATACCTTTCCTGAACCAAAATGATATACAGAGCTAAGATGAGTACTTACATGACCCCAGTTAAAGCCCTCCATAACCAACTGATGTGCTCTGGCAATAAGTTTTAAATTGTTGGTATGATTAAACTGCTCAGATATGTCCTGTTAATATACAGAAAAAAAAGAGTTAACATAATGCCCCTCGAATTGCAATCCGGGAAACAAAAGGAAAGGTGAAAGATATACTTGGCCAAAGGTATATCCAGCACCACGGGGTGAGATACCCCAACCACAACGATCATCAGGGTCAGACCATAAAAGATCACACATGGGCCCCTCATGGGGAACTTCTTGAACACGATCAAAGTTGCGTATATTATCAAGAGTTTCAATTGATGGGGACAATCCACCATGGAGACAAAATATTTCGGACTCAACCTAGAAAATTAAAAAAACAAATAAAACATCAGCACCAAGAACAAATAGAAATTGTTAACAACAGGATAAAAAGTTCTGATTCCGGGGGTGCTTCATTAAAATCACCAACTCAGTGAAAGATAAAAATTCTTAAATTAATCACTATCTCAATTATTTCCCATGCCTTGATATCAAACTTACAAATCCTTCAATGTGCTTAGCAGGATTAGGAAATAGTCACATCAAACTTACCAGAGCTGTAAGTGGAAAATAGTCGAATAGATCAGTAAATATCTTCCACACGTTGGCATTACCATATCTGTAAAAGGAAACAGTAGTTTATCAATAAAGCTTGCAAAGAAGACCACAACAAAAAAACTTCACACCCACACAGACAAATGCATACAAAAAAAATAAAAAATCTATCAAGATGAAACATCAATGCACCTCCAAAGGCTACAATGGTAAACATCACTAACCATAGAAAGCTTAAGGAAATGAGGAAATACATTCTTAATATTGCAACAAAGACGAACGTTTTTCTTTATTTCTACATTTTTCTTCTCTATATGAACCATAAGTTTTTTTCGCTTGGGGTTGGATAAGGAATGCCTTAAGGCCCTTAACCATTTTAAATCTGTCCTTCACTCATCAGCAGAGATCAATTGTTGACGTATATATGCTTGTGTGTCTAAGTGTATTGGATGCAAAAGCAGCCATGCAGCCCATGCGTATGGTTATCACACTCAAGGGAGTAATGTTAGATGTACAATATTGTAGGGAAAATTTCCCATAAGCTCCTATGTATCCCACTGTCTTCATTTCTCCAACAATATTCTCCATCCAAAATGTCACAAGCTTGGTAGCAGACTGTAAATGCACTTGACAAGCTTACTGCTCACATACATGGCTTTAAATTTGAAAGAATCAAATTATTTATAACTTGTCACAAGCTCTAGCAGCCTCTACAGTCTGAATATCTCCATGGTCACGTGGTAGCGTGAAGTTAGATGTTCGCCAATGTGCGTAGGACAAGTGTGAACTTCTCATAGTAGAGAGGAGAGGACTATCATGTATGATCATCACCCAAGGAAATCATATCAATTCCCAAACAATAGATAACAGAACAATAGTACCAGAAAGGGCTTCTTTACTACTTGCTCTACATTGCCTCTACGCACCAGAAATCGAGAAGTTTTCAAATCCATGTAAGAAGTTCAGAGGTAACTCCTTTCTGCTCCAAGCTGATATCTAATATGGGGCAAAAATGTACTCTCTACGACTCCAACAGCTTACTACTCTTTTCATTCTATCCTGGGTCGTCTTCCACTTCTCAATCTTTAACCACCAGGTCCACCAGTGATTGCCTCCCCAAAGTGGTGTAACCTAAACCTCATCACCAGTAACTCATACCCTCATAGCCCTCCCCTCCGGTCCACTACCACACAAGAGCAAGAGGTAAAAGCAAAACACACTTTCTATGACCGTTATACACTGTGCATTCTAATCAGGATCAAGAGATATTTTACTTACTCTTCTAAGGAGACTAAAAGATAATATATTAAATTATATGGAGGTAAATCCTGCTGAATTTGTGCAGTAATTTCATTGTAGTAAACGCGTCATAAACATACCAAACATGAAAAAAAATGTTATATTTATGTATGAGTGATGCAATATGAAACATGACTGTGTTTGCACTATTAGTTGTGAAAAACCTTTCGAGTAAAAAAATGTAAAGATATCAGCCTCAAATGTAAACCATTTATCAATGAACCACATCCTTTCAAATACGAACAAATCAAATGACATTGTTATAAATGCAAAAGCTTCAATGGTGAATACATGAAAACTGAAGAACTCACTTTCTTAGGCATTCATCATAAAACCCATAAACTTGTGTGATCTGCAACACACAAAATAAGGCACTTCAGCCAAACTTGGAGTGCTAAAAAAGATGCCAAATTCTCAAAACAAAGTAAATTACGACCTAAACCTGTATGGAAGGGCACAAACAATCATCTGATCAATATAAAACTTCTGACGATAATTAATTATAGCTATCATCCGGCTCCTACTAATGCTATAATTTCAACTCAGAAACACTTCCTGGGTGATACAGAAAAGGCCACAACCAGGCTGTTAAGAGGCAAAGCATGATGTAAGATATGATAGAGGATCATATATATACCTGACGACTCTCATGGTTTCCTCTTAAAATGGTTATTCGTTGAGGATACCGCACTTTGAGGGCCACTAAAAGCTGCAAAGGTGAAAAAATCAGTATCAGAAGAGCAGTGGCAGTACCTCAACCAAAGAAGCAAATTCAACCTGCCGCTTCGGATTTGGGTAAGTCCCCAAAAGCCATCAAATAATTGTTACACTCTGAGAAAAACCCACTTAAACATAGCACTACCAAAGGCCAAGAACGTCATAGTGGCTCACACTTACCGTTACTGTTTCGACCGAATAATAGCCACGATCAACATAATCCCCCATGAACAAATAATTTGTATCTGGGCACTATCAAAAGGGGGGTAGGAAAAAAATTAAAAATTAAATCAATTAGTTGAATTACCAATTCAAATCAAATGGATAAATAAATAGACAGCAAAGACAAACTTAAATTCCTAATTTTCATGATGCTACTTGAATTCAAATCACAAAGCTTGCATAAAATGTGAGATGAGCATATTAATCCAATTACAGAAACTACATTTTTTTTTCGATAGGTAAGTATGGCCCCTTGGTATGGGGATTGGAATTTGGAACCAAGGACCTCAAGGTCTTTAAACAAGCAACGAGTGTCCTTAATCTCTCAGAGTCCCTAAAATTAGATAAGATTGACCTTCAACAAGTCAACTGACACAGAAGCCAGAAATTTGCTGAACTTTGGCATGACATATAACCCAACACCACATTTGATAAGGCTTGAGATGAGAAGTTGTGTTTCACTTCACTTTTTCGTATTTTCCCTTCTCTTTATATGGAAGGACATACAAATGTCCAACCACGAGTTGAACTTCACAACCATTTGTGGAATCAAGCTAACACCACACCATCACCAGATAAATTCTTTTCCTAGATTTCAAAAATCACTCTTTCAATCCCCTCAGCGGACCATTTTTCTTTTAAATTTCTTTTTCAAAATACATTTTAATGCACGAAGACCAAAATTCTAGAGCAAGACATCATAAGGCCCCTCTATGCACATTGACTCCTTTCTTCTCTTCTACTCAAAGGAAGGGCAAAATTAATTAGAATCACTCCATAGGAGGATCCTACATAACAATCACCATAACATCACTTATACCAAAAAAGAAAGAAAGGAACAAGTACCTTCCCTCCGATTCGAAAAAGCTCTGCAAGATCATGGAACTGTCCGTGAATATCACCACATATAGTCACAGGGCTTTTTACAGGCTGCATCAGAAAAACAGAAGGACATATGAGATGTCGAATACATGGCACTTTGATGTAAAAGAAGACTATATACATGGCCAACCAGAAGTCAAATGTACACATACTCAACCTTTTGACATAACAAATCATACACATTTGCAAACTCTATAGGACAATCATGAAAACACTAGCCACCCAAGAACTTTATCTCAAAACTAACTAAAACTGGCGTTGAACTTTTCTGTGAGAAAGCTCCAATATGATAGCTGCTCCTTAATAAGTTTTTTTTTTTTTGGCAAACAATCAAAACAGCACCCCTTCAAATTTTTCATCGGCACAAAAAGGTGCCAAATTATTGATATTTAACCTGCTGGTCAGAAGTTCTACACCAAAATTGAAATCCAAGCTTGCTACAATCTTTATGTTCTCAGAACTTTGCATCTCACTTGAAGCTTGAGGCAGAAACACACCATCAACCCCCTTTCCAAAACACACACACATACACGACACACACCACCCCCATGGCTCTACTTTTCCAAGCTAAACCAGCCACTAACTAGTAAATGAAAACAGAACTGCATACTGCAAGCAGCCACACAGTTAACGGGGCAGGGGGAAGAGTCGCTCAACAAAATGAAATTTACAAGTTTCTTCCAAGCAAATGACAGTAATTTTTGTTCATAAGGAGAATATCATTGAACTATATATATAGATCCACTAATTTCTGCTGATAGGAATATCTGCTGAAAGAATGGATTTGGCAGTCTCAACCTTGGTTTTCTGACAACAGTCATGGCCAATATGAAAAAGGGAAAATAGCATACCTGCACATTGCTCTCTTCCATCAGAATCTCCTTAGCCTTCTCACATAAGCCCCTAACCTACATTGCAAATACAATATATCATTATAAATTCTCCCATGACCATGGCATAAATAAAAGTCTAAATCCATAGCTACCAGCAAAAACACTAACTTTCCTATATGCTATGAGTCAGAAAACCTAACACTAATTAATCTCAGTTCGATAAATTAAAATAAACTAAAATGAATATAATCATGGCAAGGGAATCATGATTCTTCAAGATTTTGGCCTCTAATAGATGATTTAAAACTTTGGTAAGAGTTTTATGCCATTCATTTCACCAGAGTGTGCAAGCTTCCTTATGCTCCTATCAGGTTATTGTTGACTGCTCCTTCCGTCACAAAATATATATATATATATATATATATATATATCTACTTTCCTTTTTAGTTTTTCCCAAAAATAGCCTCATTTCTAAAATTTAAACTACAAATCTCCATCTTTTTTCAATTTTTTCCTACCATTTAAAAAAATGAAGTTTATCTTACATGTCATACAAAAAAAAAACTGCAACTTACTGCAATTTAAAGGGAATCTAAGAGTAAAAGTATGATATTAAAAAGTCTGACTTTTCAAATGGGACTATTTTATTGGGACAGAGGGACTATTATATAACACGGGTGGACATTCCAAGGTATCAAGGAGTTATGGTATCAAAGAGCAAAACTATTAAGTAAAATAAAAATTAGATCCCATAAGTTATTAATGGCAGATAAGTAGGGGATAGAGAAAGGGGAAGGATAGGCTAAGAATACTGGATGGTAACGGATGGGGGAAAAAATTAATTTGACAAAGTATTTTAATATTTCACTTTTTTCTATTTATGGGGTTGACATGTGATTTCTAAAAGTAAATGTAGAAAATTAAAATAAATGTAAACCCAAAAAAAAAAGGCCTTAATAGGCTCATTTCTGTACACCCACCTCTGCTCAATCTGTCTCCATATTGAGCTCCCCTGGGAATGTAAATAGACAAACATATATCTACAGATGGACATTATTTTTTAGCGTTTGGTTGATAGTTAAATTGCAGCTAAATCGTAATTTTAGGGTAAGTTGTAGCAACCAAATGTGTACTAAGGATTTATAGTTTACTCATATATTTGTTATAAGACCAAATCTGTAATCATTAACCGCATAATGCAAAGTGCTTCCAAACCGAGGATAAGTTTGCTAGTGCAGCAATTTGACAAGTTGCTACATAGCTTAATTGATGAAGGGGACTAAGTAGACAACTTGTTTAGTTCTGCATATTGATAAGGGCAACGTGTCATGATACAAATGAAAATTAATAACATATCAACCATGGAAAGATTAATTAGCTAAAAGAAAGAAATGATAGAACATAATCACATATATAAACATCAAGTAACCATCTTAACTCAACATGGTGGCTCTGTTCATCCAATCAAGAACCAAGATAATAGAAATTTCTACTTGAATCTACTATCACAACTGAACATTTTCTCGTATTTCAATGAGCAAGAACAGTCCCAAAAGCAAACCTCGAAATCCCAAATGAATGGAAATTTTATTCCAAAAATTCAAACTTTTGTACACTTGACGAAATTTCGCAGTAGATCTGACTATATTAACAGATCTAACGAACACCCAGAAATCGGATCGCACACAAACCCTAAATAATTGAATCTGATGCCGAACAATAAATCGAATCAAAATCAAAGAATTCGTGGAGAAATGGAGATGGAGAACCAAGAACCTCTTGCTCGGACAGAGGCTTGCACTGCATAAGCTGAGAAATTTGTTCATCAACGTTGCCATGGGCGCTCGAAGAAACTGGATCGAAGCTCATTTTTATAGCCCTTTTTTACGAATTAACCGAGAGATGGAGAGAAATCGAAAGATTTCTGGATTTTTGAAATGTGAAATTTTTGGATAATTTGCTTGAGAGGGTGGGAGAAGAGGGGGGGGAGTACTGAGTGAGGAAGAGTGGAGGAGAGCGTTGGTGGAGAAACCAATGGGGGGTGGTGAAATGAAAACCCTCTCTTCTTTTCTTCGATCAACCACAAACAAAACTTTTTCTTTTACTGAGGAAATTTTTTCAAAAAAAAAAAACAAAACAAATAATGAGTGGGAATAGACGTCCTTGTGCTTTTGTATTTCAAAATTGGGCAATTTGGATGAAATGCAACAAATTGCAATAACCACCATCTATGCTCTTCAAATACCATTTCCATCTTTGTACATTCGCAGTTGTTGTGAACAGCGGAAGACTAGCAAACAAATTAACAAAGTATAATAAGATCAATCACAAAGAAGAGAGAGAGATTGGGGCCAACGGACGGTCGAAATTTTATTAGAGACACACACCTTCAAACGTTCTAGGTATACAACTATTTATATGGATACAATAGAAAACCCTAAAACCCGCCGCTGTGTGCGACCGCATACGATTTGTAAGGCTTCCATGCGGACGCATAGTTTTCAGAACCTTACGCGAACGCTTAGTTTTCAGTGTTCCATGTAGACGCACTATGCGGCCGCATGCTTTCCAAAATCCCAAATAGTCCATTAATCGAGTCATCCCATTCTCAACAGCAATTGAGTGAAAATAGTTTTTCCTTTAATTATACTCGAACCCAATTCACATTTGGTTTGGACTTCTCTTATGGTTATGGTCTTAGGTTAAGAGAGGACAACAACTCGTCTGTATCGCGTCAAATTACTTTGATTAGTTATTTTTGCTCTAAAACATTTTATCAGGGGCTATGGGACATGATTTGGATTAGAAGCAGTAATATGAAACAATTGCAAGGAAATTTGAATAAGAATGATATAATGAAATAAACAATCAAGTTCATATGATATAGCTTAATTTATGACGGTATATGATATCAAATATCTATGCTCAGCTACCAAAATCTTGACTCCACTATAATCATCAGATCCCATCCTCCCATAAACTTAACCACACTAATTACGTTGTATGGAGTGCACATATTTTGTTTGTAAGCTCGCAGTGGCTATGATATGTTTGGCTAAATGGCTCTCTTCCATGCCCTCCAAAAAAGTATACACAATAAAACTGACACCTCAAAACAGTTTGCATGCTAAACCGATTTATATTTTATGGCTCTACCAAGATTATCGTATTCTCAATGATATGCTCTACAGTTATGTTGAAACTATTCAATACCATATATCCACGATTTCTTTTTCTAATAAAGCATGGAAATGCCTCACCGCTCTAAATGCAAATAAGTTTCACTTACAAGCTATGGTCCATAAAGAACATCTATTTAATAACCCTCGTGGTTCCCGGTCCATCTTAGATTATATCAAGTAAATAATTAAGAGCATTTGTTGCTGATCTTCAACTTCTTGACAAACATTTCTCTAGTGATGACTTGGTTATTCGCATTATTCCATAACTTGGTCATAATTTTAAAGAGGTAACTACTGTAAACTTGTTTGTGAGACATAAATCTCTACTGTGAACTATATGACAGACTTTGATATTACGAAGATCACCCAATAAGGAATACATTTCCTTAACTATTCTCACTCCACACTTCACTCAACGCCAGTCATTTCTCCATTTGTCCTTCTAACAATTATGTAACTAGCCATCTCATCATACAAAATTGTATCCAGTTAGTCAAATACGTTACATAAAGGATTGTTAGATACCTGCATGTTTTTTCTAGGCATGTTTTCTCTAGAAAAAAAAGTGAAACTCGACCCTCAAGTGCAACTCTTTCCATACTGTTTCCATTACCCCCAATCGCCGATACCACCTGCGTAAACTGATTCTCTTAGCAAATTTGGTTATTTGATTCTAAAGCATCTCCTTATGTCATCTCAAAGACCGGAAATCTTCACACTTACACAAACGATCGGGGTACATATGAAATCAATATGACAATGGTTTAGGTTTTACGGAATTCGCTCATTGGACACATTATGTATAGTTATAAAACTCAGTCCTTTTACCTTAAATAGTGTGTTACATGCTCAATTGATTAACAATAATATCATTTTTGTTGTTAAATAAATAAAAAAATGTCTCGCTTGAAATCTTACCCTTTTCATTTTCTAGTGAATGATTTACTAATGTGGACGCCACTTCTTCGCGAGAAAAACACAAACAATGTATATTATATTCTTCGCTCTCAACCACCATGTGTTCACTCCACCCTCGAGTATCAATTCAATGAGTGACATAGGGATCTTGGTCACCATTTTACTCAAGTACTTTATTTTGTTCTAAAATTAAAAAGTACGAGTTCTAGTTTTTCTTCGCATAATAATCATTACATTAACTTTTGTGATTATAAGAAAAGTCAAAAAGTCCACCTACTGAAATTTTAATGATAATTCTAAACCCCTGGAATTGATCTTTCCCCGATGTTCGGGGTCCAAGAAATCTCTCAATCGACAAGTTTCACTACTTTTTTATTTTTGTGGACCATCAGACAAATCATTTGTCTTCACTTGTTGATATTTTATATAGTTATCTTTAATCTCAATTTATCCGGACAATGGCAATGAATACCCATTCCATATTTCAATCATTAGTTATTTTGGTGTCTCGCATTTCACTAATCCTCCCCACATTCTTAAGACACAAAGAAACTTCAAAACATCGATGACATCCAAAAACAATCTTTAATGTTGTACATAGTCACATATTGGTGTTCTTCCACTCTTGTATTGGCCTAATATTTTTCAGATTGTTGCATACCTCATCAATTGACATCCCACACCTATCCTTCAATTTAGTTCTCCGTTCAAAATACTTCATTGCCTCCTTATTACACGCATCTTGAAATAAGTGGATGTTTAATTATTCTATGATTGGCTTTACATTTATAAGCCATTGAAACTAAAATCACTATCAACTCCAAGTATCTACCCAATTTATTCACAATTTAATCAATATTGTACAAATGCCCTGATCCGATCACCCATAAAATCTATACTTTTTGTTACGTTAAATTTGTTAAACATGTCTTTTTAAGTAGGCTTTCAATTCGGTAACATCATATATCATCTCTACAAGTGGTGGCTTTTCCAAACATGGTTTTAAACATGCTCACATTAGCATCCAAACCCATGTTTCTTGCTCATATATAATAATGACCCAAGCCAACTATCTGCCCGCACTAGCTTATTTGCAGGCCAATTAGTTGACCTAACTACTAATATTCTGCCATAACAAGCCTTTTTGCTAATCACAACTTCAAATATAGCCTCTAAACAACCAACATTAACTCTTGTTATACCCTGTTTGCATGGACACCTAACTTAACTTGATTCACCGTAAATACCAATGCAACCATCTAGCGCTGTAGCCTTTGCGCCACAATGCAACGCAAACTCAACCCCATATCTATTGACTCCATGTATTAACCTTGCCTCCCGTGTACATTACCGTAAAGGCTACATGTTTTGTTGTAGGCTATGAATGAATTTAAATATAGAGTAACCATGTCTAAGAAATTTGATGTATTCTTGCAACATGCATAAGGTGGGATCTTGCACCCAAAGCTAATCAAAATTTAATCAGGTGTAATTAGGTCTTTAATTAATATAAAAAAAATCATGGTGGCACCATTACCAAATATATATAAAGCACAAACTCGTGGTGAAAGGTTTTCGTCAACCATTGGATATGGATGGTTCTGCCACTTTTTGTCACTAAGTCATTTATATTTGGTGTTGTTCTTTCTCAAATTCTCTCTTATGGTTGGTGGCTTTGTTAGTTAGACATAAATAATGCCTTAATGTGTTATACCTTCCGGCGATGTCTAGATGATCAAATCTATGGGCTTTACCGCTACTCAGTGCCAAATCACATCTACAAACTTCATAAAGCTCTATGTGGATTAAAACAATCATCTCGTGCTCAATACTAGTAACTTAAACGATATCTTATTTAGTTTAGTTTTACGAACTCACAAATGAATCACTTTTTGTTTACAACAATAACAATGTCAAAGTCCGCTCTTTTACGTGTATCAATGACATAATTTTAACCGGTAATAACAAGGAACTTCTAGAATGTTATGTCAACTTGGTTATAATTTTCTTTAAATTATACTGTTTCTCGTATGTATATCTTGTTTCTTATTCAACAATGTTTTCAATTTATATTTATAGATGATCGACTGATCACCATTTAAAAAGGTGAGCAATCTAGATTTTTTATATTAATCTAACAATAAGGATTGATTAAAGCTCGGATAACGTTGGGATTTTTGATTTTCTACATGGATGTTGTGCTCCTAGTTACAAGAGAAGTCGCTCCACTATTTTGAAGACTTGTTTTTGCTATTATAATGCACGTGCCAAAACCAAAACAACTTTTTGTTAGACTTCTTATGTCTTTCGCGATCTTTTGCTAACTTGATTGCGCTACATATAAGGTCTCTAAGGAGTATATCAACTATTGATTCACTTGATAAACTGTCACAACATTATTCAAAGATAGCTAGATTGGTCTTTGAGAGCTAGCCTAATGAGTGCTTTTACATAATTTCTTACAAAGGTAAAAGTGGTGTGGTGGGGTGGGGTGGGGTGGGGGGAGCAGTACTCTAATCATATACAAACGTCACATTAAGATCTATCTAGTTACAATAGTTTCTTGGCGTGAAAGTGATTCCAACAACTTGTTTCTTTGAAAAATAAACATGTCCTTGATTTGATACAATGTTTCTGCAAAGGGTGCCAATGAGGCAAATATTCCTGCACATCTTGCTTTATAGTGTTTCCTCATTGATCCAAGACCATATCATAAATTGATGGTTGTGTTGCAATACTTCTTCCACACATTTTGATTGCCCTTTCATAATTTATGCTTATTCTCTTACTAACATATGTTGGATAACTCTAAACTGTGTTATTCGGCGTTTCATGGCTACCATTAATAATCATGGCCTCTTTCTTAGCAAAGGTAATCCTCTCAATCTCATTTCATTCAACGAAACTTATTGGCGAGGTAATCACAATCTATTGTCATTCATCTCATCTCTTGTGAATTAGCTTGTCAAAAAACAGTATCCAAATATTCGTCTGAGATTGAATATAAAATAATTACAATACAACGACTAATGTTTTATGTGTCCTTTAGCTTTGTGTTTATAACAACACATGCAACTTACCTCTATTCTCATCTAGTTTTTCCATTTACAAATGAAACACTTTGCTCTAGACCAGTTTTTTTGATAAGGTGTCTCCGACAACTAAAGTACTTATGATTGTGCGTGTGTGTTTAGCTTAGCTCTATACTCCCGTAATAAGTCCAATGATGAAAAAATAAAAAAAGGAAACAATTATCTTTAAAAGCATTTGCATAACCAATAATAGATGGTAAGTATTCCCTGTGGAGTATTTATTGTCTCAAAAAATTTGTAAAAATGCGAAATGTTGATGTTGGTGGACGAATTTGTAGACAGCACGTTCTAAAAAAAGGGGAACAGCTACAGCCGCTCCCCCCGAATCCCACCAATTCCATTGGCATTGGCATTGGGCCTCCTCAGCCCTCTTCTCTCTCTCTCTCTCTCTCTCTCTCTTCATTTTTTTTTCCCATCCTTTTCTTTCGTTTTTTTGAATCGCGGAGACTCATTACAGGAAAAGACTTCTTTACACAGACAAACTCCTTTTTTTACATAAATCCAAAACCGAAGATATTTTCGGTCATCCCCTCCCTCCGATCGCGCGTCTCTGCAAAAATTAGGGTTTCTACTTTGTCACGCATTCCTCGTCTCCTCCTCCATTGTACGTTTCTCTCCCTCCCTCTCTATTTTATGATTTTTTTTAGATTTATGAAATTATTTTAGTGTTTTTTATTTTGATTCGCTGCTTAGTTACTTACCGTTTCGGAAATGGAAACTTTTGCTGCATTTCGTTCAGTTATATTCATTTCCTTTTTGATATATTGATTTGTTCTATTCACCGTATAAAATCATGATGATCTCGTGTGATATATTTGACGAAAATGACGCTCGTTTTTACGTCAGGAGGGAGAATTGAAGAGAGTGGAAAGGTGAATTCTGTTTGCATTTTGTATTGATGGTGACGAAAATTTCGTGGTTGAATTGAATATCTGAGACCTGTTTGAGAGATATATTTAGGGCGCTTGGAAGGAAAAAAAAAAAAAGGTTGAAATAGGTGAGAAATTGAGCGATAAAAGGTTAATTGTGTTTGACTATGCCAACTGTGTGGGGTGAGCCTCTTAATGCAGCTGATAGGTCAGCTGCTGGTGCTTCTGGGCATAGTACTGGTCGACCTGCGTATGTACCTCCACATCTTCGCAATCGGTCGCCTGTTGTTGACCCTCCAGCTCCAGCCAATACTGGTTCGACTTCTGGTAGTTCTTCCGTCGGCGGCGTGAATCGCTGGGCTGTTCCTAGGAATGACTTTAGATCTGGGTATAATAGTGGTGGACGCGGCGGTGTTGGGGGTGGTGGTGGTTGGAACAACAAGAGTGGTGGTTGGGATCGTGGGAGGGAGCGTGAGGTTAATCCTTTCGAAGATGATGATGAATTAGAGCAAGGATTTGATGAACAGGAGAATACTGGGATTAACTTTGATGCCTACGAGGATATACCCGTGGAGACTAGTGGAGATAATGTGCCACCTCCAGTAAATACTTTTGCTGAGATTGACTTAGGCGACGCATTAAATCAGAATATTCGGAGGTGCAAGTATGTGAAGCCAACGCCTGTACAGCGTCATGCCATACCAATCTCTCTCGCAGGGCGGGACTTAATGGCATGTGCCCAGACTGGGTCTGGTAAGACAGCTGCTTTCTGCTTCCCAATTATCAGCGGAATTATGAAGGGCCAGTTTCCATCGAGAGCACCACGCATGCCACGTACAGCATGTCCACTTGCTCTCATCCTATCTCCCACAAGGGAGCTATCTTGCCAGGTGGGTTTATGATACTCGTATATATTATGTCTTGACTTTACTACCTCCGCTGATCATTTCTATATGCAAGCGTTAAGACTTGGTAACTTGGTTTGCAGATTCATGAAGAAGCTAGAAAATTTGCTTATCAAACTGGAGTTAAGGTTGTTGTTGCCTATGGTGGTGCACCTATCAACCAACAGGTAGCATTTCCTTCCGAGCCATTTCCAGTGCTTATTTTACTTGATGTATCCTTCTCCTAATCATGCATCATGTCAGACTTTAGATTATGTTATTTCTTTTTTCACAATTTGTAATCTAGTTTTTAGGTGGTTCCGCTGTGGTAAGTACAGTATAAGCACAAATAACTCTATGTTTTGTTGCATCTAGGTTTGCAATGGAGCTCTCATCTCTGTTTTCTCTAATACCACCTTATTTATAGATAATACCGTAAATTTTTTGTAAGGGCCAATCAGATAAGGTTTGTCTAGCAAGTTGCAGCTACAGCAGGGTGTGGTGAGAAAAGAAAAATGGCTGTCAAATATGCACGCATAGAAAGTGATATTGATTTTTGTATGAGACATTACTTTGGTATTAGTGGAGATCAAATGCTTCTCCTGCTTGTTAGGAGCTGCGTATTTGGTGCCTAATAGAGGATAAGCCATAGAAACTAAGTTCCCAACAGTTTAACTACTCGTTGATTCGTTGGTCCTATCAGTTCCTGTCCTCCATTGGTTGGGTGACGCAATGGGCCTGTTGAAACGGTAATAGGACACTATTGTCGCCTAATTAACATTAAACGAATGTGCATCATGCTAGACTATTTTTTTCTTCGTAACTATTATGTAGTGTTCCTTACTGCTTAATTGCAGTTATGAATAGTTAGAATTAGAAGTGTTCTGGAGGTGTGCTCCGAGACGACCCATCCTTGAAATGCTTCCATCTTGGGCTTTGCATGTGGGAGGCAAAAACTCTTTCCAAGGCAGCTCTTTGTTCATGAATTCACTCTTGTAGCAGTGGGTTTTGGGGGATTGGGAAGGTTGCTGAGGAGTTATGTAATACAAATCAAGTGAAAAATGAAAATGAAATAAACCACCTGAATTACAAGCCCGCAGTCTGTCTACTAATCTGAAAATGAATTAGAAGATTTTGCACATTATCTTATCTCTTTCCTGTCTGATCATTTAGCTAGTTGACTGTCCATCTTTGTGTACCTTGTACCCTTGTCATGTAAAGTTCACAGAATTTGGGTGATTACTGGCATGTATGATTTTCGTAATACAGGTATCACGGTTATGATATGATATGGGATTGATGTCACAATAAAATATTTCTTGTGTGCAGGGGGGGGGGTTTGCCTATGTAGTAATTAGTGCGTCCAGTGTCCCCACTAAGATTTTGAAAAAATATCAGTAATCTAGGGTATTTTGGGTATTAATCATGGTACAATGTGCAAGATTGATTTCTGATGGAGATTTAGGGGGAGGATGATGTAACTTTCTATAGTCTTCCCCTCTGTCTCGATCATAGCCCAATGCCGAGGTTAATGAAAATGGTCCTTTGACACCCTTCAGTTTTAGAAACATCAATTGACTACATTATTTTTCATAAAATCAATTTTTAGTAGTTTTAAAAGACAAATTTACCATGCACTATTATTATAATGAAGTAGTATAATTTTCCTTACTTTTCACTCCTTATTTGAAGAATATTGTACCTTACAGTTTTCACCCACTTATCAATATCTTTATATGCATATTATTGATCTATTACTTGTATAAAGCTAGAGGACTTTTCTTGAAGTCCTTTTCCTATATACCCTAAATGCCTTTCAAGAAAAACCACATGAAATTACGACCACAATTTATTCAACGACCTCAAGAAGTAACCTCTAATAACCCACGATCATTAAAAAAATATTTTAACCTAGAAATCAAACCTTTGAAAAATAAAAATAAAACTAAGGCTCCGTTTGTTTTACGGAAAATGATTTCCGGAAAACGTTTTCCTTATTTTCCGGTGTTTGGTAACATTTGAAAAATATAGTCAATGTAAGATGTTTTACAAGTCAACGGAAAATGAAGCCTTCTTTTCAGGAAAATGACTTACGGATTCAATTTCCGTAAGTCATTTTCCAAAACTTGTTCATTCAAATTTTCTCCTAATATCACCTTTGCACATTTGGATGTGCTATATTCATTTCTAACTTTTCATTCAAGAAAAATAATCGTAATATTTTACCGTAATATTTTGAAGTGATTCTATGAACAAAGTTTTATTTATATACATTTTGTTGATATTGTCAAGATTTATGGAAACTTTTATAACATTGAAAAATATATTCATGTTCGTCCCAAAATAAATGGTCACTTTTATTCACGATCACAAATAAAAGTAAATATTCATTTTGAGACGAGAAAATAACAATAGTATTACAGATTCAAGTAGTTGAATTTCGAAAATATTTTAACTTAATATTTCAATTAGAAATACTAAGATAGAGTGAACATGTTATATATATATCCTGTTTGAAATTCTTTAGTGCGTTGATTTAAAATTTAAAATTATTTTTTTAATACTTTAATTTTTAAAGATAATATTACACGAAATAAAATATTTGGTTGAAGAGTACATGAAGTTTCTGGTATAATGTTTAAGATCATAGAATTTTTAATTTGAGGCTGAAACTGGAGCCTAATATCACCTTTACACTACTCAATTTTAATAAATACCTCATTCATCCTAAAATAAATGTCTATTATTTCATTTCGGGACGTCCCACAAGTGGCCCACAACAATTATCTCTTTCTTTTCTTTTTCTTTTGTTTTTGAAATGTGTTTTCAAATCAATTATCAATTATGTTATTGTTATTTGTAAGATTGAAAAATAGATGAACCCCCATTGATTTAATACCACTAGAGGTAGTTGGGGTTACTAAAGAAATTATTTAAAGTAAAAAACTTTTTAAAAATAAGTGTATATTCAATAGGAGACACTAATTTTAGGACGAAGAGAATATAACTTTTTATATGTATTCATGTTTTCCGTAAAAAATTATATGTTTGTCAAACACCGGAAAATGTTTTCTGACATAATTTCAAAAGATTTACCAAACGCCTGAAAATAGAACCTTTTCATTTTTCGGAAGCTATTTTCCAGAAATCATTTTCCAGAAGTTATTTTCCTTGAAACAAACGGAGCCTAAAAGTAAACATAAAATGCATATGCATTTGCTTATGCTATATTTACTTGTTGTATAGAAAACATGATTATATTTTTGAAAAGCAGAAAGGGGTTAACGTATCTAGCCCCAAGTGATTGAGACTAAGATTGAGTTGAGTTGAATTGTAGTTTAACTAGTAATAAATATCTATCAAGATTATTTTCTCAAAAGATTAGACGACCGACCGTGCGTAGAAAATAACAATTATAAAAATAAAAAGGGTCAACAAGTGCCCATGTGGCACTTGTTAAAAAACCTGATTTAGGAATGTTTTGCTTTGAAAGCATGTACCAAGACATTGGTTAATGTTCTCAATGCATTGGTAATTGTTTTCTAGGCAAAATATTTCTAGATCTGTATTTTTAGTAAGTGTCACAGGGTCACTTGCTAGCAAAATCCTAATAAGAAATAAATATTGGATACATGCACATTCTGGCGTCAAATTCACGAGTATTTAAGGTAGCAATGTTAATATTAACTTTGCACTTTTCCCTGCTTTAGATTTTTTAGTATATTATTTTGTGTAAATTTTAGACAAACAATGAAAGCTGGACCTCGTAAGTCCAAACAAAATATGAGCAACAGTCACACATTTCCAAGCATTTCATCCCTATTATTTCTACATTTTATACGAGCAATGAATTCCCTACAGTTTAGAATCTCCCGAAAGTAATTTACTTTTATTACTAATTTGACACCTACCGAAAAAGTCGTCTGCGTTTGGCACTGCTTATGTATGCTCGATATTCTCTTACATTGAAATGTATCGAGTATCATGTTGCATGACATGATATAAGAGATTCCTTAACAAGAATTTACTTTTTGTATATGCTTGATTTTTGTTTACATTGAAACACATTGTTTACTAATGTGTACGCACCTTGCATTGTTCAAAATATACCTTTTTTCCGTTTCCACTTAATGTGGACTCATGATTCTAGAACTTTTCTTTATTTCAGGATTTATTGTTAACAACTGATGGTGTGTGTGTGTGTGTGTTATATATTTGGTCAGCTCCGAGAACTAGAGAGAGGGGTTGACATACTTGTTGCAACCCCTGGGCGGTTGGTAGATTTGCTAGAGCGGGCACGAGTCTCGCTTCAGATGATCAGGTACTTAGCATTGGATGAAGCCGATCGAATGCTGGATATGGGTTTTGAACCTCAAATAAGGAAAATTGTGCAACAAATGGACATGCCTCCACCAGGTGTAAGACAGACGATGTTGTTCAGCGCAACTTTTCCAAAGGAGATACAGGTTTATATTTTGTTCGTGAAGTTTCAATTTTCAAATTTTCTTCCTGTTGACACTTCAAAATCAAATGTCTGGACTTTGCTGATGGAGCTTTACATGTCCAGAACCCCTATGTATCACTTTTGCTGCGTACAACTGGCCTAAGATTATTTTATTGTAGGGAAATGAGCTATTTCATAGGTTTTTTTCACCGTTTTTCAAAATGGTAGAAGCTAATCTTTTTGCCAGTTAATACGAGCAGTGCTAATGACCCTAGAAAATCTTTCCAACGTCAACTTTCCCATTCGATTTGACACTAGTGATGTTAGTCAGTAAGCCCCAAAAGTTATAGGTACATTGGCCAATCATAATCCTACACATCAGTCGGGAAGATTCTTGGGCTCCGTAGTATTAATTTTAATTTGATTTTACTTCTCAATGTGTATGGATATATTTGAGGTGTATTATTATGTCTAAGTATGACATAGACTTCATGAAACACATAACTGTAGCTTTTCTTTCCTGTCATAACCGCATGCATGTCAAGCAATTTTGCTACTTCGTTGAAGATGCTGCATGTTTTTTTCAGTAGCTATTTGCTGCTTTATTGAAGATCATGCTTACTATAGTTGCAGCTTTGTGATGCTCAATTTGTGATGCTATGCAGAGATTGGCCTGTGATTTCCTTGCACGCTATATATTTCTGGCTGTTGGAAGAGTTGGCTCAAGTACTGATCTGATTGTCCAAAGAGTAGAATTTGTTCAGGAGAGTGACAAGAGAAGCCACCTCATGGACCTCCTTCATGCGCAAAGGGCAAATGGTTCTCATGGCAAGGTAATATTGGATTTCAGCAGCTTTCAAGCATTTTTTTTGGGTCTTGTCGTTAATTATGAAAATTCAAATTCAAATTCAAATTTCTCATTCTTCTACTGTTATCTTAAGGTTGATGCATAAAGAAGTGGGTGTGAGATTTGGTTGGGGGAATATGTGCTGCATCTATTTCCATTTTGGGGTGAGAGGGGGCTGCAATTTTGAAACAAGAATTATTCGTACCTTTCTTATCAAATATATTTATCAGGATGGGAGTAGTCTCTGTGATCTTTCTATATG
Organism: Platycodon grandiflorus; assembly: GCA_016624345.1. Lineage (NCBI taxonomy): Eukaryota > Viridiplantae > Streptophyta > Magnoliopsida > Asterales > Campanulaceae > Platycodon > Platycodon grandiflorus. Next base: position 1,092,804 of record CM028369.1, read on the forward strand.
GTTTTTGCTCAGAACTGTTAACAAACCAGTATTATTATGAAATATGCCGGAGAACAATAAATTTATTTCAATAGCTATGTGGAAGTGAAATTATCTTAATTAATGGCATGTATTGCTTTCATATTTATTATTTGTATATGATGACTAACATGGTTATGATCACTAGATATTGAAGTCTTTCAAGAAGAGGACTATGACAAGAGTACAGTTATTCAGATGGACATCCTTGATCATTGATGAACACATTCTTACTTCTTTGTTTTTTTCCTTTTGTTTTCCCTTGTTGTTTAGACAGCAGATTTACAGTGTAATTTAAAATTTTGGTGTCCTATCTTTCGAAGGAACTAACTTGCAACTCATGACCTGTAGTTGTGCTTCTAATTACATGATTTTTTGATTTGGTGATCTCTGCAGCAAGCCCTTACTCTAGTTTTCGTGGAGACAAAGAAGGGTGCAGATTCACTGGAATATTGGTTGTGTTCGAATGGTTTTCCTGCTACTACTATTCATGGTGATAGAACACAACAGGTAAATTCTTATGTCTTGTATGCTTTCTCAATTAACTTTTACAGAGTATTATATTTTCTGTTTTGCTGCTACTACTATTCTTATGTCTTGTATGTGTGTCTCCTTGTTGACACTTGAAAATTGGCCTAAAAGTGAAGTTTCTTGGAAATTTTCATATTATTTTGTATATGTTTTGAATAGTTCAGAGTACCTTGGTCAAGTCTGTTTTGTTAATCTCTATTGAGGAATCATGATCAGGGCCACAGGTATCAGTGCTGTTTATGCTAATGTTGTGCCCGGGGACTTATAATTCTAGGCAATTTGTTTGTTTGCGGTTCATTTCATAATCAAAATGCAAAAGCTATAGTATGCTTCGTCTCGAAAACTATCCTAATGGCATTGGAACTTGTGAATGAGTGATTTTCAAGACAAATGTTACTATATGTAGGTTCTTAAAATGTGCCCTTTGGGCACCTGTTAGCCAAACCCTAGTCTTAATTGTTTATTTGATTCTTGAAGTGACAACCTTTGGCTTCTCCAAACATCATTCCATTTATGCTCTTTTATCAAGTGCTGTACTTTGATCCCTATCCTATCCTCAGTGGTTAGTTTTGTGGTAATATTCCCCAGTGTGCATTCTGCAATCTCTGCTACGGTGTCTACCGAAGTAATAAACAATTTTTCAGCAACTGTATGTACTCAATGGTCTCTATCTCTCAATTACGCCGTGCACCGTCAATATTGAGCATGTGTACCATTTTTGCTCAATCAGATTAGATTTTTCATGTATGCTCTCCAGCAAAGATATTTGGGTCATACTTGTTCTATTTTCAAATTCGTTGCTGTTAATCTATGTCCATGCTTTAAGAGGAGCTTCAGGGCCATTAAAAGGTATTTGGCTTGGGAGAACATTTCACGAAAATTGTTCTGCAATTGATCTTAAAAGTGAGCTACTGATTTGAAAAGTTACTCAAAAAAAATAAAAAAATACAAGACACTAGAAGGCGGCCCTATATATATAATATTTAAATAGATATATAAAACACTGATGATTATGTGTACTTCTAAAAGCTCCATATTATTTGTATACTATTTTTTCTAAGCATATCTTGGTTTGATATAAATAACCAACCATTGAGGGAATTTGGTAAATTAGTTGGCCTTCCATAAAGCAAAACTACTATCTTTCTAGAAACCCTAATTTTGTGTGTCCATACGTGGACACGCCTGTCCTAGGACATGGGTGTCCAACATGGCTATTTTTATGTAATTCCCAATTCATAGATTAGAAGAGGAGAGATTCTGGGCACATGTATAAATTTAGTGACGTTTTTGGTGAAAGTCTAACCGTGATAGTGGTACTGATCCTCTCATTTTTCCCATTACATACAGAAGTTTGTCTTTTCTCTATTTTCCAGAAAATGGAGTAGGTCTAGGGCTGATGGGAGCATTCTTGGCACTTATTCCCCTTAATTCACAAGATAATTTTAAGAAAGTTTACCCATGTTTGACATATGAGGATTTGATAATATGGGATTTTTGGTTTTCTTGAACATTTTGATTACAAATTGGAATGGGTTATGTCCTTGTTCTTAATGAATCCGTTCAAGTTGCTAAGCTATAATGGAATTGTATGTTTTTTAATCTAGCAAATAGTACTTTTAAAGTGTAACCTGAATATCGCGTTCCCTGCAAGAGGCAAGGAGTTCTTTGGATCCAACTTTAGTTATTTGTGCGTTCTTTCCAAATTTTTAATGATTGTCATAGGTATATATCAGATCCTAGGTTATACTCTATTAGATTTAGTGTACGAGTCTTGAACTCGAATTGACCACTGATTCAGTGTTTATCTAAAGTTTCAGTTTGTGATACCCTGGAACAGTGGAACCTGCATTAAGCTCTATGCCTTTGGTACTCCTTACCTAATTTGTGGCTACAAAAACAAGGTTTTCATATGACTCTCATTCTCCAGATTTTGCAAGAGAAATATGAGTTTTGAATATGAAATAATTTGATGTCAGCAAGATGCCTTGACCACGCGCAGTTCTCTAACACCAATGGGATTAGTGTAACAAAATTTGAAGCCTCATCGGGTTCAGTGTAATACCTTGAAGCTCACAAGGATGACTAGGAATAAAGTGAAACCACTGTTGGTTTCATGTAAATATCACCAGTTTAGTTTTAGCTAAAGATCAGTTTTCATATTTGGTAACTGTAGTGCAACTAGTTTTGGATGGGTAGGTATATTATGATGTCCCAAATATCATCGGGTGGATTTTTAGAAGTTTGTGTACCGTGTCATGGTCTTGCTTTGCACTTATTCTTGAAATAGTGGACTATTCTATAGCTTTTACATTGTTCTTTCTTTTTTCCTTTCCCATTTGTATTCCCCCGTCTTCTTCTTTGAGTCTTCATTCTAGGCTGCAAGTTTTTCAGATCAAGCGGCACTGAGAAAATTATCTCATCTTCATTTTGAAATATTCGCAGGAACGAGAACAGGCTCTACGATCATTCAAGACTGGAAACACCCCAATTTTGGTTGCAACAGATGTAGCAGCGCGTGGTCTTGATATTCCTCATGTTGCGCATGTGGTCAACTTTGACCTTCCAAATGACATTGACGATTATGTCCATCGTATAGGACGAACAGGGCGAGCTGGAAAGTCAGGCTTAGCTACTGCCTTCTTTAACGACAACAATTCCTCAATGGCAAGGGCGTTGTCAGATCTGATGCAAGAATCGAATCAAGAAGTTCCTGCTTGGCTCTCCCGCTACGCAGCTCGTTCTTCACACGGAAAGAATCGTCGTGGTGGTGGTGGAGGAGGAGGTAGGTTCGGTGGTCGTGATTTCCGAAGGGACTCCGGTTTTAATAGGGGCGGTTCAGATTTTTATGGTGGGGGCAACATGAACAGCGGTTATGGACATCCTGGTGGGTATGGCGGAGGATATGGTGCTCCTGGCGGATATAATGGAGGATATGGTCCTGGGGTTGCCAGTGCGTGGGATTGACATGACATTTGTGATTTTACCTCCCCACCCACCCACTTTGGTTTTGAAAGATAGCGTCATTTACAGTTAGTAGGCTTACGTTTATAGGGAAGAATGGTTTTGACTTTTTGTATGAAAAGTCTTTCTATACTGGATATTTTGAAGAACTGCATATTTTTTATTAGTAATGAGGGGGAGAAAATGTGTGGAAATCTGGCAGGTGGTAGGTAACATCTACTAACGAAGTAGGGTTTATATCGTCTTCCTGTTGGTTTTATTTCGATGTTAAAATTTGGTGGTGTAACGACTGACTGGTTGTGGAATGTGTTGGGAGAGGATTAGAGGTTCTGGTATATGTAGTGTACAAACTTGCCAAACGTATTCTTTTCTCAACCCAGCTTGAGGTTGTGTAGATTTATTACGGCCTTGTGTTCTTCTGTAGAGCCTCCCTCATTATTAACACATAAATTAAGGGTTGGTTTTAAACTGCATTCATGACTGTTGTAATATTCTCCTCGCTACTGACTGCGACTACTCCAATTACTTGTATAATAATCTTTTCTATTGTGATGTTTTTGATTGTCACGTTTCATTTCTTTGTTTTGCAATGAAATACTGAATGTCAGTGAAACCATAATATGTATTTCGAGGAGGAGGAGGCAGCTTTTATGCATTGCATTCGAACAGAAGAATCTAATTTCATGCTCCTTTTGGAGGAGTAATAGATAGATAGATAGTCTGGTGGTGAGATCACTAGTTGGTTGAGGTATTACTATTAGTGGTTGTTGATTGGCATTTATCAACTCTTTGCTTTGCCAAAAGGTTTTTATAGTAGTGGGGCCTGGCCTTTAACCATGTCCCATTAATGGTAAATGGATGGATTAGTTGCAAGTGGAATTCCGATTTGAGAATTGAAATCATATAATTATTTGCCTAACGCTGTTTGTTGTAAGAATTGTAGTTCGGTAATCTACGTTTCTCTTTCTATCTATTTTGGTCCAAATAGTTACCTCCCCTGTACTCCCACCCCACCGTTCTAGTCAAATAGTCCAGTATATTATTTTAGTACTCCTTTTGTTTCAGGCAAAAAGTACATTATATTATTTTAGAATTTTTTATTTAAAGAGTTCACTTTCAAAAATTTATGCTTATAATTTTCATAATCATTCATCTTTATCCTTCTTTTGTTGTAATTATCTTAGTTGTACTTAAATATTTTTATAATTATGACAAAATTTAATGACACTAATATATTCATTAATAATTAAACTTTTTTAAACATAAACTCTTTGGGTAGAATGGATAAAATATATCACTAACGTATTAATGACGTGGTAATCAAAAATTACCATGCACACCACCTTTGCCGCCTCTAAGAGCCCGTTTGGTACAGCGTTTACAAAACGCAGTGTTTTAAAAACGCAGCGTTTTAAAAAACGCAGTGTTTTAAAAACTGAGGTCTTTCCTTATAAATTCGTTTGAGATATCTCTTCAATACGCAGCTTTTTTTTCCTAGTAGCGTTTTAAAACTGCGTTTTGGAAAAAGGGAATTCCGTTTTAAACGCATTGCGTTTGAAAACGCTTTTTCGCGATATTAAAACACATTTTTTGCAAATAAGCTGCGTTTTATCCCTGCATTTTGACCAAAACGCTCGACCAAACGGGCTCTAAATTAGCCTCTATCATTTCCACTATCAATAAATAATATTACAACCAACGGCAACCAACTCTAAAATCTAAAAGCACAAGTAATTACAAAAGTTCTCTCTCTCTCTCTCTCTCTCTCTCTCTCTCTCTCTCCCCCAAATTTAAAACTCATTTTATATTTCTCTCTCTAAAATCAAGTTCACAATCTATCTATCATAATTTCTAATTGTCACCACCTTCATCACTATCACCATCGTTATAATGTCTTATCCCTGCACCAAAGTAGGCACTGCGTGTAACACAAATTAAACCCTAGTCTTAATCTCACCGAATGCAACAGCATAGTTGACCTCTTTTGCAACCTTCCCCAATCTCCTCCTACCTCCCTCTTCGATCCACCCTCTACACTACCCTCATCTTCACTGCCCCTGTCCCCGACTACTTCTCCCTTGATATTTAAATTTTATGTGCATTTCAATGAGGAGAAAAATATTCTTAGATCAATGACTACCTTCATTGAAATGTTTCTTAAATTATTACCAAGATTTTAGAGATAAATTGTTATGGTGTCTCAGAGTAAGAAAAATGGAATGTGTTTTAGTTTTTGGATAGAGAAAGTGAGAAACTTTGTAATTAATTTATAATTTTGGGACTTTGTACTCGAGCTGGGTGTGGAGACAGTAAAGGTGGTGCAGATTGTGGTTTTAGGATGCCACATCATTATTTCGTTATATATAACAAAAGTAACCGTTTGAGCTAAAATAGAAATAAAAATGTAAATACAACGACAAAAATGAAAAAAATAAAGTAGAGTGGTTAAGTTTATATTCGAACATAAGTACAGTGGTCGAAAATTGTGTTAGGCCATTAACTATTCATTCCGTCCCAAAATGAGATTTTTTTTTGTGAAAATCTTTTGTCTCAAAATAAGTGTTTATTTCTTAATAAAATTATTAAACTTAATTTTTCCATTGTCATGCCCCAATGTAATTGAAATTGCTTTAAATCAAATTCTAATTTCCTCAAAAAAAAAAAAAACCCAAAAAGTACTCTCATTTTAAAACAGAGAATATTACTTTTGAACATCTTATTTTCAAAAATCGGTTTCTGCTCTACTTTGCAAACTTGAGGTTTAGATTTATCACATAATTTTATAAATACCAACAAGCACGTAGATCAGTTGGTAAGGGTGTTGTTCTAGCTTAATCATAGGTCTCGAGTTTGGATCTATGAAAACGCAGTTGTGTTAAATACTTGTTGGGAGAGCTTCTACCACTACTTGTAGTGTTACCCGGCTCGAGAAATTAGTCTTGGGCTTTCAGGGGGCACCTTTGGAAAACAAAAACCAAAAAAAAAAAAAAAACCTTATAAATTGGGCATGGTTGAATATATATATAATATCACTTTAGAAGAGAAGGTAAATGCTATTTGACAAATACAAATAAGCCAAAACGGCAAGTACAATTACGATGTAGGCATCACTATCTTAGGCCCCAATTATGGTTAAACTACAACTAATATCCTCCAAAAAAATGAGAGATGACGAAGTAAGGAGACCGAAAAATTGTTATTTAATGATCAAATAAAACTAATTAAACTGTGATGAGAGAGAAAGGGAAATCATAAATTTTGAAGAAAGTCCAAGTCGCATTAAGGGATATTATTAGTATATTAGAAATGCAAGCCACATTAATAATGTTTTAACTTATACTCCAATTTCAACCAAAAGTGGCCGGCACGAATGATGCGAGTCCAGTCCAGTCCACGGCCATTGCAATTTGCCTTTCTTTCTGATTTACAAATTCTCTCTTCAATTTTATTTTAATAATAATTAACTAAAAGCGGCACAGTGAGTCGGGTCAATCATAAAAATATTTGGGAAATTTGTATAATTAAAAAAAAAAAAAAAAGTGGATTCAATTATGTTATGATTTTTTTTAAGCTTGAAATAAATTTATCTCCTTTTTATGATCTAATTCAATGATCCAACAAAATATGTTACTTTGTCAAATCTTACCTCAATTCAAGAATTTGGACGATCATGTTACCATATCCTAATTCCTAAAATGTATTTCTTTCATGAGCATAATTTTTTCCCATGCTCATGAGATATCTGGATTCAAATCTTTTATCTCACTCCCTCTTTGTCTCATTAAAATTTATCCCTACATGTGTTTTTGTAAAAATTATAAAAGTAAGGCATGATAAATAACAAGGATACATGTAGTATAATTTCAAGTAAAATAATAAGGATACGTGTAGGTAGAACTAGGATTCAATAGAACAGAGGGTGAGATAGAAGATTTGAAACCAAGATATCTCTCTCACACATGACTTTTACGAGTCAATCGGGCAATAAAATTATTATTCTTGTTTCAAGATAAGTGTCTACTATTGCTTATAATTATTCATTTTTATTCATACTCATTAATAAAAATAAACATTCATTTAAATTAGAAAAAGATTAACAAATAGGTCAAAGGCTTAACCAAGTATAAAAAAATATGAGTTTTTTCTAACAAATATCTCTAAAAAAGTTAATGAAAGAACAATTCCTAGAAGTATTTACCTTTCAAATACTCTCACCGTTTTAAAATAAGTGTATTTTTATAGCAATGCATACATGTTTAAGAAATTTTATAGGTTGACAAATATACCCTTCTTAAATACTCTTATTTTTGTGCTAGGACTAGTTTGAAAGAAAAATTAGGATGAAATAACTATCGGAAGAAGATAGAGTATTAAATGAAGATATGGTTAATTTTTGGGACTTTAAAAAAAAGAAGGTTAAATTAGACAAAACATGCATTGAAAACCTATAATGACACTTATTTTGGAACAATTTCTTATAACTAAAACGACACTTATTTTGGAACAATTTTTTATAACTAAAACGACACTTAATTTAAAACGGAGAGAGTACATTACAACAAAATGACTTCTTTTCCTCCTATATTCATCGATATTAGAAATTGTTTTTCATATATATTGTACTACTGAATCATAATTTGAATACGATATTAAGCCACTAGTGAACATATAAAACTACTAATATTTTATCAATATCAAGAGTTTATTTTCGATATGCTGTCAGTGTAATTTTTTTTTATACAAGTACTTTGAATGAAATAGTTTAAAAACTCAGTTGATATGTATTAAACATGATAGTAATTAATTAAAATTTATGTATTTTTTAAATCTTAAAAAGTGTATTGATATCTATTAAACAACTTTAATTATCGGCCAATCAAATAACTCAAAATATTTTTTTTAATTAAGCATCAAATTCAGAATTTTTCCTTAAAAATTTAAGATATACTCCCTCTGTTTCAAAAAAAATTTCTTTATTAGAGTAATGCACACATATTAGAAAATTTGTAAGTTGACAAATATACCCTTATTAAATTATTTATGCTTTGTGCTATGCGTAGTTGGAAAGAAAAATTAAGAGGAAATAATTATTGAAATAAAATAAATTATTTAATAAAAATATAATTAATTATTGAAATTTAGAAAAAAAAGAAATGTAAATTAAGCAAAATATGCATTGAAGCTTAAAATGAGAAACACATTTATTTAAGGAAAACGATACTTATTTAAAATGTAGAGAGTAGAGAGTATATGTAGTATATAATAAAAAAAATAATGTGTAATAAAATTAGATATGGTCGGGGATAGAAGTTTTTGCCCCAAAACCCAAACTTGGTGCCGGTTGAGTTGACCCGTTAATTAATGATCGCTGCTCTGTTACCCCTGAAAAGCTTTGATACTTAAGATTTTTGTCCTGTTGGTAGACTTTTTTGAGAAATTAAATTAAAATTTTCACATTTACTTAATTAATCTAATGTAGTACTGTTAGCAGGCACAGCACAGTGACAGTATTACTACTATTAATTGGGTTATAAATTATCAAATCCTCACAAAATTAGAAATCTTAACAAACAGGTCCAGCTGTAATCTTCACTTACATCTATCGAGTTCCCCCTCTTCATTACACACACAGACACAGAGAGAGAAGAAAAAAAAAAAAAAATACTCCTTGCAGTTCTTGAAATTGCTGCAAGTTTCTCTAACTCCCAAGCAAATTTTCTTGGCTGTTTGTCTCTCTTCGCATTTGCAGAGCTTAAAAAGCTCATCTTTGGATTTGGGTTTCACTTTTAAACATTATTTCTGGATCAGATTTCTTGATCTAAGTTTTTTTTTTTTTTGAGAACCCTTTTGAATTTGGAGTGGTGGTTTGAGCTGGAATTCGGTACATGAGCGTGCAATTGTGAAATCGAATGGAGCAGTCAACTGAGCGGTCTCCAAATGCGCATAGAGGTTTTCGAGTTCAAGCTCCACTGGTAAGTCAAAATTATCTTTCACCAAAAGAATCAGTAATTCATGCCTAGTTAAAGATACCCAGTTGAATTTCTTTGGAGGAATTCTTAGTTCTTTCATGAGTTTGTATTGTGGAGTTTGTTTCACACAATTTAGTTATTTTGAGTTCTTGTTTTGTGAGATTTTGAAGTTACCCAGTTTAGATTCTGGTTATATTTGCAATCTTTTTGTGTAGTTCTTAGACTTTGTTTTTCTTGCAAGTTGCTTGATATATTGAGCTTGACCTTTCAATTTTTGGGTTTGAATAATTTTCATTTGTTGTGTGTCTCTGTGGGATTAGCAGAGCAAAGAGAATTACTCATGTTGGCTCTTCAGATCTGTTTGTTTTTCATATCATGGTTTAGTTTCCGTTTGCTAAAATATGAAGAAAATACTCATTTGCTACTTCTACAGCTTAGTTGTGTAAAATTGTTGACAAATTTCAGTTTGAATTTGGGTCTCTGGTTAGTAACTTTCTATGTACAATATTGAATATTGGATGTGCATACTGTCTCAGATAGAGGGTCAATTTGGTCTAGCCTTTTGATTGTATTACTTTATTTATGTACCAATCTACTCGTTTAGTTGAAATATACTTTGGGAGTCTCACATTATAAAGATAAAGACCAAAGCAAGGAGTGATATATATGGTTGATCCAACGGTTTTCAGCTTTTGTCTCAGCTTGGATGCCACAGGTCTATTTAGGTCTCACATTTGTAGCATGCAATGCTTGGTGATGGGTACTCATTTCTGCCCAGCAAGCAGGATTATCTTATTAGAGGTATGCCCAGTGATTCAAGGAAGATTCTCAAGCAAAATGGTGTCTGCGCCACCTTTGTTCTTAATGGGCTCTACAGAAAAACACATAGGCGCTTGATTGAGTTATAGTATTGCCATGGCTTGCTGGAGTCAGACTCGCCCTTGGGCTCAGCCTTTTAATTTTGGTGCTTGGTTGAAAATCTATTGTACCTGGTTATTTGGAATAATGAACCGAGAAGTAGCTAACTGCCTGCTCTCATCAGATTGGCTGGCGCTTCAGGATCAGCAAACACAAAGGGTTTTTAATGAAATTCCCTCAAGCTTCAAGAAGAAATAGAGTTACCTCTAATTCGTGAAAACATGAAATATACCCCTAGGAATTGAAAAGGAAATAACCTTCAAAAAGCTAGGTTCCTGATGCACTTGAAATAGGCAATATTTGCCCTTTCACAATGTTCTACAGCTAACTTTAAAGAGTTGGATCGATAGCTTCTGCAATGTTGTAAACTCCCTCCTTCCCACAAAATTAGCCCCATTTGACAAGTCAAACTTTTTAATATTGTAGCTTTACTTGCTGGTACCTTCTTGAAGTTACACTAATTACTAGAAATGGCACTGTTTTTTTGGTACAAACCAAAGAGGAAAGAGGGACTATTTTTTTGGGACGGAGGGAGTAGTTTTTTTGTTTTATTAAGGCATTCTTGATTTTTTATGGTGTTTGAATCTTGATTATTATCTGCATTCTGCCGTGGAATCCTTTTTCAGGTTGATTCAGTATCATGTTACTGCAAAGTTGATTCAGGCTTAAAGACAGTTGCGGGGGCAAGAAAATTTGTTCCGGGATCAAAACTTTGCATTCAACCCGATATCAATCCTCGCGCACACAGAACAAAGAACTCCCGCAGGGAGAAGACCAGAGTTCAACCACCCCTCCTCCCTGGCCTTCCCGACGACCTCGCCATTGCTTGTTTGATTCGGGTGCCACGTGCTGAACACAACAAGCTCCGCCTAGTTTGCAAGAGATGGTTCCGCCTTCTTGCTGGAAACTACTTTTATTCCCTCAGGAAGAGTCTTGGGATGGCAGAAGAGTGGGTCTATGTCATCAAAAGAGACCGGGATGGAAGGATTTCATGGCATGCGTTCGACCCTACCTACCAGTTATGGCAGCCTCTTCCCCCGGTTCCACTCGAGTACAGTGATGCCCTCGGATTTGGCTGTGCTGTTCTAAGTGGATGCCATTTGTATTTATTTGGAGGAAAGGACCCACTCAGAGGATCTATGAGACGGGTCATTTTCTATAGTGCTCGGACGAATAAATGGCATCGGGCCCCAGATATGCTTCGGAAACGGCATTTCTTTGGCTCGTGTGTCATAAACAATTGCCTTTACGTGGCTGGTGGTGAATGTGAAGGAATTCACAGGACTCTCCGTTCCGCTGAAGTTTACGACCCTAACAGAAACCGTTGGAACTTCATTTCAGATATGAGCACCGCGATGGTGCCCTTTATTGGGGTCATTTTTAACGGAAAGTGGTTCCTAAAAGGGCTTGGGACCCACCGGGAGGTCTTGAGTGAAGCTTACGTTCCAGAAACTAACACGTGGACATCGATCAATGATGGAATGATTGCTGGCTGGCGGAACCCTAGCATATCTATGAATGGAAAGCTCTATGCTTTGGATTGTCGTGATGGGTGCAAGCTTAGGGTTTATGATGAAGCCACTGATTCGTGGAAAAGGTTTATTGACAGCAAGCTTCATCTAGGAAGTTCTCGTGCTTTGGAGGCAGCTGCACTGGTCCCTCTAAATGGGAAGTTGTGCATTATCCGTAACAACATGAGCATCAGTATAGTCGATGTTTTGAGCCCTGATAAACAGATAGAGACGAATCCACACCTATGGGAAAATATTGCCGGGAAGGGTCACTTCAAAACTCTCTTCACTAATTTTTGGTCGAGTATATCAGGCCGGAACGGGCCCAAGAGTCATATAGTACACTGTCAGGTGCTTCAAGCTTGAAGAGTGTCAACTCATAGAGATTTAACACATGGGATCTGCTGCAACAGCGAGCGCTTGATTATAATATCAAAGGCGGTGCTACTAATGAGACTCTTTGAAATTGAAAATGGCGTATGATAAAACTTTTTTGAATCGTGAAGAGAGAGAGAGAGAGAGAGAGAGAGAGAAGGGGCTTGGGATCGGATCTCCACTGGCGGGTCTCGTACAAAGTTCAGTTTGGGAACTTGTGTCATTACTTTGAGATTCGTGCAGGACTTGTACACTTTCAAAGAGAGGATGTGTTCCTTGAAAATATTATTCATTAGGCCATTTATTCACATTCAAGAAGAGGGGGAACAAATAGGTTTAGACTATATTTTTTGCCATTGGGATTCAGGACGGTACGCAAGTTATCTATTTGGGTTGTTATCCAGATATAGATTTGACAATGGTTAGTGAATATACATGGTTTATCAAATATATAGAATATTTAGACCACATGTTTGTTTTATGAACCGTATTTACTGATTCTTTGATCTACTTGTTCTTGTCCGAATGTTATATTTTGCATTTTCACAGTTGAACTACATATATAGCTCGTATGTATACTCGTGTGTAGTTGTGTATATATATATATGTTTTGCTTATAATGGATCAGCTATCTCAAATTTGTGGTGCTTTTGAAATGTCAAAATATGACAAGACTTAAATATTTTATAATTGTAGTTGTAATACAATCGATCAAATCTCGAACAATGATTCTGCAAATTTCACCAGCTTGTTCTGTTCTGTATGTAGTTGGACTCTTTATGAACCAAAAGATGATTCAGGTACCCCGATTGATCATTTCCTGGAAACGTTTGAATGACTCTTCACGCTGTATCCTGAGATGATTTCGGAAGTTCTTGATAAAATCTTCTGCCTGCTGGTTTATGTCAGCTTTCTCCCCTTCCATGGAAGATCTTCTTACCACCCCTTCTAGCCTATGGCGTTCATTCAGATCATTCTTTTTGCAGAAGTTACCAGTTGAAGAACTCTTCTTATTAGATCTGTCCATTACAACTGTTTGATTGTTAAAGATTGTCAGAGATAGAGAGATAGATAGAGTAGTGATAGAGATATAGAGAGAGAGAGAGAGAGAGAGAGGTGGGGTGGAAGAACAGAGGAAGACATATATATAGAATTCTAAAACTTGTAAGCATGAGTTTGGTGTGTGTAAAAGCAAAGGAAAGAGCACGGAAGTTAGAGGATGAGTGTATGGAATTTAAGGGGTTAATAACAACAGAAAGAAAAGCTTAACTGAAATCCTTAATTTAGGCCCAACTTAGGGAATACTTTCGGCTTCATTCATTCATTCGGCAAATAGGATCCTCTATTCCAAAATGGTGTTCCATCTCCTATTCCAACCGTTGGATGTGCGCTACATGTACATAAAAAATCACGGGGTAATTAATGTTGTTCATTCACATGCACATCATCCAACGGTTGGAATAGGAGATGAAACACCATTTTAGAATAGAGGATCCGATCTGATTCATTCGGGGCAGTATTATTCATTAAGAATTGCTTCCAAACAAATTAATTAATGCTAATAAAAAGTTTAGAAGGCACATGTGAACGAACAAAAGTGAACAAGCAAAGTCGTAATAGCACGCACTATTAGCATTTAAAACACACACACACACACACACTAAAGTAGTAGTATTAGTTAAATAATACGTACTTAGAAAGTTGGTTTTAACTTTTAGTGCATTTTTAAGTACTTTTAACGCGGACAAAGACTCCAAGTCTTATTATTACATCGATCAGAAATAATAATGGCCGGAGCGGAGCAGCTAAAAGCCGGTGGTTATTGCCTTCCCTGTTTCCTTTCTAATAATAAGTTTTAGTAGTAGTAGTATATCAGTATCACCATGCTCTTAATTTATTCTTAATTAGTATTTCCATTAGTAGTTTATGATGATTGTGATGTGAATTAATTAATATTAGTCATATATATAGCGCCTTCTTCAACCTGTAGCTCTGCTTCAAGCAATTGCACTTCTTTTACCTTTAAAGACGGACGTCAGTGTCTTTTACGTTATGATGTTTTGTTTGCAGTGGATATTGAATCCCAAGGAAATCTGTAGCAACAGTGTGTAATTATCACCTTATCGAAGGTGTTGCTACTGATGATGCTCTATGAAATTAAAAAAAAAAAAAATTGTATTGTCAAGAGCCAAAGTGCAGTTTTCGAGCAGATTTTATGTTTTCCTTTTGTGTGTTAGCCTTAATGTAAAACTACGACCATGCATGGGACATGCATAAATTTGGAAGTTTTTATTGTTCTACTCCGTAAATGTTAGTAATACAATCAATCAAAGAACGATAAACTGAAATTTCCACCAGATTGTTTTGAACTGCAGTTTGCTCTGTTTATGAAACAATATACATATATTTTAGGTATCTCGACCCATGATTTCCCGGAATTGTTTGAATGACTCCTCTTCACGTACAGCTGTATCCTAAGATGGTTTCGGAAGTTGATAAAATCTTCAGCTTGCTTGTTCATATTGCTTTTCTCCCCTTGGACAGCACATATTCTGACCAACTTTTCTCCCTGCAGGCTTTGCGTTTGCTTGTGTCGGTCTTTTTGCAGCTATCAGAGGAATTGAAGACATCTCTTTACCATTGTCCATTACAACTGAGAGAGAGAGAGAGAGAGAGAGAGAGAGAGAGAGAGAGAGATTGCGGTGGGCAACAACCGCTATACCAAGACCCAAGAGCTAATTTTGACCTGATATGACTCCCACCATGTCCATGTGGTTTCTATCAGAGAGGACAACACATGGCCGGGTACGTAGAGCCATCCATCCGCATACAACCCGATGCGTGCTCAATTTGACTGGCTAATGCTGTAATGGTCCTCATAGTCTGCTCACCAGATTGCAATTTTGTCTGCTGAAACAGGGCCAGATTGCGCTCTTTCCAAATCTCCCAAATCGTAGCACCTGATAATTAGACATGGCAGCTCCTGCCTTTGCAATCAACCATTTAGGAGCTCAACTCAGAAGACCTTCTTTTACCACAAGCTAAATTTAGTCTTTAAGAGACTAATGCTTTAAATTATTTTAATTTCCAACCGATGAATTCTATGTACTATTTTAAATTATTTTACTTGATTTTTTCGCTATTATGGATGGACATTGGTTGTAACTTCTATTAGTAAGTGATTCTTGGGACAAAAAAAATTTCAGAAGAAAACACATTTGGGATGGAGGGAGAAAAATTATTTTGGATAAACTTAATGTCACCATAGAAAATATATACTATTTCAAAAGAACGACTTCTTGTTAATATTTATAGAACTTTTTATTTTTATTTTTTTTTGTTTCTCAAGGTATGCTTGCCCCAAAGGCCTAAAACTAATCGTCTAGGTACTATCAGGCCTAGAAGCGGTCATCTCTCCCAAAAGAAGTTCTTTTGCTTACACAAAAGCTCAAAACTAAAACCTATGGTTAAGCTAAAATAGCCTTTACCAGCTAATCTTATATTGATCCTGTGGATCTCTCGTCTCAAATGAATTACAGATTTCATTTTGCCCCTTTGTTTATAGGAGAAATTATTGGCCGGTCCACTTTTTCAAACTTTTTTTCTCTCCAGTCCACCCTTTTTTTTAACCGCTAAAAGGCACTTTGAGAATTTTCTTCCTAAAATGCCCTCAACAACATCGTTGCTTCAGATTTGAGATTCAAATTGATGTATAAATGATTTCATGTTGTTAATATAGTCTTTCCTCATGTTTGGGTATCAATTTTCATGTAAAAAACACGAATTTGATCAAATTCGAATTTTTTGAGTTCATCCATTTTTTTTTGTTCTTGGGCTGTTTTGGCCACTTTAATCTCTGTTTTAAGCTTCGAATTTGTTTAAAATCAATCTCATATTGTTATCCTAACTTAGTACTACATTTGTACACAATTTTTCTACCAAAAAAAATACTATTTTCGATATCAAAATCGAGCTTGACAGTGTGCTGTCCGAAAACAGAGGGAGATGTTCTTGGACTGATTTTGGGACTTTAATCAATGATTTGAGTTTGAATTTTGTATAATATCAATATCATACTGTTATAGGAAGTCAATATCATGTTTGTATGTAAATTTTCCAACCAAAAATAATCATTTTGATCGATTTTGATATTATATTAAATTGGGCATTGGCATGCCTTAAATTGGGCATCGGGATGCCTTGAATTGGGCATCGAGATGCTTTTAATTCGCCAATCGCAGTATGCTGGGCAACGCAACGGGGATCGACCTGCCCGGTCAGGTCGCAGGGGTCGAGGGAACAGCGTCCCCCGTGGGGGTTCGGGGGCAACGCCCCCGAAAGGTAAACGAAAATCAAGTTCCTTCCAGCGGTTGAAATTCAAACGGTGCCTTAGTTGTTCATCGCGATGCCTTGGTTGCTCATCGCGATGCCTTGGTTACTCATCGCGATCCTTTGTTGCTCATCGCGATGCCTTGGTTGCTCATCGCGATGTCTTTGTTGCTCATCGCGATGCCTTTGTTGCTCATCACGATGCCTTGGTTACTCATCACGATGATTAACACACGCGATGCCTTGTGTTACTGATGCGCGCGTGTTTTTCTTTCATTAATAGCATAATCGTCTTTTCGCCCTAAAAATGCATTTTTCCGATTTTAAAAAAAGATGAGTGGACTGGAGCGATTACAAATGTTTAAAAAGGAACCGGCCTATAATTCACCCTTGTTTATAACCAAGATTCTTTTACCCCGCCTCCATCTTAATCTTTTTCTTTGTTCATTTCCCGAAAGAAAAAAAAAACATATATCCTAGTAATTATAAGCAACTTTGTTTTAGAAATAAATAAATAATTTTATTTACTTGAACCTTTAATGGTACCCTTTAAGCTTCATTTAAGAAAGTTACACCAAGACTCTTTCTAATTTCATTCGAATATGTAACAGTTACTTAAAGAAATTACTCAAAGAAGATCACTATAAAGTGTTACAGGTACTTGCTAATCGTTAGTGTTTTATCATCTTTCCATTATTATTAATTCAAATGGCACACAAAGAAAATTCAAATTTGAATTTATAGGCCTTGTCAGTTTGACATTTTTCTTCTTCTAGGGAACGAATATACTATACAATATTAGGGTATCACGAATTACCTCGTACAAATTCGTACCCTAAAGTGAAGCGGAAGACTTTCGGCTTGTGCTACGAACTCACGAATATCACGAACAATTAATCTGCAATTCTTTCTCGTCGAATTGATATCACGTATGCCGAATATCAATTACAATTGCACGCCACAAATCCAAGTCTCTTGATGGTTAGACTCAGAGAATGTATTTTGGTGAGATATAATTTCTAGAAAGAGGAAAAATATTGCACAAATCGTGTGGTGTATTTTTCCCTTTGGTGGCTTCCCTATTTATATTATTCCCACAAGAAACTTATTCCTTGTAGGATAAGTAAAGACAATCCCAAATTTCGTTGGATTAGGATACTACTTACCAATCATAATATAACTAGGACTCTATGAGCCTTTATGGGCAAATACGTTGAATCGGGCCACATGCCCGTTTCCTAACATCTCCCACTCGCACATATGGGCTCACCTCTCTCACTACATAATATCATCAAAACCCGTTAAACACTATCTCTTCATATTGGAAGTGAGGCGTGCGACCTGACGAGAAAGATAAAAGGTAAAAACGCTATACCAAATCACCATCTGACCAGTATAGAACTTCCTTGTTAGTAAAGACCTCGTCTATGCCCCAAACCGTATATATACACCAATTCAAGCATCCTTAATCCCTCGATCGCAGTGCTTAAACCTCAATATGTTTATGTGCTCAAGATCAATCTTTTGAACCGTATGTTCAATATGATCGCCTGGGCATTAAGACACAAAACAGAGATATATACTATACTATCTTCCTTAGACGCTCATGCTAATCACCCTTGGTTAACTGCTTTCCCAGCGATGCTCCATGGGGCTGTATGTGCATAGCCCATTGGTCGGCATGCCAAAGTAGCGACATTAACGTCCAAGTTCATAACATAGTTCTAAGTCACATAGGGTATAAGTATGATCACAAAGTGATCACTAGAACTCACACAGTGATGAAGCAGGGATTATTCAATCATTTTCTATGGTCGCTCATAGTCACATACAGTATGATGCGTATGCTGCGGCGAAACTCGCACACAAAGTAGGCTTGTCATACTCTAACGCTGTACAAATCTTAGTGTAGTCGCCCTTCTGGTGTCTAACCTGAGTCCTCAAAAGCAGTCACTCTCCTAGTGCCTCTTTTAAGATCTCACATTCAGACTTTTCTTGGGACATATTAGGTCGACCCATGGAAAAATAGGTCTCATCTTAGCCATATGCTAAGGCGATATATCATAACGTCATTTGCGCACCCCCCTTTGTAGGTGTCAAAGACTAATATCTCAACTTGCTCGCCCGCATGGCGACAAGGTGAATTACCCGTGTCAGAGGGCCAATTCAATGTCCATGACATCTTTTTAACCAAAATGTATGCTACGCAATTTTATAAGCATCCAATTAACAAATAATAGGAGTGAAATAGAACTGCAATGTATTCAATCGATAATGAAAATAACAATGTCAACAAAAGTGTTCTCAGAAATGACAAATCACATCTTATGAAGCCCTAGACACAACATGTGATCTTGAAAGATCTCTCTAGCTAGAGGTTTTGTCGTAGGATCAGCCAACATGCTTCTAGTAGGAACATATTCTAGAACAACTTTTCTTTCTGCAACCATGTCTCTAGTGAAATGATACTTGATCTCAATGTGTTTCGTCCTCCCATGGTACTTGGAATCCTTATCATATCCCAAAGCTGCCATGCTATCACAACCAATGACTGCAGGACGATCCACATTAGGTGTAACATTAAGATGTTGAAGAAACCTCCTCAACCATACAACTTCTTGAACCGCAGACGAGCAAGCTATGTATTCTGATTCCATTGTGGATAGGGAGGTACTTTCCTGTCGTTTGCTACTCCAAGAGATAGCTCCACCACCAAGGAGGAAAGTGTAACCTAAAGTAGATTTACGCTCATCTACATCTCCCCCCCAATCCGCGTCAGTGAAACCTCTCAAGCTCAAATCCCCACCTTGATAACAAAGGGCTAAATTTATGGTTCCTACCAAATAATGTAGAACTCTTTTCACCGCTACCCAGTGTGCGGGTCCAGGATTACTTTGGAATTGACTCAACATCCCAACTAGAGCCGGAAAAATTAGCCCAGCCCAATGGGCCGGCCCAGTCAGCCCGATGTTTGCATGGGCTAAAGTTTAATTTTTGGAGGCCCAAAAAAATGCGGGCCTTTTTGGCCCGGTCCATTAGGTCCGACAGTTCAATTGGGCTTGCATCAAAAAAGCCCAGGGCTTTTGGGCTAGGCCCGACCCACACTATTTTATTATTATTTATTTATTTTCACTCAAAAAATAATTCTAACTTCTTAAATAATTAAAGCAATAATTAAAGATCATTCTATTTTAAAGCTAACTAGAATGATCCAGTTAGCTTTATTGTTTGATATTATAATTTAGAGCCCGTTTGTTCCCGCGTTTTGGCCAAAACGCAGGGTTAAAACGCAGCTTATTCCTTAACTTAGCGTTTCAATGCTGCGGTAGAAAACGCTGCGTTTTCAAAACGCAGCTGCGTTTTAAAACGCTGGAATTCCTAGCTTTTTCCCAAAACGCAGATTTTAAAACGCAGTAGGGAATAAAAAGCAGTGTTTTGACATAATATCCCAAACGCATTTATAAAGAAAAAATCCGCGTTTTAAATAATCTGCGTTTTAGAAATACTGCGTTTTTAAAACACTGCATTTTCAAAACGCTACACCAAACGGGCTCTTATACATGCTGTAATGCAATCTCAGACATTGAAGCAATATGTTCCAATTTGATTATTGCTTTATTGTTTAATAATTGCTTTAACTGACCAATAAAGTTAACTTCTTAAATAATTAAAGCCCCGGACCATTATAGTATCATATTTATTTCCATTTTAATTAATGTTTAATACGGTGATTGCATTATTTTACCTTTAGTAGTTAGCAGTTAGGACAAACAATAAATCAAAGTATTGCTTTTGTTTAGTAAGTAACTTAGAATTTAATTTGGCAATTGGCATCACCATAGTTCCTTTTAGTTTATTTATTTTTCCAACAAGGGCTTTTTGGCCCGATGGGCTTTGATGGGTTGGGCTGGGCTTTACTTTTCTTCGGCCCTAGTAAAATTGGGACCGGCCCAGCCCGGCCCGATATTAAGTGTGGCCCGGTGGGCTTGCACTGGGCCAGCCCAGCCCAGTCCATTGCTAGCTCTAATCCCAACTGCATATGAGTTGTAGCCATCCTCTTATTTTTTTCTTCATTCTTTGGGCATTGGGTTATACTAAGGACACATCCTTTTTCCATTGGAGTAACAACGGGTTTTGAGTTAGTCATGCCGAATCATTCTATAATTTTCTTAATGTAAGTCTCTTGAGACAAACCAAGAAACCTTTTAAAGCGATCCCTAACGAATTTGCATATGGAGTTAGTCATACATCAAGCTCCCTACCGCAATTGCATATGGAGTTGTAGCCATCCTCTTATTTTTTTCTTCATTCTTTGGGCATTGGGTTATACTAAGGACACATCCTTTTTCCATTGGAGTAACAACGGGTTTTGAGTTAGTCATGCCGAATCATTCTATAATTTTCTTAATGTAAGTCTCTTGAGACAAACCAAGAAACCTTTTAAAGTGATCCCTAACGAATTTTACTCCAAGCACATAATTTGCTTCACCCAAGTCTTTCATATCGAAATGAGCAAACAACCACTCTTTAGTGGCATTTATCATCTCCATGTCATTTCCAGTAAGTAGGATATCATCAATATATAATGATAAGATCAAGATCTTTTTCTTGGATCGTTTAACATACACACAATGGTCCTCCTCGATCATCACAAAGTCAATTGAGGTTATCGCTTGGTGGAAACGAATATACCATTGTCTAGATGACTGTTTGAGACCATAGATGGAACGTTTGAGTCGGCACACTTTGCGCTCTTGTCCCTTGACTTCAAAACCCTCTGGTTGAGTCATATAGATTTCTTCATCTAGTTCTCCATTAAGAAATGCAGTTTTAACATCCATCTAAAAAAAGTTCTAAATCCATGTGCGCTATTATCGCTAGGATAAGACGAACGGAGGAAAATCTCACCACTAGAGAAAATGTTTCCTCATAGTCTAAACCCTCTCTTTGGGTATAGCCTTTCGCCACCAGACGTGCCTTATACTTGTCAATTGATACATCCGCCTTTCGCTTGATTTTGAAAACCCATTTATTTTCAATAGTCTTGTGACCTTGCAGGAGATCAACTAACTCCCAAACTTGATTCTTCTTCATAAAGGAAATTTCGTCTTCCATTACAGTTATCCATTCATTATTAGTAGGTAAAGAAAGAGCTTCTTTGAACGAATTAGGCTCACTAGAATCAAAATTAGCACATAAAAAAGATTCCCCTCCGATCGCGAATCGACGACGAGGTATATTCCCACGTTTACTTCTTCGTTCTAGTACAGGACTCCCACTAGAATCCATACTCCCACTAGGATGAAGATCTTCTTGACTCTCATTGGTGACCATAGGCTCAACCTCATGTTGTACCATAGGATCAGGTTGAGGCAATTCCCCACCTTCGCTAAGAGACGTCAAATGTTCTTCTTCCATTTCAAAAAGTTCAAAGTATTTTCTAACTTCACGCGAAATCTTTCTAAGGGAAATCATTCTCAATGAAATCAATATCGCGCGACTCTATTTCAGTCATTCCTACTTCAGGTTTTCCACCATATATAACATAGCCTTTCGAGGTATTCGAATACTAATGAAAACACATTTGTTTCCTCTTGAGCCTAGTTTTCCAAACTTATTGGATGTACTATGGACATAACATGCACAACCCCAAGGGTGAAGATATCCTAAGTTAGGCTTCTCACCTTTCCACAATTCATAAGGGATTGTAGAAACTGACTTAGAAGGCACTTGGTTAAGTATATATGCGGCAGTCATTAGCGCATCCCCCCAAAACGAAATGGGGAGATTGGCCTGTGCCATCATCAACCTAAGCATCTCTAAAAGTGTATGATTCCTTCTTTCTGCAACACCATTTTGTTGCGGAGTGCCAGGAATTGTTAATTGCCTTTTTATTCCCTTTTTCTCACACAATTCTTTAAATTGATCAGATAGATACTCGCGACCCCGGTCTGTTCTAAAAGTTTTTAGGCTTTTATCCTTTTGATTCTCAACCTCAGCTAAGAAACGCTCAAAACAAGCAAGAGCTTTATAGCGGTGAGAAATAAGGTAAACATAACCATAGCGCGTATAATCATCGATAAAAGTAAGAAAATAGAAGGCACCATATCGTGCCTTAACATTCATAGGTCCGCAAATATCTGAATGGACTAACTCCAACGGTTGTGTGGCCCTTTTTGCTTTACCAAAAGGCTTTCAGCAAGCATTTCCTGCGAAACAAGGTTCACAAATAGGTAGGTTGACTCTAATGAGAGACCCCAATAGGCCTTCTCTAGTCAATCTAGTCATCCTATCTTTTTCAATATGTCTAAGTCTAGCATGTCATAACTCAGGATTAGAATCATTATAAGCCACATAAGAAGAAGAATTAAAAGAATCCAACAAATCCAATTTAAAGAAATTATCTGACAGAAAACCATGTCCCAAAACCTCATCATCAAAACAAATATCCATACGTGGCTACCACTAAAATTAAGAGAATATTCCAATTCTAGCAATTGTACTACAGATAATAGATTATATCAAATTCCAGGCGCATAAAGCACTTCATCAAGAATCAGAATGCGTCCGTTCCACAAAAGAAGTGGATATGAACCAACTCCTTCGACTTCCATTCCCATGAAAATACTTCTTGTACTAGCAGAAACCTTTCGATAATCTACAAATCTTTCTCGATCCCTCATCACATGTTTTGTGGAGCCTGAGTCTACAATCCACACACACAGGGAGAGAGTCAGATAATAAAACATGAGAGCAAACACAAATTTGCAGAGATTTAGAGATACATTCTTGGGCTCAGGACAAGTCCATCCTCAACAGCCCCTGGCTATACAAAAATTACTTTGGCCCAATCAAAATCAAATTAATTTTGGTTCAACGGTATGCAAAAACCACTTACAAATACTATGATTTAAGAAAACCAAGCTTTTACTAAAGCCTTAATTGTGTGTGAAGAAGAGATTTATTAAATTAAGCATGGTCTGGTCGGAATAGTTTTAATTATCAGAAGGTTGTCATTGCAGAGATGGTGCTCGACTTGAAGTAAATCTCTGGTTGTTTTGCTGTTTGTTTGGCTATTCAATCAGAAGTAAAGGAGGCCAATAATGAGATTGCATATATGTACTTTGTTTTTAAATATTTAGGCGTGATTTTGGGTATTTGTAATTTTGATATGTATGTTAGTGTTTTGGTCAGGTTTGCGTAAAGTCAAAATTTTGGTTGGTCTCTCGGGGTGTTTGTGAATGTTTTGTGTGTCACTCGTTGGTGCAGATTGATATACTATTGGGTTTTGCCCAAGTAATTAATTGCCCATGCTGTAACATTCTTAATTAATTATATTATACTTTTAATGAATTACGTACTATATAAATTTCTTTTGCCGATCGAAAAGAAAAGAAAAATTTATATATAGCCGAGAGAGAGAGAGAGAGAGAGAATTAAAGCAGCTGGCAAATGGCATATATACTTCATTGTACGAATTTGGTTGTGTTTGTATGCATGCATGCATGCATACAAGTGCATGGGAGGGAGATTGGGTTTAGTGCGTGCAGGCCAATTTGGAGAAGCATAAATTTTGCTTCTAGAATTTTCAAACAATTAATATTCTTTTCTTTTGAACATCATCATCTTGTAGGGGGATTGTACAATTGTTTGTGATTATGTTTTACCGTACGTCCACTTCATTTTTTTCCGTTATTGACAATGTTTACTGACTAGCTAGCAGCCAAGCCAATTAGCGAGTCAGAGCAATAAGTTTCTAAGCCCTCCTTAATTTGCCTCCTCACGAGGAAAGCCCTTTCGCAGCTTCAAGTTTAAGGATTGGCAGCTGGGAGGCAAGTGTAGTAATTAGCTATATATATATATATTTGTCTTGTGTACGTAGAAGTTATTAGTATGTCATGGGCTTTTTGAACTAAGCATCTTTTTGCACTTCACACTTGGCTGTTGGAAGATTTCGAATCCCTTTAGGAATGGGTCAAGCTGGCCATGTTATAATGGTCTATATACTCGAATCACCATATTGATTATTCGCCGTTTGGAGTTGTGTACGTAGAATGTTATTGCAGATGGGATTTATTCTCTATCCTCTAACTCTGATTTGTGTGTGTGTGTGTGTTTTTGTGTAAATTATCATCTGGTCTCAAATAGACAAGTCTACTGTTGATTTGTGGTCTAGAAATTAATCACATTTATGTTGAGATTTTATTTAAAAGGCATCAATTGGTTTTAGATGTAGGGTTGTTAAATGTTGTTCTTAGTTTCTTGTTATGATTTTCTTTTTTGCTTCGTTTATGGAGTATCAATAATATATGCTAATATAGTATAATCCACTATGGAAATGTTTTTAGGATTTGAAATTAATAATTCCTTTCATATTCTCGGATGTTGATATCAGAGTGTTACTAATTTATGATTATTGATTTTGTATTGTGTAGGACAGGACTTAATGATGGATGGCGAATGGACAGACACGTTATTGGTTGTAATTTTTTTTGTTTTTCCGGTGAGCTGTGCCAATGTACTAACACATATGCATCTCTCTCTCTCTTCACTTTCACTCTGCTCCTCACGGCACCATCTTGCTCAACAGTCAACACCCTTTTACCTATAAGGAATCTACATTTTCTTTCATTCTTCTGCAAACATGACTGGAACGGAGGAGTAAAAAAGTGTTTCAGGAAGGGCAATAAATACTTTGCGTGTATTATTACAAGGGCTTTCCACCAGTCTTAAGAATACTTCAATGTGTAGGTAGCTCTGTTTCATCCTTGTAAGCATTCAATGTGAGAGGGGCATCCTCGGGCGACCCAGGACTAGCGAGAATTGGGCATATAGTAAGAGATGACAAGGGCCATGCACAACTTGAAAGGATTCTCAGTTCACCAGGGTCACACCTCCTTGGCTCCAATGTTATATTTAGCAGAGACAGCCTCTCGCCATCATTTACCAACAACTACCTTCAGATCTTGCAACAATGTCCCAATGATCGCACATCTCCTAGCTAAGTTGGCCAGTGTATCTCTGGAATGTACATGTACACTACCTTTTGAAATTCCTCTTGATGTAATAGTTCCTCTTTTGACTTGGGACATTTAGCAGGTTTAACCCTTAGAAGGCTCAAGTCTAGTATAAGTATGGTTTGCACATAAAAACCTTTCTCTTCTTCTGTTGACTTCTACTAGTTTGTTCCACACACACACACAAAAAAAAAAATAAAGAGTCTAATTTCCAAGGAAATTATGGAACCCAAAGAAACCAGCATGGCATGATTAATCAAGAAGAATGGCATTTATTCCAAGCTTTCATATATTTTAAAATTTTATGTAAACAGAATGATTAACTTCACAAAGCAGTTCCATTCGAATTTCTATTTACCATCTCCTTCCTGTCCTATGAAATCCTACTTCTATTTATGTTTGGCCGCTCAATTCCAAGCTTTAGAATTAGAATTGGAATTGGAAGAACACTTTGAGCTCCACGGAATTCAAATTGTTCTTCCAATTTCAATTTCAAGCTTTGGAATTGAGCATCCAAACATAGCCTAAGTCACAAAAAATGGTTAGAATATTTTCAGGGGTAAGATATGGAAAGAGAAAGTCAAGCCAAGCTCAAACATAAAATGCACGGGGGATCACTAGACTGTTCCTTCGGTATAGCGAACTGCAAGCATTCACTGTGGAAAACATGACCGCATGGCAGAATATCAACTGCAGGAAGCATACAAGGCTCGGGTGCATCATAATTCTCGAATTGATCTTCAAAATTGGATTGATCATCATCTTGTGGTGCACATGAAAAATCCTTATCACATAGAAAACAGCTTTGTCCCAATGGTTCACATTCTTTGTCCCAACCTGCAAAGTACAACAACAAAAATTTTAAAATGTGCATCATGGAAATCTGAGCAAATGCACATGAATAAGGAAAGAAAAGGTACCTGAGATATACTTGGACATACAGTCACATCTGATATGATGGACTGGATCAGTAAGCTCTGAAGATGGTTCAGATTGACTAGGAGAAAGTTGGGTCTTCACGGTCTTTTTGTGGGAAACCTGTCGAGAAGCTGAAGCTTTTGTAGATCCACTCCTCCTAATGGATGGGGCATGAGTTTCTGGAGCTAGAATTTTCTTGATTTTGCTGCTCGTGATAGGAACTGGATGAGCTTTAGGCGCTACAGTTCTCTGAATTCCTCTTCCCTGGATAGGAACTGAAGGATTTTTAGGGCCCGAACTTTCCAAAATTCCTCTCCTCTGGGTAGAAACTGGAGCATCTTTGGGGATTGCAGCTTTCAGAGTCTTCCTCCTTTGGATAGGAACTGCAAGATCATTTGGAATTGCAGTTTCCTGGACTACCCTGCTCTGAAGAACCGCAGGATTGTTAGGGACTGCAGTTTTCTGGACTACTCTCCTATAGATAGGGACTGCTGGAGGATCTCTATTGCCTACAGTTTTCTGAATTTCACCTTTGATGGATACTGTGTGATCTTTGCTTAACTGAGTTGGCTTGCTTTGTTGAGATTGACCTGCTAGAAGTATAAACAATCTCAACCCAATGAAAGGAAAAGATTCAAAACCAAGCAGACTATTTCAAATTTTATATGAGGACAAACAGAGACGTGGATTCAAAATATTTCAATTATAGCCTATATTTGGTAGGACTGATCATACAGTCAGTCACTAGAACTAGCCCAAGGCAGTGCTTGGTATGTTGAAACCACAGAGGCTGGCTCATTTGCGGTATAAAAGGCCACTATCCAGATTAACTTCTTGAGCCTGATTTTTTTTTTTCCTCCTTCTTTTTCCTACTTCATTTTCCTTAATCTACTAGCATCAAATTCAAAAATACGTGGAGATGAGAGTTACCAGCAATACATGAGGAACGCACTGTTGGCATTCTGACGTCATTCCTCTTAGGCAAGCTGACCAGGCTCAAGCCAGGGGGTTTCCAAGGAGGGACAGAAACTCGAACGCGTCTGTAAGTATCTGCATTGGTAATACTTGCATCTATTTTAGACCCTTTATTCAAACTCCTAACATTTGGCTTAGGTAGATCAGGTTGTGATTCTTTCTTCGACATAGGAGAAGTATTGAACCGACTAGAAGTTTCCCTGTTAAAGGTAATAACATGAGGCATGAGTAAATTCAACAGTTAGTGCAACTCAAAAATGATTAGCAATACAGAAAGAAAAACATCTAGTAGTACATTCATATGGTTTCCTCATATGTTCTCAATGGCTTCTTAATTCTACATCTACCTTATACTGATTTGTATTAAACCGAATTTCTACAACAACAACAAAAAATCACTAAAATTGATAATAATAATAATAATAATAATAATAATAATAATGATTGATAAATAAGGAATCTAGCATTCACAATATGTTTAAGAGATTAAGGATTTGTCTGGTTCATCGATATTGGAAAAGTAAAAGGAATCTATACTAAATTCGTTTTTTTATATTAATTCGTAACATTGATACCGGGTGCACAATGGGTGTAGCGCCCCCCTCCTTACTTAGAACCCCCTCTTCTACCTTCAACTACTTGCAGGTGAACTGAGCCTATTCACTAGGCGAAACCTTAATCTAGAAATCTATGCTTACATGAGAACAGATGGGAAATTATAGTCTATGGCTACTTAAACAAACTGTAAAAGAAATTGTAATCATATTCCATATATTGTTCCCTCTTAGCCCAAACAAAAAAAATTAAAAAGAAGAATAAACAATGATCACCAATATAAGAATTTCACAGTAAATTACACGGTGAAAAGGTCAATAATACCCCTAGAAAGTCTCAAATTTATTCTACTAGTTATAAAAATATGTTTTGAAACTTGAACAACAAGGTAATTGATGAACGATTCATATCATTGCTCCAAAACAACAATCCCATACTACCATATTTTTTTTTAAATTATTATTATTATGTTTTATAACCGAGGTAAAATGCCACCATATCATATCACATTAAATCCACCTTGAGACAAAAAATCTAGAGAAATTAAGTTTCAAACCAATACTACACACATATATCAATTGATTGTAGAAACGTACCGGAAGGAAAGGAACAAAATTTGGGATACGGAGAAGGAGGCCGCCGGCGAGACCGTGGATGTATAGAGGTAGGTAGTAGGATTTCCTAGAGAGAGAATGACTCTCAGAGTCGGTGAAGCAATAGGGCTCGCTTTTGGCGGTAGGGCTTAATTTCCACTCCAGGGTTTGTTTTAAAGGTTTCGGTAATGTCTGGGGGTCCCATCCCATTAAACTGTTTCCGCTGGGTAATTGTTTTATGCGGCTGGCTGTTGCCGTTTATGGTTTGCTACAACTTAACAATTATCACATCACATTTTATAAAGAAAATAAAGATATTAGTAGTATATAATTAGAGGGGGCAATTTAAAGAGAAGAGCCTCAATTACAATTTAAGATGCCATTATTATTATTATGATTATGATTACCAAAACTTAAATCTCCCTCGGCATGTAATATATTTTTTTCTAATTCAGTAAAAAATAAAGGGGTATCACGTTTTGACTATAATAATAATAATAATAATAATAATAATGTATTCCGAGTCAAGTAAGGTCTAGTCTAATATTTATAAAATCGTAAAACTTTAGAAAAAAAAAAAAACCGAATGACTGACGAGTTATAAGCCTATTATGTAGAAGTACTTTTCAGCAATTCGTTAATTAATATCACAAGATTATTCACAAAAGAAAAAGAAAAAGAACAAGAAAAAAGATTGTGCTCCTCATCATATTGAATTTACTTTGTCAAAATTATATTATAAATTATTTTTTTATGTACATTTATAAATTTTCCAATTCCATTATCTCAGTTCAGATTTTGTCTAATGTTACCACTAGCATATATAAATCCTTTTCTACTTACTATTTTTAATTTGGCCCTATGCAATGCAAGGTCATACAACCCATGCCAATTCCATTATATCTATGTCAAATAATTTATCTTATTTTGTTTATGATAAAATAGAAAGGTATCATAGTATTACACAAACTATAATGACAACAGATATTTTCTAAATTACTACTGTAATTTTTTTAGTATTTTTTTTTTTTATTTTTTTATGTGAGATTAGACTAATACTTTTTGAGTATTATGGACTTGGTTTAGGGCCCAACAGTATTTCTGTCTAGATAAATAAATTACTGCTACAGTACATAATGCTCTGGAATGGATGATGACTATTCATTACTAATACTGGAGTAGAGGAGGAGGTATCATATTATTATTATCAAACACAGGGAAGGGATCACCCAAGTAACATATAAACAAACAGTATTTTGATTACAGTTGTGAATATTGATTGGAACGTGAAATTTACATAATATTATACAAATACAATGGTAAAACCTCCCTCTATCATATTAATTAACCAGCTTCGAATTCCGAGATTCCCTTTTAGATCTGGATTATGTTCCTTCAGGTCAAGTACGCATCTGCAACAACAGAAATCAATGAATACAAATTAAGCACCATCCATCTTCAACTTGCAGGTAACAAGCATTTATGGTTTCCATTGGCCCGAACCCTCCTAATTAAGACCAAACAAATTGCACTTGTCCAAGCAGAAATCTGCAAGGACACGGACAGTCTCGATCAAGTAGACCGGATAAACACATCAATCCCCACTGAAATCAGCTAACCTTTACCAACCATGACTTTCTTAAGTCCTGGAGATAGCCTAAGGAAACTCCTCATACGTTACGTTACGACCGATGAATCACAATGTCCAATATTTGCAAACATCAAATTAACAACCCGCTACACTCTGACAACTGTTACAACGTACAAGTAGCTTTCAATAGGGTCACAGTGATACCAGTCAAATTGCCATATGAACATGCACTCTAGTGTAGCTGTCAACTAAACACTCCTTCTTTCACAATACATTTTCTCTCTTCTTGTTCCTCTTTCTCCATGAACGTAAAAAGTACTTGGTACCATATCATCTATAGAGCACCTCCAAAAGCCCTAAAAAGAACTTCAAAGCATACCGTTTGGGAACAGCGGTCCATGAACACAATGTCTATGACTCAGTGAAAGGTACTTGACAAACATTAGCTTCAATGGACTAGTTTTTCAAACTTTAACCAACTTATTCTCAGTTGGACTTGCAAATTTATAGAACATGCTTCTTCTTTTGGCAACTCATGAATTCCAAAGCAACTGAGAAGAATCTAAATGCAAAAAGTTCAGTGCTCCCATAGGGTAAATGTTAGCTAAACCCTAATTTTATTATTATTTGATGTTTATCTACATTTACCAACCAGTCCCAAGTAATTGAGCTAACCGTTGAGTTGGATCGAGTTTATCTAAATTTTCTACCATTTATATAGGGACAAAATATCTCGCCATTCATTTGTCATTATACACTAATTAAACTATACAACCAGAGATGTGACCACCCTTCCGCCATTTTTTCTTCCTTTGTATACAGACACGCAGTAAGGTTTCACACTTAATAGCCAAATCTTCACGAAGTCCATCTCTTCTCCAACCCGGCCAATCCTACTTTCAATAAGACAACTATTTTTCACCTCCAAGTAAAGAAACTCCCCTCTAAACATGAGCTTCCAATTCCCATGCCAATTTTGGTAAAAAAGGAACATGCTTGTCAAGACTAATCTCACTTTCTTGATTGATAATCTTACACCTTAGGCCTACATTCAACAATAACGTTACAGCCAATCCAAGTCTTTCCAACAAGAGACAATTTCAAGTTTAAGTGCTTCCAGACCATTAACATATAAAATAGATAAATGGAAAATCATTCTAATTCCTTGTTTGATCATGCAAACAGCTCTTTGCCGCATAAAAGCAACACGAGCAGATCCCACAAGCTAAACAGCTCAACAAGAGTAACGCTCGGGATCCCAAGAAAGAAGTTTCCAGCTTTGCCTTCGATCCAGTGTGTGTCAACCGTGCAATCAATCACAAGTTTGACACATCAATTGGGGGAATTAAGTCAAAATTGTGAACCTCCAAATAAGCTAAAATTAAGCAAAACCCCACAATTTCCATATTCCCCATACACATGTATCGACAGAATAACACAATTTCAAAGAAACATTAATTAGATATTCACACACACACACACACACACACAAACACAAGATAAAGGAGCCACCTTTAGATGGATTGTGGGAGTGAAGACCGTGGACAAGCCTTGTTCCTACAATTGGGGATAGTTTGAAACTGCTCCGCCGGCAACTTCCGAGACAAAGCTCCGACATGAAATTCAATCATATCGGAATTCTTCTCGACATCCATACCAGTAACAGTGACCCACAAGAAGAATTCTTTAGCTTGAATACCGGAGACATCGGAGACCGACCCATAAGTCAATTTGCCTTTGATTGTCTTGTCGTAGTAGACAAGAACATCGAATTGAACGTAACAAGGGCGTGTGAGCTCGATTTGGAAGGATCCGTCGGGGGAGATTGAGTAGGATTTGACGGCGTTGGGGAGGAGACCCTTTGGGAGGCCGAATAGTGGGAAGAGATCGTGAACGTCAGAAATGAGTTTGGAGGATAGAGATTGATTGAAGATCGTTAGGGAGAAGATGAAGAAGAAGATTAGCTTATGCGGAAACGCCATTGATGGAGAGAGAGAGAGAGAGTGTTGATTGAGTTTGGCCGCGTGGTGGATGGTGTGGGTTAATAGCTGTGCTCATATAAACGAGAAGAATTTCTGTGTACAAAGTAAAATCATTTAGTGGACCCGTCCAGCACCACCTCGTTTTGCTATGGCTTGGTGTTTAATTAGAGCCCGTTTTGGTGTAACGTTTTGAAAACGCAGCGCTTTGAAAATGCAGCGTTTTTAAAACGTAAATTATTTAAAATATAATTTTAACTGTGTTTTAAAATCTGTATTTTAAAAAAAAACTATACGCTGCTTTTTATAATGCAACATTAAAACGCTAAATTAAAAAATAAGCTGCGTTTTAGCTAAAACACACGAACAAACGGGCTCTTAATAATATATTATCATTCCACAATTTATCAATTTTTGACCTTTAATTAATAATGATACAAATTTCCAAAAAAACCCTCAGGCCCTCAAAATCTAACTCACAGGTCACAATGCCCTCTTCCTCTCCACCTCACAGCGCCCGTCTTCCTCTTCCTCCGCACGACACCCTCCTCCGCCCCCACATCGTCTCCATTGCTGTCGACGCCTTCTGCCCTCCGCTGTTATCTTTGCTTGAGGTACATCTCTTTCTCTCTCTCTCTCTCTCTGTAACCCTACTCCATCTCTCTCTCAAACTCTACTCGAGTGTTTCAGTGAGTTGTTCGGGGATCGTTTGAACGAGTGAGTCATTCATAAGTCATGCATGCATCATTTGTTGAACGACTGTTAGTCATTAAAAAAAATAGCATTTTAGAGTTTTTGAATAAAAAAAGATCATATAAAATATTTTGGAGTAAGTAAGGTCATATTTTAAAGAAACCCCTTTAATTGATCTTGTTAACACATGAGAGATCATTTAATTAAAATAAAATTAATATTATAATCTAAGTAAACAACTTGTTGACACATGACAAATATGTCGTACAATATTCTTGAAATGACATGGCATACTTATGTAGCAAATATATCGTACAATATTATTGAAGTGACATGACACATCCTACACAATAACCTCTCGTATGCAAGATAGCATGTAAGAATTTTGTGGTATAGAAGAAGAGTAATGCTATGGGTACCTAAAAAGTACTAAATTTTTTGCACCAAATGATGTATCAGCTGATGTAGCAACTGATGTGATGCATTAATTATGATTTTTAATTTTATTTTTTGTACCACATCAGCTGATATATCATTTAGTGTAAAACAATTTTGTACATTTTAGATACCCATAGCATTACTTATACAAGAATAGATCGTGTCTCACGGCTCTGTGTAGTGCCTTAATGGCCCACTTATCCGCTCTCAAGTGTAGAAGTTGACCTTGAACGTGATACTATGTTGAGCAATTTGCTACTGGATTGGCTTGAATCTAGTCCTGCACCTGAACCAAAGCCTTGATTGAAGACCAAGGGATGAAATGAAGGAAATATTGACAGAAGTAGTTCGTTATTTGAATGGGAATGGTCCTTTTCTCTTTATTGCCATCTCTCATTTGATGACTCTCAAAGTGTGTTCTCTGCCCCTTCGTACTTGACTTGG
Organism: Platycodon grandiflorus; assembly: GCA_016624345.1. Taxonomy (NCBI): domain Eukaryota; kingdom Viridiplantae; phylum Streptophyta; class Magnoliopsida; order Asterales; family Campanulaceae; genus Platycodon; species Platycodon grandiflorus. Next base: position 1,126,622 of record CM028369.1, read on the forward strand.
AAAAATGGTCGCTTTTCTTAGACTTGAGAAAAGAAAAATAAAATGGTTGATGCCGCACACCCGGCCCTTCCTGCCTTTCTCGCTGGATCAAGGCGGATTCAAAATAGCAAATTTTCTTAGATAGTTGGCTAGAGAGAATGAATCGTTTCAGCCAATCTAAGTAAAAAATATATGTATCAACAAAGTATATTTCACCAATTGTAATGACATTTTAACTTTATGGCTCTCGAACAAGTTGGAGCTAGGTTTGAGCTCATTATGACTAGTAATGTAAATGAGCTCCTAGGTTGCTTAAATTTTCTGTGAAAAAACTCCATTTAGCATCGTGCACAAGTAAAAACAACCATAAACTACCTAATAATGGTTACACCATGCTTTTCTTTAAACATATTCGCCATATTAATACAGAGATCTGGGTGGGTGGGTGGCTTCGGGCTAATGGTAGTAGTACATTCAGCGTTGCATTATAACAAGTGCTTATATACATTACATTTATAACCCCATGGCTTCAACAGCATATCTAACTGAACCAGACCTAAGGGTTCTAACTTTTGAAATACACTAGTACAAACAAAATAATAACTCCTCCTACTTCACTCCATTCGTGTATTTGTAACAGAACTCATTGAGAATCTACTCCGTAATCAGCATTTCAACTTCATCCAAGGCGGTTGGAAGCTGCAAGAGGCCAAAAGGAAAAACATGTCAACTGAACTTCGATGACAACTGCAAATTTTAAAAAATGTAATCAAGGTGGTGTATAAAACAATTCCTGTTTAAACTCGGGACCTAATGAACAAAATGATGTACAAGGACCTAAATGCCTAAAAGAGAAGAAAGAAACCGCTTCTAACATATAAGAAACAGTGTAGCTGGCACTTCAAGAATTCAAGTTAAAACCGATCACTGATATCGAACGAATCATTAGCAGCATATCATGTAAAATGGGCAAAATTAACAGCAGGGCAGTTCTCAGCTGGACTGCCTCCCACTTCCTTCAATTGGCTTAACGTATTTGAATCAAATTCATGAATGGAACAATAGGAGTAGTTTGCAGAGGTACCAATCACTACCTCGTCATAATAAATTATAAAAAATATAAACAAAATGATTTTTTAAAAAAAAAAAAACTTTATGATAAACCTGTATCACACAATCCATCCTAACAAGGTGCGGCTCTAGCGCTCAATTCACGGATTGCCACTTTCAGAGCGGATTCGAGCTAAATCAGCAAACTTGGATTTGCAGATTCACAAATTTAAATATCAAAGTCGTGGATTCTGGTCTTCTTCTTCCTCAGCCCAGTTCACCGGCGGCTTTGATCAGAAAACAGTAATTCCATTGTTCAAACACTTCTGGCCTTTCAACTCCTTTCCGTGACAAGATCCTCAGAACAATCAATGAAAAATAAACAAAAGAAATTGGGAATCGCTATAGAAGAGATTATCTCCGAAACTAATCTTTTCCACAACAGCAAACCAAAGTGGCTTGAGCGTGAAAATTGACAAATTAATTGATTCACGCTTAAGGTTTGCTGTGAAACATTTCGTTGCAGAGTTGAACTTACTCCATGAAGGTGAAGTTTGGATATCGAGAGAGCAGGTGGGAGGCGGAGTGACAAAGGGTCATTTCTGTTCGGATTTTGGGAAGGATGGTGAAGGTGTACACGTGAGGTTGTACCACTCATCTCCATTGCGTTGAATATTTTTGCTATTAAGCCCCTCTACTGGTTAATATATTTGTATATGAACAACAAAATTTTAGTATACAAAATATTGTGTGATAATTATGTAAAACAATATGTACAAATCATATTATATCTATACGGATAACACCGAAATTTAAGACGCTCCCGCTCTCATCAATTTGCAAAATTTGGCGAAATCGCACTAGCACTCGCACTCTCGCTCCGTGTAATCTAGTGATGAACCATCTCAACCACGCATTAATAATGCTCATGCAACACATGATTTCGTTTGCAAAAGGCATGCTATCATGACAAGCCTAAAAAAATATTAAACATGTTTTCCACTCTGTCTTCAATCTATCAGGCCAATAATTTCTCAGAGGTCGATGTCTTAGCAGCCAAACCAGATGGCGGAGTAACTGCACCGTGCTTTCATAATTAGGAATATAGACAGGACAAAAAGTAACTTGTAACTTGTAAGCAAACAAAATTGCCTTGGCCAAAGTCTAGATCATTGCCTCGACATCACCTGCAGTCACTAGACAGGGTGCAACTAGCGAAAAGAAAGGTGATCCCAAATCTAAAGAACTCCAATTGAAATTACAGCTCCTTTCACAAATGCTACATAGCATATAAAACTTCACATCATCAAATATTCTGCTATTACAATCATACTTAAAACAGCTCAATCTCCAATTACAATCACTCCATCAACTGGACATGCATTTCAGCAGTGGACCGAAACAAAATATCCAATTTTGACAAGCCTAATAACGCATCAAAGAATCTTCTATGCTTAAATGGGCTAGGAGGGAACTGGGAAAATAAAGGCCTTAATCCACAAAAGGGAAAAAGGAAGTTGGGACTAACAGAATAATATTAAGATAGAAAATTAATAACAAGTCGACTATACCCGGACTCAGCTGAGTCTTGTCAAGCTACTTGGATTCCACAACATGCTATTGAGCTCTATGCAAAGCAGTGTCCATGTTAATCATCACTTTCACATTATTTTGGCATCGTTTAGACCCTAATCATATTAACTTTTCCTAGCTGAAGCACTTATTGGTCTAGCCCCATATATGTCTGAAACCTCTTAAGCAGCCCCTCTCATTCTATCGCTTTTCATGCCTAAAACTTATCTCCTAGTAGCTTTCATGAGAATAGTAATTCAGTGATGTTACAAAACCATGTTTCCATTTTAAAATACACAAAGTGAGTATATTCATTCTAAATACCACATCCAAATCCTAATAACTTTGCACTTCAGATTAGCAATATACAGAAACTCACTAAGTAGATGTTATTAAAAGCGTAGCGGAAGCGCAATGAAAACATAATCTGGTCAACAAACATGGGCAAAAAGTACGCTATTCACACAAATAATATAGTGCCTCGTGTAAGAAGATCTTTACTACGTCCAATTCAAACACAGGATCAATGAACTTCACCAAAACCATCAAGGTGAGTTTTGATCAAGAAACCCACCACAGGCATATCCAAACATAAAACACAGAGAAGGCTACCCAAAAAACGTGGTAGAGAGCCAACAATGTGATGAACTCTTGCCAAACAACTACAATTTTGGTACTAAAAAAGTTTTAAAAGGTTATGTTGAGCCCTTGAAATAATAGACCAACTGATTTCTACTTGAAACTGATTTCACAAATTTTCCTTCAGATTTCCTGGAAACATATACTAATACATACACACAAGCCTGAGCTAACAACTCGTTGAAGAGGCAAGAGTGGTTATTCCATTCCATGCCATTTGAACTACCATGGACCTATAAGGACACGGGATGGAACGCCCAACTCCTACTGGGCCAAAGCACTTAGTATACACTATATAGCTCGTGATGTACTCTTATGTAGTACTCACCACGATAAAATTATGGACCTGCAAGCTTAATTATTTCCAAACAGAGACATCCTAAAGGGGTATGTGAACACTCTAGGTGGCTCAGAGCCTCAGAGGGCTTTATAGCACTCGTTTGTTGTCAAGTCCATGTGAAGTGCAAGGACAACAAACTAGCTCACTCTATACATCTAAAAGTTTCCAAAATGAGTGTTCACTTTTCTTTATAAAGGGAGTCATATATATATTTTTTTGAAACAAAAGGGAGTCATATTTTTTGCTCATATTAGCTGAATTTCCAATATTAATATTAGCCTATCATCATGTTTTGTTGGTTTTCAGATAGACCTCTCTCTTGATTCCATCCGTTAAACATAGCTAAATTATCAGTAAAACTCAAGATAAAACACAGATAAATACAATCAAAATCCTACAACAATCAAGGAAAAACAATCCATATGAACAAAAACTAACAGTACATTAATCCAAGAGATTTTGTTACCTGAGGAACATGTTTGCGAGATTGACCGCAGGAAACCGAGAGAGCCTTTGCGCTACACGATTTGACGGTTTCGAATTGATCAACATTAAGCTTCTTGTTAATAATCCCAACCTGGAAATAGATATTGTTGGAGGGAGGCAAATCGACCTTGATTTCATCAACATCGAACCAGAGGAAGAACCGCTTGACTTGAATACCATGGAGATCCGTGATGGAACCCACCTGAAGCTTGCCGGTGATCTTGCGTTCGTAGTAGACCAAGTAATCGAAGTGGATGTAACAAGGGTTTTGGAGCTCGACGACGAAGCTGCCGTCGTCGGAGAGAGAGTAGGACGTGACGGAGTCGGGGAGAAGGCCACTGGGAAGGCCGTATTTGGGGAGGATTTCCCAGACGGATGGCTCGGAGTCGGAGCCGAAATTGGAGAGTGCCGTTGAACAGACGGTGACGGTGAAGAGACAGATTAGGAGGAGGAGACCCGATTGGGTTTTCTGATTGGTAGCCATTTTAGAGACCTCCTCCCAGGAGTGTGTGTGTGTGAGAGAGTGAGAGAGAGAGAGAGAGAGAGAGAGAGAGTATTCTGGGGAAATGGGTGCGTTGAAAAACAGGGAGCGGAGGAACGGGGGGGTTGACTGTTGAGGTTAGTCTTTGTCCAGTTGTTGGCGGTGACGGGGGTCGTTGGGTTGCTGCATTTTTGTCTTTTGTGAAGTTGGGTTAGATTTTGGGTGGTGTGCAAACCTTTGGGAACAATAATACTCACTCAAGACCCTTAATTATTTTTTTTGTCTGTCTTTAAAAAATTAATTTGTTTGAATTTTTTTTTTAGAACGGTACTAATTTACATTATTTTCATTCAAAACAAAATAAATAAATATATAGAATTAATAAATATACATATTTATGTATTTAGTTAGTTAAATGATGAAGTTTTGATAAGAAATTATTCGGGTTGTATAATCAATTAAGTATTTATGAAGATAACTTTAAAAATAATTTCTTATGTTGAAAATTGATGTAGTATTCAAGAGATTTACTCTTTATTATACATATATAGAAATATAGTAAAGTGTTTTACTTGCATCATATTCTATCATCTTTTCATCCAAAACTTCTTGTACACAGAAAATTACACTTATGTGTTATGGTAATTTTGTAACTGCAATATATTTATGAATTAAATAAATTTTTAAATGAAAATATGAAAGATTCTTGAGTTTATAAGAAAAATTCATCGTTTTGGAATTTATAATAAAAGTCTCAACAACTATAGTTTAATATTATTTATACTCTTATTAAATGGTACGAAGTGCAAACAATCAACGTCAACGAGAAGCAAAAAAAAAAGTAAATAAATACTAAATTTGGTTAGTGATGCATTAAGAAATTTTGCTTTAGTTTGTTGAGCTTTTGTTAATTTTATTAGTCATAAGCAACGTACGATAAATTAAAAAAAAAAAAAAAACTACGTACGATAGCCCTTTATTTCATACAAGACTCAGAATTTGAAAATTACTATAATATCTATTCGTTTGATCAATTCCTAATTCTCATGTTTGCTTCTTTTAAACAAAATAAAAAGCATGAATTTTCTAGCTACAATGGAGAAATTTGAGCACGTCAAGGATAACTAAGTTCGTATTTGGATAGACCGTTTAGCCATTAGTGCTTCATAATTTTTTGTATAATTTTTAATGATTGGATGAAAATGTAGGAGAGAATTAAGGAAAAATTATATTTTTGATCATCGTATAAATTGGGGATAACCGATTTGATCAATGTACTTCTAATATCCAAAATGAGACCAACGTAGTCACGATTTGAATGTCATGTGGTCCTTGCCGTTAACGCCACATCCAATATTTTAACGGTAGTTAATGTCTCATTCATTTTTTAATTGGGCTGCTAACGTGGACTATGTGGCCCCCTATCTCGCATAAATGGCTGCTTGCATCGACTATGTGTGCTTAGTTGTACAAAAAATATGTTTGATACAATAATTATGATGAATAATTATCTTCATTAATTTGATAGAATATTATACTACAATTTTTAATTTTTTTTTTTGAATAATTAAGCACACATACTCTACATAAGCAGTCATTTATACAGGATAAAGGCCCACATAGTCCACGTTAGTAATCTCATTAAAAAAATGGATGTAACATTAACGACTGTTAAAAAATTGGATGGGATGTTAATGATAAGAACCACATCCCACTCAAATCGTGAATACGTTGGCTACATTTTAGATATTAGAAATACGTTAGTCAAATCGATTATCCTTGATTTGTACGATGGTCAAAAATATAATATTTCCAAAAATTAAAGATAAAAGAAAAATAAGGGTTGAACGAGAGAAAAAAAAAAGAAGTACTAAAAAAAATCACGAACTGTGTATACAAACGGGCCTAGAATTAATATTTGGAAAGGCCTACGTCAAATTGGTCCAGCCATGTAAGTAGTTTCCTGGATTAAAAAATGGTGAAATTGGGGTCCGTCCTTTTTAGATAATTTTCATTCACCAAAATTCAATATAATTGTTTTTAAACGTTAAAGGACTTTTTTTTTTTTGCAAAATATCATCTATACCCTTTAAAAACACGGAATAGTGTACGATGTGCATCGCAAAAGTCATTAACGATGCATCGGAACACAACAAGATGCACATAAACACGAAACGGCAAAACTGTGCATCACATCACAAAAAAAAACGATGAATCGCAACACAAGACGATGCACAAACTACTTTTTTCACCTGCGATGAACAACTTTCTAAAAAGAACGATGCATCAAATCGAATCATATCTTTCACGTACGCATTACATTAGCTGTCAAAAAAAAAAACAAACAAACAAACCCTCTTCACTTCAAAAACACAGCAATCTTCACTTCAAAAAGAGCAAATAATCTTAAAACCCTTCGAAAATTTTACAACAAATTTTGAAAACATTATGATATTCTATTAGTTATGTTCTAAATGGTTACTGCATCGTCCTCAAACCTCCAACAAGTTTGTAGGATGTTTTACGATGTCTGAATATCAGGTTAGTATTACTGAATACATTTTAGCAATACTAACTAACCCACGGCTTTCAGACCACAAAAATAAAAAACAAACTAACCTTCTTTACTTCAAAAACACAACAATCTTCACTTCAAACGGAGCAAAAAAACTTAAACCCTTTACCTCCATCAAGTTTGTAGGTTATGTAACATCTACTACTACTTATGGTTGTTCAGTAGAGTCAGATTTGAATTCCAAGAAACACTCACACGTATCTTTTAGCAAAATCTTCACGGAAAAGTTTGGATCCAAAGTTGAAGAAGTTTTCAGGTATATAATACATTTTATAAATGTATTTTTTGTTTAGCATTTCCTGAATAGAGTGAAAATATGTATACATTTGCATAAAAATTATGTTTTTGATGCATCGCGATGTTGGTGGAAGCATTGCTAATAAGTGAGTGTGCAAAGTACAGGGCCAAAAATGGCTAATGCAATGATTTAAAAAAATTACACACTTTGTGCATCACGATGCACAAAAGTTGTATAAAAAATAATATTTTTGTGCATCCCGATGCACAACTTTTTATGTTTGACAGGTTTTGTGTATCGTTTACAATCTCTTCCAGAATCCACAAAAACGATAAAATATTTTTTCAAATTTCAAAAAAGAAATGACAGTCCAATTTTGTGCATAGTTTAAAAAAGGACAGTGATTGATATGATGCCTTTTCGAATTATACAAAAACTGGCTGTCCAAATGTCTGTTAAACGATACAACCAGTATAAATATGGGACGTACCTAGATATTGTTTAATCAAAATCCACCAGCAAATACAAAAAACAAAACAAAAAAATGTTGACACACCGACCTTATGAGATTCTATGATTATATTCCAAATGGTTGTTGCATCCTCATTCAAAGACATCCTCAACCTCCAACAAGTTTGTAAGATGTTTTACAATACTGGCAACGAGGAAGTAGTCCTCCAAAATATATCTGTGGAAGGTCTCTTCCCCCGTAGGTTATTTTTTAATAAAGCATACGATCATTTCTGCACAAGATTAACTCTTGCTAAACTGAGGAATGTTTCACCAAATTGCAATTCTCATATTCTTCTCCAATAGAACACTCAAAGACTTAGTCATCACATCGTCGCTGTGGGAGTATCTTGCAAGGGATGGATACTTTAATGCCATGCACGCGTTGGGTGTTCTTCCAGTGTTACATTACGGAGAAGCATCACAACTTGGCATAGACATGTTGAGGAGCTGTGTGCTTGAGAAGTATAGCACATTTTTGCAAACTTCTCGTGAAATAATAAGTAGGGTTTAACAAAATTCTTGGGCCAGAGTCGATACAATTCGACGACATCGAGTCTTTTTGTGAAACAGGATAGGGCCATCTCATGTACATAAACAAGGTTTTCCTATTCTATACCACCAAATTCATATCGTAAAATGTCAATTGTGTGCTATGGATTGTATTCTTAATAACTTTTGTAATAACAATAGGAATTAATAAAAAATAAAATTATGACAGTTGATGATGCATAAAAAAACCTTCACGATGCACATATTATACTAAAATAGTACTGTTATAATTGACGATGCACAAATTATGCTTGACAATGCACATTTTTTAAACACAAAAACTAAAAAATATTACTATTATAATTGACGATGCACATTTCTTTAAACAAAATTACATTGACGATGCACAATTCTTAACATAAATCACAAAAATATACTGACGATTCACAATTCGCACACACGACGATGCTCAAGTTTTGATGTTATACATTGAATTCATATTCAAAATTCTCTGTTCTAATCTCAATACTGTTTTTTCAGATACGCGAGGTACACTCGATCTGTGTCAATAGGTTTGTAAACAAAATTACTTTCTATTCTGCTTGTTTTGTGTACCTTGTTTACTTTATAAGAATCATTTTCACAAAATTATCAAGTTTTGATATTATACAAGTTTATGTTAGATTCTTATTCAAATTCTTTGTTCTAATCTCAATACTATTTTTTCAGATACGCGAGGTGCACTCGATCTGTGTCATGTAGGTTTGTAAACAAATTACTTTCCATTCTACTTGTTTTGTGGACCTTGTTTACGCCAACTTTAATTTTACATTTATGTTGACGGCTTTTGCAATTCCCTCTGCTTACTACGCGTATTTGGCTGCATCAGGGCCCGCTACTACATTGAGGGTGATGCATCTGAGACTGATTCCTTAGCCGACTTTGATGTTGGTGGTATATTGAAATAGTTATGCAAAACAGTTTAATTGTTAGCTCTGTGGCCAATGTTGAGGGAATGCACTACTTTGAATAGTATTAAGACGACATCGAGTCTTTTTGTGTAACATGATGCTATGGATTGTATTCTTGATAACTTTTGTAATAACAATATGAGTTAATAAAAATTATTATTATTACAATTGACGATGCGTAAAAAAAATTTCACGTTGCACATATTATACTGAAATATTACTATTATAATTGACGATGCACAACATTATACTTGAAGATGCACATTTCTTAACACAAAAATATACTGAAAAAATAGTAATGTTATAATTGACGATGCACAAAAACATTGACGATGCATATTTCTTACCATAAAAACTAAAATAGTAATGTTATAATCGACGATGCACATTTTTTACCACAAAAATTACAAAATACATTAACGATGCACATTTTATACTTGACGATTCACACGATTCACATTTTTTAAAACAAAAATTACAAAATATATTGACGGTGCACAAAATTACACAACGACGATGCACAAAATATATTTAAAAATATTATATGTTGATACAAAAATAGTTTTGAAGCAAATAATTAATTTATTACTTAAAAAAAATTTAAGCAATTAAAAATAAATATATTAAACTTATACGATTGAATATTCTAAAAGGGGGACCAACTGACAATTTTTCCATTAAAAAACTACATGAAACCAACCACCCATAGGGCCGCTGATTACCAATTTAACCCATACTAAAGAAAAGTGTGAGGTGTCATACAACATAGACAAAGAATGAAGCCCATACAACGTGCACACAAACTACTTCAGTCAGCTTAATTTAATTAGGTCCTGTGTTCCCAAAAAAAAACCCAAATATGTTTATCTCAATTACTATTAGGCATGAATAAAAAACTAGTTGAGACATGGAATGAGATTAGTATTACATGGATACTCAATTTTTATCTAACAATTGGTAGTTTAGTGTAATGTTGTATAATACAACTATCTATCGATACATTAAAAGAAAAAAAGGAAAAAAAGATGAGGCCGATGATCATGCAGCCTCTAATACATATCTATTAGCGTGACGACGTTGATGGAGAGAGGATGGTGTCATGATAGATAGATAGATAGATGTTTGGGACCAATCATAGAGTTAATGAAACGAAACAAACCCCACATCATTACAGGCAGCTACCCCAGAACTAATCCTTCAATCTTATTGATTAGTTATCTAGAAGGCTTAGAGTCCGTTTGGTGTAGCGTTTTGAAAACGCTGTATTTTGAAAACGCAGATTATTTAAAACGCGTCTTTTTTCTTTATAAATGCGTTTGAGATATTATGTCAAAACGCAGTTTTTTATTCCCTACTGCGTTTTAGGAAAAAGCTAGGAATTTCAGCGTTTTAAAACGCTGCTGCGTTTTAAATACGCTGCTTTTTATAACGCAGTATTGAGACGCTAAGTTAAGGAATAAGCTGCGTTTTAACCCTGCATTTTGGCCAAAACGCACGAACAAACGGACTCTTAGTAGCACTTTAAAATTTCATTGCAGCACCTTATAGTAGGTATAGTTGTAGGATATTTAATTTCTTTTTCTAATTTGTAAAGCATGTGTTTTTTTATTTTAAGAACATTCTTAATTCTCTCTTAATAGTTGTCTCAATCACTATTTTCTCTCACACTATCCACCTTCTCCACGATTATATCTACTAATCTTATTTACATTTAGTCACGTGTCAGTCTTGGAATAATTTTAGTGAGTACTAAAACTGTTTAGAACAAATTATTTTCTTCGCTTAATAGATAGTATAAATAAAACGCAATAACGATTCTCTAATTACTCTATGAAGGTTCAATCGAGTTTAACTGCAAAAACAATCCAAATAGAGAATAATACCAGTCTAATAATTCGTTCATGATTCTACCCATTCAACCAACCGATTTCAATTTGGTTATTAACTATGAATACTGACTTTAGGTGTAGGAACATTTTTACTATGAAAAAGTATAATTAGTTCGTCTTAAAAAATACTAACATTTTTGTTATAAAAAATATAGTATATTTTACTATAACGTGTGTTGCTAGTCTTTATAATGTTAGTAAGGCTTCGTTACCGCGTGTTGAACTGATTCAGTCAAAGAATTAGAGGGACTAGAGATTCAAACGACAAAAAAAGTTTCCAATTTGCGACCTTTTTTTTTTTTTCTTAATTTGAAGGCCACAACAATAGAGATTGAACTAGTCTAAATTAAGGACTACTATACCTTGAATGATAGATAGGCTAATTGGTGAGTGGCTGGCTGGCTGGCTGGCTACCCTTTCATCCCCGGGCCGGCGGCCCACCCTCCTCTCTTTTAGTTCCCATCACATCATCAGTCTAATCCCTTAGTATTATTGAATCTCTTAACGATATGCAATTAAGATAGAGCAACAATTTAGGTGAGACAAACTCACTGATTGTCACTCACTACGTCCAATTAGGTCATTAACAAATTAGCAAAATGTAGTCACGGAGGTACCCAACCCAACCCAACCCAACCAAAAGTCATCACGGGGGTGCGCTAACTAACTAAATTCCTTATCCCCTTCTTTTTATCACGGGGCCTGTCCCAACCCATATTTTATTTATTCTCCCACGATATATAACATATGACAATCCCCTCTCTCTCTCTCTCTCTCTCTCTCTCTCTCTCTCTCTCTCTCTCTCTCTCACACACACACACATATGCTTTATATAGAAGGAAGGACAAATTCCCTTCCAACAACAAACTTACAATGATCATGTGTTCGCCAGACTAAACCATGCGATCTGTCTCCCGATCGAGATTAGACTAATTAGAATGCAGAAATTAATATGATCTCTCTCTCTCTCTCTTTCGAGATCATGTGAGTAAATTAAGGAGAATGCAGAAATTAATATGACTCGAAAAATCTGTGCCAACAACAATCTTAAAATGACAACACGAACACAACCTAGTTATAGACATTAAATCATTACTGTCAGCAACAATCTTAACATGATCATGCACAAGACACTTGAAAAATTATTGCTAGCAAGAAACAAGCTTAAACGACAAACAAATCGCTTCAATTACCAACATTTCGGTCTTAAGACTGTTGTCGGGGCCATCAAACCAAATCACTGTCACTTCTCTTCTCAACTCTCAAGCGAGGGATATATAGTAATTACGGTGTAAGTTGTAACTCTAGAGGATCCTACCTTTTCATTAATAGTGTGTTTGGCTTCGTATTTGTGATGTTTTTTTTTTTTAGTAATGACTGAAGAGAAATTAAGAGAGGGATAGAAGGCAGGCTAGTATAACCCCACCCACCCTGAGAGAAAAAATCTATAATCACAAACCTAAATTTCAGTAAATTGGCATGCACAACAAAAAACAAACGTGAAGTATTTTCATGAAATTGCTATAGTAAATCTCATACACCATCCGTCCCAAGAAAATAGTTCAGATTTCCTCTTTAATATGTTTCAAAAAAATAGTCTCATTAAAAAAAAAAAAAAAAAAGTTTGAGGCTGCCGTACCTTGCCCGAGCGAACCAGTCGGTTTAGCAAACCAGTCGGTGAGCACCTTAGTGAGTAGGGGGACAAAATAAAAGTTTGAGGCTGCCGTACCTTGCCCGAGCGAACCTTCCGCACCTTGCCCCAGCGAGTACTATCACTTTTACTTTAAATTGATGAATTCAACATCACTCACACTCATTCATGGAAGGAACCCAACTGAAAATTGGAGGCGTTCCATGATATGCTATGCTGTCCCAATCTTTATCCATATGTGTGTGTGTTGTGTTAGTTATTACCTGTAATTGTGCATCTTTTTTCCTTTTTTTTATTTTCACTTTATAAGTGGAGATGTATGTTTAGAAATCTTCAGGAGGGTGGGGGAATTTTTCCTTTTCCATTTTGGTTTTTTTTTTTTTCTTGTCAATTTATTATGTACAGATCGGAGAGCTTGAATATGATGGAGAATACATTTTGGTATGTATATTAGTATTTTAACCAAACCATTGAAGGATGGACATAATTTTCCATCTTTCTAAGACATTGCTGGGTGGCCACCAAGAAAAGTGGGCATCGCGATACCCAATTTCTGCATAGGGATTATTAATTTCTGCATTGCGATACCCAATTTGGGCATCGACTGAGGCATCACGAAAAACAATTCGGGCATCACAATGCCCAATTCCTGCATATAGATTATTTTGTGAGTGCATGAGAAATGATTAATTCTTCTTGAGCTTTACAATGAAGAGATCACAGATCTTTTGGATTCTGGCTCCAGAAGAATGTTCAAAATTTGTTATAGATGACAAATCGAAGAAAGCTATAGCACTCATGGAGGATGGAAAGGGAGGTGTATTTGTGAGAGGCTTGGAAGAGGAGATGATATCCACTACGAATGAGATTTACAAAATATTAGAGAAAGGTTCTGCAAAAAAGCGTACAGCAGAGACCCTTCTTAAAAACAAAGCAGTCGATCACACTTTGACTTTTTCCATCATGATTCACATTAAGGAGTGTACTCCAGACGGAGAGGAGATGATTAAATCTAGCAAGCTCGATTTTTTCCATCACGATTCACATTAAGGAGTGTACGATAGTGAAGAACTGTAGAATTTAAACAGGGGTATTTTAGGAACAATTTTATGAAAGTGTCTTTTAGCGGTTAAGAAAAAAAAAAGGTGGACATGAAAGAATAAAAACTTTCCAAGGTGGACCGGCCAGCAATTTCCCAAACAAAAAACATTAAAAAATAGTGAAAGGCAAAGCATAAAAGGAAAGAAGCATCTCCATGCACCATTCTCTCACTCCCACCTCTCACTCTCTCTCTCTTTCACACTCTCTCTCTTCTCTTCTCTTCTCATCTCTTCTCTTCTTCCGGAAGAATGGGATCAAAGAGTAGTAGTGTGGCTCTTGGGCTCCCATGCATCGTAATGGTGATGATTTTATTTTCATTGGCAAAGGCAGATTTAGACAAAGACAGAGAGCAATGTGCAAACCAGTTAGTCGGGCTGGCTACGTGTCTTCCATATGTTGGCGGTGAAGCAAAAGCTCCAACCATAGACTGCTGCAGTGGGCTCAAGACAGTCCTACAGAACAGCAGGATCTGCCTCTGCATCTTGGTCAAAGACCGAAATGACCCTAATCTTGGCCTTAAAATCAATGCTACCCTTGCTTTAGGCCTTCCCGATTCTTGCCACGCCCCCGTTAATATCTCAGAGTGCATAAGTAAGTAGTACACTACACATATAGATATTACTCAATAACTCAATTTAATTTTGTTTTCATTTCAATTATTATACTCAATAATTTTTGCTCGATCAGTTTAATGCAATATTTTTCCAACGTGTCAGACATACTACGTACACATTAGAAATGCCTGCACACGCAGTACTACTGTTTATTAAATTTAGATATTTTTTTTGGCACTACTCGACATGTGATCAAGTTTCAAAGACCGACCGACCAGTGTATCATTTTTCTCATTGATGCTACTAACGAAAGTGTCCCGCCCCTTGATACTCAATGATGGGCTCTTTTGGATGAAAGAAGGGTATTGCCAAGTTGAAAATAATTGAGACACCCCATGTTCATGTGTATATATATATATGTAATTCACTGCTAATTATTCATTGTGATTTATTCATTTTAGGTCTTCTACACTTGGCACCCCACTCTCCAGATGCTAAGGTGTTTGAAGATTTTGTGAACAACTCCAAAAAGAGCAATAGCACCACCCCTGCTTCTGGTAACAGAATTGATTCTTTTTTTTTTTTTTTAAATGCATATATAATTATGATATTAATTTTATTATTTTATTGTTTGAATTTGTGGTGTACGTTAGTTAAAGGGAATTCATCAAGTGGAGGTGGATCAAGTGCAGAGATTAAGAGCGATGGTGGAGGGGGAAAGAAATGGTTGGGAGTTGAGATGTTTTGGGGTCTCTTATTTATTACTAGTATTGTGATGTTTAACATCTTACCTAATTTCTGATATTGTTCAAGAACAAATCCAATTCACAACTATTAAATTCTTGTTTTTTTTTTTATTTATTTATGTTTTCTGATTCTATTATATTAATTAATGTCTCTAGTTTCCCATGTTATATCTGAACAATTCTATATAAATTGTTGGAAATTGTTTAATATTTCCTATTATATATATATATATGATTAGGAAATTGAAATTATTAAACTATCGTGTGGTACTTTGTCAATAAACAGATAGTGGTATAATTTACTCCCTCCGTTCCTTTTTATTTTTACATAAATGTAACATCACTTAACTAAAAATTGCTCTTACCCCAATATTTAGACGCCTGAGATTTAAAAAAAAAAAAATAGGAGTAAAAATATATAGTACTGAGAAGCTTACAATTCTATGCGTCGACATTTAGTATTACTATAACGAATCAAATCCTTTGAAATAAAAAAAAAGGCAAACTACCCAAATGGTCCCTGTACTTTTCAAATTTTTTGAGATTGGTCCCTAAACTAATTTTTGCAAAATTTTTGTCCCTGTACTAAATAAATAAAACGCAATTGGTCCTTCCGTCCATTGCCGTCAATTTTTTGCCGTTAAGTGTAAACACGTGCGATGCACGTGATTTTGCCTAGGGGTAAAATTGTCTATGCATTCTTTTCTTTTGAATAGACAAAATTACCCTTAATATTTTTATTTATTAAAACTATATGCGAGGGTATTGTAGTAAATAGCTAAATCTAATTATTTCACTCTCATCTTCCTCACTCCAACCCTTCTTGCATTCATCCATTGCAGTGATATCGTCCCAGTGGTAGTTTCTTCCCATCTTTGGCTGAGGTCTTTCTAGCAAGGTTTAGTCCCCTTGGCCTATTGCAGTATGCTTTTCTCTTGACCATCATATCCTGTTTGAAGCACCCATTTCAAACTAAAATTATGGTAGATAATTTAGATGAACGGAATTGAATTTTTGAAGAACCCATTTCGGCCTGAAACAAGTTGAGAAGCAATAATCAAGAACAGGGCAATCAAAAATATTGAATTTTTGAAGAACCCATTTCGATTTTTGAAGAACAAATTTCGGCCTGAAACAAGTTGAGAAGCAATAATCAAGAATAGGGCAAGCAAAAAGATTGAATTTTTGAAGAACCCGTTTCGATTTTTCATATAGTTCAAGAACCCATTTCGATTTTCCATCAGTTCCTTTCAAAAGGATAGACAAATATTATCGAAATGCAAAAGATTTTAGCTACCAAGGATGCTGGGATTGGAACCCATCTCATGTTTTTGTTTTTGTTGCTGCTGCTTCTGCTGCTGCTAGAATCAAAATATTTGACTGCCTTTCGTCCATGTCTGTGGAATAAAAGTTATTTCGAGCTCGACTGGCTGAAGGATGTTGTACCAGAATGGAGGACTGCCAGTGGAATTGAGGTCCTTTCTTGCGATAGGCCCACTCCTTTTTGGGCAGCTTTGGAATTTCTTGTCTGCGTGACCTACCTTCATCCGAAAGGGGAAACTCCTGGGATTGGAGGGAAAAAATGGGAGGAATAGCCATGATACAACATCGGGTAGCGTGAGTATAATGAACACCATTTGGAAACATGGGAATTGGGGAAAAGCCTATTGACAATCCCCATCCATGAAAATCAAACGCAAACCCAAGAAAACACCTCCAAAACCACTAAATGCTGGAACCAACAGAGAAAGCAATGAAAACTGAGAGAGCTAAATGGATCAAAAACTTGGATTAAAGCTTCGTCATTGTCACTTTAGCAAAACCCATCGGAAAACACAGTAGAGAGAGAAAGAAAGATCTTCTTTCTTTCTTTAGGGCAAATTGGGGAAGAAGATGATTTGGGGTGGGTTTAGTTTAGGGAAAATTACACAAAGGTCCCTGTACCTTTTAAGTTAGATTGACTAATTTACCCTTGGGCAAAATTACGTGAAATGTACGTGATTCCACTTAACGGAAAAAATAAACAGCAATGGACGGAAGGATTAAATGCGTCAAGAAATTAAGTTCAGGGACCGCTGGCATGGAATTGGGACCAATCCCAAAAAATTTGAAAAGTACAGGGACCATTTGTGTAATTTGCCCTAAAAAAATAAGTATTTAACATCAAGAATTCAATCAAAAAAAAAATCAAGAATTAATTTATTTTAATTTATAAATTGTTGGACATATATTAGGAAGCATGGGTGCTAAATCACACCCCCCTATATGCTAAATGACACCCCCTCCCCAACCAAAGTGACTCTTTTGCCCCCCTCCTTTCCCTCCCTCTTTCCTCAAACAAGCCCCCTTTCCCCGACACCCCTTTCCTTCCCCCGCCGTCCCTCCTCCCCTTCAAGGTGCTAAATCACACCCCCTTTAGTAATATATAATTTTATATAATTATTAATATATAATTTTATATAATTAGTAATACATAATTTTATATAATTATTAATATATTTTTATATTTAATTTTATATAATTATTAATATATAATCTTACATAATTATTAATAGTTAATTTTAGTTTATACTTTTAGTTTAATATATAAGTTTAAAATTTAATTTTAGTTTAAAAATTATTAATATATAATTTCATATAATTTATAAATTTAGTTTATAATTTAAAAGCATTTAATAAATATATAATTTCAAATTATTTAATTTAATTTTATAATTTTAGTTTTGAAATTAATATTATTTTTGATTTAATTAGTAATATATTTATAAATAAAATTTGCACAAATTAATATATAATTTTAGTTTAATATATAAATTTATATATTTAATTTTAGTTTATAAATTATTAATATATTATTTCATATTATTTAATTTTAAGAATTTAATTTTAATTTTATTTTAGAGATTATATATTTATTAAACAATTTTAAATTATAAAGTTTATAAATTTAATTTTAGTTTATAAATTATTAATATATAATTTCATATAATTTTAGTTTATAATTTAAAATCAATTAATAAATATATAATTTCAAATTATTTAATTTAATTTTATAATTTTAGTTTTGAAATTAATATTATTTTTGATTTAATTAGTAATATATTTATAAATAAAATTTGCACAAATTAATATATAATTTTTGTTTAATATATAAATTTATATTATTTAATTTTAGTTTATAAGTTATTAATATATTATTTCATATTATTTAATTTTAGTTTAGAATTTAATTTTAATTTTAGTTTAGAAATTATATATTTATTAAACAATTTTAAATTATAAATTACAATTAAATTATATGAAATTATATATTAATAATTTATAAACTTAAATTAAATTTTATAAATTTATATATTAAACTAAAATTATAATCTAAAATTATATATTAATATTTATATAAAATTATATATATAAACTAAAATTATATATTAATAATTATTTTTAATAATTATATAAAATTATGTATATATTAATAATTATATAAAAACTGGAAAAAAAAATTCAAACCCCCAGGGTTGGGTGGTGTAATTCAATTAAACTCCTAGGAAGGGGCGGTCCTCCTTACTTCCGTTAAATTTTTAACGGAATTCTTTTTTCCAGTTTTTTTTTCTTTTTTTTAAAATACTAATTAAACAAATCTATATATATATATATATATATATATATATATATATTTTTAAGTTGGTGAGGATGCCTAAAGATGTGACACCTCACCCCCTTTGGTTAAAGATGCATTCTCATGTCAAATACATTAGTAGAGGAACTTTAACTATTGGCAAGGAAATGAAAAGCTAGAAAATAAAACAATGTTATTAGTGAGATTTGAACCCACACCCTTTTGAATTAAAATATGCACCTTAGACCAACTCAACCATTTATATTTTATGTATTTATTTAAAATGCTACATATATCATGGGGAAGAAGATTCTCACTTGAAGAGGTTTTATAACCGATATTGGCTACTTAAAAGATATCCAGGTTCATTCAAATACTTGCCTCTTCGTGTATCTATATATAAATCATCTTCATTTTGGTATCAAAAAAATAATTATCTCTATTATAATTACTAATGGAGTAGTATAATATCTATGATATCAAAGTAATAATATCTATTATAATTACTAAAAGTATAATAGCTATGATACGAGAGTTATAATCCCTTTTATAATTACTAATAGTATAATAGCTATGATATGAGAGTAATAATCCTTATTAAAATTATTACTGAGGGTAATCCCTATTATTATTACTAATAGTATATTTTTAGCTAATAACTATACCTAATAATAATAGGTTTAACATATAGTATTTATACCTTATTAGATATTTAATAATATTAATTTTATGGGTATTATTATTAGGTAGTATATAACTACGACATAATAGTATTAGGTATTACTATTAGATATTCAATAATATTAATCTTATAAGTATTATTAATAGCTATTAATAGTATTAGGTATTACTATTATATATTCAATAATATTAATTTTATAAGTATTAATATTAGCTATTACTATTACCCTATGACAATACTCGCTCAAAACCTTTTTTTAAGTGATTAATAACACATTTAATTCTTCTAAAAAAACACATTTAATTATTTTTTTAAAAAAATTCATTTCAAATGAACCATAGTTATCTCTACTTCGTAACCACCGTATTTAATTTCATTTTCTCTCTAAAATCAGTAAGTTGGGTTTCTAATATCTTTATATATATATATATATATATATATAGAGAGAGAAAGAGAGAGAGAGAGAGAGAGAGAGAGAGAGAGAGAGAGAGAGAGAGAGAGAGAGAGAGATTTGTAATTCCCTTCTTGCTAATTACTTTTTCATTAAGTGTTCCATTATTTGTAACTCCCACATATTTGTAATGAAATTAATTATTTTTCACAATGGTTCCTACCACTCTATATTCCAAACGGTTTGACCTTCAATTTTTTGAGATATCTCCATTGGTATTGTAAAACTTATAAAGCATGTGCCCATCACTCCATTCGTTCGGTTGCATGATAACTTTTCCCTTTTGTAGACAATAAGCAAGGTGAAACATCATTTGTCTGAAGGAATAATGGTTTCTCTCTCTCCTCCGGATCATGATGTATATATAGAGAGAGATTTGTAACTCCCTTCTTGCTAATTACTTTTTCATTAAGTGCTCCATTATTTGTAACTCCCACATATTTGTAATGAAATTAATTATTTTTCACAATGGTTCCTACCACTCTATATTCCAAATAGTTTGACCTTCAATTTTTTGAGATATCTCCATTGGTATTGTAAAACTTATAAAGCATGTGTTCATCACTCCATTCGTTCGGTTGCATGATAATTTTTCCCTTTTGTAGACAATAAGCAAGGTGAAACATCATTTGTCTGAAGGAATGATGGTTTCTCTCTCTCCTCCGGATCATGATATATTGGATTCGCTTTGTTTATATAGCTCATGATATTTGATTTTAGCTTCCATTTTAAATTTGTGTCTGATTTATGTTTTTGGTTTCGTTGTAGTTGAATTGTTCAATTTTGATTTTAAAATTTTTTCTTTTTATTTTGCACATCTTTATTGTTTTTTTTTTCTCAATCTTTCACTTTTTGGTATTTTGGTTTTGGTTAGGTAATGATTTTGGGGTTGATATTGCTCTTGATTTATGGTTTTACGTATCGATTTCTATTTTGATTTTGGTACATAATTTATACTAAAATTTTTGTTTTATTTCTGCTCTTGATTTTTTTCATTTTATTGATATTCCCTTGGAAATTCGGTTTTGATTTTTGATTAAATGATGTATATCACTTTTTCTCTTTGTTATGTTTATAATATAAACCAACCAATTTCTATTTCCATAAATGTTAATTGAAATCTAGACTATAAATCCTGCATATATAACAATGTAAATATTTTATTTTCTATTTTGTAAAAATTCTTAAGTATATGTCTAAAATATCTTTATTAAGGGCGAGATGAAAAACAATTCAATAATTTGATATCATTGAAAGATACTTTAGGAATAAAAAAAATATATAGAAATAACGATTTACTCATACCCATATACAAATCAATAACAAATATTTATTCTAAAATGAAAGTATTATACTAAAAATGATCATCAATTTGCGTATATGATAAAACCTAACTTTTTTAAAATATTAAGTTAACAAATGCCTATATCAATTATAATTTTATTTTTATTTTTATAAAAGTACTCTTAAAATATATCGATTAATTTCAATGTTAAATTGCACCTGTGCAGAGCACGAGTTCTATAACTAGTATAATCTATATATATATAAAACCTAATAAGTCTAAATATGGAAAAATCCCACCAAAATATTACTTACCAAAAATAGAAAGTTAGCTTCATATTATACATTTAGATTTTTTCTCGAAAATACAAAACAATAAATATAAAATAATAATACAATCTTTAATTACATCTAAACCATGAATTGAAAAAAGTGGCATTAAAAAAAGTGCATTGGAAAAAGTGTCATTGAAAAAAGTGCATTAAAAAAAGTAGCACACTCATTCACACTCTCTCTCCCTCTCTCTCTCTCTAGCCTCCTTCCCTTCCTTTTCGTACTTCAATTGAACCGTTGTCAATGAAAATAATATTTTTTAATTAATTTTTTTCAATTTATGTCATTTTTAATTGAAATATTAATCTATATACATATATATATATATATATACATATATATATATATATATATGTAATGACAAGCAAGTCTTAAAATAGTACAATATGCAAAAAATTACTTGCCAAAAATAGAACATTTTCATAGAGCATTTAATATTACTATATATCCAAACCATGAGTTGGACAAAGTGGCATTGAAAAAAGTGACAAACAAAGTCCACCTCTCACTTACTCACTCTCTCTCTCTCTTTCTCTCTCTCTTGTTTTTCATTTGACAATATTTTCAATTGAACCGTTGTTAATGAAAATAATATTTTTAAATTATTATTTAATTCTAATTTATTTAATTTTTAATTGAAATATTAATTATTAATTATGTAAATTTCGAATATACGAAATTTTAATCATTAATTTCTAAAACAAAGAGGGAAAACAAAATACAAAGAATAAACTAAGAAAAATTAAATTATACTCTATAAAGATGTTATAAAGTATTACATTAATAAAAACAATATTCTATAATTTAAACAAAATTTTATTTAAAATAGAACATTTTTTCTTTTTTTTTTCAATTTATGTAATTACCTGAAATTATACAATGACAACCAAGTCTTATAATTATTTTATAAATTTCACTATAATGATTTTTCTTTTTTTTATTTATGTAATATAATTTAAGAAAAAGTAATTTATACTATTCATAAATAATTTAATTAAAAATATGTGCTAAAGAGGGAAAACCAAGAAATAAAACATCAAATTTTGTGTAAAAGAATTTTTTTTGAAACTATAATATTACCGATATATCATTGTATTTCTATTTAATTAGTTGTCTCTAACATTACTTTACCTCCATTTATTCTTTTTATTTTAATTTTCCTCTTTATTTTCCTGAGTCTTATTTAGTTGAAAAGATATATGTCAGTGCGTTAAACGCGTGTAAAACTAGTTATAAGTTTAAAGGGGGCTGCTGGGGGAGGGAAAGGGGGTATTATTTAGCATAAAACATATTGGGAGGGGGTGAGGGACAAAAAGTCACTTTAGTCGGGAGTGTCATTTAGCATATTGGGGGGTTGTTGTGATTTAACAAGGTGGATTACTTTTGTTACAGCAACGATAAAAACAGGCGCACTGTCCCTCCGTGCAAACTCCACCAGCATGACTTTGACGGGGACCCCCATAGTCTCTCACACACATCCCATGACACACATCGCTGATGCATGTCGGCAATTTCAGTTTTATCACTAATCCGCATATCTTTTCATATGGAAGTCCTTCATTTCCTGCAATTAATTTTCTAACAATTCAAATTTTGAAACAATATATATATATATATATATATATATATATATATATAACATGAAGAAACTGACAGACAGACAGACAGTCATTTCAAGTCTTATTATAACAAAGAAAGAATGTTGATATAGACAATTATATATGCATGCAGTAGAAGAAGATAAGGCTTAATTACCTATAATACCAAAGAGAACAAACATCAAAACATAGGCGCCCAAGTGGATCTTCATTGTGGCCTGGCCGGGTGGGTTTCTTTTGTTTTGCGAAAACGATATATGTAGAAAATTCTTATAATTAATTTTCTACAATTTCTTTCTATTTATGGAGTAATCAAGTTGTTGAATAAAATGGAAGAAGTATAATGGAAATGTATATATATATAGCGCTAAGGAAATTTATTCAAACATCTTTTTTAGAAATAACATAATAACAATTCATAAAATCTAATAAATATTGCACGATTTGGGGTCCCAATTCATCAACATTCTAAGAAACAAATCCTTGAGGGCAATGGAGAGGCTATTTTCACTACAATATTGCTAATCCACTACATTCTTTACTAATCACTTCTACTCCCTCCGTTCCAGGCAAAGAGTCCACTTTTCTTTTTTAAAAGTCAACATGTGACTAAATAAAATTAAAATTTTACATACTTTACTTATGTTTTAGGAAATAAAATTTCATTAATTAAAAATTATCTTAAAAATACTATGGATTACAATTTTCACTAAATTTATGTTAATTATCGGTCAAACTTTAACTAAGTTGACCGAAAAAAGTCAAAAGTTGAGTCTTTACCTAGAACGGAAGGAGTAGTTCATGTTAGGAAAAAAAAAAACAAAAAAACCCTTTAAAAAGTCATTCACTTGAATTATACAATATATCTTCCAAATTACTTTTGCTTCTTCTTCTTTTTTTTTTTAAACAAACAAAGTTATTTTTATATTTTCATGTAAAATTACACATCATTAAATCTGGTTTTTTTTTTTTTGATAACGCAATAAGATATGCCTTAAAAAATCTTTTTAATTTTTATGTACTTGAATGTTATTGTAATATTTATCAAGTTACAACTCAACACAATTTTTTATTTTCATTTTGCATATCAACGAACAAAACTCTTTTATTTATTTCTACTACAAAGAATAATCATACTTAATTATTAACACACATAAAAAAATGTAAAAAAGACATGACATTATTTACAAGATCTGAAAGAGATATTTTCCAAGTATAAAATTTTATTCATAAAATAAAATTTAAGATTAATATGAACATATCATAATTAAGACTTCAATATTCGTTAACTTTTCTATTTGGATAGAATAAAGGGTATTTTCGTCCGTTCAAGCTCTAATTTAATTAAAGATAGTGGATGAATAAATTTTGTAGTAGAAATAGACTCTCCTTTAGGGAAATCATATAAATACATGCATTGAGGCCTTTTATGGATGTAATTTGATTACAATATTTTAAGAAATAAGCAGAAGACTCAAGAGTTTTCCACAAAAGAAAAAAACATATTTGATGTTTAATACTACTCCTTATAACAAAAAATAATGATAATAATAATAATAAAAATCAAATTTAACTCTTTCGCGGTCAACTTGAGTAAACTTTGACTGCTTAATCAAAGTTGTAATTGATGGTAATTATTTCTAATGTGGTCTCTACTATTACGATTTTATTACCTAAAATAGATGGTATTTTGAATATTATTTTGATATGTAGACTATTAAAAATAGAAAGTGTATTAATTTTTGGGGAAGGATGGTGTAATTGGATATGTTATTATACTCTTGATAATTATTGTGGAGCATAATTTAATTACTACATAAACTTCAAATATTTGTTACATATGCGGTAGATGTTGCACTTATGCACCTTCAAAAAAAAATATATATATATATATATATATACTGTTAATTTGAAAGTTGTATTTTTCAATAATTGGAAAACTCCATTGATAATAAAATTATAAGAGAATGGGTTATTAAAGTTTTAATGCAAGCATGAAATTTTCAATTGTAAAATAATATTTTCCGCTTCTTCTTAGAATCGATAACAATCTCATTTAGGCAAAAGATTGGACACATATTAACATTTTTTTTTTCGATGTCTTAAGAAGAATGTCGGAAGAGATCGAACTTGAAACCTTACACTTTGTGAAACCCCAACTCTACAATTGGGCTACCTCTTAAGGATTGGGCACATGTTAACATGAGATCACACTTTCATAAGAAGAAAATGAACTATATAGTATAAGTTCAGTATTATTTCCTCAGTTCTATATAAGAAAATCTACTATTTTATTTAAAGAGTCCATTTTTATAATTTATGTCATATCGATCAATCTCCATAATCTTTCAAGTATACCTTGCAAATGTGTTATACTCCCTCCCTCCGTTCCAGCCAAAGAGTCCATTTTCCTTTTTTAAAAGTCAACATGTGACTAAATCAAATCAAAATTTTACAAACTTTACTTAGGCTTTAGGAAATAAAATTTTATTAATTAAAAACTATTTTAAGAATACTATGGATTGCAACTTTCAAAACTTTGTAAAAATTACTAAATTTATGTTAATTATCGGTCAAACTTCAACTAAGTTGACCGAAAAAAGTCAAAACTGGACTCTTTGCCTGGAACGGAGGGAGTAGTAACTATCTTAAATATTGTGCTATAACATTTTTAATATCATGATTATTCGACTTTTCAAACATTAACCCATTGAATGGAATGAAGTGAGTATATTTTCTTAATATGAGATCACACTTTTAGAAGAAGAAAATGAAGTATATAGAATAAGGTATTGGCATGCTTCCTTAGAGTAACTACGTGCTATTAATTAGAGCTGTTAAAGTGGGCCGGTGGTGTGGGCTAGTCGTGGACTTTATAAACCCGTTATTTGACGATGCGGTGTGGGCTAGCCTATTAAGGGGATGGGCCTAAAATGTGTCAACTCAATTCAAATCGTCGCGGGTTGTGTTAAACGGGCCAATCCATTAAAAAATAATACATTAATTTACAATTTAATATAATTATTATTAAGTTAAAAATTTGACATTTTGATATAAATATTATATATAAAGTCCAAAAATTAATGAAAGTCTTCCCAAATAAAACTTTAAATTAATACAATACACAGAGGAGAACATTAAATTAATGAAAGTCTTCTCAAATAAAAATGATAGCTGCTGTTGAATTTGTAAGAGATTAGTATTAAGGAAAAAAAAAGAATTGACTTCTTATGCTTACAGGATGTGAGTCCTGCCTAGATTTTTATTTTAAAATTTTCATTTTCACCCTTGCTCCTTAGATTGGCGGGCCAACTCGCCCCAACCCGGACCGGACAGCTTTGGCACGCAACCCGCGCGGGCTCAGCCCATTTGACCCGTTTATAAATGGTCTCATATTTTGCCAACCCAACCCGCTTATTTTGTGTGACGGTCTGAGCTAGCCCAAGACTAAAACCATTTTAACAGCTCTAGTGCTCTACGATTAATGTGTTTGATCAACTAGAGATATACTCATATACCGGACCAAACCAGCAGGTCAAAGATTTCTTTGTACCATTTCTTTTTAGGCCTTTGACTGGTAGAAGGCAAGAAAGAGATTGACTTGTTTGCAATTGATTGCTAGTTTCTTGTAATGTCAAAAATAATTTTGAAATATCTGTATATGCATGCATGGTTACCAATAATTTAGAATTAATTTGTGGTAAATAAGTATTTATTTTTCCAATTTTAATTTTAAATGCTTGGAATTGAGATGTCGAATGAAATGTACGTAGTCACAGTACATATATATATATATATAAACGAAGTTGGATTGGCGCTAATTAGATTCACTACATGCATTACCCTAGATGGTTAAAATTTGTGATTACGTCCTTAAGATTTAATCAATCTAGAATAACTGATCACAACATTCGGCGTATATATAGATCTGGATGAATTAAGGATTAATATACAATTTGGTCCCTGAACTTGAAACTTCTTCTTGATTAGGTTTCAGTACTATGATATTTTCTATTGTGACACTTGAACTCAACATTTTATTGTAACGTGGATTTCCCCTACTTTTTAAAGACCAAAATCCCAATCACCCTACTTTTTAAATTTCCTACCACCCACCAGACCCAAATCAACAAAACCCTCTAAAATTTCCAAATTTTGGGTTTCACCTAAACCCTATAACCCCAATTGCAGTTCTCTCAGACCCAATTATCTTCCAAATTGCAGAAAACCTAGAAGACTCTCTCTCCTCTACACCTTCACCCTCACTTCAAAAGCTAAGACACCTGTTCCGAATACCTCCTTTCAACATCATGGCCTTCCTGCAAAGACGAGCCTTTTCGCTTCACAGACACTTTCATCATCAAACGGTCCCAATCCTACCCATTTCATCTCTACCTCCTCAATCTTTGAAGCTTTCTACTGTTTTTCCAGATACCCACTCCACCAATTTGACTATTGTTGTCAGGTACATGGTCCATTCTTTATCATAGTTGTTGAATTTGCTTAATGGGGTTTTTGTTGGTAACTTGTCTAGCCTCAATTCGGAGGCTATCAACATATTGGAAACAGCAAACCAACACTCAACATCACCACCCCTCCTCCCGCTGGCCCCCACCGCACACACACACACACACACACACACTAACACTCAATATCACCACCACCCATCAACCACTAGCAAATAGCAAACCAACACCAACACCAACATTGTTGTCCTTCATTTCTGCGCACTATTCCCAAATGCCATCAGATTAACTTTCGGAATTCGATTAAATTCAACCTCCAACACATTCAATCATCTATTCCCTAACCCCATATGACTCTCATTTGTTGAAAAGCCCTCAACTTTAGCTCTAAGAGCCAAAATGAACTCTCGAGTTTCCTTCAAAATGCCCTTATTCCTTCCGATTTCGACAGCGAAAGAGCCAAAGTTGACATCGGGAGTGAATGACCCAAAATTGACCTCGAGAGTCAAAGCCCCGAAATTGACCTTATTATTCAAACTGTAAAGCCCTCGATGTCGAACTTCATCCAATAATGCTTGACTGTAATTGAACACAGGCCGTGTTGAAGACAGGCTAGGTTTAGGGTTAGGTTTTGCGGGTTGAAGTACTCATGAGGAGCGAAAGGAAGGGAGTGAGAGTGGTGAGGCCACGGCAGAGGAGGAGGACGGAAAGGAAGATCGTGGCCGTTGGATGGGAATGATGATGAAAGGAAAGGGAGAGTAGAACCGACAACGGCTACGGCAGGATCGTGAGAGAGTGTTTAAGGTAATTAATGACGGTGGAGCTGGGAAAGTTAGGGGGTTGGTGGGGTGGGTTTTTATGCAAAGGCCGTGAATGTATGACCAACGCATAAGAAAGAAGAGAGAGAAGAGAGATGAGGAAGATTGAGGAGAGAGAAGACTATTATTTCTCAGAGAAGAGAGATGACAATTTTTAGAAAAAAAAAAAGTAAATAGAAAATATCATAGTGGATACACAGTCATCAAAG
Source organism: Platycodon grandiflorus (assembly GCA_016624345.1). Taxonomy (NCBI): domain Eukaryota; kingdom Viridiplantae; phylum Streptophyta; class Magnoliopsida; order Asterales; family Campanulaceae; genus Platycodon; species Platycodon grandiflorus. The sequence continues at coordinate 1,155,353 of CM028369.1, forward strand.
AATAAGGGTATTTTGGTCTTTTAAAATAAAATATAATGTTTCTGTTAACTCCCGTTAGATGGAGGACTAAACATAAGTCCAAATGTTCAGTTCAAGTGCCACAATAGGAAATATCATAGTACTAGAACCTAATCAAAAAAATGTTGCAAGTTTAGGGACCAAATTGTATATTAATCCATGAATTAAAGAAGAAAAAAAAAAACAAGAGTAGTGTATTACTCCGCATTAATTAATTAATGATTAAATGAACATGGATGGATATAATTGATGAATTCAATCATGATGCATGATCAACATGAATTATCTCGATTGCAACAAGGGTAAAAGCAGGCACACTTTCCCTCAGAGCAAAAACCACTGGCTGCTCTGTGATATTTTCCTCCGTATTCTTCAAGACAACGTTTGCTGCATACATCGTCTACGCATTTCCCGTGTAGCTCAATTACGCTACCACAATAATTATATGCATCTATTTCTCTCCACTCCCAGCTGCTTCCTGATCAAAACAAACATATGCTTACTATATAGTATCAGTTAACTCATATATATATATATATATATATATATATATATATATATATATAGCTTAAGCAAAGATAATAAACTAGATACTTACCGCTAACATCTAAGCTGTGAACAAGCACGAAAACTATAACACATAATAGCCTCTTCATTTTTTAATTTTCTTTTCTTTTCTAGGTATGCCTGCCTGCCTGCCTATGGATCGATCAAGTTGAAGAAAAATGGGTACAATGCAGAGGGTATTTATAATCCCATGAATATATTAGCATTCAACGGGCAAAACTAGTAAAACAATTACATTAATGTTTACTCCCCGCAATCTCATCAAACTAGTTAAATGAAACCTATTTAAATTAGGAAACAATTAAATTAAAAAGGAAACTTGTTAAATTAGAGCCCGTTTGTTCGTGCGTTTTGGTCAAAACGCAGGGTTAAAACGCAGCTTATTCCTTAACTTAGCGTTTCAATGCTGCGGTAGAAAACGCTGCGTTTTCAAAACGCAGCTGCGTTTTAAAACGTTGGAATTCCTAGCTTTTTCCCAAAACGCAGATTTTAAAACGCAGTAAGGAATAAAAAGCTGCGTTTTGACATAATATCCCAAACGCATTTATAAAGAAAAAAGTCGCGTTTTAAATAATCTGCGTTTTTAAAACGCTACACCAAACGGGCTCTTAGGACACAATTTACTCCTCCGTTCCATGCAAAGAGTCCATGATGGAAGATTTATTTAATCTCGCAAGTGCACGAATCAACTCTAGTATAATTGTGCAAGAATTAGGGTCGATCCACAAGGACAAATGTTTTGAATTAGCCAAGATCGATTCAGCTGCTAACTTGAGTAAAACGATTTAATGAAAACAGAGATGATTTGAATTTTTAATTAACAACTAAATAACTGTAAAACAATGAATTAAAGGAAATTAACAATGCACTATTCTGAGAGAATTCAAGAATTGGGAAAACCTAGGAATTGGAATTTACTTTGTATCTCAATTCTATGTCTTGCTAAAGTCACAGTCAGATTCTAGGGTTCGTTCTTCTAAGGTAAAAATTGGGACACTTTGATCACGATTTACAATCTTTTAACTCCTAACTATTGTGTCTTCTTGATCTATCAACACAACATTTATGAGTTTATAAAGCATAACAGAACAATTTGAACCTAATTTCGAATTCAGCAATGATCACGAATCTCTCGAAATTAATCTCACAAAATATATATGGCAATTTACGACAAATGAATATTGATCATTCACACATCATACATCAAATAATCAGAGCAGTTGAATTATAGTCCATAAAACAATTGATAAGATTCAATTAAGTAAACTTTGTTAAGAACTAGAATTCACAAACTGTATTTAAACAAATATTCTACGACATAAAATTAGATACTAAGTTACCTCCAATCCCTAGAAGATGAGTTTAGCTACTCATCAATGTCATTACAAAATTCTCTGATTCTTCAATTGGATTTGAGTTGAGGAAAGAATTGGAGATTTAAGTATAAAATCAAAATTATTCCAAACCGAGATGCCTCTTTCAAAATCCTACAATTCTCTTTATATTTCCTCCCAGACCTTGGAACCACCCCACTCAAAATTGGAATGACAGAAAAACATCTCCAACAGTCGCAACGCGCTAGGGCGTAGGGAGAATTGGCGCTAAGGCGCGGAAGTCTCTGATCTTTTGCTCTGAAAGTTTCTGAAATTTTTGCAAACTTCAAGAAGGGGCAGTGCTAGGGCGCGCTCCAGCAATAGAGAAATTTTCGGCCTCTTCCCTGCCACTTTGGACCTTTTACACTCTCACCCCTCCATGTTTTTAGAATAGCTCCAAAATGCCCTGATTTCGTATGTTTGCTTCGAAGGCCCCTGAAATCTCATTAAACACTTAAAACTCAAATTAAATAACAAAAACCCCAAGAATTCACAAAGATTAAGACTAGAAAGTAAGTTTTCAACTTTACCCTCCACATTGATATAAACATGTTGACAATACTAAAGCATTTTTGTAATTATGACAAACTCTAATGATACTTATATATCCATTAATTACTAGATTTTTCAAATGTAGACTCTTTGGGTAGAACGGAGGGAGTATATTAATAATATATGGATTACAACTTTCATAACTTTGTAATAATAAATAAATTTATGTAAATTATCCGTCAAACTTTAATTAAGTTGACTCAAAAAAGTCAAAAGTAGACTTTTTGTCTGGAACAGAGGGAGTATAAAATAAATCTCTCTGTCTCGGGTCAACTGTAAGATGTTTTAGACCAATATTGTTCCACAAACGTACTTAATATTACAAGATCCATAATTTATGTTTACCAAAGATCAAATCTATTTACTTTTTCTAAAAATGGATCTTGCGAACAAATATGAAGACAAAATCTGAAATCTAAAATATCTGCATTATAAATCAACACCTACACATTTACAAATTATAAGCTTTTTTTTTTTTTAGAGTCTATTTCCAGTACAATATTTATTTATCCACTACATTCACTAAAATTAATTAAGTTAATCAATGTCTTGACACAATTATCATTCAAATCTACCTTATCTAAAATCTTGTTTCCCTTTTTAATTTTATTTTTTATTTGTCTTTGCAAATAATATTTCAATCATGCACAAAAAAATATTTATATGCAAGAAATTAGAAATATAAATGAAACATATAAAACGAAAATAGTACATATGTCCTAATTTCTTTCAATTAAAAATAAGCAAAATGAATAAATAATAAAATAGACTAAACAAAAGAGTGACATAAGTTATATAATATTAAATTACAGAGTACACAGTAGTCATTGTACTATGCAAAAGTCTACGAGCCATCCATGTACAAAAGAAATGCACATCACAGACAAAAGAATACATTTTACGAACACCGGTAGTCCCTGAGATCGACGGCGTTAGCTTAAGCACCATTAAGTAGTCATGTGCTCGACACATGATTCATTTTTAAGGGTAAAATGGGAAAAATAAGATCGGTTTGTTAAATAACTTTTAAATGAGGAGTTTGTATAACATCATCAAAACAAGGGGGGCATATGAAAATTTTCTACTTTTCTCCCCCTTTCTCACTTCTTCTCTCCCCCCTTTCACACACACCACTTCCTAGTCTGCTTCAAAATTGCAAATCTCGAAAAGTTGCCACTGCAACTCCAATTGTAGTCGCAAAGGGCTATGATTGAGAAGAAGGAGATTGGGAATCGAATTAAATTGGGAGCGAAGAGTAAGACGACATCATTTTTCTTGATACCCAGTTGGATTAGGCCATGGGAGACCTTGGCAACTGTGTTGAACTAGGAGAAGGTCAAGATGTCGCCGGATTCGGCGTTGATGAGGGCGGGTTTGTCGGTGTAGAGTTGGAGTTGCGGAAAATGAAAGAGACATGGAGAGAGTCAGAGAGACCATAGAAAAATTTTACTTTTTCAATTTATCCCATAACTCAAATTATTCCCAACACCAATTATACCCTCCACCATTATCTTCTCCTCAACGCCACCGCCAGCAGACATTACCACCCCATCATTTTCTCACACCAACACCAACACTACTAAAGATCGATTAACTGAATAACCAAGAAACAAGTTTAAAAATGACCCCATTACAAATAACATGGCCAAAAGAAATCTCCTGAACTTCACCACGATGCTCGAAACAAACCAATCCCAAAAACTCTCATTAAGCAACCCCAGCAAACCCATTAACATTCAGGAGGATTCCAATAATGATAAGTCCCCACAATATGATTCATAAAACCCATCACATCACGTGTATAAGTAAATATAATAGTATATAAGTAAATATAATAGTATCTAAATAAATAAAGGAGAGCGTTATTAACACCTCATTTTCCTATTAATACACTATTTTTCATAATACACCTCATATACTAATTCCATATCAATCTAATTTTTAAATACACCACCCCTACATTTTCTATTTTACCATTCTCAATTAATTCACTCTAAACTTAACCCATCCCACCCCCCACACACACACGGCAGAAACCACCTCTCCCCAAAACTCACGGCTCCCTCATCTCCCTCACCTTCCGCAACCTCCCCTCTCCCCCTCTCTCTCTCTCATTCCCTCTTTTTTTTTTCTTCTCAGATCTACCTCTCTCTCTATCAATCTATGTTCCCCACCCTCATTCCCTTTTTTTTTCCGTTCTCTTTCTTCCTCTTTAAAACCATCTTGAAAAAAATTGATGATGTTTGGTAACCGAACAACTCTCGGTTGTTCAATTGCCCAAGGCCAAACAAAAATCTTCAATTATTTTCAAGGTGGTGGGTTTGGGAGAGGGGTAGAAGGAGAGAATGGAGAGGGGAGGGGAAGACAGAAAGAAAGGGGAAAAAAAAAAAGGAAAGAACTGAGGCAGCAGAGGGAGAGGAGATAAGGGAGAGAGGAGGGGGACTGGAAAAAAAATGGGGTAGGGGGCGGGTCGCCGAAGGGGAAGGGAAGGGAAGAAGATGGATTGGAAAAAAAAAGAAAATGGAAAGGGTATTAATATTTTTTTAAACAATGACATTTTTGTAATTAATTTTAGGAGATGTATTTAGAAGAAGGGGGTGTTACATTGTTAATAGCCCTCCCCATATATAAATAAAGCCATCCTTCCACCACTGACTAACCCAAAATCAAATTAGTTTTTTATTCTTTTCTTTTTGTGAAATATTTCTTTTATTAAAATTATAAACAACAAAAGTAAAATGAAAAATATGGCTTAAGTCAACCAATGGCTTTGAGGTTGCTTAACTACCGTCTTCCCATATCTATTTCATGGAGTCGTCGGTCTAGCCCATTGGCCTTCGTCGTCACTAGGGGTGAACACGGGTCAGATCGGCTCGGTTTTGAGCTAAAACCGCCACCAAACCAGCTAGAGTCGGTTCCAAGCTCAATAGGCCCGAAACGGTTCGATTTTACCTCGGTTTTCGATCTGGTCAATTTTTTTCGATTTTCGATCGGGTCATTTTTTTTCGATTTATTGGCAATATGGGCTTTTTTCCCCAACCCAGTTGAATTGTTCTACTATAGTTCAATGGATCATTTAAAGTACTATAATAATATACTGCCAAATGACCCATTTAAATTATCATAACATTATAATGAACTTCTCTAATGACGATTCAATATTTTAAACATTCAAACAAAGTACTAAACATCCAACATTTTTAACATTCATACATATTAAATTGATAGAAACATTCAAATAAAAAACAACATCAAATGTACTGCTTTGTATAAACAACAAAAATAAAGTCAATGTTTTCTTCTAATTTCACAATTTGCTCCCAACTCACACCAAGCCATTTTTGAATGAAAATCATTTTATTCTAATTTCCAGACTTGAATGCATTACTTCACTCTTCAAAAGTCTTCCTAAGCATCTCCATAAAATTAGTAACTCCACCAGAATTTTCTTTTTATAATGTTCAAACAACTCATTCAATGTGTTTACCACCCTCTTAGTAATTTCCTTGTTTTTTGGAGCATTTTTCTCATCAATTTGACTTGAACAATACATAAGAAAACACATCTTACTACAGGGATCTAAAACCACAGCCACATACATCAAGAAATTTAGTTTTAGTGTTCACAAATAGACATAATTTATTTGAGATGATAATAAAAGTAAAAAAAATAATTTTAAGTTATAAAGAAAAATAAATAAAAATATATTAATCGACTTTAGGCAAGTACTTCATCATCAAATAAGGTAAGCATTTCAAAGGCAATTGTGTTATAACAATGATTAATTTATTTAACCATTAATAAATGAAGCACTCGTTTGTTTGCGCGTTTTGGCCAAAACGCAGGGTTAAAACGCAGTTTATTCCTTAACTTAGCGTTTCAATGCTGCGGTAGAAAACGCTGGAATTCCTAGCTTTTTCCCAAAACGCAGTAGGGAATAAAAAACAGCGTTTTGACATAATATCCCAAACGCATTTATAAAGAAAAAAGCCGCGTTTTAAATAATCTGCGTTTTAGAAACGCTGCGTTTTTAAAACACTGCGTTTTCAAAACACTACACCAAACAGGCTCGAAGTATAAGTAAAATTTGTAGTGAAAGACTCTCCCTTTTTCTGTTTCCTTTTTAATGCATCGCTGACTATTTCTAATACAATATTTTTTCATAGGTACTTGTTAGAAACACATAAATTACGTTACTGGATTCAAGAACGGGTGGGATATTAACATCCCTATTTCTCTAAATACAGCCTTTTTCTAAATACATTTTCATTTTTAATCCCTCAAAACACTAAATATACCCCCCAATTCCCCTTTTGCCCTTTTTAACCTATATTTTTCCAATCCTTCTTTGCCGTCTCCAAACTTTCTCTCTATCCATGGCCGACATCGTCTGTGGCTTCTTTTTACTTGGATGGTATTCATCCACGCTTCCAGTTCGCCTTTTTTATCGGGCTCCAGAGTATGATGTTGCACCCTCCCTTCATCCTGTAATTTATCCCTTTATCCATGGCGGCCATCGTCTGTGGCTTATTTTCGGGTAGTACTGTTCCCATAGGAAACATAACCGACTTCGGTTCTTGCGACCCAGATTTCCAAAGTGACTATTGTTGCTCTTTTGTCACCGCTTGCATTTTTCGTAAGCTCCAAATATTTAATCGTCAATCTCCCTCCTACATCCACACACACAAAAGGTCATCTCTCTCCTTCCAAAAACCTCAATTTCAAGCACAATTTTCAATACATTGTTCGACATTGGTTGGCCAAACATCACAAGAATGTTCGGCTAGCTCTAACTAAATATGCTAGTGATGTTTGGCTAGCCCTAGCCGAACAATACCATCCTAAATTTTTTTTATCTCAACCTAAGGTCAAAAACATTTTTTTTAATAATAACACTTTTGTAATAAAAAAATAGAGCATATTTAAATGAAAAGAGGACGTTAATAGCTTGAACTATTCAGGAACCCACATTCCTCGGTGGTAGTAGTCTCTTTAAAATGATTCCATTATCTCCTTCCAAAACCAGTGTTCGAAAAATCGCCCTAGGCGTTGGGCGGCCACAAAACGCTGCGATTTGGGCAAAATCGGCTAAAAAATCGGCCAAGAGAGAAAATCGCCACCTAGGCCGCTAGCCGCCCGGCTAGGCCCAACCGATTTGAAAAGTCAAAACGATTGAAATCTCGATCAGTCTCTCTTCTTCTCGTATTTGTCACTTCGTCTCATCAAGCAGCGACCAGCCACGCCGTCGTGCTTTCTCTCTCCTTAGGCCGTTTTGGTGAGGTATGTGTCGTCGTGTGTGTGAGAGAGAGAGAGAGAGAGAGCGAGAGTGAGAGAAAGAGAAAGAGAAAGAGAGAGTGGCGTTGTCCCCACAAAACCTTAGATCTGCTGTCGCCGTCGTCTTTAGAGTCCCCTTCTCTGCCGTTCTGTGAGAGAGAGGTGAAGGAGTATTTTAATTTTTGCATTCACTGGAGAGCCGAGAGGTGATGGAGTATTTTAATTTTTAAGTTTTAGCATTTAGGATTTATACTTTTCAAAATAACAAGTTGACAACCTAGTTATTCAAGTTATTAAGTTTTCCCCTCATATTATTAAAGTATTTCCCCTCCTCCCCTCAAGTTATTAAAATATTTTTCTTCTCTCCTTTATTTTAAAATAATATTAAATTTAATTTTAATTTTTAAAAATCTTGTAATGTAATCATTATTTTAGCTTATTTAAACATATTTAGTTACTTAATACTGTTACAATAAATTTGGTATAAATTCATAGTATAATTATGGCTCAAATTCTAATCCGCCCGCCCTAAGCGCTAGGCCTGCTCTGCGCCTAGCGCCTTCATTGTCCAAAACTAGCTACTAGTATGCAAGAACTAATGAAACCACTTTATCCGCCAAAAACAAAACAATAAAAAAAAGAAGGGTTAAAACAGTAAATTGGAAACATTTCTGAAATGTGAATCGACACCTCCTCCCGCGATCGAAAATCAGCTACCGCCATGTGAAATCAAACTCTCTGATCAGCTATTGCTTCAAGAAGAAAACATGGGGACGAAAAACCCTAACCGCATTGACCACGAACGCCTCGTTCTCCGATCAGCAATTTCATCGAGAATCGTCCTCCTAACTTTAATAACCCTATGGAGGTCTCTCCTCACTCCCTACGACACCTCCGCTTCAATCAACCCCAACTGCCTCACCACTACCACCACCACCACCACCGACCACCGCGTTCTCTTTCCTCGCGTCGCCGCCGCAATTGAAAACGGCATCGTTTGGGACAGCGTATACTTCGTCCGTATCGCGCAATGCGGCTACGAATACGAACAGACACACGCCTTCTTGCCTCTCTTTCCCTTTTGCATTTCTCTACTGTCTCGAACAGGTTGGTCAATTTCAAAATATTTATAATAAGTGCACTAGCAGTTGTACTCTTCCATGGCAATGACAATATTGTTCTGGTATTACAGTTTTCCCTACCTTTAATTGAATAATTTTATCTATGAAATACTTCGGTTGCAGTTTTTGCACCGCTGAGTCCGGTCATCGGACATAGAGCTGTATTGGCATTGTCTGGCTATGCGCTTAGCAACGTAGCATTTGTTTTTGCAGCTTTGTATCTTTACAGGTAACTGTTAATCTGATTCATTCTCAACGTAAAAATTTGATTATGTGTGTAGGTGCCTTTGTGTGTCACTGTAATGCAGCTCGTTTGAGCACCGCTGATTTTGTTTGGTTCGAATGGTTTTCATTAGTTCTTAACTTGTAGTCGCGTGGTTATTTTTCCTCTTTCTGTTACTGGTGGTTGACTTCAATGACTTAAATATTGGACTGCTATTGCATATCAGAGTTTGATTTGACAATATTACCATAGCCATTACTAATGATCAATACAGAGTTTGATTTGACAATATTATTACTAATGATCAGTATATAAATCTGGATGTATGTTCTTTTTTGGATTTAGGGAATGGATAAATGTCCTTTCTTGTAGGATTGAAACATGACATATGGTTTATCAGAGATATTGTTACGCAGGATCAGAATGTCAAATTTCATTTGTTCTTAATCATTGACTGCAAATATTGGCACACCTTCGTAATCAAAGGAATTTATAGAGTTTCAGAGTTAGAGATATGATAGAGCAACAAGGTTATGTCCTATATCACACACATTGTTCCATGGAGCTATTGGCCAAAACATGAACGAAAGCAACAAGCCTTTCCCCGTGGCTAGTCTATACTATTTCCATGTAAGACCTCTTTTACGGCCTCATGTCTTTTCAAGGAGTGGGAGTTCTCTCTTTTGTTCCATGAATCCAATTTTCATCTCATCCAGGAAAGTTATTTTTTTCTCCTTCTCAACAGTGTATTTGTTCTTAGATCCAACATTGTTGCGTTAGATAGGAGCAGATATTGATAAATAGCAATAACTTTGGGGTATAGCACAGAAAAAAATCATAGATAATGAAACATTGGTTCTAAGTCGTATTATGATTATGGCTTATTCTTGTGTGGACAATTATGATCACAATATTGGGTAACCTTGTCAGACATATAAATCCACCCAATACCCCTTGTATGTGGATAATTGTCCTTTCAGCATACAAATATCTCCTTTTAATAAGACAATTCAATCTACCTATTTTTCATTTGGTTCTCAAGCCTTAAATATTATGAAGTCTTGTGTGAATCAGCTCGTTAATGTATCACGAGCCATCTTTACTATTAAATAATTGTGCTGAGCCCTCATTGCAGTCTATGGTACTGAATCAGATGTTTATATTTTAGTGCCAACAATTAAGATTTGTTTTCTCCTACTTGTTGGATCAAAAACCAATACAATCTTCCCATAACAAATGATCGGGTGTAGTGCTTTATATGCATGGCTTTCCGTTGTGCAAAGACATAAGGTGCCATCTCAGGATTCCATCTCATAATACCATCGGCAAGACTAAAATGAACTCCCCCGAACATGCTTTTTGTAATGAATAGCTTTATGCTTTGCAAGGATATAAGGTGCCATCTTAGGATTCCTTTTCATAGTACCATTGCCAAAAATAAAATGAACTCCCCTAAATATCATATCTACCAAAGTGATTTTCCAATATCATTTTATTGTTCACACTTCCTCCACTTTTTGAAAAGAAAAGGCCATTAATGAAGATGGATAAGAATGGTGAACATGTTTTTTTAAGCCTAATAGACGATGGAAATATTACCATACATATTAATGTATTATTGTAGGTGTGACATTTGATAGCTTAAGGACATCTTGAAAGCTACTTCATAGTTTCAGCATGGGGATGATTATCACCCCCCACCCCCCTAAGGATAGGGAATAAAGGTGGTTCCTTGAAAAAAGTTACTTCTGCCTTCTGACCAAGTCAACTGTGGCAGGAAGTATAAAGAGATAGGTACTTGTGGCTGCCTTCTCTCTCAAGGACTTAATTACTCTATCCATGACTTTGTGTTACTTGTGGTAATAGCACAGATTTTAAGAAAGTCTAGTTCTAGCCTAGCAGAAGAGACACTTATTTCAGGAGGTAATGTAGAAATTTAAAGCGTTATTTATTCTTTGCTCACTACGGATTAACATATGATCTTCCAGGAAATGTCTAACAATCATTTTCCCGTATCAACTGGGACATCTACAGTGAAAGCTCACCCGAGAACCCTCTATTACTCCTTCCATCGCAAAACTATAGTTCACCACCTTGTCAACACAATGTTTAGGCCTCAGGAGTGCTTTTTGGATACGGGAGTCTATAATTGGAAAGTTGACTATATATCTCTGTTTCTGTTCTAGTTGGTCGTGCATAATGTATATGATTTGATCTTCTTATATTTTCTTTTTCATGATTTAATAGGCTTTCGATTATAATTCTGAAGGATCCGGAAGCCGCAGTAAGAGCATCGATTTTGTTTTGCTTCAATCCGGCTTCTATATTCTACTCGTCCATGTATTCTTCTTTTACCTCTCCTTCCATTTCAGGTCAACAGTAAACATGCTGAAAATGAGTGTCACTTGGCTTTATTGTTTGCAGCTACTCCGAGAGTTTGTATGCATTGTTATCAGTTGGAGGGCTATATCACCTAATGTCCGGTGCAAATAATTTTGCAGTACTCTGGCTTGCTCTCTCCGGGTCTGCAAGGTCGAATGGGGTGCTTAATGCTGGCTATATTGGCTTTCAGACAATGCACCGAGCTTATGATGCAATTTTTCTTAAAAAGAATCCTTTTGTAAGCTTTTGCTATTCAAATGCAGCTCCTCTTACTGTTATTATATGGTTTTCCTTTTCTCTTGTGATGAATGCATTCTGGGCTAAAGCTAACAAAGGCATGGTAGCCATCTGTAAATGCTTATTTGTATATAGGTGAATTGATTGTTCATTTACAAATTTGGTCCTTGAGTTCCTGAAAACTAGGTTGATTGGACAAAAACTAGACACATCGTAAGCTAAATATGAAGCGTGGTGAACATCAAAAACCGAGAGATAGCAAGTTGGAACTTCTTATTCTCGCCCCTTCACCCTCCCCTAATTTGATAATCCATTTGCCATGACATTTCTTCTTTAACTTTCCATTTTAATGAGTAAGCTGGTTCTTATATTTCCACCAACCATAACTCGAGACAAAATATTGAGCAGCTAGTAAGATAGAAGCAGGACAAAAAGAGATATCCTTGAGATGGTTAAAGTGACACGTATTGGAGATAAGCTTAGAAATATTGTCTTAAATTGCTTGAACGAGTGCTGTGATGGCTAGATCTTACTTTAATAAGATAGATTGACGTGATCACTTATGATGACAACTTAAACTGAGAGAGATCAACTATCATGGATGGAGATAGTGAAGAAAGACATGGTAGCCAGGGCTTTAGAATGTGATGGTAGACCGGGCAAAAGAGAGTTTATGCGAAGGGCCGAGCACCTGAGGCACACTCTTTGTGTTATAGAGTTTAGCTGTTGAATCCCACAAGAAGCACTTAAGTTTAAGTACTTTTTCTTTCTTTTACAATATACATATATTGCAAATGTTTGAATACATTCCAGTATTCCACAAGGGTAATGTAATGTAAAGTAACAATTTCTTACAATTTTCTCTCTTTCTATTTTCTTGTATGGAGTGGCTATTAACATCAAATTCCAAGTATTGCAAACTCATTGGTTCTTTTATTTCTATGCCAGTTGGCACTACAGGTTCTTATTGCTGGAGCTTTGCGTTGTGTATGTGTTTTTGTTCCATTCGTTGCTTTTCAAGCATATGGATACTACAATATATGTCTTGGACATTCCCCAGACAGATTAAGGCCTTGGTGCAGGGCAAGATTTCCTATGCTGTACAACTTTATTCAAAGCCACTATTGGTATGTTGATACTTTTTCTCTGGTAACTCCTTTTATCTTCATGTCAAGCCGTCTTCTGAAGGAGATAAGTAGTGGGAAAGATGTGTTTGCCAGATCTGATATCAGGATATCACATTGGAATAGTAGAAGTGAATGTATTCCGATCTCTAGGACAAAAAGTGGCTTGTCTACCTTCGTCATTAGTTTTGCATATTTAGATGATAAGTGAAAATTGTCTTGCTTTATGGATATTTACTTCAACATTCTTATCTGTGGTTGCATATCGCGTACTCGGTATTTGACAAACATGGTCTTTTTTTTTCTTTCTTTTTTCTTTTAATTTATGATATGTCTATTATTGTATACAGTAGGGGACAAGGGAGATGGCCCCTTTAGCATTCTACATATATGTCGGATGTACCTATCAGAAATTTATGTAAATAAATCATGTTCAGTTGTTTTATGGGGCTAGAGTTGAACTGAAATTTGGTTTTATTTCTGGTTACTGTGTCAGTAATTTTATTTAAATTGAAATTTGTACTTGATGTGATTGTATGTCGAAACTTATGTTGATCTTGTCTTTTCTCTTATATGTCAGGGGCGTGGGTTTCTTAAGATATTTCCAAATAAAACAGTTGCCTAATTTCCTTCTTGCATTGCCAATTTTGTCGCTTGCTCTTTGCTCAATCATCCATTACGTGAAGCAATTTCCCGAGGCCTTCTACTCTCTTGGTTTCCGAGCTTCTCTCATGGATGATAAATGTGCTGCTGGGCTATTTTCTCTTGGAGCAGACACAGAATCGATAAGATCGTATCTTTTGGTGAAAGAAACTTCTGAAATAAGTCAAGGTATAAATCTGAAAAAATAAAATTTGTCCTCTGAGTTATCACTTGGTACATGTTAAATGCTTTTGGTCTTGTATAGAGGTACAAATATTTAAAGCAGACTTTTTTTTTGAGATGCATCTATGATTTTTTTGTTTCTGGCAGCCAAGTGTTTGCTAGTGGCTCCATCATCATTCTTTTGCCTTTGACACTTGCCTGAACTGTACTGCTGAATATATTTTGCTTAAAAGAACTTAATTCAGCTGCTTGTTACTGTTTTCAACATCTGATACATTCTCTTTGTTGTCCATCAGAGCTGACATTATGAGGAAATATATAGGAATGTCTACTCATAAATGATTTTTATAAAACATTGAAAGTCTGATTTTAATTTGCAATTGGTACGCCCAATTTTGTTGATGAATATGGATCGACTAAATTTCAGCAAAAATTATGTCGGTTAAATGAGTTTGGTCTACTTCTATCTTATCCCATCATTATTCTGTCTGCAATGTCTCTCTTGAAGCTCGGGCAATAAGTTGTACATGTCACTTGTGTCCTGCTTATTTTGACATACATTTTTGAGAACTCCAGGAACGAGAAGAGTTCTTTGTTCCTGTGTGGTGGTGGGGGTTGAGTTAAATAAATTATCTGAATTCTCATTAATATGACATAGATATGTGTGCATCGTCGAGCCTATTTGATTGGAAATGGCCTACTATGATAATTGAGTGGAGCCATTTGTAGCCCTCTATATACGGAAAACCATATTACTCGCTCCGTTCCTGGCAAAGAGTCCATTATATATTTTGAGATGTTTCATTTATAGAGTCCACTTTCTAAAATTATGCATTCACTCTCCGTAAACTTTTTAACTCCAAATGTGATAAAAACATGTTGAATATACTTAAGCATTTTTGTAACTATCACCAACTCCAATGGTACACATATATTCCTTAATAATTAGATTTTTCAAACGTGGACTCTTTGGGTGGAACGGAGGGAGTATTAATCAGCATCTTATCATTCCTCTATTATTTGCCGGTGATTAATGTTGAGGTGTACATAACACTATACGGAAGCTGACACTATTCACTTTCAAATTCACATATTTATGCTGTTTAGGGATTTTTGATAATACTTTAAGAAGATGGTTTGTTTTAATTTTACTCATTAGTAATACACTTTCTTGGTTGCTTGCGACATATCAATTAAAGTTTCATATGGTTATCTTTTTGTAAACAGAAGATCACACTCTTAGACAGAGAAAACGAACTATCAAAGAAGAGGGTACTGTTAAGCTTTCTTCGGATAATCGTTCCGTGGACAAGTTAGGAAATACATCGATCATTGTTCTGCCGTTTGTTTTACACTTGGCATTCATGGCAGCCACAGCGTTTTTTGTCATGCATGTGCAGGTCAGGCACACATTTTTCTTCTTCATTATAGTTTTTGAAATGATATGTCTGTTAGTTAATTTATGATCTGGTTTGAACAGATTTTTTTCTTTTCTGCTGATGCCCTTTCTTTTTTTTTTTTTAACTCAAGTTATTGCTTCATTTCGTATATCTAATTAATTAATCAGTTTACTACTCCCTCCACCCCACTCAAAGAGTCCAAATTTGAAACCATTTTAAGGATGAAACAAGTTTACATATGTACCCTTGGTTTAAGTATTGAGAAAGTTTTGCCCATTTTAAGTTTAATGTTATAAGGTAAATTTGGAACCTCGTAAATTTTGTAAACTTAGGTTATGCGACAAGACTATTTTAGGTGGAAATCCCAAATTAGGAAGTAGGTCTCTTTGAGGAGAATGGAGGTAGTATTATTTTTCTTTTTCTTTTTTTGGCTCTGACAAATGAAATTTTAAAGTGGAGTTTAGAAAAGTCCTTGTAAATGAAATTCAATCTAAAGCTAAAAACTATTTTGGAATTATTAGATGGAAGTTGTGCAAGTCATGAAACTAATGCCTATCAGATGGAATCTCAAAAAAGTTACTGTGTTATCAACCATGGGCGTTGATGTTTAAATAGAAGAACCTGATTAGAGAATCACTGATCAGATAGTTTTCCTGAATCATGGGTATTAAACAAATGTGCCTATTTCGTGATGCTGTATGATCAAATTACCTTAGGTAGTTAGGTTGTTCTTCTTTAACTAGTCATATCTGATTGGATATCCTTTGTTCGAGGTATATTCACGATCAAGTAAGCACTTTATGACATGCTGAAAATATGTAACAGGTTGCAACCCGTTTCTTATCTGCCAGCCCTCTTATCTACTGGTTTGCTGCATATCTAATGGTATTGCCTAGTATTGGCAAGAGATGGGGGTACTTGATCTGGGTATATTGTGCAGCCTATATCCTGCTTGGAAGTCTGCTCTTCTCAAACTTTTATCCTTTCACTTAAAAAGAGCCCGATTACATGGTTTTTCTTGTACATGAGCTTTCCTTGAGCAGATTTGCCATTAGAGCATGTTCTCTACTCATTCACAGGAATGGACTTGGAAGCTAGTATGCAGTATAGTGCTGCAACAATTTTGATACCAGCACTGTTATTGTAACATTTAACTGTAACGTCTTAGTTATGTCTTGGTCGCAGATGAGAATTGTAATCTAAAGGGAATGCTTGAAGTTTGAGCTGGAAATTTGCTTGCACTCTCCTACAAACGTGTAATTTGCATTAGGAAAATGGCTTCGGCAGATGTAGACCAAAGTGGAGAGATCCGACATTATACATTGTAGCACTTGTAACGATGTACATGCCGTTGTAGCTAATTGCACAGGATTTACCAGAAATATTCTCTGCTAGTGAAGTCTTGTAAATATTTCAGGTGCAAGTTGATTTACTTTTTGTTGCGTGTTACTACAACGACGCGTAATGTGATTAGAGTGATTGCTGAACATCTTCCTGGAAGTGTGCTTGCCATTGCAGATGTCTATCCAAGGTCTCATGGATATTAGGTATCTCTATCGGGAAATATGCTAGAGTCCTTGAAACCTTCTTCCATCCTTGTACCATTTTGTTTAGGAAAACGATAACCAACGTAAAATATTAACAGGATCCATCCACTTCATGTTTTAGGTTGTACTCTTGGTGAGTGTACAACACCATAAGTATGATGGAGATGAATTCTGTGGATATTTTCGGTTCGGTTGATCTATCATTATTCTTTTGTTAATACACTATCCCTTCCCGCTGAGATTTCTATAGGTTTTACCGTGAAACCGCCCTATCGCCATTTCTAAGAGCATGGAAATCATAATCAGTACTCCACTTTGAATCAACAAGATGGATAAAAATTGACGTCTTTCACCGTTGTACCCCTCGGTACTATATTGAAACTATACTCGGTCTTTCTGCTTCAAGAATTCATGTTTGAAAGTAAACTAAATTTATGTATGTGCCTTCAGTTTTAAAAAGCAGTTTTATGAATCCAGAACATTGTTATAAGAATAAATCAGGGAACTCAAAAATATTTATTGGCTTTGTTTTTGAAGCAAAGACTATTTAATTGTAATATCTTAAGAATTATAAATACGCCTTATCTGTAGAAATAATATTATTCGGATTTGAATTCAAGTACCGAAAATTTGGGTTTCCGTTTTCATAGTTTTTAAGGAGCCGTTTGGTAGTCAAGATTAAGGCTGGATAGGATTAATAAGTCGAATAGTGAGATGTTTGGTACGTAATAGGCGGTCGGGATTAATAGCACTAGCTATCCGGATAAAGTCCTCACCCCCTCACAAATAATATCAAGGTTGAGGGTGGTATTATTAGCGCCCTCACTAAAAAAAAGTCATTACCCCCTCGCTAATAATATCAAGGTTGAGGGTGGTATTATTAGCGCCCTCACTAAAAAAAATATATATATATGACTAACATTTTTAATTTCAAAATTATCCTCAATTTATTAATGAGAATTAATAACGAAGGCGCTAATAACACCGGAATTAAGCTAGCATAATACTTCAAAATTGATAGATGATACTTAATGAGATGGACTTTTTTTTCAGTTTCCGAACCTTCTTGTTGTCGTCGTAGCATGATACTTCAAAATTAATACTCCGTAGATGATAAGAGATGGACACCTTTTTTCAGTTTTTGAACCTTTAAACTTTTGGACTTCTTTTTGTACCTATGAAAAAAAGGTGTTTGATCTCATCCGGTTTGTACCGTTGTTTTCAAGGTATGCAAGCCTCTCAATTTGTGGCTTCTTGCTTTTTTTTTCATTATAGCAAATTTAATACTTTCATAGCAAATTTTGCGCTCCAAAAATAACGAACTTACAATATATAAAGTGTGACGATCCGAAGTCACCACCTACTTCAAAATCTATATACTAACATATCAGAGTATCTTAAATTTGCAGTAAAAAATAAATAACACTCAGATTCTAAAAAATCATCAATCTTATAAATATCAACCTTGATACAAAAACTCAATCAAATCTCAATAAAACTCAAATATTACAACATCACTTCTAACAACCATACTAGGCTCTCTCTATCCCACCTCGTAGCTAACTACGCTTCCACTGCGCACTCTGATCAAATTAAACCTGCAAAACTCAAATAACTAGTGGGGGGTGAGCTTGTGAGCCCAGAAAGGGATGAGATATACAATACCACATAATAGAATAGAGACATATGATTCAAATATCACGTTGTCCTTGAAATTAAAATATGGACATAACCCATAAATCAATAAAATCATGCTTTTGGCAAATCAACGTTCAAAGAACGAAATACGATATACATGCTCGAAGCATCAAAATTAACTGCTCAATCATATATCACAGTCTACTATACTATCGGACTTGGGTTCAGTGGCAAACTAATAACCGAATTAACCGTTAGTGCTCAATCAATTGAGCCCACCAACTTATAAACAATAATAATAACGGGCTCACTGAGACTGACACACCGACTAGCACTAAACTATTACACATAATCATGCTTTTAACCAAATCACAAAATCACAATAAATTACGGTAAATCAATATAAACGAATTATTTAGAAATCCATTTGATAAATAAGATGGAACAATAATGAATAACACCAAATCATATTTCAAGATATAGAATATTTTAGAAACGATCACGTGATAAAAATAACACGGAATCAGTACTGTATAGTCTCTCTTACCTCAAATCGAAATATAACCCAATACCAAAAATTGTCGGTGCAACATCATATTTCTCGATAAAATTGATCTACACCTCAAGCATATCGGCCTTACTGAATCGGTTTGTAAAAATACCCAAGCATAGCGAACCAAATCAATCTCGTACGCGAGATATCATTATTTCAGGCTATGTACGGATGGAAGGAAATATGGACGTTTGGTAAGAGTTAGTCACTGGAACTAAATGTTTCTAGTCTTTTATAAGCCTCCAAGGTCGGCTGGAACAAAAGGGGTAGGATCAAATGATACTTGGCTTGTTAAATGACGATTGGGATAAATGTGAATATAAAGCCCAATATTTACATATAGTTTCCTCCAGCCATGCAAGAATTTGGACATTAAATATTATATTGGAAAGAAAATTGGGGTCCACTTTTATAATAAGATCTACTCCTTCGTTCTTAAATTATTGTTTTTTTTTTTTGTCCGTTTCTAAATAATTATTTTATTTAAAAACTTTTCTTTTTAGAATACTATTTTTATCAGTTTACCCTTACTTTTTCTAGCTACTTTAATTATGGGTCACATACACATGGATATTAAAGGAAACTACACACTATACTAATATTAATAATTAAGTCAATTAAGTTTTCTTAATCTGTGTGTCGGGTCAACCCAGACGATAATTTAAGGATGGAGGGAGTAGTATTATCCCATTTATACACACGGTCCACATGAATTTTAGTTGAAAACATAAAACACTAACTTTGACTTGGCCAAATATAGTACTAATATTTTTATTATCAAAAATAATATAAAAGTCAACAAAATATTTCCAAGTCAAATAAAAAAAAGTATTAAATCCGTTTAATCTTTAAAATAAAAATAGGTAATTTTCGAAATCTCACATAAAATATAGACTTTACGCATTAAAAACTAGTACCTTCAACCACAAGAGTTTGTTTCATGAGAACAAGTAGTAGTTAGGTTGCTTCTCGAACTATTTGCCCAATTGCTAGAAAAATTGAAAGAAACAAGATTATAGAATTTAATCTTGTAAAAGAAAGGAGGTGAAATGAGTGAGAAGTTGGTGATTTGAAAAGGGTATGAAAGACTAGGTTTCTAAATGGATGATAATCAAGAGTTTGGTGATTGCTAAACTAATAAAAACGAGAAAATGAAGATATTTTTAGGGTTTATGAGAGGGGTTTTCACATGAGAGTAGTTTGAAGTTCGAAGAGGTCGACCTTTTCTTCGTTCATGTGTTACCATCAAATTTTGAAAATACATAGCAACATATTTATTTTGATTGGTCAAAACGATTGCCCATTTTGTTGCTACACTAATCTTTATTTCTTATAGTAGGATAATTAAGAGCAACTCCAACGGGAAGCTCTTTCAGCGCCATCCCACCAACTTATTACAAAATCTTCCTCCAATGGCTGCTCTATCCCCTGCGGCATTTTGAAGTAGACTGGATTTCACGTCAAATTTGGTACAGCACTGTTGCTGCGCTATCCTCCTTTTCTCTCTCTTTTTTATTTTGTTTAATATTACTTTATTAATTTGTTAATTGTAAAGTATAAACCTCTCTTATTTTTTGTTTGGTAATGTATTATTTAATTTTAGTGCATTATTTTAAAGTCTTGTATTTAATTATTTTAAAGTCTTGTATTATTTAATTTAATATTATTTTTAATTGTAAGTCTTGTTAATTATAAGTTATTTGTATTATTAACATTATTTTTAATAAAATTTATGAATATTGAAGAAAAATTATAATTGTATTTTAAAGTATTTTGTTTTATTATTTAATTTTAATGCATATTATTTAATTTAATATAAATTATATTATAAGAAATAAAATATACTATTCAATAAAAGACATATTGTTTTGCTAATATATTAACATAAATTTAATAAAATAAAACATATATTTTAAATATAATAATAAAGAATCTCAGAATATTTTATTTAGTGTAATGTTTGAAATTAAATAGTTGAAGATAATAAAAAATATTTTGTGCAGAAATTGCACTATTATAACGGGACAGTGTAATTTTTGCACCAAATGGTTAGAGTTGCCGCTACCAGGTAGTCCATAATTTTTAATTTTTTAATTGTGATTTATTGTAGTAATAAAAATTTGGGTTTATGGCGTAGCGAAAATTTTAACTGCACAGTAGAGATAGATCATTATAGGGTAACAGGGTTTCACTCTCTCCCGAACAGATTCGCAAAAACCTTCCCTAGAGACTGATATTGCAGAGGTCGTCGGGGTATTCAGTTCTCACAAGCCGCCGTGTCGATTCATTCTCTTCCTTCATTCAAACACATAGAATATGCGTATCTAGGTCTTCATTCTCGTTTCTACAGGTACCGCTGTGAATGTGTGTGTATGTGCTAAGGTTAGGTTTTTTTTTTTTTTTCAGTTTATCCATTATTGACTGCTGTTATTGTTTTGTTGAGAGAAGAACTGAATACTCTTACTCCAAATCTTTGGTTTTATTCCATTGTTAATTCAAGCTCTTTTGGGCTCATTAAGCTGCATATTCTGTTGACGTTAAGGCCTTTTGGATCGTTTCTTCCGTATGTGCTATGTTCTTCGTTTGTAGTCCTTTTTGAATCTTCTTTTGAAAACGATGGTTGTGGAGAGGATGATAATTTAGATTCAAAGGGGGGCTAAAAGAGCCCCCTAATTGTGGGCTAAAGTTGAATACGTTTTTTGCAATCTTTAGAAGATTCAAATAGAAAATAGGTTTTCAACTCTCCACAGCCAAACTCTACTGGATTCCTCTCGAGCTTCTCTGATTTTGTAACCAAAGTAGTGCATTGTTTATGCTATCCACCTTAGCTAGTGTATATTTATTATCCACATGAGTTTAAGATTGATTGCTACTCATTTTAGCTTCTCCCTAATTACGTAGTCATTCGTTCCCAAAAAGGTATTCCACTTCATTTTCGTGATTTTCAAAAATGCAGGCCCAACTTTTCAATATTAAGCTACTTAACTCAATATTTGGTGAAACTTGGTCTTACCTTACTACACTCAAGTGAAGAACAACTGTAGAAAAAATCTGATGCAATGTACAACATGCCAAGTTAAATGTAGAGAGTAAATTTGCCAACATTATATTGTCTCTAAAATACTTTAACTGTAAGCGTGTTCCTTCTTTTTGGGACACTGGGGGATTAGGTTTCATGAAGCCTTCTCAAAGTAATTATATCTTCCTAGACTGCTCTCGTGCTTTGCATTTCTGTCACTAACTGATGGTCCATTTTTTACCATGTGGTTATCGTTGTGGATTCACCTGATTGGCATTATAATTATGCGGTGAAATCTTTATAGACTTTTAAGTTTTATCCATGTGGTTGGAGAGGTTTAATAATGGGTTGTTTGTTCTGGTACTTATTATCTGTATTTACTAATCTGATTTGCCAGATTTAAGTTGTTTGTTGAGAGGTTGGTAAATTCTGCTTTTCTGTAGGCATGCAGTCATGGTAATTTTTTTGTACTCTTGGTCGTGTAAAAACCAACCTTTTGTGAATTTGGTTGGTTTCTGTAATTTGCCTTGGTAAAAGTAAATGAATACAATATGTTTTGGGATCTGAGTTAGGTAATAAATTTTGAAATGCTGTGACTGCATTTGGGACAATTAGATACTCCAAATAAATTTTCAAAATCAATGGGTTCTTTAAATTGTAGAGAGTTTCTTTGTCGCGGTCTGGTTATTTTGTGATCACTCAACTTACATTGTACAGCATTTACTGATCTGCAGAAGCAGGGAGCGTGCTTGTCAGCAAGATGAGCACGAAGGTTGAGCAGGCAACTCGAGTTGAACATGGAGTTCAAGCCACTGAAGCGGCTCCTTCCACTGCATCGGCCATAAATATCCCTAAGGTTTCTATGTTCGCAGCGAAAGCCGGATTTGTTATACCAAAAAACAAATTATCAGGTTCTTTGGTTCCCATCTTTCGAGGCGGTAAAAAGCAGGGAGGCAATGATGTAGAGAGTGATGAAAGCACTAAACAGGTGCACAGGAAAACAAAATGGGGCCCTGATTTGACCCAGGATGCTTCTGTTAAAAAAGGAAGAGCCTTGGCGTATCAGGTAATTTGGGAATCATTGTCTTTTATGCTTTTATGATATCTCTGAGTTTATACAATAAATTTTTATGTTTTGTCTCCTATGAATAGTTGTCTTTAATATTTTCTTTTCAAAATCGATCATTTCATGTTTAATTTGATATGATATTTATCATTTAGTCACTTAGTTATTTTCTGAGTTTTTGCATGGGTTGAAGGCATTTATAGCCCCATTTTGTGGGAGGAATATTTTATTGCCCAGCTGGTGGCAAACTGGCAATTGAAAATTCCCTCTTTCCCTTTGGGTGCTAAAATGTCAGTGTTTGCTTTGTGAATGGTTTGCATGGATTCCATTCCAGGTGCCACTTTAAGTGATATTGCTGCCTGTGTGGTGGGTACAAAATTTGAGCAGACTAGGGTGGATCAAATTACGCAACTACTAAACTCGGGAATTCTGGAGGTTGGGGATAATGAAGATTCACCAATAGCTTCTCAGAGTGCAGGGAAAGAGTCTTCAGGACACAAAGAGGTAAAATCATCTTGCGTACCTATATTTTCTTCTTGTATATGTTTTGACAATAAACAATCAACTTACAATATCTGGATACAGAAATCGAAACTGTTGGAACTTGAAAAGCGTGAGGCTATTGGTATGTTTAACACTACCTGATTGTTGAGTTAATTGTCCAATATTACATATGGTATCCTTAGTTGTTATCGACAATCTTCAGGTGAGATACTGAAGTTGAATCCAAGTTACAAAGCCCCAGCTGATTATAAGCCTTTGCTGAAAGAGGCTAAAGTTCCAATCCCGGTGAGTCAATATATGAAAACAACACCTGTCTCTGTTCTAGTTTTTAATTCTTTTATTTTCTTACAATGGTTACTTGTAATGCTAGATTTCCGGAGACGTCTAAATATAAAGTTCAGAGCTTCTTTTATTGGTAGATATGTGAAAAATATCACATGGAACTTCTGTATAGGGGAATTAAATGTTAGGGTGATGGTAACAGGTGAAGTTGACAGTCTAAAAGAGAACATGGATTGACATGCGATGACATGGTCTTTGATTTCAAATATGATGTTTTCCTGGATAGAGCTTAATAATTGTTACCACTCTGTTGAGATAAGCTGTTCCTGCCTTCCCCACAGTTCATGCATTCACTTGTTCTCTATACAAGGTGGCTTAGTTAAGTACTCATGTTTGTAGGTTTCCTGATCTTAGCATAGTAAACTATCCATTACATGTAATATGTCATCCGTACTTACCACATAAATCAACCATCTTGGTTTCCTGAAGTCTTGAACAAGAACGTTCATATTCTGAGAGTTTTTGGTTTCAGAGATCAAGGAGTTTGAGTTCTTTTCTTTTCTTTTCTTATTCTTCTTATGTGCCTCTGCAATGGGGGAATTCAGAGGGTTCCACTTGCTGACCATTTTAGGGAGTGAAGGGCAGCGCTTGAGTAGATTTGGTTCTTTTCTATTGCTCTTCACTTGTCCACTTCCTTTGAAGTTTCCCTCTGCCCTTGAAGATCTTCACTTGACCATGCACAAAGTTAAAGGAAATATGTTCACATTAATTGTGGTACAATGGATTACTTTCATTTTACCACTCCTTATTGATGCTTTGAAGATGTTAAAAGTTTTCGATATTTAGTTTAGAAAATAGTACTCCCTTTGTCCCAAAAAAGTGTCCCCTATTGACTTTACACAGGTTTTAAGAAAGTATTTGAGAATGTGTTTTTCCTTTATCCTCAAGTTGTCCTCTAGTGGTATCAAATCAATGGGACCCATTTCTTTCTCTATCTCACAATTGAAAAGGGCATTATTGACAATTGGTTTGACAAAACTTTCTAAAAAGGGAAAGGGACACTTATTTTGGGACGTCCCAAAATGGAATAGGGGGCTTTTATTCTGGGATGGAGGGAGTACTTGAAAACATGCTATCATTAGTGAGTGAATTTTCAATTGGGCAACATCTATGGACATGCCATAATAGAAAGATGGACCTTTTTAGTTATAGAGGGAATTTCTATTATTAATGTGTTCAGTTACTTTGGATATTGGGAAACTAGAAAGAGATGTAATCTCCAGTTTTATGCGAATCTTATTGGCATTGTTCCAATACAATTGTCATAACGTTTCAGCAATGCAGCATTCATAGTATAGGAACTAAGAAGCTTTCCTGGAATAACCGGGAGAGTTTCAAGAGCTTCAATGCCATGCTAGCAGTAAGAAATACTCCCTCCATCCCATAAAGATAGTCCCATTTCTAAAAGCACTAATAATTATAGTGCAATTTGAAGAAGGTACAAGCAAGTAAAGCTACAATCTTAAAAAATTTGATTTGTCAAATGGGACTTTTTTTTTGGGGGACGGAGGGTACCCATTTAAGAGTATCAGATTACTAAGGTAATATTTAGTATTTAGATTAAGCAGGAAGTTTGAAAATAGTTACAAAAGTTTCTGCCATATTTTGGTTCTCTAAACATAATTGGTTGAATGTTGAGATAAAGTTCAAAGTCTTTCACGTTGAAGGTAGAAGTTGTTTGATGTCGAGTAATTGATAGATTAGAAGTTGGTGGGGGTATTTTTTGGCGTCTTATGTGTTTGCTCTAAATGACCAAGACCCCATTTACTGGAATGCGATGCCTTCTTGTTTAATTAATAGGCTTGATCTCTATGGATAAATTCTGGATTTGTGCCTTAGGGATATTGCTTCTTTTAAGGTGCGTAGAAACTCAAGTTCTTGTTTCATAGATGATGTCCTAGTCCCTTATGGAACCTTCTGTATTTATTGTCTTTGCAGATCAAAGAATATCCTGGATACAATTTTATTGGTCTGATATTTGGACCTGCAGGTGATACACAGAAGCGACTGGAAAAGGTAGCCTCTGTTTAAAACTGCCTCTGTCCAAAATGAGTTTATCTTTTTGGGTCATTTTTTGTTCATGATAATGAATAACGATGACACTAATTTTGGAATGGAGGGAGTAGCATTCATACTAATGCTATAATAATTGTCCAAATAATTTCTTTATAAGTTACATGCATGATATATGGGAACCGAATTCATTATGCCTTTAATTTTACATTTGCAAATCAGGAAACTGGAGCTAAGATACGAGTTTATGGTACCAAAGCAGATACAAAGAAAGAGGTAATTCATCTTGAATTAGGCCTCATCGCTTCTTTCTTTTTATTCTTAAATCTACACGAAGTGAGTTTCTTTTCATTTTGTGCACCGAATCTGTCTTCATTTATAGGTTCTGCGTTGTACCTGGCTGTAGAAATACAGTTTGATCCATACTTTATTTTCGTAAGATCTGAGCTGCTACCAGGGTTAAAATTGAGCTCTAACTTTTTTCCTGCGTTACTACCAGGTTGAAATAAAACTATCTGATGGAAATGAAACTCCTAGCGGTTATGAAGAATTGTACGTTCATGTAAGTGCAGAGACGTATGAGAAGGTTGATGTGGCAGTTTCTCTAATTGAACTGGTGGTCACCCCAGTTTCAGTGAGTTCTAATCATAAGTTTCTATTTATTTATTTCTGCTCAGTATTAATGTAAAACCCATCTTCTAATCTTTTTCGCCTAATTATATTTTGAAATGTTGTTTATTATTTTGTTAGGTAAATAATGTAGCTGCTTCCACGGCATCAGTTGCGATTTCTGGAGATAATGTGAATAGTATTACTCTCAGCCAAGGCACACCTGCCCCCTATGCATTTTCTCCTGTGCTTGTAAACCAAGGACTGGCTCAACCATTCATTGGGTCTGGACAAGCTCCACCATTAGGTCAGTTTCAGCCATACCCGACTCAGTGGTTTCCTGCAGGCCCACCTCCAGGATATATTACCCATCCGTTTCCAAATTCATCTGCACCTATACTCAGCAATCCGATACAAGTATCATCATCACCTACTAGTTTTTCAAATTTGCCATCACTGTTTGGTCCACGACCAGTTCTCTCAGGGGGGCTCGGTTCGGTTCCTCAGAATCCTTCATTTGCTCCATCCAGGCCACAGCCAGTTTTGCAGCGCCCATACATGCTTCAGGCCGGGCCACCAAGAAATCTTTCTTTGCCACCAATCCAGCCCTCACCTGGTCAACCCAATTTTTCAGCTCCACCTCCTTTTACTACTAACACACCAACTTCATGTGGGCCTAGCCAAAATATGAGGCCATCAGTGTCATCAATGCCTCCATCTGCTCCTCCATTTTCATTTCCTGATCGGCCATTGACCTCTACTGGATGGTCCCAAGCACCTGCAGGCGCTCCAGCATCTCTAGGTCCAAGCCACATGCAGCCAATGATACGTTCTCAGGGTCCCCTTCCTGTGGTTTCACAGCCCATTACTGTATCTGGAGGTCCACCACTAAATACTACGGGCAATATACCATTTTGGCCATCTGCTTCTCAATCTCCATCCATAGCACCAGTGCAGCCAGTTGGGCAACAGCCATTTTTACCTAACCTAACTCCTAACCCTATGTCAGGTTCCCAACAGATTCCTTCGCCAGTGACATCAACATCAATCCCACCGCCGCCGCCTCAGTCAGGAACCCCTGTAACACCTTCTGTAACAGCACTAAAACCACTGCATCCCAGTTCCAATGATTTCACTTTTCAGCCTCATCGGCCGCAGTATCCTTCCACTCCAGTGATTTCGGGGCCAGGAAGTCGGCCTAGACCTCACATGATGCCTCCCCACAATCTGACATTGCAGCCAACTCATTCTCCATCTTTCCGGCCCGGAATGACCAGTCCTGCAGCGTCACCTGTCGTGCAAGGTTTCTCGAGGCCGCAAGTTAGCAATCAGATGAATCAACCCCGAGCTCAATTTAATATGCCTGCTCCTCCATCTACACATCAATCGTTTCCCGGTCATGGTCCACAAATGGGGCTGAGGCACTTTAATCCAGCGCCTCAAGGGATCAATGCTGCTGGTCCTTTCTCACCCAGGCCAGGGAACTCTATGCAGCATCAGCAAAATTATCCAGCCATGGGGAATCGACCCCAAAATCTATTGGCTCCTGTGAATCAGCAGTTCAGTGGCAATATCTCTTTTCCGCCAGGTGGGCCAGCTTCTCGCCCATCTGGACCCCAGCAAATATACGATCCATTCTCTCCGACTTCTGTTCCTCCCAGGCCTCAGCTGGGTGGCAATCAACCAAACATGAGAAAACAGGAGAGTGATCCAGAATACGAAGACTTGATGGCCTCAGTTGGAGTAAAATAATAAAGATCCAGCGCCAACTTTGTAGCTGAAATTTGAAGGGCATCCAGTCTTGAAATAGAAACTTAAATCTAGTATAGTCTCCCTACATTTACCTCTCTTGGATTTGGTTATCGAGTTGAAAGAAGCAATTCCATATTTCGCTTGTTGTTTGTATCTGTTGTACATTTGATCTTATTGTAGAAAATTATACAGATGAACACACCCCCGGGAAAGAAATGTCTCGGGTATCAGGGTGGAGAAGCAGCGTTTGTCAACAGGATACTGTAGCTGTTCTAAAGAGCCCTTCCCCCTTGTGCTGTTGAGGTTACTTGTGTTGGAAATCTTGTTCCTTCTTTCGAAATGTGCTGGCAGGCAATAACCGATTCATGGATGACATTGCTTTATCAAGCTGTTTTGTGCCCGTGTTAATGATTATGAAAATGTACGGGAAAAATTACATTTAGGATCAATTTATATTATCTGTGAGGTGTTTCCTTTTGACTGAATGCAGCAGCAACAAACCTCTGTTTTGAGCACTTCTTTACTTGATCTGTAATGGATGAAGATCAGGCAGAAGCCACATGCAAACAATCGGGTACTTATCAATAATATTGCAGTAGAACCAAGAACTAATCAAATTGTTGCTATATTAAACAACCGATAAAACAATATACACACAGGTTGCTGTCAAAGATAGTATATTACAGATAATTAAAGAGTGCTTGCTAAATGTACATGACGCCCAAGAACCAGTTCAACGAATATTGATATTTACAGGCAGTTAACCAGTTACATACGAAAGAAGTGTCAGATGAAAGCAATCAAACTGAAGGGCCAGATCTGAGAACCTTCTCTAATTTTTCAGCCTTGGTGTAATCCTTCTCAGTTAGAGGACCTGCAGGAAAAGGTGTGATCTCTACAACCAAGTGTGGAGTCGGAAGCTCGTCAAACAAAGCTCTTACATTGTTACAACAAACAGTTTCTCCATGAGCACTCTCTCTCCTAATCTGACAACCCTACAACCATCACAAAACATTTAACAGGTGAGGACATCTTGACTGTCAGATTATTGTTCAGCCTGTAGACATTGCAAGAAACACAACAAAATCAGACGACCAAAAGTTCATATGAGCAGAGAAATGCTTAATGAAGCTGTATAAACCTTGTGGGATGTAGCATCTCTGAAGTTATCGTCATCAGATAATACGGAAGCTATGGCTTGAAGAAGGCGACGCCCTTCAGATTTGGAAGGTATCCTGTAATTTCGTCTAAGCGTACCCTTAGTTGTAGGATGCCATTTGCTAACTAATTTCCTTTTGTCAGCTGCTTCCTTCTCTGCTCAAAGCAAGAGCCGTAATTCCCATTTGCTAGACAAGCAAATAAAGAAAATTTCGAAATGACAGCATGCATGCAAAGCCTTTATCAGTCCAGAATAAACTAAAAACCAATTTATAGCTTCATTATGGTTAAGTAGCTTTTGTAAGATATGTTTCAACAGTCACTCCACACCACTTATCAAACAACACACATTAACGAGACCCAGTGCACACTACATGGGTAAACGAGAATCACAAAATTACGCTTAGTGGGGGCCCATTTACATAATTTACTGCTATATTAATTGGATATGACTGATGAGATATCTATCTACCCATTCTTAATTAGAGTGGTTATACTAAAAGCTAATGCACCCTCGATGGAAAGATGCAAATAAAGCCTCTAAATAATCATGGTCCCTATCATACAATGTTCGTCTTCAGTGAATTATCACACTATGGCACTAAAGACAAATGTTTCCTTCGTAAAAAGAATGGACACACGATGAACAACTGCCTCAAGTATAAGAAATGGCTCGAAAATGAAGGTAATCCAACGTCTTGTGTGTTATCAATCTAATTTCTATGTAAGCAATAGAGTACAGATACTTTATGCACACACAGTCTTTATTGATATTATTAAAGGCTGTTGAATTGCATTTACCTCCAATCATTGTTGTTGAAGTGTTCTATTTTCAACTTCTTCTATATGCTACACTAGTGATCAAGTTCTTCTGCAAAGGATTTAGAACACACAATGTATTTGATAATACCTTTTAGCATATTCAGAAGCTTTTGTTTTGGTAACACTTAGATGTTAGATCACAAACTAACTATTTCTCTGTAGGCTAGAAATCCTTATCACTTAGAGACTATTTGCATCCTTCCATCAAGGGTGCATTGACTTTTAATATAATCACTCTAACTGGAGAAGATAGATAGAAGTATCATCACACACATGCAATAACAACACAACTGAATAGTCACATTGAGTGTTATTTTGTGATTCTCATTTCTCCATGTATTATGCAGCGAGTCTAGTTAAAATATAGGATATGAGAAATATTTGTACGATAAATGATGGTAAAATATAGGATATGAGAAATATCTGAATAATCCTTTGCAGAAGCCCTGGATCGCGAGTATACCATTATGTACATACTACATTTCTCTTTTATATAGCACAGCTTTATGTAAACAATATGCAACCCTAGGAATTACTATAAATTATTTGACCAATGTTTAAACCATAAAATTTTCTTGTTTAGTCTCAACCATCTACAGAACAATTGGTTGAAGGATGTAGCAAGTACTGCAATTTTCCTTGACTGCCTCTGAACTACCAAAATGAGACACTCGACCTTCTCACCTTTCCCCAAACAATCTTTCTTGATTATCACAAGTAAATCTTCCTAAGACAATGGTCAACCCTTCAGTAAGTTAAACTAATTAAGTTATTCTTACGAAAGATCAAGCATTTATGCTTTATTCATTAAATATAAGAAACATGAAAGAACGATACCAACATCTTGAAACCCATACTCGACAGATGCTTGCCCTGTAAGCTCCATAACAGGTAAACAAGTTTTCACAACCACGAAGAAAAAACTGATGCACTCAAATGCTCCATATGTTGCATTAAAGAGAAAGAAATATGCAAATTAGATATGCAGTTGGAGGTGTGTGTAACTTTAAGTCATTAAATGTGCCAAGTGTTTTCTAGATTTGTTCTAACCTTGAAGGAAATGCATTTCAAAATTCAAACTGTCCACAGATGATTTGCAAATGACCAGGTTATTTCTTCTAATTTGTCGCTACCAGAAACAGTAGGTAGAAACTTGAAAAGATAACATAGCAAAAGGAAGAAACAAACAGCCCGATTTGCAAACAAATCGAAACAAGTCTTGGGACTTTGAAATCATGTTTTTTCCTAAACCCAATTTTACACTATCAGTTTCAATAACTCTACACAAGCAGTAGATCCACAAACGATTCTCTTTAGATGAACAAAAGCCATACTTGGAGATCACATAATCAATCAATACTATTTCACAATTTAACATCTATAAGAAACAAATTCTGTGAAAGGAAAACACAAAATCTCAAACCTGGTTTCCCTTTAAACTCTTCAAACCACTTAAAGAACCCCAAATCATCACCACCACTTTCCAGTTCTGCAAATCCACCAAATCACAAACAACCAAAACCCATAAACCTAAAACATATAACCATGTAAGATGCACACACACACACACACACACACACATATAATCAGAATTAAGACCTGGGGAGGAAAGAGGGTTGGAAGGAGATCCGGCCAAACCAGACTTCAAGAGGGCATAAAAGATGCAAACCCTTCCGGCCCACAAGACTGGGGTCTCAAGCACAGCCTTAATTCTTGTTCCACCACAAGATTGAGGGGCAGGATTGCGTAAATCACCCCTTTTTCTACCCAAGGCAAAGACACACTGCCCACTTTGAAGACTAGGGAGGAAGGTGTTAGGGAGCAGGGTGGTTGCAGCGATGGGATTCCGATTCTCGAAGCGGCAGTTGCAGTCGCTGGGAATGGAACTGATGAAGCTGTTGATCGTGGTGTGTAGTAGCATTTCTTTCTTTCTATGTTTTTGGACTGCAAAGAAATCTCTAGTTTTGGAAAGCAGCAATTCTTTGGATATTCTTAAATGAGGAAGAGAGTGAAGTTTAATGGCAAATAGAGTGGTAAAGAGCAAAGGGTAACTAACTCTAACTCGATTCGGTTAAAAACTTTCAGTAATTATGCAACTTTCCTACTCTTTCTTTAATTTTAAGGTTCGTAAATTAAAAGGAGTTTAAGGTTGTGTTTGTTGTTGTGATTTTGGTGATTTAGTTTTGAGATTTTGAAGTTTTATTGTTTTAAAAAAAAAAAAAAAAAAAGAGTAAAATGAGTAGTTGAATAAAATATTTGTAAGAGAGAGAGAGAGAGAGAAAACAAGTTAAACGAAAGAAAAATAAAAATTAAAGTTGTTATGGAGAAGTTATTTTAGAGAAAGATAATTTTGTTAGAGAATTTGTGAAGAATTAGTGGTAATAAAAATTGTAAAAATAGTTATAAATGTCTGAAGGAATGGAATGTTGATAAGGAGGAGGAGGAGGAGGAGGATAGAATTTACTTGACTTCACCTCAGGGAATCAAATCAGTAACGTCACTTAGTTCCAACTCTTCTTATCCACAAACTCAAAGTGATTGCTAGGGACACCTCATCAATGCGTATAATATCTTATGGTCATTTAAATAAACGTGTATGATGTGTATAATATCTTATGGCTTATACATAAATGTGAGTATTTTCTTGAGACATGCTCAAGAGTCAGCAGGCAAATGTCAAACTCATTTCTCAAAATTATAAGCATAATTTTAGAAAGAAAGAAAGAAAGTGGAGGAGAATGAATGGGGGCTACATTACATTATATGCTTCTAACTAGTAGTGCCACAAAAGACTACTTCGAACGTCCCTCCCTCCATAAGTACACATATATCATACATGTTTTGAATGACTTAAATAAAAGTGTTTCTTCTAATGCAAAAAACAATTACTACTCCTCCCCATCCATCATATACGAATTCCTTCCTTCCTTCCCACATTTTATTGATCAACAAATCCCACAGAGGACCCAAACTAATACAAAATTCAAAATACCAAAAATCACAACTCTACTTTCTTGATCACCAATCATACTAAACATTCCACTAAACTAAGTATATACATCAAGAGTCTCAAACAAACAAACTTACTTTACAATCAACTAAATTCTAAACCTATCACCTCCCTCATGTATGAATGAGTTCCACTAGAGATTTTGCTAACTACATTTGTCATTTACAAGCTCTGTCGCCCCATCTTATTTTCGAGTGGGGTACGTACGTACCAAGTATAGAACCATCCATCCATGATAGAATCTCGTGTCTTGAAAGATAGATAGATCACCACCGAGTGAAGAACAGAAATCCTCCTTAGCAACAAACTACAGCCACTATTGGAAATTGAAGAATGGGGTAAAATCTAAATACCCTGCTCGTAAAATTAGATCAAGAAGCACCTCTATGAAATAGAGAGAAGAGATCAATCATATCTTCACAAACCGAACATCACTTTGCCCAAACGCAGCTCCACAACCAGGACACTTCCGATGACGGATCTCTAGGTTTCTCTGAATGCACGGATTACAAAACAAATGATAGCACTTGACAATCACAACCTGCCAAATAGAATGCAAATCAAATCCACAACTCCAAAACACAAGCTAATAGAAAAGCACTATTGCAAAAGTGTACGAGCAACTAAATTTTCCAAAAAGAAAATTCACATTCCAAATGACAGGAAACTTCGATTGAATTTAACAATGAAAAGTCATAACCCCAAGGAAACTTTTCCAAAAGGATAAAAGTCTACAAACAATATGCTTATTTGAAGGAAAACTCGACGAGGACACAATGTACAAAGCGCAGACATACCTCCTTTGGCCGATCAAAACACACCCCACACTTGAGAATAGACTTGCAATCCTTGATTTCATCCTGGAGTTTCTGAATCGCAGCTTCCCCACTCCCAGAAGTCAATTCAGCAACCTTTCTATTCATTTCCTCGAGTTCTTCGTCAAGCTTCCTCCTCTCCTTTCTGGTGTAACATGAATTTCCTTGGTTACAACAGTTATGAACTCATGAAACGTGGATGCATAAGGAACTGTTTCTAGCCTTCACCAAAATGATCTTGAATTCATATGCAGTGCTTAGGGCATTTCAAAAATGTTATTAACTATTTTTTCTATCATAATGTTACTATAATTCAACATGGACAAAATTAACTTCACGTACAGTTCATGGTTATCTTGGAGGACGATTTTTTTATACCAATGTCATCCAGGAGAGCTACATGTTGAGACTTAATGTCCTCAGATTACCAGTAACATGTTACCTCTTCCAAACTTGCCTTAATCCTAGGGATTTTGGTCTAAGTTTAGGTTCTAAATGTCAGGCTGAGGTGATTCACCATGCACAACCATAAATCAAATGCAGTAGATGACATTGCTAAAAATGACCAAGTTCCAAACTGTACTAAAAACTAAAGAGCAAAATGAACCCCACCCCCAGAGGGAAAAAATTGAAAGGAAAAAGAAAAAAAAAAAACCTTTCTTTGTCCAATTCCATTTGGATTTCGTCCATCTTCCGGTGAATCTGATCATTTTCCTTCTCCGAAGAAGAAACGGCCGATCTCAGCCACTTCAATTCCTTGTCCGCGTCGGCCAGCTCCCACTTGGCAATTTCCAGGTTGACTGAAAGGTGTCTGTATTCTTGTGTAGATTCAATAGCATCCGAAATGTAAACCTTCATCTGCAAGATCCTTATCAAAATTAGAGAAGGATAACCAGTGGCCAAGACATTAATAAAGTAAGTGGAACTTGCCTGCTCTTCACACTGAAAAATCCTTAATTTTAGAGATTCTACTGCTGCATTAACCTGTTGAAGTTGTTTATCCAATGACTGCTTCTCGGAAATTAGAAAACTATGTGCCTGTCTTGTCTTCACACTTTCAGAAACCAGCTGCAGCAAATAGATCATGATAAGATCACCAACTCCCCAGCTTCCAACTGTATTATTTTAATCAAACATTAACGGAAAAAAATTGAGCAGATGAGAGAGACCTTGATATTGTAATCATCCCTCTCGGTCACCTGCTGCAATAGATGTTGGTTTTGTGTCTGCATGTCCTCATATGCTTGACCAATTGTCTGCAGGTAATAAAAGACAGTGATGAAAGGCTGGGATGACAAGAAGATAATGACATTGATTACAGAAAGATAAATGTACCACACCAAAGATATTGATAAATAACGATATTTAGCAGTATTTGGACACCTCAATTTCAGAAATATAAGACTCTGCCTCTCCATCTTTAATTTTTATGGCTTCTGTGAGCTCCAACACGTCCCTGCAGTTGAACGACACAAAATACACTCAATAACTGATACAAAAGACTAACATAATATCTGAATTTTTTTTTTTATAAATAACGTAATCATATGGCAGCAGGACATAAGCTACAGCATCACAAACAACTCAAGTAAACGGGAGAAATTGCTTGCATCACGAAGACTACTTATGCCTCTGGGGCACTTGTTATGAAACTATTAATTGAAAGATTCTAATGTAGAATATTCCATATGAAACTATACATGTGTTTGTGTGAATATATATATGTATATATATATATATGGGGAAGGTTTCAATGGTTACTTTCTCTCACTAAGCATTGATGGTTACCATTGATAAATGGTCTCATGTCATTAAGTGACTCACCTACTTAACCATTAAGTAGTTTGTATTCTTTTGAGGTGAATTAATTGCATTATCCAACTAATCAAGAAATCTCAGCCTTTTATTTTTTTATCCAATGAACAATATAATAGTAACCATCAATGGTTAGTGAGAGAAAGTAACCATTGAAAACTCTTTAATATATATATATATATATATATATATATACACACACATAAAATATATATTTACATAATATATATATATACATCTGCCAAGTTTCTAATGTTTCTATATGATGTTCCCAGACACAAGCCATTTTGTAGGTGTTTCAGAGATGTAGGCATTGATAATTATTCTGTCTGTCACACTTAATAAGCCCTTTTCCTTTTCTAGAAGCACCACGTGGAGAGTCCCTATTTCAAGATTAAACTTCCAACTTCCACAATTTAACTTTAACCCTCATACACTACTAAGTCAACAGACCTGGATACTGGTAGGAAATTTGTTTTAGTGGACATCTCCAAAGCAAGGTCTTTACTCAAGCGACCTTCTTAAGAGTCCATGATACTTAAGGAGTTCCATTACCTTTGTGACATTCGTGGTCTCACAAACCTTCTTAAGCAAAACTTCCTAATTTGATGCACTTTTGGTACAAGTGTATGCGTCCAAAATCTCAATTGACTTTCTCTCATTCTAACTCCTATTGGGATTTGGGGCTACTTTTACAGTTTTGCAAATATGTTAATGATGTAGGACGCAAACAAAGACAGAATGCAATTACACTTAAATTGTTATTTGGTAACTTTGTTTTATTATTTAGGGATAAATTGATGTAACATGTCGAGTAGTTTTAGTTGGGGAATATTAGTATTGAAGTTATCCTAGTCCAAGTAGGATTAGCATTAGAGTTCTCCTAGTTTAATTATATTATTAGTCCTTTAGGAATTTAATTCTTCGAAGAATTGGGGTTTCATTTCTATTAATTAACCCCAGTTCTAGTAGTTTTGGGATTTACTTTTGTCTTATAAACAGCGATGTAATCACCCATCGTCTAATTTAGAGTTGATTAATAATACTTGAGTTGAGGCTTTGCCATTCTGGCCTTCGGGCATGGCTGATCCATTGCGAGGGCAAGCATTCTTCGCATCTTCAACCAAAATTATTGTTAAAAGAAACAGGAAATATTTGGTAGCATAACAGCAAGAAAATTCTGGAGTATTAGAGCAATAGCATTACGGCATACGGCATCATACAGATCATGAAAATTCAAATAAATATGAGATGCAAGAAATCACAGATTATCTGATATGGTACAATCAATCTAGAACTACCTGATACAGAAAAATTGAAAGAGGTAATGTGTAAAAATGAAACCTTTCAGAAGCATCCAATCTGACCCTCAAATCGGCAATTTCAGCTTCAGCAGCAGAAAGCCTTTGTTGGCAGGCAATCTCAGCCTCTTTGGCAGCTTTCACTCTCAATTCTAGACCATGTTCATTTAGAGCATTTCTCAAAATTTCAGCTTGAGAATGAGCTCTCTGCTCGGATTCTTTAATTTCCATCACGTCTCTTGAAACCCAAAAATTTGAAAATTAAACACTAGAGCAGAAAAAATTTTCTCCATAATAGTGCAAGAGCCCTAGGAAGATAAACTATTAAGCCAATATAACATTCACAAGAACATATCAAGTCATGGCAGGATGAAAATTATTACATTGATTGTATTTATACAAAAAGAACATCCGGTATATTCTGAACCAGTTTTAGGATTCCTCTCCTGGAAAAAATTAAGACTTGAATCTGACAACTAAGGCGTGACTTCCAATTAAATGGTTCTGTTGACTCAGCCCGTCACTTGGTGATTAAGTTTATCCCAAAGAACAATAATGAGGTATATTATTGAAGTCCCTCTATTTCACACGATGCACAATCTGAAATGGCAAAAAGACTTGCCAATAAACTGAAACTAACAGAAACCTAAGAACTATATGCTGTAGTGTCTTCATCAATTAGAGATGAATAATGATTATCATTACTCCCTCCGTTCCTAAATTATCTTCTTGTTTGACTTTTTTCGTCAAACATGATATTTTTCAAATGCAAAGCTAACAATAATTATAATTGTAAAGAAAAGAGGAGGAAAGTAGAACCGGGGCTCAGAGAGAAAGTAAAAAATATTTGGTTATCAGCTGAAAATTCAACTGGGAACTCAAATAAGCCTAAAACAGAGTCACACAATATCATTAAAAATCATTATATTTTTCTGTTGTCCATTATCAAAGCAAACAAGAATTTAAATTATAAAGAAAAGAGGAGGAAAGTAGAACCGGGGCATCAAAGAGGAAGCAAACATTATTTAGTTACCAACCTAAAATTCTTCAGCTGGGAACTCTAACAAGCCTAAAACGTCGTTAAGCGATATCATTAACAAATCTGCCAGCACACCTGGAGACTTCTGCAAATACTAGTCTCTATTTTGATTATGTGCATTGTGTTGTTGACCTCTTTTGATGATTTTACATGGATCAGGTCATTGTCATATCCTTGCACCAGATCACCACGATTCGTTCACACATGTCTAAGTAGACCAACCATGGATAGAGATATTGGGTGCAATAGCATTCACACGTGATACGCAACCAAAATAGTACCCTGATTCCTGTCACCAAACTGTACATGTACCTGTTATCATATATTTGCTGTCCCAGAATATCCAGGAAGATTTGCAATTCTAGTTTTTCCTTCTGCAACTTCTCAATCTGAAATAGATTTATCTGCATAAGTTTCTGGTACGAGTATATTGTCGAGCGATGCTCAAACTTTCAAAATCAATATCGTAGAAAAAATTTCATAGAATAAACTTTGAAATACAGACACAAATCAAAATCGAAATGAAAACTAATGTATACAGACTTACGAGTTCCTGTAGAGATTTGATCTCTGCAATCTGTTGAGCACACTTGTCTGCCAAGTTCTTCTGCTCACTAGTCTATCAGCAATGAATGATTATGTAAATTAAAGGGAACAATGTAATTTACCAGGAAGATAATATCTACAAGGAAACAAGGGAAGTATATAGGTGCATATAAGAACCAAAAGGCTAGTTTGAAGATCCCAAGCAATCTTAACAGGGACTCCTAAAAGCATACACAACATATTTTACACCCAAGTTACTCATTGCAACTTTATTGGGAGAATGGAACAGTACCAGATCCACAAGGACCCCAAGCCTTATTATAGTTATTGCATCCCATTAGAGATCAGATCCTACTAAGGAGATCTAAAACCACAAGAGAATAAATATCAGCAAGAACATGAAGCCATCCCTCCTGGTACCATGGAAGGAGAGTGAGGTTGAGCTTCAAAAAATCAATTAAGAACCCGACAGGATAAGAGCAGAAGCAACATTAAAATTAGTAAAGATGGAAATGCATTTCAGGGCATTGAGAGTTAAAATGGGGTAAGGGTATATAAACCATGGCTTCATTGTAGTAGTGACATCGAATAGTCTAGAAATGAGATTGACAATAATTCAAGCTTTAATTGCTGCCAATAATTTCTGTCTACTTCGTTTTCGTGTTCTTTAATTTCCATTACCTTTGTTATACATCAACAACATGATAAAACAGTTCAAACAATTTGATTAAAGCAACTGCATATTACCAAATGGTGGGACAAGATGGCAATAAGCTTAAAAAACAAAGCCATCCAATGTGAACCCTTTCATCGTGGATGAAATACAAGTTTGTGTTCTCTTTAATACTAGATTTCCAGAACTAAGCCCTAATCTAGTGTGTGATCTTTAACTTAACCATACTTCTGTTTCAAACTAACCTAATCATTCTAATGAAAGCAGCGGCTTTAGTATCAACCTCTATCATGACTGGGTAATCCTAGATGAAGTAATGTTTCGCGACTAGCAAAGTTCATGATTAAGATAAGCAGGAGCAGTAGAGCATCATATACTCACAGTAAGATGGTACCTTTCTGCCCAACAAAGCTCTCAGTGACTGAGCTTCCTCACGTAACGAAAGGGCTTCGCAAGCTGTTTCCTTCCACCGATTCAACTGTGACTCCATCATCTCCATTTCTTTAGACAAAGCTGATGCCATGACCTGAAACTCTCCTTTAATGTCTTTTCGCCCTGAAACAGTAGCACCCTTTAGAAAACAGCCTAATCAGTTACACCCTATGACAATAACAAATATACATAATAACCAATTCAACCTGAATCTTGCATCGCTTCTTCCATTTTAATCTCTAACTCATTTTTCTCTGTAATGCACTTCTGCAATTGATGTTCTAGGTCTCCAATCTTAGAATCAGCATTGTTCATAGCATTCCTCACAGCATCAACAGACTCCGCTTTCGCATTCAGTTCCTTCTCCCTTCGCATGGTGAAAGGCCTGTCAGCCTGGAATTAAACTTTTAAAAGAGACCACAGGGTGAAG
Source organism: Platycodon grandiflorus (assembly GCA_016624345.1). NCBI lineage: Eukaryota > Viridiplantae > Streptophyta > Magnoliopsida > Asterales > Campanulaceae > Platycodon > Platycodon grandiflorus. The sequence continues at coordinate 1,195,533 of CM028369.1, forward strand.
CAGCATGTAAACCTATTAAATGTGAAAAAGAAAGCAGCTCCACCTGCAAAGAATCAGTCAGCACTCTGAATCGCTCCACTTCAGCATTCCAATGTTGGAGTTGATCATTCAGTATAGCGTAAGGACGGGATGAGTAAACATATTTGTCATCCTTCAGTTCATTCTATCACAAAACATTATCATGAATTAGATTTAGAAACCACGTGAAACGACAAGAAAGACCTAAGCTTTGCCTAGAAAATATTACATTAATAACTCAAAAGACCATGATTATAACCTGAAGATCATGCAACTGTTTTGCCAAGATCATATCATCCTCCTGGGCATCTTGAAGCTCAGAAAGGCGGTCAGAAGCCAGTATCTACATCAATAATTTGGACTTAATATTCTCTGAGTATTTATGCAGAGAGAGAGAGAGAGAGAGAGAGGCACAACAACAAGATGAACACCTTTGTTTCCTCGATGGAATCCTTCAAATCGCGCAAACCCATAGTTCTATCTGCAGACTTTTCAGGTGACAAGCTTCCATTCACAGCACAAGAAACTGGAGTTTGCACACCAGATGCTTCATCCTTCTGCATTTTCAGATTCACAAGTTTCCTTCTACTTTCCTCAAGTTCAATCATGCTTTCCTCCAGGTCACCTTTCAAGCATAGACATACAGGATAAACATATTCAATGAAATAACCTTAAACGCTGAAATTATCAGTCTAAGACAGCATGTTATGTTCATGAGTATACTATAGAAGATGTCCTAAAACCTGCAAGACGTTTTATTTCAGATTGATCCACTGAATGGTTGTGAATATAACACTGCATTCCATCAGCATACTCTTTATGCTTTAAATGGAGAGCATCAATCACCTCTTGCAGATGGCTAGCCTCCTCTCTCATCAAACTGTCAATCCTGCGCAATTGGATAATTGCATCTGAAAGCTCCAAATAGTAGCAAAAAGAATTATCAATATGCGGTCCTGAGAGTAATGCTAGAACAACATCAAACTAGTAGGAAAGAATATGAGAAACAACTGGACCTCTCACAAAGGTCTCTCCTGACCTTCTGTAGAGGGCTTTCCATGCAAAGCCTGGCTTATGCTCTCAGTTTTAGCTCTCTGCCTTTCAATGGTATTTTCCAGAACTTTAAACAATTCCAGAGTTGATGAATGGCGCGAAGCAAGAGCGTGTTTTATATATACAAGAGGCCCCCCACTTCCATTGCTTTCAATAGAATCCGATTCCAGAAGTCTGCAAAGAAATATTTCCTCCGCCGCACATGATGGAATTGAACCTAGGAAGTGACGCCAATGTATTTAGCACGTGTAGACAAAATTATACTCACTTCGATAATATCATATGTTAACCATAATATTAGATTGGTATAAAAAAACCAACCTCGAGAACTCTCTGCATGATGCAAAGTTTGTAACGAACTTTGGCCTGCCCCAGCTCGTACTCCAAGGAGAATTAAATCATCCACAAGCTACCGAAAGAAGTTGAAAGGATTAGATAATTTTAAGCAAAGATAACAAAAAAGGTGATACACATGTACATATACATATACATATATAAGAAGAGTAACCTGATTCCACAGTCCGTTCACAGTAATCAACATGTCATCATAAGAAGCTTGCTTGTCTCTTAATTCTTTAAGTTTATCTTCGAGATCATGCAACTCATGCTTCTGCACATCTAATTGTTGAACGAGTTTCTGATTCTGATACTGAAGAACTGCAGCATCAACCTACAATCACATATAATCCTTCATAAATATTTTCCTAGCACCAAAAACGAGATTTGCTAAAGTTCGCATGCTTTAGCGAATGATGAACAAACCAAGGTAGATAAAAAGCAATGCAGAAGTCAAAAGTATAGCTTACAAAATAAAATAAAATAATTGCTAAATGAGGGGAAAAAGAAGAATGACATGAGGAGCTAGCTGCAGCTCCCTCATCACTTTCGTTGATTATCAAACTGGATTAAATATTCAAGATTTGGGGTTATGACACAGCTGCCTTTTGTTTCACCCAAAAAAAGGTGGTCAATGGAAGAGGTTGAAGATATCAGCAAGGGGGATTCCTCTGAAGAAGTAGTTGGGCTTCAATCAATCTTGAGGAGGACGTTATCACAAGCCCCTCACTAGAGGAAGGGAGAGCCTCCAACAATGAATATGGATCCCAGATATAGAGTTCTATGCCTAGATCTTGATTATTGTAAGCAGTTTCATTCTTTTAACTAATAGCTAAGGAAAGATATGACATCATTCCAGACATGATATAGCATAACTGATTTGATGCAGCGCTTCGATGCGATCTAGCACGCCTTAGTATGATTCAGATTGAGTCGTAATTTTTGATGAAATTGTATGCAGCCAATTTGGTTTATATAACTTTTTTATGCTTTGAAAATGGTATTATTAACAAGCTGATGGTCGTAGATTGAGTCCTGTCATATGATTTCGGTCATACTAAAGCCAGATTACTATTAGAAGCTTAAGTATTGAAGTTCAATTATTGGATGTTTCAGACCTAGTTGGTGACATCTCAGGGAGCTGATTAAAACCAAAACCTAGGTAGGGCACTTAATGGATTTTGAAGTGATCCCTAAACTTCTATGTCCTCCTCTTTCAAGCTTTTTGCAGCACTATAATAACCCCTAATTTAAGATGCCTCATTTTCTCCCTCTTCCAAAAGTAGTCTGAAGAAGGCAACATCACAAGGCACTTCCAGTACCCCAATAAACCATGAACTTGAACCATTCTCTTAGTATTGCCAGAGGCGGAGAGCATAGGTTACCTACGCAAAGCAATCCCAAAAAGATCAGAGAACGTAATTAGAGCATCAACCTTCATCAAGTAACATGTCAAGATCTCCCCGTCTGACCACCATGGCATTATATTATATTATGACTTAGGAAGTGTGGGGCTCCTCCATTCTATCATACAATATGATTACACACCTGCTAACTTATTCATGGTTTGCTATTGGAAAAATTGTTTTTAGTACTTTATACACTCCCCTTGAAGTGTCTATCCACGCTAATCTCATCAAGATGCGCTATTCTATCATTTCTTGATTTATTTTCTTCTACAAAGGAAGTCCAGGCTCATACTTCAATTTATTATATACTCCCACCACCGCGAAAAAAATTGTTTACAACTGACCTATTTCGCGACTTGATTAAACTTTGACCGAAGATTTATAGGGATATACTTGTCCTTACAAAATCACAAAAGTTGCAATTCATAGTTTTATCAATGTAATTTGATTGAAATTTTATTACCTAAAAGGCTAAAACAAGATAATGAATGTTTGATATGATATTGTCCTTAGTTGACTTTTCAATATAGAAAGTGAACTATTTTTGGGGACAGAGGGAGTCTCAAATAATTTACCTCCATCCAATATAAACGTATTCAATCTAAAAGAAGTGGTCTGCTTCGAGAAGCAAACCCAAAGATTCGATGAGATTGTCACAGGTTCATTGAACTACGATTAATAAATACAACAACCATATTATTAAAAAATCAAAAACTTTCTCCTACTTATAAATAGAAAAGGAAATATGTTCTTCATGCCAATTCTCTGAGCATGCGAAGAAACCCAATCAAATTTCCACAAATCCCTAACTTATGCATGTTAATTGCAAAGGCATTCTAATTGATAGAAATATACAGTAACCAGAAGGGGTTTGAAAAAAGAAATGATATTAAGAACAAGTTGGAACCCTAATTGTAAAGCTAACTGAGCATAGAATACACTGAATTTCATTCATTCCAAAACTATTACTCCACATATAAAAGAGTGAAGAAGCTAACAGTGCGGTTATCGGGAGAAGAGTTGGAGTGACGAGCCATGGTGGTTGGGGAAAGAGAGTTCAAATGATGAGGCCGCTTCTTCTCTGGCTCATCTGAATCCGCCTTCTCCATATTACAGCCCCCTCAATTACGATTATCCTCCATTGCTTCTCCTCGATCAATACCCAAAACCCTAACCAACTCTTCTTCTGAGGATTGGAGGAGTGTGTGTGCACTCACCGTCTTTGTTTGGTGTTCAGGTCTGGTCTGGTTAATCCTCTGAGTGGGGCTCCAACCCTACAACTTTGTACCGTACTTAGGGTTGGCCCAAATTCTAGTCTAGTTTACAGTTTACGGTCCCATTAACCTTCCCTCATTTGTATCAAACATCAGCGAGCTTTTACTTTTTAGGGCAAACTACACAAATGGTTCACGTAGTTTTAGTGTTTTTTACATTTCGTCTTTATACCTTGCAAATAATCTTTGTACCGAGATTTTTTATACAAATGGTCCTTCCGTCCACTTTTATTAGTTTTTGGCCGTTAAGTATGTACATGTGTTTCGCATGTGCATTTGAGAAAGGGTAAAATAGTCATTTTATTTTGGAAAGTACAGGGACCAATTCTGAAATAATTAAAGTCAAAGAAATCAATGACATTGCCCAGGACACCATACAATAAATAAATTAATAAACTAATTAAAAAAGAAAAAATACTTACTCTGTTTCTAAATAATTGTTCTGTTTGACTAGCTATACAAATTTTTAAAAAAAAATAATTGATTCTATTATAAATATAGATATAATATGTAATTTTTTTTAAAGCTCATATATATGTAAAACATAAATAAAGTATGAAGAAAAAATAATTATAAAATATCCACATTTTTTTAAAGAACAAGTAAATTACTCTAAATATCCACATTTTAAAACAAATTATAAAAGGCAAATTTTCACTCTACAAACCAAATAAAGGAAAAAGAAAAGAGCAAAGAGAAAACCAGATAATACTTTCATCACTCTATGAAAAAAGTGTAAATAATACTTTCATCACTCCAAATACCCACGATTTTTCATCATCATCTATCTCAGCTTCCATATACTCACTCCAATGTGCCGGTTCGGCCGAACCGCCACGCCGGCCGAGTTCACCACGGCGACCGGGGTCTTGACTTTTATGACGTTAGCCTCGTCAGCGGCTACAATCTCCGTCTTGGTGGTGGCGAGAGGCGGTAAGGCGGTTGCACGTCAGGGGTGTCTGTGGACTTGAACAGGGCATGTCCGCGCGGGGTTGAGGGTGGCGCTGAGAATACTAGTCGGAGCGTGGCGTGTAAGAGCGCGTGTGAGGCGTTTGGGGATCCGAGATTTTGCTGTAGTGAGGCGTTTAATACGCCGGACACGTGCCCGCCGTCGAAATACTCGCAGTTCTTCAAGCACGCTTGTCCACATTCTCAATACGATCCAACTCCCATTTCGTTTCCTCAAACCTAACCTGGGATTCTTTTGCTGCTTTGTCTACAATAGGGTCCCACAACTCCAGAAAACGTACTGTATACCGATCAATTGGACGTAGCTAACTCTCAAAAGACAAGATCGTCTGCCTGCTGCTGCTACTGCTACAGCCATCTGCTTGACATCAGCCAACATGTCAACATCATCCTCTTTACCAGTAACAATGATAGCTCTTTCTTCATTTGGATAACTCACATTTAAAATTTACCCATTCTCTTCGATTGATGCTGTAATCAAGCCACAATGATCAATGCATTCATCAGCTTTCATGTCTTCATCATTAACAAGCTCGTTATCTTCCGGCCTCACTATGGCTTCTTCAGTAAACTCTTGATTGTCCATAGCCTCCTCCTGTTCAACTTTCTTGAGTGAAGTTTTATACGGAATGACTCCTGGTGAGTGAAGTTTTATACGGAGCTTGGTGAGTGAAGTTAAATACTCTGTATTTCTTTTGAGGTCACCATTGCCGGAGAAGAAGACCAGCCCAAATTTCACGGTTGGTCCCTGTACTTTCATAGGTAAAATGATAATTTTGTCCTTGTCCAAATTCACGTGAGGAGCACATGTCAACATTTAACGGAAATAAATTAACGGAGTTGGACAGAAGGACCAATTGCGTTCAATTGGTTAGTACAAGAACGACTGGCAAAAAAATTTTTATACAAGGACGAAATGCAAAAAATACTAAAATTACAGGGACCATTTGTATAATTTGCCCTACTTTTTATATGGGACAAAATCCGGGCAGGACCATTTAGATAATTTTCAATCACTTAAAAATATGATAATTATTTTTAATTAAAAAAAATATTTTTATTATAAAATATTATTTATATTCTTTAAAAATATAGAACAGTGTAGGTTGTGTATTGCAAAAGTAAAAAATAATGCATCACAATACAAAACAATGCACATAAAACATAACAACAAGCTATACATCACAAAAATAAAATACGATGTATCAACCACCCCGTCGACACCCCCTTCCTCCCCCAATTTCTCACCATCAGCCACCCTCTCATTTCTCAAACACCCCCCAAATTCCTCACCATTTCCAAATCCATTTAAAAAAAAATTATTTTCAAACTCATTTCTCCCAAAATATGTTACTTTTTTTCTGCTCTTAATTATTACGATGCATACAATTGTATTAAAAAACATTATTTTTGTGCATCGGGATGCAAAACTTTTATTCTGAAGTATAACTTTTATTTTCGATGCACAACTTTTAAACTTAATAAAAATTATTAACTTTTGTGATAACAATAGAAATTAATAAAAATTACAATTATTACAGTTTCAAAGTATTAAAAAATTATTAGAGTTTGTGCATCGCGATGCACATATTTTTTATTCGATGCACAATTTTCTACTGAATCAATAATATTATATCTATGATGCATAACAGTGTGCATCGAAATGCACAAAAGTGTATTACTCATGCATGGTCAAATTTTTCAGTATGAAATAGTTACTAATGCACAGAAAGAGAAAATGAGAGACTAATGTACAGTAAAAGTCCTTCACTAGTCAACAAAAGACAGTTTTTTTTTCAAATAGCTTGAACTGGTGCACAGTAAAAGTCTTTCACTAGTCAACAAAAGAGAGCTCATTTTTTCAAATAGTCACGTGCCTTAAAAGAAGGAGGTGATTGATGTACAGGAAAATTGACTTTTTTTTTCTCTCTAAACCTGCTTTCTTTTTTCTTAATGTTTCCATGTGCTCCTTTATTCTTACAAGTAAATGTATCTCCTTATGCTAGTGTTTCAGAGACAGTTTTGGGAGTACCTATGTTTTCAATTTGATTTGATTTTGATAAGCAAGCTACTGATGAGCAAGTAGGAATGGCAATGGGGCGGTTCAGGGTGGTTATACATACAACCACCCTCATTCCCCAATTCAATTTTATACTCTATAAGCGCCCCATTCCCCACCGGAGAATCCCCAATATTAATTTTCCACGGATAAGGGTTAATCGAGGAATACCCACGGGTAATTGATCAAACTAACAATTTAACTTAAAACAATTTTATGAATAGAAAAAAATACTTCAATTTTTTTTTCAAATAACATACTATTTAATCAAGTTAACAAGACTTGAAAAAAGATAATAATTATACTTAAAACTCATCATAATCATTTTCGTAAAAGCTAAAAAGTCTAGTTAAGTAGTTGTGCACGCAACAAATTCATCAAATATTAAAAAACTAAATGATGAAAAGGAGTGAACGACTAAGCGCACTGAGCAGCGGATTTGCATAATTGAGAAAGATGTTTGAATTTTAATGTTTTAAATCTAACATATATATACCTAAGTTATATAGTAAATACTTGTATATATAGGGGTAAAATTATATTAGTACTAAATAAATGGTTCGGAGAATTGGGCGGATACTGCTATTACCAAAACCAAACCGTTCTCCGTTACCCGTCTCATATCCAGTCAAACCAGTTAATAACCGTCAACTTCGGTTCAGTTCAGTTCGGATATCCACAGTTAGGTTCAGTTCGAAATTGTCATCCCTATTAGCAAGCTACTGATGCACATGAAGAGAGAAGGAGAGACTGATGAACAAAATACACTTGCGATGCACAAAAAATACTTGCGATGAACATTGTGTAATGGAGGAGAAAGACGCAACTACACTTGATGTTGCACAGTAAGAACTACTGAATAGCTTGAGCTAATGCATGGTCAAATGACACTTGACGATGCACATTCGCATCACACGATGATGCACAAAATATACTTAAAAACGTCAAATATTGTTACCGGGGCAGTTTTGGAACAAATAGTTAATTTATCACTTAAATGAAACTTAAGCGAATGAAAACAAATATAGTGAAATTAAACGGTTGAATATTTCACAAAAGGTACCTACCCACAATTTTACCTTTTATATGGAGCATTTTTACTGGCCCAAAATACTGATGACGTGGTATTTTTGTGATACACAATATCTATTCTATTTTTTTTAAGAGCGCTGCACTTTGCTTCTTATTTTAATTTAATTAATCATGTCACATTTTTTTCTTTCTACAATAACAATACTCATGGAGCAAAAAAAATAAACAAACTGACAAAGTCAGATTTCATTTTGTGAGAGTATATAAGCATAATGTTAGGATATAGTGTGACTAGACCTTGTAATTTCGATTTAACAAAATCAAGCTTTTACCATAAAAATTAGAAGCTTAATCATATTTATTTATTAGGTTTTTCAGATTTTAAAATTTTATGTTCGAGTTTTCCCCCTCATAATTTACAATAACCAAACCAGAACCCAAAAATTTATTTTGTTCGAAAGCTACAATCAAAACTCATAAATTTCTAAGGAATTAGAATCTAGTTGGACAATAATAATAATAAGTCAATGGCTCTGTTATTATGATTAACTAGTTATAGAGTCCGTGCTTCGTACGAGTTTAATTTGATTTTGATATTAATTGATATATTTTAGAAATAATTTTGAAAAAAAAAATATTGATATTGAATATAGGCGTTTGTTAACTTAATGTTTAACCAAAGTTAAGTATTGTCAATATATGCAAATTGATGGTCGTTTATTATAATATTTTTATTTCAGAATAAGTGTTTTTTATTAGTGGTCAATATATGTATTTTCGTTTCTATACATTTTTTAAGTATCCTTTAATGATTTGGTCAAAAAAAAAAAAAGTATCCTTTACTTATATCAAATTGTTGAGTTTATTTTTTTTTCATCTTGCACTTAATAAAGATATTTTAGACATATATTTGAAGAATTTTTACAAAATTAAAAATAAAATATTGAATTTAGGACATATTGAAGAAAGATAACATTTTTCTTAACAAAGGAGAATTGTATAATGATTTAATATAATTATATTTTTAAAAATAATTTTTGAAGATCATTCAATGATTTGAAAATGTTTAATTGGATACTATATTTACATATTTTTGATACACTAATAGTGTGAAAAAGAAATTTACAAAAATATAAATTTTTTTTTGATGAAATGATTAAGATTTTTGTTGATATGTATCACATATTATAGACGTTATTTTAGGACGTCTTAAATAAGAATATGAGACTCATAATTTGACATGGAGAGAGTAACATTTATAAAAATAAAAATTGGTTGATTTATATTAAAAAATAATTTAATATTTTTTAAATTCCTTACATATAATATAATTAGTTGAGTTGGTTTAAGATGTATATATATATATATTCATATTTAATAAAGTGTGGGTTCAAATTTCATTGAAAACATTATTTTGCTTAAAGTTCTTCTCATATTATAATTAGAAAAATAGTAATACCTATTGTAAAACTTATTATTAGTAGGTATAGTTATAAGCTAATGACTTAGAATGAAAAGTCATCTCAATTCATTACTTGGATGCTTGAGAATTGAGAGATATAGAAAGAAAGATGAGGTGGCACAATCATAGGCCTCCTCACCATCTTTATATATATATATATATATATATATATGTGACATCCTAGTTCTCTTAATTGCATAATTTGCATGTTATATATCTTGTTTGCATGAATAGAAATGCCATGTTAGTATATGAATGGTAATTGGGTAACTACTGCTTGTTTTAGCTTTGTTTACTTGTGTTGTTCATACAAAAATGATTTGGTATGATTTTTAGTAACCAAAATGACTTTGTACTCGGTGAGGTGCATATCGGGTACAAAGCGATCGCCTTGTTTTTGGACGAGCGATCGCTTTGCACGAATGTACTATTGAGAAACCGGTACAAAGCGATCGCTGGTCCTTAACAAAGCGATCGCCTTGTAGGCGTAATGTCAAAGCGATCGCCTTGTTTCGTGGGAGGCGATCGCCTGTTACTGAAGCTTTATTTTAATAATTGTTGACTTGTGGATGTTTGTTTAAGTTGGGACACGTCCCTAAGTGAGAGACCAGCTCACTCATACCTCCCTTACGCCTCAACACGGGAATGACCCTCCATTTCACCCACTTCACCCAAAACAACTCTAAGAACAATTGAGAGAGAGTGTGTGTTCTTGGTGAGATCACTGTGTGTTTTCATCTCCTCCATTTCCAACCACTCAAACTTGCATGCAAAGCCATATTTGTGTTCCTTGAGACTAGAGAAACAACTTGGGAGGCTTTGATTCTTCTTTTGTTGGGTTAAATTGTGTGTTTGAGGTAAGTACCCAATCCCTTGTCTTGTATGCTCAATATCAAGTATGCTCCCTTCATGATAGTTTTAGTTTACATGTTTAAGAAGACATGCATCATGTTAAAAACTTGAAATTCCTTAAGTTAAATTCCTGTAAATTTTGGGTTAATGACTCATCGTTGATAATTTGGGCTTGTGTCAAGTATGAATAATGTTCTAGGATGAACTTGGAATAACTTTTGTTCTTGGACTTGTTACAATTCATCACTTCAAAAATTGATGGACATGTTAGGGTTCACAAGTGTGGGACTTGAATCTTGATGGACTAAAAGTCATGAATGACATATAGTCTAATTGCATATGAATCGAGAACTTAGAAAAGAGCCATGAATTGCACATAGCATTCATTCGCTACTTAGGAATATTTTAGCAATAACTCATCGGAGTTGCGTTAGAGAGTCATTGAACAATACCGACTCTACAAACAAATCCCTACGACGTTTAGAGTTCAATCGAATTGTAAAATTGTTCTTGGGAATTCTTGACATGATTGATCTATTGCTCGACTTGTACATAGTAGAATAACATGCCTACTTGATCGAACGAGTCGCTCTTGTCGACCTCGCTCCATTACTTGATTTATTACGTGAGTAAACATCTACTTGACTCGGACAAGTTCGCTCTTGTCGAACTTGCTCCTTACTTGATTTGTATGACAAGTAAATATCTACTTGACATACCATTAGTCCAGTGGCATTAAGTGAATTGTATCGATGGTCAACGATGCATCATAGTCATGAATCATGAGGTTCATGATGACGATGGGTCGCCATACCATAACTTGCACACACCCTTCACTACGATCACGGTGGAGAAGAGTACCATGTCGTAACCAAAAGGGCGCTTGGAATAATACTAATCGTGGTCGATGTATCTACACGTGCATCCGACAAATACAATCGTTATAACCTTGTCTATTTCGGGGACTACGAAGCGGCACCGGTTCTATAACATATCCTAATCCTATGTGATTTAATTACGCACCTATGTGAAAACAATGTGCATCGCGACATGAGAACTACGTGCTAACATGATCTTGCTTGATACGTGCTATGTATGCCTTGCATTATATCTGTCATGCATATTGGTTACTTACAAAGTCTTTATGACTTACCCCTCCCTTTCTTGTTTTAGATCCTAGTCGTCCAGTCCGTCTTCTCGAGGTTGATCGTCTTCTCGTGCTCGTGATCGTTCACCTAGAGGTGGTAGCGTTGGCTTTTGGTTTCTTCTTTTGCAAGGACGTTGGGTTTAAGCAAGTCATTTAGACTTCGCTTGGGAATGTGTAATCATAGTAACTTGTACTTGTTGTAGACTAATGAATATTCTACTTATGTCTCTTGTTATTTGCCGCACTTGTTGGCCGAGCCTTGTTTACATGTATATGGTTCACTTGTTAAGACTTCCGCCGAGCATCCCTTTAGCTCTTGTTTATTGATGTGGTTTTCTCCGGCATGTTTAGCCGTCGAGGTGTTTATATATTAGCATGACTTGTTAGTGTTGGGTTCCGTGTAATTTCGCCGATGACTTGGTTTACTTGTTATTAATTGTTATATCGGGTTTTGAAGTTTTATAAATATTCCGCTTTTTAATGCCGAGTTTTAGTTCGTGTCCGTTGCGTCACGTTTGTTGTGATAATCGAGTCCTTGCATGATTGTAGTCCTTATTTGGACGGCTTGACCCGCGTCCCATCTCGGGGTCGGGGTTGGGTCGTCACGGTTGGTATCGAGAGATTTATAGGTTAGCTATCGGCCGGATAGGTTCCATGGCCTAGTTGGGTTAAGTTCTTGTGTGATGTTCTAACGTCGAGTGATTTCTTATAGGTGTATCATGGTGCGACCTAGACCAGGGGCTAGTAGCGGTGGAGCCGGTATTGGTCGAGGTAGAGGCGGGCCTAGAAGGGTTCTGCCGAGCCGAGGCTAGAGCTCCGAAGAACCCGAAGTTGAGGTACCCCCACCTCGAATCGGGGTGATGAGAATGCCCGTATGGCGGGCTTGTTTCGTAGAATGATGACTGTTATGACCGAGTTGGCACAAGAGGGTCAAGCGGAGGTGTACCACCTCCACCACCACCACGAACCGAAGAGGCGGAAGTTTCACCACCTCGTAACGAGGCACCGCCAGACCTAGAGCTAGAAATAATACTACTTTGGAGAGGTTCTTGAAGATGAAACCTCCATCTTTCGAGGAGAGTCCGATGCTAGTAAAGCGAGTTATGGCTGGAGGACTTGGAGAAAATCTTTGCAGCTCTAGACGCACGGAAGAAGAGAAGGTTGTCTTAGCCGTGTATAAGCCGAGAGGGGCGGCGAACATTGGTGGAGAGTATTGTTGGCAAGTGGGATCTTAACCGGGTTCCAAAGATTTGGTCTAATTTCGAGAGGAGTTCAAGGCTTCTTATGTACCTATGGTGGTGAGGAGAAAGAGGGAGAAAGAGTTCCGGATCTAGAACAGGTTCTATGACGGTGGCTCGATTCGCCAAGTTCACCGAACGTCTCGTTATTGTGCACATCTTGTACCCGATGAGCCCATGAGGGTGCTCAAGTTCGTTAAGGGTCTAAAGACGAGTATAGAAGGCAGCTCTTGTCATTGCGGTTGACGACTATAGGGGTGCGTTGATCGCGCCTATGAGATCGAGAGAGATATAGAGGAGCACAGCGTCTTTGTGCGATCCTCGCATCGCGATCATCGCAGCTAGTCATCTCGGGTGACCTCGCGGCATTCGGGAAGGGTCGGTTTTCGGGTAATCGGTGCAGTCGGGCACCGCCGTAACGGTGGTCGATCTAGGCGGTCGGATGGACGGCCTAGGCGTTTCCGATAGTCGTGATAATCGTACTTCGGCTTCGCAGGGCGGCAAGGCCGGAGTGAGCTGTTGAGTGTTCTTTTGTCACAAACGGGGCATTCGTACAATGAGTGTAGGGTCGACTTGGGCGTGTTTGGGTTGTGGAGATTCAAGTCACCGAGTGAAAGATTGTCCCAAGTTTAAGACTACTCGGTCCGTGGGTTCGGTTCATCGGGCACCAAGAGGGATAGTGATGGGCGTCCTAAGGCCCAAGCTCGTGTTTTGCGCTTGACCGGCGTGGTGTTCCGAGTCGACCTCGGTTATTGGAGGTATTCTCTCGCCGGCCATAGGGCTCGAGTTCTTATAGATCCGGTCTTCTCATTCCTATGTTGCATCGCATTTCATTGAGCATTTGTGCGTGTTACCTTCTCGGTTACCTTATGTGCTTGAAGTGTCTACACCGTTGGGTGATCAATTATTGGCGTCGGAAGTTTATAAAGCTTGTGATGTGCTTGTATGTGATCGGGTCTTGCATGCGGATCTAGTAGTTTTGCCTATTCGGGATTTTGATTTGATCTTGGGTATGGATTGGTTGTGCACTTATCATGCTCTAGTTGATTGTCGTCGTAAAGAGTTACTTTTGCCATGCCGGTATTCGAATTTGTGTTTACGGGTGATCATGCCATGAATAGTATACATATCATTTCGCTGCGGGCTAGGAAACTTCTATCTCGGGGTGCACGGGGTATATTGCTTGTGTGCTTGATACTAGCATGTCTCTGTTAATATAGAAGATGTACCGGTAGTTAATGAATTTCCGGATGTCTTTTCAAATGATTTTGCATTACCTCCCGACCGAGAGTTAGAGTTTTGCATTGAACTATTGCGGGAACTTCACCAATTTCTAGAGCACCTTATAGAATGGCCCCACTGAGTTGAGGAGTTGAAAGACCAATTGCGGAACTTCTCGATAAGGAGTTCATTAAACCGAGTGTGTCTCCGTGGGGTGCACCGGTATTGTTTGTGAAGAAGAAGGATGGTAGTTTGCGGTTGTGCATTGACTATCGCCAATTGAACCAGGTTACTATCAAGAATAGGTACCCTTTACCTCACATTGATGATCTCTTCGATCAACTTCGGGATCCGTGGTGTATTCCAAGCTAGACTTGAGGAGTGGTTATCACCGGTTGAGAGTTCGGGCGGAGGATGTCCCAAAGACAGCTTTTCGGACACGTTATGGTCACTATGAGTTTGTGGTGATGCCGTTTGGGTTGACAAACGCGCTGCGGTTTTCATGGACTTGATGAATCGGGTGTTTCATGAGTATTTGGATTGCTTTGTTGTGGTTTTCATCGATGATATTTTAGTGTACTCAAAGTCACGAGAGGAACATGCTAACCATTTGAGAGTGGTTCTTTCCTTGTTGCGAGAAAAGAAACTTTATGCGAAATTTAGCAAGTGTGCATTTTGGCTTGAACAAGTATCTTTTCTTGGGCACGTTGTTTCTAGTGAGGGTATTGCGGTGGATCCTTCTAAGGTGGAGGCTATTACTAAATGGGAGACTCCTAGAACGGTAACCGAAGTTCGTAGTTTCTTGGGCTTGGCGGGTTACTACCGTAGGTTCATTGAGGATTCTCCAAGATTGCTACTCCCATGACTAATTTGACTCGAGAAAAGTCTACTTTCATTTGGAGTGATAAGTGCGAGGCCGCAAGAGTTGAAGAAAAGATTGACCACGGCTCTGTTTTAGCATTGCCTAATGGATGTGATAACTTTGTGATTTATAGTGACGCTTCGTTAGAAGGCTTGGGTTGCGTGCTTATGCAAAACGGGAAGGTGATTGCCTATGCTTCAAGAAGTTGTCACCATATGAACAATTACCCAACTCACGACCTTGAATTGGCGGCAATTGTTTTCGCGCTTCACAAGTGGAGACATTACTGTATGGAGCGAAGTTTGAGGTGTATACGATCATAAGAGTTTGAAGTACCTCTTCTCGCAGAAGGAGTTGAATATGAGACAGGCGTTGGATGGAGAAGCTTAAGGATCATAATTTTACTATTCTTTACCATCCGGAAAAGCGAATGTTGTTCGATGCCTTGAGTAGGAAGGCTTATATGTCTTGTATGATGATGAGGGAATGGAAGATGCTAGAGGATGTCCGGGAATGGAGTCCTATTGTAAGTGGGCGTAGTGTTCTATTTGCTAATGTTCGTGCTACGCCGGTTTATTTGGGTTGATTAAGGAGGCTCAAGTTATTGATCCTGAAGAAGATTATTGATCGATTGGGAGAGAATGCTACACCGGGGTTTGCGATGAACAGTGATGGGATCTTGACATTTCGAATAGGGTTTGTGTTCCTTCTTCCGATGAAGTGAAACGTATGGTCCTTGATGAGGCTCACAAAGCCAAGTACACGATACATCCAGGTAGTACTAAGATGTACCGTGACTTGAAGAGGCGCTGGTGGAACGGTATGAAGAGGGAGATAGCTGAATATGTTTCTAGATGTTTGACATGTCGGCGGGTTAAGGCGGAGCACCGAGACTGCCGGTCTACTTCACCACTTGAGATTCCGGAGTGGAAATGGGAACATATCACGATGGATTTTGTCACGGGGTTGCCGCGTACTCGTAGAGGCTTCGATCTTGTTTGGGTTATTGTGGATAGGTTGACGAAGTCGTCCCATTTTATTCCTATTGCGATGACTTACGGTTTGAGTCGGTTAGCGCATTGTATATCCAGGAGATTATCGAGCTACATGGTGTCCCCGTTAGTATTGTGTCGGACAGAGATCCTAGATTCACCTCGAGATTTTGGCATTCATTACAGGAGGCCTTGGGTACCAAACTTAACTTGAGTACGCTTTTCATCCCCAATCGATGGACAATCGGAGAGATTGATACGATATTAGAGGACATGCTTCGTGCTTGTGCTATGGATTTCAAGGGCAATTGGGATTCACATCTACCGTTGGCGAGTTTGCATATAATAACGATTACCAATCTAGCATTGAGATGGCTCCTTATGAGGCTTTGTATGGGCGTAAGTGTCGTTCACCAATTTGTTGGGACGAAGTTGGAGAAGCTAAGTTATGGGGTTCCGAGATGGTACAACAATCGGCCGAGGATGTCAAGTTGATTAGAGAGAGATTGCGTATGGCTCAGAGTAGGCAGAAAAGCTATGCGGATAACCGGAGACGCGATCTTGAGTTCCAAGTTGGAGACTTTGTGTTCTTGAAAATATCGCCGCGCGGTACTAAGAGATTTGGTAAGAAAGGGAAACTTTCACCAAGGTATATTGGTCCGTTCGAAATTCTTGAGAGGGTTGGTTCTTTAGCTTACCGGATTGCATTGCCACCGTCTATTTCGGGTATTCATGATGTGTTTCACGTTTCTATGCTCCGCAAATATATGAAGGATGAATCACATGTTCTTGCCTATGAAGAGATTTCCTTTGAACCTGATCTTTCTTATGTTGAGAAGCCGGTGAAGATTCTTGATACCAAAGAACAAACCTTGAGGACTAAGAGGATACCACTAGTGAAAGTTTTGTGGAAGAATCATTTGATGGAAGAAGCCACTTGGGAAACTGAGAGTGAGATGCGAGAGAAGTATCCATACTTGTTTGATTAGATGGTAAGTGAATTTAGGGACTAAATTCCTTTAAGGAGGGGAGGATGTGACATCCTAGTTCTCTTAATTGCATAATTTGCATGTTATATATCTTGTTTGCATGAATAGAAATGCCATGTTAGTATATGAATGGTAATTGGGTAACTACTGCTTGTTTTAGCTTTGTTTACTTGTGTTGTTCATACAAAAATGATTTGGTATGATTTTTAGTAACCAAAATGACTTTGTACTCAGTGAAGTGCATACGGGTACAAAGCGATCGCCTTGTTTTTGGACGAGCGATCGCTTTGCGCAGAATGTACTATTGAGAAGGGTACAAAGCGATCGCTGGTCCTTAACAAAGCGATCGCCTTGTAGGCGAATGTCAAAGCGATCGCCTTGTTTCGTGGGAGGCGATCGCCTGTTACGCGAAGCTTTATTTTAATAATTGTTGACTTGTGGATGTTTGTTTAAGTTGGGACACGTCCCTAAGTGAGAGACCAGCTCACTCATACCTCCCTTACCGCCTCAACACGGGAATGACCCTCCATTTCACCCACTTCACCCAAAACAACTCTAAGAACAATTGAGAGAGAGCGTGTGTGTTCTTGGTGAGATCACCGTGTGTTTTCATCTCCTCCATTTCCAACCATTCAAACTTGCATGCAAAGCCATATTTGTGTTCCTTGAGACTAGAGAAACAACTTGGGAGGCTTTGATTCTTCTTTGTTGGGTTAAATTGTGTGTTTGAGGTAAGTACCCAATCCCTTGTCTTGTATGCTCAATATCAAGTATGCTCCCTTCATGATAGTTTTAGTTTACATGTTTAAGAAGACATGCATCATGTTAAAAACTTGAAATTCCTTAAGTTAAATTCCTGTAAATTTTGGGTTAATGACTCATCATTGATAATTTGGGCTTGTGTCAAGTATGAATAATGTTCTAGGATGAACTTGGAATAACTTTTGTTCTTGGACTTGTTATAATTCATCACTTCAAAAATTGATGGACATGTTAGGGTTCACAAGTGTGGGACTTAAATCTTGATGGACTAAAAGTCATGAATGACATATAGTCTAATTGCATATGAATCGAGAACTTAGAAAAGAGCCATGAATTGCACATAGCATTCATTCGCTACTTAGGAATATTTTAGCAATAACTCATCGGAGTTGCGTTAGAGAGTCATTGAACAATACCGACTCTACAAACAAATCCCTACGACGTTTAGAGTTCAATCGAATTGTAAAATTGTTCTTGGGAATTCTTGACATGATTGATCTATTGCTCGACTTGTACATAGTAGAATAACATGCCTACTTGATCGAACGAGTCGCTCTTGTCGACCTCGCTCCATTACTTGATTTATTACGTGAGTAAACATCTACTTGACTCGGACAAGTTCGCTCTTGTCGAACTTGCTCCTTACTTGATTTGTATGACAAGTAAATATCTACTTGACATACCATTAGTCCAGTGGCATTAAGTGAATTGTATCGATGGTCAACGATGCATCATAGTCATGAATCATGAGGTTCATGATGACGATGGGTCGCCATACCATAACTTGCACACACCCTTCACTACCGATCACGGTGGAGAAGAGTACCATGTCGTAACCAAAAGGGCGCTTGGAATAATACTAATCGTGGTCGATGTATCTACACGTGCATCCGACAAATACAATCGTTATAACCTTGTCTATTTCGGGGACTACGAAGCGGCACCGGTTCTATAACATATCCTAATCCTATGTGATTTAATTACGCACCTATGTGAAAACAATGTGCATCGCGACATGAGAACTACGTGCTAACATGATCTTGCTTGATACGTGCTATGTATGCCTTGCATTATATCCTGTCATGCATATTGGTTACTTACAAAGTCTTTATGACTTACCCCCTCCCTTTTACTGTTTTAGATCCTAGTCGTCCAGGTCCGTCTTCTCGAGGTTGATCGTCTTCTCGTGCTCGTGATCGTTCACCTAGAGGTGGTAGCGTTGGCTTTTGGTTTCTTCTTTTGCAAGGACGTTGGGTTTAAGCAAGTCATTTAGACTTCGCTTGGGAATGTGTAATCATAGTAACTTGTACTTGTTGTAGACTAATGAATATTCTACTTATGTCTCTTGTTATTTGCCGGCACTTGTTGGCCGAGCCTTGTTTACATGTATATGGTTCACTTGTTAAGACTTCCGCTGAGCATCCCTTTAGCTCTTGTTTATTGATGTGGTTTTCTCCGGCATGTTTAGCCGTCGAGGTGTTTATATATTAGCATGACTTGTTAGTGTTGGGTTCCGGCTGTAATTTCGCCGATGACTTGGTTTACTTGTTATTAATTGTTATATCAGGTTTTGAAGTTTTATAAATATTCCGGCTTTTTAATGCCGAGTTTTAGTTCGTGTCCGATGTTGCGTCACGTTTGTTGTGATAATCGAGTCCTTGCATGATTGTAGTCCTTATTTGGACGGCTTGACCCGCGTTCCCATCTCGGGGTCGGGGTTGGGTCGTCACATATATATATATATATATATATATTTCCCAATCCCGTACTTGGGTTGCTTGACGTATAGAAAACTATACGTTTATAAACAATTGATGACTTATGGCAAAAGCAATAGTATTAATTATTTCATCCTATAGTTATCACATTATTATGATGGCCGGATAATGACAGAGCTATAGATAGCATATTCTCAATCTATTACCTTGTACACAAATTTGGTCTTGTTTGCATATATGGTTGATTTGTTGTTCATAATTTTAATTTTCGTGATTTTTTACTTTCTCTTTTATTAATTTCATCATTTTTTTTTTTGTATCTCTCTCTTATTTCTTACCTTAATCATCACAAAATTACGAGAAAAACAATAAAGTACAAAGCAAATCATCTACCCAAATACAACTATAGTTGAAAGTAAATAGGTTTTAACAATTTAACTCAAATCCCAAATCATGTTTTAAATTATATAAAACTGATACTCTTTTTGAACAAAAATGTTTTTTTTTTTTTAAGAAGAGTTGTCTTAAAACGTCTTATCCTTTAAAAAAAAAAAAAAGGTGTCTTGCATATAAAGTTACTAAATTTATCTTTGTCACCTATTATGTCTTATTGTAGACTATATAATGTAATAATGTGAAGACCAAGGGAATTCATATTTACTTTTATATTTCCATAAGGAAATAATGAATACTAATTTTAAGACGAACTAAGTATTGAAGGAGTCTAAGTAATGGAGCGAATTATGACCCATACATCCCTCTTCGTCTCAAAAAGAATATCTATTTTGTTCATGTTAGAATCCTCATCCATACGACTTCATTCGTCTCAGAATGAATATTTACTTTTATTTATGAGGTAAAAACATATAAACAAAAATGAAACACTTATTTTAAGACATGCATACGTATTTGTTAAATTACTTACCACGTTTTGCGTTTAAGGCACGATGGTCTGGTCGGGCCTACCATATTTGTTTGACAAACATATGATATGTTTCAATTAGGGGTGTAAATTTAAACCGCCGAACCGCGAAACCGAACCAAACCAAACTAAACCGAGCGGTTTGGTTTGGTTTTAGACTAGGGTGGTTCGGTCATGGTTTGCAAATTTTATAAACCGATCGGTTTGGTTCGGTTTGTGGCTTTAGGGGTGAAACCGAACCAAACCAAACCGTTAAATATATATATATATATAATATTCTTGTATATATATAATCTTATTCTTGTTATTAATAGTCATTTGATTTGTCTTGAAAATTTTGAATTGTTTACTGAAATCTTAAAAATCTAAGAGTAAAGATGGTAATCTCACGCCTTTGTCTCTCACCTCTCTCTTTTTTTCTCACCTCAACGCAATGTCGTCCCTCACCATTAGTCTGTCATTGTCCCTCTCATCTAGTTCTCTCCCTTCACCTCTCTAATATTCTTTCTCACACTTCATAGAACCAAAATATACTCTTAATCATCGTAAGATATCTCTCGACTTTAACGAAATTAGTCTCAAATTTCTTCTTCTTCTTTTTAAATATTTGAAAATTGACATTGACTTTTTCTTTTTCAATATCTCTTTAGTGGTTTTGAAAAAAAATTAATCAAAAAATAAATTTCTTTGAACCATAAAATTGAACCGAATGGTTCGGTTCGGTTCGGTTTCGAGTCTTAGGCGGTTTGGTTCGGTTTAAAAAAAATGGAACCGATAGGAGGCGGTTCGGTTTGTGGTTTTGGTATAAACCGAACCATTTACACCTCTAGTTTCAATGGCTTCTGAGATGTTGATCTTGAGACTTGGAAAGTTAGTTGTATTATCAAGTTATCCAATTGGCTAACCAAATATGTGTTGTGTGTTCATATATATTATTGGTCATTCCCATGATTTACTTAAAATCATTCTATTTTTTGGAATCACGTATGATTCAGTCAAACCTTATATTTGATGTTGGATGATCAAGTGATAGCCTTCCTTTAACCAAAGATGGCTGATCAAATGACCAGTCATTCCTTGCTGGTTGAGGTCTGATATACTCGCGTATATTAGTCACTGATTCCAAGTAACCAGTCATTCTTGTTAAACAAAGATGACTGATTATATGCCCAGCCATTTCTTATTGGCTGTTGACTGATGTAATGAATAGTGACTAATTAAATATTTTCTAAGTCACTGATTATTTGGCATAAGAACAGTAGACTGATAATTATCTTTGACTTATCTCTTATAAGTCTACTGATCTTTTAAACAAAAGCTTCCTTGATAAGCATCCGTAATTATTTTGAATTTGTGTCAATACTTAGCATGTCTTGTTTTTAAACATGCTTTTTGTTTTACATTTAATGAGTACTCTGACACACTTTTCATTCCTAGCTTTTTAATTGTTTTATTTCAGAATGAAATGACAGGTTCAACATACCTCTTTTATGATAACACAAAGCTCGAGGAATAATTGTTCACCGCGTTTGACTTGCTCTACATCAGACAACTTTTCTAGCTCTGCCTATTTAAAGCCAAAAGAGCATTGAAGATCGGTGACCTCAACATTCGAAGCTCTCAAGCATTCAAGCAATCATAAAACTTCAAGAATCTTTGAAGCTTCATTAAAGCGCATTTACTCAGATCATTTATTCCATTATTTTCAAATTTTTGTATTAGTCTTTAGTTCAATCATTGTGTTGAATCTCTCTCAACTACTTAGTTATTGAGAGATCATTGATTGTAACGCACGAGATTGTTTTATTCCCTTGAACATACAATCTCCATATTTCACTGGTCTTTGTTGTACACTGATCCGTTAGTGATCATTTAGATTATTAATATTAGTGCGCTTAAAAAATTCAAGTTTGACCAACTTGGTAGTGGACGTAGCAGTTTTCATACTGTGAACCACTTTATATACTGTGTTCATTACTGCTTGTTTACTTGACCTAACTAACCAAAGCTTTAAACATTTCTTTATTACTTAAAGCTTCAGTCAGCCTTTGTCACTTTACTTTAGTCAGCTCATCAAATTGTTCATAAGCTTAGTCATCAACTGATCACTTTCATTCATCAATTGACTAATTCCTTTAAAATCATTATTCCGTTGTCAAAATTTTAAAAGGTTTTTAAAATTTATCAAAATAATTTTATAAGGCTATTCCCCCCCTAGCCTTATTATTTACTTTAAGTGGGCCTACATATACCTTTTGTGTTTTGTAAGTAGAATTAAATTTGAAGAAAAAAAAATTGCGGCCAAGTCTAACCATAATTTGATCCAAGTTTAATGATGTACTACTTTTTCAGTTCCAAAATGAGTATTTCAATTTTAGAAATTTTTCCCCTAAAATAAATGTCTATTTTTTGTCAAATTTACTAACTTTATCTTTTACACTTATCACGTCCTAGTGTAGACTTATACGTGGACACTAAGAATATAAATGTATATATGATACTAAACTGACAAAAAAGTCAACTTCCTTAAGTTTAATAAAAATTTAAAAATAAACACTCAATTAGAGACGAAGTGAGTAGCAACCATTGTATGATATCGAATTATAACTGTTATAAATATTTAAGGAGCCCGTATATATATAATTCTTACATTTGAATTAATTGAATTGATCAGCCGAGTCAACTCAGATGGGTTCATTTTTTGCACAAATTTTTAAAAGAGTATTATGGTTTTGTCAACCTACCAATAAGTGCTTAAATAATGATCAGAATCATTGAATAATCAACTTAAAATAATACTTTATTGTACAAATTTACAACTAGATTGTTTGATAAGGACTAAGGAAGTGATCCCATTCAGTATACTTTCCTTCCTATACAACAAATGAACTCATCCTAATTAAGCTAAAAGCCATCAATGCAAACCAAACAAATTATCAATCCATTTTAATTTCCCTCATTTTTTTTGCTTTAAAACAAATACTATCTTCACCAACCCTAAATTTCACACAAACCTAACCACATCTAACTACCTTTTGCTTCTTTCTTTTCTAATTCATTCCTTAATTTCCCTTACCTTAGCGTTCCATATCAATTGTTGCAAAAGATTTCCCCATATGAAGAAAACTATTGGATTCGTCGAGTTTGCTCTTCTTTTGAGCCTCGATATCTTCCTCTCCTTCTTGCTCTTCTTGATCATACTTGGTTAGGGATTGGTACTCGACCTTTTCCCCGTAAATTTTAGTCATGACGATATAAAGTGATACCGCAAAAATTGTTACACCGATTAAGTACCAGCTAAATTGAATATTTACTAGTGACTTGGCTCGTTCCAAGGCTTCTTTACCGTGGCATCGGACTACTTGGTGACCTTCTTCCAAGTTCAAGAAACAACCTTTAGGGATTAACCCTGGTGTCCATAGCATAAATCCCATGACCATAAGCCAAAGTCCCATGAAAAGAATGCAAATGGACCTAACAAAGCAAATCAAGAAGCTTCTTGGGTGACCAATCCCCATAAGAGTAGTGATGAGTGCAATTAATATGAGAAGTTGGAGAAGCATGTGGTATTGGCCTTCAACCCCCATGTGATCAGCTGAGTGGAGGTGGAAGAGTAGGAGTTGTTGGCCAAATGCAATACCAGCAAGCAGTTGAGTTAGGCCATAATATTGGGGTGAGGAGGGCCCATAATTGAGCTTGTCTAAGAGGAGAGCAAAGGCTGCATAGACAAAGAAGGTGATGGAAATGGAGGAGTGTTCAAAGTTGTGGAGATGGTTGGAAGGGATGGTGCCATCAGGGTCGAAAGGTTGGTGGCGCTCGGGGCCGATGAAGAGCTCCATGGCTACTGACATGGAGCAGCCACCCATGATCAAGAAAAGCTCTAAGTACCTTATTTTTGAAGTTGGAAACCATGGGAGAGACTTGTAGGAGTTTTGGTGGAGAACATGGAGTTTGATGTGGTTGAGAAGATGCCATAATCCAATAACAAAGAAACCAAAGCCAGGTGCAACATGCCCTACTAAAGTGCCCATCGATATATCTGTAAGTTAGTTTGTGGATATAAACGAATTAATAAGTCAATAAGGATATACTTTTCTCGGTCTTTTTGCTACGATTAAGATCTAGAGAGAGAGAGAGAGAGAGAAGGGAACAATTAAGGATAAGAGGAGAGAGAAATTTGGTAGAAAGGATGGGGGGGGAAGAGTTGGGTTTTAAAAGGGGGGTTGAATGAAGTAGGCAATTCTTGAAGACGAATTGAAGGCCTAGAGACTTCTACTGGGGGGTTTCTTTCTTCGTTTTTGCTTCTTGAGCATTTTCCCGTGGGGTGTTTGAAAGTTTGAAGAGTTGAAGGCACCTGATTGATGACTTGGGGAATAAGAGATGTACATGAGTTGACCAAACTCTCCTCCCTTTATTATTAGTTCTTAGCTATGGAATGAGGTGGCAACTTAGTTTTTCTAGAATCAAATGGACCAATTATCTCCATTCATTTTCCTTGTTTTGTTGAAAGTCAAAACATTAAAAAGAAAAAAAAAAAGTTCCGAAAAACCATTAGATTCAAGAGTTAAAATTGCTTTTTTACTTTTTAAGTTGATTGCAGTAAAGATAGATTCTAGCTGTAACTAAGTTGATTGCATTAAGGATAGATTCGGTAATTTAACTAACATATCTTTGAAAATTATAAAACACTTTAAATAAACTCTTTAAGTTAGACAACTGAAAGTGAAACACTTTCCGATAAAGAGTTCAGGCATTTTTATGAAATATATATGTACTAACTATAACATATAGTATAATATTTGAGTTAATCCGTCCGTAAGAATCTTACGGGTTTCTGCTAGTTTATAATATAAGGGGTAACATGGTTATATCAATTATTCCAAGTGTTATAGTTTGTAAATGTAACACCGAGATTTTTGTACTTATATTACTTACATGTCATTTGTATTTTGTAATATTTAACGTGTTTATATGATTTATTATGATAACTTATTAATTAATTATGAAATAATATTAATAAAATATAATTAGATCTAATTAAATTTAATTAGTTTTAATAGTAATTAATTAGGAATAAATGAGTTTAATTAGTATTAATATTTTTTTTAAGCAACAAACTTGATTTGTCCAATTAAAGGTTACAGCCTACTTTTTTTTGACCTTGGATGACCATGAGATTGTTATACAATTTGGAGTCTTCATTGTCCAATAAGGAAAAACATACACAAACACATTAACACACACACAACATCGCCGTCGTTTCTCTCTCTCTCTCCCGCCTGTAAATCATTTTCTTCCTATGCGATCAATTTGATTCTTACTTTCGACGAATGGACACTATAGAATTGACGTATTTAGCTAGTAGACAATATTTTCGAAAGATTTACGTTTTAATTGATGATTTTGCGATATTAGTAAGTTACTATTTTTATCTCGTAATATAAAATTGTCTTATTTTAATTTTAGTATGATCCATGCTAGTAAACTAGTTACTTGTGATGAAATATTATATATTTCATATATGTATAATTTTAATTAGCTTGGATTATTTAAATAATGGATCTACTTGTTTAAGTAGCTTAATGAGATAATTAAATTGACGTACTACGAACACGAGCTAAAATGCCGATGTTTAGAATTGTCGTGATTTGATTCCACGAAGTCTATTATTGATACAGTTTGATTATGTTGAAAAAGTAAGATTAATTCCTACGATTATTAAATGTTATTTTGGGTAGAAGTATCTCTACCGAAAAAAGTTAAATGTGATAACGTGTTTGATATGTAATTGCGAGGCAGTTATGAGTTTACTCGATTTAGTGACAATTACATGTAAATTAGTAATTGATACTTGTGAACCAGTTAGTTGTAAAATCATATTGTCATAAGTGTCAATGTTTAACAAATCATAACCAGCTCGTAAACCAGTTTAGGGGTGTATGGACCACCGGTGACTCATGGGGCAGGGGCTAGTGTTAACTGTGGTTGGTCCATATGCTCGGCCTACGCCCTGCGGTTGACCCCATTAGGAGAGTCACACTTCTTGCTAGCCAAAGTATTTGCCTGACGTCGTAAACCCAGGTCGTACGGACTGGGGAAAACGATTGTCATTCGCGCGCGCACTACTAAAGAGACATTTATTCAGTTATTGCTCGAGCACATGATACAGAAGAGGTGATAAGATTGAATGTTGTTGGAGGTGTACCTCGACACCGTATCCTTTTAAAGGTGTTTATCCAGTTGTTCTTATACAGTTGAATATATATTACGATGATACAGAAGCATGCTATTATTGTTTACTATGCAGTATGATTTACTGTTATATTGCTCAGCATGTCATGTAATTGCATGGTAGTAACTCACTGAGTGTTTGACTCACTCCATCTTTTTCTTTTGTTTTTCCTTAGATCACAAGAACCCGGAAGG
The DNA here is from genome assembly GCA_016624345.1 of Platycodon grandiflorus. Taxonomy (NCBI): domain Eukaryota; kingdom Viridiplantae; phylum Streptophyta; class Magnoliopsida; order Asterales; family Campanulaceae; genus Platycodon; species Platycodon grandiflorus. Next base: position 1,222,274 of record CM028369.1, read on the forward strand.
TTCTGATCGGTGAAGCCGATACAGTACGTGGGTGCACGTGGTAAACTTTGGGGTAGCTACTTTTGCTTGTTGTACATATGTACTCAGTGAGGACGATGGATGATAGAGTTATGTAAACTCTATTTTGGGTAGTAGTAACATGATGTGTAAATTGTTATTCGTTACTTCCTTTTGTGTCGACACGTGGTGTCGTGGCATTGTATATAGGACATGTTGCTTGTGTGACTTTGTTTATCTCAGTTGACTTCGAGCTCGTTAGCTCATTGATGTTGTTATTTATAGTTGTGTTTTGTGGGCTCGTGTAGCTCCGTATTATTGTGATAACGGCATGTTGTGGCCATTTAGTTATCTTGTGTTTGTGTCGACCTGATTTAGCTCACTTATACAGGTACATGTTAATTATGATGTATGTATTTTACGTCTCTATTTAGAATTTCACGTAGGAGCTTAAATGAGTGTGTGACAGTAAATATTGAGGAGTAAATAGTTATGTTAAGATGATAATATACAAAATAAGAAGGAGAAATGATATGTTAATTAGTTTTTACATGGACCTTTAACATATTTAAACTGGTTAGGAAAATAAATTTATTATTTAAAAACTAGAATAATTTTGAAAAGATAACTAGATCCTGGAAAAATATTCATCCAAATATTGATCAACTTAATAAAAAAAATCAAAATATCCCTTTTCTTCGAAACAAGGGCTAGAAGTAAGAGTACTACTAGTATTTTATTACTTTAGCATTATTCCCAATCGCCACCGGCTGCGCCGAAATGGGGATGTGACCTCAGAAATAGCTCTTCAATTTCCATACCAAGCTGACCTTATTTTTCTTTGGATGATTTATTTTATTTTGTTTTGTATTTGTCAAGTGTATTACTCCATAAATTAATTTTACGTAACTTTTAATACTAATATATATAGAGTATAATACAAACTATCAATTTATTAAATTTTTACTCCTTCCGTTTCAGGTAAAGAGTTCACAATATTATTTTGAGATGTTTCATCCAAAGAGTTCATTTTAAAAATTATGCTTATAATTTTCATAAAACTTTCAACTTTACCCTTCACATGTGGTACAAACATATAAAATATATTTATAATTATGATCAACTCTAATATTATTTATATATTTTTTAATTATTAAAATTTTCAAATGTAAATTTTTTGGTGAAATTGATGGAGAAATATTTAGCTAATAGTACTATCAATTGAATATCCTTTTTAACGGCACTGCTTGGCCATGAGCAGTGGCGGATCCACCCTTTAGGGTGACTGGGCAAAATAAAAAAAAAAAAAAATTTACCTTGTAAATTGATGTTATTTTACATTGAGACCCCACTGAATTTTATATTGTGATTCATTAAATTTTTTGATTGTGCAAAGTTGTGATTTTTTTATCTGTGTAAGAATAGAACCATTTCAATTCGTACGACATTTTTAAGGTAGTAAGTAAACAACTATATTCTAACGATTAATTAATTAACAGTTCCTTTAATGTAGAGCTTATCGTAATTTACTCAAATTAACAGCTATATTCCTTTCTTGTATGTTATATTGAGAGAGAATTGTTTAGAATTATTACAAATTATGATGTAATTAAATGTTTTCATAATATGAAAATGCGTAGAAGACAATTGTAATTTTTAAATTTTTTTATGTAATAGTTAACGTTAAAATTTGTGATCCCACTAAAAAAAAAATTCTTGTATCCGCCACTGGCCAATGTGGCCATGAGTCCATGACATGTTGGTGACGACGGCATCGGCACCCCTTCTGTTCCTCTGCATGGAATAAAATAATACTGTATCACATTTTATATGGTTTTCTTATACTCCACTCTATAATATTAATGATTAAACTTTATTTAATTTTTATAAAAAATTGATTCTTTTTACCAAATCTTTAAAAATTATTATTATTTTTAATAAGAAAGACGAATATTTTTTAAAGACAGAGTGGTAGTAATTTATTAAGCAATATGCTGTTATTTTAATATGTTCTAATTTGGAGGGTCACTACTGGCCATATTTTGCTGTCATCACTCATCACGTCATTGTTATTAGTAGGCAACATAACTTTGCCGATTAAACTTTGAAATTTCAGACACTGTATTAGGGCCTGTTTGTTAAAACTGAAAATTAAGCTCTGAAAACTGATGTCTGAAAAAGTAGAGCTTAAAATATTAAGAAATCATCTTTTGACTTAAAATTTTGGCTATTTTTAAGAGATACTTAATTTATTAAGTGATATAATATTACATTATCAAACAATCTTATTTTTAATATCACTTAAAACTTTCCTAATTAAGCTCTTAATTGGGTTACCAAACATGCCCTTACTCGCACCCCAAATGAGTGTTTTTTTTTAATTTAATTTTTATTAATAATTTAACGACGTTGAATTTTAAGTACTATTTCTGTTAGAACAGAGCTTATATATGTTTATATATATATATATATATATATATATATATATGTGTGTGTGTGTGCAGTGGCAGATTTAGAAAAATATTTCAGTGAAATCACAAAATTTAACTATTACATAAAAAACTTAAAAATCACAATTCACCACTAGTCTCTACCTTATTGTTGCTTTTATGCGTGACTTAAAAAAAAAAAAATTTGAGTGATGTCACTTTTCGAAAAATCACAGTTTTGTAAGCTAAATTTTTTTATTTAGTGGGGTCACTTGCCCCCCACCCTTAGCTGTGGATCCGCCTCTATATATATGAACTTCTAAATTATTTTATTTAACAATGATTTTATTTTGGGTGCTTATATATATATATATATTATAGTAACTGATAGTTTATGTATTTTTCAAATTTTACAAAAATAAATTAATGTATTTTAAATTTATTTATTTTTATTTTTTTGTGTCCTAAGGGAGCGTGAGATAAGATTGAACCTAAGACTTCACACCCCCTTAGGGCACTGGGTCACCCTTAACGACAAATTTACTTTGGTACATAGCTAATCAAATAACTCGATAAAAACTCAATCAAGTGAGAATGGAAAATCGAATTCATTTACAAACTCTAGGATCTAGGTAATATACAATCATGAAAAACTAATGTGTAAGCTTTCTTGTTTGATAGTTATCAAATAGAACAAGATTTTATATTGTTCGTGTAACACTTGTTTTACACTGACAAAATAGCAAAATTTTACTCATACTTAAATACCTTAAGTGTTTATTTTATAGCATCCCAAATAGACATTAAAAAGGAGATGATAGTTGTCGAAGATAAATTTAATAATTATATTAAAAAAGAAACACTTATTTTTAATACTATATATTTTATTAATAAAGGACGCTAATATTGGCTGAAGGGAATAGGTTGCAGTTGTTAATTTTCAGATGACGGGAGTAGCATTATCCCTGGTGCAGTGTTAATGAACTGTAAGTTTTTTAAAACACAATTTTTTAAAAATTCAATTTGTATTTTTTTATTAATTTTTAAAAATGAGCTTTTTTTCACATGTCTTAGTTTACAACATAAATAACAATTTATTTTCTTTTCGTTTGTTTCCACAACGCTCCATTTTGGAGCTTTAAGAAAAAACTCCATTTTGTAAATGGAAGAGTGCCACATAAAAAAATACTTAAGAAATAAGCTCACCTGTATTTTGACAAAAAACGAGCGGACAAATACAACCTTAATCCTTTTCAAACTATACATCCTTAAAAAGATCTTCTTATTGGGATGTAGATAGTGTTTAATTATTAGTATAAAACATTTGAACTCAATATTAAGTTGGACAATTTCGTAATTTTTAGCTTACTTAGTATGTTCATGAATCATGAAGTTATGTTACGAGCAAACTACACAAATAGTTCCTGTGCTATATTCATTTTTTGGAATTGATTCTTACCTTACGCCATTAATCTCTATTATCTTGTAGTGGTGTGGATTATACCATTAATTCTTTCGTTAAATTTTTACCGTTAAGTACAGATACGTGCACCTCCCGTAATTTTAGTTAGGAATAAAATAGTTAGTTTACATTAAAAGGACCAATTACCAAATTTTTGCGATAAATATTTGATGTCTACTCTTTCTTTCTCTCTCCTCCTTCAATCTTTCTTTTCCCCTTCTTCCCTCTATTCTTTCTTCTCAGTTCACACACACATACACACACACACACACACACACACACGCACGCATGAAACTCTTTGATTGCCCGAAAGTCAGGATTCTTTCTACCTCGTTGAATGAAGAGAAAAAAATTCCAACTTCCATTGAAAGACCGGAGCTGAACATTCTTCCCACGATAAAGGAAAGGCCCACTAGCTCTCCTCTCCGATAAGCATCCAGTGCAAGAATCCTTTTGAGGTGAGCTATAGCGAACATCTTGTCGTCAAATAGCTCGTCTCTCCACCGGCGTCTTGTCTCTCGGCAACATAATAGTCCTCCCGCTTCGGAGGTCGGATGGAGATTTATCACATCTTGTCGAAAAATTAAACCCGAGGGTTTGATGTAGATCTTGTTGACGGCAAGGCAAGGAATTGACGGATCCAATGCAGGGGAATTGTTTGCCGGTGCTAATCGATTTCGGTGACGCCGGCCGGAGCTTGACCGTCGACGGAGAGGATGGCAATGACAGATTGTCTAAAATTCTTCCCTGTAAATTGAGAAGAGTTTCCAAAATTTATGAAATTCTTTTATAAATTAGGTGTATAATAATTGATTAGGAATGATGAATTTTTGGAAATCAAATGAGAAGACATGTGGTTTGGAGGGAGAACGGAAGTGGGTTGGTATAAGGATGAAGGTGTTGATGGGGTTGGGTGTAGTGGTGGTGTCAACCATGGTGGATGGAAGAGAAAGGGAATTGGGAATGGAGAAGAAATGGGTTGAGAATGAGATGTGATAAATCACACCCCCTATATGCTAAATGACAACCCCGACCAAAGTGACTCTTTTGTCCCTCACCCCCTCCGTTTATGCTTTATGCTAAATAATACCCCCTTTCCCTAGCAGCCCCCCTTTAAACTTATAATTATTTTTGTTTAATTAGTATTAAAAAAAAATGGGAAAAGAATTCCGTTAAAAACTTAACGGATTCGTTAAATTTTTAACAAGTAAGGAGGACCGCCCCTTCCTAGGGGTTTAATTGAATTACACCACCCACCCATGGGGGTTTAAACATTTTTAACCGCCCACCCCTAGGGGTTTAAAAGTTTAAACCGCCCACCCCTGGGGGTTTGAATTTTTTTTTCCAGTTTTTATATAATTATTAATAAATGCATAATTTTATATAATTATTAAAAAATATTTATTAATATATAATTTTAGTTTATATATATAATTTTATATAATTATTAATATATAATTTTAGATTATAATTTTAGTTTAATATATAAATTTATAAAATTTAATTTAAGTTTATAAATTATTAATATATAATTTCATATAATTTAATTGTAATTTATAATTTTTATAATTTAAAATTGTTTAATAAATATATAATTTCTAAACTAAAATTAAAATTAAATTCTAAACTAAAATTAAATAATATGAAATAATATATTAATAATTTATAAACTAAAATTAAATAATATAAATTTATATATTAAACAAAAATTATATATTAATTTGTGTAAATTTTATTTATAAATATATTACTAATTAAATCAAAAATAATATTAATTTCAAAACTAAAATTATAAATTAAATTAAATAATTTGAAATTATATATTTATTAAATGATTTTAAATTATAAACTAAAATTATAAATTACAATTAAATTATATGAAATTATATATTAATAATTTATAAAATCAAATTAAATTTATAAACTTTATAATTTAAAATTGTTTAATAAATATATAATTTCTAAACTAAAATTAAAATTAAATTCTAAACTAAAATTAAATAATATGAAATAATATATTACTAATTTATAAACTAAAATTAAATAATATAAATTTATATATTAAACTAAAATTATATATTAATTTGTGCAAATTTTATTTATAAATATATTATTAATTAAATCAAAAATAATATTAATTTCAAAACTAAAATTATAAATTAAATTAAATAATGTGAAATTATATATTTATTTAATGATTTTAAATTATAAACTAAAATTATAATTAAATTATATGAAATTATATATTAATAATTTTTAAACTAAAATTAAATTTATAAACTTATATATTAAACTAAAAGTATAAACTAAAATTAACTATTAATAATTATGTAAGATTATATATTAATAATTATATAAAATTACCTATTATTAATTATATAAACTATCTATTAATAATTATTTCCAAATTATCTATTAATAATTATATTAAATTAAATATAAAAATATATTAATAATTATATAAAATTATATATTAATAATTATATAAAATTATATATTACTAAAGGGGTGTCATTTAGAGAGGGGTTGTGATTTAGCACCTTGAGGGGGAAGGGGACGGGGGGGGGAAGGAAGGGGGTGTCTGGGGAAAGGGGGGCTGGTTTGAGGGAAAGAGGGAGGGAAAGGAGGGGGTAAAAGAGTCACTTTGGTTGGCGAGGGGGTGTCATTTAGCATAAAAGGGGGTGTCATTTAGCACCCATTACTTTATAATTTATGTAATTATATAAATGCCCTCATATCAAGTCTTAACAAATTAAAAAATTATGGATATTTTTATCTATTTAAAACAAAAGAATGCGTGGACAATTTTATTCTGAGCAACGCATTTAACGGAAAAAAATTAACAGATTGGACGAAGGATCAATTGCGTAAAAAGTTTATGTACAAAGACTTAATTTTTTTGAATTTCAGTTCAAGAACCAAACCCAAAAAAGGAGTACAACACCGGGAATATTTGTATAGCTTGCTCTTATGTTATTTGTTAAGCTCTGAAAACTGATGTCTGAAAAATAGAGTTTAAAATATTAAGATATTCTTTTTTGACTTAAAATTTTAGCTATTTTTAAGAGATACTTAATTTATTAAGTGATATAATATTGCATTATCAAACAATCTTATTTTTAATATTACTTAAATTTTTTTAATTAAACTCTTAATTGAGTTAACAAACAGGCACTTAGAGAACCAAATTTCAATTTCTTTTATAATAGCAAGTGAATCTCAGTTGAATCTAACTGTATATATATATATATATATATATATATATATATATGTGTGTGTGTGTGTGTGTTTACACACATAATCACATGCATTTACGTTGCGTGAGCTACTTGAATTATTATCCACAATGGAATTATTATTAAGTAAGAAAAGAACACGTTTCATGATGGCAGATAAATGATTTGATTAATTGATTTTGGAAATTTCTAAATGTCTTTGTGCATATATATATATATATATATATATATATATATATATATATATATATATATAGCCAGGACCAGGAGATGAAAATGCATCTCAACAACCACACTAGGTAGCCTTGTTTTCTAATTTATGGCATCAATTCTTCCTGAAGGCTTTCAAACTTATGTTACCGAATCTTTAGGCATTATTATTAATGTTGAACATGAGCCTTTTTATTTTATTTTATTTTATGTTTTGGGTTAATTTTTTTTCTTAATGATCCAAGTGGAAAATAGGGAGAAAGATGATGTAACCAAGAGATAAAGTAGTATAAAATAATCCAAAAAATATATATATATATAATATTCCGAGTTCTCCATCCAAACATGAGCACCTCTGAATTTGTTTGAATACAAAGTTGTCTTGAATCTTTTTGTATTAAAATATACAGCACTCTATCTATGATCTGTCCAAAAATAAGTATTTTTATTTGTATTTGTATTTATGATTTTAAATAAACAATATTTATTTTAGGACTAAAACAATACGATGAACATGCATGCATGGTAATGAAAAAAAAAAAGAAAAAAATTGAGTTCCGAACATTTAGTTAGAATTAAATTATTTTCAGGTTGGGCTGAGTCTCAAATAATGGTTGATGCATGCATTTGAAAATTATTGGGTATTTGTACATGCGCATATTTTCATGTTCAAGTATGTTAAGTTGTAATTCTTCTGCGTTAATTACTGCAAGCAACAAATAGATGATCGAGTTGAAATGTCTAATTAACTGTATCACCCAATCATACGTGGTGGTGTATGATATGATATTTGTCTCATAGCTACCTACGTATAAGGTTACATGTTTGTATAGTTAATACTAAGGAGATGAAATGGATATCATGCAAACGGCTAGAAGAATGGCGCGTCAGACTATTGCGGCCTGGACCCTTTTAGATAGTAGATAGGGTGTGATAAAAGATTTCAAGCCGTTTAAATTTATATCATGACTGACTGGGTACCATTACCAAAGTTAGCTTTTTAATCTAGTTGCATGTTTTGCTTCTGCTTATGTTCCTAACTCTCATGTAAATTATGCATGCTCATATATAATGTAATTTTGTTTGTAGAAAAAAAAAAGAAAAAAAAATTGGACCAGTTTAGATAAAATAAAGTGCAAAATTCGAGTCGGTCCTCTTTAGACAATTTACAATTGCTTAAATCCACTATAATTGTTTTCAACCTAAAAATGACATTTTTATTGCGAAATATCATCTATGCCCTTTAAAACACATAATAGTGCACGCTGTGCATCACAAGAGTAAAAACGATGCATCGCAACACAACACGACGCACATAAAACACGGAACGACAAACTGTGCATTGCAAAACAAAAAAAATGATGCATCGTAACATAAGACGATGCACAAATTACCTTTTTTCACTTGCGATGCACAAACTTTCTAACACGTACGATGCACAAATTACCTTTTTCACTACATCCTTCTAACACGTATGCATTGCATCGGCTTTCAGACCACAAAAATAAACTAACCATTTTCACTTCAAACATACATCAATCTTCACTTCAAACAGAACAAAATATTTTAAAACCCTTCAAAAATTTTGCAAAAACTTTTGAAAACTTTATTGTGAGTTACTATCAAACAGAGAAAAAAATATCTTCTCAACTACAAAAAGAGCACCGGGAAGAAGACAACAATCACTAGTACCAACAAAAACGAAGCATCAGGTTAATTAGTATTGCTGAATACATTTTAGGGTTTCAAAAACAAAGCATACATGTCCTTAATATCGTTTGTAGTGAAGAAAAACAACAACCACCAGAACTAACAAAAATAAAGTATTAGGTTAATATTACTGAATACATTTTAGGGTTTCAAAAACATAGCAAAAATGTCCTGAATAACGTTAGTACCAACAACATACATCCACTGTAAAATATTTTTTCAACAAATCAATAGGTTGTGTAACATCTACTGCTACTTAAGGTTGTTCAGTGGAGTCAGATCTGAGTTCCAAGAAGTACTCACACATATCTTTTAGCAAAATCTTCACGGAAAAGTTTGGATCCAAGATTTTATATGATCTCAGACATTTATCTTCCAAAGTTGAAGAAGTTTCAGGTACGTAATACATTTTATAAATGTATTTTTTTAGCACTTCCTGAATAGAGTGAAATATGTATACATTTGTATAAAAATTCTGTTTTTGATGCATCGCGATGTTGATGGAAGCATTGCTCCAAGCCAAGAAATTATCGTCGCAATGCAAATTGAAGCTAGTGAGTGTGCAAAGTACAGGGCCAAAATGGCTAATGCAATGATTTTGTACGAAGAAAATGTGTGACAAACAATACTTTTTATTTACAAACATTATATTTTTCGTGTTATTCCTCTCTTTTTATAAATTTGTGCTGATAAACACTGTGTAATTTTTATCTTTTTTGAAATTATGTTTGCGATGGACACGTGTATCACAATGCACAAAGTTGTACTATAAAAATTATTATTTTTGTGCATCGCTATGCACAACCTTTAATCCCGATGCACAACTTTTTAGACTTAACAAGTTTTGTGCATCGTTTAAAAACTCTTTCAGATTATACAAGAAGGATAAATGCCTCTTAAAATTCTACAAGAAGGATAAAATGCCTTTTTCAATTCTAAAAAGAAGTGTTTGTCTAATTTTGTACATCGTTTAAAAAGAACAATCATTAATATGATAAAATGTCTTTTCGAATTCTACAATGACTCACTGTCCAATGTCTGTTAAACGATACACTAGTATAAATATGAGACGTACCTTGATATTGTAACAAAATCCACTAGCAAAAACCAAAAAAGCAAAAATTGTAAATATTTTCCTCATCAAATACAAAAAACAAACCAAAATGTTGACATACCTACCTTATGAGATTCTATTGGTTATATTGCAAATGGTTGCTGCATCGTTATTCGACACGTCCTCAACCTCCAACAAGTTTGTAGGATGTTTTACGATGCTAGTAACGAGGAAGTAGTCCTCCAAAATATGTCTGTGGAAGGTCTGTTCCCCCGTAGATGGTTTTTGGATGAAGCATATGATTGTTTCTGCACAATAATAACTCTTGCCAGAAATAGAGAAATGTGACACCAAATCGCAATTCTCATATTCTCCTCCAATGGAATACTCGAAGACTTAGCCATCGCATCGTCGCTGTGGGAATATCTTGCAAGGGATGGATACTTTGATGCCATACACGCTTTGGTGTTCTTTTGGTGCTACATTACGGAAAAGCATCACAACTTGGCATGAAGATGATAAGGAACTGTGTGCTTGAGAAGTATAATCTTATGAAATAATAAGGAGGGTTTAACAAAAAAAATTTGGGCCAAAGTCGATGCAATTTGACGACATCAAGTTTTTTTGTGTAACAGGGTAAGACCACCCTATGTACGTAGACAAGGTTTTCCTATTCCATACCACTAAATTCATATCATAGAATGTTAATTGTGTGCTATAGATTATATTCTTGATGACTTTTGTAATACCAATAGGAATTAGTAAAAATTACAATTATTACAGTTGATGATGCACAAAAATACACTTTACGATGCACATATTATACTAAAATAGTAATGTTATAATTGATGATACATATTATTATACTTAACGATGCACATTTCTTAACACAAATTATATTGAAATAGTACTGTTATAATTGACAATACATAAAATTATACTTGAAGTTTCACATTTCTTAATACAAATTCACAAAATTACGTTAACGATGCACATTTTATACTGACGATGCATATTTCTTAACACAAAATCACAAATTATATTGACGATGCACAATTCGCACACATGACGATGCACAAATTATATTTAAAAACGTCATTTGTTATTAAAGGGACAGTTTTGAAGCAAATAATCAATTTATCACTTAAAATAAACTTAAGCGGTTGAAAACAATTATAGTAGACTGAAGCGGTTGTAAAGTCTAAAGAGAATCGGTACGCAATTTTTTCTAAAATGATGGGCTTTAGGTCCACCAACAGTCTATATACAAACCCAATGGGAATTGTCCATACTCTGGTGATGGCCTGATGGGCTTTTAAAAGATAGGCTTAGAAAAAGTCGAACTATTATCCAAAAACAATGAAGACCATTTAAAAGAGGGTTCGACTAATATTTTTTCCACTAATAAAGAATTTTGGGCAAAATATGGACCGGTACTTTTTATACAATTTTTAATCGCTAAAGTTTATTACAATTGCTTTAATTTGAAAAAAGATATTTTTGTTGCAAAATATCATATATGTCTTAAAAAACACAGAACAGCACGATATGCATCATGATGCACAAATTTTGTTGATCGTGTTGCATAAAATTATTTTGTGCATCGGCGATGCACGTTGAGGAGGAGCCGATGAGGAAAAATGAAGATGTGGACAAGAATCGAAGTTGATGAATATGAAGATGTGGATAAGAATCAAAGTTGATGAAAGTTATAACTTGGAATGCACTGGGGAGAGAGATATGGGGGAAGTGAAATTGTGTACCGTGTTTAGGTTGTTGGGACGTATTTTAGGAATAATTAATTCAGTTATCTACCAAAGTAGACTTTAGCAATTTGAAACAAATATTGTGAACTTTAGCAGTTGAGTATTCAAAAAAGTGTATCGGCTTGCAATTTTTCCAAGAATCTACTTGAAGAAATTATTTGCATTGAGAATTAATTGAGGAGTGTTCATTATGATTGAGGTTGATTCTCAAAGCATATAATTTCATAATAAGTTTATAACAAGCAGTATCGAATTCAAGAATTTGTTCACTATCCTAATGACATTAAAATTTATAAAAATAGATATTTTTCAAGTCAAAATTTATTATAAGACAGTAAAAAGTACCAATAGTTAGAGTGAGGCCGAAAAAGTTATGCAAATCATCTATTGCTCTATATCTAATTTGGGGTTTGTGTGATTCAGAGTCAGATAATGGAGTTTCGGGGTTGGAGGCAAAGTTTTTTTCCTTATTAGAGTTTCTTATTAATTTTATTCGTATTTTTTAAAAAATCATTCAATTCTTTTGATTTTCTTAAATATCTTAAAATATATTTAAGTGATTTCAAATTAATGAAACCTACTACTTTCCAGGGCCGGCCCAAGGGCACCGGCCCAAATTAATAAGCCCAATTTTTTTAATGTTGTAGTATTAGTATACATGTAAACTAAAAATAGTATCCAAATTTCTTGAACTGAGGTCCAAACTCAAAGCTTTTGTTATTATTTTGAATTATGTTTGTTCAATTGTTTGTTGAGACTTTATTTATTTGTTAAATTTTGTTACATTGTTAATTATTATTTTTCTTTTTACAATGTTTTTGTGTGTTTAAAAATTGAAAGTGACATTGACTTTGTTTATTTGTTAAATTTTGAATTATGTTTGTTCAATTGTTTATTGTGACTTTTGAGTTTGATAGTTTATTCACATCTTACATAGTTACATTGAATTTTCAATTTAGTTAATTACTAATTTGAGGTCATAGTTCTGAGTGATTGATAAGAGAACCATAAAATAGAAGTGCGAAGCAACAAGAATCCCAAATTATTCTTACAATGATTGTTGATTCGAGTAATTGAGAATTTTTTTTTTTACTTTACGAGACTGAAATTCGGCAAAAATTGTTCGCTTTCTAGATAATAATGTTTCCACAAACTTAATTTCAATAAGTAGAAACCCGTTATTGAAATTGTACTGATAGCAAAAATTATTTTTGTCTCTCAGAAATTAAATTTAAAAAAATACATGAGATTAATATTTGATAATTAAATTAGGGCCCTTCTTTTAACTTTGCCCCGAGCCCTGCTACTTTCTTTATTTCACAATAAAAAAGACATAAATTAACACACGTATATTAGCTGGTGAATGAATTGTTTTAACTTAATCAAATGTTTCGATTTCAAAAAACAATGATTTCTTAGTTTTACCCTTTTTGTGAGAAAATGACTATCTTACCCTTTTACTTTACTATCAACCAATGAGAGCTGCCGTCTAGCACTTTCCCAGCCAACTATCCAAACGTTTGACCAAACCTCAGTGGGGCACGTTGATAAACCCCCAAGAGTGGCTAGTGCAATTAACACCTTTGAAACGGAGGGGTTAATTAAATAAAGAGAGTTGTTATTTGCATCCTAAATTTTAGTAAGTTACACTCTACTGCATATATTATAAAAATATTATTATAAATTTTAATTTAAATATTTTTATTTATTTTTAATTTTTTTAGGTTAAAAAAATTAATTATTGTTTAGTAGGAGCTAAGGCTGCTCGGTCACACAGTACCGAACAACTTAAAAAAAAAAAGCTCAATGCAACGATGAATTATGAGAGCTTGACTTGGGGGGAGGGGGAAGAGGAAGGAGGGAGAGGGAGGCGGGCTTGACTGTGTAGGGGAAGGAAGAGGAGGGAGGTGGGGTTGACTGGTAATGGAGGGGGAAGGGGAGAAGGAGGAGGAAGGGGGTAGTAGTTTAGTTATTTTGGAGAAAAATATTAGTAAGGGTAAAATAAAAAATTAAGAGGTGTACTTAATATTTTGAAGAGTTGAAAATATTTAGGGGGTGTACTTAATATCGGGATATACTAACAGCACCTCCTATAGGAGGTTTATAAAAAATGATAAAGCTTTATCAAAAGCTTTAAATTATTGGAGTGAAAATACAAAATCTCACTAGGATGAAATAGGTTCATAAACATGAACCGGTTGGAGCTTGCTGAATCATCAAAAAAAATTATTTTTTATTCCTCCTTTCTACAACGGCAGGCTCAAAATTCAAACCCTTCTTTTTATCCAATGCAGTACTACAACGGCTCCTTCCTTCTGAAAAGAAAAAAAAAAAAAAAAGAAAAAGAACTTGCAACAAAATGGCTAATTGAAAAAAAATTATTATTTTAAATGTAATTTTTTCGATAAATAGGATTCATCAATACATTCTCTCAAATATATTCATTATTTCTATACTTTCTCATTAAATTACACAAATTATTTATTTCACTTCATTTGTTATGAATAGCAATTACTTTACAAATTTATTGAACTCTTCAGATGTCGAAGAATCTATCAATGCCCGAACTCCGCCAAATTTTCAAGCTCCACCAAATTTTCAAAGTCTTCCACATTTGCAAGTTCCTCCAAATATTGAAGGTACTTTAAATGTTCTAAAATTTTCTTATCTTTCGTATTATTAATTTCTCATATATTCGAATCATGGATATTTTAACTCGGCTATGACAAATCAATATACACCCGGTTCTTATAACCCAACTATGGGTAATAGACATTCAACAATACCGATTGATACAAGAAGGGATAGTATCGGTGAGTCTGAAATCTCACCATTTTCCACCCAACAATGAAAATTAAGTTGATCGATTGAATAATTCTTATTAGTATTTAATTTCTCTGTAACTGAATTAATTATGCAACTTTAATTATGTTTTTTATGATTTTATATTAATTTTTGTTTAATAAAATCTATTATCGTTGAATCAGTATTTTGAATTACTAATAAATAAAAAATATATTTTTGGATAGATAAATTATGAAATGAATAAATTATTCGTTTGACATAATATATTTTTTCTATAATTTTTTATATTTTATAATGATATATTTATTTTTGAAAATAAATTTATTACTTTTAAACGTATATTGGGAAATAATAAAATATTTAGTAATCGTTCCATGCTATAAAATTTTTATGAGTTTATATATAGTAGATAATATGTTTATAGAGAAAATGTTTATAAATTAATTACGTGGCAGGAAGGATAAACTTTTTGACGTGTTTATTATTATGGATGCCCTAAGTAAATTTATTGGTGTAAATAGCAACTTTATTAAATAAAATCCTCCTCCACGTAGGACGGCAAAAGCAACCAATAATTGAGTGACGCCCAAAAAATTTCCAACTTCTAACAACGGCATCTTCGGTTCAACAGTCTACACTCCTTTTGGATCTTCTCCGACAGCTACCTATCCTCCACCGCACCGCCCCCTTCCCGAACCACCAATTCGCCGGACAAACAATCACAAACTCCGTCAATCCAAGAACAGTTCCAATCTCTCTCTCTCTCACTCCATCTGCTATTTTGGGGGGAGTGAGATGGATACACCAAAACAGATCCCAATCCCACTCCACGACGACGACTCACCACATCCTACCGCCGCCCTTCTCTCTTTCAACACCAACTCCGCCTCCTCTCCACCTCCCTCAACCACCACATCCACCACCACCATCCTCCTCATCTCTCTCCTCCTCACAACCTGCATCTCTCTCTCCGCCGCCGCCTCCTTCGCCTTCCTCTTCTTCTCCACCTCCTTCAATCCCCACAACCCAAGTCAAACATCCATCTCTACAAACCACCTCGCCCGCCCACTCACGAAACTCACTCACCCAGTTGTCCTTCTAATCTCCTCAGACGGCTTCCGATTCGGCTACCAATTCAAAACCCCAACACCCAACATCCACCGTCTAATCCACAACGGCACCGAAGCCGAAACTGGTCTAATCCCCGTCTTCCCAACCCTAACATTCCCAAATCACTACTCCATTGTCACTGGCTTATACCCATCTTACCATGGAATCATCAACAACCATTTCCTCGATCCCGACAACGGCGACTCCTTCACCATGGCCAGTCACGAGCCCAAATGGTGGCTCGGTGAGCCACTCTGGGAGACAGTAGTCAACCATGGTCTCAAGGCAGCCACCTATTTCTGGCCTGGCTCTGAGGTAAATAAAGGTTCCTGGACTTGCCCTTTGAATTTATGTATGCCTTATAATGGTTCTGTTCCTTTCGAAGATCGAGTCGATACTGTCTTGAATTATTTCGATTTGCCTAGTAGCGAAATTCCTGTGTTTATGACATTGTATTTCGAGGATCCGGATCATCAGGGTCATCAAGTTGGCCCTGATGATCCTCAAATTACTGAAGCTGTTGGTAGAATTGATGGGTTGATTGGGAGGTTAATTGATGGGTTGGAAAAAAGAGGGGTTTTTGAAGATGTTAATATAATCATGGTGGGTGACCATGGGATGGTTGGCACGTGCGATAAGAAATTAATCTTTGTAGATGATTTGGCTCCATGGATTAAGATTCCCGAGGATTGGGTTCAGTCTTATACTCCATTGCTCGCAATTCGTCCACCACCTGAAGTTTCCCCTTCGGATGTTGTGGCAAAGATGAACGAGGGACTGAAGTCCGGGAAAGTTGGCAATGGTGATAAATTGAAAGTTTATCTCAAGGAGGAGCTGCCTAGTAGACTGCATTACTCTGCGTCTGATAGGATTCCACCGATTATTGGGTTGCTTGAAGAGGGGTTTAAGGTGGAACAGAAAGCATCGAAGAGTAGAGAATGTGGTGGAGCTCATGGGTATGACAATGCATTTTTCTCAATGAGAACGATATTTATTGCTCATGGTCCTCAGTTTGCTAGGGGGAGAAAGGTGGCGTCTTTTGAGAATGTTCAGATATACAACATGGTTACATCAATACTAAACATAACTGGAGCTTCCAACAATGGGACTGCATCTTTTCCAGACACTATTCTTTTGCCTCATCACTGACATCCATTTTGTTAAAACATTCAAGGAGTGAGCTTGATATCTTCTGAAGTCTTATGTATTATCTTGGCGACAGCTGGTTGAAACTCAGATGGATGGAGGTTCCTGTTGCACAAAGGTACAATGATATTGATGCCTTGAATCCAACCAGGCGATGTATTTGTTATACTAGTTCGGTTTAATGTACTGATGCAGTTTTTGTTAATATAAGAATGACACTAGCATATGGAAAATGTGCTGTTGTATGTATCATATATTTGTATTGACATGAAAACTAGATGCAAGTATTTGGATACAAGCAATTAATAATGGAATTTTTGTGAGTTTGGTGCTTTTGTTGATAGTCATCTGAGATGCTCTGAGTTTCGTCCATGTTATAAGTTGAGTGTTATGTTCCATCATAGGGAAAGCTAAAACTGCATAGAGAATTAAACTACTGGGAGGGAGGGAGGGTAGGAATCAATAGAGATTAATTGTTGTAGTTACTATTATGTAACTGAGGCAGCAGTTAGTTAGTTGTAGTTGGGGATTCAGCAAAAGGCTGTGTGTGAAATGAACCAAGTGAAAGGTTAATAATGGTATTTGAACATTCTTTTGATTAAGTTGATCAATCAGTTTGGCCGTGGGGAAGGGTTCGACTATTTTCTTCTTACTGCAGGTGCTTATATGTTACTGTGTTTTTATTTATTTTTCGCTGATTAACATGATAAATAAAGACATTTTATTCTGAAATTTGTCATGTTTTTAGGACGGATTATCAGTGATAGGCTGAAGATCACCTTCAGATTTTAATTTTAATTATTTCTCTGAGAATACCTTTGTTATGAAAATGGTTTTACTAGGAGTATATATATAGTTCATTGCAGGGTGGGTTTGAACAAGTGTGTGTGTTTTTGGTTATTTTTATTTTCCTTTTGACCAACCCTTATAATAATAATTAAATTAAAATATTAAATAAAATAAAATAAAATAAAAGGAGAAAGATGGTAACTTCAGGTAAAGTGAGAAATAGCAATAATAATAATAATAAGGGTTAATGACATTACAAGTCCTTTAATTATAGCCGATTTCAACAGTAGTCCCTTAATAATTTTATTTTAAAATTTCAGTCCCTTGACTATTAAAATTAGACACGCTTGGTCTTTTTGTTGGACGCCGTTAGAATTTTTCCGTTAAATTTATCTTGTGCCCAACACGTGATTTTGGTTAAGGACATTTAAGGAATTTCATGTACAAAGATATTTTTTAATACTTAAAACAATTTATTCTTTTTTTTTCTCTCTCTCTCTCTCTTCCCCCTCACCTCCTTGTCTTCCACCTCATTCCAATCCCCAGTGCGCACACAGCAATAGCTTCCCCCTCCCCCATTCTTCAATCACTCCAACGAACAAATCAACGAAACCCAGTACGCGGGAGGCTGAGATGAGCGATTTGAGATAGAGGATGTACCATCGGACCCACTCAAAGAGGACCCACACAGCGACCGGGGTGTCGTCGCGAAAGAAGAAGAGTTTGAGGTAATTCCGGCCGCCGACGGTGGGGAAGACGAAGACTTGGTCCTGGAGGATGAAGGGGCCACGCTTGAGGATGTGGTGGTCTCCTCCGCTTCAACCGGTATCAACCAAAGCAGGGACACAACTTTTTCCTGTAACTTCGATCTCTTTCTTTCTACAACTGCTTAGCAACAATGAGTTTCGACAACCATGGTGTCTTTTTCCGATCTGATTTTTTTCATCAAATTAAGTTGCAGCAATGGAGAGCTTTGAGTACTAAGTTGCTCAAGCTTAGGCTACTATTCAATTGAGCTTCAAAATATATTTTAGAGTCGATTTGTTTATTTACTGGGCAGATAGGGAGGTAACCCATCACACAAGATTTCTTTGGTCATTTAACATTGTCTTTAGATTTTGTGTGCAGTTCTAACTGAGATCTAAGAAAATTGAAGAGGCCCGAGTTCTGAATTCCCCTCAAGTTCAGCTTGTTTAGTTCACATGCCAAGTTTTGTGTAGTATTTCTTACTTTGTTGGGGACTGGGATATTGGTAGAAGGGGATGAAGATGTTGTGGGGGAGAATGAGGTGGAAGACAAGGTGGTAGTGGGGGGAGGGAGGTGAGTGACAAAGCCGGTAGAAAGGGGATAAAGACGTTGGGGGGGGGGAGAGAAAAAAAAAGAATAAATTGTTTTAAGTATTAAAAAATATCTTTGCACGTGAAATTCATTAAATGCTCTTAACCAAAGTCACGTATTGGGCACAAGACAAACTTAATGGAAAAATTCTAACGGTATCCAATAAAAGGACCAAACGTGTCTAATTTTAATAGTCAAGGGACTGAAATTTGAAAAAAATTTGTTAAGATACTACTGGTAAAATTGGCCATAATTGAGGGACTTGTAATGTCATTAACCCTAATAATAAAAAGAAATTAACGGCATACAAAAAGGCCTAACCAAACTAATCACAAAAAGATGGTAACTTCAGGGAAAGTGAGAAATCTTATTTTTAGATAAGTGTTAATAATTATATATAATTTAAGTTTTATAATTACTTAATTTTTATCTAATAAATGGTTTCGAATAGGTTTGTTTTTATCTAATATTGGATGATGATATTTGGGAGAATCCGAGTTAATTTTTATCTAATAAATGGTTTCGAATATGTTTGTTTTTATCTAATATTGAATGATGATATTTGAGAGGATCCGAGTTTTGGAGAAGAAGCTGTAAGTTTGTTTGATATTTACATTAATCAACTCCTATCTATAAAATATTGTTAAATAAATGTGTCTAATATTTTCTTTGTCTCATGTGTAGGTGGAATTAATGAAAAAATGTGTTGCAGCTCGCATTGCTAAAGCAGATATTGTTGTGAAGCAAGAGCCTCCGGAAAAAGATTAAGTTTTTGTTATTGAAAAAATAATAAAACAGAGTTGCTACATTTCAAATTAGTTTTTTTTTTTACACTTTTAATATTTCATTATTGGTTTTTTACAAAATAAATGGATTAATATTTCATTATTGGTTTTGTTACAAAATACATGAATTATAATTTATAATTATTTCATTATTTTTGTTACATTTAGTCTTACTCACCCTTATAAAACTTTGAGCATAAGTTTAACCTCAAGTATACAATAATCTGATTTTTACTGTCACCATGCCATAGGCACGGACACAAAATCTAGTAACATTAAATTAGCGTTGGGAATTTAACGGTTATCTCATTCCTGTCTGTCTCATCACCATTTTTTTGGTTCTCATTTTTACAAAAAGATAAATAAGACCCCCTAGAGTTAGAGTGGACTACCAAAGATCCTTATTATTTTTCTTAATCTATAACTCACAAAGTACTTGTTTTTACTTGTCTTATATTCCCTGTTTATCAAAATAAGCGTTGTTTCACAAAAATAAAAATAAAAATAATATTTGACCTCCCTTTCTTTTCTCTCAACGATTAATTATCTTATAGTTAAGTATTTTATCTTTTTTTTAATAATTATTTTTTCTAATTTATCTTTTCAACAATTTTTAGCACACAATAGAGTATTTAACGAGGATATACTCGTTAACTTACATAATTTTTTTTACTAATATTTATGCATTACTTTGAAGTGACACTTATTTTTTAATGGAAGGTTTATTAAATTGTTTTTTAGGGTCGGGACTTGTAATTTAATTTAAGAGAAACTTGTGAGTGTATCTACTTCTACAAGCAAATATATTATTTAGACTCATCATCAAGTTTGAAAACAATATATGTATACCATGATGATAGCCAGTCAAGAGATGACACTGCGAAGAATTCAGCAGTCATTTTTTTTGTGTCATTTCACACTTTGTTATGGAAATTTTTTTTATTTATTTCTCAACATAATATTACCACTCTAAATAAACTAAGTTACCACTTTTACTAACTCCTCTAGTCTTATATAAACTCCACTTTTTTTTCTTTTTTTCTTTTTTTGTTGATACCAAAATAAAATTCTTTGGAGACAAGAGACTTAATATCTTGTTAGATTTGAACACTTGAAAGTGTTATTATACACCTTTAGTCTCAAAACTAGTCACTATTTTCTCTTTAGTTTATCCCAAAAGATAGTCTAATTTCTAAAAAAAAAAAAAAAAAAGAAAGGAACAATCTTACAAAGTTTAACTTGTTAAATATGACTATTTTTTAGTACGAAGGGAGTAATATTTTTTTTTAATTTGTAAGGTTCTTAGAAATAATATGTAAATAGCACATAATTATGCAAAATTGGCCTGAGAAAGTTACACAAACGTACTCCGGTGAATAATACAATTCTATTTTCATAAAAAAACAAAAAAAACCCTCAAATATATATATATATATATATATATATATATATATATATATATACACACACACACATACACACACACATGCATACATATATATATTGAAGTTAGTGAGGATGACTTACATTGTAACACCTCATCATCCTCTTAATTCTTCAGTCTCCAAGTAAACTTGACTTTTGGAATAATGTTGTAAATGAGATTTGAACCCACACTCTTTTAATTATAAATATACACCTTAAACCAACTCAACCAATTATAATATATGTAAAGATTTTAAGAAAATATTAGATTATTCTATAAATTATTTTATAATTTAAACTAACTAATTTTTATTTTTATAAATGTTACTCTCTCCATGTCAAATTATGTGTCTCATATTCTTATTTAAGACGTCCTAAAATAATATCTATAATATGTGATACATAAACAAAATTTTAAATCGTTTCATTCAAAATTGATGTTTTTATTTATTTATTTTATATTTGTGTAAATTTCTTTTTTTCACACTGACACTGTATAAAAAATATGTAAATATAATATCCAACTAAACATTTTCTAATCATTGAATGATCTTCAAAAATTATTTAAAAAATATAATTATATTCAATCCTTAAAAATTCTTCTTTGCTCAGAAAAATGTTATCTTTCTTTAATATGTCCCAAAGTAATTATTTTATTTTTAATTTTATTAAAATTCTTCAAATATATGTCTAAAATTTCTTTATTAAGTGCAAGATGGAAAAAAAATAAGAAAAGAAAAAGAAACCCAACAATTTGATATCATTAAAAGATACTTAAAAAATAAAATAAAAAGATTAGAAACGAAAATACATATATTGACCACCAATAAAAATACTTTTTTCGAAATGAAAATATTATATAAACGATCACTAATTTGCATATATTGACAACACTTAACTTTTGTTAGACATTAAGTTAACAAACGCTGATATTGAATAATACTAGTTTTTTTCAAAAATATTTTAAAAATATATTAATTAATCTCAAAATTAAATTAAACTTGTGCGAAGTACGGACTCTGTAACTAGTATCTCCGTAAAGAATGGCCAAATTGACCAACACGATCAAAGCGTCTTCTCCTTTGGGTATAAAGGACATTCAATTTTGCAAGAGAAGTTCTTTCAGAAACTTCTTTTTTTTTTAATTTTTAATTTTTTACAAGATGAAAAGAAAGGGAAAGTCTCATTTCTGTTGGATAAGATTTTACTTTTAACTAGTAGTAGTTTTTGTTGGATAAGATTTTACTTGGAGTAAATAATTCTTGACTGGCCAAATATTAGAGAACTATAATCTCTATTTGTTGGAAATCTTAGCAAAAATAGATAAATTCGAGACAAGTAATAAATGTGTGCCCCCCATCTTATTGGACCGTGCCCATACATACATTGAATATAAATAATAACAGAGGGTCAAGCCTATTGTACGATCTTTACCCAAAAATGTAATTAAGGTAGTGACTTTTGAGTAGCCAATAAATTCAATATATATATATTGAATTTATATATATATATATAATCAAACCTAAGTAAAGAAACATTTTCTAAAGTTTTAGGAGCACCTATCTACTCTGTACGTACAAACTTTGCAATAACACCAACAACACGCATGTACAAGGTAGAGTAGTCCTCATTCAAGAAAGGATAATTAATCATGGGGAAGTTTGTTGCTATGATTAAGGCGTTGGCAGTTGTCGGCGTAGCGAGCATCGGGTTTTCGTACCTTGGTATGGTGACGGTATTGGTGGCTGCAATCAAAGCAACCGGGACAATGACTAGTGCAATGAGATTTACTTCTGACTGTTTGCTAGCTAATTTGGAGTAATGAAGATCAATAAGTTTATATAGTTGTGCCTCGATCGTACCCGTACAGTAATACCTCCAATGATTGTTTTGTAAAATTATTTACTGCAATTGATATGGTGTGTAGCATTATTGTCTGGATTGAATTATGTGTGCGATGAATTATATATAAATAAAATATGAATAAATATTTTGTATGAATTGAAATAGTAGCATTTAGTTTGCTTCTCATACATCACCGTTGAAGAGGTTACTCCCTGAAAAGTTTGGCCCGAAGCTCCAACTAAAGAGTTGCCTAATGTTATCATTGTCTTTTGATTGGCGATTAATGTACCGTTACATTTTGTCCAAGTCTGTCAATTGATAGGATAATTCACACCGACTCGCCAAGTCAAGTATTCCAACGCACATCAAGCTAGCCACGAGCAGTGCAGTATTAATAGCATCCTTTGATCGCGACCAAAAAGAAAAAGAGAAAGCAGCCTCAATTTTACGCTCCCTCTCCTTCTCATTTACCTGCTGTGCGGGCCTGGCGTTTTAGGGAAGAAGAGAGAAAGCAGCTCAGATTGAACGAATCTAACAGAAAAGGTAGGGTTTTCTCATTGCATATTTCCTAAATTATGCTGTTTTAGTCTAGGGTTAGGTTTACGTTGCCCAAGGATGTTGATTTTACAGATTTTATGTTCCTTACTTAATAGGGTTTTTACAGATTTCGTAAACATAACATAATCACTTTGCGATGCAACTCACTCTCGAATTCGGGTACATACATATCTCCTCTTTCCCTCTTTTAAGTTTGTTTTTGCTAGATGAAGCTGTTACTGCTAACTGCAGTTATTCATAAACGATAAATCCCAAACTATGAATGCAATTTTCTACTAGTTAAAGAGTTGGGAACAAGGGCTTATTAACCTACCACCATCTCGAGTGCTGCTTTTTATGGCCAAGTAGAACTCTACTCTGTTAGAAATATAGACACCCCTTTCTATTACTCCTCTGAACAACCAAACACACCAGCATACAGTGAGCACTTAGCTTTGCTCTAATAGCTCAACTTTCAACAAAGTCTTGACACCATATGAATCCAACAGTTAACACTTATGCTAAACCAAATAATCATTTGTTCACTGTTGAATTACTTGTGTCTCCCTACAATAGAGCAGATGTTCCCAATTTGTAGTTAGCGTCTTAAATGTTGAAATATTTCCATCTGTAAAATAAACTTATCAGCTCTTGCACTGTTCGACTCCGGTAAAAAGGGAGCATGGATAGAAGTGAAGAATTACTTTCTCATTCTCTAATAGGATGTGCATGTAGCTTAGAGTTGAGCACCTTCCTTTGTGGCTGAGCAATGTTCTAGGGGAAGTGATTCTTCAGCACAAATTGCTTTGATTGAAGGTTGACAGATTTTGGATGCAAATTTTTGCTTGGTGAGCAAAGGCTAGTTTACATATTGGATATGGGGAAAGCTAATTATTCAAATGTGGGCTATGGCCTTTCGTTCTTCCCCACTTGAAAACTTAAGGACTATTCTTAGATTTGGGGAAGACTGATCGAGGCGTGAGCGCAAGCGAAATGAAATTGGCATTTAGCTGGATATTTTGTATAATTATTTCGGGATAAATTAAATTGTAATTTCTTGATTAGGTGATCCCAGTCATGGTTATATTAGAATAAAGAAGTGTGTGCACAATACGAAATTGATAACTCGCCCTCTGTGGGTTGGTAATTGGTAGTGATCCCACAGCTGGGAGTAAGGAGGAGGGGGGGATAATATAAGTACGAGTAAGAAACTTTGAGATAAGTTATGTTTGCACAATACGAAATTGATAACTCGCCCTCTGTGGGTTGGTAATTGGTAGTGATCCCACAGCTGGGAGTAAGGAGGAGGGGGGGATAATATAAGTACGAGTAAGAAACTTTGAGATAAGTTATGTTTGCACAATACGAAATTGATAACTCGCCCTCTGTGGGTTGGTAATTGGTAGTGATCCCACAGCTGGGAGTAAGGAGGAGGAGGGGGGATAATATAAGTATGAGTAAGAAACTTTGAGATAACATAACTTAATGTGTTCAGTTGAGTCCCACTTAATTTGTTGTTATGCGTTCTCCTTTCCCTTTGACTAATGACTTTTAATGGACATGATCTCTTCTCTGTTAATTTTGTTATTAATACAGTGGAGGACTGGAACTTCTTTGTGATTCCGTAAAGATCCATAATGTCAATGTTGACCTACAAGCTGAAGAGAAGAAGGTGAGCCTTAGGATGGAAATCCAAAGCATAAACCTCTTCACATTCTTCTTCACATTATTCCATGTCTGGCTTTTCAATTTTTTGTGCTTATTTTCACAGTTAACCATGAAAAACTTGCTTGCTTGGGTTCGCTTGAATTTGATCAAGGAGAGGCCTGAAATGTTTATGAAAGGAGATACTGTGTAAGTTCAAGGTGCTTGTATATACTAAAATATGCTTTCCTCTCAGTCTTTTTTTCGAGGACCAACAGTGATGGGTAATTGATTAAATATCCTGAAACTCCCTAAAAGAGGCCAGCAGTAGTTCTTAAACACACACACACACACACACTCTCACCACTATTTCTCTCTGATAGGTTGTTTATTGTTTCATGTGCAGGAGACCTGGGGTTCTAGTTCTTGTGAACGATTGTGATTGGGAACTCAGTGGTCAGCTTGATACAACATTAGAAGAGAAGGATGTGGTGGTTTTCATTTCGACCTTACATGGGGGATAGTGTCTACATGATCTTTAGATTTTAATTTTCAAAAAAAAAAAAAAGTTAATGTAAGGGTCAAAAAATTCTCACTGTGCGGCACTGGTAACTATCATGAATTGATTACTTGTAGAATCCTATTCAAGAATTTGAGGAGGGTGTGGATATATGATCCTGCTTTCCGATGTCTTAAGCCTATTTGTTGGGACAAGTTACTACTATATGATAATCAAGATGTTATTGAAGCACTGGTATTCTCTTTTTGAATCCCTTAAAAGAGTGACAAAATGGAGCCATATTTGTGATACATTCATTCTAATTTTTTTTGTCCTAAAATGCTGTTATGGGGCTTGTGGTTGCAACTTTAAGAGCTTACTTTTCCTCAAGCCTCAAGAACAAGGTAGTTTTAGCCTACTAGTCCTTGAACACTTTACTAATTTTCTTAGCAATCAAAGGAACTCGTCAAAGACGTTGATCATAGGAATGGGTAGTGAGATGCTTCAGGGCATAGTTATAATAACGAATATATACGTTTGAGGTTACCTGCGAACTTTTGCTTCTTGCAACAATGTTTTGTGAAAGCCCCCATGATCTAGCCAGTAGCATTGGTTCTCAAAGCTATAAGTCCAAAAAATCTCGAATTTATGAAGATTGGCTGGTTCAGCCGCCCACCCCTCAACGAGACTGGGTTCATGAAGGGTGTCCGGTCTGGCTACCCACTCCTTCAGAAAGACACCCAGTCTGGCCGCCCACTCCTTCAAAAAGGGGTGCCGGGTATGGTTGGCGCGCTCTATAAACTCAATTTCTTTTTTTGTTTTTGTAAAATAGTATTGAAAACAAAAGTGAGAAATTGGACATTGCCGTAAAATAGTGTCTTCTGCAATAATGTTGACCCGGCGAAATATGTAGATATTTTTTAAAAGGACATTGCTATTAGCATCACCTTTTTTTATTAATACACCTTTCAAATTAAATTATAAAAATGTCATTATATTGTTAGACATAAATACCTTTTCCCTACAAAATACACTCACCCTTATATTAAGACATCTCTTAAATCTCTAAATACACCACTTAACAATTTATCAGTGCACCCTTCTCCAGTTCCATACGCCATTGCCAAGGGATAATCTCCTCACTTCATTCCTTTCCTTTACTCACTTCAATTCTTTCCTACGTTAACTTCATTATACTTCAAATTTTTCACTTCACTTCGATTTTTTTCATGCATTTACGTATGTCTGGGTCGGAATTTGTTTGGCACTGGTCTGCAGAATATCACAGTGGTGTTCGGGAAGCACTTGTAGAACATACCAGTGGTGTTCGGGAATCACCTGCAGAACACTACAGTAGTGTTCGGGAAGTACTTGCAGAACACTACAGTGGTGTTCGGGAAGCACCTGCTGAACAGTTAGAGTTGCAGAACATCACAGGGATGTTCGGTAAGCCCTTGCCGAACACCACTGTGGTGTTCCTTCAATCAGTCCCGAACACCCCTTCGGCCAGTTCCATACAATATAACGAAAATTAACAAAATCCAGCAAATAAAATGATATTCAATGCACAAATTGAAACGATTTGAAATTAAAAATACAGGAATTTCATACCTAGGGCTTTCCTCATTGTGAAATCAACATTTCTCTTTGTTTTCTTCTTCCTCTTCTTCTTTTTCTTTTTCTTCCTTCTCCAAAATTACTGGGTTGTTTTTGGGGAATTTGCAGAACGGAGGTGTTGAGTTTGAAATTGGAAACACATGCAACGGAGGGGAGGGCTTAGTAAGTTGCGGGAAACAAACGTTTGAATTAAGGTTGGTGTAATGAGAAATAGGGGTGGGTGTGATGATATTGGGTGAGTATATTGGGAAAAAAATAATGAGTTAATTGAGAGGGATAAAATAGAAAATATTGGGCGGTGTATTTAAAAATTAGGTTGGTGTAGAATTAGTGGAGGAGATGTATTAAGAGAATTGGTGTATTAATAGAAAAAAGTGGTGTTAATAGCGCCGCTCTTTTCAAAAACATCTTATTTTTTTTTTCCTATGTTATTAAATTTGATTGAAGGGTATTGTTCATTTTTTAATGAGCTAAGGGCAATATAGTAATATTTCTAGGATGGGTGTGTTAATAATTAAAACACCAGATGAAGAATTAGTAAAAGAAGACTTCCAAATAAATTGTTAATCCCATCACTTTGTTTTGTTTTTTTTTATTTGACATATTTTCCAAGATTAAAATCAGTAATCCAAAGCAAAAGGATTAAGCTAAAACCAAAATTAGTAAAAACAAGTTTGAATTATATTCAAACAAGGTTAAGCTGAGTCTTATTTTGGTCAACCCTCAATCTTGCGCCCAGCTTAATTAACATATACTATGGATTGGTGGTACAAATACAAAAGCCAAAAATTGGGGAGCGCTAATAACATCAATTTTTTTTTTAAATACACCATCAAAAAATTAATTATAAAAATATCATCTAGACTCCTTTCCCTTTTTTTTTCCCGGTCCTTCTTCTTCCCTTCCCCTTCCCCTCCCCCTTCTCTCTCCCTGAACGTGGCTAAACACCCCCCTTTTTTCCAACCCCTTCTTCTTTGCAAACCTGAACGTGCTGTCCAGTGTTTCCTTCTTCCCCTTCTTCCCCACTCCCAAACCCACCATCATATTAAAAAAATTCGGCAATTTCTTCGATCGGTCATAGTTGACTGAATAACCGAGTGTTGTTCGGTTAGCCCTAACCGAACATGATTTTTTCAACAACTCTCGGTTAGGGTAAACTGAATAATCCTCGGTTAATCGCTAAATTTTTTAAGGTGGTTTCAAAAAGGAGAGAGGAGAAGGAAAAAAAAATGAGGGAATGAGGGAGGAGAACATAAATTGATGGAGAAAGATGATAGGTATGAGAAGAAGGAAAAAAAAATTAGAGAGTATGAGGGAGAGAGGGGAGGCTGCTGGAGGTGAGGGAGCCCGGGGGGTTCCTGCCGTGTGTGCGTGGATGGGGGGTTGGGGTGGGTTAGGTTCAAATGAATTAATTGATCGGAGTAAAATAAAAAATTTGAGAGTGGTGTATTTAAAAATTAAGTTGACGTAAAATTAATGTAAAATTTGAGAGTGGTGTATTTAAAAATTAAATTGAAGTAAAATTAATGTAAAGGGTGTACGAAGAGAAAGGAGGGTATTAATAGGAAACTAGCTTCTTAATAGCGCTCCCAGAAAGAAAATCGAAAAAGAAAGCCATTTACGAAATTGGTACGTTCTGGTTCACACAAATCTCTCTCTGTCTCTCCCAGTCCCATCGCCGGAAAGAGATAAAGAGAGAGAGAGCGAGAGAGAGAGAGGAATCTTCCATGGCGTCTAACTGCCTGCCTTTGCCATTGATGTAACATTTACACAATCTTATTTTAATTTCTGTCTTGCCAATTTCTCTCTCTGTGTGTTTAATGGCAGACATAATTCGGTTATCCTTCAATTCACTCCGTTTGTCTTCTTCTTCCTCCTCCTCGTTGTTAACGTCCATCTCTTCATCTTTCAATTCTCTCCAACCCAATCAATTCGTATCCTGCAAGAAATTCGATTCTACCGAATTCGTTCATCGCTTTGTCATTAATAAGCCCAGGAAGCAGTTGCTACCTTTCAAGGTAATTAACATAACCCACTTCCGAAATTTTATTATTACCTTTATTTTTGAATTTAGCGCTTGAATTCATACATTTTCTATCTGTTTTGTGGTTGGTTGATGAGAAAACGAGGGAAATGAGAACAACATTTATTTTGAACTTTTCATATTGTTTATGATTTTAAGTTGATCAGAAACCCAAGCCAGCTAGTCTACTTGGCTCTACTAAATTGGCTCACTTGAGTGATATGAACAATTTAGTGGTGTTCAGAATTTTGACCTAATCTTGCTAATTTAATGGAATTTTACGGTTTTCTGCGTTAAGGGAAGTCTCAAATTTCGATTAGAAAATTTGGTCAGCTGAGAGAATTAGTTGGATTTTACGCAGTTAAGTGAAGCACCAGTTTCTCTTGTATGTACAAATCTGATTACCTATTTTATTTCCTCATGCTTTCTTGTGATCCAATTGAATTTTAGGGTTTATTGTCTGAATGTGATTATGAATTCTCTGTTCATAACAACTGTTTTGTTATGCATGCAATCACCAATAGATATTGCTGGATAAGCTTGACAAGTGTTTTCTTGGTTTTGATAATCTTGCGATAATCACTTCTAAATGAGTGCCATTTCTTAAAATTTTTTTCGGAAATTAGGGAATTCAAGTTCAGCCCTATATTATCAATACAAGTGTACATACTATTATAACAGCGAATTTGGTATTTCCCATCATATATATGCTTGTTTCTTAAAAAATGACACTCATTTAGGGACAAAGAAAATCTAAAAGTTACTCATTTAGAGATAGAGGGAGTACTAAAACTACGGGTTCCTTAACAATCTCTCTTAAACATGAAAACTGTCATGCATTATAGAGGTTTGAACTGCATTTAAGTGTTTACAGCTCTTCTGATTTCACTATTCACTCAAAAAGTATGAGCCCTTTTTTTTAAAGTTGTATTTATACACTATAATAAGAACTTAAATTTGCAGCTTACTAACACAAATACTTTCTTCAAATACTCGCTCATCGCATGAATATATAGAGCCTCGAGGCAACGTAATTTATAGAGTTCCCCCATTTTCGTGAACTACTGTGCTAGGAACACGTGATGTAGTAGCTATTGGTCCACCCCATGGCCTCAATTCCCTTTATGTAGTCGATCAAAATTGATTGGACTGCTTATTGATTTTGCGGACAGTCTCATTCATGTTTTTGCGTCATCTTTCTTTTCTTGATTCTCGTTAAATATGAAGCCTCTTTTATACTTCAGTGCATCACTGTTTCTCCCCAGAGGCCCATCTGAACTGTACTTTTTGTTTATCACTTTAACTTGTTTGATGAACGATCCTTGCATTTTCCCTCAAAGATGAATGCCCTAGCTTTAGTTTAGGACAAAATATTCATCTGCTCAATAGGTTCCCAAGTTGTCGAAACCCCAGCAATGAGATTTAAATAGTCATAACGACCATGAAGAAGAACCCAAAAGCATCGACAGCTTCAAAGCTGTTCTAATATACTCCCTTGCATGTGGAAGAAAATTTCTAGCTACAAGGTCACAGCCAGTGCCAAAGTCTCTGTGTCCTACAAAATGCCAAGTTCTCCAAGAGTTTCTGATTCTATTTGACATGCATAATTTCATTTATGAAATGTAAATGGCTGGGTCCCAGAAATATGTTACTCCCTCCGTCCCAAATGAGTGCCCTTTTTTTGATTTTTTACCTAAAATGAGTGTCCCGTTTGCTATGAAGTTACTAAATTCACCTTTGCTATCTTATCATCACCCGACGTGCACTTACAATACTATAGTGTTGATATTAAAGGCATTCATGTACATGTACTACTTATATGACCTAAAAGTCAACTTCTTTAACTTCTGCAAAAAAAAAACTAAAAAGGGACATTCATTTTAGGATGGAGGGAGTACGTCTCTTATTGATTTCCCCTGTCCTGATAGTACGCAATTTAGTTATGTCCAGTGCCGAAGTCACTGAATGGGCAAGTTGCCAATCCTTAATACAGACTATGTAGTAGATCAATAACAAACTAGGTCAGAGAACACAGAGAACAGGGCCAGCAAGAGGAAAAGATGGCTCAAGGAACTATTGGTCCCTGAGAAGTTTAGCTGCTTAGGATTTGAGGGAAACACATGTCCGAGTAATATTGATCTCTCCGCTCTTTACCTGATCTAATCATTGGTCCGGAGTGGCCTGAAGCCCCAACAGAAATATAACACTGGACCAACATTGGACTTTGTAATGGGTTTTAAGTAGAGAAATATGAAAAAGAAAAAGGAGTTGTTCTTCTCTGATGGTCATTTTTCAAGTGAAGTTAAAGAATAGGAGGGGCTGCATTGACTTTATTTCCATTGGACTCTGTAGGTAATCCATTAGTAGTCGGTTAAAGAATATTTGCAATTATCTTGAGATATGCTTGAAACTGCCCATCTTAGTAGTTTCTGTCTTTTTACTCTTTTGTTTTACACTTCAGATACATGCAGCTCTTGCTGAAACTGACCAGCCAAAATGGTGGGAGAGAAATGCTGGACCAAATATGATTGACATTCACTCTACACAAGAATTTTTAAACGCTTTGAGTGAGGCTGGAGAAAAACTGGTTATTGTTGAATTTTATGGGACATGGTGTGCTTCTTGCCGAGCACTATTTCCAAAGGTACTATTGTTACTTATATTAATATTATCACTTGTTGACATCATCCTTTATATCTTTCTTTGTAATTCAAAAAATATGCTTCTGAGTTATGGCCATTATCTGTTTTGAATAGTAGTTAAAGAAGTATTTTTGACTTCATTGTGAGCAATTTCACCTTTCTGATTGCCGCACCTATATTTTTTGTTTATGTTTTGTTTACGTTGGCTCAAACTTATCTCTTGAATGTGTGGTGGAGTCAAGTTAATCACCTGGTTCAACAAATAGAATGTCTGGAATCTATATCTTGGAAACGATATAACCTCATGGCATGGATATTTGTGGTTGGTACATGGGTATTAATGTATGAGTATGTTTCTAAGCTTTAAAGGTTCTAGCACAGGACTAATAGATTTAATCAATCATATGGTTTGACTTTCGCAATTGAGCGCTCTGAAAGACCATGATAAGGACAGAGTATTCAGCAGCAAATGAGAAAGCAAGAACTTATCTCTCTCTCTCTCTCTCTGAATTATTAGCTGATGCTTGCTCCCATTTTTTTTGCCAGCTCTGCAGAACTGCTCAAGAGCACCCTGAAATTGTTTTCTTGAAGGTCAATTTCGATGAGAATAAGCCAATGTGCAAAAACTTGAATGTCAGGGTGCTTCCATATTTCCACTTCTATCGTGGTGCCGATGGACAGCTTGAATCCTTTTCCTGTTCACTTGCTAAAGTAAGTAATTTCTACCATCAAATTATTCTTCCTTTTCTTTTGGGCTTACTTAATAGTTTTGTTTATCGCTGTTATGAACATCTTGAGTATCTGGGAGAACATCCATTTTGTCATTCCGAAACTGATAAAACAGAATTGGAGTTATTCTATTTCTTGCTGCTCTAACCCTTTATTCACTTTCAATGCCTATTTAAATCCATTTGCAGTTTCAGAAAATTAAGGATGCTATTCAAACACACAACACGGATCGTTGCAGCATTGGTCCACCTAAAGGTGTTGGAGATCTTGGTCTTGAATCCCTTACTGCCACGAAGGATAAACAAGCTGGATCTTCTTCAACATAGGACTTCTCTTGCGTCTAGCATTTGTCTATAGATCCCATCTCAACTAAGTGTTTATCGTGCTTCAATTAACAATGATATAGGGACAGCCATTTACTATTTTTCTTCTGTATATTTTCATTTTTCTACGGCCAAAATAGTCAGTGGAGGTTATGACCGGATGTATTCTTTGTTTGTGATGTAAAAAATCCATTATCTGGTGGAAATGAAAGTCCTTACGGGTATTTCCATAATTTCCTTGATTTTGGTTCTCTCTCGGAAAGTTCTTGTTATGTTTGATTCATTGTGCTTGACTTAATTTCACGGTGACCGACAAATTGTACAATCAATCATCACAACAAGATTTGTAGAATTCATAATGTACAAAGTAAAAGGAGACGATTACTACAAGTATTTGGTTGAAGAGTAAAATGTTAGTCTACTAACGATTGAAATTAGACTTGAAGAATACACTTGCTTTCTTTCTTCGTAATTTTCTTAGTCGATTGCCGTGAAGCAAAATGCTTGTCTACAGATTCTCGACCCAGTGAACAAACTTTACTTTTTGCCATGGAGGAAAAATGCTCGTCTCCAATTCTCGATCGGTAAATTAACCTTACTTAGAGCAATTAAAAGTAGAGTTTCAAGTCTGAGACACTAATAATACAGTAGTATTTAGTCAAACAAATTCCCAAAAAAGAAAAGACCTCGCCGTTATTACCCTCAAATTAACCTGCCTCTTTTGTCAAAGCATTATTTGGGACTTGGGCTTTTACTGACCACTGTAGACCAAGCTGTTAGCGCCCCTGTGCTCCTCCAGGCACGCTCCGGTGCATCGCCGATCAGGTAA
The DNA here is from genome assembly GCA_016624345.1 of Platycodon grandiflorus. NCBI lineage: Eukaryota > Viridiplantae > Streptophyta > Magnoliopsida > Asterales > Campanulaceae > Platycodon > Platycodon grandiflorus. Next base: position 1,256,224 of record CM028369.1, read on the forward strand.
TTTCGCTTCGCTTTTCTGATCCCGAAGAATTTCTCTCTGACTAAACGGTCGAGAAACAGAATAAGAAATAAACGTTTTTGCTTCGTCAAAAATACAGTACTAAAATTTGAAACCTCATGTTTGATCGTTAAAAGCCCATTATAATAATTTATCTCGCACATTCTCGTGATCAAACTGATGATTTTTATTTTTCATTCGAACTATCTTAACCAAAATTTATTGCGGAATCCTGAATGGTTCTCGGTTTCACTTTTTGTGCATGTGAACTGTTCGATAAAATGTCCAACAAAAGATGCCCGCGTAATCAAATTCTGTGTACCCATAGAAACAAAATAAAAATAAAAATCCTTTCTTTCTGTTTCTTGAGATCGATTATTTATGCTAATATGTTAATATGCGTGCGGCTATAGTTATCGGGGAACCATAGGATATTAATTTCATTCTTTCCCTGTTAATGGCATGGTATGATATTGCCACAGTGTTGATGTGAGTTTCAAAGACGGAAAGATTTGTCTTTGAGAGAGTTGACGATTTAAGAGTTAGATTTAAGGTTTTAAAATTTTAACCTTCTATGGAACATCTGTTATGAAGTAAATGTTTTGCATATAGCACTTCTGTAGATTCAAAGTGCTTGGTTACGAGAAATGGTTCGAGTGACTAATATTGTACACCACTGGGAGTTAAACGAGTTTTGGCCTTAGAGGTGCTGGTTATTTTCTAAATATTAGTGGCTGAAATGTTGAGAGAGTGAGAGAGAGAGATAGAGAGAGAAGGAAGGAAGGGCTCCTAATATTGTTCTGTTTGCACTGTCATAGTCTGACAGTTGATGGTCAGGAAAGGATTGCTACTAAGTGAGTGCTGCTTGCCCTATCGTACTCGGGGAGGAAGGGAGGGAGGGATCATCAGTCAGTTCTGCTTGCACTGTCAACAGTCCAGGAGGTAGGGCTCCAACGTTCGTTCTGCTTGTACCGTTGATGGTCTATTCTCGATTCCAGCAACTGTTTTCTGGCTAGTGTTCTTCTTTATGTCATAAAATCTCTGTTTGCTTCAACTGCGGCGTGATATATGTTTTTTTCCCTGAAAACAAGCATTTGAGGTGGCTCTAGTTCAGCCTAACTTCACTCACCAATTCTGTTAATATTTTCAATCGGATTGATATAATTATGTGCTCCTCCCCCTTATTAATCCTTCTTGTTGTTGGTAAATTTGTTTATAAGATGGGTTTCTATCTCATTCTTTTGTCCTTTATGTGTTTGTTTGAATGTCACCCAAAAAGTGCTTTTGCCTAGTCGTGATCCACTATCCACTTATAGCAGTAACTCCATTTTTCGAGTAGTCAGTTTCAACTCCCCTCCCTGTAACATATCTCTCCTGTTTTGACAGCTCTTATTTGGTGTCACCTTTACTAGTTATTTATTTATAAGGTTATAACTTGCCCTTTGCTTATCAAGTTATATTCAGGAAGTTGATTTCAAAGCATGCTTGTTTGCATATCTTCTACAGTTATGTTATAAACAACACAAGTCTCAAGGAGAAGGAAAATTGCTTCCCAAATTGATGGGTGGCCTGACTCTTATGCCTTTAGATTACAGCAGTTGTAATTTTATATCCCTACTTTTTAAATAACTAGAAATCTGATGCATTACTTGACTTGTCAAGACCTTTTTTTGATTGATTTGATGGTAATCTGTTACTATTTTGGTTATTATATCTGGCTGTTATTCTAAACTTTGTGTACTTCTGGGGTTGCACTTTAGCAATGGAGGTTATTTTTGCTTCCCAGATATCCACAATGACCATTTTCGAAGTTTCTTTATAGTTAATCAGAAAATGTTAAATTATCTGCTGCGGGCAGGTTGATTGGATAAGGTTTTCCCGAATGTCAAGTTATTTGTGGAGGAGATATGCAGATTACTTGTACACAAGGTGGGAGAAAACATTCCTCTGGGACATGGTTGATCCATACAGGCGACCAAAATCATTCACCCCTCTGGTCACGATCTATATTGCTGCATTCTATACTGGGGTCATTGGTGCAGCTGTCACCGAGCAACTGTACAAGGTACTCTTGTTTTATCATCAAGTTTTGCTTAGTGGCTCAACTTTTTCCAGTACTTGGGCTTAGTAAAAGGTGTAGGTTTCTTTCACATATGGCAAGTCAAGTGTTGAAGAACATTTTGATGGATGGTTATGTTCAAGGGTTCTTACGCAAGTGATATTTGCTCTGTGAACTATTATATAGATGGTGTTATTTCTAACACTTGAATTTGAGGGGGCTTTATGCGCCGGATGCATAAAATCTGCTTTCGAAATCATGCAAAGTTTAAAAGCTTGTTTTCATTTATGTGCTTTCATCTTATTCGTTTCTAACTAGTAAGATTGAATACCAATCTCATTTTTCTATTTCTAAGATTTACCCGTTTCCCCTCCTATTTTCTATTGGGCAGGAAAAATACTGGGAAGATCACCCTGGTGAGGCGGTGCCGATAATGAGACCCATTTTCTACTGGGGACCTTGGAAGATACTGAATGGGGCTGTTCCTACACCAGTCAGTAAAAGTCAAGCAGCAAAGTGAATTTACACTTACTACTGGACCACTGGTGGTGGAGAAGAAGCTTAAAAGGAAAGCTGCAAGGACTGTTTAAGCAGCTCTTATGGGAGGGAAAAAGAAGGGACAAAACTATTGTGGTTGTTTATTGTTAATAGAACTCCTGAAATTATTGGATATGCAATATATTGGGTTGCTGTACACAGTTTTTCTTTAACATCTGTAGAAAAACTGTTCTAGACTATGATTTTTTTTGTTTTCCTACTTATCTCTATTTGAACATTTCTATCTTTTAATTTTATTGTAAAGGCGCTAAACGCAGCTCCCTGCAAAATTACTAACTTGCCCTAGTTCTTTATATATAGAAAATATTTAACTTAAAACTCATTTTAATTTGCTTCGAATGTATGTTTTCGACATATTTTGTGTTAAATTTGATTTTTTTTGTTTAGTTATTGTTGGAAAAATTGTACAAAGTGAAGGAAATTGTACTTCTTGTGGCACAAATTTCTTAGTGGTTCGTTTACCGAATGACAAAGATAATTGTGAAAATGTGTTATACTTCGTAGGAACATTGAAATAGTATATTTATTCGTTCAAAATGATGTTTGGATGATGGAGATATTAAGGCTTAAAACAGGTGAGTTGAAATTGGATAAGTGAGTTTGCCTACATTGGAAAGAAAGCAAAGGCTGAAAATAAAGCAAAGGGCTAGTTTATATACAAACTCCTTTCTTGTAAAGAGTAAGCTTGTATAACATAAAAACTCTCTCTTATACGCGAGCCCCTAGTTCGATTCAATGTCCGAACTAGTGGACTCGTGTGCGAGCCCCTTAGACTACCTCACGAACCAAATCGAGCCCCTTTACCTCACGGACCAAATCGAGAACATGAGCATGTCCCTCCGATTTTTTAATTTTTAATTTTTGCAAAAATATAAATTATAACACAATAATAACAGCAAAAAAAAACGAGGACAAGTTAATAATTTCACTGGGAGGGGCTGCGTTTAGCGTACAAGGGCTGCGCATTAGGGCCTCCCTTTTATTGAACATTGCCACGGTTACAAAAAAAAACAAAAAACAGTATTTATTAAAATGTTGTACAACACAACAATCAAGCACCAGTGAGTTAATTTACATCTCTTTAATGCTTTTGTTTTTTGTATGTATCCATTTATACAGAATATTTTTCAAGTCTAAATACATAATATGCACAACACTAATATAAAATATTAGTAACATGCGTGTGCATATGTTTCTTATTTTTCTAAGGGTTAATTACAACATTAGTCTCTTGATTATGAACTATTTTACCAGTAGTCTTTTAATAAATTTTTTTAATTTCAGTCCCTAGAGTATCAAAAAATCACGCAACTAGTTCTTTTGGTGGATGCCATTAAAAAAATTCCGTTAAGTAGTCATGTGCCTCACACGTGCATTTGGTTAAGGGCATGAAAGGAATTTCCTTTGATTATCTATGAAGTCTTTCCTTTTAAAAGACCAAAATACCCATATTTACTACTCCATCCATTCCACCGTAAAAGTCCTCGTTTAAAAAATCTAATAATTAGAACATATAAGAACATATATAAGTAGTATTGAAGTTGGTCATAGTTACAAAAATGTTTGAACATAGTTAAAATATTAATAACACATACTATGTAGTTAAAATATTAATAACACGTAATATGTGGAGGGTAAAGTTAAAAGGTTTATAGAGATTTTAGATATAATTTTTTTAAAATGTACTCTTTAAGTAAAAGATTTCAAAATAGAATAATGAACTCTTTGGCTGGAAGTGACGGAATACAATTTAGTAGTAATAATAAAGTAAAGTGTTATCTGAACTATGCTTCTACCACCAAACCAGTAAAAGTCGATTGAGCAGCGAAGTGAATTCACACTGTCGGAGCAAGGAGCAACTAACGAGGTGATTTGCCTTGGAGATATTGTCAACTATCTCATGGAGGATTGCATCTTCATTTGCTTCTTCTTCCCCCTGCTTCATCATATTCAGAGCAGGTTGTTGCAGATTCTATTTCTAATAGGAGTTAAATGGCAGATTCTAGTTCTCGTTCGCCAGAGACCCACTAGAGATGATCATCAACTGAATAAACCCCCTGGCTCCAAATATGTTCTGCAACTAGGAACCAAGATATGAACCCGGTCCCCATAGGACTGATGGCCTAGCCCAAATTTAAACCCACAGAAATCAGGCAAGATTCAGGTGGTTTGATAGCAGGTTCAAATCTGATGCGAGGGGCATGAGAGATTTTTCCCAAGCTTTTAGGGGAAAAGAGTTTATCATTGTTGTAATAAAATTCTATGCAAGGCCCATTTCAAAGTAAAATGTTTTCCATAATGCATTTTTCTATATTGCACTGATACCTAGAAATGATTTGAGCAAATGATATTCTTATTCTAGTGGAACAAAGGTAAGAACGACTTCTGGCTTTAGAAGTGCCGTTTATGTTCTAAGTATTATTCACCCAAATAGCGAGTATAATTTGGCCTAGTGAAACCTAGAGAAGGAAGCACACCTAAAAGAGAGTATTTAAGAGAGACAGAGGACGGAGGACCATGAGTTCCAAGGTCAGTCCTATTTGCACCGTCTATTTTTTATGCCAACAAAATTTTCGGCTGTGTTCTTTCTTCTCCTCATCGGAAAAAAGTTTTTTCCAAAATGGCAGAATACTATCACAACGCCCTAGGAATTAAAAAGCGGGTGGGTGAGAAACAAGTGTTCTGTATTTCCTTTTGCCCATATGTAGCAGCTGTTATAAACTTTGTATCTGCAGAGCAAAGATAATTTACCAACATTGACTGTTTTACAAAGTCATTGAGGCAACCTTCCCCGATAATTGCAGGCAATCAAGTTGCACTTTGCATTTCTTATCTCTAAATGCTTTGTATTAGACCATTCAAGAATACAACAAATCCAACTAAATTATATAAGTTTTGATATATGTTCCTTTCCCTTTCTTCCATGATGCCAAACAATGTTTAAGAGATTCTTTGACTCGTGCTCGAGGAAAAGGAAAATTGGAAAAAAGACACTAATCCTTTTATTCAATTGTCCGTCTTTATCCCTTTGCATAGTCCACTAACCAAAGTCAGGCAGAAAGAAACATGATTCATTGCAAAACTCCACAGCCAAGTCACTGAGAATGTATCAGCAGTAAAACCTATAATATTCATCTGCCTTGCCCATATTAGATCACTCCAATAACTACGAAGAATCATTGGTACATTGAAGGAATGCTAGTCATAAGTATTTCCAAGTAAAAACATGTAGACCTTTGTTTTTCATAGTGCCTCTGTGCTCTAGACTTTTCACCTACAGTTTACAGGCACTTGGACCAAGTCCGAAAGTGAAATGAACAAAAGCACAAAACCGGGGACAATAGGATAGATAGAATCTTTTAGCGATAATGTTCAATGCAGAGTGGTAGATTTGTGATTCAAATTAGGTTGATAAAAAGTATCTTCCTAGAAGTCACACATATTGGAGTTCCATCTCAGCATGGTCTATTATCAACCAATTATGAATGAATAATTCAAGTACCTACACGACAATTGGACAGTTTCCAATAATCTTTAATTAAATTAATACTTAGGAGCTTCTTTTTGTTGTATCTTAAACCAACAAAAGCTAATTTCGAAAAGTCAAAAAGCAAAAGGCAAATTTAAACCACAAATAGGATGGAAACAGAAAAAGTAAGAGCATGATGTTAAGCACTTTCTGTTGCCATGTACCTACATACGTACATAGTTAATGAACAAATGTGTCAAGCCACTAATACTCTGAAGGTGCAAGAACAGTCAATAGACGTCAAGGTGATTTGTTTGGCAGAATACTTGCTCTCTTCTGAGAAATACGAGTAAAGTTGCTGATAGAACCAAAGCACAATTCAAATGCTTCTTTCTTATAGATACACATTCTACATGTTTTGTAATGGTTTTGGATATTCACAACAGCCACCACTGGTTGTTTGAGATAACATAATTTCTTGATCAATGTGACTGGTAATTATGTTACGGAAATGTGCAGCGGTTTCAAATGGATCACACCTCTAGAGGAAAATTTGCCAAAAGGGAGTGGTGAAGCCGTGAAGGTCCAAAGAACAAGTACAATACTTTGCAATCCAGACTGTTTGGAGGGTGCTGAATCCTATGAATGGGTGGGAAACCAACTATAACCCTAGATAGTAAATAGGAACGAGGTAATATATTGATTCAAACAGTCGGCAAACAAGTGTGCAAACAATCTAACAACATCATACTGCCAACAACGAAATCAAGCCTTCATTACTAAAGTAAACTCGAACAATCCAAATCTCAACTAATTCTCGCGGTTAAAGTTTTAAAATGGCATAAAATTGGAGGAGATTATGAGATACAATGAAGCCACCCGCTCTAGTGTCAAGGCAAAAACATCAAACAGAATTCACCAAATTTTTTTGTTGACCTGGCGAGTTCTATTTTCAAGTATGTACCAACTAGTCCATAAACTACTGTGAATCATACATAAGTATGGATAGGATTACGAATCAAACATAGGGATAAGATTAGGCTAGGCAATTCAATTATTATGAATCATAAAAAAGAGAAAGATGATAATTCATCTATTCATTAATCGTTGATTGACATAAATCTCTATAACACAAGTTGCATAACTCTAAACAACAAATGATGTATTGATTTACTCACATCAAGTTGTGGACTTTTTACATCCAACCGATGCAGAAACGCAATGAAAAATTTGAAACTCGCATTTTGGAGAAACCATCTTCAATAACAACCTAGCCGTATCCTCTTGCCTCACAACCACCCCTTCTTTCTCCACCAACACAGCTGCCACAATCCTATTGTACCCATCACCACCACCACCGGCCACAAACGCCACCAACGCTGCCTGCACTGGCCCCAAACTCGGGTTATAAGCTGCGGACTCCATGTAAGATCCCTTATATATATTCCCTTCAGAGTCCATTAAGGCCACCCCAGAAGGGCATCCACTGTATGGGGCATGTGAGCTGTTTGCCGCTTCCAAAGCTTCAATTTTCAAAGCTAACTCATTCTTCACAAACAATTCAGAAACCCCATTGGACAAATTGCCATTATTAGGGATAAAGCTGTCACCTTCGCTTAATAGGGTTAACCCATTATTGTGTTTTTCGAGAATCAAAGGGGTTTCATTGTCTAATAAATCAAATGGGCCAAATGGGTTCGGTAGGTATGACGACAAGGGTTGGAAATCGGTATTTTGTTGAGATTCGTCGATGATTAGAATCTGGGTTTGGGGCGCGTGGCGGAGTTCTTGGAAGAATTGGCGGCAATGGCCGCAGGGGGCGTCGGAGACGGCGAAGTAGAGGAGGCGGGGGGAATTGTGGACGGCGAGATTGGTGATTAAAAACTGTTCTGCGTGAACGGAGTGGTGGAGGGGGAGGCCGGGGAATTCGAGATTGACGCCGAGGAAGATCCGGCCATCGGACCCTAATCCGACGGCTCCGACGTGGAAGTTGGATATGGGTGGAAGGGCGAGACTTTGAGCTGACTTAACGAGAGTGGGAAGGAGTTGGGGGAGTGTAAGGCCGGAGTTTTTTGCCATTGATTCGGCTTCAGAAGCTTCAATTACAAATCTGGGTCGATCCATTGTCGTAGTATGATATAATTATTACTCCGTAAATACTATAATTGTAAGAATTCTTATCTGCAAAAATGGTGGGAGGAGGAGGAGGGATGGAAATTGAAGAGGCAAATAAACAAACAATGGTTGCTTGTTCGGTTTTTCAAAGCAATCTGTTGTGACAGCCTGACGGAGGGGTGTGTGTGTGCTTCCGTGAAATGAGGAGGGAGAGAATGGATTTGATGGGGGGAGAGAGAGATATATAGGGGTGGATTTGGAAGTTCTAATTCCAGGTTGATTTTGCTATTGACAAATTTATTCAGTAATGCAACATCAAGACTGTATTGTAAATAGTGTAAAACATTAGGCAGAGTCCATTTAAATTATTTAAAAAAAAAAAAAGAGCATCTCTGTGCCATTTATGTGGGTTCATTTACTTGCATAAGTGGGGGTGCAAATACGGGCATGGGTGGGGTGGCCGATTGAGTGAATGAGAGAATGTACCTCAAGTTTGTAGGGTTGTTGTAAAAATAATAAAGATAAAAATTTAGAAAACACGGTTAATGAATATTTTTTGTAATACGGATCTCTTTTACTCGATTTATCGTGTGTTGATGGATTGAGCTGTAACAGAGTGAGACTCCGTCTTTTAACAAAAAATATACTCAAGGATAAAATATGAGTGTATGGTTGAACTTTTGAAGCCATGATATCTCTATGTGTGTGCCTAGTGCAACTATATATGGCCATCTCCTGTCTATCAGTATGTGTGCTTGTGTTTTTTGTGGATATGAAGAGTTTATTTATATGGGCAAAGGAAAGGCGTTCGTTGAGTTTAGGTTCTTCTAATGGTGTAATTAGTGAGAACGATAATTTGAAGGTTAGGTTGTTGTATTTGAAGGTGATATGTTAGTGATTTTATTGGTTCGAGTGTTGAACTTTTGACAGCAATATGAACCATCTTAAAAAAACATAAGAACACGTGCCTCACTGCAGCATTACATTCAATGATTATGTTTATTTTATTATTATTTTAATTATGTATAATTTTCATTCACAATTTATTATCATTGTGTTCCCATTTTTGATCAAAAGGAAAATTAATTGTAAGATGATTAAACTTCTCTACTCGTGTTTTCTTTTACATGAATTGCAATGGGAAATGAATTGGAAGATTAAAATTTGCAAGAGAAAATTTTGGACAAATTTGGGGATGATTCTTCCATACAATTTACAAGAAAAATTAAATTTTCTCTATTACAATTGTAGAAACTATCTAGTTAAAATAAAAAAAATTATTTCCATGCTGAAAAATATGGACTTAATCTTAAATTTAATAATATATCAGCTAGGCAGAGTTGATGAGTAGTAGTAGTCAACTTCTGGGCAAATGTTTCTTTGTTTTCTTTAGGAGAAGACAAAACAAGTCTTAGTAGTTGAGGGAGGGGAGGGGGGGCATCATCAGACATTAATCTTTTATTGGGACCAATAAGATGAAAATATATAGAAGTAGTTCAATTATTTATGAATAATACTTTCGCTGTTATAAAATACAGTAAGTGATCATGTTTATATTCTTAGGACGTTTTAAAATAGTAATTTCTTGGAAGTAGTAGTAATATCAACTTGGCAGATGTGGGAGTGGGATACAACCAAATTAAAGAATTCTATTCTAGTAAGTATAGTATTATTATTGGCAAGTTTACTTTTTCTTTAATTCAGTTTTATAATTAGTGTTTATTATGATGATCCAACATTTCTTTCTTAGCAGGATCCAATAATAATACTCCCTCCGTCCCTAAATTATTGTCTTCCTTTCCTTTTTCGTCCGTCCCTAAATAATTGTATTGTTTGAAACTTTCCTTTTTAGAACATCACTTTTACTATTTTACCCTTACTTTTTCTTTCTACTTTAATTATGGGCCACATACACATGAACATTAAAGGAAACAACACACTATTTCAATACTATTTCAATATTACTAATCAAGTTAATTAAATTTTCTTAATCCGTGTGCCGGATTAACCCAGATAATAATTTAAGGACGGAGAGAGTAATAATAATAATAATAATAAACTCTATTAGAAGACTTCTTCCAATGCCCATCTAACTAAGCTATTAATAAAATTTGAAATAGCCAGCTAGATGTTGTCGTGATGCAGAGAATTTAACGTTGTCATTTTCTTTTTCTCTTAAGCATATACGTATGTACTTTTATTTAGATAGAATAGATAGATGTTACATCACAATATAGTTGAGGTTATCATAAGAATCTTTTACAGCTCTTCTTTTTTGCCAAAATTTGCAACCAAACAACCCACCCACCCTAGTAAGTAAAATTCTTGTTTCCTTCATAACCAAAAATACCATGATTATATATTGTTGTTGACCAAATACTTTGTTTCTGGACTTGGGGTGGGTTGGGGCTACTCTTTTCTTGTGCACTTTTGCCCACTACTTCATCTTTGTATGCTTCACCATGAATTACATTACAAAATTTAAAATCACCTCTCTCTCTCTCTCTAATATCAAACAATTAGAATTTGAATCATTTGACCGATAAGCTAGTTCGTTTATTAGCTGGTGCACTTACAAAGTCATGATTTGACCTTTAAGAAGAGCGAGTTAACTTTAAGAATAAATTAATGTTATTCTCTAGTAAGCAATTGTTGTTAAATAAAAATTTGTTTAATTGTACTTTCATTAAAACTTTTTATTTGCATATTGTCAGATGAAAGTTACGAGTACTAATTTTTGTTTTGAATTTGAAAAAAAGAGCAAACGTGAGATATATATACAATTTATAAAATTATTACTTCTAGCCAAATAATGTGTAAAAAAGTAGCTTTTGATTAAAAAACCTACCGAGTTATTCAGTTTAAAAGTGTTACAATATCGATTTTGAAATGCAACATACCTAACTAATTTATAAAATATATGAGCAAAGTACATTTAAAGTAATTCAATTAGTTTTACGAGATTAAAGTAAAAGAATAATAGCTAAAATCATCAGGGCCAAGATATACTAAGTAATAATCACATTTAGAAAAGGGTTAAGAAGTATATTACCAAAAGGTTAGGGGGCTATGGCCACCCTTGGCCCTATAGCGGCTTTGCCACTGGGTGCACTTTAATTTAATTCACCAATTTTGGCAAGTCGGGGGGGGGGGTGTATTTAGATAAAGAGGGGGAAATTGCGTTTAGGGTAACTCTTCCAATTACTGTTGACCATAAAAATTGAACGATAATTAGCCGAAAAGCAAACTCAACTCCCACTATCAATTTCTCTCTCCTCGTGCAACAACTATAGGAACAAGTAAGAACATATGCCCTCGGTGACGTTGGATTCATACTTACCTGTTTGGATATTATGTATAGTTGCTGCAAGCTTGCAAGCACAATTATATTACTTACTCGTTCACCTAAAGAGTTCACGTCTGAAAAGTCTAATTATTTAGGGATATATTAGTATCATTGAATTTGGTCATAATTACAAAAATACAAGATGATTACAAGGTAAAGATGAAAGATTATGAAAATTATAAGTATAATTTTTTGAAAATGAACTCTTTAAATGAAATATTCCAAAATGGTATAGTGGACTCTTTGCTTGGAATGGAGGGAGTATCTTTTTTTTTTTTCCTTTTCAAGAAAATAATAATCTTTTGTTCTATAGCTCTCAAGTCATAAACAACCCAATCAAAAACAATACATAGTAGTACCATTTCATTGTCAACAATCTTGGAACTTTGTATAGCTAGTACTCTAATGGGGCTTCCTTACCTAACTAATCTAGGTTGAACAATCCCTTTCTAGTCTTTTTCATGCTTGAAGATATATGCAGAGAAATTCAGTTTCACCAAAAATGAAAAAAAAAAAAAGAAAAAAAAAAGAAGGGAAATGACTTCGATTTGGAGAGGTTTCAAGTTGAAAAAAAATTAAACTTTCCCAAGATTTTGGAATTATACAAAGAGAAACAAAAAGAAATAAAGAGAGAATTTTGTGTGTAGTGACGCAATTAAAATCTGTATTCTTAATTTCTAAAATATTTGTACAACGCAATTAAATTCTGACTTCTTGATTTTTGAAGCCAATCCAAAAAAAATTATATCAGTTTAAAGGGTTTGAATGAAAATTCTCGTAGTTTTGTCATGAATTCTAGTCAAAAAATAAACAAAAGACTATCGACAAATTAATCTCCAATTCGAGCCCTTAAGTATGCAAAAACCATCATTGTCAGAAGTACTCGCTTCTAACAATGGATCGTACTTCTGTGATTAATTTTGAGCTTTCGAATATAAGAGATAACTTGCAAAACTTAAAAAAACATTCCCATATGATTTCCACTTGTGACAGACTTGTACAAGTAAAATATGCTAGGACGCCTCAAAAGAATGTATTTCTAATGAAATAGCTGAGGAATACTAAGGCCCATGCCTTTATGTTGACCTCCTTCGGTAAGAAATTCAAGAAAATTATCTATTCTCAATGTGGTATTTGTGTGCTTTTACATACTTATGTGGATCCCTTGAATGCGATATTTACTTCGTTTTCGATACATTTTGTGGTTTAATGTGTCTTTTGTTGTTGTTTATTGGTGTTAGCTAATTTGAGGGAGAAAATGACAATTTCATGATACTTTAGGGGGTGATTTGGTGAAGTTTGAGGGAGCTAAAAAAGCTAGAAAGAAGAGTTTAAGCCTGAACTTTTGAGAGTTTTTGCACTTTTGCGCCACTTTAATGAACAGTGTTGTGCTTAAGCGCCACTTTTAAGCCTTTAAGCATTGGTTTGAGATTCTGCTTAAAGTTGCTCAAATTGTAATTTTTTCCAAATTTTTCTCTACCTTTTAGCATAGTATATATATATATAGGAAATTCTTGATTTATTCGTGGAGATTTTTTTTAGACTTTTGAGAGCTGTTTTCAATAGAGAAAAACTATAGAGAGAAGAAGGAAGAATAAATTTTATAATCATTGAAGATTTTTAAAGCTTGGATCATCAAAATATCAAGTTATATTCTTTCCATTCTCATGTTTAATTTGATTTATCTTTTTAGTATTGCTATGAATGTTTATTTTATTATAAACTAAGTACATAAAGCGCTACACTTAGAATAATATTGTGCGAGTGTAATCTCTGGTACTTAATTTTTGAAAGATTGGTTACCTTTTAATTGATCTATATCACGAAATTGAAACTGAGAGGAGATTTCACGTGTATGACCTAGGAATTTCGTTGTAGATTAATTCATTATAGAAGTATATAAATTGATACATGCAATAGTTATAGATGATATCATCGAAAGCTAATGGATTTCACAATCTCTAATATTTTATTTTATGCCTAGATCTAAATAGAGATATCGTAGGTCCCTAGATACCAATAGAATTGATATTACTTGAGAAAGGATATTAGTTGATTTTGAAAATCCCGTTGTCACACAAGAGTAATAAGTTGAACACCCATAGTTGATGAATTATTTTATGGAAGTGGATTGGTGAACCTAGCCTTAGCATTTCCTCTCCTGTTGATATCACAAATCGGTAAAATTTCTCTATAATTTACTTTTTATCATTAATTTAAATTAAATGAACAACAATTAATCAATCATTTGATCAATAGTCTAAGAAATAAAATTGTTCTGATTTTTGTTTACACAGTCCATTGTGTACAATATTTTGTAATACTTACACATTATTACGTGATACTAGTCCATTTGCTAGTAATTGATTTAGGCTACATCATTGTATTATTAGCATTTAACTTTTAACTTGGATACTCTAAAGTACATGTCAGGAATCATTATATACTAGCAAAATAAGATATTAATATTAAAAGTGCCTTAGTTAAAATTTATAATGCTAAAAAAATCACTACAAAAATCATAAGTGTCATTTTTAGTAGGAACTAGGAAGGTTCTTCTTTTAACATATTGGAGAGTTTTGGGTCATCTAGACCAAAATAACTTAGGAAAAACTAGGTTCGGTCATCTTTGGTAAATTTTCAAAACCGTTTTAGTATTTTATATATTTTTTAAAAACTAATAAAAAATATTTTTGTGCATCGCAATTAGGCTTTCGTGCATCATGATTCCAAATTGATGCACCGTGATACACAAAAATGTCTTTTGTCGATTTAAAAAAAATATAAAATACTGCTAAAGAGGTTAAAAATCTACCAAAATGTGTCGACTCTCAATTTTCTCAAATAACTTCATAACTAGGCCCACAATGTTAGTAGTAATGGAGGCCACTTTTACTAGCATTAACTTGGCCTTCTACTAATTAATTAAACTTACACCCAAATTTGAGTAACTTGGAATCGCGATTGGGCTGTCTCATATTAAGTCACATTCATATATCCCTCCGTCCCAATTGAAGAGAAAATTATTAATACCACTCCCACTTATTTCTAAATATATATGTGATTCAGATCTCGGACCATTCAGAAGCAAAGTTAACTTCGGGCCAGAAATTACCAAGGATTTTAATTGGAAGACAAATTAAGACCTTTACTATTTCTTGTGTGTGTGTGTGTGTTTTTTTTTTAATTTATAAATATTATTAGCAGTAGTAATTCTTTAGATGGTAGGTTTTAGTTATTTCCATTAATTTATAGTTTAGTAATTTGGACTTTTTTAAAGTAGGAAAGGTTATCGTATTCCAAGTTCATAAAGGATTAGTAAGAAGGCCATTGTCCGTTGGCTAGTTTTTTATTTTTGTAAACTATATTCGAGTCCAAATTAATAGGAAAGATTTTCGTAGTCCTGGTCGACAAAGGATTAGTTTAGCTATTTATATGTCTCCTCTCTTTCGAGAAGGCCATTGTTGTTCGCGCGCTTGTACTCCCACACAGCCTATTTTCTTTCTCCCTTGGCTTCCGTTCTGCGTATTTACGTGCACGTACTTACTCTTCTTCAACTTAGTTAGTTAATCATGTCTTTAATGGAGACATCTTCAAGACTTTTTGATCAAGTTCAACCGGCTGATTATGGAGAACTGATTACTGTACTTAGCATTGATGGAGGTGGAGTTCGAGGGATAATTCCCGGGGTCATTCTTGCTTTTCTTGAGTCACAACTTCAGGTAACTTTAAATTTGCAATTTAGTTTGTTATATTTCTTTTTCAAAAACCCAATTAGCGCCCTCCCAGATTACTCCTTTGAGCCTTAGCGCGCGACCAACATTTTTTTTGTTTTCAAAAAATTTTATTGCCTTGGGCTTGTGCTTTGCTTTTTCGAATTCTATCAAGATATCCTTCTCCAGATTGGTATTCTATTAATGAAGTAATTTTGTATTTGTATTTAGATGCTAAACTTTTTGTGAAACTGTGAAATTAACTTGGTGCTCAATTCCTTATTATATTTATTTATGGCATTGCACTACGTACGAACGAACCTCGAGCATATATAAAATTTTCACACACACACGAATGTGCATGCATTCATGTGTTGTGTGTACTAGCTAGATTATGTACTTAATTGCATCCCTAGTTAGCAACTTAGCATAGTTCTGGTCTATCTGTGCATTGAAAGATGTAGTATGTTTGCTTCAATACTCTTATTAGAAATTAAGTCTTTCGGTTTCTAAAGTCAGCAAATTTAAAGCATGTCCTATTTCATCTCTCTCTCTCTCTCTCTCTCTCTCTGTGCAGATCTAGCATGATCTTACTCATCAACTTTAATCATATTAATGAGAGTTCTAATTTGTGATCGAGCATGTTTTACAAGTGTGGTTAATTTATCAGAACTCAAACTAGTTTCTCTCCCTCCCTATTTGATCGAGGAACGCCAGGGTCCTGATTATCGTAACAAATTAAAGGTGTTTGCATTTATTGGTGCAGAAACTCGATGGCGAGGATGCAAGACTCGCAGACTACTTTGATGTTATTGCTGGGACGAGCACCGGTGGCCTTGTAACGGCCATGCTTACTACTCCTAACAAAGACAACCGCCCTCTCTTTGCTGCCAAGGACATCAAGACTTTCTACCTTGATAATGCTCCACAAATCTTCCCCCATGCCGGGTAACTAATCATAACTATATATTGATATATATATATATATATATATATCAATATATATATATATATATATATATATATTTGCAATTACGATTTTTAGCTAATGCAGTACGTAGAGTTGTTGTTACGTGTACATTACATTATCTATACGTGAGTAACTCTTAATAATGCAAACAGCAACGCACTTACTCATGCTGCCAAAGTGATCAAGACACTATCAGGACCCAAGTACGACGGTAAACATCTGCATAGTATTCTTCAGGAAAAACTAGGTAATGTCAGGCTTCACCAAACACTAACTAACGTAGTCATTCCAACTTTTGACATCAAGCAACGGCAGCCTATCTTCTTCTCGAGTTTTCAGGTTTATATCTGTCCTTCTAGCTTGTTAAACTACTTAGATCGTCATATCAACGCTCAAACTCTGAAAATGGATAAAACTCAGAATTTGTTGTGAACAACCTCCTCGAAATCATTTTCCTCTATCTAATAAGCTTTGGTATTTCAGGTTAAGAAAGAACCAAGCCTCAATGCCTTACTCTCAGATATATGCATTGGAACATCTGCTGCCCCAATATATCTTCCCGCACATCATTTCAAAACTGAAGATCATAAAGGAAGTGTGACAGAATTCAACCTTATCGATGGCGGGGTGGCAGCAAATAATCCGGTATGTTTTAAAATTAGGATATATGGAATATTTATTTATTTACTTAAGAATGTATAAAAGCTTTTACATATGGATTATGTTTTTGCTAATTATTTTAAATACTTTGCATTTCAGACATTAGTTGCCATGAGTGAAGTGATTAAGGAAATAACAAGGTCTAGTGCTGATGCCTTGTTCTCAATTAAGCCTACAGTATACAAACGATTCCTTGTTTTATCCTTGGGAACTGGATCAGCAAAAGTTGAAGAGAAGTATGATGCTGAAGTTGCCTCGACTTGGGGTCTTTTGAAGTGGTTGATCAATGGGGTTTCAACTCCTTTGATGGATGTTCTTACTCAGGCAAGTAGTGATATGGTCGATTACCATCTCTCTACCCTTTTCCAAGCACTTCACTTTGAGGATAATTATCTTCGAATTCAGGTATCTATCCATCTCGATCTATTACTCCTTTTCATATCTGTAATAATTGCATGAGCAGAGTTTCCATAACATATAGGAGTACCAAGTAGTTGGGGACATTTGCGGAGTTGAGTTTTCTTGACGTGCACGGAACCTTACTTCTTCGTGCAGTTCCAACGATGACTATTCCTATGTACCATGAATGATTTTTGAAAAATACAAACAATTGCACTAATGACTTCATGATATATATATATATATATATATATATATATATCTTTCAGGATGACACGTTAACTGGGGTGGTGTCTTCTTTAGACCTAGCAACTAAGAAGAACTTAGAGGATCTTGTGAGAGTCGGCGAGGAACTGCTAAAGAAAAGAGTTACAAGGGCCAATTTTTTGACGGGCACTAATGAGCCTTATGATCAAGGCACTACAAATGAGAAGGCTCTAGTCAGGTAATTTGATATATGTAATTTTGTTCCAGCCATAGCATCTTAATTAACACTCTAATTGCCTATTTGCTCTATTTATATACAAAATTGATTGGTTTGTATGTTTAAATTTCGTAGGTTGGCTGAATTACTCTCAAAAGAGAAAAGAATACGACATCTTAGATCGCCAAATGCTTGTAAAGGCAGCAGCGTACTTCGGAGGGTGCCAGTCCAAGATTCTACTCTTCCTTCAGAAGAAACGCAGCAGCTGCCTCTCTAAAACCTGCACATCAATCTCCTTGAGTTGTTATTGCAAAGGATTGCAAGTCTTTACTTCTTATTTATGTTAAGTTTTTCAGACACGGAACTCATTGTTTGTTCGTTATAAGTCAAGTTATGAATAAAGCTCTAGAAAATAATTTTCTATGAGCATATTAATTATGGGAATCTCGCAAATTTCTTCTCCCGACTGAAAAAAGAAAAAGAAAAACCCCATGAATAAATATTTGCATTGACTCCCTTAGTAGTCTCTAAAGTATAGATCCCGAAGATTTTTAGTACATTGGCTTTCAAGATTACCTTCTCATAAGAGCTATGCATTTCATCAAGAGAATTTATCATTTTGTCGTTAGTCTGTTCCAGATTACATTGACTCCCTTAGTAGTCTCTAAAGAAAAACCCCATGAATGTTAGTCAATAGATATAGACTAACATTCATAATGCACAGAATGCAAATTGTCGAACTCAAGTATACACCAAATTAGTCAATCCTAAAAGACACAACAAATAAGAGTTGAGTAAACAAGAAAACAATCTGAAAAGAAAACAGAGAAATAAACAGACTGGGAAGAGAAGAAGTTACTGTGAGGAGAAAACCCAACTTAATTAAGTTGGAGTACGTATATACATTATATACCCAACAGACCAAGAGATACAAAAGACCAAGGGATCTGTACAAGGAAAAGAAAATGAAGGGACCTGAACTAGACCACTACTGATGACTCAACTTACAAACAGAATAAGTAAATAAAAATACAAATATATTAAAAACAAACTAAACGTTAACACCCCCTCTCAAGCCAAGTGGAACTGAAGAGAGCTGCAGCTTGTTGGAAAGAAGACAGAGGCGAGGGTGAGCAAGACTCTTTGTAAATATGTCGGCAATTTGATCTTTCGTGGACACATATGAAATTCGAAGGAAACCACGTTGTTGAAGCTCACGAACGAAGTGATAATCTATCTCAATATGGCGCGTGCGAGCGTGAAAAACCGGGTTACGAGACATGTAAATCGCTGACACGTTATCGCAGTGAAGAGTAGGAGGACGAAGAAATAACCCGGTTCGCGAAATAAAAATGAGAACCACCGAAGCTCACCGCCGTAGCCAAGGCACGGTATTCACCTCACTACTTGATCGGGATATCGTTGATTGCTTTTAGCGATCCATGCAATGAGATTCGGTCCGAGAAAGATACAAGCACCCGTCGTTGAACGGCGATCATCGGGAGATCCTGCCCAATCTGCATCTGAATAAGCTGATAAAGCTGTGCTTGGAGAGGAGAGAAAAGTAAGCCCGAGAGAAATTGTGCCTTTGAGATATCGAAGAATGCGCTTTACCGCTTGAAGATGAGTAGAGCGTGGTTGATGCATGAACTGACAAACTTGATTGACTGAGAATGCGATATCCGGACGAGTCAAGGTCAGATATTGTAACCCTCCAACC
This sequence comes from Platycodon grandiflorus, assembly GCA_016624345.1. Classification (NCBI taxonomy): domain Eukaryota; kingdom Viridiplantae; phylum Streptophyta; class Magnoliopsida; order Asterales; family Campanulaceae; genus Platycodon; species Platycodon grandiflorus. Next base: position 1,275,654 of record CM028369.1, read on the forward strand.
ATGCTGCGGTAGGTGGTTACGTCGTCAACTGGATCACCGTCGAGCGAGGATAAATGAGAGCCAGGAATCATAGGAGTGCGAGCCGGCTTACACCCCTCCATATTGAATTTGCGAAGAAGATCAGAAGCATAACGAGCTTGACCAAGGCAAAGACGAGTGGCTGAACGAGTAGCCTCAATGCCAAGAAAGAAGCTCAATGGACCCAGCCGCCTACTCTCAAAGGTGTTGCAAATCTGATTAATGACATTAGTGACATCCGAGGAGGAAGAGCCGGTTACAATAATGTCATCAACGTATACTAATATAGCAAGGATAGAACCATTATTGTGGCAAATGAATAATGAACTATCAGATTTGCTATTAGAAAAACCAAGAGATACCAGATAATCATGTAATCTTTGAAACCATGCCCGTGGTGATTGCTTAAGACCGTAAATTGCACGGTGTAACTTGCACACATGAGAAGGAAAGTTGGGATCAGAATATCCTGGTGGTTGGGCCATGTAAACCTCCTCATGTAGAATACCGTTGAGGAATGCATTTCGGACGTCAAGTTGTTCAATCTTCCATGCGCGAGAGTGGGCGAGAGCTAGAAGAGTCCGAATGGTAGGAGGCTTCACAACAGATGAATGTTTCGGTATAATCAATACCTTCTTGTTGTGTATAGCCTTGAGCAACTAGACGTGCCTTGTGTCTTTCTAAAGAACCATCTGGCCGTCGCTTTATTTTGTAAACCCACCTACTGCCCACGACGTTCATGGAGCTTGTGCGAGGAACCAATGACCATGTTTTATTTTTGGCTAAAGCACTAAGCTCCTCAAGCATGGCTTGTCGCCATTGTGTAACTGGAAGAGCCTGTTTCAGATTGCGCGGTTCAAAATCGACAGAGTGAGAGGAGATTGCGGTGCATTTGGTAGAGGATGCTTGGACATAATTTCATTAATGCTTCTGAAGTGTAGAGGAGGAGTAGAAGAGCTGGAAGCAGTTGAGCTGTCATGAGAATCATCAAGTTGGCATGGGATTGGGCTGTTTGCAAACTGAGGTCTTTGCTGTACCGTTTGAGGCTGAGCGCAAGGAGTGGAGTGCTGATGTGAGATAGAACGTGCTGGAGGAGGAGTAGGAGTCTTTGGCGATGAGATTAGCTCTTGGCTAGTGCTGCTAATAGGTGTTGGGGGAGAAAGGGGGCATGACTGAAGATGCTGTCCAGTAGTGGGAACCCAGCTAGGAGGCACGAGCCTGTGAGGAGTTGACGAAGAATGGTTAAAATCGAAGAGAGCAGAATTGAGCTGGCGACTAGGAGCAGCTTGTTGTCTATGTTCCGTAGACGAAACTGTTTTAGAAAATGGAAAACAAGATTCGTCAAACAAGACATGTCTAGATATATATATCCTCCCAGAAATTGTGTCGAGACAACGGTAACCTTTTCGAGAAGTGTCATATCCTAAAAACACACATGGTATAGATTTTGGAAGAAGCTTGTGTTTGTTATACGGCCCAAGATATGGAAAACACAGACAACCAAAGGTTTTAAGAAACCGATAGTCGAATGCGTTTTAGTAACTTCGGTAAGGAGACATATATTGCAATTGGCGCATGGGAAGACGGTTGATAAGGAACACCGCCGTAGAAAATGCTTCCAACCAATATTTTTGTGGCATTGTGGACTGTGCAAGGAGACACATGCCCATCTCAGTTATGTGCCGATGTTTGCGTTCTACCACTCCGTTTTGTTGAGGAGTATAGGGACACGTGGTCGATGGCGAATGCCATGTTGAGAAAGGAAAAACTCAAATTGTTTATTCATAAACTCACCACCCCCATCTGTTTGAACCGTTTTGACGTATGAATTGCTGAAATTTTCCTTGAAAGTTGATTTTCAACCCGAGTTTTAAACTTGGCAAAAATCGAAGTAACCTCAGACTTACGTGTAAGGGGAAAAAGCCAAACAAATCTTGAAAAGTCATCAACGATGCTTAAATAAAATCGAAATCCAGAGTTTGAAATAATAGGGGAAGGCCCCCATACATCCAAGTGCAACATATCCAGGGGTTGTATAGAATGAAATGTTCGAGAAGAAAAAGGTAAGCCGCAAGATTTGCCCATTGGACACACATGACACATATTTTTATTCTTGATGGGTCCGCTAATCGGTATCCCACTTTGTGAACTAGAGACTCGTAAACCCGAGAAGAAGGATGGCCCAAGCGGGCATGCCATGTAGAAGACGTAGCACGTTCCCCAATGAGTGCGACAGGACTATCACGAGAATTTGAATCAAATTTTAGCTGGTACAAGCCTTCCGAATTATTGCCAGAAAGAATGGTCTTCTTCGTTAGGTTGTCCTTCACACGAAAACCACACCCATCAAATTCAAAGTAACAGTTGTTATCTATTGAAAATTTGCGAATGGAAAGAAGGGAATTATGCATGTTAGGAACACACAAAATATTGCGCAAATGAAATCTACGATTTTGATTAATAAAGAAGATTGACCAATAAAAGAGATAGGCATTCGAGCACCATTAGCAATGGTAACGAGTCCGTACTGTGTAGGGAGAAACATTAGACATACCATCTAACGTGGATGTCATGTGATTAGTAGCACCGAGTCCAAGACATACGAAGGAGCCATAGGAGATGAACTTGTCATTTGTTGAAAACCATGAGGAGCCGGGTGAGATTGAGGATTGAACCGACTTGGGCCGATTGGTAGGAATAAGGATAAGGATAAGAATATGGGGCAGAGCATTTTGTGCTACATATGCATAGTTTCCACGTGAAGGACATTGGCGAGCAAGGTGTCCGGGTTTGAAACAAAATTGGCGGTGTAGAGGAGTCGGCATGCATGAGAGAATTGGGAAAAGTAGGATTAGGTGATGAAAGTTACCTTGAGCATGGCCTATGGGATTTGAGTGAATGTTCTGGACTGGAAAGTAGGATTAGGAAGAATACCGCGGCCTTGACTACCCCCTCGGCTACGATTTTGATTTTTCCACCGCTTTACCCCTTCCCGACTACCACTAGAATTCCCGCGACCGTGGGAGTTAAAGTTACCCCCATTTGGTTTGATCGAGGTCGTTGATTATGAGAGGAAGAAAAATTTTCTCGTATGAGCATTTGGTTCAGTAGACACGGCAAGAGCAAGTGGTTGAGTGAAAGAGAGATTAGAAAACTTAAGCCGTAAAGCTTCTTCTTGAAGTAATAAATCCTGGAGTTCATCAATTGAAACAGAGGTTTATTATTTTGGGTAGTGATGAACTCCTTGTAGGTTGAACCCAAACCAAAAAGAATACGACGTTGGAGATCTTCCTCCCACAATCCCGGCTACGGCTAGGGAATCGAAAGAGTGGTGGCTTTGAGGAGATAGTCATCTATGGTCATATCGGAATTGCGGGATAAGGTATTGAGTTCATCTTGAAGTTTTTGGATGTGTATACGAGAAGAACCCCCAAAACGTTTGGCTAGTATTTCCCAAGCTTCGAAAGCCGTAGTACAGGGGTTGACACGAGGTTGGATTTTATCAGTGACTGTGGCTTTTATCCAGCCGGCTACAAGACCCGAGGCTTGAATATGTAGTTCCCTTTCCGGGTTACAAGTGATATTGTCATCAAGGTATTCTGGAGGAAATTCTTTGTTGGTAATGGTGTAAGTTAATTTGTGAGTTTGAAGAACAGATCGAAACAAAGAGCTCCAGTTAAGATAATTTTCGGAGGTGAGGTGACAATGGCCAAGGTAGGACTGGATATTGAGAAAAAGAGGAAGAGAAGTTGGGTTACCTGTTTGAGACGAGGAAGAAGATGAGTCTCCTGTGGTTTTCGATGACATAGCTGATTTATCTCCCATGGCTCTGTAGTAGCTCTGATACCATAAAAGACACAACAAATAAGAGTTGAGTAAACAAGAAAACAATCTGAAAAGAAAACAGAGAAATAAACAGACTGGGAAGAGAAGAAGTTATCGAGGAGAAAACCCAACTTAATTAAGTTGGAGTACGTATATACATTATATACCCAACAGACCAAGAGATACAAAAGACCAAGGGATCTGTACAAGGAAAAGAAAATGAAGGGACCTGAACTAGACCACTACTGATGACTCAACTTACAAACAGAATAAGTAAATAAAAATACAAATATATTAAAAACAAACTAAACGTTAACAAATCCCACTGGAAGAAGTTGGGCCACTAGCCAAAACTTGATGATAAAACAAGAGTACCTTGTACGGTTGCTCGGTGACAGCTGCACCAATGACCCCAGTATAGAATGCAGCAATATAGGTCGTGACCAGAGGGGTGAATGATTTTGGTCGCCTGTATGGATCAACCATGTCCCAGATGAATGTTTTCTCACAGCTTGTGTACAAGTAATCTGCATATCTCCTCCAAAAATAACTTGCCATTCGGGAAAACCTTATCCAATCGACCTGCACTGCAACAGACAATTTAACAGTTTCAGATTAACAATAAAGAAACTTTGCAAATGGTCATTGTGGAAATCTGGGAAGCACAAATAACCTCCATTGTTAAAGTGCAACCCCATAAATACACAAAGTTTAACATGACAGACAGATATAATAACCAAAACAGTAATAGATTACCATGCAATCAATCAAAAAAGGTCATGACAAGTCATGTAATGCATCAGATTTCTAGTTATTACAAAATTAGTGATATAAAATTTACAACTGCCCAAACCGATAGTTTCCAGTTCAGCCCGTGTTTTTGCCCAAACCAAACAGAATCAAACCAATTACTCCCCTAAAACAAACCGAATCTAACCATTTACTCCCCTAAAATTAGCCACACAAAAAACAAGAGAAAAGGAACATCTATAATCAGGCAGGCGAAGCAGACATTGCCTCTTCATACACAAATGGAATTGGCTTGGTAGGGGCAGGCAACCGCATGATGCTATCAACTTTATCCGCCTGTTTTGGTGGAGGGCTTGCTGCCTTTGGAAGCAATCTACCCTTCTTCTCGAACCACTGCGGCTTAAGCAGTGCCTGAAACCCTAATTTGTTATAATATGCTCTTCTCACAGACCCTCCAGCAGCTTCCACTGCTTTCTTTGCCCGAACAGTCGCCCTTGAGACATGTAGCAGTTCATGTACAACAACAATACTTTGCATGAAATAAAGGCGAAGTTTTGGCATGAATTCTAGTCAAAAAAAACAAAGAAAGGACTAAACAAATTAATCTCGAGTTCGAGCCCTTTAAGTATGCAAAAACCATTCTTGTCAGAAGTACTCGCTTCTAACAAAGGACTGTACTTCTGTGGTTAATTTTGAGTTTTCGAATATAGAGATAACTTGCAAAACTTAAAAAAAAAAAAAAAAAAGATTCATCCCCATATGATTTCCACTTGTGACATACTTGTACAAGTAAAATATGCAACGAGGCAAAACCCATATTTGGGCCACCTAACAATTCACAAAATTGCAATCCGGCCACCACAAGTTTAAAAATGTTATTCTTACCACTAAACTTTAGTTATCTTGCAAGCGAACCAATTTTTTGACGGGCGTTGACTCAAACGTTAACTTTGAGTCAAATACCTATTTTACCCCTAAAAATGGACAATTATACTCTTCATGTCTGCTGCGTATTTGAAGAGAAATTAACCCCTAACGAAGCCATTACATATACAGACAGATTAGAAAATACTAGCCTAACATTTTCCCATTACAACCCTTTACCAAATCAAGAAATAGAAGAAACAGAGTCTCAAGAAGAAGCTAATTTTATGAATATAGAAGAAATAATACAAACACAAAAAGAAAAAATTAAAAGAATAATCTATCCCAAAGAATTAGAAATGAAATTAAGTGAAAAAGAATTACTCCCTCCGTCCCTAAATTATTGTCTGGGTTGACCCGGCACACGGATTAAGAAAACTCAATTGACTTGATTATTAATATTGAAATAGTATTGAAATAGTGTGTTATTTCCTTTAATGCCCATGTGTATGTGGCCCATAATTAAAGTAGGAAGAAAAAGTAAGGGTAAAATAGTAAAAGTGATGTTCTAAAAAGGAAAGTTTCAAACAAGATAATTATTTAGGGACGGACGAAAAAGGAAAGGAAGACAATAATTTAGGGACGGAGGGAGTATTAGACTTAGAAGAACAAATGTATAGAACAAAACAAATAAAAGAAGATGAATATTTAGTCTATGATCAAGAAGGCAACATTTGTTTAGAAAATTTTGAAGAAAGTAATGACGAATTAGAAGAGGAAAATTTAGAAGATTCAATAACTACAGACATAAGTTATCAAAAGAACCTTATAGATGAAGAAGACAATACATCTTATTATACATCTAGTAGAACCCCGTTTAATAAACACATTAAAGTAGAACCTAATCATTATGGTTTAACATCAAGAACCCCTTATAACAGATACAATCAACCCCCAGAAAATCAGGCCTATGTATCAAAAGGACGTGAAAGACCTTTAGAATAACCCATCCAGTTTCAATCAGACTATAAAGGATACATACTTAATTTAACAGCCCATGATCCACAAAACTGGACAAACGTAATTGATGTATGGAAAAGCACATTAATAGGAAACTATTATAGACATTTTCAAGACTTAGACGTAGACGATATGTATAAATATTTAGAAACGTTTTTAGGTGAAAGTACAAAAGCCATATGGGAAGCTTTTATTATTGAACACCCAGAAGAGTATATAAAATTAAAACATTTAGGAAGTAATCCTTATAATTTTGTTAATAAAATACAATCTCTAATTACAGGAGCAGATCCCAACTCAGGTCATATAGAAATATAAAAGAAAGCTATGAGAGATTTAGAACAACTTAGCTTAAAAAATTGGACTAGCGGTCTCTATGTTAAATGATTTTTAAACCAATACGTATACTTCACTACAATAGCCGGAAATACATTTAACAAAGAAATAGGAGAAAAATTATTTCACAAACTACCAGGACCATTAGGATTAGAAATACACACTAAATGGAATGAGTTATCTGAAGTAAAGAATAATCCTACTCAAGCTTGGACTATAACACATAGGGCACAGTTTGTAATAAAAATGCTAGAAGAAAAATGTGTAGCCCTACAGATACAGAAGCAACTAAAAACAACTGACTATAAATTTTGTAATGAAATTTACACCCCACAGACCTATGGTATGAAAGATACAGAAAAATGTAAAACAAAAAGACGCCCTTACTATAAATCTGCAAGACAAAAGCGATACTACCTTAGAAAATCTAACACTAGAAAACCTTACTTAAATGAAAAAAGACATGTTAGAAAATTCAAGCCAGAACGAAATTATAGAAATAGATTGAGCTGCTACGTATGTAAAAGTCAAGACCATTTAGCAAAAACCTGCCCAAAAAGACAAAATAGTCATGATAAGAATAGCCTTTTAATAGAATGTGTAAATGAAGACTTAATACCAGTAGATGAATATATAAGTGATACAAAGTCCGTTTACAGTATTATATCAATCGAAGAAATCTCTGAACAAAAGAAAGAAAAGAATCCAGATAATATTATAAACGATTTTACAACAGAAATTTATGAGTCCTCAAGTGAAGATGATTTAGAATTAGTAAACACTGAAGACTTAATAAACTGTAAACATAATTGGATTAAAAATTCAGGAGCAGATAACATATTTTGTTTTATTTGCAATTATTTTTCACAGAAAAAATTACGTGCTAGATGTACTTTGTGTTTTAAAGAAGCTTGTATTAAATGCCTTGAATTAAATCAATTATTAGAAAAAGATCCAATAATAGAACAACCTTTATTCAAAGAATTTGAGAACATAGAAATTAAACTCTTAAGAAAACGAGGAGATGTTCTAGAAGAAACCACTAGACTAGTACAAAACAAATTAGATTCAATAGAAAACAGGATTCTTAAAGGAAAATATACAGAACATCAGGCACAACTACCTGAACCAACAGAAACAGCTATGGAACATACTAACGCTAATATAGTCTGTAATACAACAGAATTACATTCCTTAAAAGTAAAATGTAAAATTAGAATGCATACACATGTTATAAAATGCTTAGCTCTTATAGATTCAGGATGCACTAGTTGCATTATCAATAAGCATTTAGTACCAGAAGAATATATAACATTAACCACTCCAATCATTGCCCAACAAATGAATGGTGGTATAAGAACGTATCAATATTCTCTTAAATCAGAAGCAAAAATTAGTTTTAACACCAATTACAGATATAATCGAGAATATACTCTACCTTCCTTTAAGGCCTGGGTACATCCCTTAAACTTAAAAAATATAGATTTTATTTTAGGATTAAACTTTTTATTAAAAAATCATGGTAGCATTACGCTTATAAAAGATTATCTATTATTTCAGAAATATTCTATTTTTGCCCCTGTTGAGACTACCCCCTTTCCCTCGCGCATTGAGAAGCGTGGTGGAACATACACAAAATCTGGAAAAATAGTACCTATGCAAGAAGACAACCCATCGTTAGAACAAATAATTAGCCACTGGAAAGAAAATTATTGGGAAAATAAACCTTCATCCTCTAACAAAGATAAAGAATGCAATTGTATAGAAGAAGGAGAATGCCAGCTAATGGAAACCACAGAATTAAAGAATGAAGAAGACGAATATGAAGACTATCAAATAGAACTAGACCATAATTTAATTAATACAAAAAAGGTATACCTCACTTTAGTCACAGAAGTAGACATAGAAACCTTAATATCCAAGTTAGAAAAAATGGAAATTTTAGGAGAGAATGTTTTAAAATACTGGGTTTCTCTCACTGAATTCGCTCTCTCTCTCTCTCTTTTCTATTTTTCCAGTGATCATCCCCATTTGTAGCATTAACAAGTATTATACTTTTTCTTTCTTTTATTTCTTTTTAGGAAGATAAGGATGGTATAATAATTACTCAACAAATTACATTGAATGAAATACATTTTAATGTATTTTCAAAATATTTACCAAGACCACAAAAATAATAATTGTATACATACAAATAGAGCAGCGCTATTCCCACCCCAAAATTGCTAAGTATACCCTTTTTACCATTATTACAAAATTGCCACAATTTTAAAAGACTATATTACCCTTAAAAATAATTTCATTACTAAGTACACCCCCTCCTGATTTTGAGAACCCTAAGATATGTGCGGCACCCCTTACCGTACGCTTAATGGTATGTGCGGCACTCCCTGGCCGCACGCCTTAAGGTATGTGCGGCGGACCAGTGCCACACATTCCTTAGGGCGTGCGGTCAGGGGGTACCGCACACTCCATTCGCAGTTTCCTCCAAAAAATTCAAAAAATTTAACCAAAATGCATGTTTCAAGCCTAAGTAGTGGCTTGACTTTGTGCAATTTTTAGGAAGCTAAGTAGAAATAGATGAAGCTTCAAAGCAAATGGAGAGAAATGGAGAGGATAGAGAGCAGATGATAGAGAGAGAAATGGAGAGTATTTTAATTTTGGGAGGGAGCTGAGTTGGGTAGATAGTGTTTTAATTTGGGTGTGTGAGAATTGAGGGGTGAACTTAGTAGATTAGATTGGTAAGAGTTTATTGTTCAAGGGTAAAATAGGAAAATAAGTAGGAGTATACTTAGTAATATAGGTGGTATAATATTTGAAGGGTGGGTGAACTAAGTAAATGGGTATACTTAGCAATTTTGGGGGTGGGAATAGCAAGTCCCTACAGATATATGCCATATGTTTTTTTATTTAAAGAAACTAATATAGTAATTACTTTTTTCAGGTTGAGATAAAACAAACTTTTAATTTTATAAAATTGCAATTTTATTTATTTTTATATTTTATAATAATTATAAATAGGTAGGCTTGTCAAATTTCGATTTATAACAATCAATTTAAAATACAAAGTCAAATTATACCTACAATTCAGTTAATTACATTACATAAAACTAGGTTTACACCCGTGCGTTAAACGCACGGTCATAAATAATTTTCAATTAAATTATATTTAAGCAAAATAAAGAGTCAAATTGGGTATTTTTACATTATTATTTATACAATTTCACATAAGAGTCAAAAAATTGAAAATTTCTAATGGATCGTTATGATTATTATTATTTTTATCTTAGCTTGAAAGAATCTTATGCAACATTATTACTAAGAAAAGAATATAATGAAAAAATAATAGAACATGCCTAAATAATACAACGCGGTAATACAAATATGAAACTATCACAGTTTTTTATTATTTCACATTGAGTTTTAGACATATTTTTATCTAAATGCATTTTCTTGTTCTGTATGACACTAATAGAAGGGTTAAGACAATCTGCAACATTTGATAAATCAAAAATCGTTGTGTATATTTTTAAGTTATGCTCAAATTTATGATTTTTTAACCTGTAAAATTGACAAAAGAAATTCAGATCTCAATTAGTTGAATTTCTTTTGTTATAATAACTTTCAGATTTGATGAAATGGACAAAAAAAAAATATTGGATCTATATATTTTTTTCAGAACTAACATTTAATTATAATTAATTGTGGGTATTTGCTCTTCATGAAATTTGTTGTTTAAGTTTATCATTATTTTCTCTAAAAAAATTTCTCTCTTTTTTTAGAATGTTGTTTACAAACCAAACTACAAACTCGTCACACAGCAAGCACCACCACTATCGGATTTTCACATGAATACTATCCTGTTATTTATAGTGATCTTAGAAGACATTCAATTCATGTCCATTTAATGTTTCGGTTACCCAAGGAGTGTAAATTCATTTCTCGTTATTAATACTAATACAGCAAATACATTCATCCAAAAGTGCAAATTTATTTTTCGTTAATAACAATGCCCCATGTTATTGTTTATTTTTGGAAAGTTCAAATTGACGGGAAATTTCCTTTTATAGGCACTGTTGTTATTATATATATATATATATATATAGATGTTTTTTGGCACGTTTTCAAAAAATTTACCAAACACTGAAAAATGATTTACAACACATTTTAAATTATTTTTATTAAAACAAACGGAACCTTAGAATATTTAATTGAAATATAAATTATCAGATAAAAATAAATTTAGTGTGGCTGCTGGGATTCGAGCCCAGGTCTCCACGGCCACAACGTGGAATTCTTACCACTAAACTACAGCCACATTGCTGAACACATTTCTTGATAATTGCAAATATATTGTTTAACGAAATCTCAAAAATAACAATATGTTAGTGATGTATAATTAATTAATTACCTGATATGAAAAAAAATCTTAAGCCCCGATACGATTTTCGGGGAAAAGAAAATACATATGCAACAGGAAAAGTTAGAAGTTCTGGATAATTAAAAGCTCAATTATTAAAATGAGACACCTTAAATGAAATGTTATACTCCCTTTGTTCCTAAATTATTGTTCTATTTGAATTTTTTTTTAGTTAAATTTATTGTTTTTTAATTAAAATTTGACATATATCTTTTTTTCAAAATTATAAATTATGTAAGTTGTAATACGTTTTTGGTACTACGAATTATGTGTTTTATAATTTTACAAAAAATTTAAAAATATAAAAAGGAAAGGAGGACTTAATTGTATCTGTCTTGAACAATGGAAAGATTGTTGAGAGAAGAGGATTTTGTGTTTTAACAACTCACTTTTTTTTTTTTTTTTCTAGTGAGAGGGAAAGGGGCAAAGACAAACAAATTATAACATAATAGAGGTAACACCCGCCTTACCTGCATATAACTTTTAAGAAGCCAAATGAGGTCAGAGTTAGCTTCAACTAAATAAACAAAAAGAAGTTCTTGGGAAGCTCCAAGCTTGATGAGAAAATCGATGCATTTGTTTTCCTCTCTAAAGGTGTGTTGGATCTTTCCATTGTGATCGCATGATCAGCATCTTCACGTCTTCAGTCAAATTAAGCTTTCATTAGATGGTTGTTCTCTGTATCATCTTGAATTAAGCTGTACGCTTGCTTGGAGTCCAATTTAACAATAACATTTCTTATATTTCTAGAATTCAACAATTCAAATCTTATAAAGATAGCGTGAATCTTGGCTTCAAAATTTGCGCAAGCTTAACCTACCATAAAAACCTCTCATCCAGTTTCTATTTCTATCAGAGCTACGAATAACTCCACCATAACCACACATATCACTCATATTATTCACACTCCCATCCCATCCCATCCGTGTTCATCTTGATCAGACAGACTTGTAGAAGCAGGAGACCAAGTGATAAGTTTTGGGACTTTTTGAGTTTGGGAATCTATACTTTCAGCAAAAGCTTGGGAAGCTTCCCAAGCCCAGAACTACTCACATTGTTGTGGCTTCTTTGTTTTGTAGTTTATCCATTACCTTGTAACGTACTTTTAACGTTACTGGCAAAAAGTTTACTATTTTATTTTGGGATAATTTATTTAAAGAGTCTAATTTAAAAAAAAAATTATGGTTACAATTTTTATACTCCCTCCGTTCCTAAATTATTGTCTTTCTTTTTTTTATTCGTCCTAAAATAATTATTTTATTTGAAAACTTTTCTTTTTAGGACATTACTTTTACCATTTTACCCTTATTTTTTCTTATACTTTAATTATGATACACATGGGCATTAAAGAGAATTACACATTATACCAATATTAATAATCAAGTCAATTATTTTTTTTAATCCACGTACCAGGTCAAACAAGACAATAATTAAGGGACGGACGGAGTAATATTTTAATTTTATCTTCCACATGTGGTATCAATACTACAAAGTGGTCGCCAAGATGCGTGTTTGATTGCTCAAGCATTTTTTATTTAATTATTAGACTTTTTAAACATAAATTTTTTAGATAAAATGGAGGGAACAGTTGCTAGGCATAGTCCTCGCACCCACAGAATCTTCAAGTTTCAGTAACAATAAATTAGGTGTTTTATAAATTTGAAAAAAGATAAAAAATTTATATACTAAATTTTTATTTAAAAACAATTACTTGAAATTTAAAATGTGAAAACAAGACACTTACTTTACTTAACAACGAATAAGTAAATTTTTTTAATTTTTGTAAAGAGTAATGCTATGGTTATCTAAAGAGTACTAAATTTTTACACTAAATAATGTGTCAGCTAATGTAACAACTGATGTAATGCATTAATTAAAATTTTTAATTTTACTTTTTGCACTACATCAACTAACACATTATACTCTTTTAAGTAACAAGCATTACTCTTTTGTAAAAAACGGAGGGAGCATCCTTTTCTTATCTGTTTGCCCAAAATGACGCTTCTCTTAACGGGTAGCAACTGAGACTACATACATAAAAGTACATCATCATCATCATCCTCGTCATCATTATTATCATTCTACTGGAGTATTATATTTATTGGAAGTCAAATGGCCAATCGTTTGACAATCACATCGCAGCGAAGATTCCCAAATTTGGCGGGTATTCATCCCTCTTCTTCTTATTCTTCTTCATCTGTTTCAGTTACTTGCGGGGTTGATAATTCTGCGGCACAAACTTCAAGAATTGTACAGCTGAGGAGTAGAAGAAGCGGAGCAGTACCTCGTAGGGTGGTGTTGGGATTTGGGGCTTCCTTTATGGCTCAGCTCACCGGCATGCCCTCTAATTTTGGCTGCAAATCTTTCATTGCCTCTGCCAGAGCAAAGGGTGCTGTTGAGCAGGTTAGACACATTTTTTCCCTGATTTTCTATTTTTGGTTAATTTTGGATCAGGGATGTATGCTGCGGATGCATCCAAATTTTGGTTAGGATTTAACATAGTTAATCCGAGTGGTTTCTCATGTTATCTATTCGGGTTCAATTCCTATTGCACTTGCACCTAGAAGTAATTCCGAAATGTGTACGCCTTGCGTGGGTTGCACCCTTGGACTCGTACTAGAGGATTACTAGAGGATGTATTACTTTGAGAGCGTCAGGCTGAACAAACAACCTGTCCAACCAAAAATAAAAAATAAAAAAAAAGGGTTAGGATTTGACTAATTGTTGTTCAATTTGCCTAGTGAGAGCATCCTGTTTTTATTTTTTTTCGATCACATTTGTAATATA